>CP125974.1:572503137-573824387 GCA_030063025.1 Avena longiglumis | reverse complement strand
AAGATGGGGATTCTAGAGATCGTGGCACGGTTAACAGACAAGCAACCAGGGGACATGAGATTTACCCAGGTTCAGGCCCGGAGAAAAACCCTACTCCGCTTATGCGCTCTTTGATTACTGGGGAACCGAAGGTTACAGGTCTGTGATTCAATGGCGTGGATGCGTGTGCGAAAGTATGAGTCGAGGTGAGTTGCGTTGCCCTAGGACGTGCCCTCCTGGCCTTTATATAGACTTAGGCAGGTCCCGGGCATAGTCCTAGTCGGTTACAAGTTCTAGGGTTTCACCCCTTTGAATTTCCTATCTCCTCTAGTCTTGTTCTCCAAGGATCCGAAGACGTCATGGGCCTTGGTCACCCGAAAATCATCATGGGCCAGCGTATGTCTGCCGTGGGCCTTCCTTGGGCTGGACTAGGTATGCTGAAGTTACGTACCCGTAGGGTATAACCATGTCAGCTGTGCTTGTGGTTTTGTGAGATTGGGGTTGTGCTGTGAGGTTGACAACACACCACATGCATGTTGGTGTGTGTCCTACCTGTGTGCTTGCTGTGTACTTGTGGATAGGTTCAGAATTTTGAAACTTACTATTATCTGGTTACTTTAACCTGGCTGGTGGATTTGCCCCTCTTGGCTGTCATTTGACTTCTGGCTTTAAATTTATGAAAGATGGATTCTTTCATATTGGTGAAACTTGCTCCTTTTTATAAATTTCTCAATGATGAATTTGTCTAGTGCAATTCACTGACATGTCCGAGAGAAAATAATACAAACTCTAACCTTTTATTTCTCTATATATATTCTGTTTGTTTTGCAGGTACAGATATAAAGATGAATATTTTAGATTAGGTTTTGTTTTATAGAGTAGTTAGTAAATAGTCTAATGTAATATTCTTCATATTTTTGTAATTTTCTTTTTATTATTTTGTAATCTTCATTTTATTCTTCTATAATAAAGATTACCTTATTATTAATAAAGAGTATTCTTATTCTTTATATATTTACTTTTGTGAATTGTGTGGATGATTTCAATAAGTTATAATTTTGTAACTTGATTATATATTGATGATATGAAATAAGTTTCATATTCATTATTGTTTTTCTTTGGATAGAATTTAAATTGTAATATTTATTTCTTAATTAAATTAAGATTCAAAATTTATCCCTAATTTATTTGAGTTATAATTCAAACACTCAAGTTTAAAATTCAAATTCATTTTAAAACACATAATTCCTTAAAGATCATATCAAAGTCTATAGCAATCCTCCTTTAATACTAAACCTAATCTCAAGGTAAGAAAGAAACCTTGATCACTTAAGGTTTTTATTTGGCAAAAAATTTACCCACATTTTCACAGATGAATGCATGCAACATTCCATATTCCTAAATCTACCCTTCGTTAGTTCCTAAATGCTGGGATGTTACAGACTTCCCCCTTAAATTAAACTCCGTCCCGAAGTTTGTGGAGATGTACCTGAATAATTCTGGATAGGCTTTTCTTAAATCCTCTTGTTTCTCCCATGTGGCTTCCCTTTCAGGGTGATGTTCCCACTGTTCCTTGAAATATTTGATTGCTCTGTTCCTTAATCTTTTCCAGTTTTCTTCCAGAATCTTACAGGGCTTTTCAATATAGGTTAGGTCTTCTTGTAGTTCTATCTCTTGGTGTGTGATTGCATCTTCTGGAACTTTCAAACATTTAGGAAGTTGTGACACATGGAAAACATTATGCACTTGAGCTAATCTTGATGGTAACTCTAAAGCATAAGCTATAGTTCTGTTTTGACTCAGTATCTTGAATGGTACGATGTATCTTGGACTCAATTTTCCTTTAACTCCGAACCTTTTCACTCCTTTCATTGGACTTATTTTCAAATAAACCATATCTCCCACTTCTGGATGCCATGATCTTTGACTTTGATCCGCATAACTTTTCTGCCTACTTTGGGATATTTTCAGTCTATCCCTGATCTTATCAATGATATCTTGTCTTTCCTTGATATAATCTGGTGCAAATTCTTTGCTGCTTTCAGGCTCATACCAACATATTGGTGATCTACATTTTCTTCCATATAAAACTTGGTATGGAGCTGCCTTCAGACTACTCTAATAGCTATTGTTATAAGAAAATTCTGCCAATGGTAGATGATCCTCCCATGTTCCTCCAAAATCAAGTGCACAAGCTCTCAACATGTCTTCTAGTATTTGATTTGTTCTTTCAGTTTGACCTCCTATCTCCGGATGATATGTTGTGCTGAAATCTAACTTTGAACCAAGTGCTTCATGCAATTGCTTCCAAAATGCTGAAGTAAACACTGATCCTCTATCAGTTAAGATCTTTTTGGGTACTCCATTCTTACTTACTATCTCTTTGACATATACTTCCACTAACTTCTCGGCATTATCTTTTTGATTCACCGGAATAAAGTGTGCACTCTTAGTGAGTCTGTCCACAATTACCCATATCATATCCTTCATTTTTGGTGTCATAGGCAATCCTGTAATGAATTCCGTACCTATTTCCTCCCATTTCCATTCAGGAATTTCTAAGGGTTGTAATGGTCCTGCTGTACTTTGATGTTCAGCTTTCACCCTTTGACAAGTATGGCATTCCGATACATATTTAGCAATATCTCTTTTCATGTTATTCCACCAGAATAGTTCTTCCAAATCCATATACATCTTAGTACTCCCTGGATGTATAGAATATGGTGTATCATGTGCTTCTTTGAGTATGACATTTCTAATATCGGTCATATCTGGAACACAAAGACGGTCTTGAAACCAAAAGACCCATAATCTCCAAGGCGAAAAACTGATTTTTTTGCCCTTGAGATATCCTCCGAATTTCCTCAGCAATAAAAGGATCTTCTTCTTGATGTCTAAAAATTGCTTGCTTAATATCACTGTCCTGCTCTACAACTACCTGCATAGTAGCTAATCCTCCAAGAACCTCTGTTCTGATAAATTGAAGCTCTGATCTTTCCAAGTCCATTTGTAACTATTTTGGTAGCTCCCTATTGCTAGGCTAAATATCTGCACTCTTTCTGCTTAAAGCATCTTCTACAACATTTGCTTTCCATGGAGTGTAGTTGATTGTTAAATCATAATCTTCGATTAGTTCCAACCAACGTTTGTCTCATATTCAATTACTTTTGAGTGAAGAAATATTTGAGACTTTTATGGTCAGTGTATAACTCACATCTGGATCCATAAATAAAATGCCTCCATCCTTTCAGTGCGAAAACTACTGCTGCTAACTCTAAATCATGAGTTGGATAGTTGACTTCATGTGGTTTCAGTTGTCTTGAACCATAAGCAATCACTTCCCGATCTTGCATTAATACACAACCCAAACCTTCTTTAGACGCATCACATTATACGGTGAAGTCCTTCCATGTTTCAGGAACTGCTAAGATTGGAGCTGTGGTTAGTCTAGTCTTCAACTCTTGAAAACTTGCTTCACATTTCTCATCCCACTTGAATGGTGTATTCTTCCTTAATAATTTGGTCATTGGTCCGGCTATTTTGGAGAAACCTTCAATGAATCTCCGATAATAACCAGCCATTCCTAAGAAACCTCGAATTTGCTTCACATTAGTCGGTGCAGTCCACTCTAGTACTGACTGAACTTTAGATGGATTCACAGCAATTCCATTTTTACTGATCACATGTCCGAGGAATTCTACCTTATCAAGCCAAAATTCACACTTACTGAACTTAGCATAAAGTTTGTGCTCTCTTAAATTCTGCAATGCTATTCTCAAATGACCAGCATGCTCTTCCTTATCCTTGGAATATATCAGAATATCATCAATAAAGACTATGACGAACTTTTCCAAATACGGCATAAAGATCTTGTTCATCAGATTCATGAATATTGCCGGTGCATTGGTCAAACCAAATGGTACTACCAGATACTCATGGTGTCCATATCTTGAGACAAATGTTGTTTTTGGAACATCTCCTGGTTTGATTTTTATTTGATGGTATCCAGATCTTAAATCGATCTTTGAAAATACTCCAGCTCCTTTCACTTGATCAAACAAATCTTGAATTCTTGGTAAATGATACTTATTCTTGATAGTCACGTTGTTTAGGTTTCTATAATCACCACACATTCTTATTCCACCATCTCTCTTATCCACAAAGATTATTGGTGTTCCCCATGGAGATACACTTTCCTGGATAAATCATTTTCTAGCTAACTCATCAATTTGCTCTTTGAGTTCTTTCAACTCTTTGGGTCCCATCTTATAGGGTGCTTGAGCTATTGGTGCTGTACCCGGAATTAGGTCAATAGAAAACTCTATCTCCCGGTCTGGTGGCATTCCTGGTAGCTCCGCTGAAAAAACATCTTGAAATTCATTTACTACAGGAATCTCCTCCAATTTGACCTCTTTCATTGAGTTCAACTGCAGATCCACCATGATATGACTGTGCTTATCTGCTTGGTAAACGATCCTTGCTCCACTTGGAGTTTTGATTGAGACAGTTTTCTCCTCACAATTTATCTGAGCTCCGTGTTCCACCATCCAATCCATCCCCAGCACTACTGCAATTCCCTTCAAAGGAATCACATAAAGCTCTACGAAATATGTACAACCACAGATCAAGATAACCTGATCTTGTTTTATGTGGCGTACAATCACATTCCCTCCTGCCGTAACTACGGTCATAGGACTTTCTAACGTTGCCCTTCTAATCCCGAACTTATCACAAAATTCTTCAAAAATGAATGAAGGAGTTGCACCGGTATCAAATAGAACTTTGCCGGGATTGGTAAGGATATTGAGCGTACCTATCACTGCATGCTCCGAATTATCCACCTCCTCGAGGGTTGCACAGTTCAGTTTCCCAGTAAGTCGGTTCCTCTTGCCATTTTTGTTCTTGCCATTATTTCCTCCTTTACTGGGCTATCCATTTCCTCCACTGGATTATCCTCCTCCCTTGGTAGGCCAACCTCCAGGTGGTTTGCTCGGACAATCTGGCTTGATATGCCCCTTCTGACCACAACTGTAACAGATCACTACAGGCTTTTTGCATTCCCTCTGGAAATGCCCTAGAATTCGACAATTGTTACAAATAACATTCCTTCTCGGATTAGATTGATTTCCACCACTACCCTTGTTATTGTTATTATTGTTGTTGCCATAATTCCTATTCCGAGGTTTGAACTCCAGGTTGGGTTTAGGTTTGCTTGCCTGAATTCTCTTGGTTTCCTTCTTGGCTCTCTTCCTTCGGTCCTCTTGGACATTCTTATAATCATCCTCAAAAGTAATGGCTGCATCCAACAACTGCTGATAAGTTTGCTTGTTGGCTAACCTTAGTTGCATCTTCACAAATGGATTTAATCCATGCAGGAAACACTTCTTTCGCTTCTCTTCAGTGTTGACATCCTCCTCGGCATAGCGAGACAGTTGACTAAAGTCCCGGATGTACTTCATGACACTCGTATATCCTTGCCGAAGCTCCTCAAATTCTCTCCGCTTCAGCTCCATAACACTTTCCAGAACATAATATTCACGGAATCTCTAATTGAACTCTTCCCAGGTAAACTCTCTTCCTGGTTGTTGCATGACCAACTGATTTTCCCACCATGATGCTGCAGGTCCATTCACAAGATGAGTTGCATACCTCAATTTATCCTCATCATTGCAACCTACAGTTTTCATTTTCCTTTCAGTATTTGCTAGCCAATCTTCTACATCCATTGGTTCTGGAGCTGATGCAAAATGTAACGGTCTTGCATTCTGGAAATTAGATAGACTCACTCCTCCCCTTTCAGGTGCCCTCTGATTTGCTCGTCCCAGCATCTCTTCCATGAACTTGTTCTGGGTCTCTTGCATAATTTGCATGCATTGCATAAAATTCTGCTCCATTAACGACCTCATTAGTGGTGGTGGTAATGCTTCTTGGTTTGCTGCATCTGCATCGGCCTTTTCCTTGGCCTCTCGCTTCATCCGCTGCTGCTCGGTTTCCATTCCTACACCTGTATCCATGACCCTCTAGTCCTGCAACATAAAGCGAATACTCATAATTACATCATGCACATCTGTTCTGAGCTCGACTTTACGCACAGAACTAGTCACACAATGAAGATCCAAAGAAAATCCAAATATGCATTTCACATATGATACATACTATCATAATAATACAAAGTCATTACAACATATACCATATAGGTATAATCACAAAACTACCTTATTACTTGGGGTACAATGCATGGTACTTGATACTACTAACTAATTGTCTCCTTCTAGTAGTAACTACGCTCATCGTACATGCCTGATGTCCAACCGTGATGACGTGTTGTTCGTCGCACAGTTTGTGGAACATATGGCCGTCCAGAAGGAATATACTCTATATCTGAAGTGTCAGGACTTGAGTTATTACTCAACCTGAGCGCATTGACTCCCTCTAGCTCAGCTGAAAAGTCTTCAGAAACATATTCCACATTATCTCCAGCCTGCATCTCCTGAGCTTCATTTCTTGAGCTGTCAACAAGATACGTAGATCATGCTGCTTCCCAGGTGCTCTCGTGGGCAAGATAATTAAAAACTAGATAATGTAGATTCCCTGGGTTCTGAGAAGATGTTGATGATTCAAACACTCTCTCCTCAGGATCTTCTTGTTCATCCTGATTATCTATTGACATGGTATGTCTACTACTATTATTAGGGTTCATCCTTGCACCCATCCAACTAGATTTTCCAACATTTCTGTCAGAACCATCTATGGACATCTGGTGTTCATGAGATCCATTATATGATCCCATTCTCCAACCATCCGAATTCTCAATAGGAAGTTCCGAGTCAGAACCATCCTCTGAGCCCTGTGGTACTGCATACCACATATCCATAGTAGGATCATGTATAGGTTCAGGTCTTGGTGAATAAGGATATGCTATAAAAGATTCATGATCTATAGGTATATCCTTAAAGATAGGTTTTGCACTACTACTTGCTTCTTTCTCTAGCTGGAATGCTAACTGCTTCCTCCTTTCCGGATCAATTAGATCCTCTAACATTTCATTTTTGTCTTCAACAATCACTTGATGGGTCTTATAAAAATACGCAACGAGTGTTCAGTATCTATCCATAAACTTGGAAGCTAACTTAGGATGATTATTAACCAAAGTAAGATGATCCGGTATAGGCTCCGAGTCTATAGAATCATGATGTATCACAGAGAATGTGCTACCCTCTAGCTCCTTGGTTTTCCACTCCCGGATATTAGCTATCGCCTCCACAAAAGCAACATGATATGCTGCTAAATGACTCCTACCTTCTCCTATAGGTAGATCATGATATAATCCAAGCTTCTCTGGAAGTTGGATACTCACACGATACTTGGATAACATCCAACCATCAAGGTAAGTGATAGTGTTAACTGGAATTCTAGTTGGACAACTAAAGAGCTTTAAAAGTTGATGAAGTTGGTCTGTGAATGATCCTTGATAATCATCAAGAGTCTCCTCTTTCCTTACCAAAGTATGTTTTGGAAACTTTGGTGCCATATCTCTGTATATCAGAAAAATAATTTTGATTAGTAACCAATGACATATTGCATCATAACAAAGAATTATCACACTAAAATATATAACGGAATATTCTCATTTTAATACCCATTATATTACTTTTAGAGAATTCTTTATCGTTGCTAATTTTTCCTACAGGTAATACCCTTTACTAGGTTTCCAACCTAAGTTCAAAACAATTTGCTCTGATACCAACTGCGGTGACCCAGCATACCACTACATGTGTAGTACACTATAGTCGTTGACATGACATCCACAGAACACCGTTCCGTAAATATCACATCCCTCAGAGTGGTACAACACAAACATTGCGGGTCCATATTACAAACATTCACACATTATTATTATTACAATACCAGAAGTTCAAGACTTCAAAAGTTTCAACTTACAAACCAAAATATAAAGTGTTTCAGCGGAATTTAAAAGTAGCAACTCCGACTAGGAGTTGAGCTTGGCAACTTATTTACTTAGAGTTCATGCTGCTCGGCTCCGTTGGTTACTACTAACTCGGGATACTTAGTTGTATTCGTTATCATCGACACCGTAGCGGATCTCGTAATCCACTCCTTCAACACCTCCGGATAGATCAGGTTCCTCGTAGAACACATCTTCTTGGAATTCGGCTGCATACATTGGCACGTCTTCGGGATCCTCAGAGTCTAAGCAGGGGATCAAAGGAAAGAATGAGTAACAGCGTTACCCAACAAGTTCATTATATGCAAGGTGGGAAGTTTGATGCTCTAAGTACCACCTTGGATTATAAATCCTTGGCACTATGTAGTTTTTGTATTATTCTGAAAAACTATGACAATCAGCCTTCACAGGTTGACCAGAACTTTCATGGAGTTCCTTTCCTGCCGCATTCGTAGCTCCTTCCCGGAATAGGGAGTAACAAGTTACAGTTCTTACACTCTGCAGAGGTGCGTTACTTTTCCCATGAGAGATCAACTCCTTGTTGCACAACCGGGCATACTTTCCCGTCCACAATTCCATGATGTGGGGCCCAGTAGTTGGTCCAAGCCAATCACTGCCCCCTTCGCAACTCTGCATACCTCCTTGGTGTACAGCATGCCCACATAATGAATTACGGCAATGGTTTGTACAAACCGTTAGATGCCAGAACTATCGTGGGACGATGAGGGTTCCCACCCATATGTTGCATATCCTCTACGAATTACCAATTAATATGCATGCTTCGAGGATAACAGCCACGACCTGCACATCCATCTTCATGCGAGAGGAAGAAGATACACCTAACTTCTCTGTCCCATTCCAAATCTCATGGTTAACGCGAATATACGGTGCTAGAATCACTGATGTCAGGGGTTATTAAGTCCCTACTTGATCATCATTGTTGCAATTAGAACACTAAGTTCTATTGCTCCATTATATCACCACTTAGGATGATATCTATAATTTCTTTATTTGTGAAAATTATATTTCTTTCTTTTATAGCATATATGATAACACACAATTTGCAATTACTTTGATAAAGTCTCTTCAAAGGACATGAGCAAGTGATGAACTTGCCTTGTGATGGCAAGGTAGTGAAGTCTGATGCTTGCACTGGACCTTGAGCTTCTATGTCTACAAAAACATCATTATTGCCCGGAAAGGACAATATTTAAAGAAGCAAAATGATTATGCAATAATATAATACATTATTTAATTATATATGCATTTACCCCAAAAAGTTCCTTTTTAGTAATAAAGGATTTATAAATATTACTTTTAATATTTATAACATATATTGAATTATTTTGTTTTATTTCCCTTTTTATTTGACTTTTATTGATTTAATAATTCTTTTAGGAATTATCAATTACACATTAAAAATTATTATTTATTTTTTTTAGTATTTTTCAAAAATACTATAATATTAATATATAATGAAAGTGATTTTTATTTATTTTATCATATTTCAATAATTTTGTAAAATTCCATAAGGAATATATAAATTACAAAATTCTTATAAAACTCTTAATGTCTAAAATTTTATATCTTATTTTATTTGGATGGTGTGGCTTATTGTGAATCCAAAAATATTTTATTTACAATTTTTGGACTTTTATTTTATTTTATAGTATTTAATTAAGTCCAGGGGTATTTTGGTCTTTTCCTTTTTATTAAAACAGGCCTGAAAATATTTCTGGGCTAGTTATACTTATTGGGCCCTATTAGTCCATTAGTCATGGACAAAAGAACCACCCTGAAGGGTCTGGCCCAACTTGGCCCACTCAATAACAACGAGGGCTAGTAAGTAAAACATCAATAACATGTAAATCAAATATACCTTTGATGGTGCCAGCCTTCTTGTCCGCTAAGTACTTCGGACAGTTGCGCTTCCAGTGACCCCTGTCCTTGCAATAGAAGCACTCAGTGTCCGGCTTAGGACCAGACCTGAGCTTCTTCTCAGCAGGGGCATTGCGCTTGCCGCCGCCCTTCTTGAAGGGCTTCTTTGCTCCCTTACCTTTCTTAAAGGAGGGCTTGTTGACCATCAACACATGATTATCCTTCTTGATGTCCACTTCCACAGCCTTCAGCTTTGCGAAGAGCTCGGTGATCGTATCAGTGGAACCAATCTGATTATGAGTCACTACAAAACTTTTGTAGCTGGGAGGGAGTGATTGCAGAACCACAATCTTGAGCTCCTCGAATCGTGCATTCCGGTTGCTCAAAGCGTTGAGTGTAGCCCGACATCTTTATGGCGTGCTCACTAACGGAACTCCTTCCTCCATCTTGCGATTAAAGAACTTCTCGGAGATCTCATATCTCTCGAGCGGGCTTGAGTCTCAAACATGGTTTTCGGCTCCTCGAGAATCTCAAAGGGCAGGATAGGTTTCAAAATGATTTTGAAGCTCGGTTCCATAGCAAACAACATGGTGCTCTTAATCACACCATAATCATCTTTCTTGTTGATAGACAGCTTTCTCATCGGTAGCTTGATTAGAGGGTCACCTAACGCTTTACCAAGGACATAGTCCTTTTGTCCATGAGAATGATTCTTAGATTGGAACCAATTGGTGAAGTTAGACCCATTGTTCCTAAGCTTTTCTTTCTCAAAAAAAGCGTTGAAGTTGAAGTTGGATTTGGCCATGTGATCTACAGTATTTGCAAGTACAATTTAGACTATGTTCATGATAAATAGTTCAACTTAATCAAATTACTAGATGAAATCCCACTAAATTCAACATCCCTCAAGTTGTTTAGTGAACACGATCCAAATTCACCACACCTAATCCGATCATCACGAGAAGAGATGTGGTTTCAATGGTGGACAACAAAGTGTCGATCATATCATTCATATGACTCATGCTTAACCTTTCGGTTCTTGTGTTCGAGGCCATGTGCGTACATGCTAGGCTCGTCAAGCTAGACCCAAGTATTTCCGTGCAAAAGCGGCTTGCACCCGTTGTATGTGAGCGAGAGTCTATAGCACCCGATCATCACGTGATGCTTGGACACGACGAACTTTCATAGCGGTGCATACTTGGGAGAACACAGTTTTTATCTTGATCTTTAAGTGAGGAATCATCTTATAATGCTACCGTCATGATCTAAGCATAATAAGATACATAAAGGATAAACATCACATGCATATAACTTTATGTGACATGGTATAGCCAATCTTCGCAATGATCTCCATCTTGTGCGTTCGGCATGATCTCCATCACTCTACCATGATTGCCTCCACCACGAATAGCAACTACAACTATTGCTAATCGCTTAGCGATAAAGTGAAACTATTACATGGCGTATAAGAAGTTGACACAGGTCATACACAATTATAAAGACAACCATATGGCTCCTGCCGGTTGTGTACTCATCGACATGCAAGTCGTGAAACATTACAAAACATGATCATCGCACAATATACACATCATATCTTGGGCCATACCATATCACAGAAAACACTCCTGCAAAACAAGTTAGGCGCCTCTACTTTGTTGTTGCATGTTTTACGTGGCTTATGGGAGTAGATGCTAAGAACGATTCTTACTATAAAAGCCACAACGGTGATATTATGGTTGCCAAACTCGTGTTAATCCCATGACAACTATAGTGAGAGAACCGACATCCACCAGCCGCATGTGTGGTACAAGCCACACGTCAAGTGCGGAGCCGGTCTCATGAACGACGTCGTAAGGTTGGCTGGACCGCTTCAATCTCACTATCCCGCGTCATAGGAAGAACACAAACAAGAGGCTTGCAACAGAAAACATCAATGCCGCAACAACCATGTTGCATTCTACTCGTGAAACACATCTACGCATAGATCTAGCTCGATACCCTCAAGGGTTTCGCGGCATAGTAAATCAAAATTTTCTACGGATGCGAGAGGAGGAAAGCCAAGATCTAATCTAGGAGATGCAAACAACGAGAGAGATTGGATTAGATCTTCATACCCTTGAAGATTCGCAGACATGAACGCGTTAACGTGGGTGATGTAGTCGACTCGCTTCTCCTCCTCGCGATCCGATCCGATCTAGCACCACAAGTGGCGGTGCCTCCGTGAGATGCACACGGCAAAGACTCGACGTCTCCTCCTTCCTCGGACCAGCGAGTATGGTGGAGAGATATATTGGATCTACAACACGACGTGGTGTATATGGTGGAGAATTTCACTGCAGGGCTTCGCCTACAAACAAATGGAGGGAGAGAGGAAGGTAGCAAGGCAGCTAGGGCTTGGAGGAAGGTGTGTAGGGGGAGGCGCACCACCTCTATATATAGAGGGCGGCCAGCCTGCCCCTCCTCCAAGCCTATCTCTAGTTTAAACAATTTAAACTCTCCCTTATCTAGAAATCCTATCTCTAGTTTAAACGATTTAAACTCTCCTTATCTAGAAATCCTATCTCTAGTTTAAACGAGTTTAAACTTATCTAGGATCGGCTGGGCCCTATGGGTTTTGTGCCCTCGGCCCAATGCGCCAGGACACTCCCTCATAGGCCCATGCCCCTCCGGAAGGTGGGGCCATGTTGGTCTCCTTCCGAAGGTTCTAGAAGCTTCGGACAATATCGATTAACCCGAACAATTCAACTCCAAAACCTGCACCGCCTTATATGAATATTATTCTCCGACCATTCCGAACCTCTCGTGATATCCCGGATCCCATCCGAGACTCCAACAAAAATTCATAAACCAATTATCCAATCTATCCTAGCCGAGATACGTTAAGTGTGTGATCCCGCGGTTCGAGAATATGCGCATGATCTTCTATCAATAATCAACAACGGGTGCGCACCCATATTGACTCCCACACATTCATCGATGATCATATCGGATGAACCACGATGCCAGGATTCAATCAATCCCATATATATATTCCCTTCGTCCTCGCGATATTTTACTTGCCCGAGATTCAATCGCTTGCACCGTCATACCTAGTTCAATCTCGCTCACAAAGAAGTACTTTACTGCTCCATAATCCGATATCACTTTGTGATTAACTCCTTAACCACATGCCGGCAAGCGTGTTGATATCGACACGAGTGGGCCCAAGTATATCTCTCCGACTTGGGAGGGACAAATTCCATATCGATACATACAACCCAATGATACTTTCCGATCACCGAGAGACACCTTTATGATCACCCTCTCATAGGATGACGCTTGATGACCTCAAAGCTTTCTCGGTACCAGTGAGTTGCATTATCTCATGGTCTAAGGAATACAATATTTGACATAGGAAAAGCTTCGCAAAGATGAACACGATGAACGATCTAATTGCTTCGCTTAGTTTGGTCATCCATCATATCATTCTCCCAATGATATGATCTCATTATCAATTGACAACTCATGTCTATGGTTAGGAAACCTTAACCATCATTGATCAATGAGCTAGTCCATAGAGGCGTACTAGGGACACGGTGTTGTTTACAAACCACACAAGTATTAAAGTTTCCGCTTAATACAATTCTAGCATGGAACATAAACTTTATCATGAACAAGAATTATAATAATAACATCTTTATTATTGCCTCTAGGGCATAATTCCAACAGTCTCCCACTTGCACTAGAGTCAATAATCTAGTTTACATCTGGCAACAATCTCACACCCATGGCACTGAGGTGTTGATCATGTTTTACACGTGGAAGAGGTTTAGTCAATGGATCTACGACATTCAGATCCGTATGTACTTTGCTAATCTTCAGATCTCCATCTGCTATATAATCTCGGATTATATGAAAATTGCGGTTGATATGCTTGGTCTTTGGATGATATCTTGGTTCCTTAGCGAGTGCTATGGTGCCAGTGTTGTCAAATAATATCTCCAGTGGGTCCAATTCACTTGGAACCACGCCAAGCTCAGTGATGAAGTTTCTGATCCAAACTCCTTCACTTGACGCTTCTGCAGCAACCATGTATTCCGCTTCTACTGTAGATCCCGCGATCACGCTTTGCTTGCAGCTTCTCCAGCTCACAGCTCCTCCATTCAAAATATAAACGTATCCTGTCTGAGATTTGGAATCATCCTTGTCGGTGTCAAAACTAGCATCGACGTAACCTTTTACGACAACTGCTTCATCACCCCATAGACTAAGAACATTTCTTTAGTTCTATTTAGGTACTTTAGGATGTTCTTCACGGCTGTCCAAAGGTTCCACTCGGATCACTTTGATATCTCGTCAAAACTAAGAGCATTGGACACATCCGTCTAGTACACAAGATGGCATACATGATGAAACCTATGGCCGAGGCATAAGGCACTTTGCTCATAGCTTCCCTATCATTTATCAGAATGGACACCGAGCCTTGCTCAATATCTTACCCGACAACATAGGCATCGAACCTTTCTTTGCCTTATCCATTCGAACCTTTTCGAACTTTGTCTAGGTATGTACCGCTTAAAGCTATCAGCGCCTTTGTCTATCTCTATAGATTTTGATGCCCAATATATAAGCAGCTCCACCTAGGTCTTTCATTGAAAACACTTGTTCAAATAACTCTTCACATCGTTAAGCATGTTGATGTCATTTCCAATAATCAATATGTCATCCACATATAGTACCGTAAACGCCACCGAGCTCCCACTCACTTTCTTGTAGATACAAGCTCAGAGCAATTTGGAACAAATCCAAAGCTCTTGATCACTTGATCAAAACGAAGGTTCCAACTCCGAGATGCTTGCTTCACCATAAATGGAACGTGAAGTTTGCATACTTTACTAGCATCCTTAGGATCGATAAACCTTCGGGTTGCATCATATACAACTCTTCATCAATGTTGCCATTGAGGAAAGCGCCTTGACATCCATCCGCCATATTTCATAATCATGAAACGCAGCAATTGCTAATAAAATCCGAATGGACTTAAACATCGCTACGGAGAGAAACTCACATCGTAGTCAACACCTTGAACTTGTCGAAAACCTTTGCGACATGTCGTGCTTTATAGACAAGAACATTACCATACGTCCGCTTTTCTTCTTGAAGATCCATTTGCACTCAACGGCCTTTTGGTCGCTAGGAGGGTCCACCAAAGTCCATACTTGGTTTTCGCCATGGATCCCAATTGATTTCATGGCTTCTAGCCATTTCTCGTAGTCCGGGCTCATCATCGCCTTCCTCATAGTTCGAGGTTCACCGCCTTCTACTAACAAGACAGTCAAGACAGGCTGCTGCACACCTCAGAGGGCATGCGACCTTGTCGACTGCGACGCTCAAGAGCAAGATCGTCCAAGCTTCATGATCCTTGTCATTAGCTTCCTCTATTGTTGGTGCAAACACTGGAACAATTTCAGCTGCGCTACTCTCCAATTCAAGAGAAGGTTCAATAACCTCAAGCTCTACTTTCCTCCCACTCACTTCTTTCGAGAGAAACTCCTTCTCAAGAAAGGAACCGTTCTTTATGACAAACACTTTGCCTTCGGTTCTGTGATAGAAGGTATACCCAATAGTTTCCTTAGGGTATCCTATGAAGACGATTCGCTTTGGGTTCGAGCTTGTCCGCATCAACTTCTTGACGAAGCTTCGCATCCCCAAACTTTAAGAAACGACAACTTAGGTTTAGCACCAAACCAAAGTTCATACGGTGTCATCTCAACGGATTTAGATGGAGCCCTATTTAAAGTGAATGCAGCGTTTCTAATGCATAACCCCAAAATGATAACGGCAAATCAAGAAGAGACATCATTGATCGGACCATATCTAATAGGGTTCGATTCCCATGCTCAGACACACCATTGCGCTGTGGTGTTCCGGTATGAGTTGTGAAACGATTCCACTTGCTTTAAGATGCGTGAGAAAATCATAACTCAAATATTCGCCCACGATCGGATCGTAGAAACTTAATCTTTCGTTACGATGGTTCTCCACTTCATTCGAAATTCCTTGAACTTTTCAAATGTTTCAGATTTATGTTTCATTAAATAGATATACCCATATCTACTTAAGTCATCGGTAAAAGTGAGGAAATAGCGATATCCACCGTGGTAGAAACACTCATCGGTCCGCATACATCGGTATGTATGATTTCCAACAAGTCCGTTGCTCGCTCCATCATACCGAGAACGGGTTTTGATCATCTTGCCCATGAGGCATGGTTCGCATGTGTCAAATGATTCAAAATCAAGAGACTCCAAAAGTCCATCGAATGGAGTTTCTTCATGCGCTTTACACCAATATGACCTAGACGACAATTGCACAAATAAGTAGTATTATCACTATCTACTTTGCATCTCTTAGCCTCAATGTTATGGATGTGTGTTTCATCCCTTCGAGATTTAGAAGAAATAAACCATTCACAGGAGGTGCATGACCATAAAAGATGTTACTCATATAAATAGAACAACCATTATTCTCCGATTTAAATGAATAACCGTCTTGCAATAAACATCCGAAATAATGTTCATGCTCAACGCAGTACATAATAACACTTATTAAGGTTTAAAACTAATCACGAAGGTAAAACTAAGGAGAGCGTGCCGACGACCATCACATCAACTCTTGATCTGTTGCCAATGCGCATCGTCACCTCATCCCTCGAAGTCCGCTCATTCCGTAGCTCTGCTTCGAGTTACAAATATTAGCAACCGAACCGGTATCAAATACCTGTGCACTACAACGAGGGCTAGTAAGGAAAACATCAATAACATGTATATCAAATATACCTTTGATGGTGCCAGCCTTCTTGTCCGCTAAGTACTTGGACGATATGCCCAAAGGACTGTCCCTGCAATAGAAGCACCTGTCCGCTTAGGACCAGACTGAGCTTCTTCTCAGCCAGGGCATTGCGCTTGCCGCCTTCTTGAAGGGCTTCTTTGCTCCCTTACCTTTCTTAAAGGAGGGCTTGTTGACCATCAACACATGATTATCCTTCTTGATGTCCACTTCGCAGCCTTCTTTTGCGAAGAGCTCGGTGATCGATCGGAACCAATCGATTATGAGTCACTACAAAACTTTTGTAGCCGGGAGGAGTGATTGCAGAACCTGTCAATCTTGAGCTCCTCCGAATCGTGCATTCCAGCTTGCTCAAGGCGTTGAGTGTAGCTCGACATCTTTATGGCGTGCTCACTAACGGAACTCCCTTCCTCCATCTTGCGCTTAAAGAACTTCTCGAGATCTCATATCTCTCGAACGGGCTTGAGTCTCAAAACATGGTTTTCAGCTCCTCGAGAATCTCAAAGGGCCCGGATAGGTTTCAAAACGATTTTGAAGCTCTTCCATAGCAAACAACATGGTGCTCTTAATCACACCATAATCATCTTTTGCGCTGATCGAGACAGCTTTCTCATCACCGGTAGCAGCTTGCAGGGGTCACCTAACGCTTACCAAGGACATAGTCCTTTGTCCGCCAGATGTAATGATTCTTAGATTGGAACCAATTGGTGAAGTTAGACCCATTGTTCCTAAGCTTTTCTTTCTCAAAGAAAACGCTTGAAGTTGAAGTTGGATTTGGCCATGTGATCTATTATTTGCAAGTACAATTTAGACTATGTTCATGATAAATAGTTCAACTTAATCAAATTACTAGATGAACTCCCACTAAATTCAACATCCCTCAAGTTGTTTAGTGAACACGATCCAAATTCACCACACCTAATCCGATCATCACGAGAAGAGATGTGGTTTCAATGGTGGACAACAAAGTGTCGATCATATCATTCATATGACTCATGCTTAACCTTTCGGTTCTTGTGTTCCGAGGCCATGTCTGTACATGCTAGGCTCGTCAAGCTAGACCCAAGTATTTCCGCTGTGCAAAATCGGCTTGCACCCGTTGTATGTGAGCGAGAGTCTATAGCACCCGATCATCACGTGATGCTTGGACACGATTTAACTTTCGCAACGGTGCATACTTGGGGAGAACAGTTTTTATCTTGATCTTTATGAGGAATCATCTTATAATGCTACCGTCATGATCTAAGCATAATAAGATACATAAAGGATAAACATCACATGCATATAACTTTATGTGACGTGGTATAGCCAATCTTCAAGAATGATCTCCATCTTGTGCGTTCGGCATGATCTCCATCACTCCACCATGATTGCCTCCACCACGAATAGCAACTACAACTATTGCTAACGCTTAGCGATAAACTGAAACTATTACATGGCGATAAGAAGTTGACACACAGGTCATACACAATTATAAAGACAACCATATATTCTGCCGTTGTGTACTCATCGACATGCAAGTCGTGAAACATTACAAAACATGATCATCGTACAATATACACATCACATCTTGGGCCATACCATATCACAGAACACTTCGCAAAAACAAGTTAGACGCCTCTACTTTGTTGTTGCATGTTTTACGTGGCTTATAGGAGTAGATGCTAAGAACGATTCTTACTACGGAAAGCAACAACGGTGATATTATGGTTGCCAAACTCCGGTGTTAATCCCATGACAACTATAGTGAGAGAAACTGTCATCCACCAGCCGCATGTGTGGTACAAGCCACACGCCAAGTGCGGAGCCGGTCTCGCGAACGACGCCGCGTAAGGTTGGCCTGGACCGCTTCAATCTCACTATCCCGCGTCATAAGAAGAACACAAACAAGAGGCTTGCAACAGAAAACATCAACGCCCGCAACAACCATGTTGCGTTCTATTCGTGAAACACATCTACGCATAGATCTAGCTCTGATACCACTGAAGGGTTTCGCGGCATAGTAAATCAAAATTTTCTACGGAGCGAGTAGGAAAGCCAAGATCTAATCTAGGAGATGCAAACAACGAGAGATTGGATTAGATCTTCATACCCTTGAAGATTCGACATCGAACGCTCGTCCGGAACGTGGGTGATGTAGTCGACTCGCTTCTCCTCCTCGCGATCCGATCCGATCTAGCACCACAAGTGGCGGTGCCTCCGTGAGATGCACACGCAGCAGACTCGACGCCTCCTCCTTCCTCGGACCAGCAAGTATGGTGGAGAGATAGATTGGATCTACAACACGGCGTGGTGTATATGGTGGAGAATTTCACTGCAGGCTTCGCCTACAAACAAATGGGGAGAGAGGAAGGTAGCAAGGCAGCTAGGGCTTGGAGGAAGGTGTGTAGTAGGGGAGGCGCACCACCCTCTATATATAGAGGGGCGGCCAGCCCTTGCCCTCCTCCAAGACTATCTCTAGTTTAAACAATTTAAACTCTCCTTATCTAGAAATCATATCTCTAGTTTAAACGATTTAAACTCTCCTTATCTAGAAGTTCTATCTCTAGTTTAAACGAGTTTAAACTTATCTCGATCGGCTGGGCCCTATGGGGCCTTGTGCCCTGACCAATGCGCCAGGACACCCCTCATAGGCCCATGCCCTCCCCGGAAGGTGGGGCCACGTTGGTCCCTTCCGAAGGTTCTAGAAGCTTCCGACAATACCGATTAACCCTAACAATTCAACTCCAAAACTGCACCGCCTTATATGAATCTTATTCTCCGACCATTCCGAACCTCTCGTGATATCCCGGATCCCATCCGAGACCCGAACAAAAATTCATAAACTAATTATCCAATCTATCCTAGCGTCGAGATATGTTATGTGTGACCTCATGGTTCGAGAATATGCGCATATGATCTTCTATCAATAATCAATGGGTCTGCACCCATATTTACTCCCACATTCATCGATGATCATATAGGATGAACCACGATGCCAGGATTCAATCAATCCCATATATATATTCCCTTCGTCTCGCGATATTTTACTTGCCCGAGATTCGATGCTTGCATCATACCTAGTTCAATCTCGCTCACGAAGTACTTTACTCGCCCGTAATCCGATATCACTTTGTGATTAAATCCTTAACCACATGCTTGCAAGCGGTGTTGATATCGACACCGAGTGCCCAAGTATATCTCTCCGACTTGGGAGGGACAAATTCCATCTCGATACATACAACCCAACAGATACTTTCCGATCACCGAGAGACACCTTTATGATCACCCTCTCATAGGATGACGCTTTGATGACCTCAAAGCTTTCTTCCTGCATCAGGAGTTGCATTATCTCATGGTCTAAGGAATACAATATTTGACATAGGAAAAGCTTCGCAAAGATGAACACGATGAAATGATCTAATTGCTTCGCTTAGTTTGTCATCCATCATATCATTCTCCCAATGATATGATCTCATTATCAATTGACAACTCATGTCTATGGTTAGGAAACCTTAACTATCATTGATCAATGAGCTAGTCCATAGAGGCGTACTAGGGACACGGTGTTGTTTACAAACCACACAAGTATTAAAGTTTCCGCTTAATACAATTCTAGCATGGAACATAAACTTTATCATGAACAAGAATTATAATAATAACATCTTTATTATTGCCTCTAGGGCATAATTCCAACACCACCATGGTCGTCGGCCCCTCTGCTTCCTCTTCTAGTATTCAGCGAGGACCTACGGTGAGTTCGATTCCTCTCCCCTGGTGCTCTCTCTGCTTGCTTCGATTCCAGATGCTGGCAGTGACCTCTCTGATTACTATCTGATTCTGATTAGGATGACATATCCATTTAGGGTTCTTATCCTGGGGTTGATCATATACTGGATGAATTGTAAACATGCTAAGTGGTTATTGGCCTGAGGCTTGTTGCTTTAGATGATATATAATGTTTCTGGTGGCTTATTAGATGATTTTATGCTTGGATTGCATCTGATTCAGATGATATAGTTGCTTGGGAAACATGCTTGGTAAAGCCAATGACTTGATAACTTTCCACTATTATTTGATTTATGGTCATGATTATGATAGGATGAAACCACTGTCTTAGTGTTGTTGGCTTGGGAATTAACATGTGGTTTGAGATCATCATGATCTCAACCAGTGAAGTTTAACATAGGGATATCCTAGTTATGATTCCTGTTTTAACAGGAAAATGATTAGTAAGTTCATTGTCTGAATTTGTGATGATTAAATGTCTATCTTGTCTCATATAGAATTGTTCTTGTGACACCATCATGGTATGGCACACAAGTTTGGTTCTAATCCATTGATTTGGTCAGTTTATGCTTAAGAAAAACTTGGCTTTGAAAGATAAATGGAAATGTTCTTTTCTGAATTCCCTAAGACCAATGATGTTGGTCTGAGGCTTAGGGATTCAGATCTTATCTAATTGATTCATATAGATAGTCCTGGTGGTGGTAGCAGCTATTGTCTTTGAATTAAAACTTAAAGAAAAGTGATAGTAGGCTTCATCATTCTATGGATCCAAAAGATTTGTTTCTAAGGTGCTACCCTTCCTTTAGGGATGTGCCTATAAATTAGATCATAGCTATATTTATGCTTGAGCTGTATTATATAGTTTGACAACCAGAGCAATGATGTTGCTCTGAGCTCTAGCTGGATCCTAGTACTTTGCTGTTTGATTTTAGAGTTTAAAACTCTATGATGGATTCACCTCACTTAGGTGATTTCAGAGAGTTTATTTCATAGAACAACACATGCTTCTGTCTAGATAATAAGATTAGATCATGTCAGGGTTTTATGGTGCTCACCACAAAATCTTGTTGTTTGTGGAGTGAGTTGGTGATGATCTAGATCTGGTTCTGCTGGACTCCTGTGCTTGCTCTTGAGATAACCTGCTCCTCCTAGCTCCTAGACTTGGCCTTGCTATCCACCCGATGCTTCCCCCTCCTTATGTCACCATCCTGGTGATGTTTGGTTGATCTTGGGTGGTTGGGTTTGGCTGTTGTGCTTGGTAAGCTGCTGTCTAAGCTGGCTGTTCTTGTGGGCAAGCAGTGGAGAGATGCACTAGTGCCTCTCCACGACTATGCTTGTGGTTCTGTGAGATTGGGGCTGTGCTGTGAGGTTGACAACACACCACATGCATGTTGGTGTGTGTCCTGCATGTGTGCTTGTTGTGCACTTGTGGATAGGTTCAGAATTTTGAAACTTACTATTATCTAGTTACTTTCACCTGGCTGGTGGATTTGCCCCTCTTGGCTGTCATTTGACTTCTGGCTTTAAATTTATGAAAGATGGATTCTTTCATATTGGTGAAACTTGCCCCTTTTTTATAAATTTCTCAATGATGTATTTGTCTAGTGCACTTCACTAACATGTTTGAGAGAAAATAATACTAACCCTAACCTTTTATTTCTCTATATATATTCTGTTTGTTTTGCAGGTACAGATATAAAGATGAAGATTTTAGATTAGGTTTTATTTTATAGAATAGTTAGTAAATAGTCTAATGTAATCTTCTTCATATTTTTGTAATTTTCTTTTTATTATTTTGTAATCTTCATTTTATTCTTCTGTAATAAAGATTACCTTATTATTAATAAAGAATATTCTTTTTCTTTATATATTTACTTTTGTGAATTGTGTGGATGATTTCAATAAGTTATAATTTTGTAACTTGATTATATATTGATGATATCAAATAAGTTTCATATTCATTATTGTTTTTCTTTGGATAGAATTTAAGTTGTAATATTTATTTTTTAATTAAATTAAGATTCAAAATTTATCCCTAATTTATTTGAGTTATAATTCAAACACTCAAGTTTAAAATTCAAATTCATTTTGAAACACATAATTCCTTAAAGATCATATCAAAGTCTATAGCAATCCTCCTTTAAGACTAAACCTAATCTCAAGGTAAGAAAGAAACCTTGATCACTTAAGGTTTTTATTTGGCAAAAAATTTACCCACATTTTCACAGATGAATGCATGCAACATTCCATATTCCTAAATCTACCCTTCGTTAGTTTCTAAATGTTGGGATGTTACATTCTCTCTGTCGCCGCACACAGGGGCTGGGAAGTGCACCATCTCGACGTCAAGAGCGCGTTTTTGAATGGCGATTTGATCGAGAAGGTGTATGTCTCGCAGCCACCGGGTTTCGTCGTCGCCGGAAAGGAGGGCAAGGTGCTACGCCTGAAGAAAGATCTCTACGACCTCCATCAAGCCCCTCGTGCGTGGAACACCAAGTTGGACAGCACTCTGCTGTCACTCGGGTTCACGCGCAGTCCGTCAGAGCCCGCGGTCTACACCCACGGTGACACTGCCTCACGCCTCCTTCTTGGTGTCTACGTGGATGACCTCGTCATCACCGGCACCAACTGCAGAAGATCGTCAAGTTCAAGATTCAAGTAGGAGATGAAGGAAAAGTTCAAGATGAGCGATCTTGGTTTGCTCACATACTACCTGGGCATGGAAGTGAAGCAGCGCAACGGCAAGATCACGCTCTGCCAGTCTGCATACGTCGACAAGCTCCTGGACAAGGCCGGGATGGCTGACTGCAACACTGCGCACATGCCCATGGAGGCACGCCTAAAGCTCAGCAAGAACAGCAGCAATCTGCTGGTGGACGTGACGCTGTATCGGTCCATCGTCAGAGGCCTACGCTATTTGGTGCACAGCAGGCCGGACATCGCATTCGCGGTGGGCTATGTCAGTCGTTTCATGGAGAACCGACGACGAAGCACCTCAACAGCTTCTTCGCTATATTGCGGGCACAAAGACGTATGGCTGCGTCTTCACAAAGGGCGGCGAGCGTCTGGAGCTAGTTGGTTTTAGTGACGCGGACATGGTCGGTGACATCGATGATCGGAAGAGCATATCTAGCAGACTGTTCCTGATCGGCGGCAGCCCGGTCACCTGGTAATCAGCAAAATAGAAGGTCGTGGCTCTATCGTCTTGCGAGGTGGAGTACATTGCTGCCGCTACGGCGGCTTGTCAGGCTGTTTGGCTTCGTCGGCTGCTCGGGGATTTGCTGAATCAGAACGAAGCGGCGGTCAAGCTCTTCATTGACAACAAGAGCGCAATTGCGTTGTGTAAGAACCCTGTGTTCCACGAGCGCACCAAGCACGTTGACACACGCTTCCACTTCATCAGGGAGTGTGTGGAGAAGGGGAAGGTCATCGCCGAGCACATCGGCACTTCGGATCAACTCGCTGACATCCTGACAAAGGCGCTTGGGCGTGTTCAGTTCCAAGCCCTGCATACACGGATTGGCATCATCGACACCACCATCATTGGCAGCTAAATTTAGGGGGAGGTTGTTGAATAAATTTAGTAGCCGAGTCGTGTCAGTTCGTCGGTTTAGTTTCAGTTTAAATTCCTGTTAGACTTATCTGTTAGCATGTTTGTTGGAGTCGTAGTTGTCCTGGTTTCCAGGATCACCGTGGGAACGATCCAAGCCGTGGGATGGCACGGCTTAGTCGGGATCGTGGCGAGAGCCACGGCATGCTTTGTATTCGTTAAATAAAAGGATAAAGGTAGACAAAAAAGTGGCAAGTTTTACGCCTCACAAAAAAGCTTCAGTGTTCATCGTGTTCCTCTCGAAATCCTCTCGATTGTGTGATTATGTGTGTGTGGGTTGGGGGCTGTCAAACAACACTCTAGTCGCCAGGGTAGTCATCATCACGAGCGAACCGGCACCGAGAAGGAGGGCTCCGCCATCCTTAAGGCCCTAAGAGTGTTGTTGAGAGCCGCCCGGTCACGCTGTCTCACTAATGGGGACCACTACTGAAGAAAGACGAAAAGAGAAAAAATTGAGTCAAAAACACTAGTGGGGTAAATCCGCTCAATCACCATCTTGTTCCTCATGTTCTACAGGGTCCAAACTAGGGACACGAACACTATCCAGAATAGGCGGTGTCTCCTTCTAGCACAGCTCGCCTCGTCCTGCAGGAACTCTCCGAGCTCCTGGGCCTGCCAAGATGGCCCCAGTGCCTTCCTTACAAAACTCCATAGAAACCGAGCCGCCGTGCACGAGAACATAATATGGGTACATGTCTCCGGTGTCCCATATAGGGGCACAGACAATTTCCCGGGACATTATGCTTAGACACCTCTACCCCTAATGGCAGGCGATCACGAAGAAGCTGCCATATGAAGATGCGAATGCTAAGGGGAAGAGGGGGCTTCCAAAGGTGTGGCATCCCGCAAAACCACTACTAGAAAATCGCGTTGAATTTTTGCATTGCATCGTCATCATCATGCATTGTTTGCTAAAACTATTTTCGCAACGCCCGTTTTGTTTTCTAAAACGCCCCAACTTTAATCAAATATCAAACCCGGGGCTCCGGATTATTTTGTTTTGGCTTTTATTGGTTTGCACACGGCCCGTTTAACACAAATAAAAATTATATATTTTTTTTAGTGGGGGTAGTCGAACGGGCCGACCGACCCGAACGACCACCCCCAGGAACTAAAACGGTCCACCCCAAACCAGCCCTCTAAATACTACAGCTACCAGTTAATCTACCCTCTCTCCCCAGCCACCTCACCCCGGCCACTCCCCTTGCGCCACCTCACCCTCTCCCTACCCCCCAACCAACCAGAAATCGCCACCTCAGCAGGCCCTCTCTCCCTCCCTCACCCACTCCACTCAACACACACCCAGCCGACCCCACCCCTGGTCCCTGACCCCGCCAGACCCACACGACTCACCCAAAGACGCCTCAAGACCTGCCTTGGCCCACCGCTGGACCCACCCCGGCCCCACGCCCAACCACGCCCGTCCCTGTTCTTCTTCCTCCCCACCACTGCGTTCTCCCTTCCTCCTCTGGCTCGCTCCTCCCCGCCTCCCTCTCCTCGCCGCCTGCGTCAGGGCCCGCCCTCTCAAGCCGCCGCCGCCTGGCCTGCCCTGCCCGCCGCCTGGGCCTGACCGCCCGGCCTCGCCCTCGCCAAGCCACCACCGATCTCTCGACGCCGTCCACCATCACCCCGCCCAGTCCCGCCCGCCCGCGCCGCCGCCCGCCTCCGTCGAGCCCCGCGCCTCGCCGCCTCGACCTCCCTCCGCCAGCCCGCGGCCCCACGCCCAGCGTCGCCCCGAGCCTCGCACGCCGCCCGGCGACCTCCCGCCTCGAGCCTGCACCCGCCCGACCCGGTCCTCGCATCCCGAAGCTCGTCAAGGCGCTCGCCGACCTCCCGCTGTGCCTCCCCACCATCTCCGACCTCCGCCGCCGGCCCGTCTCCTCGCCCCCTCTGGTCGCCTCCCGCGGGACGCCGCGCCCGCAGCGCCAAGCCTGCGCCGGCGCACTTCGCCCGCGCATCCCGCCTCGCGCCGCCGCCGGCCGCCGCCTCCCGCCGCCCTCTGCGCGCCACACCGCAGCCGCCGTCCGCCTCCGCCATGAAGCCCCGCTGCTGGTCGCCGTGTGCGAGGCCCGCCCGCGGTCCTCGTCACCTGCAGCGCCATCGCCGCCTTGTGCCAAGTCCCGCCCCGAGCCCGCGTCCCCCGGGTCCGCTTCCGCCTCACGCACGTCATCGCCCTTCGGTCACGTGGTGCCGTTCAAGATGCCAAGACCGACACGGTATGAGAACCAAGTCCACGCAAGACCGTGCCCGTTGAGGGCAGGAACCCTTCAAGTTATTTGCGACAACGAGCTCGACACCGACAACCGAGGGGAACCCCGAGTACTTCGCCGCGGAAACTAGGGACGATGACGCCAAGACGACAAGATCCACCTCCCAGAGCGACGACCCCTGGACACCAAGAGCTACCGGCAACATGACCAAGACCAGGACCCCGATGACCTGGATCCTGCAGCTTTTTGAGGTGTGGCCGTGCCGTTTTGACGTCGGCGATGCAGCCGGAAACCCGCAAAAAATGCAGATTCGGCGTCTTCCCGTGCCACAGATCATATGGTGTCTTGCCATCCACATCACGAGTGAAAGAGTGGTTGAGCAGGACGACTACCTTCGTCACCGCCTCCCCCCAAAACGCGTTGGGCAGACCACGCCCTTTGAGCATGCTTCGCGCCGTCGCCACCATAGTCTGGTTGCAGCGCTCGACCACCCCGTTCTGCTGGGTGAGTACGGAACTGAGTGGTGGAGCTGCACGACATTGTCCGTGCAGAACTCCTCAAACGCACGCGAGGTAAAGTCGCCTCCCCTGTTAGTACGCAGGATGCGCAGCTTGCAGCCACTCTGCAGCTCTGCTGCAGCCTTGACGCGGCGAATGGTGGCCTCGGCCTCGTCCTTGGTGGAGAGCAGCACAAGCCACATGAAGCGGCTCACTTCGTTCACCATCAGGAGGAAGTAGCGCTTTTCGCCGGGCGTCGCTGGCGTGATCGGGCCGCACAGATCCACGTGGACGAGCTGGAGCCATTGCGTCGCATGTAATTTTGCTGCCTGTGGGAACAGGGCACGCCACTGTTTCCCCGCCAGGCACACGTCGTAGAGCTGATCTGCATTGCCGATCTCCGGCAGCCCATGGACCATGCCGCCGCAGGACATGCTACGCAGCGCTCCGAAGTTTTGATGGCCAAGACGTTCATGCCACATACAGGCGTCGTCGCCGCGCCATACTGACAGGCACACCGGTTGAGCCATGTAACATCCCAGCATTAGAGCTTAAAAATAAGCTGAACACAGATGTGTGCATTGAATTCATGCATAGAAAATCTGAATAATTTTTGCACTTTTGAACAAAAATTGTCAAAGTGATTGAAGCTTCTCTCAACTTGATGGAACTGAAGTAGATCATCAAGTGGATTGCGATAATTTTCAATATGACCTTTGCTAAAACCTTATTTTGGGTAAGGAAGATTTGATCTATGGGTAGATCAAATGTAATAAAATTAAACCATAACACATTGCTTAATGAATAATATCTGATCACTAAGTGATCATTCCATAGTATTCATTACACAACTCATGAATACCAAGTTATGAATATAACTTTAGTAAGAAGAATGTAACAACTAAATCTTGACCTATTCTAATATTATCTATTTATACCATGATTACCATGGTAATACCTTACCACTCTTTAGTGAGATTAAGTAGGAAAGAAACCAAGTCAAGATCATTCACCATATATCTTTCTTTCCATATCAATCCTTGTCATCTCTAATGAATCTTATTCTAATATCTGTTGTTCATCAATGTTGAGTAATCAACTATTGATTCATCAATTCTTAACCTATCAATTCTTGATCTATTAACTCGTGTCCTTATCATAGCATTCAAATAGTCCTTTAGTGAAAGAAGTAAGAAGAGGTAGGTGGTAATGCTAGATTTAGATATCATCTATAGGATGTGAGTGTTAAAAGAGGATAAGATCCATATGGTAATTGATGGGATTAACTCACTCTTGAATGATAGAAGAGTTATATAGAATATGTATTTGTATGGTAACAAAGAAGTTTACAAGGATGAATTCTGAAGATAGTTACCAAGGAGTAATTCTATTGGATCAAGTTGGTATAGTCAATGAATAATAAGTCTTAGTCAAATACAGATAAACAGAAGATAATTATAATACAACTGTAATATTGTATGGATGAAAGCCTTGATTAGCCAACTAGAAACCTAAACCATAATGGATCAAAGGATTATAATGATCATGCTTTAGTCACCAAGATTGAATGCTTATATCATGTATAAGTGACATTGGTGGATAGAACATGATTGAACCCTACTATAGTTATGTTATTGTAGGTTAGCCATGACAAGTCACCATATATGATCTAAACCTGACTAGTAATTGCTGCAACGATAACCAAATAAGTAAAACTGCCAACTGTGTGAGTTCCTCGGTTGACTTCCTCGTTTGGTCTCGAGGGGGAAACACCAGGATGGGTTTGTTTGGTGTTAGCTTCAGGTTGGATCCGGATAGGTCATTCTCACCCCTCTCTGATAACCGCCAGTTGTATCGAGTCTCTATAGGTTGTTTAGTGCATGCTGCCGCTGCCGCTTCAGTCCACCATACCTATGTAGGCGAGGACCGCCGAATTCTAGCCTCGCCGTGTACTGGCCTCAGTACTGACGCTCCTTCTTTTTCCTTTGCCCTTTGTCGGCACCCCTTTTGTTTAAGCAGGTTTTGAGATCGGCGCCGTTAGCAGGGTTACCCTTCCGGCTTGGCCTGGGCAGGGTTATGGACGCCATTGGTTATTCTTCAGGGCTCTTAGCCCCATTTGCATCTTGTCCGTGGACGCCTATCGCTTTTCAAGGTGATTTGGATCTTTGTATATTATATCTGTATTCTTGACTCATTGAGTCGCTGTTATATATACCTGTTCTGTGGGTCCCATCGAGGACTGTTGTGTAATGTTATTACTTCGTTTTCCACCCGCACGAAAGTGCCTGGTGGTCACCTTTGAATCGTTTCTATGTGGGTTTGGCGGGTTTCGCTAAAACTTGTATAGGTCCGATTCTGAGGGTGTTACAAAAGGGCCGAGGTCCATCGCAACTCTGGGCCCTATAAGAGGGCCCGGTATGCTGAGCTCACCGAGAACTCCCCATCGGGGGTCAACGCCAGGATGCCGAGTCCTGCTCTTCAGACAAGGAAGCAGGTAGGGCAATCGTCAGGTGCTGATATTCCCCCGCCTTGGCCACACTAAAGGTTCACCGGAACAAGATGTTCCAACGCCCCTCTCGAAAGGACTCATCTACGAGGATTGTTGGGGAGGCAGTGATGGCATATAGCGCGGGGAACTGCTTGCACAGCAGGGACGCCAGGAGCCATGGATCAAGACACATTCGGACCTTATGCCTGTCACCAATGGCAAAGAAGATGCCCTGCCCAATAAAATGCTTAATATCCTGAATGGCCCTCCAGAACTGGGACCCCTCCCGGCGTTCACAAGCTAAAAGAGGACGGATGCAGAGGTACTTGGCCTTGATGAGTTGAAGCCAGAGCCCCGCACCATCCCTAAGGATGCGCCGGATCCATTTTAGCATCAAGGCCACATTAAAGCAACACGAGTCAAGAATCCCCATGCCCCCAAGATATTTGGGGGCGCATAAGTCTGCCCATTTAACCATATGGTACCTCTGGTGGTCATCCCTTGCTGCCCAAAAGAACCTAGATAGCTCCTTGGCAAAGTCTGCATGGGTCCCCTTCGGGAGCAGGTATAGCCCCATATGGTACATGGTCAGGCTCGAGAGACATGAGTTGATCAGGACCGTCTTGCTCCCCTTGGTCGTGAGCCTAGATCGTCAGGGTTCGACTTTAGACCGGACCCTCGTAACCAGGGGTTCAAGGTCCTTGATCAGAACCCTAGTCTCTCGGATGGGCATCCCTAGGTAGGTACAGGTGGATGGATTTCGACAAGGTCTAGAAAATATACTTGTTGTATTCAGACTTCTAATTTCAGCATTCGATAAACCCATATACTCGAGAGTTATCTAGCTTTAATTAGCTAGATGGCCTGCATACTTGCGCATGCATAATTACTAAAATTGATTATACTTATTTCTTATATTTACATGGTGAACTTTAGCAATGATATGCCATTTATATAACATAGCAAAACATCGTAGCCAAAATGCCATTTTTTCTTGACATGCCAAAATGCTAGTATCTTGAGAAACATGATTGTGTATTTTGGTATATGTCTTTCTATAAAAGTTAATTAGATTTTAGGAAGGAGCTTGGCCTTTGTTGGTGGCATTCGAATCTACTGTTCAAGCATAGAAAACCATATAGTTTCATATTGATCTTCATTAGTTTTTTATCTCTTCCATTACACACTGTTATTGTCTATAATTCATTTATTTTCCACATAACCATCACCAATTGAGGTCGAGGTTGCTCTAGAAAACCCATTAATGCGCCTTGTGGCTTTTGAAAGTCAATTTCACTTTCTGGTGGAAAGATAGACATATATGTACGCGCCCGCATGCACACATGAATCCTGCCACCCATTGCTGATATCATCAACATTATTAATAACTAAATCCAAAATTTTAAAATAATTTATATTGTAAACCCATGGTCTAATTAACGTCCCGTTTTCACAGTTGAGTTCGTCTCGATGAGAGCATTCAAACTAGATTCCATCTTGTTATTTTCAATGAACTTTTTTTAAAACACATCAGTTACCAGATTATGATATGATGGATATCATGTTTGTAGTGAGAGGCTTGAAGGAAATATGCCCTAGAGACAAATAATAAATGGTTATTATTGTCATATTTTAATAAGTCTATAATAGAATCATATTGTGCTATAACTGTATCAAGTGGAAATATTGCGAGAGGTGTGATATGAAACAAAAGTCCCTAGTAGCCTCTATTCATACTAGTTTGTTGGTCAGTCGATGATCAAGGTTTCCTGATCATGTGTGCTAGTGCTAATTGACAACGAGGTCATATCATTGGTGAATGATGTGATGAACATTACCCAAAGATTGTGACATAATCAAGTCACGAGGTTCATCGTTGCAATAGTCGAAAATGTAGTCTCCTTCCTCTTAGACCGTGAGATCATATTAATCATTGTCTCCCGTGGCTGCTTCAACCGCATCAAATGTCACTCGGTAGAATGGTGATTATAAAGGTGTACATTAAGTATTACTAATATGTTTGGAAATTGGCTAAATGGAGTAGACAAAGCGAACAAAGGAAGAATTCGTATTGGCATTTCGGCCATATGTTGGTCTATTTGGAAATGCCGTAATAATATTACTTTTAACAAGGCCAAAGTATCATCTTTTTCGCAGGTTATTCATATGGCGACGCATTGGATTCAACTCTAGCCTTTTCAGCACCAGCAGCTACCCATGGTTTCTGGGTGCACCCGTCTTGTGGCGGTTACTTCGGAATTTTTCAGCCAGGCTTCGTGGTGTCATTCTAGTAGATTGACAGATGTCTAGCTGTTGTTCTCTATCTCTTGTGAGATCCTTTGCTTTTTTCAGATGATTGGTGTTTGTACCAATCCTATCTGATCTGTAAACTGTAATACTTGGTTACATTCTTTTGACTTTAATAAATGTTGTGTGCATCCGAGGATGCAGAGGCCAGGGTCACCCCTATTTCGAAAAAACCAGAAGAAATCCTATAGCAGTACTCTTTTCGAACTTTCTCCCTAATGAAGTAATTTCTATCTTCTGTTATACCAGAAAGCCTAGATAAATTTATATGAGAAATTTGCTTAGTCCCATTAACAAAAACTGATTTCGAGAAGTTAAATTCTTCGGGTCTAGAAAATATTCAATAAAAATTAATTGTCTTTTTGCGATGCAGCCTTTTTCTCTTCCGGTGCAACGCACGGGTATTTTTTCCTATATAGAACTCAAAAGTGCAATAGGAAACTAAAAAACGTCATTATAAAACTCAAAAGTGGCATTACAAAAAACAAAAGTGTGCCAGCTCGGATTTACCAATTAAGAAGATTATCTCCATGACACGATGGATTATGAAATCATGATCACCCCAACTTGGTGAGGTGAACAGCATACATGATGTCACGATACATGCATTCAAGATCCGACCGGATCGAGGAAGGATCCTCCAACTCATGTGTGTTCCTCAACGGAAGCCTGCCTGGCCGGGCCTCCAGCTGCTGCGCTTTTCCATCCATGCCCAGAAAAATCTCGAGTAGCTGCCTGCGCTTTTCCATCCACACCACATACACACTTGCCGCTCCAAGAAAATATGATAGTAGCATGTGAGACTATCTTGAATGAGAGGCGATATGTCCCCTTGAGCGCTGCGTCATCGGAGGAGATCGTGCAAATTGAGAGAGAGGGTGCCGCTACCCTGCTGATGTGCTGCATCGTGCATGCCCATGTGCATGTCCCCGTGGAGCCGCATGAAGCTCCACACGCTTCCTACAAGGGCTATATGCGTGAATTCATATCTGGTGTGTTAGAAATGGACAAAACTCTTCGAAAACTTCATGTAACTACTAGTAGTTGTTATTCATAAAAACTAGATTATTTTATTTCTTAGCAACATAATCATATACACAATTGTCAAAGATACATCTTTACAAATGTGTCAATATCTAAAACATCATGTATTTTGCACTACAGATATGTCCATATCTCTCAAGCCAAGAGGATTGAGAAGCGATGACCTCAACCATCCCATCCCTAGCAATCAGGATGGACATACACCTGGCATACCCTCGAAGTCACTACATGACGAACGACACGGGCGCTAGTACCGTGCCACACATGGCCATGCGACCCGATGTGGTCATAGTAAGCAAAATCTCCTCGCGTCGCATTGACATGGACAAGACGCCACGACCACTCCGATGTGGGATCATGACACTCCCCATAAATACTTGTACCCCTCCACTAGAGAGAGGATCAACTCATTCCACACTTCTCACTCCACACTCCATACATATACACAAGTAATGCTATTATCGGCCATCAATCTTGGGCCCGGAATATGTATACATTTATGTTCCTGAGGTTGTTAGTCCGTCGAATCATGGCCAAAAGTTCCCCACATACACAAAAATTTATGTCCAAGGTGACATCATGCATCCCACATATACCCGTCGAGCGGCATGAAGTCCCGCGAGGGTTATTTATGGGAATTCGGGTCAAGGTAGGGTAACATTACTGAGATAACCAACACATTTGATCGGCTAGTTTGTTATGTGTTTCTACAATCGTGTTTGCACGTATTTATCTATTAGCTTTGAGAGGTTGGTAATTGCTAGGTTGACATATAAGTTATAAGCTTATAGTCAAAATACAAAATTTGAAAACTCACTTGTCGTTGTTTCTATGACATTGAATTTACCCCACATGAATTTTTCTTATTTCATTGTGAAAAGTTAACGAAATTTGGCATCTACTGTACCCTTGATCGTAGCCAAATCTTGAAAAGCAACAAAGGCTTTCTAGATTTTTTAATACTAAGTGTTTTAGGTTGTTGGTAAGGATCTTGGAATTGGATGTGAGAAAGCAAATGCATTGTGGTCCATGGCTCATCTTGCTCGTTTTGTTGGTAAAATAAGGGTTTTGGAATTTGATGGATTGTGTGGTCCATGGTTAGTCATGCAAAACTATAGTTTTAAATGTTTCTCTATATTCATCTATAGAATGTGATGCATTGAGATCTATGCTCATCTTGCTTGGTTTGTTGGTCGATCTCGTTGAGATATCTATCTATAAAGAAGTGCTAAAACATATTCTTTTACTAATTGTCGTCGTAACTTTGTAGTTGAAGTTAACTCCATCTAATTTATGGGCATAGGGACAGCTCCCGTTGTACTCCAGAGTTCCCACCTGATTGGACCTAGCTATGTGATGATATGATTGATTATATAGTTTTGGTTCTAGGATATGTATGATTAGTGATGCTATCTCTAATCCTAGTCGATCGTCCTAGGGACAGGAAATCATATCTTACAGACTACAGCAATACTTAATTGCCGATGCTACATCTTTTTTGTATATTGATTTTGAGAATTTGCGAGAATGGTGTCCTCTCAAACTTAAGTTATCCAGGAGGCACTTTACATACTTCCATTCATTATGTGAGGTTCTCTCAAACTTAAGTTTGCATGGACCAGTTCTCTTCTGACCCTGTCGAAACCCATACCCAGACTATATATATCTTCATAATGGTGTATTTGGTCGAGCTGGGTATACTTAACATTCCCACCGGCTGATCTCACCTCATGTTATCGCGATCTACATCTTTGCAAGCCACGTTTTGAATTTTTTTTGCTGCTGCTATATAGCTCCTGATTTCTGCCTCCTGCAGGCACGTGAGTATACGTGTACTATGAGTATATGTCTAGCAGGACCATACGTGCTTCGAGGAAGTTTGTACGGTCTTCAAAACGAATCGGTATCAAGTTTTTGTTTATCAAAATTTGAACAGAGAAGGGACAACGAAGCAAAAGAGTCATTATATCATACTCAAATTACAGAGGAAGTATGCATTCAGGTTACCAAAAGGTAGTGGCAGATCTGAAACGAATGTACCTACGTATATTCAGGTTACCAATAGGCAGTGGCAGATCTGAAACGAATGTTCCGGCTTATATCTATCCCTTTTAATTGAGAGAAGATCTCGCATACTACGCTGCATATCTATGTGGTGTAGTATATATCAAGGAAAATTAAGCATGGTCCCCTCCCCAGGTACGCCCTGCATACCTGAGTACAATGAAGTGTCTTAATGTGTGTCTAGATATTAGTATTCTATTTTGCACAGCCCAATTGTTCGTGGTCCTGCTATCTGGCTCAGGAACTATACAATGCCGGAAAATCGAAAGAACACCACCATCAAGATCTAGTTTCAGGTATACGTCATAAAAATTACCTAAGCACAAGCTGATTCCAATAATTTACTAATGCACTAGTAAAGAACAGATGAATACAATAACGGTATTGCTAGTTCTGAAAATTAGCTTCAAGCTCGGTCACCTAGAGTCATTACACTACAATAGAACACGCAGGTCCTAGCGGTTATAAACACTGATTTACACGCGTGATTGTCACGCATGCGCAATTGCGGCAAAAAAAATGAAAGAGATAACTGTGTCCGAAAAAGCGTATAGACAGCGCTTTCTGGCTCGCGCATGATCATCCGCCAAGCTAGCACGACAGCTATGCGTGAACGCTGCGACCCATTGTGGAGGGCCGGCACACCATAGGTGTCATGAAAGCTATGCGTGACCAGCACAAGTCACATATAGCAGGCTCACTTTCTTCTTTCCCTTCTCTCCCTTCTCTACAGTAGCTTGAGAGCTTCCTCGGTGGTGCCGGGCCAAACCGAAGTCCCTCCCGGCGGCGTTGCCGTCGGAAGGCGATGGAGGGGCGGCGCCGGCTTAGGTAGTTTAGGTTTTAGTTTTTGTGTTGCCTTTGTGCAGTTTTGGAGTAGGGTTCTAGATCTCGCCGGCCGGATCTGGGACAGCTCGAGCAACCTTCCCGTCGGGGTGGGAAGCTGGAGGATCTCCGCAAATAAGCCGGCCCCGAGCTACTCCTTGGCGCCTTCGGGCGGCGCTGGGAGGTTGCTACTCTCCCTTCTCGTCGGAGCTCTGATGGTCAGAGCCAATATTGGGAATGGAGGCGTTGGCAGCTTGGAAGATAAGCCCGTTGTTCTTCTCTGCGTCTTTGTCAAGCTTCAGTGGCCCCAGATGCTCTCGGCCGGCCGTGGCGGCGAGGGAGAGCAAGCTTGGGCGCTGGCGCCTGGTGGTGATGCAGTGAAGTGGATCCCGAAGCTGCGTCTGGTGGAGTCCCCAAGCGAAGGAATGTCGCCGGAGCTATCTTTGGCCGGTGAGGCCACTCCACGCTCGGTGGTGACCAAACTCCTGCTCCTTCCATGGTTGTGCTTGCGCAAGAGGGCGCGCACTTGCCTACAAGGAAGATCTTCTTCGACCTCAGAGCCGGAAACACAGTCGGCGTCGCCCCCAAGTGGCTTGTTCCCCGGTGGTGGCGCTTACTCCGGTGTCTCGAGGTCTACCGGCGGCGAGATGGACCGTGGACTCGATTGCTTTTTTTTTTTTCAGGGTCCTGTTTGCAAACATGGAGGCCTTATCTTTATTTTCCCTGTTGTTTAGGGGTCTCTTTGTAATCTGTAACCGCCTGATTAATTCTAGCAGCTTCTAGGCCCTTCGTGGCTTTTTCCCGTTCAAAAAAAAAAAAAACCAGCACAAGTCGGTGTCGGCGTGTACCCGTCGACGACACAATTTTTAGTGTGCTAATAATATTTTACGGCTATATGATTCTTTTGAATATCTCGACACAAGTTCACAACACATACAAATATGACCGTAGCAGTACATGAATACATATAGGCAGTACATACGGATCGTGTGCCCTAGTGCTTATAAATGCCAAGGCACACACCTAGTCGCCGCGCTCGCGCTGGCGCGGCAAAATAAAACCGCCAGGAATAACTGCGTCAGGAAATGAGTTTAGGCGGCATTGCCTTGACACATCATCATCATCGCCGAGCTAGCGTTACCATGGCAGCAAGGTGATAACGTCGCGACCCATTGTAGGTGAGACGACGACACAAAAACACTGCCTGCTACGATATCTGGCGGCGGATGCTTTGGTGCATAACAATATAATTAATTTCATAATTATTCTAGCATATTTTATATAATATAAAACATATAAAGAATAATAGAAAATTTATAATACACATAAACTCATAGCACATAGCACACGGCAGTAATACACATAGTTCAAATGCAAATTTAGTTCACATACATCTAGAAAGAACTAACTTATTAATCCATTTAGTGACGTATAAATAGCCCTCCTGTGCTTGAAACTTGAAGGCACAAACATCTTCTTCTTGCAGCTTCTTCTGAACAACACAGGGTGTGTTTGTTACCCTGGGCCAACCCAGAAAATCTCACCTCATCCCACTTTTCTCACCAGAGACCATGTTTGTTAGGCCGGGTGGACTCACAGGGCTAAGCTCGCCTCATGGGAAAAACGGCTCTCGACCTAGCCGGATTGAGAAGCAAAAAACGAGCTTCACATGTGAGCCTAGCCGAGTCGACCCGAAAAACTGCGCCCCACGCGTCTGCGAAAGACCTCCCGCTCGGCCCCGCGCTAGGACAACTCCCTTGAGCGGTTCCCAAATCCCTCCCTCGAACAGTTCCCCAATTCCTTCCCCTGCGCCTCCCTAGCCGCCACTACTCCGTTCCCCAAATCCCACCACTGCTAAGCTCCGGTTGAAGCCAGCATGGGGGTCACGGCGTGGTCGTGAGCAGCAGCTGCCCTGCCGACCCGCCACCGACGGCCAGCCGCCCCGCTGGACCAGGTCGACCACCGCCGGTCCCGCCGGTAGCAGGCCATTGTCCGCGTCGTTCTGCACCGCCACCATGCCGGTAACTACTAGTATCTGCACCGCCAGCACACCAGGACCCAATCTGCACGGCCACCACGCTGGTCTCGTCTCCTGCCGTCACCACCCCGTCCACTTCTCCAACAGAGGCATCTGAGGTAGTATCTCCCTCTGTTTCTTTGCAACAAAAACTATGGGTTACATATGATACTTTTAGATATTAATGTTGTGGACAGAATGGATTTTATTCTATGCAATTGTATGCATGATGAATACTTGGTGTGTCCTATTTGTTTCATTCCAGTGTGTGAAAATGATTTTTTTGTTTCTTTAGATGGATGATTTGGCCAAAAAACGACGTCAACTAATCATGCAAGCAGCCGGCCTTGCAGCTGCATTGGGAGCTTACATGATTTTTATCTCAAGGAGAGCTAGAAACCAAACTCTGATGTTATTAGGTTGTAGGATTGATATGGATATAGCTAGGGATCAAACTTGAGATATATCTATCATTTTACCGACTTACATTGCTCAAATCAGCTAAGAATGAAAAGAGCTCCTTTTTTTGCTTGTGCAATTTGTTTAGAGAGAGAGAGAATTATTGAAAGATAGTATTAATACTTCCACTGAGGAACAAGTAGCCATGTTTCTCATGGTAGTTGGACACAACACAAGGTTTCGAGCTCTTCAACCGATTTTTAGAAGATCTATTGAAGTAATAAGTAGATATTTTAAGGCGGTGTTGTATGCTGTTGGAGAGTTGCGAGGTGAGATGATCCGTCCTCCCTCTAGTAATATACACCCTAAAATTCAGGAAAACAACCGCTTCAATACTTACTTCAAGGTAATCTACTTTTATTAGAAAAACTCTATATATTCATCTCGTCCTCCCTCCACTGAGTGTTACATATTTATGAACTAGGATTGTATTGGAGCAATTGATAGAACACATGTCATGGCTAGAGTCCCAGTAAATATCTCGGCCGCCTTTAGGGTAGAAAAGATGGTACTACTCAAAATGTTATGGCTGTGGTAGAATTTGATTTAAGATTTACCTATATACTTGCTGGTTGGGAGGGGTCAGCTCATGATGTCCTCATACTTGCGGATGCTGTGGAGAGGGATGATGGGTTGTCATTACCTCCAGGTAATAATTTAAACCTAGCTGCCACATATAATCACATTTATGACTTACGACGAGAATTAGTAAGAGAGTATGTTTTAGTACTTCTTTATAGATAGATGGCTCAAAAAGACCAACAAACCGAGCAAGATGAGCATGGATCTCAATGCATCACATTGTATAGTTGAATATAGAGAAACGTTTAAAATTATAGTTTTGCATGACGAGCCATGGACCACACGATGCATTTGCTTTTCTCACATCACATTCCAAGACCCTTATTTTACCAACAAATCGAGCAAGATGAGCATAGATCTCAATGCATCTCACTGTCTAGAAGAATGGAGAGAACCGCTTATAACTATAGTTTTGCATGACGAGCCATGGACCACCATGCATTTGCTTTCTTCCATCACATTCCAAGATCCTTACCAACAACCTAAAACACTTAGTATTAAAAAATCTAGAAAGTCTTTGTTGCTTTTCAGGATTTGGCTACGATCAATGGTACAAAAGATGCTAAATTTTGTATAATATTCCACAATTAAATAAGAACAATTATTTTGCGAATAAATAAGAGCATTTCGTGTTGGCTAAATCAATGTCAGAGAAACAACGACAAGTGAGTTTTAAAATTTTGTGTTTTAACTCTAGGTTTATAACTTATATGCCTGCCTAACAACTACCAACCTCTCAAAGTTAATAGATAAATATGTGCAAACACGAATTTAGCATCACATAAAAAACTAGCCAAGCAAATGTGTTGGTTGTCTCGTTAATGTTGCCCTATTTCACCAGTCTTGTCCGTCCTAACATCCTTGACCCAAATTCCCACAAATAACCCTCGCGGACTTCATGCCGCTCGACGGGCATATGTGGGATGCATCATGCGTGGGGGACTTGTGGCCATGATTCGATGGGCTAACAACCGCAGTCACATAAATGTATACATATTTGGGGCTTGAGATTGATCGTTGTTAATAGCCTTACTTGTGTTGACTTATAAATCAATCGTATGAGGTGCTCAAAGTGTACAATGGGGGGGGGGGTGTGGGGGATCCTGATTGCTAGGGATGGGATAGCTTCTCAATCATCTTGTTGCCTTGCAGCTTGAGAGATATGGAACGACGGGTAGGCGCTGGTGCACCCAGAAACCATGGGTAGACGCTGGTGCTCTGGGAGGAGAAAAGCCTAGAGTTGAATCCAATGCGCTGCCATATGAATAACCTGCAAAAAAGATGGTACTTTGGCCTTGTTAAAAATAATATTATTACGGTATTTCCAAATGGACCAACATATGACCGAAATGCCAATACAAATTCTTCCTTTGTTCGCTTTGTCTACTCCATTTAGCCAATTCTCAAACATATTAGTAATACTTAACGTACACCTTTATAATCACCATTCTACCGAGTGATGTTTGATGCAGTTGAAGCAGCCACGGGAGACAATGATTAATATGATCTCACGGTCTAAGGAGGAGACTACGTTTCTGACTATTGCAACGATGAATCTCGTGACTTGATCATGTCGCAATCTTTGGGTAATGTTCATCACATCATTCACCAATGATATGACCTCGTTGTCAATTAGCACTATCACACATGATCAGGAAACCTTGATCATCGATTGACCAATAAACTGGTATGAATAGAGGCTACTAGGGACTTCTGTTTCATATCACACCTCTGGCAATATTTCCACTTGATACAGTTATAGCACAATATGAATCTATTATGGACTTATTAAAATATGAAAATAATAACCATTTATTATTTGCCTCTAGGTCATATTCCCTTCAAGCCTCTCACTACAAACATGATATCCATCATATCATAATCTGGTAACTGATGTGTTTTAAAAAAGGTTTATTGAAAATAACAAGATGGAATCTAGTTTGAATGCTCTCGTCAAGACAAACACAACTGTGAAAAAGGGTCGTTAATTAGACCATGGGCTTAAAATATAAATTATTTTAAAATTTTGGATTTAGTTAGTAATAATGTTGATGATATCAGCAATGGATGGCAGGATTCATGTGTGCATGTGGGCGCGTACATATATGTCTATCTTTCCACCAGAAAGCGAAATTGACTATCAAAAGCCACAAGGCGCATTAATGGGTTTTCTAGAGCAACCTCAGCCTCAATTGGTGATGGTTATGTGGAAAATAAATGAATTATAGACAATAACAGTGTGTAATGGAAGAGAGAAAAATCTGATGAAGATCAATATGAAACTATATGGTTTTCTATGCTTGAACAGCAGATCCGAATGCCACCAACAAAGGCCAAGCTCCTTCCTAAAATCTAATTAACTTTTATAGAAAGACATATACCAAAATACACAATCATGTTTCTCAAGATACTAGCATTTTGGCATGTCAAGAAAAAATGGCATTTTGGCTACGATGTTTTGCTATGTTATATAAATGGCATATCATTGCTAAAGTTGACCATGTAAACATAAGAAATAAGTATAATCAATTTTAGTAATTATGTCTGCGCAAGTGTGCAGGCCATCTAGCTAGTTAAAGCTAGATAACTCTCGAGTATATGGGTTTATCGAATGTTGAAATTAGAAGTCTAAATACAACAAGTACATTTTCTAGACCTTATTGAAATCCATCTACCTGTACCTACCTAGGGATGCCCATCCGAGATACTAGGGTTCTGATCAAGGACCTTGCACCCCTGGTTATGAGGGTCCGGTCTAAAGCCAAACCCTGACGAGCTAGGCTCACGACCAAGGGGAGCAAGACGGTCCTGATCAACTCATGTCTCTCGATCCTGCCCATGTACCAGATGGGGTTGTACCTGCTCCCGAAGGGGACCGATGCAGACTTTGTCAAGGAGCTATCTAGGTTCTTTTGGCAGCAAGGGATGACCACCATAGGTACCATATGGTTAAATGGGCAGACTTATGCGCCGCCAAATATCTTGGGGGCATAGGGATTCTTGACCCACGTTGCTTTAATGTGTCCCTGAGGCTAAAATGGGCCTGGCGCATTCTTAGGGATGACGCGGGGCTCTGGCTTCAACTCATCAAGGCCAAGTACCTCTGCGTCCATACTCTTTTAGCATGTGAACGTCGGGAGGGGTCCCAGTTCTGGAGGGCCATTCAGGATATTAAGTATTTTATTGGGCATGGCATCTTCTTTGCCATTCGTGACGGGCATAAGGTGCAAATGTGGCTTGATCCATGGTTCCTGGCGTCCCCGCTGTGCAAGAAGTTCCCCGCTCTATATGTAGTCACTGCCTCCCCAACGATCCTCGTAGATGAGGACTTTCGAGAGGGGCGCTGGAACATCTTGTTCCGGCGAACCTTTAGTGTGGCCAAGGCGGGGGAACATTAGCGCCTGATGGCTGCCCTACCTTCTTCCTTTTCTAAGGAGCAGGACTCGGTATCCTGGCGCTGACCCCCGCTGGGGAGTTCTCCGTGAGCTTGACATACTGGACCCTCTTCCAGGGCCTAGAGTTGCAATGGACCTCGGCCCTTTGGAAGCCCCCTCTCCTCCTTGGAATTTGCATCTTCATATGGCAACTTCTTCGCGATCGCCTGCCGTTAGGGGTAGAGGTGTCTAAGCATAATGTCCCGGGCAATTTTCTGTGCCCCCTATATGGGACACCGGAGACATGTACCCATATTATGTTCTCGTGCACGGCCGCTCAGTTTCTATGGAGGTTTGTCAGGAAGGCACTGAGCCATATTGGCAGGCCCATGAGCTCGGGGAGTTCCTACAGGACGAGGCGAACTTTGCCAGAAGGCGACACCGCCTCTTATGGATAGTGTTCGCGTCCCTAGTTTGGACCCTGTGGAACATGAGGAACAAGATGGTGATTGAGCGGATTTACCCCACCCGTGGTTTTGACTTGATTATTTTGTCCTATCATCTTTCTTCAGGAGTGGTCCCCATTGGTGAGACAGCGTGACCGGGCGGCTCTCAACAACACTCTTCGGGCCTTGAGGACGGCGGCGCCCCCCTTCTCGGCGCCGGTTCTCTCGTGATGATGACTGCCCTCGCGACTAGAGTGTTGTTTGATAGCTCCCAACCCACACACACACACGATCACACAATCGAGAGGATTACGAGAGGAACACGATGAGCACTGAAGCTTTTTTGTGCGGCGTAAAACTTGCCACTTTTCGTCTACCTTTATCCTTTTATTCAACGAATACAAAGCATGTCGTGGCTCCCGCCACAATCCCGACTAAGCCGTGCCATCCCACGGCTTGATCGTGCCCACGGTGATCCTGAAAACCAAGACAACTACGACTCCAACAAACTCGCTAATAGATAAGTCTGACAGGAATTTAAACTGAAACTAAACCTACGAACTGAAACGACTCGGCTACTGAATTTATTCAACAATCTCCCCCTAAATTTAGCTGCCAATGGTGGTGGTGTCGATGATGCCAATCCGTGTATGCAGGGCTTGGAACTAAACACACCCAAGCGCCTTTGTCAGGATGTCAGCAAGTTGATCTGAAGTGTCGATGTGCTCGGCGATGACCTTCCCCTTCTCCACGCACTCCCTGATGAAGTGGAAGCGCGTGTCAATGTACTTGGTGCGCTCATGGAACACATGGTTCTTACATTGCGCAATTGCGCTCTTGTTGTCGATGAAGAGATCGACCACCGCTTCGTTCTGATTCAGCAAATCCCCGAGCAGCCGACAAAGCCAGACAGCCTGACAATCCGCCATAGCCATAGAAATGTACTCCGCCTCACAAGACGACAGAGCCACGACCTTCTGTTTTGTTGATTCACAGGTGACCGGGCTGCCGCCGATCAGGAACAGGCTTCCAGACGTGCTCTTCCGATCATCGATGTCATCGGCCATGTCCGCATCATTGAAACCAACTAGATCCAGACGCTCGCCGCCCTTTGTGAAGATGCAGCCAGACGTATTTGTGCCCGCAATATAGCGAAGAAGGTTCTTCACCGTGCTGAGGTGCTCCGTCGTTGGTTTCCCCATGAAACGACTCACATATCCCACCGCGAATGCGATGTCCAGCCTTCTGTGCACCAGATAGCACAGGCCTCCGACGATGGACCGATATAGCGTCGCGTCCACCAGCGGATTGCTGATGTTCTTGCTAATCTTCAGGCATGCCTCCATGGGCACATGCGCAGCGTTGCAGTCAGACATCCTGGCCTTGTCCAGGAGCTTGCCGACGTATGCAGACTGGCAGAGCGTGATCTTGCCGCTGCGCTGCTTCACTTCCATGCCCAGGTAGTATGTGAGCAAACCAAGATCACTCATCTTGAACTTTTCCATCATCTCCTACTTGAATCTTGAACTTGATGATCTCCTGCAGTTGGTGCTTGTGATGACGAGGTCATCCACGTAGACACCAAGAAGGAGGCGTGATGCAGTGTCGCCGCGGGTGTAGACCGCGGGCTCTGACAGACTGCACATGAACCCGAGTGACAGCAGAGTGTTGTCCAACTTGGTGTTCCCCGCACGAGGAGCTTGATGGAGGCCGTAAAGAGCTTTCTTCAGGCGTAGCACCTTGCCCTCCTTGCTGGCGATGACGAAACCCGGTGGCTAAGAGAAGTACACCTTCTCGATCAAATCGACCTTCAGAAATGCGCTCTTGACGTCGGGATGGTGCACTTCCCAGCCCTTGTGTGCAGCGATAGAGAGAAGCACACGAACAGAGTCTAGGCGTGCCGCCGGCGCGAAGACCTCGTCGAAGTCCACGTCGGCATGCTGAGCATAGCCCTTTGCCACCAGTCGTGCCTTGTACCGCACGACCTCGCCGGCAGGATTCTGCTTGAGCTTGTACACCCATTTGAGACCGATGGCACGCTGACCAGCTGGCAGATCGCACAGCTCCTAGGTTCCATTCTCCTCTATGGCGTGCATATCCTCCGCCATCGCCTTGCACCAGCCTTCCTCAGACTGAGCTTCAGCATATGGCTGGCTCTGCACCCTCGGCAAGGATCAGCTCCTGGTCCATGAAATCCATGACGTTCTCCATGGTCCTGTACCTGCGCACAGGAGACCCATGATCCTATGATGTGGGAGTGTTAGCTGTGGACGGCGAGACAAACTCAACAGCGGCATGCTGAGGTGTCACGGGCATATCTATGTCCTCGCCATGCACGCCTGGAGCGTGCTCTGTTGCAGGTGTGTCCTCGCCATGCGTGACCGGAGCACGCTCTATCGTAGGCGATGCCGCTTCGTCAGCAGCTGGAGCATATGTTGGTGGCGCCGATGCGGAACCAGAGGCTGACGCTGGCGTGTGCTCGACGTGGAAGTCACTTCGTAGAGTGGCAGTGGCGTCCTTCTCCCACTCCCACGACACGGCCTCGTCGAAGACGACATCACGGCTCACGTGACAACGCTGCGTCATGGGGTCGAAGAGCTTGTAAGCCTTGGAGCCCCGCTCATACCCGATGAGCACCATGGGCCTGCTTCGATCCTGCAGCTTTTTGAGGTGTGGCCGTGCCGTTTTGACGTCGGCGATGCAGCCGGAAACCCGCAAAAAATGCAGATTCGGCGTCTTCCCGTGCCACAGCTCATATGGTGTCTTGCCATCCACATCACAAGTGAAAGAGTGGTTGAGCAGGACGACTACCTTCGTCACCGCCTCCCCCCAAAACGCGTTGGGCAGACCACGCCCTTTGAGCATGCTTCGCGCCCGCCGCCACCATAGTGCCGGTTGCAGCGCTCGACCACCCCGTTCTGCTGGGTGAGTACGGAACTGAGTGGTGGAGCTGCACGACATTGTCCGTGCAGAACTCCTCAAACGCACGCGAGGTAAAGTCGCCTCCCCTGTTAGTACGCAGGATGCGCAGCTTGCAGCCACTCTGCAGCTCTGCTGCAGCCTTGACGCGGCGAATGGTGGCCTCGGCCTCGTCCTTGGTGGAGAGCAGCACAAGCCACATGAAGCGGCTCACTTCGTTCACCATCAGGAGGAAGTAGCGCTTTTCGCCGGGCGTCGCTGGCGTGATCGGGCCGCACAGATCCACGTGGACGAGCTGGAGCCATTGCGTCGCATGTAATTTTGCTGCCTGTGGGAACAGGGCACGCCACTGTTTCCCCGCCAGGCACACGTCGTAGAGCTGATCTGCATTGCCGATCTCCGGCAGCCCATGGACCATGCCGCCGCAGGACATGCTACGCAGCGCTCCGAAGTTTTGATGGCCAAGACGTTCATGCCACATACAGGCGTCGTCGCCATCTTACAGTGCACACCGGTTGAGCCATGTAACATCCCAAAGATTAGAGCTTAAAAATAAGCTGAACACAGATGTGTGCATTGAATTCATGCATAGAAAATCTGAATATTTTTTGCACTTTTGAACAAAAATTGTCAAAGTGATTGAAGCTTCTCTCAACTTGATGGAACTGAAGTAGATCATCAAGTGGATTGCGATAATTTTCAATATGACCTTTGCTAAAACCTTATTTTGGGTAAGGAAGATTTGATCTATGGGTAGATCAAATGTAATAAAATTAAACCATAACACATTGCTTAATGAATAATATCTGATCACTAAGTGATCATTCCATAGTATTCATTACACAACTCATGAATACCAAGTTATGAATATAACTTTAGTAAGAAGAATGTAACAACTAAATCTTGACCTATTCTAATATTATCTATTTATACCATGATTACCATGGTAATACCTTACCTTAACTCTTTAGTGAGATTAAGTAGGAAAGAAACCAAGTCAAGATCATTCACCATATATCTTTCTTTCCATATCAATCCTTGTCATCTCTAATGAATCTTATTCTAATATCTGTTGTTCATCAATGTTGAGTAATCAACTATTGATTCATCAATTCTTAACCTATCAATTCTTGATCTATTAACTCGTGTCCTTATCATAGCATTCAAATAGTCCTTTAGTGAAAGAAGTAAGAAGAGGTAGGTGGTAATGCTAGATTTAGATATCATCTATAGGATGTGAGTGTTAAAAGAGGATAAGATCCATATGGTAATTGATGGGATTAACTCACTCTTGAATGATAGAAGAGTTATATAGAATATGTATTTGTATGGTAACAAAGAAGTTTACAAGGATGAATTCTGAAGATAGTTACCAAGGAGTAATTCTATTGGATCAAGTTGGTATAGTCAATGAATAATAAGTCTTAGTCAAATACAGATAAACAGAAGATAATTATAATACAACTGTAATATTGTATGGATGAAAGCCTTGATTAGCCAACTAGAAACCTAAACCATAATGGATCAAAGGATTATAATGATCATGCTTTAGTCACCAAGATTGAATGCTTATATCATGTATAAGTGACATTGGTGGATAGAACATGATTGAACCCTACTATAGTTATGTTATTGTAGGTTAGCCATGACAAGTCACCATATATGATGTAAAGTTGTATATAAGATACTAGAGTTAAGTAGATATAAGACAATATGATTAAGATGAAGCTAGAGTTGCATGGAGTTATTGAAGTAGTGTTATTCCTCTTAAAGAATAGTAAGCTTTTGAGGAAAGTAGTTTGATATACATCTACTGGAGTAATATTAGTGGTGGATGATTAAGGAAGAGTATAAATGGAGTTAGAAGTAACTACTTATTAGATTGAAGGTTATCAGCGGTAGAGTAGTTGATATAACCAAGTATGAATATGAGAAGATTATGAAAGCTTTAGTCTCAAGCTCATTGGATTTACAAATGGTTTTGGAAGAAGAAAATATTGATAAGAATATTCTTGTGAAGTAAAGCTCATTATGTTAACACATGATGATGGATATAAAGAAGTAGAATATCTAGGAAAGGAATTCCTTAATCAGATGTCCAGAATTATGAAGTATGGAAGATAGGAATTCTTGGTAAAACACTAAACCCTAAATAAATAACCAAACATAATATTAATTTCATATGATTGATCTATCATCATTTTTCCACAATGGCTATAGTAATATTTTCCTATAGCAAATCACTTAAGCACATCTTTGTCATTTCCAATTATCATAACCATATGTACTTAGGAGTTATCTTTATCTATTCTCTCTCATAATTCAATTCAAATAATAACTTTCTATTTTAAAGGGTGGTATCATTAAAGATCATAAACATGAAGACAATATGTTTGGCCATTAATCTTTATTCACATCAGCAAAAAGATATAAGTATATTAGGAACCCTAAACCCTAGGGTAAGCATTTACAATTCAAACCCTAACTCCTATGTTAGTTATAATAAAATATATACATTGTTTTTTCCTAAATTCATGGGAATAATATTAAACATATTAATTCCCTAGAGCTTCATGTATCAAATAATAATGAAGAATCACCATATAAGAATTTCCCTCCAAACTATGAAGTTAACTAGAACTAAGTTTTATAAATAAATAAGGTAATATCATATAATAAATCCATGGTTTATTATGGAAAGAAAATTAATAACAAAGTCCCTTACCAAATATTAGAAGGATCTATATAAACAAAATAAAGAAATACAATATTATTTAATACCATTCATTATTACTGCAAGTATTTAACCAATAAATTCTATAAAGAAAATTTCAACCAAATGTGAAAATACAAATCTAGGAACAAAACAGAAAATAAAAAAAAAATTGCTTAATAAAAACTGGAGCCAGAGCAGCAGCCCAGGCCAGCCCATTTCTCCTCTCCATTATCTGTCGCCCACGTGCAGCCCGCTTCAGCCCAGTAGCGATCCCAGCTCGTCACCATAGTGACTGACGGGTGGGGCAATGTCAGGGACTGCGGGTTGAGTTTGAAAGCATGTCAGGGGGTTTTCTGTCGTCGTATTCCTCCAGCTGGAAGTAGCTCGGTGGCGAAGCCGAGGCCGTCTGCCGCCGTCCTTGCATCAAGATACACGCCGCCGTCACCCGGAGAGGATAAGAAGGCCGCGGCGATGACCCTGCTCATCTTTATCTCCTCACAACCTCTCTCTCGCTCTTTCTTCCTCTCCCGCATGAACACCGAACCCTAGCTCCGATCAAAAGAGATCGTCGTCGTCGGTAGAGGTCATCCAGGAGATTGTGGGGTAGTCAAGGAGAAGCGCATCATCGCCCTCTTCATCATAGTCCAACCATTAGGTCAAGGGGAGCACGGTTTAGGGCGGATTTGTTCATCTCATTTCGCCGGAGTTTGATGGAAATCATGTCGGAGAGCTCGCCTCCGACCACGCCTGTCCTCACCAACATCGCTACTGCAACCAGGGTGAGTGTACGCATCTACCCATGCTCTATAATCTCTCCTTCGTGCTGTGTATCGTCGTTCCGCCGTGAACCGCTGCCGACCACCGTAGATGAGGGTCGCCGGAGTAGCTCCGGTGACCAAACCTGAGCGGCGCCACCACTATTAGGTTCCCCGTCGTGCCTCTTTCCAGTAAGCCTAACCACTGCCCCACGCGCTCACCAAATCGCAAGATCAAGCATCGATCTGAGAAGAACAACTCGGGTGACGTCATCCCGACGTCATGCTCACGTCACCACTGCTCAGTCAGTTGGTTTGACCCAGTCTTTGCCCATGTGGCGCATGACGTGGTACTGACCCCAGTAGTCAGTGACTAGGGCAGGTTTAGCTTCGGTACAAAAAGTATTTTCTGTTTAGGAAATAGATAAAACATTATAAGATCAAATATAAATATTTCCTAAAATGTAATAAAATGATTAAATCTTGTAAATTCAATGACTTTTGTTTTATAACTCAGAAAAATTTGTTTAGTATATGAAAAATTTCAGAAAAATAAAATCTATAAGTTAATTGTAATACCAAATATTATTATGTTAATTATTTAAAAAATATTATTTAATAAAGATTTATAAGTAATAAAATTTGATAATTCATATTCTAATATTGGTAAATGTTAAAAATAAAAATAAAATACCAAAAATCTTAGAAAAATAAGAACTATAATTTCAAACTATAATCATGTATTATTATTTCACTTAATTAAATATCTTTTATTTATTAAGTGTTTATAAAATAATAAAACTTATAAAAATCATATCTTATTATTTAAAATACATATAATATACCAAAATGATCACAAAAATAATACCTACATGTTAAAAATATAATATTCCCCTTTTGAGGCAAATAAAAATTTAAACACTTTAACAACTCGGGTTTAAACCTATTTCCTTAGTTGATAATACATATAAGGGTAAATAAAAAATTGTCAATATTTCTAAAATTAGCCAATTGAGTCTCATAAATAGTATTAGTCTTAAATATTGATAATATGAAGTCAAAATGGTTCAACACAATTTAAATACAATCTTATTGAATTGTCGTTCAACCACAAATTTATAAACAAACCAAAACACTATAATGAATTCATAAGTAGTTTATTACTTAGATACAAATAATAACCACACCTTTATAAAGAGATAAAAGTTTCTAATCTATTATAAAATTAAGAAACCACTACTCAAATAGAAGTAATACCATCTCTAAATTACCTTTAAGAAACCTTATGAAGTGAACAAAGTACAATTATCATAAGCATTACATCTTAAGTCCATCTATGTACTTAAAAGCTAACTTTAAGTCTACAAGACTTTAAATATAATGCTAAAGTCTTGGTTATGTGTTTTATAGTCAACTTTGGTCTATTTAAATTAGACATGAAGCATCTAAAGTCCAGATTATTAAAGCAAGCATAAACAACATCAATCACATTCTATTAATCCTGTTTTAAAAAAACTATCAGGGTTGTTTAAACCTTAATAAAGAAATCTTTTCTTCAAAAGTTACTTGTTTTGCCCTTCAGTCAACAGATGACAATTAATCGTAATCACATTACTTTATACTTTACTTGTATACTTAGGATTGATAACACTTAAGTTCTTTATAAGTGACATTACTTGTAAAGTAAAATTTGAAGATAAACACTTATAATGTAAGCAATCTTGAGTAGCATTTCACATTTGTGTGTATCTCATTTTTATGATATTATAATTGCATGTTGGTTCACACACACTCACAAGACATAATAAGAAGCACAAGTGTGAAACTTAATCTAAAAGGGCAACACATTCCAAAGAAACCATTTCCAGTATCCAAACCCTAGAACAACATTTATTCCGGGGATTCGAGTTTATTAACTTGCATTACATTACTATGCATAATAACATCTTGCTTCTTTAAACATTAGTCCTTACCGGACCAATGATGCTAATTTCAGATATTGGATCTTATATTGTCTTGAAGACCGTGAGTGCATAATCTTGCAATCACAAAAGGCAAGCTCAAACTTGCTCATGTGCTTTGATTATTTTCTGTAAAGTATTTTACAAATCCAGTGTTGTCATCACCTGCATTTGAAAAAGGTCAGAAAACACTATTTTCATAATAATGTGATTATAGGTTATTTACCATGAGGTAATAACCTACTATGGAAGTTCTGGTGGTAAAGGAATATATTATCTAGGACTTAACAACCAATGTCTCCCGTGATTCTTGCGCCGTATATCACGCTTAACCATGAGATTTGGAATGGGACAGAGAAGTCTGTTGTATGTTCTTCCTCTCGCATGTAGCCGGATGTGCAGGTCATGGTTGTTATCACTCGTAGAGTGCATATTAATTGGTAATTCATAAAGGATATGTAGCATATGGGTGGGAACCCTCAACGTCCCATAATAGTTCTGGCATCTAATGGTCTGCACAAACCATTGCCGTAATTCAATGGGTGGGCATGGTGTACACCAAGGAGACATGCGGGGGCGCGAAGGGGGCAGTGATTGGCTTGGATCATTTTATGGGCCCCACACCATAGGAAGTGTGGATGGGAAAGATCGCCCGGTTGTGCAACAAGGATTTGATATCTCATGGGTAAAGTAACACACCTTTGCAGGGTGTAAGAACTATAACTTGTTACTCCCTGTTCCAGGAAGGAGCTACGAACGCGGTGGGAAAGGAACTCCATGAAATTTCTGGTAAACCCGTGAAGGCTGACGGACATAGCTTTTCAGAATAAAAGCAACCTTTGAAGAAATGTTTATGAAAACTTGCATTGCCTATGACCCATGGTCTGTGGCTGTAGATATAGTGCATCAAACACTCCTTTTTAGTGAACTTGCTGAGTATGCTCGTACTCAACATATCTTCTTAACCCTTGCTAGATTCTGAAGCCAATACAGACGATGTCTACATCAACCTCTACTCGAGGAAGTCTTCATCAACAGCTCCAGTCCTCAATGAAGTCAAGAAAGTCAACATATATATCAACTCAAGTGAAGAAGAAGTTACTGATTAGATAAAAAATAATATCTAGACATAGAACCTATTTCTATAGTGTATTGCAATAGCAGCAATGCCAGACCAATAGTCCAGATACTAGTCTCATTATAATGATAGTTTTTGAGTTGTGTCGTGGTATTGCCGACGAGTACGCCATGGAGAGGTCCTCACAGTGCGTGTTTAGAGACGTGGGGGAGGCAGACGGTTGACGGGTACGAGGTAACACTGCTTACCCAGGTTCAGATCCCACGACGGTGGCGGGATCCTACTCCTGCTATAAATCACTATAATGACAATACGCCGAGTTACAGGGATTGGTTCATTTTGCGAGGTGCATCGTAATCGACACTAGGTTGTCTGAGATTGTCTTGTGTTTTGCCCTAAAGGCTCCCATAGGCCCGGCTTATATAGTCGCCAGGTCCTAGGGTTACAGGGAAAAGTCCTAGTCGGATAGGTTACAGAGTCCAACACTGCTTACAACTAGTCTAGCGTGTCTTGCACTCCAAGGCTCTGGGTACGTCCATCTAACTGGGCCTCCCAGCAGGCCATGGGTCATGCTACCAACTGTGGGCCACTCGGGTTATCCGGATAGGAGACATGCTATGAGGATACCCATATAGCATATCCCCAACAAGTTTCTTATTTCTGATTCTTCTTTGTAAGAAGTTTCTTTCTCTCTTTAACCTAGAGTGTTCTCTGGATCTTATGTAAAGAGTCGAGTTGTAACTATAGTCATGTATTGGACTTGATGTGTTTCTGTTGTACCACTCTGAGGGATGTAATACTAGTGAACGGTGTTTCATTGGTGTTATGTTAACGACTATAGTGTACTACATCATGTAGTGGTATGCTGGGTCACCGCAGCTGGCATCAGAGCATATGCTTTGACCTTAGGATTAAAACCCTTTTAGGAATATCTATAGGTTGGATAGTGACTATAGGAGCCATCTTATCCTCACCAAATATTGTTATGACTTGTGAGAATTATCCACTTGAGGATAACTTTGTCACTAGATACTTAAGTCATTCTTTCTTAGGAGTAATTATTTTATCTTTTCTCAGTATAGTGCTATTTAGTGTCTTCCAAAGGAGACATAACCCACCAAGATATTGTAGGAAAGTCAATCGGCCATAGTAGATCAGGATCAAGTGTAAGACATCAATTGAAGTAGTCTTAATGGTGTAGCCTAACCCTAGAATTCATGTAAGACAGTGGAATCTTATGGTTAGTTGATAACAAAGGACAGCATAATTAAGACCATTAGAGCATGTATAGATGTAATGAGTAGTAATCATGTCGGATTCACTTGAGAATTCTACGTGATGAAGTGCAATTATATTAAGACTTAATGATAGTGTAATGAGAAATAAAGTCATCATGATGTGATTATCTCTTAAATCATGATGTATAGGTAAAACATAACAAGATCATGGTGAGATTAGCTCCGAAACCATGCTGTAAGTGTAAGTATGACAAGTAGTTAGTGAATTATCCTGGAGTAGAAGTATGAAAGTAACATAGTAGAACCATGATAGAAGTCAAAGGTTCTAGAAATTTCCAATAATCTTTGGTTTAAGTTAGCAAATAAAATCTGATTAGTCATTTGGAGTAATCATGTGAGGTTAGTTTACCAATAAAGAAAGGTTGGTTATAGTTAGTCATTATAAAAGTGAGACACAGGTTTAGTCAAAACCCAAAGTGAGGCCACTTTGCTTAAAAATTATCCTGTTGTAATTGAGCAAATTGGGTAAATATTGAGATAAAGAATAGTTTAACCCCTATGTGCTAAGTATCACAACGTAAACCTATATGAGGAGGTGTCATATACTACACAACTAAGCCTGAATTTTTAAAAATACTATACTCAACTACTATATTCCGGTCTTAGAATATTGTGTGATATATGTACCGCATTTGGATTTATTGGTTTTTCTTGGATCTTCTTGATTGACTAGATTTGTACATGAAGTTTGACTTGGTGTGCAAATGCATGTTGCATCATCCAGTTACTACTTGATGTTATAGACCTAGATAGAAACGGGAATTCGTGTAAGGGAGTGACGAGTTCCAAAGACCAAGATGAAGACTTACATTAAAAGTGCAGCTAAGAATAAGGAGTATCAACACAATTTGAAGAAAGGATCAAGTTCAGATTATTACTAGCCAGCAATAAGAAGGAAGATTAGTATAGAAGATGTGTGGAGCAATAATTAGTGATGAACTTGAGTTCACCCAAAGTAGGTAATGTTGTCAAGAAGTTAATGAAGTAGTAGTACCTAGTTCATGGAAGCATCACGAATTAGTGCAAAGGAGAAGTTTTGGAACCAAAATGGTATTCAAGCTCTGACAATTCAGAGAGGATTCCAGAAGTATGTCGGAAACTGTAGGGTAATTTATACACCCTAGGATGTTCCACAACTGGTAGTTATCCGCAGCTAGTATTTGGTTGTCATAGTTAACCAGATCATCTTAAGTTTTCTATAAAGAGCATAAAACTTGGCCTAAGCTAAGGAAGACCTAAAGGAGTATAAAATTTAAGGCGACCGTCTTTCAAGACGCCTCGCGAAGTCAGACCTATCAAAGCAAAAATGTCCAAATAGTAAAAAAAGACAAATAATCTTGGAAGATTCATTTTGGAGATCCACAATTGTGTGGGTATATCGAAAGTTCTTTCCTAAAACCTTAAATAGGTTAAGTATAAGCTGAACAGATACCAATGTCCTAGTTGCAGAGCCAATGGTTTCTATATACGCAGTCTAGAGACCATTAGTAAACCCTAAGGGGGAGAGTAAACAGTAAAAGGAAGTACTGTTATCCGAATTCCAAGTAAAGGTTGGAGAAGAAGTACTAACCTATCACAACAGCAAGCCTTATTTTCATAAGGTCAAAAGGAGACATCATTATAAAAGTACTTTAAGAAGTATGTTTGGAGGAAATACCGAAGCTTAAATTCAAGATAGTAGTGCTTAGACCTTAAGATAGTTAATAAATGGAAGTTAAAGAAGTACTTTAGGTGATAATAAAATATTATCCAAAGCCTGCTAAAGTAAAAGCTTGAAGGTGATAAAATAGATTAATTCTAACATACTAATTCTAGAGGAAACAACTCTTAAGTGATCTTTAAGAGTGAATAATCACATCAAATTAGACATGTATAGAGGAACAAGAAATTCCAATGGGTATGGACTAAATGAGTTCAAATCCAATCTTTAGAAGGACTACCAATATAAACCATACAATAACAAATCAAAAGTTAGTCTTTTGACCATAGTTATTGTTTAATAGAGTTAAAACCCTATTTTAGTGAGACTTCCTAAATCTTACATAAGATAATAAGGAAACTTGATGATCAAGTAAAGGAATTGGATTAGGATACCTAATTAGGATAAGGAACTAAAGAAGATACCCGAAATTAAGGAGTTATAATAAGGACATATCTCTCAAAGGAGGATAGTAAAAGGAAATTTGGGGTATTGAAGACAACAAGTTGGAGATTGCCAAGAATAGTAAGAATTAAGGAAAAGATCTGGATATGGGATACTAAATTATTCCCATTAAGGTTATCATGAAGTTGTTAAATGTCGTAATCAACACAAGTCAATTCCTTACTCCGAAACATGAGAGTTTACGAACTTCGGGGACGAAGTTTATTTTAAGGGGGAGAGTCTATAACGTCCCAGCATTAGAGCTTAGAAATAAGCTGAACACAGATGTGTGCATTGCATTCATGCATAGAAAATCTGAATAATTTTCGCGCTTTTGAACAAAACTTGTCAAAGTGATTGAAGCTTCTCTCAACTTGATGGAATTGAAGTAGATCATCAAGTGGACTGCAATAAGTTTCAATATGACCTTTGGTAAAACCTTATTTTGGGTAAGGAAGATTTGATCTATGGGTAGATCAAATGTAATAAAATTAAACCATAACACATTGCTTAATGATTAATATATGATCCTTAAGTGATCATTCCATAGTATTCATTACACAACTCATGAATACCAAGTTATGAATATAACTTAAGTAAGAAGAATGTAACCAATTATCATAACCATATGTACTTAGGAGTTATCTTTATCTACTCTCTCTCATAATTCAGTTCAGATAATAACTTTCTATTTTAAAGGGTGGTATCATTAAAGATCATCAACATGAAGACAATATGTTTAGCCATTACTCTTTATTCACATCAGCAAAAAGATATAAGTATATTATAAACCCTAAACCCTAGGGTAAGCATTTACAATTCAAACCCTAACTCCTATGTTAGTTATAATAAAATATATACATTGTTATTTCCTAAATTCATGGGAATAATATTAGCTATATTAATTCCCTAGAACTTTATGTATCAAATAATAATGAAGAATCACCATATAAGAATTTCCCTCCAAACTATAAAGTTAACTAGAACTAAGTTTTATAAATAAATAAGGTAATATCATATAATAAATCCATGGTTTATTATGGAATAAAATTAATAACAAAGTCCCTTACCAAATATTAGAAGGATCTATATAAACAAAATAAAGAAATACAACATTATTTAATAAAAGCTCATAAAATGACTTTAAATGCCATTCATTATTGCTGCAACTATTTAATCAATAAATTATATAAAGAAAATTTCAACCAAATGTGAAAATACAAATCTGGGAACAAAACAGAAAATAAAAAAAGTTTGCTTAATAAAAGCTGGAGCCAGAGCAGCAGCCCAGGCCAACCCATTTCTCCTCTCCATTACCTGTCGCCACGCGGCTTCAGCGAAGCTGGCTTGTCACCACAAAGGATCAAGGGTGGGGCACTTCCAGGGACTGCGGGTTGAGTTTGAAAGCATACCAGGGGGTTTTCTGCAAAACATCATGTCGTCGTCTTCCTCCAGCTGGAAGCAACTCGGTGGCGATGCCGAGGTCGTCCGTCGCCGTCCTTGCGTCAAGATACACGCCGCCGTCACCCGGAGGGGATAAGGAGGCCGAGGCGACATCCTTGCTCATCTTTATCTCCTCACAACCTCTCTCTCTCTCTCGCTCTTTCTTCCTCTCCCGCATGAACACCGAACCCTAGCTCCGGCCAGAAGAGATCGTCGTCGTCAGTAGAGGTCGTCCCGGAGATCGTGGGGTAGTCGAGGAGAAGCATAGCATCAGCCTCTTCATCATTGTCCAACCATTAGGTCAAGGGGAGCACGGTTTGGGGCGAATTTGTTCATCTCATTCCACCGGAGTTTGACGGAAATCATGTCGGAGAGCTCGTCTCCGACCATTTCTGTCCTCACCAACACCGCTACTACAAACAGGGTGAGTGTACGCTTCTTCCCATGCTCTCTAATCTCTCCTTTGTGTTGTGTACGTCATTCTGCCGTGAACCGCCACCGACCACCGCAGATGAGGGTCGCTGGAGTAGCTCCGGTGACCAAACCTGAGCGGTGCCACCACTATCAGGTTCCCCGTCGCACCCTCTTTCCAATAAGCCTATCCACTGCCCCGCGCGCTCACCAAATTGCGAGATCAAGCATCGATCTGAGCAAAATAGCTCGGGTGACGTCATCCCGACGTCATGCTCACGTCACCACTGCTCAGTCAGTTGGTTTGACCCAGTCTTTGCACATGTGGCGCATGACGTGGTACTGACCCCACTAGTCAGTGACTAGGGTAGGTTTAGCTTCGGTACAAAAAGTATTTTCTGTTTAGGAAATAGATAAAACATTATAAGATCAAATATAAATATTTCCTAAAATGTAATAAAATGATTAAATCTAGTAAATGTAGTAACTTTTGTTTTATATCTCAGAAAAATGTGTTTAATATATGAAAATTTTCAGAAAAATAAAATCTATAACTTAATTGTAATACCAAATATTATTATGTTAATTATTTAAATAAATATTATTTAATAAAGGTTTATAAGTAATAAAATTTGATAATTCATATTCTAATATTGGTAAATGTTAAAAATATACATAAAATACCAAAAATCTTAGAAAAATAAGAACTATAATTTCAAACTATAATCATGTATTATTATTTCACTTAATTCAATATCTATTATTTATTAAGTGTTTATAAAATAATAAAACTTATAAAAATCATATCTTATTATTTAAAATTCATAATAATACATATAATATACCAAAATGATCACAAAAATAATACCCATGTGTTAAAAATATAATATTCCACTTTTGAGGCAAATAAAAATTTAAACACTTTAAAAACTCGAGTTTAAACCTATTTCCTTACTTGATAATCCATATAAGGGTAAATAAAAAATTGTCAATATTTCAAAAATTAGCCAATTGAGTCTCATAAATAGTATTAGTCTTGAATATTGATAATATGAAGTCAAAATGGTTCAACACAATTTAAATACAATCTTATTGAATTATCATTCAACCACAAATTTATAAACAAACCAGAACACTATAATGAATTCATAAGTAGTTAAGTAATATTATTCCTTGGATACAAATAATAACCACACCTTTATAAAGAGATAAAAGTTTCTAATCCATTATAAAATTAAGAAATCACTACTCAAATATAAGTAATACCATCTCTAAGTTACCTTTAAGAAACCTTATGAAGAGAACAAAGTACAATTATCATAAGCATTTACATATTAAGTACATCTATGTCCTTAAAAGCTAACTTTAAGTCTACAAGACTTTAAATATAATGCTAAAGTCTTGGTTATGTGTTTTATAGTCAACTTTGGTCTATTTAAATTAGACCTGAAGCATCTCAAGTCCAGATTATTTAAGCAAGCATAAACAACATCAATCACATTCTATTAATCCTATTCTAAAAAAACTATCATGGTTGTTTAAACCTTAATAAAGAAATCTTTCCTTCAAAATTTATTCGTTTTGCCACTTCAGTCAACAGATGACAATTAATCATAACCACATTACTTTATACTTTACTTGTATACTTAGGATTGATAACACTTAAGTTCTTTATAAGTGACATTAATTGCAAAGTAAAATTTGAAGATAAACACTTATAATGTAAGCAATCTTGAGTAGCATTTCACATTTGTGTGTGTGTCATTGTTTTATGATATTGTAATTGCATGTTGGTTCACACACACTCACAAGCCATAATAAGAAGCACAAGTGTGAAACTTAATCTAAAAGGGCAACACATTCCAAAGAAACCATTTCCAGTATCCAAACCCTAGAACAACGTTTATTCCAGGGATTCGAGTTTATTAACTTGCATTACATTACTATGCATAATAGCATCTTGCTTCTTTACATATTTATCCTTACCGGACCAATGATGCTGATTTCAGATATTGGATCTTATATTGTCTTGAAGACCGTGAGTGCATTATCTTGCAATCACAAAAGGCAAGTTCACACTTGCTCATGTCCTTTGATTATTTTCTGTAAAGTATTTTACAAATCCAGTGTTGTCATCACCTACATTTGAAAAAGGTCAGAAAAAAATATTTTCATAATAATGTGATTATAGGTTATTTACCATGAGGTAATAACCTACTATGGAAGTTCCGGTGGTAAAGGAACATATTATCTAGGACTTAACAACCAATGTCACCAGTGATTCTTGCGCCGTATCTCACGCGTTAACCATGAGATTTGGAATCTAACGGTCTGTACAAACCATTGTCGTAATTCAATGGGTGGGCATGGTGTACACCAAGGAGACATGCGGGGTCGCGAAGGGGGCCAGTGATTGGCTTGGATCATTTACTGGGCCCCACACCATAGGAAGTGTGGACGGGAAAGATCGCCTAGTTGTGCAACAAGGATTTGATCTCTCATGGGTAAAGTAACGCACCTCTGTAGAGTCTAATAACTGTAACTTGTTACTCCCTGTTCCAGGAAGGAGCTACAAACGCGGCAGGAAAGGAACTCCATGAAAGTTTTGCTAAACCCGTGAAGGCTGACGGACATAGCTTTTCAGAATAAAAGCAACCTTTGAAGAAATGTTTATAAAAACTTGCATTGCCTACGACCCATGATCTGTGGCTGTAGATATAGTGCATCAAACACTCCTTTTTAGTGAACTTGCTAAGTACGCTCGTACTCAACATATCTTCTTAACCCTTGCTAAATTCTGAAGCCAATACAGACGATGTCTACATCAATCTCTACTCGAGGAAGTCTTCATCAACAGCTCCAGTCCTTAATGAAGTCAAGAAAGTCAACATATATATCAAATCAAGTGAAGACGAAGTTACTGATTAGATAGAAAAATAATCTCTAGCCATAGAACCTATTTCTGTATTTTATTGCAATAGCAGCAATGCCAGATCAATAGTTCAGATACTAGTCTTATTAGCATGATAGTTTTTGAGTTGTTTATTTCTGATTCTTCTCTGTAAAAAGTTTCTTTCTCTCTCTTTAACCTAGAGTGTTCTCTGGATCTTATGTAAAGAGTCGAGTTGTAACCTATAGTCATGTCTTGGACCTGTTGTGTTTCTGTTGTACCACTCTAAGGGATGTAATACTAGTAACGGTGTTTCATTGGTGTTATCTCAACGACTATAGTGTATTACATCATGCAGTGGTATGCTGGGTCACCGCAAGCCACCTGCAAGCCCACCTTGTATATACAATTAAGTAGCCTTCATACCTTGTCGAGGATGCGCTCGTTTCGATCCCAGAGCGACATGTATCCTCCGCGGATGGTCGACGGGCACCCGTTCTCGTCGAGCTGCCCCAGGCTGACGTTGCTTGTCTTGAGACAAGGGATGAAATAGACGTCAGTCAGTGCACGGTGCTCGTTTCCGCGCACAGTGATCACCACTGTCCCGCTCCTGCAGCTATCGACGACGGGGTTATCGCCGAACCACACCGAGCCGGTGATGCTCTCGTCCAGATCGGCGAAGACCGAGCGGTTGCCCGTCATGTGGTTGGACGCGCCAGTGTTCAGGTACCACACTACGTCGACCGGCTCCTGCTCGTCGTCGAGACGCACCTTGGCGCGCTCTTCGTTGAGAAACACATGCTGCCCACCTGTTCTGGCTCGACGATGGCGGACAGCTGCACCATCAGCAACACAGACTGCGCGTCGTCGTCGTTGCCTTCACGGGTGAGGTGAGCCTCCTCCCTCTTCTTGCGGCAGTCACGGGCCCAGTGGCCCAACTTGCCACAGTAGCGACATTCATCGTCCCTGGCCGCGGCCACGATTCTTGTTGCAGCCACGGTTCTTGTTGGATGAGCCGTTGCTGCCCGAGGAACTGTCGTCGTTGCGCTGCTTCATGCGAGCATGCCACTGCTCCTCCATGAGCAGCAACTTGCTGCTGCCGGTGTTGCCTGCGGCATCCCCCCCCTCATCGTCCTCGCACACCTTTAGGCGGCCGATGAGCTCCTCAATCGACATGGCGTCGATATCCAGAAGGCTCTCGATCGACCTGGCCATCTGTTTGACATCTTGGGGACGGATCTGAGATACTTACGGATTACCTTCTGGTCATCGACCGGATCTCCGAGTACCTCCATCTGGTGCACGATCTCCTGTAGCCGCATGGCGAAGTCGTCGACGGACTCGCCAGGCTTGAAACTGAGAGCCTCGTACTGGTTGTGGGGTGACTGCGCCTTAGAGACGCGGACAAGGTCAGCCCCGACGCGGATCGTCTTGATTGCGTCCCAGGCTTCTTTTGCGGTCTTCTTGACCACGAGCGTAGGGATCATCTCCGGTGCCACCACGCGAAGTATTCCCTCCATTGCCAAGTGATCGTCGATGTACTCTCCTTCCCCGGTCTCGATCACATCCCATAGGTGCCTCGCCTGTAGGATGACCTTCATGAGGAGCGACCAGGTGTTGTAGTTGGAGCGGGTCAAGACCGGCCACTGCGTGTTGGACACGCTGCCCGCGTCACGCCCAGAGCGCGGAAGGGCCAGCGTGTACTGCACCGGTGGTGATGATGATCCAAGCGCAGCCTTTTCCTTGGCCGCGTCCTCAGCCGATACGTCGCCGGCCTTCTTGGACGAGTCTCCGGCGCTTGGCATACCTCCCTTCGGCATGAGCGGCGATTGTGGCTCTGATACCACTTGACAACTCCCAACCCACACACACACACACGATCACACAATCGAGACGATTTTGAGAGGAAAACGATGAACACTGAAGCTTTTTTGTGCGGCGTAAAACTTTCCACTTTTCTGTCTACCTTTCTCCTTTTATTCAATGAATACAAAGCATGCAGTGGCTCTCGCCACGATCCCGACTAAGCCCGTGCCATCCCATGGCTTGGATCGTGTCTACGCTGATCCTGGAAACCAGGACAACTACGACTCCAACAAACTCGCTAACACAGATAAGTCTAATAGGAATTTAAACTGAAACTAAACCTACGAACTGACACGACTCGGCTACTGAATTTATTCAACATTGTTGTGGTTCCTTCGTTTTCTTTATGCTTTGGGCTTCGACGTGCCGTGGCCTTAGCGGACGTGCTTCTGTTTTCTCTTTTGTTTTGGCCTTGGCCGGTTGTCATGATTGAATGCTTGTTTGAACTTGGATGTTGCTTTATTTATAAAGCGGAACGAAAAGCTTGACTCGAGAGTGATGAAATGCATATTTGCAATAGCCACATGAGCGAGGAGTCATTCTTGTGAAATCACATAGTGTAACTTAAATTTGACGGAAGGTAAGATAAAAGAACACTTCCATTCCAAAGTAGTGAAGTAACAAAAATGCAAGTAATAAATAACTACCCCAAAAAGCAGAAGTGACACTGCTCCCAATTTTTTGAGTATCTTCACAAATCATATATAATTAATTGACTTTTGACGAAGAAAAACACTACTCTAGTAGTACTCTTGCTTGTTTCATTTAGATATTACCACCAAAAATAAAACAAAAATGCACATATATAAAAACATGACATTCCGCAAAAAAAAAAAATCCTGCCTCTAGCAAAATCACAGAATGAACACCAAGAGATAGACAATCTTTTTTTTGGGATCTTTCGCGTTTCTTCCTCTCTTTTTTGAGGCATTTCAATTCCCATATATCAAAAACACAGCCAAGATTCCAACAGCTTGCCCAGAACAGATCGATACATGTGCATCCTTGCCATTTGCAGGACTTAGGAAGCCCCACACCTCACCAAACATGCAAAACTCGAAACCCAAAGTAACTGTCAGCAACTAAATACCCCTGCCTATATGTACACCAGAGAGTTAATCTGTCAAGCCTGGACACTCTATGAACAAACACACAGAAGCAAGATCAACAAAACCTAGATACATTTGGCCGGACAGAAGAGCAGAGGTGGTGTAGCAGGGGCAGAGTCGCAGGGGGGGCATCAGTCATGGTGGCAGAGCAGCATGACGACGCATCGGCGGATGATGTAGAGCCTGTCCTTGTGCTCACGGAGCATGCGGCTCAGGCGCCATGCTCTTCCTCCTTTTTCTCCTCTTCCTCCTCCACCTCCTCTTCCCTTTTGCTTCTCTTGGTTCCTCACATCGTTCATCCGAGCTGAACTCGAGGGCCAGAGAGCCAGGTGGGCTGGAAAGGGGGAGACCTCTCTGCTCTAGTAGATCTGTGTCTGCTTTGGCTGTGATTTGTGTGGACCATTTGACAAGCTTTTATAGTATGGAAATATCTAGGTGGCACAAAGACAGAGACACAGACCCTTTGATTCATAGGATTGTGAAAGGATTTTTGTAGGAATAGAATCCTATGGAAATTTTCCTACAATAGTTGTTTGATTCAAATGATCATATTCTATAGGACAAAATCCCATAGGAATCTGGTAGTGTAAAATCCATAGGAAAAAACATGAGATTGGAGCTCATGGAAAATTCCTTTACCACAATCAAAGACATTTGTTCTTTCCATAGGATTCAACTAGTTATGACTTCTCAATCCTTTGAATTTCCTATTCCTACATTTTTCCTATTCCATGAATCAAAGGACCACAATCAGGCTAGCACATCCTGATTGAGAGAGAGAGAGAGAGAGAGAGAGAGAGAGAGAGAGAGAGAGAGAGAGAGAGAGAGAGAGAGAGAAAGCTGTTACGACACTATCTTGGGGGATAACACCTCGGGGTGGAGCTGGTAAATGGCAGCTCAACAACGAGGACACCAGATGAATTGGTTCCTTAATTAGACGGTCCAGGATTTCTCATCTTCCTCTAGGATTCATTCATTATTCATGTGGTTCACGGTAATCTCGTTCCCACCAGCTGCTAATGAATGGCTTCATTTTTTTTACATGTTTCTGTTGGAAGAGAATATGTTTCATGTGAGTTGTGTATTGATTCGGGGAAGAAGCTAAGAGCCGAATGCCAGGGTATGGATTCTCGGGTGTAATTCTCCTCTTAATTTAGCTGCTTATGTCATAGGGTTAGCAGATGACCATCATACAATAATAGCCTTCCCATGTAGTTGGGCAAATTTTATATAGATCCAAAAACTGTTTTTAAGTGATAAAGAAGAATATATTGTACATTTTTTACCAGCAGCTGTGCATGTTCAGATCGTACCCATAACACCAGTTAGACCGCTTAAATATCTCCACGTAGGGCCGCTACGGCATTCGTAGGGCCGCTAGGACATGCGTTGTTGCAGAAGATAGGAGTAATTGATATAGGCTGGGAGTAATTGGTATCTCTGTAACATTAATATATACTCTTTTTCAAAAAAAAAATCTTCATGTCGGATGTGCAAGAGCGCTTTTAAGCCAATCAAAGTATACTTTATTCTAACAAAAATATCATATCTTGTCCAACCTCGTGGCAACGCTGTCAAGTTGACGTGCTCGTAGGCTCGGGGTCACGTGGAAGCCACATGTGATTACTCTGTACTTAAGCTGTGTTTTCATACGACTGAAAGAGCTTAAACGGTCTTCATTCTCTGCTCTATATAAAAAAGATGGCATTTAGTTGGGGAGGAGATCATTCAAGTTGTGTTTGATGCTACTAATGGTGGGTTGCCCCTCTAGGTCGGAATGAAACTGTCTTTGTCCAAAGTTGACTCACCAGAAGAGTTTTGCGGTTAATACAAATTTCCTTATGCAATCTCAAAGATGTTTGCTGCTAGAGTCATTCATGCGTAAAATATGTGTAGGACTTTTTGGCATTCAGAAAAGTACTTTATTTTCTCGACGGGCCATTTTATATGTTGGACAAAAATTAAAAACACACCGACCAATTAGTTCCAAAATAGAGCACCCTGCTACATATATTTGAGAGGACCTCATATAATGAATGGAAGTATGTAAAGTGCCTCCTGGATAACTTAAGTTTGAGAGGACACCATTCTCGCAAATCCTCAAAATCAATATACAAAAAAGATGTAGCATCGGCAATTAAGTATTGCTGTAGTCTGTAAGATACGATTTCCTGTCCCTAGGACGATCGACTAGGATTAGAGATAGCATCACTAATCATACATATCCTAGAACCAAAACTATATAATCAATCATATCATCACATAGCTAGGTCCAATCAGGTGGGAACTCTGGAGCACAACGGGAGCTGTCCCTATGCCCATAAATTAGATAGAGTTAACAGCGAGCACCGAGCAGTAGTGCAGCACCAGCAGGGTAGCAGGAACCCAAGGCCGAAGCCACGAGGCGACCCCCTTGCACATTGCATGTGGTTTCCCTGAGATCGTGCTACTACCGTTCGCTGACCCGTAAATTAACAACGGCAATAGGGGACTAGGGGTAGTAGGTTGGCAAATAAAGCGCGGCTTAGTCAGAAAGCATCTGCAAAAGCGCAGCTTAGTCACAGCATCTGCGCATGTGCTGGCACACATGCAACCCCGAGCAGACGGAGCGTACAGTCAGAGGAGGCAGAGAAACGGGATGCGATATGGCAATAGTTGGGTTTGGAGAACTGAGAAGGAAAATCAATCGTTGAGTCTGGAGAATTGAGCAAATTCTGTTTTTTATTCGAGAAACAGGGCAGAATCATGGGTTTAGCTCACAGCTTTGGGTGTCTTTTAAATCGGTCCAGTCTAACCGTTTGGAATAGGTAATAAATTCCGCATCAGCGTGTGAATATATATGAACGGAAATACGTGCAATTCTTTTACTTTCTTAACCTAGTGCCTAGCGGGGGAGGGGCCACGATTTTTTAACAGTAAGAGGTGAGACACCAGAAATTTGCTCGAGATGGGCACTAGTGCACACGTACCCCTCTAACACCGGTTTGGAGGACCCTCTAACAGCGGTTCCCCAACCGCTGTTGAGGGTTCGGTGTTAGAGGGTTCTTTAACACGGTTTCTATCGAACCGGTGTTAAAGGGTGGCGACGTCAATGCTCACTTAGCCCCACCTCTTCACTTTAACACCGGGTTCGTATGGAACCGTGTTAAGGTTCTTCTGCAGAGATTTAGGCTGCTTTTCCGCCGTGAAAACGGCCTAAATCGCTGGCAGACTCGCCCGCCTGCTCGGCGATTACCGGAGGGGAGAGCGAGGGGAAATCGATCGGGAGCCGTATACTTATAAATCGTCATCGGTACATACGAGTACATGAATAATTAAGCAACTATTATTATACACAAACATCGCCATCGGCACATACATCGCCATCGGCACATACATCTACATCGCCGGAGGTGGATATCTAAAGAGTTCTCCGCCAGGCGTGACGACCTCATCAAGTATGAACCCCGCCAATTCCTCTTGAATGGCTCGTATGCGTCAAATGGTAGGAGTTGGTCCGCATCCGTTCGATCTGAATATATATGAAGAATGGGTCAATAATATATATATAGAATAAAACTCAACACAATTGATGGTAATAAAATAATGTTGTGGACTTTGTTTACTTACTCTAAGTTGTTCTAGTGCGGCTTGGCCTGTCGCACATATCGTGTTCTTGAATGAATTCGCAAACATAGTACCCACATAAGTTATTGCCGTGTCCCTGATGCGCGCACTTTACGAGAATAGAGAGTTCAATCAAAATAATAATCAATAAAGCATGATATAATGAAATTGGAAGCTAGCTAGTATTACTTACATTTTGGTCTACAAATTTTAGTTCTTCTGACCATTCACCCACGGCCCTGCCCGTGAACATTTTCCAAACCCTGTCCGACAAAGAAAATGGATAAAGGAGTAATTAATTACTTATTGTCACGAAAGTTGCCGATCTAGTGCGATAATATGATTGAAATTACCTCTGGAGCATCTCTCTAAAGTTTGCCCATAGCTCTTTTTCTTTTCGTAACGAGTCCATGACAAGGACTTTTCCTGAGTCGGGTTGAATGACTAGCAGAATAAAGTGGAACCTACGCACGCATAACTCATCATCAGTTACACTTAACATCGAGTAAGTCAAATGAATGTGTACAAGAGAGGGTAACAGTACTCACGAGAAGTTGTAAGGCAATAGTATTTCCCTTTTGGTTTGTTGTCTCAGTAAAGACTTTAGCAAGTAATCTTCTGTTTGCCCGGGTTTTTCTCTTACCACTTCTTCATGAACTCTATTTGGGTCAACGAACCCAATGTCAAAAGGGCCTCCTTTCCTGCATTCCATAACCTTTTTCCTGCATAATAGTATATACATATATGGTGAGCATATATATACATGCAATTAATGAAGTGAATGAGTTGAGATAAAAATTACAGAAATAGTACTTACACACAATAAAGGCTGATGGCAGCTTTGTCGAGTTCCTTCTGATTGAATAGAAAATGCAAGTCTTGAATGTTGAAGTCGATCGCGTCGTCTCCGCACAAGAAAATCTCATCTCTTATATGCGCCGTGATCCATTCTTCTTTTCTCGTCTTGCAGAAATGAAGGTACCACTTGTGCAATTTTCGCATCTTTGTTGGTAGATTTTTGAGCTCCTCTTTCTTGACTAGATTCTTCCCATACTTCCATGGCTGTATGGGGTTGACATCGCATTTAGGCAAGTTGTCTCCCATGACGTTCAAGTATGCAATGTAAGCATACCACATAACCTTGGCGGGAACCTTCTTCCTAGGGGCCTCGCCCTCAACATCGCCAGGATCGTCTCGTCTGATCTTATACTTGATGCGGTGCATACCGGCATGCATCCAAATTCTCGTACTTCTCACCGGTAGAGGATGCAGTCATTAATGCAGGCATGTAACTTCGACGTCTAATCCTAGAGGGCGACAACCTTCTTTGCTTGGTATGTACTGTCAGCAAATCATTATTTCTTGGAAGAAGATTCTTCATTTTTACCAACAACTTTGAAAATGCTTTGTCACCACACCATTCTCGCCTTCCATTGCAAATCGATCCAGGTGGCACCTAGCTTTTTGTGGCCATCTTCGCAAGTTGGATACAACAATATTTTGTGATCCTTTAACATCTGCTCCAGCTTCTCCTTCTCCTTTTCAGTTTCACATTCTTCCTTTGCATCAAGAATGGCCCGACCAAGATCGTCATCGCCGGGCCCATCTGCTCCCTCTTGATCTTCATTATCTACCTCCGTTGCATTATCATCATATTCAGGATACATATTATGATAGTTTTCATCATCCTCTTCTTCTTCGTTGTCTTCCATCACACCCACTTTTTCTCCGTGCTTGGTCTAACAATTATAGCTGGGCATGAAACCAGATCGAAGGTGGGCGTGAATGGTTCGGTATTTGAGTAGTCTTTCTTGTTCGACGGTGAACACACGGACAGCACATAAAACCATTGTGACCACGGTTTGCATTAGCCACAACGATGAAATTTTGGAGGCCGTAATGTACTCGAGTGCGGCGGTCACCGTACATCCATTGCCGATTCATCTGCATTAATATGTAGTATCAAAAAATAATAGGGAGATGACCATTTATATATATAGTACATCAATGACACATGAAACTATAGTTGCCGACCTCGACCGAGACGGAAAGAGCAACAAGAAAGCTTATTTTGAGCTCTCGGCATTTCACCGAACACCTCTAGTGCATATGAAAAAACACAACTAGCACTCTTCACACCCTTGCTAGGCTCCAAAATGTGAAAGAATGGAAGAGTGGGGTGTGTGGGCTGGGGTGTCTTATATAGCCCCCTTTAACACCGGTTCGTGCCACGAACCGTGTTAAAGGGGTTGATGCCATCGGTGGAAAGACCTTTAACACCGGTTCGTGGCACGAACCGGTGTTAAAGGGGGGGCTCCTTTAATGCCGCAGAGGCCACGCTGGTACGGCCCCCCCTTTAACACCGGTTCGTAGAAGAACCGGTGTTAAAGCCCATTTTTGGGATCAACAAAAGCCCGCGTTTCCACTAGTGGGGTTTGAACTATGGCCGGCTGCATGCACCACCGCGGGAGAAACAGAACAGGGCAGCGAGTGGGAAGTGATAAAATATAAAAAATTGTACTTCCTCCGACCCATATTAGTTGACTTGAATTTTTATAAATTTGGATGAACCTATATATTAAATAGTGTCTAAATTTATTCAAATTTTGACAAATCCAAATCAACTAAAATTGGTCAGAGAGAGTATAACAATGGAGTCTCTAAATACTAATAAGTAGTACTATTGAGATGGTGGACCCATTCATCAGAATAACCTGTCACGACAATGATTTGAGGCAAAATATGAAATTTGGCAGTTTGGCACAAATAAAAATATAAATGCCATTTTCCCGGCGCAAAGAAAAGATTCTTTTACCAACAAATAGATAATGTTGGCTTAAAAATTCTTGTTGTTCTGGGTGTCAAGCTCCCACTATATTGGACGATAATTGAGCGGCCAGGTATCAATTACTTTTTCCCGCATGTGCATTTTTTGTCTGCACAACCTCATGCGAGCAATAAGTAATAACAGACCAACTAAATAATTAAACATTTGATTATTAAACCCAAAAGGACACCACAAAAAAAGTACTTAAAACCCCAAAAAGTATTCACAAGAAAACCAAAAAGCGGTCCTAAAAAATCAAAAGCATTGCTACAGAAAATAAAGAACCCCAAAAGTACCAACTGAACAATATTGCCATGACATCATGCACTATAAAATTATTTAATCCCCCAACTAGATGACATAAACAACCAAACATGAGCATGCATCCAAGATCCGACCGAAAGAAGGATCCCTAGTTCATGTGTTCCTCAACGAAGGCGCCTAGCTAGCTATCCTGCCTGGCCACCAGAGATGAGGTGAGAATTAAAGCTGACACACGTGAATGAACTGAACTAAGCTGGCTAGCTAGCTAATGGTGTTAGGCATTAATGCATCGTGAATCCGTGATCATGGAGCTAGCTACCTGATCTGGTGTGAAAGAGGGGCCCGGTGTTTGGCGCGCTCTACCTGTTATATGTTGATCCAAATTCTACAAAGTATAGGCCAACTTCTGACGAGTGGAGCGAGGCCCGTCGCCGGGTACGGTCCGGATCGTCGAAGACCTAGGTTTCCACCAATATATAAACCCCTTGTAAGCCGCCGGTTGGGAGAGTTGCATCTGTGAAATCCCCGGCGTTTGTAAACACTCCTCGATATAGTGAAGTTTCGCTGGCTGGCGCCCGTGGTTTTTTCCTCTCTTTGTTGGAGAGGTTTTCCACGTTAAATCTGTGTCTCCTTGCTGTGTTTTTCGTTTTCGTTCTTCGTTATCTTCTTGTCGCGATTGTAACACTACCGGCTCCGGAGGTGATTTGTCCCCTAAAACGCTGGAGCACACGCCACCCGAATTTGCCGCGCTGCCGTGCTGCTTCAGGCTTTGTTCGGTTTCGGTTAGTCCCATCCCCGCGTGGATTGGCCGGGTTTCACGGTGCCCACCCCAGTGGGGACAAAATCCAGGCCCAGCCAAAATTTCGCGTTCGGTTATATCTGACGAACATTCCATGGGGAGAAAAAAAATCGTATGTCGGCCCGTGGAAAATTTCCCGAGAAGCGAGAGATACCGCGTTGCGACCTAGTTCGACGAACTGGGCGGCAGCGACCTTGTGACCTTGTTCAGCGACGTCTCCGACGACGCCCCCGTCGACAATATCAGCCGCCCCAAAATGCTAATCCCGATCCCTCTCGTCTCCCATGGCCACCTCAACTCCACTGGCCAGACGAGTGCTAGGCGGCCCGCAGGATCTGGCCGGTGCGCTATCACCCCACACGACGATGGGTTGGTTCCCGCCATCGCTTCCTCTGACCCGCACTGCGGCCTTGGCACCGATGCTCGGAACGACATAGCTAACACCCTCCCTCAACGCATCGATCCATATCGAGCCGGTGATGACCCACAAGTATAGGGAGTGTATCGTAAGACTTTCGATAAATAGGAGTGTCGATCCCAACGAGGAGCAGAAGGTGTTGACTAGTGGTATGGAGCAGGAAATCTCTGTAAATACTTAGCAAACGGATGTTTAGGGGTTTTCTGATAAAGCAACAAAACAAAGTGCAAGTAATAGACAACGAACAACTGCAGCAAGTGGCCCAATCTTTTCTTAGCAAAGGACAAGCCGGTGGAAATACTTATAAGGACCAAACGTTCTCGAGGACACATGGGAATTCTGTCAAGTGCTTTCGCTTCAAATAGCTGAGTACTCTTCTTTGGTATTGTAAGTGTTGTGTGGGTGACCCTGTGCTAATGTATCGACCTTACTTGGACTAATACATACTTGTGATTAACTCTCCTACAAGCATCCACAACTACAGGAAAGTAATTAAGATAAAAACCTAACCACAGCCTTAAACTCTGAGATCCTACACTCCCTTATGCAAAGGTGTCCAAACGGGGGTTCAGATTTCTGTCACTCCGGCAACCCCATGATTAGTAGCCAAATAAACAATGCATTCTCCTAGGCTCATAAATGGTGAAGTATCATGTAGTCGACGGTCACATGACACCACTAGAAGAATAGCACCATAACTTAAATACTAAACCATTGAATAATAATTCAACACAAATCCACTACTAACAACATGACTTCTCATATGTCCTTAAGAACTAGACGAACTACTCACAAGATATCATATGGATCAAGATCAAAGATGATATGGTGATGGATAATAATCTAAACATAAACAATAATCCAATGGTTCCACTCACAAGCAGCAACTACAACAGTAATCAACAACGGGAAAGTTTCCCCTAAGAACTAAAGCAATATCCAACACAATTGTTATAGCGGGATGGAGTGGTGATGATGGTGCTGGTGGAGATGATGGTGCGGATGATGGTGTGGATGATGATGATGATCTCGATGAAGTCTAGCTTGACGACGGTGTTGATGGCGACGATCTCCCCTCTCCGGGAAGGGATTTCCCAGGCAGAAATCTGTCTACTGGAGATCTCTTTCTCTCTCGGTGTTTTCCGCCCCGTAGAGGCGGCGGAAATCTTTCTATGGTCGCTCCCCTGGTATTAGGTTTCCGTGAGAAAGATATAGGCGAGAGGGCGGAGTCGGGAGCCGGCCAGGTGGGCCACACCTGCCCTAGGCGCGGGGCAAGGTGGGCCCGCGCCTAGGGGGTGTGGGCCCCCTATGGCCCAGCTACGCCTCCCCTTCTGACTTCCTCTGTCTTCTGGAAAAATATAATTTTCCAATATTTTTCTGATCTTCATGAAATTGTATCACAACACTTCTTTTCTATCAGAAACCTGACTCCGGCAGTCCATCCTCCAAGAATCATCCAACATGCAAAAACAGAGGAAAAAGCATAAGTATCACCTCATAATAAGAAATATATCAATGAATAGAGGCAAATTATGATATAGAATGGTGATGCAAATTGGACGTATCAACTCCCCCCAACCTTAGACCTTCGCTTGTCCCCAAGCAAAAACTAAGCTCAGTAAACATGTCCATAGGTTTATGGAGTGAAGTGTCTATAAAATAATACGGACAAGAAGCATCACACTTACCATTACACAACTCATAGAAGAAAGAAACTCACAATTATATAACTTAGCTTGCAACCAGTACAGGAGTCACAATAGAGAAGCATAAAGATAAATCATAATTGGAATTTGGCAAACTCTTTTTCTTGGTCAGAGAACAGCTGGCAAACAGTTTCACAAAAAGCTTTTGTAGAAGTCTTCAAAACAGGAGCACTCTTTGCTCAAAAAGGTTTTTCACAATAAAGGCTTTCAAAGTAATACTCAATAGATAAGAGTTTTGTGCAAATAAGTAAGATAAAAAACATGATTGAATAAATCACCATATGAATGCTTGCAACACAACAACTCAAATTCTTGCGGGAGATAGAGAGGAAGTAGGTTTACTGACCCAACTTAGAAAATAGGAGAAAGGTCCCTTCATAGAGGGAAGCAGAGATTTCAAGTCATAAAGAGCTTCCAAAAGATTATGCTACTTACTAGATTTGAGCCCTCATTGCCCCTATCATAGACATATTGAGATGATTAAGGTTAAAGTGAACAAGGGTGGAGTATATGCTTGACGAAATATAAGTTGGCAATCTCATGTCCCTTGAGTATGAGGGTCGCTCCTCATTCTACTCAACTTTGGTTACCGGTAAGTTCTTGTCATTGTAAGTACATGTGTATCATAAAGAACCGCCAAAGGGGTATCCCTTGCACATGGTACATGAGATATCCCATAACCAAAATGACAAGGCAAGCAGACAATAAGCATCTTAGCGATATTTTTATTTATTATATGCATAGCTTTTTATTGAGGATGCTTCATAAAATGCTCATTATGATTATGCTGCAAGTTTCCACCATGATTAGGCATGGTTTAGGCTAGCGGCCCAGGCGTTTCTCTAACACACATGCATCACTCCATGGACTTACAAGATCCCTCTTTATTTCATATTGTTGACATCCGCAAACAAAAGAGCATGATATCAACTGTGTACAACGTACAGGTGCAATGTTAAAAGTGTTCCCCGTGACAAACACGGTTTTGCTAATTTCAATGTATAGATGCAAGCATATACAACTTCGATGACACAATGGTTCAAGTCTATTAGGGGCAAGAAAATAAGGTGTGCCATCAAATTCATGAGAGCTTTACTAACTAGTTTTCACATAACAAAATACTTTTTAATTCGAAAGATAGATGAAGCTTGAGAATTTGCTTGGAATAGCAATAATGCTAATAGGTAGATATGGTGGACATAAATGGCACGGGTTTTGGTTCAAAGGGGTTGGAAACATGAGAAGTATGCCTTCTCAAAACAGGTTTTTGGCTAGCAAGGCTGGATAGCAAGCAAAAGAGTTGAAAGAAACAAGAAAATAGGGATGTAAATGGATCGGATCGGATCGGATATTGCTATTACCATATTATTTACCATATTTTTTTGATGGACTAGGATCAGAGCGGATAATAGCCAGATGCGGATTATATCGGATTGCGGATATGGAGCAGATTCGGAGTGGACTCGGATCGAAAAAGGATAGTTGAAAAAATACACATATAAAAATAAAAATTTATTTACTTTACGTAAAAGAAATGACAAGAAAGCGTGCACACTGTATATGAGCGGTATAAAAGTGCAAGATTGATAATAGCATAGTACAATATGCAATATGCAGCATGTATAGCTAGCTGATAAACTAACTAGATTGTCTAGATATTATGGTTATGCTAAATATATCGGATTATTCTATTTGAGTATCTCGGATAATTCGTATAAAATGTAGGATTATCCTTATCCGTCGGATATCATCAATACCATATCCGCTACCATATCCGTCGGATATCCACTCGACAAATATCCGTATCCGCATCCATATCCGCCGGATATCTAAAAACGCATACCATATCCTTAAAAACGGACGCGGATACGAATTCGGAGCAAAAATTATCCGTACCAATTACAACCCTACAAGCAAACATACAAGTGATAAAGCCAAACATGCAATCTTCCTTGAAGACACAAAAGATCTTAAATAAAGAATACTAAGCTTATGAGCCAACAAGAAAGAAAATAAATGATATAAAATACCTGTAAGCCTTTTCTCTTTTTTCTTTGAAACCTCAAAAAGTGTTGCTACTGACCAGAGCTAGGTTTGTCAAAACCAATTTAGATTTACTTGATTCTCCCAAAGTGATGCCAATATTGATCAACACGATCCATCATATAATAGATATTGCAAACAAAAATAAAAAGTGCAAAAAGTAAAAGATGAAACTTCTCATTAATATTCCATAACGGCACTCACACCAAGGGATACATAGATAATCAACTAAAGGAGACATACTTCCACAATGCAAACCAACCTATAAGATAACTTCTCTACCAAAGACATGAATCCACTAAAAAGGTAAAAGATAAATGATAAAGATGGTGATACCACGACACCCCCCCCCCAAGCTTGGAACAAGCCAAGGGGATGCCAAACCTGATGACAAATTACTCCTTCGGTGGTGGTGGTGTTCCCTTGTTTAGGGTCAGAAAATCCTCCAGCATCTTACGAAGCTTGTTATTATCCTCTTGAAGCATATCCACCTTCATCCTCAAAGCACGATACTTATCACAAAACTCGTCAGTGGTTCGAAGGGCTTCCACTGCCTCAGGGCAGGATCTGAAGTCTGGAACGGAGGCTATGATTCCATGTATGTTACGAGAAAAAGCACGTCCAATGTTAATTGCTCCTACAAAAGTAGGTTTCCTTGCCCTTGTCCCTGCGACGGTTTGTTCTTCCAACTTTATTTCCTCCGCGGGCTTCTTACCTTTGTCGTTGGCGGAGACCATGGTGCTCTAAACTTGAGAAGATTTCCTGACAAAAACAGATCAAAATGAAAACATGACGAGAACACGATGCACGAACCTCGGGGGATCCGGGGGGTTATATATTACGAAGTTTCAATGCATAAGGAAGGTACTGATATGAAAACAAGGTGGAGACGGAGCTTGGGGGGCTCACACCCCCTCCAGGCGCGGCCAGCTGGGGTCGTGCCTGGGGTGGGTTTGGCCACCCCGGCCTCCGTTTCCTCCTATATTCCGTCTCGTAACTTTCCTTATGTAATAAAAACATCAAAAATATAAAAAGATTAGGCTTTCACGAACCTTCTGTTTTCACCAATTTTACTTATTTAAAGACGAACTTTGCAGACTCCTTTTCTCCTTCTCCTGGAAATTCCTTTCCTCACAAGGCATTACACAAACTTTAATGGCAACAAGAAATCCAACAAAGCGAAAGCTTCTATAAGAGGCAAATGCAAATGATGACAGAAATATGTCAAAATAGACCAGCAGGTAAATATTGATTTTTTCAAAAACCTTCTATTGCTCAAATAAAAAAGTGCAAAACTAATGAAAGTTGGGTAACAACCTGGAGAACAAGCTAAAAAAATACAGCTCCATCTGACGTACTGAGCTCCCTCACGAATGTTTACAATGCAGCACAAAAATCTGTCCCAGGACAGCCACTTTTCACAACTCCTCCACTTCTCAAAAGTAGTTGAACTTGACACAAAACCAAAACAAAAAGGATAAGGAGCGGTTATTACTAAGTTAATAACTTCCAAGACTCGACCAAACTCTTGAGTTATCTCCCAACAAGTATTTTTCTTTAATGCCTTTAAGTTAGGCTTGAAAGTCTCAAAGATGCTCACAAAGGAGATATATTTGAAGTGAAAGAGATCATCAAGAAGCAAATAACCAACACATTTGAGTCTAACCCACTTCCTATGCATGGGGGTATCATGAGAAAACAAATTGTTGAAACAAAGAGCAACTAGCATAGGAATAAAAAACAAATGCAACTTCAAAGCTTTCAACATAAAAGGGGGAAACTTAACATTATTGAGATGCATAAAACCATGCTTTCCTCTCTCATAATAACTTTTAGTAGCACTTTGAATAAAGTTGACAATATAACTGTCACTGGCAACAACTTTATCATAAGAATGAGCATACTTACTATCACCAGAAAGAGGTCCAAGGTCATAAAATGGATCAATAGAAGCAAGTTGTTCCATCCTGAAATCTTTATTAGGCAAGTTGTTTTCACAAGGAGCTTTAGCAAATTTGTAAAAGTTAAACTCATAAGAATCTCCATCAAACTTAGTTAAAACTTTTTTGTTTTTACAATCTATAATAGCTCCACAAGTGTTTAAGAAAGGTCTACCAAAAATGATAGGACAAATTTTGCTAGCTTCAGAACCAAGTACTAGAAAATCAGCAGGATATTTAATCTTACCACAAAGAACCTCCACATCTCTTACAATGCCAATGGGACAGACTGTCTCTCTATTAGCAAGGTGAATAACCACATCAATGTCCTCAAGGTCACAAGGACCAATTTCATGCATAATTTCCCTCTAAAGCTCATAAGGAATAGCACTAGAACTAGCACCAATATCACATAAACGATAATAGCAATGATTACCAATTTTAACAGAAAGAACCGGGACACTAGCTTTTCTAGCTTTCCTAGGATGAGAGATAATATTAGAAGCGTCTTCAGAGAAGACAATATGCTGATCCTCTATATTTCTAGCATCAAGATCTTTCACAATAGCTACCACAGGTTCAGTATTCATTTGCTCATTAGGTTCCACAGTTTTCTTTGCACATTTGATATTTGCACTAATCATCATAGAATACTCCTTTACCTAAGCTGGGAAAGGTATTTTCTCAACATAAGGTTCAGGCACAATATGATTAGTAGTACAAACATCAGTACTTCTAACAAGAACATGACTAACAACATGTTTATAAGGTGCATGGTACTTATTCCACTTCTTCTTGGGAATTTCTATGTAAGAGGCAAAGGCCTTAAAACAGTTGGCAATACTTTGGGAATCAAGACCAAACTCATTGCTAATATCACGGAAGTCATCAATTCCCATAAAAGATTTAATGCATTCATAATCATAGTTTATACGTGACTTTCTTCCTTTGTCATTCTCCCAAGCTTCAATGTTCTCTTGAATACGGTCTAGTAAATCCTAGTTAGCTTCTTCCTTCATACGTGTGAATGATCCAGCACAAGAAGCATCTAGTAAATCTTTATCATGAAGAGAAAGCCTAGCATAAAATTATTGATAATAATATTGTTAGGGAGTTCATGAATAGGACGTTTAAGCATTAGTAACTTCAATCTCCCCCAAGCTTGAGCTGTACTCTCTCCATCACGAGGCCAAAAGTTATATATCAGATTTCTATCCTTATGAATTTCACTGGGAGGATAGAATTTAGAATAAAAGAGAGATGCCATTTCCTTCCATTCCATTGATTGTCCATTCTTCAGCAGCTTATACCATTCTTAAGCTCTCCCTTTTAAGGATATAGAGAGTAACTTCTTCTTCACCTGTTCAGTTGTGATACCTACATACTTAAACAATCCGCATAATTTATGGATAAAAAGCAAGTGATCACCAGGATGGACAGTTCCATCCCCAAAATAATAATTATCCATAACACGATCAACAGTACTTTTAGGTATCTTAAAAGGATCTATCTCAACAGGTGGTGGTTCATCTACTACCCTAACAGTGGTAGCAGTTTTCCCAAACAGAAAACCAAGTAGGTAATCCATATTGGAAACAAAACAGAAACAAAAAGCAATACTCACAATAGAAGTTTCCTTTACCAGTTCCACTCTTCAATAGCGCTTCACTCCCCGGCAACGGCGCCAGAAAATAGTCTTGATGACCCACAAGTATAGGGGGTGTATCGTAGTACTTTTGATAAATAGGAGTGTCGATCCCAACGAGGAGTAGAAGGTGTTGACTAGTGGTATGGAGCAGGAAATATCTGTAAATACTTAGAAAATGGATTTTTAGGGTTTTTTTTATAAAGCAACAAAACAAAGTGCAAGTAGTAAAGACAACGAACAACTACAGCAAGTGGCCCAATCCTTTCGTAGCAAGGACAAGCCGGTGGAAATACTTATAAGGACCAAACGTTCTCGAGGACACATGGGAATTATATCAAGTGCTTTCGCTTCAAATAGATGTGTACTCTTTTTTGGTGTTGTAAGTGTTGTGTGGGTGAACCTGTGCTAATGTACCAACCTTAATTGGACTAATACATACTTGTGATTAAACCCCCTGCAAGCATCCGCAACTACAGGAAAGTAATTAAGATAAAAACCTAACCACAGCCTTAAACTCTGAGATCCTACACTCCCTTGTGCAAAGGTGTCCTAACGGGGGTTCAGGTTTTTGTCACTTCGGCAACCCCACGATTAGTAGCCAAATACACAATGCATTCCCCTAGACCCATAAATGGTGAAGTATCATGTAGTCGACATTCACATGACACCACTATAAGAATAGCACCACAACTTCAATACTAAATCATTAAATAATAACTCAACACAAATCCACTACTAACAACATGACTTCTCCCATCTCCTCAAGAACTAGACGAACTACTCACACGACATCATATGGTCAAGATCAAAGATGATATGGTGATGGATAAAAATCTGAACATAAACAATAATCCAATAGTTTCACTCACAAGCATCAACTACAATAGTAATCAACACTGAAAAAGTTTCCCCTAAGAACTAAAGCAATATCCAACACAATTGTTATAGCGGGATGGAGTGGTGATGATGGTGCTGGTGGAGATGATGATGTGTATGATGATGATGATGATCCCGATGAAGTCTAGCTTGACGACGGTGTTGATGGCGACGATCTCCCCTCTTCGGGAAGGGATTTCCTCGACAGAATTCTGTCTACCGAAGAGCTTTTTCTTCCTCTATGTTTTCCGCCCCGCAGAGGAGGCGGAAATCTTTCTGTGGTCGCTCCCCTGGTATTAGGGTTCTGTGAGGAAGATATAGGCGAGAGGGCGGAGTCCGGAGCCGGCCAGGTGGGCCACACCTGCCCTAGGCGCGGGGAAAGGTGGGCCCGCGCCTAGGAAGTGTGGCCCCCCTATGGCCCAGCTACGCCTCCCCTTCTGGCTTGCTCCGTCTTCTTGGAAAATATAATTTTTCAATATTTTTCTGATCTTCGCGAAATTCCATCAAAACACCTCTTTTTCCATCAGAAACCCGACTCCGGCAGTCCATCCTCCAAGAATCATCCAACATGCAAAAACAGAGGAAAAAGCATAAGTAGCACCTCTAATAAGAAATATATCAATAAATAGAGGCAAATTATGATATAGAATGGTGATGCAAATTGGACGTATCAACCGGCGTGGTATCTCCGTCTTGTGAATTTTCTTGGTGTTCTGCCAGAGTTCGTGTGGATGCAGGACACGACGGTTATGTCCCGTCCTCATGAATCGAACAAGCGAGGGGTTAAATGGTATGGCAGGTATTAATTCCTACAGGGATTTGGGTGCAGAGACGGGGTTCACCCAATCCCTGGGTGTATTAATTCCTCTAAAGGATTACTTCCACCACAACCGAACAAGGCCTCATGGATGTGCCCGCGTGGAGCGGCAGCTTCCAACTTCCTACGAGGGTCATATGCGAAATAGATGAGGTATATCTCTTATGTTGTGTAAAAGTACTTTCGCTATGTGCTGTGCGAGATGGATGAGAGAGGTGGCCTCGGCCACGTCACGCGGGGGTTTGCATGGCGGCGGTGGAGTGCACAGTGCGGCGCGGCTAGGTCGGCCGGGGCTTGAGTTCTCCGGCGGGGCGGCAGAGTAGAGGTGGCAAGGCGCCGCCATGGTGGCTGCCGGTAGCGGCGATGGTCACTGGCGGCGGCGATCTGGGTTTTCGGCGGGCCAAGAACTAGGCTAGTTGGGCTGCTGTTGCGAGGGGTTCATCCCCTTAGACTCAGCCTTCTTGTTGCTTCTTTCTGTTGCCATCATGCTGGAGGAGGCTGGCGGCGTGAGGGCTTCCGAGTCTCATGAATAATGGCGGTGGCCCTTGGTTTCTCATGCGCAAAGACGAAGAACTGCCGAATGTGTGATGTTGTTGATCTATGAGGATTGTCGGGTTCTGGAATGCTTCGCTAGCGATCTTCCATGGACGCTCATGCCTGGAGAATGCTGATCGGATGGGATTCGGTTGTGCGCACCCGTGCATTTTGAGATCGTTTGGTTTCAGAGGGAGTGTTGCGAAGCTCTGATGTTTGTTACCATCATTGGACATTTTCTTTATCGGTCCATGGTGAAGTCAGTAATGGAGAATGTCATGAAATCAGAGATTTGAGGGCTAGCAAAGTTGGTTCGAGTCTTCGGTGCTGAGTAACTAGCTTGGTGATCGGTGAATTGTAGCAACGGCTTGTTAGCGGGACAGCAGCACATGAGACGTTCAGTGTCTGATCTTACAGGGTAAAAATCCAAGGTCTGGCCTTAATTGGTTGTGACTGACAATGGCCTTGTTGAAGGCATTGTTTTGCGAGCAAGGACTTTCTTCAGGGTGAAAACCTAAGATCTATGATTGGGCAACGACGGTGCTTGCACTGTTCACTTATTGAAGGCGTCGCTTTTGGAAAAGCTGGACTTTCGGTGTTGTACTGGTGGTGTTAGTACTGTTGTTATAAGAATAGATTGCTATAGCGGGGCTTTTTTGTAACTTCTCTTGTCCTTTTTGGATGTATGCATCTGTAATACCGCTAGAGCCCTGCATTGTTGCAGAGGCTGGGTGTAAGTGGTATCTTTATTGATATTAATATATACTTTTTTCCAAAAAAGTGTAGTGTGTGTATACATAGGAGTACAAACTCGAGCTTGCGATATCACAGTACGCAAAACTTGTAAAATTAGTACGGAGTAATGCATAGTTAGGAGGTAAAAGGAGTCTGCAAATTATCAAAATCATATTTATCAGAACTTTTTAACCGGGAAAGTTGATCACTTCTACACAACTGGGGAGTAGTGAAAGTGTGAGACAACTTGTCATTGCATGGCTAAGAGGGTGATTGTACCCCCGACCAAACTCTAGGTGTTGTCCTCCTTGTCTTGCTAAGGTGGAATTTTCTTTTGGTAGGAAGGAAATCTTTTCGTCGATGTATATATATCGAGTTGTTCATGGTGACTTCGCCAATCATGAGGCTCTATAACTCTAGCGTTCAATAAACATTTATCTGCGTGCCTGTGTGTGCATGTTTGTTTGTGTCTGTGTGTAGTATTCATGCACAGGTCGATATATTTAAAGTCATATGTGGTGACTCTGTCAATCTTGTAGCTCTACAACTCCGGTGTTCAATAGGTGGTGTGTGCGCGTATATGAGCTTTTGTGGCGTGCTGCGTGTGTTCTTTTCACTTGGTGCTTCTAGAAAAAACAAATACTCCCTCCGACCCATATTAGTTGACTCAAGTTTGTTCAAATTTGGATGAATCTAAACACTATTTAGTATATAGGTTCATCCAAATTTTAACAAATTCAAGTCAACTAATATGGGTCGGAGGGAGTACTAGAACTGAAAAAGCATAGATGCATAGATGCAAGAAACCAGCCAAGAAAAGAGCGCTACCACACTAAACCCTGGCCACCGAGGAGTTTCTCGGAGTTGACTCAGAATGTGCCCTTCTTGCATGTTTGCCTGCCCGTCTTCAAAGGCCCAAGTGCCGGACTCCCGCTCCTCGCTGTCTGGCCGAACGAGAGGACCCCCTGCAGTAGTACGTGAACTCTCGGTGTGATCTTCCCAAGATTGCCACTCGCTGACCCGTGCATTAACAATGGCAATAATACGTGTGCCACACGTTATGGTGGCCTTTCCGCGCATTAAAACGCATTCTGTTTTCTAGAGGCGCAAGTACATCTTAAGTACATGTGCCAGTCACGTGACCCCGAGCAGATGAAACTTAACTGACAATCTGTTTTTTTTTTCAATTGAGAAACTTGAAACAGACTTTCATCACGCTTTATAAATAGAACATGCGGCCAAACCGATACAAAATAACGAGAGAACACTCTTACAAAATATACAAAAAAGAAAGAGAAAAGATGAGTTAGCCTCACCCCTCCAAGAAACCCCTTAGACCGACAAGAGGTGTCGACACGCCTCTTGGGAAAGCACCGGATCTCGTAGCACCGAGCACCGTGCACATCAAGTTATCGCCGGAGAAGACCATTTGTCATGCTCCACGCCACAGAGCGCCGATTCAGCCAGCTGACGAGGACCGAGTTCGGTGACAACTAAGTCATGTTTATAACATAAAACACCGAGACTGCCTCGCGCCAGGACCTAATAAACTCCGATTTAGGATCCAAACTAGCCCATCGATATTGACTTTCCGCGACCATGAAGTACCAGAGCTCCATGACGACGCCCCAAGAAGGTTACAACACAAAGTATTGTTGGCGCTGAGGCCGATGGTCAAGGGGTTTCACCTGAAGCTCTGGTGGATGAGAGGTAACCACAACAATGCCCTCGAGAGGGTCATAGATACCCACAAGCATCACCATCGCTGGTACCAAAACGCTAGACTTTTGTCTGAAATCACCTCTGCCACACCAAGGTACCACGCCCGCCGACACCAACCATGCCTCTAGAACACAATCTGGAAGCCGCCATTTTCGCAACACCGCCAACATCATGATCCTCCGCCGCCTTCATAATCAAAGATAGAATCCATCACCATCGTAGTGCCGCTAGCTAGAGAGCCGACTACACGATACACCTTATAGAGCTTCAGCCCCTACATCCAAGAGCTCGCACTCGTGGGATGGAAGATTTGATCACATCGAGCTCACCTGAACGCACGAACCGCGCCAGATCCAAGCCCGCATGGCTCAGATCTAGGAGCACCGGCATGGCAAAGGGGAGCACTTGGAAGCAGCCTCAAGCCATCCTCCGCACCTAGTTGGTAGAGCCAGATCTGGCCCATAGGCCAGACGCCCAACCTAAGCCCACCAGGCCTGGGTCAGGCTCTCCCTTACATGCAACACCAGGGGAGAAGCACTTGCCTTCTTTCGAGATGTACCTTGCCCGCAAGAGGTGCCACCAGAGAAGCCCGACCGACATAGATCAGGCCTGATCAACCTATCGCCGCCACCACCGGCTGAGGCCATTCACATACGCCCCCACAACCAACACTATGATGATCCTTGTTGCGTCGCTAGAGCCCGATAGAAACAAATCGTCTCGACGCCGCCCTTCGGAGGCCATAGGCTTTCTCGACGGTCTGCTCCGGCGACGACGAGGGGAGGAGTGGGGAGGAGAAGCCAGTGGCGGCTAGTTCACAGGAACCACACGCCTCAAAATGAGAAGCTCGCCATACAAATTCGTTTTCGTTAAACAAAAGGTATCACGTTTTAACTTTCTAGGGCCAGAGTCTCTAAGGCTGGCCATAGTGGAAGTATCATAGGTGGTATCATGCAATGCATGCATGGAAAAATCTGATGTGGCACGTTATTTAAGAAGAGAGAGGTGATAGTGGTATCATAATATGATATTGTATCATTGCACATAAAACTTAAGTTTTTAATAATAAATGCATTGTGCAAATAAGTTTGCATCAAGATTTTACAAATAATTAAATACAATGAGGTTATGATACTACAAGATGATACCAATGCACTATATATATTATACACTAGTATCATATGTATGATACTATTAATATGATACTTCTAAAGGCGTAGCCAGCGACGAGTCACGCCCCGGGCTAACTACGTTGTTACAGTTCTAAACAGTGTCAATAGATTTTACTGGCACGCCCCAGGCCAAGGCCCCGTTGCCTGGGCCTGGCTATGCCCCTAATACTTCTGTGAGATCCTGGCACATGGCTTAATAAGATTGATAGGATATCCATATTAACAAGTTGCAGCTTATTTTCTAACAGTTTATCTAAAAAAAATTTGAGGTTAAGCGTGGTTGACGTGGAACAATTTAAGGATAGGTGACCGACCGAAAAGTGGGTACCGAATATAGACGAGTGAGGACAAAGTGCATATAGTATTAATCTGTGCGACTAGTCTAGAGATTATATTGAGCTGTCAGGAGTGACAGCCACTGGCCCGGAAATACCGGGTGTTACAAATCGCCACTATGACCCGCCTAATATACCTCTATCCCATAATATAACATGTTACTACTAGCATGTTCATTATATAATAATATCCCATAGTCTTTGCACTAGGTCGTTTCGGGTTCCAGGCTTTTAAGGTACCTAGAACTTTGAAAAGGAATGAAAAGTAATATTTTGAGGTTATTATTATAATTTTTTGTACATGGATATTGCTTATATGATCTACGTATCTTCAAAGTTTTCTAGAAAATTGTTGTGTTTGGGGTTACATAAAAATGACAAAATTGTGCATAAATTTATTGAGGCACATGAGCTCAGGTGATCCATCTATATTAAAAAACAAAAATCATATTTATAAGCTTCAAAAAGAGTTGAAAATAATTCTGAACTTTGTCAATCATATATCATACTAGCAAAAAAATCACAATATGAAGTTCATTTTATTATAGGCTACACAAAAATGACAAATATTTTTTTGGACATTCGAAGATGTGGTACTCAGATATACACTTTTGTCATTTGTAGCTCAAATACAAATTATTTCCAATCGATAGTTTGCATGTGTGTGGCATACATCACTAACTATATCCTGATTTTGTTTCATAATTTTTAGAACTCGGAAATATGATTCTTGACTTTAAAATAAGGTTTACTAGTGTCCATATGCACCAATTCTGCACTCCAAAATTTTAGATCTAAAAAGAAAAAACTCGGCCATGATCCCCATATTTGTATTTTTTTTGTAGCTCGCAGCTAATAATATATTTTTACAAAAACTTGTGTTATACATACTACATATCTACATGTACTCATATACTTTTTTTCAGAACTTTTTGAGATATGAAAATGTGGTTTTGAATTTTTCAAAAAAGTCCTAAGGAAACTTGGGAGGTAATAGTAATTTTCGGCATTCTTGGCCTTTGTGTGGTTTGTCCTTGCAAGTTTGTAAAACACTAGCGATTTCGAAGCGGTATGATACCTGAGGGTAGCCGCCAAGCGATCAAAGTGACTAGCTAAAACCATCTAGGGTCCATCCCCTTGTCCACGACGCCGCTGGTCTGTTCCGCCTCCGGTGGCCTTAGGATATTGAAGGTGTAGTGGACCATGGTCTCTCGCCTGCATGAGGGTTTCGTTTTTGTTTATTCTTTTTTCAGTGTCTTCTTCGGGATGTTAAGGCGGTGGATATGTCTTGAAGTAAGAACAATGTCCTCCCCGCCCTATCCTTGCTCCAGTGGTGCGTCTAGCGCTGGTGGAGGACGCGTGAAGTTGTGTATCCAACGGATCTCTTGGGATTCGATCGATTTCCGTATTCGTCGGCGTGGTTTGAGGTCTGTCTCTCTCAATCTACGATTGTTGTTCTGGTGTGTTGGTCCTATGGGACATTAGTACGACGACTTCTCACCTGGCTACTACAACAAAATCAACTACGACAAGCTTTTCTCGGCTCCGGTGATGAAAGGGCGAGGACAGTGGCGCGCCTTTAGCTCGTGCTAGTGTCCGTAGGCATCGCTAGGTGGTCTAGTGAACTATTTGTAATTTCTACTTTTAGGGATCTTTGTACTGTTCTTGATGATTATTGATAAATTGGTGGAATTTCGCAGAAAAAACACTAGCGATTCCTTTAGTGAAAATCCATGAGGAGAGCTCATTATTTATAAAATAAAAATGGTACAAGGAAAAATTTACTACTCCCTCCGACTCATATTAATTGACTTGGATTTGTCAAAATTTGAATAAACCTATATACTAAATAATGTCTAGATTCATCTAAATTTAGAAAAATGTGAGTCAACTAATATAGGTCAGAGGGAGTAAGTAAATTAATATCTCAGACAACGTACCGGCAAGGAAGATTCATTCACATGACAGTAGAGCATTTGTCAAGAAAATTCCTTTTTTGGAAAAAAGTATATATTAATATCAAGAAATACCAATTACACACATCCTATGATACCGCGCCAAGAACCTCCCATTGGGAAAGGCATAAGTACCCGCAAAAATAACACGGAGGAATCAGCATAAGATGGTGCATTAATTATAAAATGATCAGCATAAGATGGTGCATTAATTATAAAAAATGATCCCCCAGACCCCACCACTGACCGGAGGAAAGGAAGGATCCTCAAACTTGCTCAACCGATGGGCCTGGCCTCCAGCTGCGCTTTTCCATCCGATCCATGTCCTCCTCCACGCCTAGTAGCCGCGCTTTTTTCCGTTCATTCTCCACCACAAACGTAATCCCGGGTGCCACACCATACTAGCATAGCATGTGAGGCTATCTTGGATGAATCCCAAGATCGAGGAAGAAGCTAGTGGCCGGCCGGCCGGCTCCAGAAGCGATTTGTACGTCCCCTCCCCTGGAACGACTCGCGCAACACGAGAGAGAGAGTGGGGGGTGGGGGGTGCCGCTGCTCCACCCTGCATGTGCGCCTGTGTGGAGCTTCATAGAGCTACCACCATGGATAGTACTTGCATCTTCAGAGTTCAGACACAGAGAGGCGACTAGTACTACCGCACTAAGTTCAGGTAAAAAACGATGTGAGGATTAAGTGCAGAGTAGTCTCTGCCACGTGTCCATCTCCCACCTATAAAAGCGCGATTAGTGGTCCAAACTTAGCCACAGCCACATCGCAGTCGGATCCACCAGAGACTACAAGGTTCCCTTTCCCTGCCCACCTGGCACTCCCGCCCCCCCTGTTCGTCCCGCATGAAAGATGTGAGGAACCAGGAGAAACAAAAGGGAAGAGGAGGTGGAGGACGGAGGCTGAGGAGGATGCTGCGGGTGCGGGAGTTGAGGGCCAGGATCTACCTCATCTGGCGATGCATCGTCATGCTGCTCTGCCACCATGACTGATGATGATGCTTCGACGACCTCCCTGCGACTCTGCCCCTGCCCCTGCCGCATCATCTCTGCTCTTCTGTCTGGCCACATGTATCTAGGTTTTAGTTGCTGTTTCAATCTTGCTTCTTCTTCTTCTTTTCTCTCAGGATTGTTCCTGTTTTATTTAGGCTGTGCAGGCTCAAGACAGATTAACTCTTTGGTGTACATATAGGCAGGGGTAATTAGTTGCTGACAGTTACTTTGGGTTTTAGAGGATTGCGAGGTGTGGTGTGGTGCTCCTAAGTCCAGCAATGGCGAGGATGCGCATGTATCGATCTGTGTACTGGACTGTTGGCATCTTGCTGGTTGTGTTTTTGCTCTATGGGAAAGGAAAGTCCTCAATAAAAAGAAAGGAAAAAAAACGTTGTCTAGCTCTTGGTCTTCCATTTTGTGGTTTTTGCTATATGGAACCATGGTTGTCGATTTGGAATTAATGTTCACCATAGTCCATGTATAATTACAATTTTACAAATGGACGGGTTAGCTTTGTCCAATTTGCGGTCACACCGACCCACTGAACCCATGACTCCCTGCTTCCTTGTTCATGGGAATACTCGTCTTTTTTTATTATTTGGAAACGCTTCGGCCAGGGGCAAAAAGTTATACCTTCTTATTTTAATAAAGCTTCGATTGTATATGAGGTTTTGGTTGCTAACCACATGCCACGTTGTAAAAAAAAAACAGGTATTCCTTTCCAAAATATGGTGTTTTATGAAAATTTTATCGATCTATTAATAATCATCAATAACAGTATAAAGAGGTCTAAGAGTAACAAAAAATTGTAAATAGGTCAATGGACCACCTAGCAACGATTATATATATTAACGTGGACCGAAGGCGCGCCGCAGTCCTCGCCCTTCATCACTGCGCCGCAGTCCACGAACAAACGACTCCACGCGGTCTCCGTCGGCGTTAGACACACCATTAGATTAAGGATATGGAGGGTTGACTTTATTCTGACTCCAAGATATAGTTATTACCTCATCGTCTAGAAAAAATACATGAAAAAACAGCCTAAATAAAAAAGGGACCCCCCCCCCCCCCCCCCCACCCACCCACCCACACACACCCCATGGCAAGAGGTCGCGGTCCGCCACACCTCTAAGGACCCAAGTCAAGCGGAGACGGAACGAACCTGCGACGTCACCGACGAGGGGAACGAAAACCCTAGACGGGTTTTTAGTCCACCACCACGATCGCATTATTCGCTCATGTACCAATTAGCCATCGTCTGTCAAAGGAAAACATATTTAAAAACATGTCGTGTGCGATTTCTGGTCAAAGGAAAAAATTGACCAATTATTATAACAAAATATCTAACCAAATGCATACATTAAAAACATATTTAATGATCTTTATAACAATATTGATATGATATTTTATGTGTTGATACTATTACTTCCATTTAATTGTTCAATATGTATAAAGTTTGACTTTGACTAAAAATCATACACACACTATTTTTGGAAGGAGGATACTAAAATGTTGGAAAGTAATTATATAAACATGGGTAAAAAGTAATGTCTCGCTAATTTAGACTATGAATTGATTGATCCTTGTTCTACACGAAAAATGTGGATTTATAATCTAAACAATAGTGCAAAAATCATTTGTTAGATTTCAATTTGAATATACTAATACTCAAATTCAGAAATAAAAATAAACAAATGTGTTTGAATCGCAGTCTAGGAATATATTCCAAGTGAACCCTAATTCACCACTTTCTAAAACTTTTAATAAAATATATAAATGTTTTCATGGGTATTAGTATACAAATGTTATGCATGGGGCACAATTTACTTTTGTGAATCTACGGTAACACTTCTCATGAGTAGTTTCAAAACATCAATTTGATATACATGAACAAATATCATAAAGTGAATGAACTGAAAAACATGGCAATTTTACTTGCGCCTCTTTTTTCCTAGCACTGTAAGAGGCTAGATCCATATTCCTATCTCATCTGCTATATTCAAGATTGTGGGTTCTTCTCCCCTCCATCTGGATGCGAGGATAACCCCTTGAGTTCGGTCTTTAGGTAGGGTAGGAGTCATTTGTGTGGCAATGCTCTGCTCTGGATCGTGAGTTCGTGACTGTGTTGGTGTTGTCAACAAGTTTGCTTAGGCTCCTGTCCCATCTTTTGACGCTCATGGCAGCGGTGAGGAGCTGATGGGTTGTGTCTCATGTCGTCCCTTCTGGTCGGCGGGCAACTTCACTATGGTGGCATATTATCCTATGACGACAAGAGGTTTGTTGTGAACCTGTACAAAGGGTTTTGTCGCTTACATTTTTTTCTTCTTTTCCAAGGGCAGAAACGAAGATGTTCAATGGAAGTCGAATTAAGGTCTATCCTTCAACTACGTCGAATGTAGACGATGAATTTATGTTCCAATGAGAACAAGGATAGTCTCTACGACAAGGTACAACCATTTTAACCTCGCCACTCATGGTGTCCTACTTAATTGACTCATAAAGCAAATCTAGCGACGGTGCTACGGTGGATCAAGGCATAGCAGGCGGTTATCTTCTCCCTCTCTGGTTTGTTGCTCCGATGATGGTGAAGGGGGTGAACCGTGATGATGTTATGGTGTGCACGGATTTCCAAGGGCTACTTTGTAGTCTCATTCTTATTTTTATTTTTTTCATTTCAGTGTGTCTTCTCTTTCTAGAGTTTATTTCAAGGATCACATGTTTTTTTAGGGAACAGCCAGGACTCCGTCCTGCTATGAAGCATTATTAATCAACCAATAAGCATTACATCGTTAATGAGTTTCGTAAGTAAAAACCGAGCAGCCTCAGGCCAACTATGAGTATGTTTATTACAATAAGAATACTTAGCCAACCCATGAGCTACCTGGTTTGCTTTCCTCGGACAGTGTTGGAATTCAACTTTACCACAAAGTGGTATCAAGTCTACTATGTCCGCATAAATTTCCGCTGATTCATTCCACCACATCTCTTCACCATTGGAGGCTTCTATATTCTCCATGGAATCAGATTCAACAAGGATATTAGTGCATCCAAGAGAACTAGCCAACACAAGACCCTCCTTCATAGCTTAGGGTCACGTTTGTTTTAACTTTGACAACTAGAAGAATGGATGCCTGTTATTTTCCTCAAAACAGAATGCATAAACAACAGTGAAAAGCTAACTTAAATAAAAGAATAAAAAGAAAGGCAAGGAAAATTGGAAGTAGAATAGGAAAAAAACTACGTGGGCCAAATAGTAGGCACCGTATGCGTGGCTTCCACTAGCCCCCACTCCACGAGGTTAGTTGGGCTGCTAATGAATGGTCAGGTCGTAGGCAAGTTGGGCCTGTCCACGGTCCAGAATGAAACGTACATTTGGAGACAAAGAGTTATGGAACAAAACAAACACAATTGCCATGCTAAAAAGAACAACGCGCACAGATTCAGACTTGTTGTATTTATACAGATATCCTTTACCATTGCCGCCTAACTCTTTGCGAAATGCTTTCATTAGCATGCTTATATGCCACATTCGGCAAGGCTTTGGCAACGCCATGCTTATGTCACTGTACAGTACTGCATCTGCTTAACAGGCACAGACAGAGTAGCTAGTAATGCCAATCTGCGTCAAGGTAAAGAGTTGTGAAGGTGTAGACAGATCGTGTGTACACTGTACACAAAGGAGATACACATGATTGCATACTAGCAGCTGGTGTCTGAAGACAATGCCCTGAAGGAAGAGTGATTTCGTTACAACGATGGTCTGACCCATGACATGATTCCTGATTTTTCCTGACATGATTCCTGATGCAAGTAAAGCAAGTGGTTGCAGGATAAGAGTTTCTTTCGCGGCCTCCAATGGCTGGTTTCACCGACCTTTTGTCTGTAGAAAGAACAGTGTGTCCGGGCAGAGCCAGTTTGCAGTAAACTAAGACGACCCATGTAATTAAACACAGCGTCCTGCAAGATTTTTTCAGGTGCATGCATCCATCGAGGCCATCCGGTGCAAAAGGGGTTTTAAAACTGCAGTGCTGTCGAGTGTAGTGCTGTCCTTTCGGAAAATGCAAAACATAGTAGTTTCAGTGCGGACAGTGTCCTTCAGTTCTGCATAAGTTATAGCTGAAAATCACTGACACACAGTCACACAACTGATGCACGTTATGTTCATCATCTGTAGCATCAAATCCTCATCATATCTTGCAACTAAGTCATTTCGGCTGGATTCTACATCATTTATTGCAAGTCTCTAGGGCATTGTTATAGCTAACTGACCATGGCATATTGTGCTGTTGGTTCATGGTTATGTGGCATGGACTCTGGAGACCAGAAAGCTACAAGAGTATATTGTCAGGTTTGCACAGTTCATGCAGATAACCCATTGCATATTTGCGTTTTGGTCAAATTTGTAAGCTGAATTTTCATTCGGTTTTGAAGGCAGTGCCAACGCGTCATGCCTTTCACTGAGGAGCAATGAAGGTGGTGCCGCGGTTTCAGATAAGTGGTTTCCTGCAAGGCTGCAACTGTCCAAACTTCAGACCTAAATGTCGAAGTTTTTTTTTTTTTGAGTGGAACCTAAATGTCGAAGTAGAGCAAGGGTTAGGGAAAGAATGACTTGTGCCAGCCCAAAGGTATAAAGCCCCAGGATTGGCCTCTCCAAGGGCATGGATGAGTTGGGCCTGCTCTCTGCCTAATATGAAGCAGAGATTTGAAAGAGAGTCATGAACCAACATAAAGCGCACAAATTTCTAGTTCAATGTAGAGCTACTATTATTGGTTAAATATAAAATCGGTTTGACTCGTGACCAGATGTCAGCCAAACGGCTTTTAAGTTGGGTCACTCAACGATAATACCGAGAAAGTTAACTCTCTTTATTGTTACTAACTTTGTCTGATAGTGATAATATTTTTCAGCTATTTGACTTCACACTGCATGAACCTCGGTGTGGTTGGGTGCTACATATGAGCTTTGGTCAATGATTTTGATACTGCGAAGTGTCATTCATGTAGAGACATACTCATCATTTACAACAGCATATCCTCAACATATCTTGCAAACGTGTCATTTCACCCCAGATCATAGAGCATTTCCAGCTGCGAGTCTCTCTACAGCTAACTAACCATGTTCATCTTCTCCTATTGGTTATGGTCTGAAGGAAAACCGGAAAACTAAATGCTCTAGACACAAAACCAAAGGCAAAGGAGGATACATGATTGCATACTGCCATCTGTGAGTCTGAATCCATTGTTGTGAAAAGGAAAAGTGCCAGGTTTCAGATCTGGGATTCGTCTAAAGTGCCCAACCTTCAGAACTACTAGGCGAAGTACAACAACTAGCACAAGGATTACCACTTAAGCTATCCTCCAAGCTATAGTTTTTCATCAAATAGTACAGAGAAGCCGGTTACAGCACCGTGATTAACTGAATCAGTTTGACTCATAATTTAAAGTCAACCAGCTCTAGCTCAGGAGCCGCAAGCCCCCACCGACCAAACGTTTTGATAACTCTTCATCACATCTAAACAATGCTGGCTTCTGACTCGCCTCACCAAACAGTACTGCAGGGCTACTAATTAGCCTTTTCTTTCTTATCACTCAGTGATTCCCTTTTAAACTGTTTGACCGTATAGTGCATGAACAGTGGTGCGGGTGAGGTGCTACAGATGAGCTTTAGTCAAATATTTTGGCAGTATGAAATGTTATCAGTGCACGGTATGTTCATCATCAACAGCACTGTGATTAGTTGAATATGTTTGACTCATGATTTAAAATCAACAAGCTCCAGCTCGACCAAACGTTTTGATATCCCTTCATCACATCTAAATAATGGCTTCTGACTCACCTCACCAAACAGTACTATAAAGCTATTAATTAGCCTTTTTTTTCTTATCACTGAGTGATACTTTTAAACTGTTTGACTGTATAGTGCATGATCAGTGATACTTTTAAACTGTTTTAGGAGCAGTAGTGAACCAAATAATTGCTCCATAGATATTTGGGTAAGATAGCTGAACCGCCTTTAATTGCGATGAATAATCCAAGCATGTTTTATGGATAAGTTATAATTGTCATTTTGTCAGCACCAGTGCTCTAGGTATGCATGCACTTTAAGCTTCTCATTTCCGTCGTCCAGTACCAAACGTTATTTGTGGTACTCTACCTCCGACCGTTGTTCAAAACAGCGACAATTATTATGGATTGAAGGGAGTATTAAAATTTAAACCTGGCTTATTCTCGACGACCCCTACTCAGGGGTTGCTCTCGCAGTCGACCTCAGGCCCCTCGGGGCCAGGGTGACTGCAAAACTGAATCTGGATCTCACCCTTCCGTTCACCCCAGACGAAGAAGCCAGAGCGATAAATGATATGAAGACAAATTACGCCTTGGGGCCAGACGGCCTCCCGGTGGCCTTCTTCTAGACTTTCCAGGAGCAGCTTCAAGTGGAGGTTCGGCCCCATAAAGATGTGTTCCTGAAATTGGACTTTCATAAGGCATATGAACGGCCTTCAAGGTTTGTCTCCAGAAGGATGTGTTTCTGAAATTGGACTTTCAGAAGGCATATGACCAGCCTTCCTCCATCAGGTCCTGGAAAGGAGGGGTTTTGATGATAGAGTGATTTTCTGGCTCATGCAATTCGTCATGAGCGGTAACTCAGCTACCAACATTAATGGGGGTTCCTATTTCCCCCTTGCTCCTCGGCTTTGAGGTGGATGCCCTTGCGGAAGATTTTGGATTGAGCCAAAATCGCTGGCCACATTTCAGGTATGGTAGGGCATGTTATACCAGGTGGGAGAAGTGACTCACCTCCAGTATGCGGATGACACCATGATCATGGTGCATGGCTCGAATCAGTACATCATCAACCTCAAATTACTTCTTATCTTCTTCGAATCTATGTCGGACTCAAGATCAACTTAAATAAGAGCAGAGTGATGATCTTGAGCTTCTCCGATGAGGATAGACAGTGGATTGCAGACAACCTCAACTGCAAGCTGGCAGATTTTTCGATCACTTACCTAGGTATGCATATAAGGTACACTGAGTCCTGATTAAGGACCTGGGCCCCCTACCGGCTCGGGTGAGATCCAAGGCTGGGCCCTGGCAAGCTCGCATGGCCTCTAAGGGAAGCGAGACTGTCTTAATAGACTCCTGCTTATCCAGTCTCCCCATGTACATGATGGGTTTATACCATCTCCCCAAAGGAACTCATGCCGACTCCGCTAAGGCATTGTCACGATTCTTTTGGCTAGCAACAGACAGAGGCCAGAAGTATCATATGGTGAAATGATGGATATATGTGCCCCAAAGAGCTTGGGGCATAGGTATTTTTGACTCGCGCCGCTTTAATGTGGCGCTCATGTTGAAATGAGTTTGGTGCATCCTCTCTGATAATGGCGGACTTTGGCTTCAACTCATCAAAGCCAAGTACCTACATGGGCGCCCGCTTCTGGCGTGTGAACGCAGAAGGATCCCAGTTTTGGAGAGCGATACAAGACATCAAATAGGAGATCCTTCTCGGTATTTCCTTCACCACTGGCAATGGAGAAGGAACCCTGTTCTGGATGGACCACTGGCTTCCCACCTCGCCGATGCGCGTTGAATTGCCCACGCTCTTCGCGATCTGCTTCGACCCCATGGTCCTTGTGGCCAATGGCTTCCAAGATAGGACCTGGAACATCCCGTTCTAGAGAACCTTTGGCATGGCCAAGGCCACAGATTTCGACGTCTTGAGAGGGCGTCTGCCTAATCCCCTCTCAGAGTCCTTGGATAGTGTCTCCTGGCGATTATCCCCATCAGGGAATTTCTTTATTAGTTCATCTAATCGGGTACTCTTTTGAGGGCCCCTGCTCCCCTAGACGAACCATTTGTGGAAAGCGCCACTACCCCCCTTAATATCAAGAACTTCGTGTGGCAATTTTTACGTGATCGGTTACCCTAGGGAGTGGAGGTGCCCAAGCTTCACGGACGAGGCAATGGCCTATGTCCTCATTGTGGCCCCGAAAATGGGGACCCATATAATGTTCACAAGTCTTGTTGTCTAATTTCTATAGAGTTTTGTCTGAGAGGCGCTAGGACTGGCTTTGCAGGCCCAAGACCTCGCTGATTTCCTAGAAACTAAGGAAAACCGTACTGGTAGGAAATGTCGCCTCTTCTAGTTAGTGTTTATCGTGATGACCTGGACCCTACGGAATATTCGTGACAAGATAGTTATTGAGAAAGTGTTTATGCGGCGTGACTCTGACTCCATTTTTTTTTTCTATGGCAGTGGCGCCCGCTTACTAGGCAAGTAAACTGTACAGTTCTGTCTCTGTGCCACGTGCCCATTTCCCACCTATAAAAGCGTGGTTACTGATCCACGCTTACCACAACCATAGCACAGTCATCTCCATCAGAGAATACAGGTTTTCCTTTCCCGCGCGCCCACCTGGCGGCTGGCACTCCCGCCCCTGTTCATCCCGAATGAAAGATGTGAGGAACCAGGAGAAACAAAAGGGAGGAGGAGGAGGAGGAGGAGGAGGAGGAGGAGGGAAGCTGAGCAGGATGCTGCGGGAGTGCAAGGCCAGGCTCTACATCGTCCAGCGATGCCTCGTCGTGCTGCTCTGCAGCCATGACTGATCGATCATCTATCGATCCCTGCGACTCTGCCCATGTATCTGTTCTGTTCTTCTCTCTGGCCATTGATGTACTCTAGGTGTTTGATTGTTCATAGGGTCTGCGGGGGCTTGACAGAATCTTCGGTGTACATATAGGCAGAGCAGTTATTTATTTTCTGACGGTGAATTTGGGTTTGAAGTTCTGCATGTGCGGTGTTGTGCTCCTAAGTCCTGCAATGGCAAGGATGAACATGCATCGATCTGTACTGGAGTGTTGGCATCTTGGTTGTGTTTTTGCTCTATGGGAAATGAAAGGCCTCCAAAAAAGACAAAAAATTATATGAAAGATCTCGAAAAGAGAAGGTTTCCAGCTTCCAGTCTTCCATCTTGTGACTTTTTGTTGTTATAAATCATGATTATCCATTGGGAGTTTCATTGCTACATAATATGTGCATTTGCATGCAGTAATATCCAGTTTGTAAGTTTACCATATATACTTGGAAACTGAAAGTCCATTTACCTATTTGTCCAATTTGAAGTCACAGTGGGCCACTGTACCCAACCATGATTCTTGGTACCTTGTTCATGGAAATGCTTGTATATTTTTTCACTTCTGCTTTGGTCCCTCCCCTCCTCCCCCCGCCTTTTCAAACTTTGACAAACAAAAACTCGATACCGATTATTTAGAGGACCGTATGAACCCATCCAAAGTCCGTATGGTCCTCTTAGATGTATACTCACCTTATACATATACTCATGTGTCTGCGGAAGGCGAAAATCAGAAGTTATATAACAGTAACAAAAAAATGACATGCAAAGACGTAGATCGCGATAATGGGAGGTGTTATCAGCCATGGATTATACCCAGTTCGATCGAGTACACATATACGGAGATATACATGGTCTCGATATGAATTCCGACGGGTTAAAAAAATAAAACGGGCCATACAACTTAAGTTAGGGGGGGGACCAAGCACACCTCTTTGGAAAGGCCCACTGGTAATATATTGAACAGCAAGTTTTACACGGAAATGCGATAAGATTACAAGACATCTTGGGACTAGGATACAAATTACAGCATGTTTGTCATATATAAACTAGCGGTATCATCGACTCCCCCCTAATTGTAAAGAGTCTCTGTCTCAACCTTTGCTTCATAAATTGTGTTGCTTGGCTCCTGACCTATGATTGTCTTTGCTTTATTTTTCTTTCTTAAGTTATATCTTTATTTATTTTGATGTTTGTACCTTCGGATCTCTAACATAGAGGATGCTCATGTTTCTCACGAGGAAACTGTAACAACCTGAAAAATAGGACACAGGGAAGGATAGGTTTACAATTTGTGCATTTCTATCGTATGCATCTAAAATTGAGGAGGAATTTTTTCTTTTCAACCTAATAAAGGATTAAAGATTGAGTTAGAAATATGATAACATTGGGATTTGTCCTAAATTTGAACATGAAACAATTTAAAATTCAAATTTGAACAAGTTAACAAAAGAGTCTTATGACTCCAACACAGACACACATCATATTATACAATCACACTAGCTCCAAAATTGAACTATAATAACACAAGTACAATTTGAATTCAAAATGGAGGTTTGACTTAACTTAGACTTGAGTTCAAATTCAAATACTCATAAGTAAATAAAGAAAAATTAGAATGATACAATAACAAGATAATAATTATCAAAACTTGAATCTTTATTCATTATAAGTGGGATACAAGGTTCATTACAAAGAAATAAATAGAAATTACAGGAAGATGAAGTCTTAAATACAAGGTACAAAACAAATCCTATCTAAGCCTATCTACTAGTCTTCTCATCTTTAATCTGTCATCAACTCATTTTTTTGAACCTGCAAAAAAATAAAACAATCAAAAAATTGTTTTTGATTGAAATTTTGGATTCATCAAACATGAATCCATATTGATGTTAAATCCAAAGGAAGAAGTTCCAGAAAGAACTTCTGGAACTAAATTACATGTTTGAGGGTTTAGAAATCCAAACTAGGCAACATGGATGTAATCCTTTCATAAGAGAATAGCAGCAGGCAAAAAAGGGACAATGCATATGATCAGATCATGATTATACAATGGAGAACAGTAGGCAACAATAGATAGTAAACTTAGACAAACAAATTCTAGCAACCAAAATTGAACCACTAAAACTAGAGAAAGAAGAAGATCTTCTCTACAAAGGTTTAATGCTTAATCTATAGAATTAGAAAGAGAGAGATATTATCACATGATCCAAAGGATCATCACAAATGCAAAGTACCACTAGAACATCATTCAAATGTTTTTATTGGGAAGAAACCATAGCACTTGCCCTTACTAAACCAACTGTGCAACTCTATTTGAGGCACTAGAGTTTGATCAAGCATGGATAATACCACAAGAAAAACCTATTACTATCTTAGGACTGTATCACAAACTAGAACCAGGAGAGAGATATTGGGATATAATAAATTAATTAAGTTCACAAGCTTTTCCTCCAACTACAATATCCACTATAGAGAAACTCCGCTGAGTTCAAGCACGATAGACATTCTAGCTAAATAAAAAGTAAACAATAATACAATGCATCTGACATGTATTAACAACACAACATGTTATTGTTAGATAGAAACTGACAATATCACAAGATAATAGTAATACAAGAACAACTTAGCCTGACAGGGCATTCTAAGTATGCTCTTGTCAGATAAAAAATAATAATATAAGGCAGTAAACAATCATGAAATGATTACATATAAACCAGATATTATATAATCTAAACGACTTAATTAAACATCTACAACAGTTCAACTAAGCTAAGATGAAACCATTATCAGTTAACACCTATAGTACTACACTAAATATTAACTAAACTGAATCAACCCATGGATACCAAAATAGCAATAAACACTAAAGGGCAATTTGGTCAATAAACCTAAATTAAGAAGTCCACAATCAAGGGGGAAATAACTACACACCTAAATAATGCATCTCATGTTATGCATAGTAGCATCCATTTGCTTCTTTAAATATTGTCCTTATTGGACAATGATGCTATTTCAACCCAAAGTCTAGGGTCAAATAGAACCTTCAAATTGCACTATCTTTCAGTTACCAGGCAATTTCAATCTTGCATGTCCTTTAGATAATTTATAAAAAATACTTTTCAAAAATACTTTTTTTATGAATGAAATAAAATGTTGGACAATGAATACCTGGTTGGAATACATGATGGGAAACCATGTGGTGGTGATCCCATTGCACACGGAAAGTAGGACTTAATAACAAATTTAGTCGGTCATTTAGAGCGATGTATAGACATCGCTTATCACGGATCTTGTTATGGGGAAAGCGAGTCGAAAGTACCTTATTCCTTTTGTATGTCTTAGGATGCTAGGTCAGACTGTAATCTAGAGAGGAGAAGAGAGTGTGGGAGCCCGTAATGTCCCTATCTCGTGTAGAGATATGATGACTTGAGTGTCTTTGAAGGGATGATAATCTAGCGTAGGTCTTCAAACCAAAACTAATTACAAAGGGTGGACTTCGGAGTCTTGGAGAAGGACTCAACATGACTTGGATATACTTGGTTCGAGCCTCATACGCATGGAAGTGTGAATATGAGCAACAAGACCAAGGAAGTTTGTGGAAAAAATAGCACACCTCTACAGAGTATAATAAATGTGGCCTATTAGTCCTTGTTCGGGAAATTGAACTACGATTGCAGCAGGAAGGAAGTCCATGGAGTTCTAACAACCTGTGGAGACTGACTTAAATAGAGTTTTCTAAAATCTAAAACTTATCTTTTCAAGAAACCCTTTTCAAAAATACCTAAGCTTAGGATTGTTATCCACGGATGTAGCTAGTGCATCAAACTCCCAGATAGTTAGAATTTGCTGAGGACACTTGTACTTATCTGTACATTCTCAATCCTTGCTTTGACTATGAAAATACTAATAACTATACTAGTAAAGACCACGAGAACAGAGAGATCTACTATGAGAAGCCAGATCTTTTCGGAGGCACTGAAGACATAGATTATGAAATAGAATATGGTACATAGACAAAAGACTTGGATGTGGATCCTTAGATATGAGAAACTAGAATATGCTAGATGAGACGAGCAGCGTAGAATTTTACTAAATAAGTTGTTGAGCTCCAATGGTACTAAACATAGTGATACCATTGATCTTAAAGCTAGTTAATTTGAATTTGAATATGAATCCTCATTGGACCGAGGAGTATCTCAAAGCTTTTGTACTCTTCTAGATGTGAATAAGAATAAAGAAGAAATTGGACCCGTAATGTTTCTATTGTACCACTCTTAAAGATGTAATATTTATGAAATGATGTTTCATAAGTGTTATGTCAACGACTTGCGCACTACAACATGTAGTGGTGTGCTGGGTCATCGCACGTATCTCCAGCGACACGTCCCGCCACACCATCGGTGTTGACTTCTGTCGGCGGCGCTCCTTTACCAACAATGAGCCTTTGTCACCGACACCATAGGCCTCTGGTACGTCCTCCTCGACAACAACGCAGTCGTCAATGTCATTTGCTCGCCTCTCCGCCAAGGTGTTCGGTGTTTTTCCTCAATGGACAATGACGATGAGATGATGATGGAGATCTTGATAAAAGAGGACCCGCTGACCAAGAATAATAGATGATTATCTTGGATTCTCTTCTTCATTTCCGACAACATCTTATTGCTAGTCCTCGCCATGGTAGTTCGAGGATGGGAAAGGTGAGGAACAAGTACTGACATCGGCTGGCAGGTGCTCTTTTGCTTGATATGGACTACTTCGCTGACAACACAACACATACACCAAAAGACTTCCGCCAGCAATTTAAAATGAACAAGAAGTTGTTCGTGAAGATTATTTTTGGCGTTCGAGAGCACTATGACTACTTCATGTGCAAGAAATACTACATCAGACAATGGATTTTCTATCAGTTACACACATGTATTATAGTGTCTTGCGTATGAAGCTCCTTCAGATACACAAGACGACTATCTACGCATGTGTGAGAGCACATGTGCTAAGAGCGTCCTTGGCTTTTTTAGGCAATCGTGGCACTGTTTGGACCAACGTACTTGAGAGATTTCTTAGGATGTTTGGTAACACCGATTGCATGCACTAGGGTTGGAAAAACTACCCATTTACTTGGCAAGGGTTGTACAAAGGTCATATCGAGGAGTGTAGTGTGATACTTGAAGCCGTGGCACATCATGACCTCTGGATTTGGCATGCCTTCTTTGACATGGTGAGAACTCACAATAATATCAACATGTTGTAGTGCTCTCCAGTTTTTCCTAAGATAATTGAGGGTCATCTTACGGCCATCAACTCTGAGATCAATGGCCACACATACAACAAAGAGCACTACCTAGCTGATGGTATCTATCTTTCTTGGTTTACATTCGTGAAGACAATCCCTAACCCTCGGATAGAGAAAAATTCTTGGTTTGCATAGTGTAAGGAGGTTTGTCAGAAGGATGTCGAACGGAATTTTGGTGTGCACCAACACTGTTTTGCTATTGTTCGATACCCTGCTCTTACCTGGTCGAAGTCTCGAATGTGGAAAGTTATGAACTATTGTATGATCATGCACAACATGATTATTGAGAGTGAGAGAAAAGAACAAGTGGTTGATGACCAGCCATATCTTCATTGCCATGCATCAGGAAACCACAAAGGCTCCACTGACCGTTTTGAAGTTTCGCATGAACCCGTGACCCACAAGTTCATGCGAAACTTCAAAATGGTCAGTGGAGTATTTGTGGGTGCTAAAAGGAAACGACAACTTATTCTTCAACAAGTTTGATTGCTATTTATTTGAATTATTGTACGTATAATTCTATTTGTATGGTTCAGATTATTGTGTGAAACTGGTTTGTTATTTAAAACTATGTGTGAATAATTTTATTTGTATGATTTGAATTAATGTTGAACTATGCAATATCTTGCTATTTGTCTCCACATTTTGTTTTGGGGCCAGCCGTTTTGTACCCGCCGCTATGGGACGGCCCGTCCAATATTTAGCCAACAATTGCCGGCGCCCCCCAAAGCATTGTTCGGGCGCTGCTGCTAGCGACAATTTGGGGCGCGCTGGTGGAGTGCTCTAAACAATACAACCTGGCAGTTTGACTCTTTTATTGTCACTAAAGTTTTCTGATAGTGATGATATTATCAATTATTTGACTTCACATTGCATGAACTGCGGTGGGGGTGGGTGCTACATATGAGCTTTGGTCAGGGACTTCTATATTGTGAAGTGTTATCGATGCAGAGCTATGCTCATCATTTACAACAGCACATCCTCGACTTATCTTGCAAACATGACATTTCACCCGTACCATAGAACATTTCCAGCAAATCTCACTACAGCTAACTAACCATGTTCATCTTCTGCTGTTGTTTATGCTCTCAAGGAAGATCAGAAAAACTAAATGCTCTGGATACAAACCAAAGGAGGATACTCCCTCCGACCCATATTAATTGACTCAAATTTGTCTAGATTTGAATGAATCTAGACACTATTTAGTATATAGGTTCATCCAAATTTTGACAAATCAAAGTCAATTAATATGGATCGGAGGGAGTACATGATTGCATAAACCAAAGGATGATACATGATTGCATACTAGAAGCTGGGAGTCTGAATCCAATGTTGTGAAAGGAAGAGTGTCAGGTTTCAGATCTGGGGTTTGTATAAAGTGTCCAAGCTTCAGAGCTACTAGGCTCTAGGCGAGGTACAACAATTAGCACAAGGATTACCATTTAAGATATCCGCCAAGCTATAGTTTACGCCAAATAGTACAGAGGAGCTGGTTACAGCACTGTGATTAGTTGAATCAGTTTGACTCGTGATTTGAAGTCAACCAGCTCCAGCTCAGATCTAAAGTCAACCAGCTCCATCTCAGGAGTTGCAAGCCCCCACCGACCAAACGTTTTGATATTCCTTCATCACATCTAAACAATGGCTTCTGATCTGACTCACCTCACCAAGTCATTAATAAGTAGCATTTTCTTTCTTATCACTCAGTGATTCCCTTTTAAACTGTTTGACTGTATAGTGCATGAACAGTGGTGCAGGGTGAGCCGGTGAGGTGCTATATATGAGCTTTAGTCAAATATTTTGGTAGTATAAAATGTTATCGGTGCACACTGTGTGCATCTTCTAAAGCATCTAATCATCATCATATCTCCCAAACAAGTCATTCACACGGAGCATTCATTGCTAATCTCTGACAGCTAACTAACCATGTTCATGTTGTGCTACTGGTTTATGGTCTGGACTCTGGAGACCAGAAAACCACAATAGTATATTGACAGGTTTGTAGTTCATGCAGATGCCTACGCATGATGCCACGGTCTCAGATCAGTGGTTACTGCCCAAACTTCAGAGCTACTGGTCGAAGTACAACTAGCGCCTACGAATGGCCTGAAATTAGACATGATTCCTGATGCAAGCAAAGCAAGTAGTTGCGCGATAAGAGTTTCTTACACAGCCTCCAATGGCGGGTTAAACGCGGGCTTCGCCGACCTTCGGTCTATAAAAAGAACAGTGTGTTCGTGCAGAGCCAGTTTGCACTAAACTAAGACGATCTATGTATTGAATCAAAGCATCCTGCAAGCCTTTTTCAGGTACATGCATGCATCTATCATGGCCGTTCTGTGCAGCGAAGAGGGATTTCTGAACTGTAGCTCTGTCGAGTGCAGTGATGTCTTTTCTGAAAATGCAAACATCTTAGTTCTTTACCGAGGGCGTCCTTCAGATCTGCTTAAGTTATAACTGAAAATCCCTGACACACAATGACTCAACTGATGCAAGTAAGTCATTTTGCCCGGACTCTACACCATTTATTGCAAATCTCTGAGACATTGTTACAGCTAACTAACTATTGCATCATATTGTGCTACTTGTTATATGGCATGAGCTAGAATCTGGAGACCAGAAAGTTACAGTGTAGATTGACAGGTTTGCACAGTTCATGAAGAATATTTATGTTTGGTCAAATTTGTAAACTGAACCTCCATCCGGTTCCTGAAGGCAGCGCCAACGTATGATCCTTGCCTCTGAAGAGCTGTGAAGGTGGTGCAGCGGATTCAGATAAGTGGTTTCCACTAAGTTCCCAAACTTCAGAGGTACTGCTCTGAGTACAAAAAACTAGCACTAGTTAAGCTGTGCCAAACTATAGTTTACATGAATGGCCTGAACTTGGACACGAATCCTGAAGAAAGTCCGGCAACGGGTTGCACGATGAACGTTTTTTACGCGGCCTCCAATGGCAGGTTAAACGGGGTGCGCCGACCTTTGGACTATTAAAAGAACAGTGTGTTCGGAATGGGCCAATTTGCACTAAACTAAAGCGACTCCTTAATTAACCAAAGGATCATGTGTCAGCCGTGGGTCTCCAAAAGCAAGGCAGGTCATCTGCAGTAACAGTGCTCCATGTGTGCAGGTACCTTGAAGCTTCGCCTTGCTGCTAGAAAGCCAGTAGCTTCATGGGCAAGGAGTTCTCTATACAGTCCCACAGTGTGTCTGAAAATTCACAAAGGATCGAAGCAACCTTTCAATTTATAAATATGACTATATGAGGTTAATCTCAGAAATATTTAACTAACAAGAATACAAGTAATTTTCCCTGGAACATTGAAAGACTTGATACTTGATACTCAAAAATAAAATTACATGCACATATTTATTTGGTTATGTATACAGTAATTTCAGTTTTGAACAAATTTAAAGACTTCTGTCGCCGCTAATACGCAAAATGCACATAATTGAGATTGCCATTTTTTTCGATAAATGAAATACAAAGTAGGGAACCTTTTCCAGAACTTCCATAATTCTATATTTATTTTTCTAAGATATTTCATTTCTGATCGAGCAAATAGGCATTAACAATGCTAACAACCAACAGACTACATGCACATCCTTGCCATTACAGGACTCTGGAGAAAGTACACCAAGCTACAATAGTAGATTGTCAGGTTTGCACAATTCATGCAGATACCTCATTGCACATTTCCATTTGGTCAAATTTGTTAACTGAAATTCTATTCATTTTCAGATAGGTGATTTCCAGCGACAGTGGTACATCAAGCACCTCGCGTGATGCCTTCCAATGAGGAGCTGAGAAGGTGGTGCCGCAGTTTCAGATAAGTGGTTTCCAGTGACCGCCAAAACTTCAGAGCTACTGGTAGTACAAAAGACTAGCACAATGATTAGCACTAGTTAAGCTGTTTTAGGCTATAGTTTACATGAATGGCCTGAACTTGGACATGAATCCTGAAGAAAGTCCAGCAAGTGGTCGGAGGATAAGTGTTTCTTACGAGGCCTCCAGTGGCGGGTTAAACGGGGGTTTTGGCGACTTCTAGACTAATAAAAGAACACTGTCTGGAACCGAGCTAATTTTCAATAGATTAAACCGACTCTTTAATTAAGGAAAGCATCATGTAAGCTTTGTTTCAAGTTGAGGCATCCACCAATGCTGTTCGGCTCAAGAGGAAACTGGAGGATCCAAATTAATGGTTGCAACTGTTTTTGTAGCAATATCAACCAAATAAACCAGATTAATGGCAATGCTCCATGCTGCATGTTTAATACAGTAATAAGTTCATAATTATCAGCTGGCCTGATCTTCCAGTATTCTGGTCACCGTGAGAACTTCTGAAGATAATACAATCTGTAAAGACTGTTCATAGCGACCTGTGCTTCTAAAAAATAAAGACCAAGAGGGAGATCATCCGCAGCTTACTCATGTATGTAGGCACCTTGAAGCTTCTCATTTTTGTCGTCAAGTGCTGCTTGTTATACCAGACATTTTAGTAGCATTAGGAATTTACAGATGAATAATTATGTTTAAGTGAAAGCATGATATATCTTAGACACACTGATATATCAATGCTGCTACAAATCCGGTAGCCCCATAAGTGAGGAGTCATGTGTATAGTCGCACATGTGAATGCAATTTTTTTGCAAAAGATTTAACTAACCTTTGCATTCACCGATCTGAGGTTAATATAAAAAATTGAACTAGTAAAAGTGCAAGTAAATTGCCCCGAAAACGTTCAAATGAGTGATCCAATCGAGTGAAGCAAGAACATTCCCAAAGGATGCATTCATTAGCAATTAGATTGCTATAGTTAGAGACCCACAAACATGCTTCAACAATACAGCTCATAAAATGGAATGCAAGAGTAAACCTTTTCGAAAAGTTCCGTAATTCTTTTTTTCTTTTTCAATGAACTTTCATTTCTGACCGAGAGCACATACACAACAAGGATGCCAACACACAACAGATCCATACATGGACATCCTTGCCATTGCAGGACTCAGAATCACCACACCAAAACTTTCTGAGCTACCCTATGTACACACACACACACACTGTTAAGGCTAGCTAGAACGAGAACCAGATGAAGAACAGAACACCTACGGTAGGGCCAGAGAAGAGTACAGCAGAGATATGGATCAGTCATGGTAGAAGAGGAGCATAACGACGCATCGCTGGATGATGTAGAGCCTGGCCTTCTGCTCCCTCAGCACTCTGCTAATCCCTCCTCCTCCTGACCCCTTGTGCTTCCCATGGCTCCTCACCTTGCTGTCCATCCAGGATGATGTGCAGTGGTTGAGCTAGATGAGCACGAAGGCTCCGCTCTGCTCTTCCACTCTTACTACTAGATGGTCGTGGTCAAGTGTGCAGTACTTGCTAAGCTTTTATAGCATGGAAACGGCACAAAGACAGACTCCATCTCGCTGTCTCACATGATCCTCACATCTTTGCCAACTTGTTCGTATAAAAACCTGATGAGAGTGAGATATTGAATATATAGAGATAGTTGGAACATATACTTCTTGTAGAAAGTGGGAAGCTGCCCCTATCTCCACAGGCACATGGAGCACCCACTCTCAAGTTGCAGCAGACTCTGATGACGCTCTGGGGGACAACTGCCTCTAGGATAGGCGCCTTATGTTGAAGAACTGTCCAGTTGGATCCCGGATGTACTACTATGGTGCCGGTCCCTCTCAATGCACCCAAATTTTGGTATCTACTCAATTCATCATATAGTGACATTTTCCCCAACAACCCCAGCAATGCCGAAGTATTAAACCATATAACCACACTTACATACTCCCTCCGTTAAATATAAGATGTTTTAGGTTTGTGAAGAAAATAAATCTAGACTTCTTTTATGTGTAGATTCATCCTTAAGTTGAGTGAACCTATATACTAAAACAAGTCTAGATACATTTGCTTCACAATCCTAAAACATCTTATATTTTAAAACGGAGGGAGTACTTATAATACATATACGGGTGGTAGCGATTGCATTAATATAATATGATCGTTATGACTATATAGAAATAATGTGATTTTTTATGCTAAATTGTCTTCCCCATGGGTACTTTCTATCAACCATATTCTTTCCGGACGCTTTCAAAAACTCTACCACGCCATCGAGGCATACATCGGTCGCATGATTCTCGAAGTACATCCACCCTTGGCCCATATGCAAAATAAGATACATTAATATATATAGAACTAATAAAATATGAAGTTATAGAACTAATAAAATATGAAGTTATAGAACTAATAAAATATGAAGTACATCCACCCTTGGCCCATATGAAGTTATTCATGAGGATAGGAGCTAATCAGTGTCTCGCTGAAAAAATGTCCGGACCCTCGAAAATATCCAAACGGTCTGAATGATCCTAGCCTGGCCGTTAATCTCTTCGCTATGCGTGCTCACACATCTCCTCTCTTCTCTCTCTAGATTCGTCGTCGACCACCGTATGTCGTCCGTTGCCTGCGGTTTAGATCGAGCGCGACCCTCCTGATCCTGCCACCATAAGATCGTGTGTTGTCTCAAATAATCGCTGCAAGCATGCCACCATGTTAAGAAACGGAGATAGTGAGGCCCTCAGTGCCGTCAGTGTTGGAGATATGCCCAAGAGGCAATAATAAAGTGATTATTATTATATCTTTGTTATGATAAATGTTTATATCTCATGCTATAATTGTATTAATAGGAAATATTAATACTTGTGTGTTTTGTAAACATAAAAGAGTCCCTAGTAAGCCTCTTGTTAAGCTAGCGTGTTGATTAATAGATGATCATGGTTTCCTAATCATGGGCATTAGATGTTATTAATAAAAAGGTCATATAATTAGGAGAATGATGTGATTGACACACACCCATAGTAAGCATAGAATTAGATCAAGTCATTAAGTTTGTTTTGCTATAATCTTTTATATACATAGTAACATAATCCTTTGGCCATGAGATCATGTTAATCACTGTCACCGGATGAGTACTTTGATGACATCAAATGCCACTTCCGTAACTAGGTAGTTATAAATGTGGCATTGGATATTCTAAAAGTATGTGTTGAAGCGCATGGATCAAGAGTGGGATTTATCCATCCATATGACGAATAGATATACTCTGAGCCCTCTCGGTAGAATGTCATCCAATTGGCTTGCAAGCATGTGACTAGGTCACAAGGGATGTCATATCATGGAACAAGTAAAGAGTACTTATCGATAACATGTTGAACTAGGTATGGAGATACTGACGATCGAACCTCGGATAAGTAAAGTATTGCGCGACAAAGGGAATCAGTATCGTATGTGAATGGTTCATTCGATCACGAAGTCATCGTTGAATATGTGGGAGACATTATGGATCTCCAGATCCCGCTATTGGTTATTGGCCGGAGAGGTGTCTCAATAATGTCTGCATAGTTCACGAACCGTAGAGTGACACACTTAAGATTCGATGCTGTTTAAGTAGAGATGGAATATGAGTTGGAGACCGAATATTGTTCGGAGTCTCGGATTGGATCCAGGACATCACAAGAGATCCGAAATGGTCCGGAGGATAAGATTCATATAAGTAAAGTCATTTTCCGTGGTTTGGAAATGTTTTCGGTATTTTGACCAGAAGCTTCTAGAATGTTCTAGAGGGGCCACCAGTGGGCCCACCACCCTAGGAGGAGGCCACTTGGTCTGAGGCATGCCGCGGGGGAGCACTAGGTCATGTCACACCAAAGCCCAAGGGGCAAATTCGGCCACCAAAGGATTTGGAGACAAACCCTAGTTTGTTAAACCCTAAATAAGGAAAGGGGAAGTTTCCCACCTCTTCCCTTGGCCGAGTTGGGGAAGGAGTGGGTCAATGGCTGGGAACCCTTGGCCACACTCCCCCTCCATATAAGGAGGGGTGGGGGCGCACCACCCTTGTCCCTTTCCCTTGGCTCTAAACCCTAGCTGCCACCTCCTTCCTCCTCCATCTTCCTGCTCCGAATTAGGCGAAGCCCTGCGGGGATTCTCCTTCACCACCACCACCACACCGTCGTGATGCTGGGATTCCGAGGGGATCTACTACTGTAACACCCTCAGAATCGGACCTATGCAAGTTTGAGCAAAATTCGCCAAACCCGCATAGAAACGATTCAAAGGTGCCCACCAGGCACTTTCGTGCGGGTGGAAAACGAAGTAATAACATTACACAACAGTCCTCGATGGGACCCACAGAACAGATATATATAACAACGACTCAAAGAGTCAAGAATACAAATATAATATACAAGATCCAAATCACCTCGAAAACGATAGAGCGTCCAGCTACGGACAAGATGCAAATGGGGCTAAGAGCCCTGAAGAATAACCAATGGCGTCCATAACCCTGCCCAGGCCAAGCCGGAAGGCAACCCTGCTAACGGGGTCGATCTCAAAACCTGCTTAAACAAAAGGGGTGCCGGCAAAGGGCAAAGGAAAAAGAAGGAGCGTCGATCTTGAGGCGATTACGCAGCGAGGCTAGAATTCGGCGGTCCTCGCCTACATAGGTATGGTGGTGGCGGCGTGAAAGATGCACTAAACAACCTATAGAGACTCGATACAATGGCGGTTATCGAGAGGGTAAGAATGACCTATTCGGATCCAACTGAAACTAACACCAAACAAACCCATCTGGTGTTTCCCCTCGAGACCAATCGAGAAGTCAACCGAGGAACTCACGCAGTTGGCGGTTTTATTTATGCGATTATAGTGGCGGTACTTTACTAGTCGAGTTTAGATATTCGTCACGATAAAGTAAGCGATGGGCACTTTTAGTTAACCATTCCGTTTAGTTGCAACAATTACTAATCGGAATCTGAGCATGAGATAACCCAAAACCAGTAGCTTGTTGGTACTTTTATTCACCATTCCGTTGTAGTTGCAATACTTACTAGTCAGTACAATGGCATGGCGACAACTCAAACAAGCAATTGTGGGCAGTATTAATTAGCCATTCCATTATAGTGAAACTGATTACTAGTCATTATAAAGTCAAATTTATAGCAATAAACTTTAGTTATGCTTGTCTATGATCGAGATACTGTGCTCCAAGTCGTCCATATCCACGGACACGGCTTTCAGAAAGTTTTACCCGGTGCACCAATAGCAACACACGCTCGATCAACCTCGGAAAAACCAACTCAAAACCCAACGAGGCTTTCACGGTGAACAATCACAGGATTGAGAAATATTTGAGGCCACCCTTTGAGTAGATCCATAGCGGAGTAAGCAAGCTCCGAGACGGCCTCAAGGTTGCGCCAATGGTTGTAAGCGATTGGGAACCCGAAAGTGTGGCTGGGCTTGTCGATACCGCGTAATCACTCCGCATACCTAAACAGTACAGTGTGCTCCTCGCACAATTTAAATACAGAAAGTAGCATGGCATAAGTACAGGATCGTAATAAAACCTCAAACTAGTTGTGGCCCCAAGAAATAAGACTGAATCAAGCTCTGGTTCAGGGGGGTCCCATATACCTCCCGGATGTGGATAGCGCGATAAATCAAGGAACAGGTATCAAGTACTCGGGGTCTTACGGGACACAAGTGGGCGTTCGGAAACCAAATATTTTCTATCACCCACTGATGCCTCTGCTTATTTCAATTTTAGTTGTTAAACAGAAATTAAAGTGACGATAAGTAAAACTAGAATCATCTCCAACATCAACATGCGGCAATACATCAGCAACTGTGGCATATGACGACACACATCAGCACTTGAGCAAGCACTACGCCGCGCAAGTCCAACTAACTACCAAACAACAGGTAATAGGGTGTGTCCAAGGCAATATAGGGCTGCACGGTTTATCACAGGTACGGAAACTAAAGCATCGCAACACAGATAGCAATAGATCAACAGGAGGGAATAAATACTATAAAAGTAAGATAGGTAGAAAGGGGGAGATGCTGCTTTGAAAACATTGTCGAAGGGTTCATCCGAAGATCGGGGCGAAGCTCACATCAACTCAACGGCATTATCCGCGAAGAACCAAAACACTAGAAGAAACACCGGATGCAATATTTAATACACGGCAGAAGATCGACATGATGCATGTGTGATGCATGGCATGGCAAGGTGCAATGCAATTAGGTCATATTAAGTGGAACCGGGGTCCCGACAATTAATTATTAGGTGGTTCATGTTGTTTAGATACCCCGCAAATTAACTGTTGTTTTAACATGGCAAAAGATATCACCGGTTCGCTACACAAGTTTAGATGAGGCCGATATGAGACTAGATTTGCCCGCATATGGGCCCCATATTTTGTTATTAGGTGAATCGGCATAAGGCCCCCAAACCAACATGATATGCATGCGAGATGACAATTAAGTATGCAACAAGTTGATATCATTTATGAAAATAGGGTATCGAGGGAAAAGGGTCACACATTAGGGTTCGAAGCTCTTGGGGTTCCAGGGGTTCGGGGTCGGTCTCAGGGTTCGACGGATCTGGGGTTCGGGGTTCGACGGATGCGTTCTCGGATAACGGGGGTAGATCTTGTCGTTGCGAAGGGTTTGTCGATCGGAAGTAGATCTTGTCGTCCTTGTGGCGATCTTGGCGTCCTTACGGTTCGGGTTTTGGCGTCCGAGGGAAGTTCATGTCGTATTCGTGGTCCTCGGGCATCGGATCTGGGGAAGTACTTGTCGCATCTACCGTCTTCGGGTTTGCTTCAATCGGGTCCATGTCGGAGTACTTGTCGTCCCATGTGGAATCCTTGTCGATCTGTGGCGATGATCTCAGGTTCAGGTCTCCGGGGTTCAGGGTCTCGGCGGAAGGCAAGGTTCGGGCACGCCGGGATCGGTCTTCGAATCCATGAAGTAGATCTTGGCGTCCGTGAGAGAGAACATGGCATGTCGAGTTCGATCTTCGGTCCCCGGAGAGCTTGGCGTTGTGGTCTTGACTCGCGTGGCGGATCTTGGCGTTTGATGGTACGGTCTCCTACTCGGATGGCGATGAAGATCTTGTCGATGGGTGGTCGGAGAACTTGGCATCTTGATGGCCTTGGGTACCATTTGGTCGGCCGATGGCGAACTTGGGATCAGCGTCGGTCTTCCCGTACCACGGGTACAAACCGCAAGGCAGCGATGCAAGCTAGACCTAGCAACCATGTGCATGGCTCGAGCACAGGGTGGCCTGATTCATGACGCCACCGGCGACAAGAGAAGGGGTTGGCGGAGGGGCTTGGCAGCGAGGACTCAAGGCGAGGCGAGGCCACGCGAGGCCATGAGGTGGTGGTGCGGCGAAGTCGAGCAGACGGCCTTGAGAGGGCGGCCGGCCGACGTGGCAGTCGGCAGAGACGGACCGCAGGACAGCGCGTGGGCGAGGAGAGGCGGAGGGGTAGGCGTGGAGCAGTGGCGGGCGCTGGAGGCGGAGGACGGCGAAGGGACTAGGTCTTGAGGTCGACGGCGGGGGAAGCGGGTCATGGCGAGCTCATTGTCGTGACAGGAGGCCCGTGATGCAGGGGAGGCGTCGTCCAGGGCAAAGCGGCGGAGGGGAGGCCAGGCTGTCGGGCCTGGCTCAGCGTGGTGGAAAACGGCGTGGGGGGATTGGCCCAGGTGGCGGCGGGAGTCGGTGTTGGGGTGGGGCCGGGGCTTTGACCAGGGAGGAGGGAGTGCGTCTGCCGCTGGAGGGGCTGGTGGGGTCGGTTGTGGAGGACGGGTGGGACCCAGAGAGAGAGGGAGAGAGAGGGGCGGGTGATGAGGTGGCTGCCTCTGGTTGGTTGGGGGGTTGGGCAAGGTGACGTGGCGAACACCGATTGGTTGGGGTGATGTGGCCAAGGGGTGTGGGTAGACTAGTTGGTAGGAATAGGATTAGTGGGGCTGGTTTGGGTGAACCGATTTAATTTCTGGGGGTGGTCGTTCGGGTCAACTCGGCCCGTTCGACTGCCCCACTAAAATAATTTAATATTTTTATTTGTTTTCAAATAGCTTTTATAACTAGTTTTAGACAAACAAAATATCCGGAACATCCGGGGGTTTTGCGTTTGAATTAAGATGGGGCGTTTGGAAAACAAATCGGCTTTGCGAAAATAACTTTATGCGAACAATGCATGATGATGACGATGCAATGCACAAATTCAACGCGATTTTCTAGTAGTGGTTTTGCGGGATGCCATAATTCGACACCACTAACAATGGATCTCGCCCTCGAGATCCGCCTCATGGTACCGGAAGGAAGGTCGGCGATCTGCATCTTCTCGCTTCGTGTAGATCCTCGCGACACCACTAACAAGAGGTCGTCCTCCATCTTGAAATCGGCGACACCACCAACAAAGGGTCGTTGTTCCTGATCGTCTAGAGAACTCTCCGGAGAACAAAGGACGAAGGTAGAGGCATCAACAAACAAAGCCACCTCTAGCTCCGATGGAAAGGGGAACCGATGCATTCTCATCCACTTCAATGTACTAAAGCGAATAGAAGGGGTAGTCGGCATGGGGGCCAATCCATCACGCACCCAAACTATTACTCCGCACAATCGGTGGAAAAGCGTGCAGCCATTCTCGGAAGCAGACTGAAGATCTCGACAAGCGAGGTTCGGAAACAAAGGAGTGATGTAGACTCTGCATCGGATCCGGCGTAGATGGTGTCGTCGCGTCGGAAAACACCGGATAGCACAAACAAGGAACAAGAAGGATACCACAGATAAAGGATTCCTCGGATAGCATGAAGACCAGATGTAGCAACACCGTAATCAAAGAAGGAAGCGAAACCCTGAAGGTACGACGGAAACCCAACCACGAGAAATCCTGGACTCGAAGAGCGGGAAGAGAGCGGATTCAAAACGCAGAGGTAAGAGGAGAGCAGCAGAGAGGTAAGGAGTAAAATCAGACCTAATCAGAACTATCTAACCGATTTTTCGAAAATAGTTTTGACACTCTACTTCGGCCGTTAGCTAGGTTATCCTCACATTTGGACTTGTGGGTATCGCAAGCTGCTGAGCTCGATACCACTCAGAACACCCTCGAGAATCGGACCTATGCAAGTTTGAGCAAAATTCGCCAAACCCGCATAGAAACGATTCAAAGGTGCCACCGAGCACTTTATGCGGGTGGAAAAGCGAAGTAATAACATTACACAACAGTCCTCGATGGGACCCATGAGCAGATATATATATAACAACGACTCAAAGAGTCAAGAATACAAATATAATATACAAGATCCAAATCACCTCGAAAGCGATAGGCGTCCACTACGGACAAGATGCAAATGGGGCTAAGAGCCACGAAGAATAACCAATGGCGTCCATAACCCTGCGAGCCAAGGCGGAAGGGTAACCACGCTAACGGCGTCGATCTCAAAACCTGCTTAAACAAAGGGTGCCGACAAAGGGCAAAGGAAAAAAGAAGGGCGTCGATCTTGAGGCCGATGCAGCGAGGCTAGAATTCGGCGGTCCTCGCCTACATAGGTATGGTGGACTGAGCGGCAGCGGCAGCATGCACTAAACAACCTATAGAGACTCGATACAACTGGCGGTTATCAGAGAGGGGTAAGAATGACCTATTCGGATCCAACCTGAAACTAACACCAAACAAACCCATCCTGGTGTTTCCCCCTCGAGACCAATCGAGGAAGTCAACCGAGGAACTCACGCAGTTGGCAGTTTTATTTATGCAGTTATAGTGGCGGTACTTTACTAGTCAGGTTTAGATATTCGTCCTGATAAAGTAAGCAGTGGGCACTTTTAGTTAACCATTCCGTTTTAGTTGCAACAATTACTAATCAGATACAGATAGCATGAGATAACCCAAAACCCAGCAGTTGTTGGTACTTTTATTCAGCCATTCCGTTGTAGTTGCAATACTTACTAGTCAGGTACAATGGTGCATGGCGACAACTCAAACAAGCAATTGTGGGCGTATTAATTAGCCATTCCATTATAGTGAAACTGATTACTAGTCATTATAAAGTCAAATTTATAGCAATAAACTTTAGTTATGCTTGTCTATGATCGAGATCTTGTGCTCCAAGTCGTCCATATCCGCGGACACGGCTTTGAAAGTTTTACCCGGCGGTGCACCAATAGCAACACACGCTCGATCAACCTCGGAAAAACCAACTCAAAACCCAACGAGGCTTTCACGTGAACAATCACAGGATTGAAATATTTGAGGGCCACCCTTTGAGTAGATCCCGAACGGAGTAAGCAAGCTCAGAGCGGCCTCAAGGTTGCGCCAATGGTGTAAGCGACGGGAACCCGAAAGTGTGGCTGGGCTTGTCGATACCGTAATCACTCCGCATACCTAACGATGCAGTGTGCTCCTCGCACAATTTAAATCTGAAAGTAGCATGGCATAAGTACAGGATCGTAATAAAACCTCAAACTAGTTGTGGCCCCAAGAAATAAGATGAATCAAGCTACGGTTGGGGGTCCCATATACCTCCGGATGTGGATAGCGCGATAAATCAAGGCAGTATCAAGTACTCGGGGTCTTACGGGACACAAGTGGGCGTTCGGAAACCAAATATTTTCTATCACCCACCGATGCCTCTGCTTATTTCAATTTTAGTTGTTAAACAGAAATTAAAGTGACGATAAGTAAAACTAGAATCATCTCCAACATCAACATGCGTCAATACATCAGCAACTGTGGCATATGACGACACACATCAGCACTTGAGCAAGCACTACGCCGCGCAAGTCCAACTAACTACCAAACAACAGGTAATAGGGTGTGTCCAAGGCAATATAGGGCTGCACGGTTTATCACAGGTACGGAAACTAAAGCATCGCAACACAGATAGCAATATATCAACAGGAGGGAATAAATACTATAAAAGTAAGATAGGTAGAAAGGGGGAGATGCTCGCCTGAAAACATTGTCGAAGGGTTCATCCGAAGATCGGGGCGAAGCTCACATCAACTCAACGGCATTATCCGCGAAGAACCAAAACACTAGAAGAAACACCGGATGCAATATTTAATACCCGGCAGAAGATCGGCATGATGCATGTGTGATGCATGGCATGGCAAGGTGCAATGCAATTAGGTCATATTAAGTGGAACCGGGGTCCCGACAATTAATTATTAGGTGGTTCATGTTGTTTAGATACCCCGCAAATTAACTGTTGTTTTAACATGGCAAAAGATATCACCGGTTCGCTACACAAGTTTAGATGAGGCCGATATGAGACTAGATTTGCCCGCATATGGGCCCCATATTTTGTTATTAGGTGAATCGGCATAAGGCCCCCAAACCAACATGATATGCATGCGAGATGACAATTAAGTATGCAACAAGTTGATATCATTTATGAAAATAGGGTATCGAGGGAAAAGGGTCACACATTAGGGGTCGAAGCTCTTGGGGTTCCAGGGTTCGGGGTCGGTCTCAGGGTTCGACGGATCTGGGGTTCGGGGTTCGACGGATGCGTTCTCGGATAACGGGGGGTAGATCTTGTCGTTGCGAAGGGTTTGTCGATCGGAAGTAGATCTTGTCGTCCTTGTGGCGATCTTGGCGTCCTTACGGTTCGGGTTTTGGCGTCCGAGGGAAGTTCATGTCGTATTCGTGGTCCTCGGGCATCGGATCTGGGAAGTACTTGTCGCATCTACCGTCTTCGGGTTTACTTCAATCGGGTCCATGTCGGAGTACTTGTCGTCCCATGTGGAATCCTTGTCGATCTATGGAGATGATCTCAGGTTCAGGTCTCCGGGGTTCAGGGTCTCGGCGGAAGGCAAGGTTCGGGCACGCCGGGATCGGTCTTCGAATCCATGAAGTAGATCTTGGCGTCCGTGAGAGAGAACATGGCATGTCGAGTTCGATCTTCGGGGTCCTGCGGGAGAGCTTGGCGTTCCGTGGTCTTGACTCCGTGGCGATCTTGGCGTTTGATACGGTCTCCTACCGGATGGCGATGAAGATCTTGTCGATGGGTCGAGTCGGAGAACTTGGCATCGTCTTGATGGCCTTGGGTACCATTTGGTCGGCCGATGGCGAACTTGGGATCGTCGGTCTTCCGTACCACGGTACAAACAGTACCGCAAAGGCAGCAGCGGTACGGCACTGACAGCAACCATGTGCGCAAGCTCGAGCCGAGGTGGCCTGATTCATGACGCCACCAAGGCGACAAGAGAAGGGGGTTGGCGGAGGGCTTGGCAGAGGGACTCATGCAGGCGAATGAGGCCCAGGCCGGGCGCAGGTCCGCAGGGTGGCGGAAGTCAGGCAGGACGACCGGACGCAGAGGCGCCGTCGGCAGGTCGGGTAGAGACGGGACCTGGCCGTGGCGAAGCGAGGAGGAGGCAGAGGAGAGGGTAGGCGTGGAGCGGTGGCGGCGCCGGAGGCGGAGGAGCGGGACTAGGCGGTCTTGAGGTCGGCGGGGAAAGCAGGTCCGATGGCGAGCTCATTGTCGGTGACAGGAGGCCCGTGATCTGGGAGGACGGGGTCGTCAGGCGAGGCGGAGGGGTGGCGGGAGAGGCTGTCGGTATGAAGCTGCAGGCGTGGGAAAACGGCAATGGGGGATTGGCCAGTGTGGCGGGAGTCGGTGTTGGGTGGGGCGGCTTTGACCAGGAGGAGGTCGTCTCACTGGAGGGGCTGGTGGGGTCGGTTGTGGAGGAGTGGGACCCAGAGAGAGGGAGAGAGAGAGGCGGGTGATGAGGTGGCCTCTGGTTGGTTGGGGGGTTGGGCAAGGTGACGTGGCGAACACCGATTGGTTGGGGTGATGTGGCCAAGGGGTGTGGGTAGACTAGTTGGTAGGAATAGGATTAGTGGGGCTGGTTTGGGTGAACCGATTTAATTTCTAGGGGTGGTCGTTCGGGTCAACTCGGCCCGTTCGACTGCCCCACTAAAATAATTTAATATTTTTATTTGTTTTCAAATAGCTTTTATAACTAGTTTTAGACAAACAAAATATCCGGAACATCCGGGGGTTTTGCGTTTGAATTAAGATGGGGCGTTTGGAAAACAAATCGGCTTTGCGAAAATAACTTTATGCGAACAATGCATGATGATGACGATGCAATGCACAAATTCAACGCGATTTTCTAGTAGTGGTTTTGCGGGATGCCACAACTACCTCTGCTGCCCGCTGGAACGGGGAGAGGAAGGTCTTCATCAACTCCATAAGTGTGACCGAGTGCGAAAATGCTGCCGGAACGCGGCGCCGGAAGGATCGTCTATACGATCTTGAGATCGACAAGTGATCAACTATATCAACCACGAGAATCTGATCTCGTTAAACGCTTTGGATCTACGAGGGTTAGTTTACTTCAATCTCGTTGCACCGATCTTGTGGATTAGATCTTGGCTTTGCCATAGATTGGATCTTGGTTTTATGTGTTCTTGCGATAGAAATTTTTTGTTTTCCATGCAACGAACCCTATAGTCAGGACCTACACCTCCTCGTCCGACGAGTTATAGAACTTCTAGTAATTCTATAAGTGTGTTTTTTACGAGTTTTCCTTATTCAATCTGTTTTGAAATTCTTTTAAGGATCGACATGTCAATGTGGTATTCAAAATGGATGTATCCAGTTTCGACATTGTCTAGAAGGCAAACTGCTTATTTTGTAAGAATTAAACTTTAGAGGGACGAAAAGAGGAAATCCGATGAAGAAAGGAAGAATGCTGAAGAGAAGCTAGGGCTAGCTACGAGATAGTACAGAAAATGGAGGAAGAAAAAAACAAATCAATGAAAAAACATGAAGAGTTATAGAAGACACTTACCTATCATAACAGAGGATGTATTTGGAAATATATCGATGCAATAAATGTTTTTTCTGGAGTACTCCACTGATGATAATTATGAACAACATTACAAAGAATACCAAAAGTAATACTACAAATTACAAATAGGTTTTTGGACCACTTAGTGACGACTACAGACACTAGCACAATTACTAAACACATGTAGTGAGTAGTGTGAACATTTTATTTGATATACTTAAAATAATCACAAATGCACGAGCAATGGTGCACTAGTGCAGAACCCCCCCCCCCCTTTAACTCCGGTTGGGAGGGCCCTCTAACAGCGGTTCCCCAACCGCTGTTGAGGGTTCGGTGTTAGAGGGGGGGCCCCTTTAACACCGGTTCTTATACGAACCGGTGTTAAAGGGTGGCGCATAAACTGCCTCGCTATTAACACCAGTTCGTATATGGAACCGGTGTTAAAGGTTCTTCTGCCGCGGCATAGATTTAGGCCGTTTTCATGCCGCGACAGTTCTGCCGCGGCAGGAAAACGGCCTAAATCTCTGCCAGCAGAACTTCTGCCCGTTTGGGCGTATTTACGGGAGGGGAGCGAGGGGGAATCGATCGGGAGTGGTATACTTATAAATCGTCATCAGTACATACGAGTACATGAATAATTAAGCAACTATTATTATACACAAACATCGTCATCGGCACATACATCGTCATCGGCACATACATCGTCATCGTTCATTTTGGTGGATATCTAAAGAGTTCTCCGCCAGGCGTGATGAACTCATCAAGTATGAACCCCGCCAATTCCTCTTGAATGGCTCGTATGCGTTCAAATGGTAGGAGTTGGTCCCGCATCCATTCGATCTGAATATATATGAAGAATGGGCCGTCAATATATATATAAGAATAAAACTCAACACAGTTGATGGTAATAAAATAATGTTGTGGACTTTGTTTACTTACTCTAAGTTGTTCTAGTGCTTGGCCGTCGCACATATCGTGTTGCGAATGAATTCGCAAACATAGTACCCACATAAGTTATTGTCGTGTCACGATCGCGCACTTTACGAGAATAGAGAGTTCAATCAAAATAATAATCAATAAAGCATGATATAATGGAATTGGAAGCTAGCTAGTATTACTTACATTTTGGTCTACAAATTTTAGTTCTTCTTACCATTCACCCACGGCCCTGCCCGTGAACCTTTTTCAAACCCTGTCCGGCAAAGAAAATGGATAAAGGAGTAATTAATTAATTATTGTCACGAAAGTTGCCGATCTAGTGCGATAATATGATTGAAATTACCGAGCATCTCTCTAAAGTCCCATAGCTCTTTTCTTTTAAATGAGTCCATGACAAGGACTTTTCGAGTCGGGTTGAATGACTAGCAGAATAAAGTGGAACCTCATACGCATAACTCATCATCAATTACACTTAACATCGAGTAAGCGAAACATAATGTGTACAAGAGAGAGGGTATGTACTCACGAGAAGTTGTAAGGCAATAGTATTTCCCTTTTGGTTTGTTGTCTCAAAAGACTTTAGCAAGTAATCTTCATTTTCCGGGTTTGTCTCTTACCACTTCTTCATGAACTCTATTTGGGTCAACGAACCCAATGTCAAAAGGGCCTCCTTTCATGCATTCCATAACCTTTTCTGCATAATAGTATATACATATATGGTGAGCATATATATATATACATGCAATTAATGAAGTGAATGAGATGAGATAAAATTACGAAATAGTACTTACACACAATAAAGGCTGATGGCAGATTTGTCGAGTTCCTTCGATTGAATAGAAAATGCAAGTCTTGAATGTTGAAGTCGATTAAATCTCTCACAAGAAAATCTGATCTCTTATATGTAGTGATCCATTCTACCTTTATCGTCTTGCAGAAATGAAGGTACCACTTGTGCAATTTTCGCATCTTTGTTGGTAGATTCTTGAGCTCCTCTTTCTTGACGAGATTCTTCCCATACTTCCATGGCTGTATGGGGTTGGCATCGCATTTGGGCAAGTTGTCTCCCATGACGTTCAAGTATGCAATGTAAGTCATCCCCATCTCATTGGCCTTTCTTTGTAGCTCTGCCTCGTAATCATTTACGGGAGGAGCGTCTCGTGTGTCGAACATTTGGAGCGGGGCACATGATTGGTTTTCCTGCTCTCCGAGCATGGGAACTGTTTTCTGGGGTGCCTCACGACTGCTACTTTCAGTCTCCCTACGGCGCCTTGCATCCGCCTTCAAAATCTGGCGCTCGTAGTCCGGCACAAGTGGGGTTTCAGGTTTCAAAAGATTATTGTAAAACTTCTCCACCACCGCCGGATCTATTTTCTCCTTTGGCTCGGCCTGTCTAGGTGCAAAGAATTTCTTGACCTGTTCTTCCGAGATCCTATTGGTCTCCTCGTCGCTGCGATTCCACGGTAAAACCGGCAATGGCTTGGCGGAAGGCGGGGCGTAGTTTTTGAACTCTTTGGCGTCGGTTTCCTGGGATTTCTTTGTGGCGGTGCATGATGCTCCTCGTGGCGGTGCTCTTCCGCTTCTGTTGAGGAGATGGATGAAGCAGGAGATGGTGACGGGCGGAGATGGCTGCAGAGAGATGGTGTGGGCGGAGATGGCTGCCATGCAGAGATGGTGACGGGCGGAGATGGCTGCCGCCGCATGAGATGGCTGACGGGCGGAGATGGCTGCCGCCGGAGATGGCTGCCTTGAGAGAGACAGTGAAGCGGCTCCATCGCTAACGCCTGGAGGCGGCGGGGTGCCGATGACCTCAATTTGGCACAATGTGTTCCTTCTTCCAAAGAATGGTTGTTTTCACGCAAATTTGAGTTGAGTTCCCTTCACTGTAGCATGGTCAAGTGTGCTTTCTCATATTCCTTCACAACCTCATCCACCCCCACAATAGCATAGCCATCTGGAATCGGTCGGCAGTGGTAAGTTCCACCAGCTACAGGAGGTAAGGCATAGCCGACAACCACCTTAATGGATAAGCCCATTAATATCACATGCAGCTCGTGTTCGCTCCGTGATCTCATCCACGGGTATCGAGGACCCGTCATTTCAAGCGTGGGCTGACGTTCTCCGTGGAAGCCACCGCTTTTCGCTTGAGTCCGGGCGGGCAGCTTCCAATGCAGGCTCTTCGTGCTGAGATGGGCCGGTAGCTCTATTATTGCATTCACTTGCGCCTGCAGCGCCGCAAGTGCATGTTCTATCTGTGTCATCCGCTCTGTACGCTCTTTTTCTTTTCTGCCGCGCCATCTGTAAGAGTCGCTCCAGTCGGCAAACCCATCCTTCCATGTCATACCCCTTGTGCCTCATATGCATGGCCCACCTGTCATATTTAATATTTACTGAAATTATTTACAAAATAATTAATAAAAGAAAATGAGTTATTGCCTCATGCTGATGTCAGCATGACATCAGCAATGGAGCTCACCCTCGGATCGAGCAAGGATCCAATGATCCCGTGCTCGCCTGGATGCGCGGAGGGGCGAGATAGAGAGAGGGCGTCGCGGGGAGCCAGATAGTGGCGGCGCCTCCCTGGAATGGTCGTCGGAGCACGACACACGGCGGCGCGCGGCGGCGGGGCTTGCAGATGCTCGTGGCGCCAGCGACAGAGAGCGAGAGAGGAGTTCTGTGAGGACCGCAGGCTCACCACGGATGCAACGGAGGGGTCGGCGAGGCGAGGTGCGGTCGAGAAGCGTCGGATTCGTCGTCGGAGAGTGGCGGACGGCGTCGGAAGAGAAGAGGTCGATGGCGAGGATTCGAAGCACGCGGGGTCGATTCCTTCGGTGGAGATGATCTTCGCGATGAGGCGGTTCCAACGGCGGCGGACAGAGGTGGCGGCGCGGCGCTTCTCTCTGCTCCGATGGCGCGCGCGGTGGCGGTACGTACGGTGGCGGTGGCGATCTGGCTGCTCTGGGGGGAAGAAAGGAAGGGGAAGGTGAATTTAATACACCCCCCCTTTAACACCGGTTCGTGCCACGAACCGGTGTTAAAGGGGGGGAATTCGTTCCAGCACCCCCCTTTAACACGGTTCCACCACAAACCGGTGTTAAAGAATGTGAAGCAAATAATCTTCCCCATTTAACACGGTTCTATGCGAACCGGTGTTAAAGGGGGCATTATTCATGCATTAAAGGGCTTTTTAATTCAAAAAATATGATATGAATTTACAAAATTCATATCTTTTTCATTTCAACTCAGAAAAATATGAATAATATATCATAATTTTCAGAAAAATAATATCTATCCTTTCATGTAAATCATTTTATATTTACTTTACATGAAATTTTTTAAAAATAATTAAAACACTTACATATAAATTTTGATTATTCAATTCAAACAAAAATAAATTGTTAAATCCTAAAACTTTGAACATAAGAAATATTAAGCATCTAAAAAATGATTTTTATTAGATCAAATCATATTTTAATGCCGCATCTTTTGTATTAACATTTTTGAATTGATTGGATATTTAAATGTTGCATCTTTTGTATCTCACCAAGCCTCGCTCAACTTGCATTGTTTTTTGATAAAATAGCATATTGTGAACCTAAAAATGTGTTGGTGGTTTTTTGAATTAGCCATTTGGTGGTTGCTTCACAAAACCGTCCGTTTTTTATGCTCGGAAAATGGAAAATGCCTTTTTGATGCGATAAAAGGAAAACTCCTCTTGCAAACTATGCCTTGATTCTAGCCATAACATTGGTCATTTGACAAAGCCAAGAAACCTCGAATGAGATAGGTCATTTTGAGACAGTTACATAAAGCCGAACTGGGCGAAAATTAAGATACATAAAAGAACTGAAAATTAAGATACATGGCCAGATTAATTAACAATCGGCGAACTTGTTTCGGAATGTTGGAGTGATTCGATCATCCTCCTGCCTACACACGTAATACTCGCCATCGTAGTCGCCGTACTCGCCGTCATCGTAAATGCCGTCGGGTCCGTAATTGAACCTCTGGAAATGCAGCGTGGGCTAGACTTGAGGGTAGCGCGTGGGCTGGACTTGAGGTAGCGCAGACGGGGTTAGAGTCGGCGGCGTGTCATAGGCCATGACGCCTGGAGAGTCCGATCGCGCCACCATAGCCGGCCGGCCTCGTTGAAGTTAGGAGGAGGTGGGCGTCCTCCTCGTGCTGGCTAGCACCCTCATGCCGATCCACGAAGGCTTCCCAAGTAGGGAAATAGTCGGGATGCCATCTGGGATTCCTCCGTTGCTCCGGCGTGAGCTCGAAGTAGTAGTGGTTCGTGATGGCCATCGGCGCCACACCTAGAGGGACAGGAGGAACCGGCACGCCTCGACGCCAACATCCGGCCGGGGACACGATGGCAGGTGGGCGAGGGTAGTTAGAGCGCAGCGCCTCCCTCCCAGGGGTTAGTGCTACGGTGGAAGCCATGGGAAAGAGTGATGAGGTTGCAGATATGAGTCTAGAGATGTGCAATGACAATGGAGGCCAACCCCCTACATATATATATAGTGAACTAGCGGGAAGAACTGGAGGGAAGAACTGGCGGGAAGAAAAATGGCGGGAAGAAAAATGGCGGGAAAAAATGGCGGGATGAACCTTTAGTCCCGGTTGGAGACACCAACCGGGACTAAAGATGAACCTTTAGTCCCGGTTGGAGACACCAACCGGGACAAAACACGAGTCAGCACTAATAATAGGGGTGAGTGCATGTCGACATTATGTCGTGCGGCGTGTACCTTGTCCCGGATGGTGTCACCAACCGGGACTAAAGATGAACCTTTAGTCCCGGTTGGAGACACCAACCGGGACTAAAGATGAACCTTTAGTCCCGGTTGTAGACACCATCCGGCACAAAACACGAGTCAGCACTAATAATAGGGGTGAGTGTCGACATTATTTTGTAAGTGTCAACACTATGTCGAGCTGCTTGTACTATAAATAGGCATCCTTGTGAGTCGATCCTCCGGCCCGGTTTGAGGCGGGACACCACTCGGCGATTCGGAGATGCCGTGGGCCGGTCCTCGGCATCTCCGAGAAACTGGTCATAGAGGCACTCCCTAATATGTGAAATTAGTTAGCTTCCTGGTGTATTGATCTAGTTAGAGAAGTTACAAAGCTGCAAGATGGTTTTCGAGAGCAGGGACACCACTACGGCCAGTTTCAGGGAGATGCCGACGGAGCCTAGTCCTCGGCATCTCCAAGAAACTGGTCATAGAGGCACTCCTAATATGTGACCGCGTTTGGAGATCGATCTTAATGGTAAACGAATCGGGACAACTTCTTCTCATAGTCCCGGTCCATCCACAAAACATGACTAACACTCAAGACATGTATTAATATTAAAAACATGAACTAGAGTTACATAATATGAGCATGAACTTCTTGTCATATGCCCTTCCTTATGATCGCTTCAGACGTAACCATGGAGCATCTTCTTTACTTAACGGAATGCTTGGGTCAGTTTTCACTGTGAAGGGCGGAATTTCATCAAACTTATTATAATCTTGACATACATCTTGTCCTCGATTCCCACGATGTTTCTTTTCCCTGAAAGAACTATGTGACGCTTTCGCTCATCATATGATGTATTCGTTTGCATATTTTTTCTTTTTTTTTGGTCTGGAGGACATGTCCTTCACATAGAAAACCTGAGCCACATCATTGGCTAGGACGAATGGTTCGTCTAAGTTCTTCATAAGATTGTTGAGATCCACCGTTGTCATTCCGTACTTCTTGTCTACCTCAACCCCTCCTCCTGTTAGCTTGACCCATTTGCATCGAAACAAGGGGACCTTAAAATTAGGTCCATAGTCAAGTTCCCATATCTCCTCTATGAACCCATAATACTGTTGGAATTATGCCCTAGAGGCAATAATAAAGATGTTATTATTATAATTCTTGTTCATGATAAAGTTTATGTTCCATGCTAGAATTGTATTAAGAGGAAACTTTAATATTTGTGTGGTTTGTAAACAACACTGATGGGGATACGCCTACTGGGGTATGCTCAGCGGGACGTTTCCGACTGGCCCCAGGGCTGGCGAGTGGTCCTGCAGAAAGGCGAGTGGATTGAAGCCCAGCAAGGTACCGAGCGACTGGAAGTTGAAGGCCCAGGCGAGTAGATAGGCCCAGTCGGATTGGTTTAAACGACTACTGAAGCTGTAACCGAATCGGTTGGGATATGTAAACCCTAGGGAAGGTGAGCCTATATAAACCTCCCTATGGGGGGTGGTAGAGACACGTTCCCTCATACACCTAAGCGACTCGCCGCCTAGCCGCCGAGCTCGCCCATTGTAAACACCTCCCTAATACAATCTAGCAGGAGTAGGTCTTTACCCTTGAGGGCGAACACAGGTAAACCTGTGTCTTTGCCCTCATCTCGCCGCAGATGGCTGGCCTGCCCCTCGTTCTACTACTCGCTGCGATTGCGGCGTGACCATTCCCACGCAGTGGCGCCCACCGTGGGGCCTGGCGGTCTGGCGGTGTTCTGCGAGATCCAATCTGCCCATCAGCGAGACGGTCGCCACCGCCGCATGATAGCGATTGGCGAGATGCTCCAGATCTTGCCGAGCAGCTACGTCCGGCGACGCGACCCGTCACGCGGCGTGATCACTGATCGGCACGATCAGCCTCTTCGTCGGCCTCACCGGCGTCATCGTCTCGGAGGACTCGGCTCGCATCCGCGAGTCGCCGCCTGCGATCGGCTCTCCGAGAGCCAGTTCGCACGATCCACCGCCTGCCTCCGAATACAACTCGGCCCACAAGAACGTGGCGGGAATTCAGCGACCGCGAAGATGCGGCCCACCGACGACGCCGACTCGGCGACCCGGCGTCACTCACGGATCCATCGCGCGGCTTCATCCGCGGGCTCCATCGCCAGTCTCCAACGTTGGAGACTTGAGGACCCTCCATCCTCGGAATCTTGAATTCGACTCGGGTCGGAGAACTCCGCCGACCTCCGAGGAGCGATCGCCACGCCGCGGCTTACATGGCCACCGGCACCGATCCGCGGAGGACCTTTCTCCACCCCAATCCTCCTAACGCCACGGCAACGGAGGTCGAGGAACTCCGCTTGAAGCTGGCGGGCGGTACGCAAGGCGAGCAGCGCGAAAAATTCCGCCTCGGCGGTGGCGGCGCGAGAGCTATCACGCTACCACCAGCCGGATCAGGTCACGTTTGAACCCCACCGTTCAAGGCGTGCCTGAACTTCGGCAAAACGACCCGGCTCGCATAGCCGAGCGCGCGATCTGCGAGAACGCGCCACCAGGAGGAAGCGCCCGGCCCCGCCAGGATCGACGGCGATGGGTGCCGCACCACCACCCAACCGCACCCCTCCCAGGGACCAGCTGCGGATAGTCGACTCCTCACGGAGCGAGACGCAGCGGCCTCCTCGCTTCTCCACCCCGATGGACAACCTCGTGGCGGGCGGCAGCCGATAGCATCACGACCACCGGCGACGGCGCCTTGCGGATCCGAAGACGTCAAGGCCACCTTGCGAAGGCAGTGGAGCAGCAAAGAGCGGGCGCCGACTCGCAAGGTCGAGTATACTCGCGTTCCTCGGGAAGCAGAGCGGCCTCTAGCGGCCGCCCAGCGGCGGCAAACAAACTCAATTGCCCGCCACCAGAGCCACTGCAGCTCCAACACCGACCCGCGAACGCGGCACTCTCCACCAACGATCCCCGGTCGGCGACCAACTTCGTCGCCACTAACGGACAACCCATCGACGCCCGCACCCACATCATCAACAACCAAAGCTGGCGCGCACGCCAGCCCGACGACTTGCGGCACACCCTAACTAATCGCCGCGATGGCGAACCTATGGGGTCGCTCAGTCGACTTGGGCCTAAGTGCTTCAGACCAATGATCCGAGGCGAGAAGTACCCGCCAAACTTCAAAGCGCCAAAGGAGATAGAGAAATACGACTCCTCGTACGACCCCACAGTCTGGCTCGACACATACCTCATGGCAATGGGGATCGCGGGTCACACCGACCTACTCGCCGCCCGCTACCTCCCACTGATGGAGGGGCGTGCGGGCGGTGGATCAACACCCTCCCGGGGCGATGTCGACTCACGGGAGGAAATGCGCGACGCCGTCGGGCACTTCGAGTGCTCCTACACCCGCGCCACCACCATTGAGGACACTGGAACGATCGTCCGGGGACCCCAGTCGACCATAGCTGGGTCCAGGTGGCAAGAGCTGTGGTACAATGCGGTCGGCATCCACCCGGACACCGCGATCCATTGCTTCAAGACCTCGTGCCGTTACGAACCTCTAGTCGCCAAGCTCAAGCGACACTCCCGCACACTCGACAACATCCCCGACCTCCTCGAGATCGCCAAACGATACGCCGAGGAAGATCCAAACCAGGAACCGACGGCGAGTCACGAGGGCAACGCCCGACGGGCGGTAACGACGGCGGGACGCCCGCACCGACCCACGCTACAGCGGCACCCGCCTCAGCAAGCGCCTGGGCGAGTCGACTTAAATCGCCAACGCACGCACTGCGCGAGCCCAAGAGCTACCGCCGCGACGGAGGGCAACGGCGCGATGGCGGCAATTACAAGAACAAGCCAAGGTTCGATCCCGCGGCCCTCCTTAACCAACCATGTGCATTCCACAGCAGGGAAGGGAAGCCCGCAACACACACCACCGCCGACTGCCACACCCTCAGGGAAATCGAGAAGGCACGGCAAGCGCGGGAGGACACAGACAACGACCCGCCAAATGGCGGAAAATTCGGCAAAGTAGCCGGCTCGCTCCACACCTTCACAGGCTTCAACACGAAGCGCGAAAAGAAGGTCATCGCCCGCGCCGTCGCCCATACGGCGGCCAAACAGACGTCCCCGGTTCTGAACTGGTCGGAACAGCCATCACCGGAGCCGCAAGACCACTCGCCACGCATCAGTACCGGGGCGAGTCGCCTTGGTGGTCAAGCCCAAGGTTGGCGACTCTGGCTCCCAAGACAGCGATGGACGGCGGCAGCTCCATCAACATCCTCTACCTCGACACCTTCAGCGGTTGCGGCTCCCGATCGATGATAGAAACAACCCACACCACGTTCCGGCGCATCGTCCCGGTCGGAAGGCGTACCCGATCGGCAAAGTCACGCTGCCGTCACTTTCGGTACTCGGCAAACTTCCGCACCGGCGGATCGTCTTGAGCTGGTGCCCTTGACAACCCTTACCCGCTGCGTCTGGGCGCGGCGTTCGCTAAATTCATGGCGCGCCCCGCTGCATAACGCGATGAAGCTCCGGGCGTGCGGCGTCATCACCATCAATGGCGACCCGACATGGCCGCCGAATCGAGGCCAAAGGCGAACTTCGCCGACGCCGTCATCGCGGTGAGACTAATCACGCCCGGCAGCTCGCCAAATACGCGAGCAGGGTCAACAATGACGACCCACAATACTAAAGAAGCCCAACTCGGAGGCGCAAACACCTCAACCTTTGAGGCCACGGCGACTTTTCGCACCGTGGAGCTGGTCCCGAGAGACTCGGCCAGACGGTGACGATCGGGACGAGCATGAGCCCAGCATAGGAAGGCGCTCGCCGAGTTCCTTCGTGAGAACAGGGACATCTTCGCATGGAAACCCTCCGACATGCCCGGTGTCCCTAGGAGCTCTGAGCACAAACTAACGCCGACCCCAAAGTGCGACTGTCAGCGATCGCTCTGACCCTTCAATGAAGAACGTCGAGCAATCGCCGAGGAAGTGCAGCGTTTACTACGCCCGGCTTCATTCGCCAATCAAGTACTCAAGTGGCTGGAAAACCCAGTCCTGGCGAGAAGAAAACGGGACTGGAGAATGTGTATCGACTACACAAACACGAGCAGCGCCTGCCCAAAGGCGATTCGTCCTCCACGGATCGATCAGATAATCGATTCAACCGCGGGTTGAGTCGCTATGCTTCCTCGACGCCTACTCGGGTACAACCAGATAAAAATGGCTGTCGAGCGAGGAGAAGACGGCGTTCATCACGCCATTCGGAGCCTTACGCTACCGCCATGACCTTCGGCCTCAAACGCCGGGCAACCTACCAGCGGTGCATGCAAGAATGCCTCGCGAGCCAAATTGGCGCAACATCCATGTCTACATCGACGGCGTGGTCGTGAAATCCGCCGCCAAGGCGACCTACCGCCGACTGGCGTAAACCTTCGCCAATCTGCGAAGGTACAAGATAAAGCTCAACCCAGCAAGTGCACCTTGTGTACCCGCGGACAACTTCTTGAGTGCGTCGTATCCAAGCGAGGATCGAGGCGAACCCAACAAAGATCGACACGATCGCGGCTCGGCAAACCGAGTGCTGCGGCGTCGAGAAGCTGGCGGGCGATGGCGGCTCTCAATCGCTTCATCCCCACACCGGGCGAAAAGCGATGCCCTATACCCTAATGCGCAAGAACCCCTTCGAGTGGGACAAGGAGGCGGACCACGCGCTCGCGACCTCAAAAAGTGCTACTCGCCGCACCATTACCGCCGCTCCCACGACAAAGAACCTATGCTGGTTTACGTCGCGGCATCCGAGCGTCGTCGGTCTTGTGATGGTCGTCGAGCGACGGAGGAAGAAAGGCGCCAGTTCAGCGTCCGGTGTACTACATCAGCGAGGTCCTCACCGAGTCGCGCCAGTGTACCCTGATACCAAAAGCTAGTATACGCGGTCTTGAGGCTCAATGGCGCGCTGCACTACTTCGAGCACCCGATCACGGTCGTCTCCTCGGCGCCACCGCAAGACATCATCCGCGAATCATGCGCTGACCGGACGGGTCGCCAAGTGGGCCCGTCGAGATTGGCGTCCACAACATTAAATACGAGCCAAGAAGGCGATTAAATCGCAGGCGGCAGACTTCATCGCCGATCGAGGAGGCCCAGCCGCAGAAGCTGCCGTACCTCCATTCATGGAGCCGCACGGCGGCTCCAAGAGCGGACAGTGCGAGGCGGGGATAGTGTTGACTTCACCAAAGGGCGACAAGCTCCGCTACATCCTCCGCCTCGAATTCACGCCCTGCACCAACAACATGGCTGAATACGAGGCCCTACTACACGGCATGCGAGCCGCCAAGGAGATGAACGTCAATCGCCTACGATGCTACGGAGATTCCGGCCTCGTCGCGGGGCAAGTCGCCGGCACCTGCGACGCCGTCTCCCCCACCATGGCGGCGTACCGCCAAGAGGTGGACAAGTTGGGCGGCCACTTCACCGGTTACTCTGTCGAGTGGATCGACAGGCGAAAAAGGAGGCCGACGCCTCTCTCGCATCGGTCGGCTCGACTCGCACCACCCGCCGGCGTGTTCCTCGACAAAATCTCCAAACCATCAGTCTCCCGAGGAGATCGACATCAGTCCCACTCCAACGAGGCAGCCTTGGTCGCACTCATCGCCGAGCAGGATTGGACCAAGCCCTACATCGCCTACAGGAAGCGGCACCTGCCGGCGAGGCAGACGCCGAATGATCGCCGCCGATGCAAGTCTTACACCATCATCAGCGGCGAGCTACACAAGCGCAGCGTCACCGCGTGTTCAACGCTGCGTCCAACCGGTGAAGGACGCAAAATCCTCCACGACATTCACTCGGTGGCTGCGGCCTGCCGCCGCTCGCTCCCTGGTCGCCAAGGCTATGCGACACGGCTTCTACTGGCCCACCGCACACGCCGACGCCGTCGACATCGTCCAGCGGTGCGCCGGGTGCCAGAAGTACGCCAATCAAACGCACGTACCGAGCTCGGCGCTCAAAACAATCCCCATCACTTGGCCATTCGTCGTGTGGGGCATGGACATGGTGGGACCCTTGAAGAAAGCCCCCTCCGGCTACACCCACTTGCTAGTCGCCGTCGACAAATTCACCAAGTGGGTGGAAGCCAAGCCAGTCCGGAAATGCGACGGGAAGACTGCCACTAAGTTCCTACGCGAGCTCATATATCGCTACGGGTTCCCAAATAGTATCATCACGGACAACGGCACAAACTTTGCCAAGGGAGCAATGGCCGAATTCTGCGAAGAGCACCACATCGGCTCGATCTCGCGTCGACCGCCCACCGAATCCAACGGCCAGGCGAACGAGCCAACCAAAGCATCCTCCACGGCTGAAGCCGCGACTCAAATACCGCTCGGCGCACTGGTCTGGGTCGAAGTTGCCCTCCGTTATCCGGGAATCCGCACCTCGGTTAACAGATCGACGGATTCACCCCTTCTTCATGGTCTATGGCGCGAAGCAGTCATGTCTACCGACCTCGAACACGACTCGCCGGTCGTCCATTATCTGAAGCATAAGCAGCTGGCCCGCCAAGATGGGCTCGACCAGCTCGGCGAAGCACGCGACCTCGCTCGGTCACGCACCGCCATCTATCAACAAGGACTCGCGCTACCATAGCCGACGGGTGAAAACCCGCACCTTCGAGGCGACACGGTGTTACGCCTCATCCAGGACAAGAAGGGCATGCACAAGCTCTCCCCATGGGAGGCCCATTCGCTATCGGGCGCGTGCTCGGCAGCGTCTATTACCTCATCGACGTCGCGGGGACGCGAGCTCGACGTCAGCGACCATGGAATGTAAACCTACTCCGGAAGTTCTACTCCTAGAACCCCACACATGTACTCTCCGGTCGCTATGAAATAAAAAGCTATTATCGCAAATTGCGCCTCTCCATGACTTGTGCCACTACTTTTCGTAATAACGATACGCTAAAATGCGAAGTCAACCTTTGGTACAGCGATCGGCACGGCTAAGTAGTGCGGTGTAAGACCTGAATCACTTCAGGTCTTGCATCGTCACGAAAAACGCCAACCGGAGCCCCATTGAGTCGCCTAGCTCGGGGCTTCTGAGCCAAGACAAGCGCCCTCCTCACGGCGACCTTGGTCCTCCGCATCCTCGGCTTAGCGACTCGAACGGCTAAGTACCACGCTCGGGACTGAATACCAGTTAAATCGCGATCGGTCGAGAAAACGCCAAGTAAGAGCATGCCCAGGACTCGCCGCGGTGACCCACGGGCCAGGCAGGAGTAGCGCTCACGACAACGCGCTAAGTCCTCAACCACCCTCGAGTCGCGCCTAGAACTACCAAGTACCACGCTCGGGGACTCGGCTACCCGACCCGTCGCGACGGAAAAGCGGTAAATCTGAGCACTCAAGGGAGTCGCCTTGCGACTGGCTCTCCGAGCCCGAGCGAGTCGACCAAATCAACAGAACACACGATAACAACACAAACCATATACGAGGTAAACCCCACAAAAGGGCGGACGCGCTCGGGGACTCGTTCAAAATCAATCCAAATCACACAAACGAATAGCAAAATGGATACGACGTCCCATTCAATTGCACCGCATTGTCTTATGTTACAAAATATGCCGCATGGCGAAGCGCTGCTAACGCTTCAAAGGCAAACTACCCTACTGCAGGTTTGGATGACGACTACGACATCACGATTACGGATGAGCGTGGTGTACGGGTTCGATGGATACGTCGGTTCCCCGACCATCGCCGCACGAAAAGGCTGCTCGACCTTGAAGTCACGATGCAGCGGCTCGGGGTCGTTCGGCGCGACGACCGTCTCCTGATAAGGATGGAGATCGCCCATCGCCCAGACACGCTCCGAATACTTGGCAGCACGCTCCTGCAACTTGAGAACCTCAGACAGATCCACCGCGCCAGTCGAAGATGGATACCCGCTCGTCACATCGTCAACGTCGAAGTCTAATGGGAAATGGGCGAGTCCGAGACTCAGTGCTGTAGACGCTCCGCGCCGAAACGCCGACCGCGTCATGAACTCGACGACAGCGGGCGCCTTCTCCAAATATTCCCACACCTCAACAAGGTCGCTGGGAATAACCTCTGTGGGCGATATTTCTTGAAGATAGGCGCGGATGCACGTCGCCGACAGCGTCGCCGAGTCGACGAGCATGCTTACGCACTCCCTCGCGTCAAGCGAGCTCGCTTCTTCTTGGCTACCAATAACACGACCTGCGAGAAGGAGACAATGATGAGTACCACGGACACCACAAACACTACAACTAACAGAAAGGGAGATGCACTCACCAAGCAACGGGCGGGCGAGTCCCGTGATGAAGCACTGAAGCGACGTGTGGTCGTCCTGAAGCCCAGCAATGAGGGCTTCCGACACCTTGCGGTCTTCCTCCGCGGCCGCAATGGCGGCCTTAGCTCGCCCGTCCGCCGAGCTTGCTTCTTCTCTCGCTTCCCGCAGCTCGCGCTCGAGATCGGCGACCCGCTGTTCAGCAGCACTCAAAGCAGATCGCACCGCCACCAACTCACCAGCAGGGACAAGCTCCTGGCGAGCTTCCTTTGCCTTCGCAGCAACAGCCTGAAGCTCCTTGTTCGCTTCTTGGATGGTGGCCAGCTCCTTCTCAGCACGCTGTTTCGCGGCCAATCGGTCCCGACCCAATGCAGACCGCATATCATCGAAAAAGTCAAAAAAGAATTCTAAGTGCCCACCCGCTAAATTTAGCGTGCGCACTGGGGTAGCGATCAAAAATTCCTCGGCCCACCCGCTAAAATTTAGCGCGGCGCACGGGACCGGATGCGAAAGTGAAAGACGAGAAATTATCGAATCAAGCCGCTAAGCACCGACCTGATCCTCGGGGACTGGAGGTACCTGGATGGCCGCACCAAGCATGCCATGGAGCTGAATTGCGTCCACGGACGCAAGCAGCGCCGGCGTGTGCCCGCGACGCTGGTCGACTTCGGCATCGGTGGCCCCTGGAGCGAGGCTCGGGGGTGCAGCCCCGCTCGCCGTGGCCACCTCGGTCACGAAGCGGGGGAAGGTAGCGATCGAGGCACCCGCTACAAAGGAAGTCGCTTCCTCTGGTCTAGGCAAGGAAACGCCCTTCAGAGACGCGTTGCTTCCACCGCCGGTCCGTGGTGCGACCGCCGTGTCGCCGAGAGGACGGCGTCGCCGCCTTGGCCTTCTTGCTGCTCCGAGGCGGCGACCTCGTCCGCTTTCCTCTTACGGAAGGATCCTCCTCGCTAGTGGCGGAGGGTACTGAGCCACGGTCGGATGGCCCATATTTTTCACTCCGGTCCCGCATATCAATCGAATCAATAAAAGACAACCAAGCAGTTATGAAAGGTAAGGAAGGGTGAACACTCACTTGGCGATCGGAATGAAACGTAACCACGCACGAAGGCGGCCGGTTTTTCCAGCTGGGCCCAGTTGGCGATCGATCCCAGCCCAGGACGTCGTGGGCCCAAGACACGGACGGCTTCTTCGTCGAGGCCGCGCTGGTGCCTGGGGCACCCTCGGCGGGGCCTCCTCGAATGGAGCCGCCGCCGGAGCCTCCTGCGGGCGAGGCCGCCACACTCGGACCTCCTTGCAGGCGGTCGCCACACCGAGCCTTCCTAGCCCAGAGACCGCGAATGGCGGAGGCATCGAGGCCAGCGGTACTTCCACGGTCGGGCGTTCAGCGGTTGTCATTGGGGTGCGTCGTCACCGGCCGAGCTGAGAGCATCGGAGCTGCTCGTCGAGTGCGGCGGCGAGGCCATCCTTGACGGCTTCGGTCTCCTCTTTGGGGGGGCCCTCGCTTCCTTTTCCTTCTTCTTCTTCTTCGAAGGAGTGGCCTGGCGACGCGAGGTGGTTTCTGGGAGCTCGTCGTCGTCCTCATGGTGTTCGAGGCTTTTGCTCGCTTCGATTTCGCGCTGACGTTGCCCGCGGGTTTTCCGGACCAGTGGGGCGATTTCCTCTTCGGACTCGACCTCGTCGTCCTCATTGCCCCTTGCGGGAGGCGATTCGCCTACGTCCTGGGCGGATGGTCCCGGGCTCTCATCATCAGAAGGTGGAAGCCACCCTTCCACCACTTGGAATAGCTGCAATGAATATAAAACAGAATCAGAATTACCGCGACTGCATACGCTGCGACTGCGAACAAGGTAAAGAGATTACCGTTGGAGCCGGACGCGGCGTGTAGGCGCGACCCACTGCGTCGTGTACACCGCTGGTGATCTTCTTCAACGCGAGAGGTAATCCTCCGCTTCCACTCGACGAGGCGGGACTTCGCCGAGTCTCCCGCCCGTGTCTTGATACATGTAGTGGTCGCGTTGGCGAGTGGAACGAGCCGCCGCGAGCCAGCAGTTGTACAAGTTTATCGTTTGAAGGCCCTTCTTCTTCGCACCACGGATGGCTGGAGCATCTCGTCAACGACCATCCGGTCGCCGGGAGCTTGCCGACTTGGAGATGGCATGGCTCGAATTGGCGAGTACCGGGATCGCCACCTCGTCCTCTGGGTCGCCTCGGCTACATAGAACCATGACTTCTTCCACCGCCGCTTTGGCGGGTAGCATCGATCGAAGAAGGAAGCCTTGGACTTGAGTCGAACGCTGCCGCTGCGGCTAGCATTGGCCGCTTGCCTCCGCGGCTGATCCGTCCATGGAATGATCCGCCACAAGGGAAAGTAGGGCCGAGCCCATAGCACTCGCAGAACGCCACGAAGATGGCGAGCTGCTCGATGTTGGGGACCAGATCAAGGTTGATCCCGAGTGGGCGAAATGCGGAAGAACAAAGACGTGGGGAACCTAGCCCCGCCGAGATGACCGTGAAACAGAATTCTCTCTCTCGGTGGGGGTCGTCTCTCCGCGGGATACGCCAACAGCCGGCAGGATTCCGCCTCCTCGAAGAGGCAGTGCGCCCTGTGCACTTGGATCTGCCCAAGGTTCGGTGGAGAGGCCATGGCGAGAGGTTGGTTGGAGATCGGAGGGTTTGGTCGATTGGATCATGGAGCAAAGAAAGGAAGATGCGCACTTTTCGGAAGAAATGGTGGGCGGTTGGCTGTGATAGCCTACCATTCCTCTTATATAGCGGAGTTGCCCGCCAAATCGGGGGCTATCGCGATGATTACGCCAAGTTACCGCTGATTACCCCAACTAGTTTGACCACACCGACGGTCCAACTCCAGTCATTCGCTAGGTCAATCACCACGACGCGTTCCGACCGACTCGCCTAAAACGCGACTTGGTTCACCGGATTTTCTTCTTCATACGAGCCCGCCGACGATTCGACCGAAGCCTACCCAAAGCCAGATACTCCATCGCCAGAGCCACCACGCCCAATCGACGACGGCCTCGGGACTGCTGATGGGGATCGCCTCCGGGTATGCTCACGGACGTTTCCGATCGCCCTGTGGTCTGGCAGTGGGCTGCAGAAGGCGAGTGGATTGAAGCCCAGCAAGGTACCGAGCGATCGAAGTTGAAGGCCCAAAGTAGTAGATAGGCCTCGGATTGGTTTAAACGATCAAGTCAGAATCGAATCGGTTGGGATATGTAAACCCTAGGGAAGGTGAGCCTATATAAACCTCCCTATGGGGTGGTAGAGACACGTTCCCTCATACACCTAAGCGACTCCGCCTAGCCGAGCTCGCCCATTGTAAACACCTCCCTAATACAATCTAGCAGAGTAGGTCTTTACTGGGGCCGAACCTGGGTAAACCCTGTGTCTTTGCCCTCATCTCGCACCGCAGATGGCTGGCCGCCCTTGCCCCTCGTTCTACTACTCGCTGCCGATTGCAGCGTCTGCCGTGACCATTCCCACGACAAACACCGTGTCCCTAGTACGCCTCTATGGACTAGATCATTGATCAATGATGGTTAAGGTTTCCTAACCATAGACATGAGTTGTCAATTGATAATGAGATCATATCATTGGGAGAATGATATGATGGATGACAAACTAAGCGAAGCAATTAGATCGTTTCATCGTGTTCATCTTTGCGCAGCTCTTTCTCTGTCAAATATTGTATTCCTTCGACCATGAGATAATGCAACTTCCTGGTACCGGAAGAAAGCTTTGAGGTCATCAAACGTCATCCTATGAGAGGGTGATCATAAAGGTGTCTCTCGGTGATCGGAAAGTATTTGTTGGGTTGTATGTATCGAGATGGAATTTGTCCTCCCAAGTGAGAGATATACTTCGGCCCACTCGGTAATCGATATCAACACCGATTGCAAGCATGTGGTTAAGGAGTTAATCACAAAGTGATATCGGATTACGGAAAGAGTAAAGTACTTGTTGTGAACGAGATTGAACTAGGTATGACAGTACCGACGATCGAATCTCGGGCAAGTAAAATATCGCGAGGCAGAAGGAATATATATATGGGATTGATTGAATCTCGGCATCGTGGTTCATCCGATATGATAATCGATGAATGTGGAGTCAATATGGGTGCCTTACTTCGCTGTTGATTATTGATAGAAGATCATGTCGCATATTCTCGAACCCGAGGTCACACACTTAACGATCTCGACGCTAGGATAGATTGGATAATTGGTTTATGAATTTTGTTCGAGTCTCGGATGGGATCCGGGATATCGAGAGGTTCCGGAATGGTCCGAGAATAAGATTCATATAAGGCTGCAGTTTTGGAGTTGAATTGTTCCGGTTAATCGGTATTGTACGGAAGCTTCTAGAACCTTCGGAAGGGACCAACGTGGCCCCACCTTCCGGAGGGGCATGGGCCTATGAGGGAGTGTCCTGGCCGCATTGGGCCAGGGGCACAAGGCCCCATAGGGCCCAGCCGATCCTAGATAAGTTTAAACTCGTTTAAACTAGAGATAGGATTTCTAGATAAGGGAGAGTTTAAATCGTTTAAACTAGAGATAGGATTTCTAGATAAGGGAGAGTTTAAATCGTTTAAACTAGAGATAGGCTTGGAGGAGGGGCAAGGGCTGGCCGCCCCCCCTCTATATATAGAGGGGTGGTGCGCCCCCTCCCCCTACTACTCCACACCTTCCTCCAAGCCCTAGCAGCCTTGCTACCTTCCTCTCTCCCTCCCGACTGTCAGCAGAAATTCTCCACCATATACACCACGCCGTCGTGTTGTAGATCCAATCTATCTCTCCACCATACGTTGGTCCGAGGAAGGAGGAGACGCCGAGGTGCTGACGTGTGCATCTCAGGAGGCACCGCCACTTGTGGTGCTAGATCGGATCGGATCGCGAGGAGGAGAAGAGTACGACTACATCACCCACGTTCCGACGAACGTTCCTATCTTGAATCTTCAAGGGTATGAAGATCTAATCCAATCTCTCTCGTTGATTGCATCTTCTAGATTAGATCTTGGCTTTCCCTCTGTTCGCATCCGTAGAAAATTTTGATTTACTATGCCGCGAAACCCTTCAAATACGTGGTCTTTTGCCCATTGTCTTCTGCTGCATCGAAGCGGACACCACTGTTTTGGTTGGTGCTCTTTTTATCTTGGCCTATCGTGTAAAATGTATTCCCATTTATCTCGTACCCTTGGAAAGTACATACAGTCGAAGACGGTGTCACAGCCAACAAGTACAAATGATCCCCAAGTGGTGTTATTCGTGAGAAGTCTTTGCGCCAACCGCCAAAACTCGCCATGTGTTCACTTATAATCCATTCATCGACCGCCGGGTGTTTGAGGCGTATTAAATTCTTGTGTTCATTGATATCGGGCGACCAAGATAGATCTTTGTAAACCGCAGTAGTGTGCTTGATTGAGAGAATGTCCGTCCCTACATATCATTGCTTTACATCCTAGGGTGCCTTTTCCACGCAGTCTCCCCTCATGTCGTGATTCTGGAACACCAATCGCCTTAAGGTCAGGAATAAAATCAACACAGAACTCAATGACCTTGGAACTACCTCGGTGAATTACGCTCCTAGATACAAGCCTGGATGAACGGTGGTGGTTGAAATAGTACGGTGGGGCCCCAAAAGCCACTCACTGGTAGACCTTTCGGCCGTCCCAACCACTTCCAATTCATCGGGACACGTCTGGCGGCGAATCGGCAAAGTGAAGGGATCAACTACATACACAAATGAGTATGTATGCAAGCCACCATACAAAAGTACATCAGAGCCATTCCATCTAGAAAGAAAGGAAATATAGCAACGCCATACGGCAATATTCAAATGACCTAGATAGATATAATATTTTAGGATAATTCCTCATACATCACACATCAGAGTATCAAGCGGAAGCGGCAAAACAAAGTCCGAGTACGGATAAGAAGCAAATCGGCATAAGATGACATAGAAATAAGCACATCCCGCCCACAGATCTCACGGATCCCCGTTCCCGGAATCTCTACACCAAACGGTCGTTGCCCACGTCATCAGCCTCTTCCACCCAGTATCCGTCCTGCGAGTGTACATGTTCATCTGAACCAATAATTTATCGTGTGAGACCCTAAGGGTACTCAGCAAGTCTTTATGCCTCTAAAGGGGACACAACCTGGGGTGACGCAATTGCAGCGAAAGATAAACCCTAACAGTTCTATAGATAAACGCTAACCATCCGCCTAACCAATGATAGAGGGATGTCCGTGAATTAATGACAACAGTTATAACAGTAATTTCATCAGATCCATCCTCCTCCTCGCTTACCAACGAGAAAGCGGACGAACAACCCCCCATCCGTTGGCAATTTTATTAACCATTCCATGAGTATTGCACCATTTACTAGTCAAATTACTTAGTCAGATTAAAGCGGTACTTTAGTTATGCTTGTCTATGATCGAGAAACTGTGCTCCAAGTCGTCCATAACCGCGGACACGGCTTTGAAGTTTTACCCAGGTGCACAAATAGCAACACACACTCGATCAACCTCGGAAAACCAAATCAAAACCCAACGAGGCCTTCACGACAAAGCAATCACAGGATTCAAATATTTGAGGGGGCCACCCTTGAGTACACCTGCAACGGTTAATGACTCGAGACGGACCCGAGGTTTGCGACAATGGTCAGAACGATCGGGAACCCAAAACTGGATTGTCGATACTGAAAACATTCCACTTACCTAAACAGTACAGTGTGCTCTTCGCACAATCGTAAATAAACAGTAGCATGGCATAAGTACGGGATAGTAAATAAAACCTCAAACTAGTTTGTGGCCCCAAGAAATAAGACTGAATCAAGCTCTGGCTCAGGGGGGTCCCATAAGCCTCCCGGATGTGGATAGCGCGAATATTCTTGGAACAGGAATCAAGTACTCGGGGTCTTACGGGACACAAGTGAGCAGGAAAAACCAAATAGCAGATGTTGCCCACCGGTGCCACTTTCATTAGTTATCCCATTACTACTCAGATTAAGTTGTTTAGGTACCTCATTATCCATCAGACACTCACATACCCTACACATGCTGTTCTACGACTCGCATGGCCCAAACAACTCCTGTAGTAATGGCTCATGGGATGGAGGAACAAGCTTGGTGGGGTTTAAAAGTAAAGGCTATGCAATACTTGGGATTCAATTTTAATGCAATCGCGACTCAATGATGCAAGAATAAGATAGAGGCAATAGGTACTGTATGTATGTAAGCATGTGGTAGTGCTTGCCTGGCAACTCAGTTGAAGCGAGAGACGGATCTGGGTAGTGCTCCTGGTTCTCTTGATAAATCCCCTGCTCAGTGTCTATTCGAAGAAGAACCAAACAAACAAGGGCCAACATAAATAAAGTGCACAAGCATATTAATAAAGTGCGACAAGCAAACAATCATGCCATGATGAGTGATGCACAATTTCCATGGAAATAAAGTAGCATGGCATGGGTGAGGTGTTGAATACAAGATTAAACCATTTTATTGAGTTTTGGCCCCATTTTATTCTCATAATAGTTGCTGTATACTTTATATTTATATGATGCATGCTTCAATTCATATCCAGGTATGCATAAACAGAAAGGTCTCGTCGAGCTGATCATTTTAGACATATCATTTGTCAAATTCAGAGTTATAAAACAAAATTTATTAATTTATTGAGGTCCAGGGGCATTTTCTTGTAATTTTGAACAACTTGAATTTTAAAGTGTTCAACTTATATTTTGGATGGCATGTTTGAAATCCTCGCATTTTTCTGATTTGAAAACATATATTATTTGTATTATTTGGAGTTGTATTTTAAAAGATATTCTAAAACGGATTTGAATTTTTAAATTTAAGCATTTTATAGAAACATTTTTATTAAACAGACAACAGACTATTTACACTCAGGCTGAGCCAGCCCTAGACGCTGACGGGTGGGCCTCTCTGCTGACTGGGTCACACGCGCGCGCAGACACTTCTGTCACCGCGAGATGAACCAGCCCCAGAGGCCGACAGGTGGGGTCAGGGCCACAGGGGTCCACGAGGCGAGCGCCGGACCGGCAGTGGGGCTGGGCTGGAGCGCGGGTTAAGGGTTACAAAAACCAGGGGGGTTTCTGGAAGAAATCCGCGGCAGCTGACTAGTGGGCCAGGCGGACCGCGGTTGAGGCGAGAAACTAAAAAGGGGGGCTATATGCAAACTACCACAAGCCCTGGTACTGTTTCTCTTCTCTACATCTGACGGAAAACAGAGAACGGCGCGGCGTAGCGGGATTCGAACTTGCGACCGGGGGCGCTCGCGCGGACACGGAACCATCGCGGCAGGCTAGGGAAGGTGTTAGAAGGGCGGATGGCGGCTGGTTAAGCCGTCTGCGAGGCGCAGCGGCGAGCAGACGACAGCGCCGCCGGCGCACGCAGCGTGCTCGACGTAACGATCGGTGTATCCAGGAAACGACGACGAGGAGGACCTTGTCAGGGAGGGGAAGAGGCTCACCGCGGGCTTGATGGTGGGCTTGGATCGGGTCGAGGCGCAGGAGATCGACGACGGGGCTGGCGTCTGGCGAGAGCTAGGGTTCCGTCGCTCGCGTCGGTGTCCAGCGCCCCTGGGCCTTCCCCTCCGCGTTGAGGTGTCCAGGGCGAAGCAGGGGAACCTCGTTATCTTCCTCGTCAGCCTCAACAACTTGCCCGCCTCCTGGATCGATGACGACGAGAGGGAGCCGACGGTGGCCGTCGGTGTCCAGCAGATGGTGGTGGAGAGGAAGAAGGGGGCGAGGCAGGGCCTCTGGGGGAACTGGGCGAGGCAGAGATGGGAGAGGCAGGGGTAGATAAGGACGGGGTGAGGTGGTTGGCGTGGGGGAGGGGAAGGTGGCTTGGCCACCTTTTTGCTCTCCTCCCTCACGTGATCGGCCAGGCAGGGGAAGGGGAGAGGGTTAGCTAGGCAGGCAGAGCTGGGGGGGACTGCCAGGTGGGCCAGGTGCGAGGGGCTCGGGGTGGGGCAGGTCAGACAGAGAGAGAGAGCAAGAGAGAGGAGAGGGGTAGGCTCGGCTAGGGTAGATGGGTTTGGGGTGGAGAGAGAGAAGAGAAAAGAGAGAAGATGACATGTGGGGCCAGGGAGAGGGGGTGGAGTTGTGGCCCAAGCATGGAAGAGAGGGGAGGCCGAGAGGGAGGTGGGACATGGTTTAGGGTTTGGATTAGGGGGGTTCGGTTTAGGGTTTAAGGAAGAGGTGAGATGAGATGGAAGGGGAGGTGCCCATGTTTAAACACATGATAAAGGCATCACATGATCAAGCACAAGGGGTGGTAGGGGCTAGAGAGAGGGGGAAGGGTTTAGGGCTTGTGCATGCCCACATGATCACATGTGCATGCATGGATGGGGAATGGTGATTAGGGTTAGGGTTTAGGGTTAGATGGAAGAGGGGTATGCTGATTAGGGGGGTAGGGTCTAGCTAGAGGGTAAGAGAGAGATAGATAGAGGGTTTGGAGTCTTGATTAGATCAAGCATGATCCACACAAGCTCAACAAGATGGTCAAAAAGAAAGAAGAAAAGAGGTGATGAGGTATGAGCAAGATTAAAATGGATCAAGCCCAAAAGCAGGAATAAGACAGAGAGGACCCACTCAAGAGTTCAAATAAAACCATAAGATGACCAAAGTTGATGATGGTTGCATGGCCCATGCAAATGCATTAAATGACAGGTTTTATCTTGTGAGAACAAAATAATATCCCATGGCACTTATTTATGTGCATCCCCAAAGATGGAGTAAGGCCAAGCAAAAAGGGACAAGCATTGGATCCACCCAACCCACATGAGCTAGGTAAACTCAATTAAATGCCAGCTCATATTAATTGGATGGTGGAATTATAAGGTGGTGAAGAAAAGGTGGTGGAGTCAATAAGAGATATGCCCCCAAATCAACTTGGGCATTTAACAATATATCAAGAACCAAATACAATATCAAGAGGCAAATACAAATATTAATGCCTATGAGATAAGAACCAACACAAAAGGGTTTTGTATGATGCTCAAATGCAAGGTGGCATGATGACATGATGATGATGCAACAATTATTTGTAGGAAGTAGCCCTTTTATTACTAGATCAAGTAGCATTACAGGTGTTAGACAACTGGGATGCTACAACTCTCCCACTAAAGGAATCTCGCCAGATTCTAGGAAGAAGAAGAAGACACAAAGAGGGTAGGGTAGTTGGCACGGAGTTCATCTTCACGTTCCCAAGTGGCTTCATCAATGTAATGGTGTGACCATCGCACCTTGCGTAACTTGATGGACTTGTTGCAGTCCTTCGCTCATGGGTCTCAAGGATTTTGTGGGTGTTCTTGATAAGACAGGTCTTCTTGGAGATCGATTAGCTCATGATCCACGGTCCTGCCGGGATCTTTGAAGCACTTATTGAGTTGAGAGATGTGGAAAACATCATGGACTTTGAGTTTTTCTGGAAGCTCAAGGGCATAAGCAACTTCTCCTCTTCTACCACGAATCTTGAAAGGACCGATGTATCTAGGAGCCAGCTTTCCTTTGATGCCAAAGCGGTGTGTGCCTCTCATGGGAGTGACACGAAGGTACACGAGATCACCAGGGCCATACACCATGTCCGTGTGCTTCCTGTCATAATTGCTCTTCTGACGACTTTGAGCAATCTTCAGGTTCTCAAGAATGATATGCACCTTCTCCTCTGCTTGAGTTACAAGGTCAGGGCCAAACCAGATTCTTTCTCCTGCACCTGACCAACCAATCGGAGTTCTGCACTTGCGACCATAGAGAGCCTCAAATGGTGCCATCTTCAGACTTTTCTGGAAGCTGTTGTTGTAAGAGAATTCAGCATAAGGAAGACATTCCTCCCACTTCATGCCGAAAGAGATAACGCAAGTTAAGCATATCCTCCAAAATCTGATTGATCCTTTCAACTTGTCCTTGCGATCGAGGGTGGTAAGCAAGGTCAAGTTCAACTTTGTTACCAAAGCATTTTGGAAACTCTCCCAGAACTTTGAAGTGAAGATGCTTCCACGGTCTGAATTGATCTCAAGCGGAACCCCATACAGAGAGACAATTCTGTTGATATAGAGCTCACCCAACTGAATTCCAGAAATTGTTTCCTTGATGGGGAAGAAATGAGCCACTTTAGAAAGCCTGTCGATGACAACAAAGATTGCATTGTTGCCCTTCTGCGACCTTGGAAAGCCAGTGATGAAGTCCATCTCTACTTTCTCCCATTTCCATTCCGGGGGTTTCAATGGCTGTAGAAGACCGAAAGGTTTCTGATGGACAGCTTTCACTGCGCAAACATCACACTCGAGACGTACTTGGCACAATACCGCTTCAAACCAGGCCACCAATATTGTGTTTTCAAGTCCATGTACATCTTTGTGCTGCCAGGATGGATAGAAAGAATGAATCGCGCCTCCTTGAGAACTTGCTCTCTCAAACCCGGGTAGTTTGGCACAAACATCCGGTGTTCAAAGAAAAGCGTGCCTTGATCATCAACGTGGAAGGACTCATACTTCGGAAGCTCAAGTTTAGAGATGATCTTTTTGGTGTGCGGATCACCAAGCTGACGAGAGCGAATCTTTTCTTCCAAGAGAGGAGTAGCCAGAAGGTTCAGGAGATGCCCTTGTTCCACAATTTCCAGGTTGAGCTGACGGAATTCCTCGCACAAGAGAGGTTGTTGCTCTTCCATCATGAGGTTGTTGACATAAGCTTTGCGGCTAAGAGCATCGGCCATGACATTAGCTTTGCCCGGAGTGTAGTTGATGGTCAAATCAAAGTCATTGATTGCTTCAATCCATCTCCTCTGCCGAAGGTTGAGATCAGGCTGAGTGAAGATATACTTAAAACTCTTGTGGTCAGAAAAGATCTCACAACGGTTGCCAAGCAAGTAGTGCCTCCATAGCTTAAAAGCAAAGACAACTGCTGCGAGCTCGAGGTCATGTGTGGGATAGTTGATCTCATGCGTCTTCAACTGTCGAGAGGCATAAGCAACCACTTGCTTCTCTTGCATCAGGACCGCACCCAATCCTTGCAAAGAGGCGCCAGTAATATCTGGAAAGGCTTAGATGTATCCGGAGGAACCAAGACTGGTGTGGAAGTGAGCTTCTCTTTGAGGGTCTCAAAACTTGCTTGACATGCAGGAGTCCACAGGTATTTCTTGCCTTTCTTGAGGAGATCGGTAAGAGGCTTCGCTATCTTCGAGAAGTTCTGAACGAAGCGACGGCAATAACTAGCCAAACCAAGAAAACTCCGCACTTCTTTGACATTAACAGGAGGAAGCCATTCAACAATTGTCTTCACAGTTTCCGGGTTGACTGCAATGCCCTTGGCCGAGATGACATGACCAAGATAGGTTACTTCAGGCAGCCAAAACTCACACTTTGAGAACTTTGCATACAAGCGGTTCTCACGAAGCTTGTTTAGGACACACCGCAGGTGTTCTTCATGCTCTTCCTTGGACTTAGAATAGACCAGGATGTCATCCAGATAGACCACAACGAACTTATCAAGGTACTCCATGAAAACCGAGTTCATAAGCCTCGAGAAGGTAGCAGGTGCATTGGTGAGACCGAAAGACATGACCGTGTACTCATACAGGCCATAGCGGTGGTGAAAGCTGTTTGGGCACATCTTCCTTGCGAATCTTGATTTGGTGATAACCACTTCTCAAGTCTAGCTTAGAGAATACCACAGCCCAAATTTAGTCGATCAAGAGATCATTAATCCGCGGGAGGGGATATTTGTTCTTGATGGTTTTAGCATTGAGAGCCCGATAGTCAACACAAAGTCTATCAGTCCTGTCACGCTTCTTCACAAAGATTGTTGGGCTACCCCAAGAAGAAGTACTGTGTTGAATGAAACCCAACTTCTCTTGTTCATCAAGTTGTCGTTTGAGTTCAGCCAACTCAGAAGGACCCATTTTATAAGGCCGCTTGGAGATAGGAGCCGTTCCAGGTTCAAGCTCAATCACAAACTCAACCTCATGATCCAGAGGCATACCCGACAACTCTTCAGGAAAGACATCTGGGAACTCACAGACCACCGGTACACTCTGAATAGCTTCCATAGCATCATCATTCAGAGCCGCCAAAGAGAAAAGCTGGACACAGGAGTCGACTTGGAGAAAAGACTATATGGCCTTCAGAATCTTCAGAGAAACCGAGCTCAAAGACAATCAATCACAGCTGCATTTGCTGTCAACCAATCCATGCCCAAGATGACATCAATGTCAGAATTGCCCAGAACAATTAAGGAAGCCGAGAACGAAGATCCACCAATCTCAATTTGATTGCCATGGCTGACTTTAGATGTTACCATATTTGCTCCAGGAGAAAGGACCATTAACCGCTTAAGAAGAGGATCCGCCGCTAACCCATTCTCACTTGCAAACTTGATAGAAACAAAAGAATGTGATGCACCAGAATCAAACAAAACTCGCAGGACCGAGTTAACGGAAAGCATACCCATCACAACCTGTGTGCATGCTCACTTGAGCGGCGTTGACAGCTTGGCACGAGCAATGAGACCCGGCTTAGTGTTGATGTTGAGAGCCCGAGGTGGTGGTGCACGAACCAAAGGAGAGCTTGCTGCAGATCTTGGGGTGGAGGAAGAGCTTTGTTTTTCAACGGATGGGCCCAGTTCAGATGTCCAGTGATCTCCACACGTGAAGGTGCACCGTGTGGACGTGGAGCAACGTAGCTGTGGACTCCGCCAGCGCTCGAGTAGTGGTGGTTGTAGCCCCTGGGAGCAGCAGTGATGGATTTTAGTGGCCTTGACGCGGAACTTGCAGGTCTGGGTGGAGCCGGAGCGGCGGTGGGGTGTTAGGAACCCGCACGCCGCTTAGAAGGAGCCGCCATAGTCAAGAGCTTGATGCATCACGGTTGTGTTTCTTGGACTCCTCAAACACTTGCCTACTTGCTTCCTCTTGCAGAGCTGTGTGTTGAAGTTCCAGGAAAGATGCCGGCCTTGCATGTGTGATTGCATACTTGATCGATGCATTGAGTCCTTGCCTGAACCTCTTTTGCTTCTTCTTGTCATCAGATATCTCATCGCCACCATAACGAGAAAGATTCATTAAGTTCCTGATATAGGTGTTGACATTATCGTTTCCCTGCTTAAGGTTGAGAAAAGCTTCCTTCATCCTCTCCATAACAATTTCTGACAGATACTGCTCCTTGAACGCTCCTGTGAACCTTTCCCAAGTAGGCTGAAAACCAGTGCAGCTTGCCTTCAAGTAATTCTCCCACCAGAGTTCAGGTGGTATGTCCTCATCAGAACGGCGTGGTGGAGCCATCCTGTGATTGATATAAAACACAAGTCAGTACTATAATGGAGAATAATAATAATCCAAAATAGTACCAAGATGGAATTACTCAAGATTAAAGGATACAAATTACTGAGATGATATTAAAATATCAACAAAGTTCAAAGCACCTAGAAGATATTAAGCATATCGCACACGACTGAAAAGGAGTGTGGTACACAAATATATCTAAGAAAATTTTTCCACAAATTTCGGCATTAAAATACCAATAGATGCGCAAAATTACTTAACGAATCAAGATTAGTGACTCTACCAATTCATTATACAAAAGCGAATGATACGAGTAGTGGTATGGTCGCGACTCCATCCCGCACTCAAATCATTACTCCGCACATGAACAAGTGGAACACATATCCTGACCCCTTCTTCTCACGACGAACCTAAAGATTGGTAACTACAGAAACGAACACCCCAAACAAGATAACGTCGGATACAAAGAGTAAGACAGATTGCGTCGGTTTGCAAAAGCCTGTCGGTATGGAATGTACCAACAGTTGATAACCAAAGGCTGATTAGATAACAACTTGGATGCAACAGATAGACAAAGAATTACACACACACACACACACACAACCTATGGTACTACGGAATCCCAGAACACGTGAATCCTAGTTTGAATTTTAAGAAGAGGATTGAAAACGTTGCACTTCCTTACAAGAAAAGGGGGGGGGGGTGGGTAAGAAGAAAAGTGGAAGCAGTCCTACTCTCGCTTTGTTTTTCCCTAGTATACATAACTACCAAAATATTTGCTAGATCGACAACGACTGTTTGGTGAGACCACAAGGTCGGGATGGCTCGATACCAATTGTAACTACCTCGGTGAATTACGCCCTAGATACAAGCCCGATGAACGGTAGTGGTTGAAATAGTAATGGGGCCCCAAAGCCACTCCTTTGGTAGACCTTTCCGTCCCAACCACTTCCAATTCATCGGGACCTGACGCGGCGAATCGGCAGCGAAGGATCAACTACATACACAAATGAGTATGTATGCAAGCCACCATACAAAAGTACATCAGAGCCATTCCATCTAGAAAGAAAGGAAATATAGCAACGCCATACGGCAAGATTCAAATGACCTAGATAGATATAATATTTTAGGATAATTCCTCATACATCACACATCAGAGTATCAAGCGGAAGCGGCAAAACAAAGTCCGAGTATGGATAAGAAGCAAATCGGCATAAGATGTCATAGAAATAAGCACATCCCGCCCACAGATCTCACGGATCCCCGTTTCCGGAATCTCTACACCGAACGATCGTTGCCCACGTCATCAGCCTCTTCCACCCAGTATCCGTCCTGCGAGTGTACCTATTCATCTGAACCAATAATTTATCGTGTGAGACCCTAAGGGTACTCAGCAAGTCTTTATGCCTCTAAAGGGGACACAACCTGGGGTGACGCAATTGCAGCGAAAGATAAACCCTAACAGTTCTATAGATAAACGCTAACCATCCGCCTAACCAATGATAGACGGATGTCCGTGAATTAATGACAACAGTTATAACAGTAATTTCATCAGATCCATCCTCCTCTCGCTACCAACGAGAAGCGGACGAACAACCCCCATCCGTTGGCAATTTTATTAACCATTCCATGAGTATTGCACTATTTACTAGTCAAATTACTTAGTCGATTAAAGCGGTACTTTAGTTATGCTTGTCTATGATCGAGAAACTGCTCCAAGTCGTCCATAACCGGACACGGCCGAGAAGTTTTACCTGAGGGTGCACAAATAGCAACATACACTCGATCAACCTCGAAAACCAAATCAAAACCCAACGAGGCCTTCACGACAAAGAAATCACAGGATTCGAATATTTGGGGCCACCCTTGAGTACACCAACGAAGTTATGACCCGAGACGGACCCGAGGTTTGCGATAATGGTCAGAACGATCGGGAACCCAAACTGGGATTGTCGATACCGCTAAAACATTCCGCTTACCTAACAGACAAAGGTGCTCCTCGCACAATCGTAATAAACAGTAGCATGGCATAAGTATGGATAGTAAATAAAACCTCAAACTAGTTTGTGGCCCCAAGAAATAAGATGAATCAAGCTCGCTGTGGGGTCCCATAAGCCTCCCGGATGTGGATAGCGCGAACATTCTTGGAACAGGAATCAAGTACTCGGGGTCTTACGGGACACAAGTGAGCAGGAAAAACCAAATAGCAGATGTTGCCCACCGGTGCCACTTTCATTAGTTATCCCATTACTACTCAGATTAAGTTGTTTAGGTACCTCATTATCCATCAGACACTCACATACCCTACACATGCTGTTCTACGACTCGCATGGCCCAAACAACTCCTGTAGTAATGGCTCATGGGATGGAGCAACAAGCTTGGTGGGGTTTAAAAGTAAAGGCTATGCAATACTTGGGATTCAATTTTAATGCAATCGCGACTCAATGATGCAAGAATAAGATAGAGGCAATAGGTACTGTATGTATGCAAGCATGTGGTAGTGCTTGCCTGGCAACTCAGTTGAAGCGAGAGACGGATCTGGGTAGTGCTCCTGGTTCTCTTGATAAATCCCCTGCTCAGTGTCTATTCAAAGAAGAACCAAACAAACAAGGACCAACATAAATAAAGTGCACAAGCATATTAATAAAATGCGACAAGCAAACAATCATGCCATGATGAGTGATGCACAATTTCCATGGCAATAAAGTAGCATGGCATGGGTGAGGTGTTGAATACAAGATTAAACCATTTTATTGAGTTTTGGCCCCATTTTATTCTCATAATAGTTGTTGTATACTTTATATTTATATGATGCATGCTTCAATTCATATCCAGGTATGCATAAACAGAAAGGTCTCGTCGATCTGATCATTTTAGACATATCATTTGTCAAATTCGGAGTTATAAAACAAAAGTTATTAATTTATTGAGGTCCAGGGGCATTTTCTTGTAATTTTGAACAACTTGAATTTTAAAGTGTTCAACTTATATTTTGGATTGCATGTTTGAAATCCTCGCATTTTTCTGATTTGAAAACATATATTATTTGTATTATTTGGAGTTGTATTTTAAAATATATTCTAAAACGGATTTGAATTTTTAAATTTAAGCATTTTATAGAAACATTTTTATTAAACAGACAAACAGGCAGACTTTTTATACTCAGCCAGAGCTAGCCCTAGACGCTGACGGGTGGGCCTCTCTGCTGACTGGGTCACACGCGCGCGCAGACACTTCTGTCACCGCGAGATGAACCAGCCCCAGAGGCCGGCAGGTGGGGTCAGGGCCACAGGGGTCCACGAGACAGAGGCGAGCGGCCAGGGACTGACAGGTGGGGCTGGGCTGGAGCGCGGGTTAAGGGTTACAAAAACCAGGGGGTTTTCTGGAAGAAATCCGCGGCAGCTGACTAGTGGGCCAGGCGGACCGCGGTTGAGGCGAGAAACTAAAAAGGGGGGCTATATGCAAACTACCACAGGCCCTGGTACTCTTTCTCTTCTCTACATCTGACGGAAATGGAGAACCGCGGCGTGGCGGATTGAACGCGACCGGGGCGCCAGCGGACGCGAACCATCGCGGCAGCTAGGGAAGGTGTTAGAAGGCGGATGGCGGTGGTTAAGCCGTCTGCGGCATGGCCAGCGGGCAACAGCGCCCGCGCCGCTGGCGTGCTTTCGGCGTAACGATCGGTGTATCCAGGAAACGACGACGAGGAGGACCTTGTCAGGGAGGGGAAGAGGCTCACCACGGGCTTGATGGTGGGCTCGGATCGGGTCGGCGGCGGCCTGACGACGGCCAAGGCTGGCGAGAGCCAGGGTTCCGTCGCTCGCGTCGGTGTCCAGCGCCCCTGGGCCTTCCCCTCCGCGTTGGGGTGTCCAGGGCGAAGCAGGGGAACCTCGTTATCTTCATCGATAGCCTCAACAACTCGCCCGCCTCCTGGATCGATGATGACGAGAGGGAGCCGACGGTGGTCGTCGGTGTCCAGCAGATGGTGGTGGAGAGGAAGAAGGGGGCGAGGCAGGGCCTCTGGGGGAACTGGGCGAGGCAGAGATGGGAGAGGCAGGGGTAGATAAGGACGGGGTGAGGTGGTTGGCGTGGGGGAGGGGAAGGTGGCTTGGCCACCTTTTTGCTCTCCTCCCTCACGTGATCGGCCAGGCAGGGGAAGGGGAGAGGGTTAGCTAGGCGGTGGGGGGCTGCCAGTGGGCAGTCACGAGGGCTCGGGGTGGGGCAGTCAGAGAGAGAGAGAGCAAGAGAGAGGAGAGGGGTAGGTTCTGCTAGGGTAGATGGGTTTGGGGTGGAGAGAGAGAAGAGAAAAGAGAGAAGATGACATGTGGGGCCAGGGAGAGGGGGTGGAGTTGTGTCCCAAGCATGGAAGAGAGGGGAGGCCGAGAGGGAGGTGGGACATGGTTTAGGGTTTGGATTAGGGGGGTTCGTTTTAGGGTTTAAGGAAGAGGTGAGATGAGATGGAAGGGGAGGTGCCCATGTTTAAACACATGATAAAGGCATCACATGATCAAGCACAAGGGGTGGTAGGGGCTAGAGAGAGGGGGGAGGGTTTAGGGCTTGTGCATGGCCACATGATCACATGTGCATGCATGGATGGGGAATGGTGATTAGGGTTAGGGTTTAGGGTTAGATGGAAGAGGGGTATGATGATTAGGGGGGGTAGGGTCTAGCTAGAGGGTAAGAGAGAGAGAGAGAGAGATAGAGGGTTTGGAGTCTTGATTAGATCAAGCATGATCCACACAAGCTCAACAAGATGGTCAAAAAGAAAGAAGAAAAGAGGTGATGAGGTATGAGCAAGATTAAAATGGATCAAGCCCAAAAGCAGGAATAAGACAGAGAGGACCCACTCAAGAGTTCAAATAAAACCATAAGATGACCAAAGTTGATGATGGTTGCATGGCCCATGCAAATGCATTAAATGACATGTTTTATCTTGTGAGAACAAAATAATATCCCATGGCACTTATTTATGTGCATCCCCAAAGATGGAGTAAGGCCAAGCAAAAAGGGACAAGCATTGGATCCACCCAACTCACATGAGCTAGGTAAACTCAATTAAATGCCAGCTCATATTAATTGGATGGTGGAATTATAAGGTGGTGAAGAAAAGGTGGTGGAGTCAATAAGAGATATGCCCCCAAATCAACTTGGGCATTTAACAATATATCAAGAACCAAATACAATATCAAGAGGCAAATACAAATATTAATGCCTATGAGATAAGAACCAACACAAAAGGGTTTTGTATGATGCTCAAATGCAAGGTGGCATGATGACATGATGATGATGCAACAATTATTTGTAGGAAGTGGCCCTTTTATTACTAGATCAAGTAGCATTACAGGTGTTAGACAACTGGGATGCTACAGACCTCCTCTGTTACATAGCCCTTGGAGATGCTTCCTTCTGGCCTAGCACGGTTATGAACATATTTCTTTAAGACTCCCATGTACCTCTCAAAGGGGAACATATTGTGTAGAAATACAGGACCGAGAATGGCAATCTCTTCTACTAGGTGAACCAGGAGATGCGTCATAATATTGAAGAAGGATGGTGGGAACACCAACTCAAAGCTGACAAGACATTGGGCCACATCTGTTTGTAACCGGTAGGCTTTTCGGATCGATTACCTTCGAGATATTGCATTGAGGAATGCACATAGCTTCACAATGGGTACTCGAACATTTTCGGTGAAGCCCCTCAATGCAATCGGAAGCAATTGTGTCATAATCACGTGGCGATCATGAGACTTCAGGTTTTGGAATTTTTCTCGCCATATTTATTATTCCCTTTATATTCGACGAGAAGCCGACGGGACCTTGATCTGCTCGGACATTCAAAAATATTTCCTTCTCTGCTTTGGTAAGAGCGTGGTGGCGGGAGTTAAGTGGCATCGTTTACCCTTCTCGTTCTCGGGATGCATAGGCTCTTCAGAGCCTTCAGGGCGTTCTTGGTCTGTCGTGCTTCCGGTGTATCTTTTGTCTTCCCATACACTCCTAGAAAGCCTAGCAGTTCACGCAAACATTCTTCGTCACGTGCATCACGTCGATTGAAGAGCGGACCTCTAAGACTTTCCAATAGGGTAGGTCCCAAAATATAGATTGCTTCTTCCACATGGGCGTGTCGCATCGTCATTCGAACAGATAGACGCAGGACCTTTTCCAAAGATTACTTCTAGGTCCTTGACCATACCAAATACCTCCTCACGATGCACGGAGGACGGGCTTCCTCCGGGTTCGCCAGACGCTTGAAATGCTTGCCTTTCTTTCTTCGGATGCAGTTCGGAAGAAATCGGCGATACCCTAGGTACACAACCTTCTTACATTTATCCAAATATACACTTTCAAGATCATCTAAACAGTGTGTGCATGCATTGTATCCCTTGTTTGTCGCTCGAAATGTTACTAAGAGCAGCCAATCATTGATGGTTACGAAAAGCAATGCTCGAGGTCAAATGGCTCCCCTTTGTGCTCAACCCACATACGTACACGGTTTGGCCCACACCGTAAAAGTTCTTCAACTAATGGCCTTAGGTACACATCAATATCGTTCGGGTTGCCTCGGGCCTTGGATGAGCACGGCATCATAATGAACTTCCTCTTCATACACAACCAAGGAGGAAGGTTATAGATACATAGGGTCACAGGCCAGTCTTTGGATCGCAGCTCTGCTCACCAAAAGGATTCATGCCGTGCGTACTTAGACCAAACCTTAAGTTCCTTGCGCCACGTCGAAGTCCGGTACTCTCGCTCGACTTTTCTCCATTGTGACCCATCGGGTGTCTCAACATCGTCTTTCTTCGGTCTTCCATGTGCCATCGCAATAACTTGGCATGCTCTTTATTTCGAAGAGACGTTTTAACCGTGGTATTATAGGAGCATACCACATAACCTTGGCGGGAACCTTCTTCCTAGGGCCTCGCCTCAACATCGCCAGATCGTCTCGTCGATCTTATACCGCAAAGTGCATACCGCATGCATCCAAATTCTCGTACTTCTCACCGCGGTAGAGGATGCGTCATTAATGCGGGCATGTATCTTCTGCGTCTAATCCTAGAGGCAGACAACCTTCTTTGCTTGGTATGTCTTGTCAACTCATTATTTCTTAGAAGAAGATTCTTCATTTTACCAACAACTTTGAAAATCTGTTGTCACACACCATTCTGCCTTCCATTGCAAAGCAAATCGGTGGCACCTAGCTTTTGTGGCCATCTTCGCAAGTTGGATACAACAATGTTTTGTGATCCTTTAACATCTGCTCCAGCTTCTCCTTCTCCTTTTCAGTTTCACATTCTTCCTTTGCATCAGTAATGGCCCGACCAAGATCGTCATCAGCGGGCCCATCTGCTCCCTCTTGATCTTCATTATCTACCTCCGTTGCATTATCATCATATTCAGGATACATATTATGATAGTTTTCATCATCCTCTTCTTCTTCGTTGTCTTCCATCACAATCCCTTTTTCTCCGTGCTTGGTCCAACAATTATAGTTGGGCATGAAACCGGATCGAAGCAGGTGGGCGTGAATGGTTCTGGTATTTGAGTAGTCTTTCTTGTTCTGACAGTGAACACACGGACATCACATAAAACCATTGTGACCACGGTTTGCATTAGTCACAACGATGAAATTTTGGAGGCCCGTAATATACTCGGAAGTGCGGCGGTCACCGTACATCCATTGCCGATTCATCTGCATTAATATGTAGTATATATCAAAAATAATAGGGAGATGACCATTTATATATATATAGTACATCAATGACACATGAAACTATAGTTGCCGACCTCGACCGAGACGAAAAGAGCAACAAGAAAGCTTATTTTGAGCTCTCGGGCATTTCACCGAACACCTCTAGTGCATATAAAAAAAACACAAACTAGCACTCTTCACACCCTCTTGCTAGGCTCCAAAATGTGAAAGAATGGAAGAGTGGGGTGTGTGTGGGCTGAGGTGGTGTCTTATATAGCCCCCCCCACCGGCGTGCCACGAACCGGTGTTAAAGGGGGCTCCTTTAATGCCACAGGGGCCACGCTGGTACGCCCCCCCCCCCCCTTTAACACCGGTTCGTAGAAGAACCGGTGTTAAAGCCCCTTTTCGGGATCAACAAAAGACCTTGTTTCCACTAGTGGTGAAAGATAAAATAGTAGAAAAAGGAAAATGAAAGAATACAAAAAAGAAAAGCACAAATGATAAGGAGTAAAATTTGCACCAGCACAGGTAGCAGTCACCATAGGCGTGGCTCACATAGTCGAGCACTCACGGGCAAGCTGGGCCGCTGGTATGTCGTGCATGGATAAGTTGGGCCTGCCTTCGGTCCAACACGAAACATGGTTTAAACACAGAGTCATGGGGTCTGCTCAAAAGAAAAAAGACAAGACATTGTTACCACTTACCAGTTAATAAAAGTCTAGCAGGTTGTCTCAAAAAAAAAAGGACAAGAGTCATGGAACAAACACAAGGCGCACGAAATTTCTAGTTCTCTTGGATTAGTACAGATATTTGTTGCATTTGTTTTATCCTTTTTCATTGTTACTTAACTCTTGGCGAAGTGGTTTCATTTCCATACTTATGCCACTCTTTGACAGAACAATTTGTAGCACTTGTCTGCGACAATTTATCCAATAAATGGTCCTACTTTGTTACTACCACACTGGACCTGTATTGGTTTTCTGAAAGAAAACATGAACATCTTGGTTATTTCCAATATGGTCAATGCCTTTCAGTTTTGATATGAGTTATACAAGTAAGCCATCACACAAAATGGGACAACTTCCTTGTCATGGTATATTACTGCATCTGATTAACAGCCACACACACAGACAGAGAGTATAGCTAGTAAAAGGGATGAGTGTCTGCATCAAGGTAAAGAGCAGTGAATTTGCCCTGAATAAGACTAGGAAACTAAATGACAAGTGTACACAATCCATGTCGACACAAATCAAAGAACATACATGATTGCAAGCTAGTAGATGGAGTCTCAAGCCAATGCTGTGAGGGAAGAGTGATTTCAGTTCTGTCTTTTGCAGCAACTGCTCAAACTTCAGAGCTACTGGTCGAAATACATCAACTAGTATAAGGATTGCCATTTAAGTTGTCTGCCTCTGCCAAGGTATAGATTATAACAATGGCCTAAACTTGGACATGATTCCTGATGCAAGGAAAGCAAGTAGTTGAAGGATACGAGTTTCTTACGCGGCCTCCAATGCTGTCGAGCGGGTTAAACTTAACGCGGGTTTCACCGACCTTCAGTATATAGAAAGAACATTGTGTTCGGGCAGAGCCAGTTTGCACTAAACTAAGACGATCCATGTATTAGATCAAAGCGTCCTGCAACCTTTCCTCAGGTGCATGCATCCATCAACGTCATCTTGTGCAAGAGGGATTTCAAAACTGCATTGCTGTCGAGCGTGTAGTGCTGTCTTTTCTGAAAATGCAACATCGTGGTTATTTTTCTACGGACAGTGTCCTTCTGTTCTGCGTAAGTTATAACTGAAAATCCCCGACACACAATGACACAACTGATGAACATTATTTTAATCATCTATATCATCAAATCCTCATCATATCTTGCAAGTAAGCCATTTCCCCCGGATTCTCCTGCATTTATTACAAGTCTCTGGGACATTGTTACAGGCTTACAGCTAACTAAATATTGCATGCTGTGCTAATGGTTGTATGGCATGGATTCGGGAGACCAGAAAGCTACAAGAGTAATTTGACAGGTCTGCAAAGTTCATGCAGATACCCCCACTGCATATTTCGGTTGGTCAAATTTGTAAACTAAACTCCCATTCAGTTTCTGAAGGCCGTGCAAACATGTGATCCCTTCAACTGAGGAACTGTGAAGGTGGTGCCGCGGTTTCAGAGAAGTGGTTTCCACTTTCCAGTAACTGCCAACTTCAGAGCTATTAGTAGAAGTAGAGCAACTAGCACACCATGATTATCACTAGTTAAGCTGTCCCAAGCTATAGTTTACATGAATGGCCTGAACTTGGACATGAATCCTGAAGAAAGTCCAGCAACTGGTTGCAGGATGAGCGCTTACGCGGCCTCCAATGGCCGGTTAAGAGGGAGGTTTTGGCGATCTTTGGACTAATAAAGGAACAGTGGGTTTGTAAACAAGACAATTTGCACTAAACTAAATCGAATCCTTAATTAACCAAAGCATCACGTTAGCATGGACTCTGTTTACAGTGAGCTGTGCGTCTCAAGAGGCAGGTCATCTGCAGTGCAGGTATGTTGAAGCTTCTCATTGCTGCTAGAAATCTAGTAGCCTCATGGGCAAGGAGTTCTCTGTATAGTCCTCCTATGTGACTAAAAACTTAACAAAAGATTGAATAAACCTTTCAATTTATAAATACAAGATTAATAGTAAAAATAATAATTAACTAACAACAATACACATAATTGGCCTGGAATATTGAACTAACAGATAATGCTGCCAATTTTACCGAGATATTTCATTCCTGGTCGAGCAAATGCACGATGCTAACAATCAACAGAGCGATACATGCACATCCTTGACATTACAGGACTCTGCAAAAAAGTACATCAAGCTACAATAGTTGATTGACAGGTTTGCACAGATCATACAGATACCCCTCATTGCATATTTCCACTAGGTCAAATTTGTAAACTGAACTTCCATTCGGTTTAAAGGCAGCACCTAAAGTGATGGCTGCCACTGTGGAGCTGTGAAGGTGGTGTCGCGGTTTCAGATAAGTGGTTTCCAGTAACTGCCTAAACATCAGAGCTACTGGTCTAAGTACAAAAACTAGCACAATGATTAGCACTAGTTAAGCATATGCAAGCTATAATTTACATGAATGTCCTGTACCTGGGCATGAATCCTGAAGGAAGTCCAGCAAGTGGTTGCAGGATAAGCGTTTCTTACCCGGCCTCCAATGGTGGGTTAAACGAGGGTTTTGGCGACCTTTGGAGTAATAAAAGATCGAACACTGTCTTTGGAACCGAGCCAATTTGCAATAAAGTAAAGTGATGACTCCTTAATTAAGCAAAGCATCATGTAAGGTTTGTTTCAAGTTGAGGCATCCACCAAGGCTGTTGGGCTCAATATGGAACTGGAATTCCAAGGTAATGGCTGCAAGTGTTTTCATCATTGACAAGGAAATCTATTAAAGATCATTGCATGGATGGCGCATGTACCCATCCTTAGGAGCAACATTAACCAAAAAAAAACTCCTTGATGGCAATGCACAATGCTGCATGTTTAATGATAGGTTTATACTTGTCAGCTTTCTTGGTCTTCCGGTATTCTGGTCACTGAGAACTTCTGAAGATAAGGACGTATAGTCGCACTAGATGCGATCTGTGAAGACTCTGTTCACAGTGAACTGTGCTTCTAAAAAATAAAGACCAAGAGGGAGGTCATCTGCAGCTTGCTCATGTATGCTTGCACCTTGAAGCTTCTCATTTCTGTCTTCAAGTGCTGCTAGTTATACCAGACATTTTAGTGACATTTTAAAGATTGATATCTTTTTTTTAGTGTAAGCTGGATAAATCTTAGCCAGATTGGTTTATCTGGTGCTTCTACAAAGCCAGTAGCCCGTGAGCAAGGAACCGTGTGTATAGTTCACTGGGGTAAATAAAGAAAATTTTGCTCATGTGAACGCAAAATTGACAAAAGAATTAATTAAGCTATTCATATCAGAAATTTTGAACTGAAAAAATGCAAGTAAACTTACCCCAAAGGGTGCATATTTGCATTAAAAATTAGGTAGCTAGTCTGAAACTCAGAAACAGACATCAACATGGAAAGCCAACAGATAAACCTTTTGAGAAATTTCATACTACGTGATTTTTTCATTTTATTTTATGTGATCTTTCATTTATGATCAAGCAAATACAGAATGAGGATGCCAACAGACAGGTTGTTGCACATATTTCAGAGACACAACAGATCCATGCATGCACATTCTCGCCATTGCAGAACTGTGCACCACACCAAAACTTGCACAACAGAATTACTAGCTACCAACTACATAAAGTTTCTGAACTACCCTATGTACACACACACACACTTCTATTAAGCCTAGCTAGAAACGAGAACCAGATGAAGAACAGAACACATATGGTAAGGGTCAGAGAAGGGTAGAACAGAGATGGATCAGTCATGGTAGAAGAGGAGCATAACGACGCATCGCTGGATGATGTAGAGCCTGGCCTTCTGCTCCCTCAGCACCCTGCTAATCCCTCCTCCTCCTGACCCCTTGTGCTTCCCATGACTCTTCACCTTGCTGTCCATCCTGGCTGAACAGGAGGCTCTCTGCTCTTCCACTACTACTACTACTACTACTACTACTGGATGGATCTGCCTCTGCTGTGTTGTCAAGTGTGCAGCATTTTCACCCGCTTATATAGCATGGAAATGGACAGTTGGCGCAAAGACAGACTCTCCCTCGCATGATCCTCACATCTTTGCCAACTTGTGTGTATAAAAACCTGATGAGAGTGAGACATTGGCTATATAGAGATAGTTGGGACATATACCTCTTGTAGAAGTGGGAAGCTGCCCCTATCTCCCCAGGCACATGGAGCACCCTCTCTCAAAATTGCAGCAGATTCTGATGACGCTCCAGGGAACAATTGCCTCTAGCCGCTAGGCCCATTTCATTGAGGAACTGTCCGGTCGGATCTGGATGTACTATAGTGCAGGTCCTTTTCAGTGATCAGTTCATCGTGATCTTTCTCCCAACAATCCCATGATGCCAAAGTATTGAACCATATAACCACACTCACATACATATTACATAGGGACCTCTTACATATCACATATTTTTGAGTCAGCAACTCAACACCAACATCAACACCACCAAGAAAGCTGGGAAGTTGGCTACACTGCAGTTTAAGACGAAAGATAACTAAACAGATTCTTTGACGAAGTTTCTTAAAAGTTCATGGGCAAAAATATCCTGACGAGATTGGTACAAAATTTTGAAACGGTTACAATTAGCTCAACTCAGCCCAACTGTATTCTTAGCCATCCTAAATTCAGGATCTTGGACAAGTGTGACAGTGAGACTTGTTCGCCAACTTCTCTGCATCAGGGCAAATCAGATTCTTGGTGCTGCATAAGATACCAGTACATTCCTTAGGTCACAGATTACCACGGACACAAAAAAGAGGAAACTACCACCAAGGCCAAATATCTTACCTCCACCAATTGTGGCTTCGGGGAGTCGTTCTATCGAGTACCTGTGTTGCGTGATATACATGATTGGGACACCAGGAACCTGCCACATTGACAGCATGTACAACATTATCAGCGTAAGTGCATCACTTCTGTGATATTAGGTCTGGATGCTGAGTTTTAATGCTGCAAGTATACCTTTCTTATTCTCCTCTTTAAATCTCTATCACAAGTGGCGACGATGTAGCATTTGTGCTGTTACAGAAAACATGCGGTTACAAATGACTAAATCCAGTGTTTAGCATAAGAGGTAACATAGGCTAAAATGACTATTGGCTAGCTATCTGATGATGAACTGTGTAAACTAAAGCAATAAAGCATGAATTTTTTGTGAGCAAATTGAAGTAAATTTGGCCATTGACTTTCGTATGAATATGCACGTAAATAATTATAAAAAATATATTGTGAAGCCATTTTTCTGGACTGATAAATGGCACAATTTCTATCTAACAAATCCAAATACAGTTTTAAATTAGTGATAAAAGATAGAGAAGTCTGAGTGTCTAACTACACGCTTTCTAGGACTATTTTGGAACAGAGGTGGTGAGGTAGTACATGCCAAGACATGGTACTTGCATGAGCACAATTGCAGGCACTTTCTACAATATATGCATGTGTACAAAACATATAGTGAAGCTTCAACAGAGAGTACAAATCTCCTAATAGGTATTAATAGGGCCACCTCACGTGCAGAACCTATTCACTCACTTGGAAGAAATTAAGATGCCACAAATGAACGAATAAAGATTTGAAATCAACTATCAACTCTCCAGAAAAAGGGAATGAGCGCCATTTTGTGTTAAACACTAGATCAAGTCTTACGATCTTGAACTCTGAGGAGCAAACAAACTAAATTCAAATCATCACCGTAATTGATTCTAGTTGAAAGTTGGCAACACCAAAAGGATACGATCTAAATATCAAAGACATTATGAAGATTATATAGGGAGACTACTAAAATGAACTACCTCAGCTCTTACATGCAACAGAATGTCATTGGTACTTGTACTCCAACTAAGCTAAAAGTAAGTCAAGGAGACAGAATCTTACCTGAGTAATTCTATCAACGATACAGTCATCAGCATATGTTCCCTTGTGTGTGCATGCTAATCTCTGGAACCTGGGGTCCTTAGCAATTCTGAACAGAGGTTATCACAAAAAATACAAGTATTAATGGACAAAATATGAACAATATCAGACACTTATCACAAATACGGTCAAACAGCACACTTATAGAGAGAAGATTCATCAAATAATACGATACTCCCTCTGTTCCTAAATATAAGATGTCCTAGCAATTCCATTTAAACTGCTAGAGCGTCTTATATTTTAAAACAGAGGTAGTAATTATCAGGCACAAACATACCTCAAAGCCACACGATATTTTTGTCCTAGCTTTTCGAGCTCAGCCATAACACAGTCAGTGATACACGGGGTACCTTCATAACAAGAGTGAAATTTTCAGGAAAGAAATATGCAGTTCAAACTACACATCAAAAGGATAGCACAAGTCCAAATAAGATTAGTGAAAAAAAGAAGACAAATGGCCCTATATATAAGCTTACATTTTGCATAAAGGCAGTCCATCATTCCTTTCTCCAAATCCAACTGCATAGGGGGAAAGAAGCATTCAGTCAAACAGATAACGTCCTATGCATGAAGACGAGTCTGACTTTAACGGAACATCAACAGAATTAGCAAAGCATGTGACCAAAGCTAGCGGCCTGCATCTAATCATAAAATGAACACTTATCCTGGCCATTTGTCTTAGCTGCCTATAATATTTTGTTATATGGTAAGAGTTAGTAGCATCAGGTTAGTGTTGAAGCTTCTTACATTGACGTTTGGATCTAGAACACACCAGATGGCACAAGGAAAATGAAATTAGCAATTACCCTGATTGTTACACATGAATAAGCATACATGCCTGCTAGTATAACTTAACTTGCCAATAAGAAAACAAAAGCTCCATCCTATGTTTCAGTCCTGATGACTGCAAACTTGAAATTATCTACTGTCAAAATGAGGCAGTTGTGAGACTGGATAGTGGGCACTAAATACTTTGTTCACTTGATATTACACGAGGCTTCAGGTAAGTTAAGCAAAACAAAGCAGGACAATCCGTAGGACGGACCTTGTTCTGGATGGAGAAATTGATGAAGTTGGTGTCCACAATAACCCGGTACGGCGGCCCGAGCGCCATGTTGTAGCTGAAGAACAACGCCGACGAGACCTGCGGCCTGCAAACACAAAATCCAAACAGCATGATAAATCAAAATGCGTACCCAATCAAAACAAAGTAGCCCAAAATCCAGCCGCGAGCAGCAGCAGGCACTCACACATTCCGCCCGAGCTTTTCCTTCTCGGCATCTTTCTTCCTGGGGTCCAGCACCTCATCCTTATACCTAAGCAACGCAACGTTTAGGGTTCCAAGCCGCAGGAGGAACGGGCCGGGAGAAGGGGATGTCGGCTTACTTTTTGATGGTTTTCTTGCTGATGATCTTCTTCACGGAGGCGAACTTGGCGCCTTTGCTCTTCGCCTTCCCCATCCTCAACTCAGGGCTCCCTGCTAAGTAGGCGGCGGCGGCGGCGGCTCGAGCGGGGTAAGCGACGAGAACCCAGTGGCTGCGATTCGAATTTTGTGGCGGAGAAGGCGAATCGAACCCAGCAGCTTCGAGTGGAGAAGTTGTCTGGCCGGCGGGCAAGGTGGCCGAGGGAGGGGAGGGCGGCGGAGGGAGCTCTGGCCGGCGGGACAAGAGAGGGAGACGAAGGGCAACCGATGCGTGTACCCCCTTTCAGCCTGTGCTGTGGTGGGCCGGCCCAACAAGCAACGAGGGCAAGGAGTGAATTACTTTTTCATTTGAATTTGCAATGTCCTTTCGTTCTTCTTTTTGTCCTTTTCTTTTTCAATTATTACCTTTTTATTTTGCACTTTTTTGGGATAGTATATGGGAAAAATTGTATATGGATGAACAACTTCTTATTTTACCTTTTATTTTATTTCTCTATGATTTTTATGAAGTTTAATTTCATGTTTACATCTCATATTTATTTTCTATGTGTGTTTTTTCAAGAGTTTGTTTATAAATTAATGAACGTACATGTATTGTGACATTCATGACTTTTTTAGAAAATTAAGTATGTTCAAATGCATGAATATTTTCTCAAATACATAAATATTTCTTATCATAACCAGTAATAAGTTTGTAGAGATGAATATTTTCAAATATTTAAATAGTAATACAAACTTTACTATTTTTGAATATTTTCCATTTAAACAATGATCATATTGAATAAAAATAAGATTTATAAATAAATGTGTGAATTGTTAATCACAGTAGCATGCACAAAATCTACCAAATCATGAGTAAACAATAAAAGAGGAACAAATCATGGGTACAAGAGGAACATGATTTTAGACCTAGAGAAACAAAATTTAAACCTATGAAGAACAAATCATGACTACTAGCGGTTCATGATTTTAGACGAAAGGAACAAAACTTACACACACATTGAAGGTAATCACAACTATAACAAGAACAAAATGAAACAAATTTCAGCGTACATGGAACACATTCCAACTACAATTGGAAGAATGTTTAAACAATAATTTTAGAGCACGTGGAAAAATCATGAAAATAAGAGGAACGAAATTTTGGACCATGTCAAACAAATACGAGTACAAGAGAACCAAAAAATTCAGACCTGAAGAACAAAAGGTATGAGTACAAGTGGAAAAGAATTTAGACCATATGAAACAAATCAAGAGTATAAATAGGAATAAAATTCTAGTCCACGAGAAATAAATCATGAGTACAAGGGAAACTAAGATTTTGACAGTCTGAAACATACAATGAGTGCAACAAAATTGGACCGTGCAGAACAAATCACAACACGAGCAAGGGGCGGAGCTCTCCTTTGGGCAAGTTAGGACGGTTTCCCTATCTTGTTTTTTGGATAAAAACTACACATATATAGACATTTTCTTATGTATATACAAATTTTCCTATTTTCTTCTAAGTAAAGCGGACTCTCTACCCACATAAGAACTCGGATTTAGAAGTATAAATGAAAAACTTGTGAACTTTTACAACTATTAATATGTTAATCTCAATAAGTATAATAAAATTTATCAAATACAATGAATAATAAAATAAAAAGTCTCAAAATACCAATATAAGCAGGGGCGGAGCCAGGATTTGACTATAGGAGGGCGAAGAACACAGTGACCATAAAATACATAGCACAAAACTGTACTGAGTCTTAAATATAGTGTCGAGTCTTAAATAAAGTATCGATATCAATCAACAACAATATAAGTCTTAAAGTTTTTAAAATGCTACATTTTATACTCTTGTAAATCTAAAACATTATTCATGAGCTACAATGAAGATTGAAAAAAATCACTAATCTAGAAACACTAAACTTTGCAGCTCTTTATTTCCTAATATAAACAATTGATTTGTATTTTTTTAGCGGTAAACTTGGAGGTTCTAACTCAATCAGTACATAGCAATTATACAATACTAGATGATACCCCGCGCGTTGCAGCGGAAATTACTAATTAATAACTAAAAATATAATGTATGAAAACATAAAGCACATACATGGATAAAATAAAACATACTGGATCTATGACTTATTTGGTTCAAAAGGTAATAATAACATCACTTGAGAAATTCGGAAATGCAACATAGATTTTGATTGCCCAAATATCCAACATGCAGAGAGAAGTCATATATGACGCCAGAGCCTGGTACTGATAGTCTGTTTCCTAAAGTAGGCTAATTTTTTGAATCGGTGTGTGCAGGCCCTCTTGTTGGTCGTGCAGACAGCCAGGCGGCCCACTGCACGGTGCAGTCGTTGCTTGCCAGAATCAGAGCGATTTTGAACACACAAATTCAAACCAAGGCTGCCACTGATGCAAAAATAGAACCTGCCACTGAACCAATTTCCTCAAATGCTTGGGGCTGACATGGGTCAGATATGAGAAAATGACATCTAAAATGTCAAGAGGAAATAGGAAAAGAAAAAGGGAGCAATTGGGTATCAATCTCAAAGCACATATGTGGTGAGAGATGCTTCCTCTAGGGAGGATGGTCGTACCATATCCGCTTCCTATATATATATATATATATATATATATATATATATATATATATATATATATATATATATATATATATATATATATATATATATATATATATATATATATAATTTGCTACTCTCGCGTTTAGCTATGCATAGGCAGAGCACCGTTGGATTTAGGGATCAAATGCATGCAACCTCTAGATGGAAGTGGGGTGGAACATGGCTGACATAACGGTGTAAGTTTTGTGCATGCATGTAAGAATCTAGGGTTTGGCATGGGTTCCAATTTAGCACACTGTTTTGGCTACAAAAGTTTTAGCATCTAAAATGAGAAGAGATTGAGAACAAGGATTAAAACAGGTTTTGCATGCAGAAGCTTTAGACTATGCGCCATGCAAAAGAGTGCCCTAACAAAGGTTGTTTTGGTATGTGTTTGGTGGCCGCATGCATCCATGAGAATGTGAAGTAAACGAAACAAAGGTTGTTTTGGTATGGATTTTTGCATTACACACTGGGTTCAACGCAATGAAATAAGGCTTAATTTGGTTAGGGTTTACCACATGTAGTATATTAGGGTTTGCCTCGCCTAAATGAAATTTGATAAGCTTTGTTTTGATAGGGCATCATGCATGTAGTATATTAGGGTTAGGGTTTACCATGTAGTATATTTGATAAGCTTTGTTTTGCTAGGGCTTCATACACGTAGTATATTAGGGTTAGGGTTTACCGCATGTTGTATATTAGGGTTTGCCTCACCTAAATGAAATTTGATAAGCTTTGTTTTGCTAGGGCTTCATGCATACAAGGAACACTAACGGTGTTACTATTGAGCCAACATCCTGGGTCTGGATACATGTGCTCCCTATATCAAAAGAGGAGAGAATCAACGGTGGATAGGCTATGCGCAGCTAGGGCTGTCAACGAGCCGAACTCGAGCGAACATTGTTAGGCTCGGCTCGAGCTCGGTAGAAGCTCGAGCCGAGCTCGAGCGAGCCTAGGTTGACCTTCGAGCCTATATCTAAGCTCGAGTTCGGCTCGACCAAAGCTCGAGTAGGCTTGAGCTCGGTTCGTTGAAGCTCGGTAAGAAAATTTTAGTACATCGACATGCAACTACATAGCAAGAAAATAGTAAAGCTTAAAAACGGAATAGCAGAAATGACTCTCATATAATAGTAATACAGTGCCAACATGCCAGCATAATTATTTTAGCAGTCTTACATCAGATGGAATAATAATAGCAGCCTCAATTTTGCGGCAGTACAAAAATCACGAGCTTTATCGAACTGTTTGAGTTCGGCTCGTCTAAGCTCGCGAGCTCGAAAACAGGCTCGAGCTTGGTTTGTTAGAGAGACGAATCAAGCTCGAGCCGAGCTGTTAACGCGCCGAACTCGCACAGTTTGTCAAGCCCGAACTTTTTTGACAGCCCTATGCGCAGCTATGCCTGTGTTTAGCTGGCTATTTCCCATATATATATGCACTACATGCATAGACAATCCTATTAGATAATATAACTACACAAAAAGCTTTTAAACTTGTTTTCTCAATCACGCCATTAGAATCTGGCTGCAAGGCAAAAATTGCAAACCTGTTTAGGCACTTGAGCTTCAATTCAGAGATACTCCATTTGAGCCATGTCGTATGGAAAAAAGTGCAAACTTGTTTCTCAATCCATTTGAGTTTGAATTCAGAGATATTCATAGGTACCTGTAATATGAACAGTAACATCCACACAAGAGTAGGGAAAAACCACAAAACATGTAATTATGCCATGTCATATGGAAGAACAATTAAGCATCTCACCGCGCTAAAACAGGGGAAAGAATTGATGCCTCGCAAATACTCTGCAAAATAGATATACTATCCACTGGAAGTTGGAGTGGTGCTAAAAAATAAACAGGATGTGATAAAACAATGTTGTATGACATGACCAGAAGCTTGGTTACGATGCATATTACAAATGAATCTCACCTTGAGCCGGATATTTCATAGAAGTAGGCTTTGAAGTCTCTCATCCTTCTCATCTCTTGAAAGATACGTAATGAAACAAATGTGTGTGTCTTCCGCAAACAAGCATGCCCCACCCTTTGTTCTACTTGCTAACATCAAGAAGGAGGCTAGCCAGCCAAGCGATTGAGTGAAATCATGCTAGTTCTTGTATTCTTATTACTTCATGAATCTTCATATAAAACGTCTCAGTTAAGAGACGGGGGCAAAATTTGGCCCTCGTTTATTTCAAAAAAAAAATTGAGATGATGCCTGCTACTTCGGAGCTGTGAAGGTAGAGTGCCGGGGTTGCAGAAAAGCCTGTCGAAGTACAACAACTATCACCATGATGACTAGCAGTAGCTAAGCTGTTCCAAGTTGTAGTTTACATGGATGGCCTGAACTTGAACTTTGTTGCGTGTGCGTGTACATCAAGTGGTTGTAGGATAAGAATTTCTTACGCAGCGTTCGATGCCAAGTTAAACGGGCGCTTCACCGACCTTTGGACTAATGTAAAAGAACATCGTGTTCGGAACCGAGCCCATTTGCACTAAACAAACAAAGTGACTCCTTAATTAAACCAAACATCATGTAAGCTTGTTTCGGGTTGAGGGAACGGGAGTCCCAAAACTATGCTTGCAAACATTTTTTATCAGCAATAAAATCAAACAAAAATCAGTGCATGGATGGCATGTATCCATTCTTAGGAGCAACATTAACCAAATGATTGCTGAGAAGATATTTGGCAATGCACAATCCTGCATGCATGTTCCATCACTTCATGCTTAAGTAATAGTCAGTGATAGCAATAGCATCGGATCGATGAGATCTGCAAGGACCCTGTTCACAGTGAGCTGTGCTGCTACAAAATTAAGACCAAGAAGCAAAAGTGCTGCATCTATGCAAGTACCACGAAGCTTCCCATTTCTGTTGTATTAAATTCTTGTGATATTAAATGTTTTAGTCTTGATATTTCTTAGACAAGCGAGAGGCAACGCCCCCCCCCCCCCCCCTTGGGCATCAGGAGCGTCTCCCAGCTTCCCTGAGCCAACGCCCCTCCCCTCCCTGCCGTCGGCCAGTGCTACCGGGTAAATATTGGGCGGCGCCGGCGGCTCTTCTCTACCCGCACATCAGGGGCCTAGGCTGGGCTCTGCGGCACCGGCGGCTCTTCTCTACCCGCACAGCAGGGGCCTAGGCTGGGCTCTGCGGCTTGGCGGCGGTGCGACATAGAGTGGTGGCAGCTCGACCTAGAGATGGTGTAGGAGATCGACAACGGCGGTCTAGAGTTGGCGGTGGTGAGGAGGCGTGCACGAGTAGAGTGGGAGCAACGGAGGTGACCCTGCTGTAGTGTGGAGGAGGGGCCTTTACGGGCCTGATCTGTGCCTGGTCAAGCTTGTCTGGGCCTGGTGTGGCCCTTCTTTCGCACCCAGTCTGCGACCCTTCCGGTGGTGGAGAAAGGGATCCTCCGGGTAACCGTGATGTTGCTACCTTTGAGCTTGGATCTCCAGCTAGCCTAACCCCTCTGTTTGCAAGCCACACGGTGTGTTGTCTCCCGTGCCAAAGATTTGAGTTTGCGGATGCCGGGGCGGCGACCATGGAAGGAGATGCTAGATGTGTGCTCTTGTCAAGCAATTGCAGGGGTGGTGTCCATCCCTTTGGTCATACATATGGCGAGGGGTTTGGCAACAGATGATCCTGGTGTTGGTGTGAGCGGTTCCCTGGTAAAGTTTTCGAGGCATCGTGCTGGCAAGGTGGCCCTTCCTTGGGTTGGCTTGTCCCTTTTTTTCTCTGATGGCATGGGGGTGGATCTGAGCGAAAGATCCGTGCTTTGGCGCCAGCGATGGTGACATCTATGGGTGTCACTATCCTCTTGAGGGCGTTGTTTTTTTGTATCCCCTTTGTGAATGTGCTCCTGGTAAAAACTCTGCCCGTGGCGGGCATGGTGACAGTGGCGCGACACGTCGTTACCCACTTGGGCAGTGGTGGTGGCAGGACCAAAGTGTTGTGTTGTCAAACTCATATCATATACTATATACTTTCAAATATTCTACTATTTTTTGTGATTTCTCTCATGTATATAGATGATTGGCCAAAATCCTGCGTAGTCAAGTGAATACATAGAAACCCCTTGGCACAGCCACTGCACTTGGGGCGTCGCCGGGGAGCTCAGGTTATATCCCAGTGCAGATTTTGGATTCATTGTCTTGGCATCAAGCTTCTTCGACTTCAGCGTGTTGGGTAGTCTAGGTTGCTTTCCATTAGGCGCGTCGTCTGTTTTTCTTGTTCGGCTTAGAGTTGGTGGCTCGTTGCCATCACGTATGTCGGTTTTCCTTTCGACCTAATTGTTGTATCGGTTCGGCGTATGACTTTATTTATAAAGCAGGACAAAAGCCTATTTCAAGATATATTTCTTAGTCAAGCTGATTTATTCAATGCCGCTACACAGCCAGTAGCTCAATGCGACTGCAAATTTGACAAATTACGAGGTTAACAATTTCAACCAACGAAAATGTAAGTAGATTTACCCTGGAATATGACAATGCTGCCATTTTTGTTAGTAAAGCAGCCCATGTTCAGAAGAATAACTATTCATTGACTTCTTCTTTTTTTGAAAATAAACATATATATTAATATTACAAGATACCAATTACACCCAGCTCCTGCAACAACGCATTCTCCTAACCAAAAGACAAGAAATCTATCTTTTTAGAGTTATCGTCCCGATAAAAAAAATATTCTTGTGATAGGCCCTGTTCCCGGTAAGAAATATAGTGAGATTGTCTTTCCCATTCTTTCTCCTGATCCTGCTACGGACATACAGATACAAACAGCCAAAAAAGAAAGCATAATTATAAAAAAAAGTCCCGCTACAATGACCCATTCATTGAAACAGCGGTACTATCTCCACCAAGACAACACTTCTCCAAAAGTGCCGCCTCCAAGAAGGTTATGAACAAATCTACAGCCTATTCTTGCGGATACGAAATTTGCAAAATGCACATACTTGAGAAGGCCATGTGTGCGAAAACGTTCAAACAACTGATCCTATCGGATGAAGTAAGAATGTTCCCAAAAAGATGCATAGGTAGCTAGTCGGAGATCAAGAATCGAGTTTCAACAGTACAGATCATAGAATGGAATTCCAAGAGATGAGCCTTCTTAATCTTTTCTCTTTTCGAAATCTTTCATTTCTGATCGAGCAAACTCACAACAAGGATGCCAACACACAAACAGATCAATAGATGTACATCCTTGCCATTGCAGGACTTAGGAGCACCACTACACTACCCGAGACCAAAACTGTCAGAGACATCTACCTGAAACTTCTGAACTACTCCATGTACACACACACAAGAAAGAATCTGTCAAGCCTAGCTAGAAACTAAAGAGAACCAGATCAAGAACAGAACATCTATTCTTGAATGAACCTACCTACTAAAACAAGTCTAAATTCATTTTCTTCACAAACCTAAAACATCTTATATTTTGAAACGGAGGGAGTAGAATGGAATTCCAAGAGATATGCCTTTTTAATCCTTCCTTCATTCTTTTGTCAAAATCTTTCATTTCTGATCGAGAGCAAACTCGCAACAAGGATGCCAACACACAACAGATCTATAGATGTACATCCTTGCCATTGCAGGACTTAGGAGCACCACTACACTATCCGAGACCAAAACCGTCAGAGCGACATCTATCTGAAACTTCTGAACTACCCCATATACACACACAAGAAAGAATCTGTCAAGCCTAGCTAGAAACTAACGAGAACCGAATCAAGAACAGAACATCTATGTCAGAGTCGGAGCGGAAGAGAGACGGGTGAGCTAGTCATGGCAGCAGAGGAGCATGACGACGCATCGCCGGATGATGTAGAGCCTGGCCTTGTGCTCCCTCAGCATCCTGCTCAGCCCTCCAGCTGACCCCTTATTTTGCTTCCGATGGCTCTTCATCTTGTACATCTTGTCCATCCTGAACAGAGATGGTGATCGAGACTGAGACAGGTGACCTGGGAGGCTCTCTGCTGCTACTACTGTGTTGGATCTGGCTCTGATGTGGTTGCGACCAAGTGTGCAGAGCTTGCCATGCTTATATAGTAGCAGGGAAATGGCCAAATAGCAAGGACTACTCCCTCCCTCACATCACATGATCATCATCTTTGCCAACTTGGGAGTATAAAAACCTGACGCGAGAGGGACGTTTTCCGAGAGAGATGGGGGCATATGCCCCTTGCAGGGAGTGGGGAGCTACCGCTAGCTCCTCCACATGCTGCAGGAGACAGCGTCTCTCAAGTTGCAGCGGGTTCCGATGGCGCTCCAGGGGACAGTCGCCTCATGGACAGCCAAAAAAGGCCACCCTTGACAACCGAACCCATCGCCTCCATTCCATGATCAGGATCGTGCTGACTAATGGCTTCCCTTTTTCGGCATGTTTTTTTTCTCCCTTTTGTGGAAGAGCAAGGCGCCTTTCGTTGTGGAGAACTGTCCGGTCGGATCTGGGAGCTTTTATATGTCGTTGTTCAAGTTAGGTTAGGGGATTCGCATTTTATAATGCGTGATGACATGATGATGATGATAATGTTCCATATCGGATATCCAAGCTGGTATGTACCCAGTACTTTTGGCTTTTGTAGTCACGCCTTAATCATTTTATTCGGCTACTATTAGGAGTATGTGTGTCCGTACAGGTAGCGAGATTGATAATAAATACACATGCAGAGAAAAGGATTAGTACTAATACTCGTCTGATTAGCTAAGTATAGCTGGCGCCTTGCGTGCAGATAACCTAAACAAGGACGACATTTTTTTATAAAATATGATTGTATATCTTTTTACAAAGATCATTATAACCATCTTTGTTAATACTACCTCCATTCTGTAAAATAAGGCATATAAATTTAGTCAAAAGTTAAGCAGTGTAAAGTTTGATCAAGTTTATAGAAAAAACTATCAACAGTTATGATACTACGTAGCTATAAGCATGAAAATATATTTCATTGTCTTTATAATGAGATTGAATTGACATTGTAGGGTTTTTTTTTTTACAAAACTTAGTCGTTTGCACTGTTTGACTTTTGACTAAATTTATACATCTTGTTTTATTGAACGGAAATAGTATCCGATAATAGTTATTGTTGGAATTGACATATGGTGGCCACAAACCAAGATAAAAGGGGAAGTTGACCTATGATGACACATTCTTGGTGAAGAAATACTGGCAGCATACAATTTTCCGACGACATACAATTTTTGGAAACGCTGCCGATATTTTTTCCCCAATATCATTGGCGTTATACTTAAGCTATTACTACAAATCACTTATAATTTAAAGGCTTCCCCTGTTACTAGTGCACATAGTGAGCTGACGCCTCGAAATCCTGGCGACATGCCTAAGGTACGACAGCTGATGGTTCAGAGAGAGCCACAAATGAGTTGATGAACACTCTTGTCCTCTAGGTCGTCGTCTTCCAAAGAAGGCACTTTGGCGGAGAGACCAACATTTGAGGCCTCTCCGCTTCTTTACCGCCACTGTCCAAGAGAACCATGTTGTACGTATGGACGTCAGGGAAGCACAAATGTCGATGAGAACACCGACGAGCGGTGAAAACGTCGATCGAAAGCAGTTTGACGACTGGTTACAACGAAGAAGCTCCTCACGCCGAGGACACTCGTAAGCCTAGAAAGAATGAACATGGCACCGAATATGTGTGGCCGAAGGTGGAGCACAGGCAACAAAGAACCCTAGATAATAAAACAAAAAAGTTAGCACCAAATAGAAAGCTATAGGGAATGTGAACTATAGAAATAATGCAAGGGAAAAGGATGGGAAACGTAACATAGAAAAGCCATACAAAGGCGAAGAAGCAAAGGAGATGACCTACGATGCAACAAGAACAACAACGGAGGTCGGAGCCAGAACCTAGCCCGGAGGCCCCGAAAGCACAATCACGGTGCTAAAACCATCTAGAGTAGCTAGAACTAGAGCACCATCTAACCCTAGAAAATAACACATTAAGGAAGTTAGAGTTGTATACAAAGCCATGTGGGAGGTAAGGTACAAATGCATTCGATAAAGAAGCGGATGGAAGATGATGTGGAAATAAGTAAACCCTTGAGCATGCGATGCGACGGAGGTATCATAACATGCAAAAGCATAAGGAGGCATTCGACACAACATGCGGGGCAAAGATGTGTTGCCAAAGAGGGCCGGACAAATTGTCATCATTGTACAAGAGAAGAGGGATACTAGACATGTAGTGGACGCCAAACCCTAGAAATACAATGTAATAAATCTCAATGCCGAACATAGAGCTACAAAGTGGATCATAACCCTTGAAGAAGCAAAGGGAACACACCACACAAGAAGAATAACAGCCGAGCAAGATGATGAAGACAAGCGTGTGGGAAACTCGTCGGCACAGGAAGTGGAGGGCGTGGACCTAGAGAGTACGCCTAAAAAGACGTGCCCGGTGTGGAATCAAAATAAGGAGAGGGCACATTCGCTAGACGAGGCAGGGATGTCGCCCATATAGCCAAGAGGCTCACACTCAACACTCAATAGTAGAGGAGGGCTCGTCAACGGCAGGTGAAGAGGACGAATGGCATGTGGTTGACATCATACAACCTAAGATCTGGAGAGGGGGACGAAGCACCATGCACGATAAATGCGACATCATGTATGGCGAGAATGTGTAGAATGAGAGGAGACGTAGTGTGGTTAGAGAGAAGGAGAGCCATGGTAGAGGTCATGTGTATACACAGAAAGGGAGAAAAGACGGAACATGTCACAAAACCACACAACATGGTCCCTCTCACCAAGATATGAGTGTACAATGACAACATGGCTCTGGCTTCATGTTGTGATAGATGGTTTGTCGCCACTCGAGGGCCCACATCTTGCCACGTGGGACTAGCAATTTGGGAAACCTTTAGTCACACCTCTTACCATGCATAAATGACTAAATTGGCCTCTGTGATTTATTATACAGATTACTGAAATAAATATAAATGGGCTGGCCCGATAATCAATAATTCAAACATTATCTCACTACTTATAGCATGTGGTGCTCGTCTTTTATGGAACTGTAAACATCTTGGTTATTTAGTACGGATAGTTCCCTTCAATAACGCATAAGTTATAACGGATTCCTTGACATACATGGACACAACAGATGTATCAGTGCACATGTTTATAGTCAGGTAAACATGCAAAGTAGCTAATGCAAGAGAATTCATGAAAAGGTCTGCAACAAAGAGTACAGAGGAGTCTGGAGCTGTGGTTACGAGCTGCGATTACTGGTTGAATCAGTTTGACTCAAAGCTCAAGTCAACCAGCCAGAAGGACCCAACCGACCAAGCCCTTTGATACTCCCTCATCCAAACAATGGCTTCTGACTTGCCTCACCAAACCATACTAAGAGCTATTTGACTTATTTTTCTTATCACTGAACTTGGTGATGCCACTTTTAACTATTTTACTTTACATTGCATGAAATATTATACGACACAGTTGTTGACGGCTCGGACTATATCGGCTTCGGTATAGACATTCTCGACGACTGCATCGACGCGTCTCGGTCAATCTTCTCGCGCACTATGTGCATGTGGCTTCATGTGCGGCTACCTCGACACCGGAATCCCCGACCATGACATTGACCATGGCGACCCCTCACACGGCTACCTCAACCACCACGGCACTGTCCAACGCTCTCGGCTCCCACGACAACGGCACAAGGGCTATCATCTAGCTTGAGCATCATCAGCTTTCTCTACAGTCCAAGCTACCACGACGCGACACCGTTCGTGACGTTCCCGCTCCTACTGCGGGTGGATGTCAGTCCACTGGTTCTACTTTAGTTTATCTCTAGTCTAAACGTCCGCGACGTTCCATTTGTTCACGACGCTACCGCTACGATTGCGTGGATGTTAGAGTATTATACAGACACAATTGTTATGATAGTTTTTTTGTGAAATAAACTATATATTTCATTAGACAATCAAGAGATTACATATATGGTCAACACCTAAGACAAACATGTTTATCAAGCAACTTTGCACAAAGAACTTCACAATTAAAATTACAATTCCACTTTTGAAGAAACTTTTGCCTCGCCGAGCCGTCGTCCACCGTCCTCCGCCGCCACCATGGTAGCATCGGAAAAAGAGGCGAAAAACCGTCAAACCTAGATTTGGGAGAGCACCATCGCATACAAGGATGCTTTTCGAGCCGATGAGCCGAGTCGTCGTAAGCGACGAGCCCGAGACTTTGTGGCACGTCAGCCAGGGATCTTCCCGTGGTCACCAGATCCCGACACCATCATCTTCATTCGACGTAGTCGTAGAAGAGACAAGTTGTTGCATGCCGTCTTCCATGCGCACAGCTGCAAAACGACAAACATGAATCCAGAGACAAGCGAGAAGATCGGGCCACCTGTCCCCCGACGTCACAGGTTAGAGCGACACCGATATGGAGGAAGAACAGGGGCAAATTATTCCGACGCGACGTAGTCTCCTCCATAGAAGCCACGCCTCAAGGAAGAAGAGGACCAACCCTAACTACAGGCCAGAGCCCAGGGTCTCCACCCCCTTCCGTCGTCGGAACGGCCGACAGAGGAGGCAGGGACCGGCGGCTGATGTAGGTTTGGGGTCAGATGCGATCGCCTGGAGGGGAAACCATTTCCTAGAGAGTGCTAGTTGTGTGTGAAATCGTAGTTTAGGATAGTTAGGATTCTAGCCTAACTGGACTTGTACTACAAGATTATCCCATGTATGTCTATATATATTCACCCATGAGGCTTAATAATACATCCATCATATTTCGCCAATCTCTCTCTATACTTCTATAGTCGGTGTGTAGACTAAAAAATTGTGGTACATGTGAGGGCTATATACCTATAAGCTTTTGTCAAAGGTTTTGATATCTGAAATGTTATCCGTGAACATAATGTGTGTTGTCCGCGGCATCTTATAGTCATCGTATCTTGTAAACAAGTCATTTAACGAGAAATGCAACCCCCGTAGGAGGGGCCCCCAACACCATATCTGCTCTCCATTTGTTGGAGATTCGTGCTATGCATTTTACAAATAACCCTCCCACCTCATCTCTTAGGTCTGTTGCAGTTTTTCTATCCAACCCCTAGCATTTTCGGATATTCTCTATTTTTGTCGCTTGTTTGTCTCCTCACAATCGATAGTCTTCTACACGTTACTGTTTCTTTTTCACCTCATTTTTCTCGTAAAATTTCAGGAATATTTAACAAAAAATTTATGTATATTTTTAATTCTAAAAATGAAACATGTATAATTTGTTTTTTCAACAATCTCATTTGATAAATTTTATTTTTGTACTTTTTATTTAACAATATTTAGACACTCTTACTTTATTTCATCCTAGATTCAGAAGTTTCATACAAGATTCACATGTTTTACTTAGCCAAATATTATTTTGTTGATTTAATTAGCCAGTTTTATGTACAATCTAATTTTCAGAAAATACATCTAAAAATAATAGTTTCAAATAAATTATATTAATTCGCTCAAGGGAAGTTTCTGAAGGGTTTCGCGGCATAGTAAATCAAAATTTTCTACGGAGCGAACAGAGGGAAAGCCAAGATCTAATCTAGGAGATGCAAACAACGAGAGAGATTGGATTAGATCTTCATACCCTTGAAGATTCGCCTGCAGAGCGTTAAATCGGAACGTGGGTGATGTAGTCGTACTCGCTTCTCCTCCTCGCGATCCGATCCGATCTAGCACCACAAGTGGCGGTGCCTCCGTGAGATGCACACGTGCAGCACCTCGACGTCTCCTCCTTCCTCGGACCAGCAAGTATGGTGGAGAGATAGATTGGATCTACAACACGACGGCGTGGTGTATATGGTGGAGAATTCTGCGGCAGGGCCTACACAAGCAGTCGAGAGGAGAGAGGAAAGCTAGCAAGGCGGCTAGGGTTTGGAGGAGAGGTGTGTGGGGTTGGTGCGCCCCCCTCTTTATATAGAGGCGCAGCTAGCCCCTCCCCAAGCCCAAAGGATAAGGAGTGGGGGCATGGACTCTCCTCTTCTAGAAACCCTATCTCTAGTTTAAACGATTTAAACTCTCTAGGATCGGCTGGGCCCTATGGGGCCTTGTGCCCTGGCCCAATGCGGCCAGGACACTCCCTCATAGGCCCATGCCCCTCCGGAAGGTGGGGCCACGTTGGTCCCCTTCGGAAGGTTCTAGAAGCTTCCATAATACCGATTAACTTGGAACAATTCAAACTCCAAAAACTACACCGCCTTATATGAATCTTATTCTCCGACCATTCCGAACCTCTCGTGATGTCCCGGATCCCATCCGAGACTCGAACAAAAATTCATAAACCAATTATCCAACCTATCCTAGCGTCGAGATACGTTATGTGTGACCTGCGTTCGAGAATATGCAGACATGATCTTCTATCAATAATCAACAGCGGGGTCTGGGCACCCATATTGACTCCCACACATTCATCGATGATCATATCGGATGAACCACGATGCCAGGATTCAATCAATCCCATATATATATTCCCTTCGTCTCGCGATATTTTACTTGCCCGAGATTCGATCGTCGGTACCGTCATACCTAGTTCAATCTCGTTCACATCAAGTACTTTACTCGTTCCATAATCCGATATCACTTTGTGATTAACTCCTTAACCACATGCTTGCAAGTGGTGTTGATATCGATTACCGAGTGGGCCCGAAGTATATCTCTCCGACTTGGGAGGGACAAATTCCATCTCGATACATACAACCCAACAGATACTTTCCGATCACCTGAGAGACACCTTTATGATCACCCTCTCATAGGATGACGTTTGATGACCTCAAAGCTTTCTTTCGGTAACAGGGAGTTGCATTATCTCATGGTCTAAGGAATACAATATTTGACGTAGGAAAAGCTTCGCAAAGATGAACACGATGAAACGATCTAATTGCTTCGCTTAGTTTGGGTCTGTCCATCATATCATTCTCCCAATGATATGATCTCATTATCAATTGACAACTCATGTCTATGGTTAGGAAACCTTAACCATCATTGATCAATGAGCTAGTCCTTAGAGGCGTACCAGGGACACGGTGTTGTTCACAAACCACACAAGTATTAATGTTTCCGCTTAATACAATTCTAGCATGGAATATAAACTTTATCATGAACAAGAATTATAATAATAACATCTTTATTATTGCCTCTAGGGCATAATTCCAACAGTTTCATTAAGCATTTTACAACTGTTAAATTCATGGACGTTTAATTTATACAAGATTCATAAGTTTTCATACAAGATTCATAATTAAATATATTCACAAGTAGAAACCGACGCACCGGTATTTACACACAGAGAGTACATGCATCATACACGGTTCATGAACTTTCTTTTTCTACAGCTCATAAAGCCATAGAATGAAAATTAACCCATTAGATTTTCTTCATACATAGTCTATATACAGAGAGAATACATGCTTCATACACGATTGATGAGCTTGCTTTTCTATAGCTCAAAACATATCTGTTTCATAGATGGTTCATAAAAAATATATAAGAAACTTCACTAGAAATTGAAAGAACCATAGAAGAAATCATTCTTTACACATACAAGATTCAATTAGATCCAACAACGTTTCATTACAGATTCCTAACATTTTTTCAAGTGAATCAAGATTCACACAAGAACCATACTTGATTCAACAATTTTTTTTGACAAATCCGATCTGGAAAACAAGATTCAACATATTTCATACAACAAAAGAGGAAAAATCGTACTCCCGTCGCCTAGATCCGTGCCACACAAAATAAAATTCCGATAAATCTAGAAGTTGTCATTATGATAAAATTACAAGAAAAAAAAGAAATATCCATTACATATCCATAAAAGATTCATACAAAATCGGTTGAACTAGAACTGGATCCTAACATAAAATACAAAAACATGAAGAAAAAAGAAAGAAAAAAGAGCGAAAAATCAAAGAACAAAGAAAGGAAAAGGAGAGGCCTCCAATCCTCCAGATCTGCTCGGAGCCGGCAAGCCGCTTGTGGAGGATGGGGGGAGAGAGAGACGTAGGCGCTAGGCCCTCCACCACGCGCGCGAGTGGCCGCCGCCGGCCGCTGTCATGGGAGAGAGCACCCGTGGCCACCCTGGGAGAGAGAAGGGAGGCCGTGCGTGGAGGGTCGCTGCGTGGGGAGAGAGAGAGGTGTGGCGGCGCTGGGAGAGAGAGGTCTGGCGGCGATGGGACGGGTACGGCCGCGCAGAGCAGTCTGGGTTAGTACGTATGAGGTTTGGTGGTTATCCTCTCCCTCTAGACCGTAAAATATAAATAGTATGAGGGCCAAAATGTAAATGTATTTTACATAAAGACTAGTTGACTTTCGCACGAATCTTTAACACATCGATGATATAGATGGTACCGGGGGTCCAACTTACGCCGGCTAAATCCCTTCTCGTCATTTCACCCGGATCGTACATCATTTCTTGTAAGTCTCTCCAAGTTGCTACAGCTAACTAGCCATGTCATCTTCTGCTACTGGGTTTCGGTCCGTAGACAAGAAAACTTGAATTCTAGATTTACAGCTTTGCACAGTTCATGCGGATCGATACCTGATTGCATCTTTCTATTTGTTCAACTTTGTAAACTAAATTTTCATTCGGTTTCTGAAGGAAACGTCGTGCCACTCTCAGAGGTGTGAACGTAGAGTGCTTCGGTTCAGGTCTATGGTTTGTATCTGTTAGATGTATGTATATATTATTGTATTTCCCCCGTATGTTAGGGGCTCGTTATATTTGCCTGTCATATTTATATATTGTGGCCTTTGGCCCCCAGAGGAATACAACTTTGTCTATTCCTAACATGGTATCAGAGCCTTAGGGTTTGTTCCTTTTGTCTTGTTGCGCCGCGTCGCCGCTTCGTTTTTCCGCGCGTCCGGCCGCAATCGCTTCGCCCACGACGGAACCTGTCCTGCCATCTCCGTCGCGGTCTCCCAGACGCGCAGACGCGCGGCCCCGCGGTCTCCCAGACGCGCAGACGTGCGGCCCCCGTCGTGCGCCTGACACACGCGGGACGCGGGACGTCCACCGCGCGGCTCCCTTGGCCCCCTCTGTCGCCACGCAGGCTTTCCACGCGCGGGACGCGTTTCCGCGGGCCGGGCGCTGTTCTGGCGCTGCTCGGGCGCTGTACGACTTGCTGTATCTTGGACCGTCGGCTCTGGTTCCTTCCTCGCGCTGCTCCTTTGGTTGACCGTCGGCTCCTGGTTCCTCCTCTGGCGCTGCTCCTTTGGTTGACCGGCTCCTCGGTTCTCCTCCGCGCTTTCTCCGACGCACCGCCCGCCCGCCTGTTCCTCCCACTCGCTGCCGACGCTCGACGCTTGCCAACGCCGCAGCTGCCTTGTCTGGATCGAGATCTGATTCAAAAAAAAAAAAAAAAAAAAAAAAAAAAAAAGATGTCTTCTTCATCGGGTTATGTTGCGATTCCTCGCTGCCCGGTGGTATTCGATGGCGCGAATTATCCTGATTTTGCTGCCTTTATGCGCGTTCACATGCGCGGTCTCCGTCTTTGGGGTGTGCTCTCCGGCGAGGTCTCCTGTCCGCCGTGCCTCGCTCTGGCACCTCCGCCCGACACCGATTGTGCTTGCCGATGCTTCTCGGGAGGCCAAGGATGCTGCTCAGAGCGCCGATGATATTCTTGTTGCTGCCTATGACCGAAGTTCAAGCAATATTCTGCTGATCTCGAGTCCTATCGCCACGCCCGACCGCCTACACTCGGTGGGTCGATGAGGATGCTCGTCTTCTTCTTCTCACCTCCGATGTTCTCGCCCAAGATGTTGCTGAGTTCATGAGTCTCCCTCACTGCTCGGTGGGCCCATCTTCGCCGCTATCAGCCGTCTGGGGATGCTCTTTACCTGTCTGTGGTTCGTCAGGAGCATGCTCTTCAGCAGGGGGATTCCACTATTGATGAGTTTTATACTCAGAGTGCTGCTATCTGGCGTCAGCTTGATTCTCTCCGTACTGCTGTTTGTGGCACATGCTCGTGCTGCCAGATTGTGCGCTCGGACTTGGAGTTTCACCGCATCTATGAGTTTCTGTCTCGGCTTCGCCAGGAGTTTGAGCCCCGGCGTGCTCAGCTGAATGCTCGTGGTCGTGTTCCGCTCTCTGAGGTGTTGTCTGAGCTTCGGGCTGAGGAGACCCGTCTCCGTGGTGCTGGTCTTCTTGCGGTTCCATCTGCGCTTGCTACTCGTGGTGCTCCTTTGCCGTCTGCTCCCTCGACTCAGCCGCGGTCTCCTGTACCGCCGCCACCGATACTACCCACTCCTCCAGGTCAGGGTCAGGGTCAGCTTCAGCACCAGCAGGGTCAGAGTCAGCAGCAGGCTCGTGGTCAGGGTCGTCGTGGTTCTCTTCGTCACTGCTCTTACTGCAACAGGGATGGTCACACTTGGGCCACCTGTTATACACGCGACCCCAGTTTACGTCAGCAGCACCAGGCTCGTGGACCGTCGGCTCCTTCCGGGTCTTCAGCAGTGGCCCTCTCTGACCAGGACCTTATCAGGAGTCTTCGATCTCGCTTTCACATGTGCTCTTCTTCGACGGCACCGCTGGTTCTGCGGATCGACTCTTCGTGCAATGTCGACCACCTTCTACACAACAGTGCGTCTCCGTGGTATCTGGATTCTGGAGCTTCTTTTCATATGACATTTGAGTCTTCTTCTCTGTCCGCTCTTCGTTCCCTCCCTTCTCCTGTCCGTGTTTTTACGGCTGATGGTACCTCTCTCCCTGTTTCTCGTCGAGGCACCCTTTCTACTTCTTCCTTTTTTGTTCCTGACATCTCTCATGTCCCTCTTCTTAAGATGAATTTGTTTTCTGCTAGCCACCATCGACTCTGGTTGTCGCGTCATTCTTGATCTGATTCTTGTGTTGTTCAGACCGTCGCACCTGTGCCCTGGTTGAGCTGGCCTCGCAGCCGTGATTCTTCGTGACTTTGGGAGTTAGGCGGCTTGTTCCTTCCGCTGCCACTTCATCCGCCAGTTCTTCTCCGGTTGTCGCCTCTACTACCAGCTCTTTTCAAGAAGGTGGCATCATCGTCTTGGTCACCTCTGTGACTCTCGCCTCGTCATTAGTTCATCGTGGTCTTCGGGGTCATCTCGGAGATGGGTCTTTGCATTGTCGGGCTGTAGGTTGGGTAAAGATTCAGCTTCCATATCCTACTAGCGGCGTATCTCAGCGACCTTTTGATTTAGTCCATTCGATGTTTGGGGTCCGGCTCCTTCGGCGAAAGGGGCCATCGCTACTATATTTTATTCATCGATGATTTTCTCGGTACACTTGGTTGTATTTTATGCGCCTCGTAGTGAGGTGCTCTCCATATATCAGCGTTTTGCGGCTATGGTTCGTACTCAATATTCTACCCCATCCGTGTTTCAGGCTGATTCTGGTGAGTATATCTCCCGATGTTGCGAGGTGTTCTTCTTGAGCAGGGCACTCTTGCTCGATTCTCTTGCCTGGCGCACATGCCCGAATGGTGTTCGAGCGTAAGCATCGCCATCTTCTTGAGACCACTCGCTATGATGATTGCTTCTTCTCTCCGCCGCATTGGCCGAGGTCGTCGCCACGCGGCTTACCTCATCAATATTCAGCCTTCGCGCCTTGCGGTGGTGGTATCCCTCTTGAGCGCCTCTCTGGACAGTCTCCAGATTACTCCATGCTTCGTTTGTTTGGTTGTGTTTGCTATGTTTTACTTGCTCGCATGAACGCACCAAAGACCGTCACCTGTTGAGTGTGTTTTCCTCGACATGTTGATGAGCATAAGGGCTATCGCTGTTGGGATCCTGCTATCGTCGGATGCGTATCTCTCGTGATGTTACTTTTGATGAGACGCGTCCTTTTTATCCCCGTCCCACCGCTGGTACTTACCCGGTGGAAGATATCTCGTTTCTTCTTTTTCCTGACACACCCCCTTCTACCCCTATTGTGCCTTCTTCCGCATCTCCTCCCCCTGATGTCTCTTCTTCGACACCGTCCTCTTCTTCTCCGTCTAGTTCTCCTAGTTCTCCTCGTTCTCCGGAGTCTTTCTCTTCTATTCCCTCTTCTTCATTGTCGTCTCCTGCGTCATCTTCCTCTGATGATCTTCCCTCTACTCGTCCTGTTCGTCAGCGTCGTGCCCCACATCGTTACTCTCCCAGTCAGTATGGTCTTTCTGTTGCCTCCGAGCCAACTTCTTATCGGGATGCTGAGCATCATCCTGAATGGCAGCTGGCCATGGCTGAGGAGCTTGCCGCGCTTGAGCGCACTGGCACCTGGGATCTTGTTTCTCCTCCTCCTGGTGTTCGTCCTATCACGTGTAAGTGGGTCTATAAGATTAAGACCCGCTCTGATGGATCTCTTGAGCGCTATAAAGCGCGTCTTGTGGCTCGTGGTTTTCAGCAGGAGCATGGTCGTGACTATGATGAGACCTTTGCTCCGTGGCTCATATGACCACCGTATGCATTTCTTCTTGCTGTTGCTCGTCAGCTGGTCGTGTCCCGGCTTGATGTTCGTAACGCCTTTCTCAATGGTGAGTTGCGTGAGGAGGTTTATATGCAGCCCTCCGGGTATTCCGTTCTGAGGGATGGTTTGTCGCTCGACGTTCTCTTTATGGCCTCAAACAGGCCCTCGTGCTGGTTTGAGCGCTTTGCTTCGTAGTGATCGCTGCTGGTTTCTCTCCTAGTGCTCATGATCCAGTTGTTTGTTCATACTTCTCCTCGTGGACGACTCTTCTTCTTCTTTATGTTGATGATATGATCATTACTGGTGATGATTCTGAGTATATCGCCTTTGTTAAGGCTCGTCTTCGTGATCAGTTTCTTATGACTGATCTTGGTCCTCTTCGATACTTTCTTGGGATTGAGGTTTCCTCCACTTCTGATGGCTTTTACATCTCCCAAGAGAAGTATATTCAGGATCTTCTTGCTCGTGCTGCTCTTGGGGATGAGCGCACTGTTGAGACCCCTATGGAGCTTAATGTTAAGCTTCAACCTACCGATGGTGATCCTCTTCCGATCCGACGCTGTATCGCCATCTTGTTGGGAGCCTTGTTTATCTTTGTCACCGTCCCGACATCTCTTATCCTGCTCATATTCGAGTCGGTTTGTTTCGCTCCTACCATCGCTCACTATAGCCATCTTCTCCGTGTTCTTCGTTATCTCCGTGGTACGATCACTGTCGTCTTTTCTTTCCTCGCTCCTCCAGCTCCAGTGCTATTCGGACGCTTACGTGAAAGTGATCCTTCGGATCGTGCTCACTTTCGCCATCGTGTGTTTCTTGGTGGTTCGCTCATTGCTTGGAAGACAAAGAAATGCAGACAGCTTCCTGCTCGAGTGTTGAGGCTGAGTTGCGGCGATGGCCTTGTTGACCGAGGTGACCTGGTTACGGTGGTTACTATGGATTTTGGGGTCTCTATTACCACCCCCACCTGGTTTTGTCTCGACAAGAGGTGCTATTAGTGTTGCACGTGATCCGGTCAAGCATGAGCTTACCAAGCATATTGGTGTTGATGCTTTCTATACACGTGCTCAGGTCAGTATGTGCCTTCAGATTTACAGTTGGCGGATTTCTTCACGAAGGCACAGACCAGAGCGCAGCATGATTTCTTACTCTCCAAACTCAGTGTTGTGGATCCACCATGAGTTTGAGGGGGTGTGTTAGATGTATGTATATATTATTGTATTTCCCCCGTATGTTAGGGGGCTGCCTGCATATTTGCCCTGTACATGTACTATATATTGTGGCCTTTGGCCCCCAGAGGAATACAACTTTGTCTATTCCTAACAGTATCAACTGCCCAAACTTCGGATGAGTGTGCTACTGGTCGATGTACACCAACTAGCACCAAGATTAGTACAGTAGTATCTAAGCTGTTCCAAGCTATATAGTTTACATGGATGGCCTGAATTTGGACGTGAACACTGAAGGAAGTACAGCAAGTGGTTGCAGGATAAACATTTCTTGCATGGCCTCCAACTGGATAAGAGGGTTCCACCTAACAAGCTTTATGCACTAGCCAACGCAACCAAAAGTCCGAACTGATGAAAATGGCTAGTCACGCGAAACTTACGTATGACTTAAGAGGCCTATACGTGGACACAGAGGGGTCAACAGCAATTTTAGGATAAATTGCGAAAGACAGGATTCGAACTCGAGACCTTAGGCTCTGATACCATGACAAGCTTAATGCACTAGCCAACGCAACCAAAAGTCCGAACTGATAAAAAGGGCTAGTGCAATCCACGTATACACTTCAACACCACCGACCTTTCGAGTAATAAAAGAACAGCGTGTTCGGAACCGGGCCAATTTGCACTAAACTGGAGTGAATCCTTAATTAAACAAAGCATCATGTAAGCTTGTTTCAGGTTGAGGCATCCATAAAGGCTGTTGATTGCAAGAGGGAATGTGAACTCATATTCCAACTGTGAATGCAACATTTTTTTTTCCTTGGCAAGGAAATCAATCAAACATGATTGCAGGGATGTCATGAATGCATTTCTAGGAGCAACAAAATATTGAACCAAATAATTGCTCCTAGGATATTTGAGTAAGATATCTGTACTGCCTTTAATGGCAATATAAATAATCCAAGCATGTTCGTGGGTAAGTTATAATTGTCAGCAACAGTGCTGCAGGTATGCAGGCACCTTGAAGCTTCTCATTTCTGTTGCCCAGTGCTACTGGCCCATTGGGTACACCAACCTTTTTGTGGTATTTAAAATTTAAAACTGGATATTTCTTAGACTAAGCTCGATGTAACAGTAAATTCCTAATATGCATGCCTTGAGATGGCCATGAGTTGATCGCTCAAAAGACCAAACCAATCGAATGAAGCAAGCCCAAATGATGCATACTTGCATTGTCTAGAAGATAGCAAGTAGGAGACCCAGAATCATTCTTCAACAGTACAAATCATAAAATGAAATGCCAGGAGATAAACCTTTTCTGAGATCTTTCATGTATAAATTTTCTTATTTTTTCCTTTCTTCTGAGATCTTTAATTTATAATGGAGCAAACGCCCAACAAAGGATGCCAACACCCAGCAGAGATCAACACATGTACATCCTTGCCCATTGCAGAACTTAGGAGCACCAAAATCTGAATATCCAAACCGTCAGCCACATCTATCTAAAACTACCTCATGTACATACACACCAAAGAATCTGTCAAGCCTAGCTAGAAACTAATGAGAACCATCAAGAACAGAACACCTATGGTAGGGTCAGAGAAGAGCAGAGGTGGATGAGCTAGTCATGACAGCAGAGGAGCATGGCAACGCATCTCCGGATGATGTAGAGCCTGGCCTTGTTCTGCCTCAGCATCCTGCTCAAGCCTCCTCCTCCTCCTCCTGATGATGACCCCTTGTGCTTTCCATGGCTGATCTTCACCTTGTCCATCCTGAGTTAGCTAGCTCCTGAGCAGAAATGGTGATTGTGCAGGTGAGCAGGAAGGCTCTCTGCTGCTACTGGGTGGATCTGGCTCTGCTGTGGTTGTGACCGAGTGTCCAGCGGTTGCCATGCTTATATAGCAGAGGAAATGGCCAAATGGGAAGGACTACTCCCTCACATGATGCTCACATATTTGCCAACTTGAGAGTATAAAAAACTGATGCGTGAGAGACATTGGGTAGAGAGAGAGAGATGGGGGCATATGCCCCTTGTAGGAGATGTGGAGCTGCCGCTTGCTCAACAGCCACATGCACCAGCTAGAATCTCACAAGTTGCAACGGATTCCGATGACGCTGCAGGGGACAATCGCCTACTGGACAGCCAAAAAAGCCACCCTTGACACCGAATCCATCGGTTCCACTCCACGATCAGGATGCCTAATTCCACTAGCTTCTTCATTTGGGATTCATTCCTGTATGGCGTGCAAAGATACCCCTACCTGCTGATAAATGGCTCCTGTTTTTCGAAGATGTTTTTCTTTTCTAGAAGAGGAGTATATCTTGAGAAGGATGCCTAATTCCACGAGACTATCCTTGCCTAGTGTATATTTTTTCCTTTTTGGCATGTTCCTTGAAAAAGATCGTGAGAATAATTCTATGAAAATGGACGGGAGTGGCGGGTGGCCAGGCTAGGCGCCTTTCCTTGAGGAACTGTCCTGTCCGGTCGGATCATGAAATGTAATGTCAAGTTGGGGGATTCTCATTTTATGTTACAAATGCGTGATGATGTTCGATCTGATATCTAGGCTGGTATATACCTACTTTTGGTATTTTGTATTCACGCTTTAATCATTTTGTTGGGCTAGTAGGAGTGCCCGTACGGAAAAGGAAGGATTGATACACCCTTGATTCTATAGCTACCATACAGTTGCATGCTGGTAACCTAAACAAAGAAGGAAATTTTATAAGCAAATTAACTGATTGTATGTATATGAGCGACTATAATATGCACAATAATACATTCAGCCACTGGGGATAGTCGCCGGTCCCTTCGTGTCTAGGGGTGGGCGACGATCTGCCAGCCCGCATACTTTTCTGGAGTACAATCCATTTTTTTTCAATGTTAGGTTTTTATGTTGTTGTTTTTTTGCGAAAAAGGTTTTTATGTTGTTGATGCTGCAGTTTTGCCGGTGAAGACAGTGCCACACGGAATTAAGTCCTACGGGTTTGTGCAAGTCCTAGCACGACCGCCTTGTTCGACACGGTCGACATTAGGGAGAGTCAGTGATGTTTTGTTCATGCACACTGTTTTCTCTAAATCTATGGGTTTGGTGTGCATGCTTGAGCCTGCACCAACGCTATAGTTGCATCCATATTGATGTGTAGTATGATGTGGTTAGTTGTTTTCATGCTTCGTTGTTCTTCCGCGCTCTCGTCCATTTTCCATGCATAATAGCATGTCAGTAAATCAATGGTTCGACAAAGTTCCTTGCAATATGTGTGTATCCGGACACAACATGGAGATTCAACATTCTTAGGTTCTTCAAAACCTATGAGGTATTAGTGTGGATGACTCAAATGGCTCTTCAAAACCTTTGAGATTATTGCATTGACGACTCAAGTGATTCTTCAAAACCTATGAGGTTCTTCCAACTTGTGCAAGTTTGATTAACCATGGATTCTTCGCTGGAGTTTTGGAGAAACATCAAGATGCAAATAACGGAACAAGAGATCAAAACTTCAAAGGCATCGATGTAGCTTTTAGATTTTTCAATATGTTTGTTGTTCGCAAGTGTTTCAATTTATTTCGTATGATTTACTAGCTCTAATATACTAGCACATACAAACGTGTTCAACTAACATATTGAAATGTGAAAATGTAGTTATTTTTACATTGATAGGTGTACTCTTTCTTTTATATTTTACAAACTTTTAAAATTATTTATGTGGAAGAAAATTACAAAATAGATGTAATAATGCACGATTTTTAAGACACGCTAGTATATCTTAAACCAAAATATTACAACCATATAATAAATTAAGCATTTATTTATTGATCATGTGTGGAATTTCATTTAAAATAAAAACACATTGTTCATGGATTTTAAATACATGGATATCTCAATATCAAACACTTGAAACAAACTCCTATTGAAGACTTAATATAATGTAGACAAAATCTATGTACACCAAAACAAAAAAATATCATGTATACAAAATAAAATCTATAGTAATTAAGATCCTAGGCGAGGTATATGAGGGTATCACATATGTTTACAACCATTTGTATAATTACTTTTGATGTCATGTTGTAAGTAGCCATCGGTATAACCTGTATAAAAAAGTTGATTTTGTATTGTTGAAACTAAAATCACTGTGTATGTTCCAAATGGCCTATTGTGTTTAGAAGACACAATAATGAAAAAAACCGTTGACCAACGAGGAAAGGATCCCTCCCTTGGATGTGCGTTTTTTCTTTTGTGGGAAACTTCTGAATCTATTTCATGGGATCCCAAGAAGTACAAAGCACCCCAAATATAATAAAAATTACATCGAGTTTTTTGGACCATGTAATGACCTCTATTTCCGCTAGAGCGAGCCGCCGACACACCGCTGTCATTGATTCCTTACCAGAGCCAGCCTCGTGTTGTTGATGAGAATCGAGAAGTCTTTGTGCACGTGCCCTTAAGGACCAGCGCCCAGAGTTGAAGTCATCGTAATTGAACCCTTGAATTAATTCAAAACTTTTAGTACCAAACCTATCACACATGTACACCTGGACGAGATCCACCACTCCATGGAACCGACAAACTGATGAATACCGTCCTCAACGCCACCGGTGAGATCGCTGCCGAGAAGGCGGGTATACATTATTCTTGTCTCGCACAAAGCCATCATAGACACCATAACGACAATGGCGGTTTACCAAACTCTAACTTTAGGGACCCTTCTACAACATCAAGCACAGGTCTGAGGTCTGCACCCCTCCCGCCGTCGGAGCGACAAGCAGAGGAGGAAGGGACCCTTTGATTCCCGGTCGTTGACGGAAAGGACGAGGTGGATTGCGAGGGCTGCTAGGTTTTCCGCCCTAGCCGCCGCCTCTCTTTTTTTCTCGTGAGGAGAGAGACACACATAAAAACATGTTCATTGGTTGTACATTGTTTTTTTTGACAAAGAGTATATATTAATATCGCGAAGATACGAATTACACCTAGCCTCTGCAACAACGCATCACCCTAGCGACAATATGGATGTACACAGCCAAAAAAAGAAGAGAAATTACAGAAAAGAAAAGCCCCGTTACAACGATCTATTCCTTGTAACAGCAGCACTAACACCACCAGGACAGCACCAGAAGTCTAACTTCTCCAAAAGCGACGTCTCTAAGAAGGGAATGGTGCACAAGCACTATCATCGTCCGATCATAGATCTTAGATTTTCACCCTGAAGAAAGTCCTCGCTCTCAAAACAATGTCTTCAACAAAACCATTTCTAGGCACAACCAATGAAAGCCGGACCTTAGATTTTCACCCTAAAAGACATTACTTTGAACTTCTCATGTGCAATCACCCCCACTTGCAAGCCGCTCCTCCAAGTCAAGAAACAGCAAGCCAATTCCTCATCACCACAAAGCTCCGAACCACCATTGCTAGTCCTCGGATTTTGGCTTCCATGATCTTCTCCGCCAGCACAATGAAACGAGAACATGTCTCGTGATATTTGTTGAAGTGTATAAGTGGATTGCACTAGCCCTTTCCATCAGTTCGGACTTTTGGTTGCGTTGGCTAGTGCATGAAGCTTGACATGGTATCAGAGCCTAAGGTCTCGAGTTCGAGTCCTGGCTTTCGCAATTTATCCTAAAATTGTTGTTGACCCCTCTGTGTCCACGTATAGGCCTCTTGAGTCATACGTGAGTTTCGCGCGCCGTCGCTCTCTTCCGGTTGCACGTGCTGACTTCTCCCCGTCACACGTGAGAGGGGGTATTGAAGTGTATAAGTGGATTGCACTAGCCCTTTCCATCAGTTCAGACTTTTGGTTGCGTTGGCTAGTGCATGAAGCTTGACAATATTAACATCTAGCAGAGCTTCGAAGCACTCCCTTTGAAACCAAATGGCCAAAGTAAAACACGGGTGCGCACAACCGAATATCCCGATCCAGCAAACTCCAGGCATGTGTTGCCCAATGGAGATCACCGGCAGAGCCTTCCGAATCGATAAGTACATGCATCCGGACAATCTTCATCTCAGCGGGAGGAGGAACCCTAGGACCGCCCGCAATAATTATTGTGCATGGCATGGGATCCCGGGATCCACCATATCTCCCTGCCCTCCTCCGGCGGAAGGAGGAGGTTGACACCGTCATGCCCGGGGCCGCCTCCCCGGCTCCCTGGTGATGCAAGCAGAGCAGCAAGCCATCGATGCCACGCGGAGAACGAAACTAGAGAAGGGGATCGGGACCCCCTAGGCCCAAACCGCCCCGCCGCCTCTACCCTCCTCCCACCGTCGCTCCTCCGTCGCCGCTCCAGCCACCGCGTATGGCCGACGTCGCCCAGCATCCCCGCAGCTGATGGAGGAGAAGCGTGCGCCGCCGCTGCCACACCTGACCGCAACCAGCAGGTACCCCACCACCGCCACACTACGCAGGCTTTGCCCGGCGGTTCCTCCAGCGGCGGTGGAGGATGGAGAGAGGGGGAGGAGGGAGTCGAGCGTTGGGAGGGAGGGATCCCCGGTGCGGCGAAGGCGCCGCCGCACGGGGTCAGATGTTTTTTTCTCTCATGGGCTTTATGTTGTTAGACAAATGAAATATCTCCGGCGTATTTTTTAACACGGAGTAGCACCCCATTTAGTCCGAGTGCTTCGTGCAACTCAAACCCGGATGGGATGACTCGGCACCCTGAGCAAGCCAACGCTTGGTTTTCACACAAAAATGAGAAGACCAATGGTCATGCTTCAGTGATACAAGGGAATGCCAAGAGATAAATCTTGGTTAGATATTTTTCATTTCTGATGGAGCAAATACACAACAAAGTATGCCAACGCCAAGTAGATCAAGACATGCACGTCCTTGCCCATTGAAGGACTTAGGAACACCGCAACACAAAAAACTTCAGCATCTTGGCTAACCATCAACAACATCTATCTGGAACTTCTAAACTACCCTATGTACAATATGTACGTAACCACCAAAGAATATGTCAGGCCTAGCTAGAAACGAGAACCAGATCAAGGACAAAACGCTTAGGGTCAGAGAAGAGCAGAGCAAAGATGTATTAGTCATGGCAGCAGAGGAGCATGCCGATGCATCGCCGGATGATATAGAGCCTGGCCTTGTGCTCCCTCAGCATCCTGCTCAGCCCTCCTCCTCCTGCTGCTGACCGCTTGCTGTTCTTCCCATGGCTGATCTTCACCTTGTCCATCTTGAGATAGCTAGCTCTCCTGAACAGGGAGGGTGGTGATCTAGCTAGCTAGGTGAGCACAGGAAAGCTTCTAATGGATGGATCTGGTACTTGTGGCCAAGTGTGCAGAGCTTGCCATGCTTATATAGCAGGGAAATGGCCAAATGACACTACTCTCTCAGTCTCTCTGTCACTCACAAGATCCTCACATATTGGCCTACTTGCACTTACAAAAACCTGAATGCGTGAGAGAGGGAGGCACATTGGGCAGAGAGGCATAGGGGCATATGCCCCTTGTAGGAAGCGGGGAGCTGACCCTAGCTAGCTCCACATGCACATGGAGCAGCAAGGCGCAAGCCTCTCTGTCAAAGCTGTAACGGACTCCGATGACGCTCCAGGGGACAACCGCCTTCTGGACTGCCAAAAAAGGCCACTTTTGACACCGAATCCACCGGTTTCACTCCACGATCAGGATGCCTAATTTGTGTCGTCTTGTGGAAGAGGAGAATATCTTGAGATGGATAGAAGTGGCTGCCCAGGCTAGGCGCCTTTCGTTGAGGAACTGTCTGGTCGGATCTTGGAGTGTAATACTATGCAGTCAGGTTCATGTCGTCGTCAAGTTGGGCGGTCATTTTATAATGCGTGATAGACATGATGATATTGTTCCACCAGATATCTATTACGAGTAGGTTTTGTATTAAATCCTTAATCATTTTTCTGAGCTATTAGGTGTATGGGTTCGTACAGGCAAATACTAGCCAAATATTGCACCGACAGAGAAAATTAAAAGGGTTAGTAGTTGTTTGATTACATTAGCTTCGGTATTGTTGGGGCCTTGCATGCATATTTTGTTATTTTTTGCATGCCTTTGCACCTTGAAAGTTATTTATGCGGAAGGAAACTATAAAACATGTAGTGTGTGCTAGCAGCCGCCGCAATCTACTTCATCCTTGCCGTCTACGTCTAGGAATCGACGGGTCACCGTCTCCTCTGCTTGTCGCTCCGGCGACGGGAGGGGGTGGGGACCTCGAACCTACGCTCGGCGTTGTAGAAGGTCCATAAAGTTAGAGTTTGGTCAACCGGCATCGACGCTATGGTGGCGTTGAGCGGGACAAGAATAAGGTATACCCGTCTCCTCTTCCATCTCGTCTGCGACGATCTTGCCGCTGGAGTTGAGGAGGGCGGGGATTCGTCTGATCACCGGTCTACTTTGTTCTAGGTTTGGTGTTACAAGTTTCAGATCAATTCAATGGTTCAATGGAGACTGCTTCAGCTCGGGGCACTAGTCCTTAGGGGCACGTGCACGAAGACTTCCCGACTGTACTGTCATCAACAACGTCAGGCCAGCTCCGGTAAGGGAGTAGCGACAGCGGCGCCTCGGCAGCTTGCTCTGGCGGCAGTAGTGATCGTTAGATGGTCCAAAGACCTCGATGTAACTTTTATTATGTTTGGGATGCTTTGTACTTCTTGTGAACTCATGAAATAGATCCAAATCTTTTCCGCAAAAAAAACATGTAGTATGTGCTTTCTAAGGTTCTTTAATATATCTTAAATATACGAGCAAGAAATTAAGCATGCATTTATGGATCATATCTGAATTGTTTATTTTAAACAAAAATGCTCCTACACTGTTCAAGAAAATTAAATAACATTGATATCTCGAGATCAAAGACATGAGCAAAAAGGTTAACCACACTCTTGAACCATATTGAACATTTAATAGAATGTAGAAAAAATGTACACACCAAAGCAAACAATCTCATCAATAAAAACTAAATTTTAGATTAATTTAGATATAATAAGAGGCCATAAGTATTATTAGCAGATGCCATCACATTTCTATACGACATTGGATATTTAATGTTTTTTCCATGAAACATCAAGAAGATATGGCACCCCTGCAATTCGTATAGTTGATCTAGATTATAAGGAAAAGAAGTTTGAAAAATCCATACATTGTCATGTTATGAGAAAAACAGGGCCGAAAAAATGCACAAGTTCAAGCATTTTCGCCTACACGATGATAGGCCACCATCACAACAAACACAAACCCGACTCCGGGGCCGCCGCCCTGACTTCCATCGCTCACCACCAACGCCGAACATGAGCGGCAATGCTGCATGAATTGGTCGTCTTGTAGCCTCGACTACAAGAGGCAGCCGCTATTTGACCTTGAACACTGTGCCAAATTTAGGGGCGCGGGCAACTCAAGATGAAAATGCACAAATATCTTTATTTTGTGGATAAATTTTTTGGGTCCTTCTTTATGCACTTTTACCATGCGATCTTTCATGCTCCCTTGTTGCACATGTCATAAAAGGCGAGTTTTTCAGTGAAAAGCGATGTTTCCATCGATAACGAGGCGCCTATGATGACAAATCAAGACCAGCCACATCAGTCTATCAGACTCAATCATCAGGATGCACTCATAGGGGTAGGGAGTATGTGTATGTAGATTGTATGCACGTATTTGTGAGTCTGCGTGAGTTTCACACAAAAAAAAGTTGACTCTTGCTTCGGTATCCCCCCTAAAGCTAATTTTAACTGCGAAACCGGTTTCCGGGTTTGTTTTGGGTGGGTTACGGGATGAGAGGTTAACCTGTATGAGAGCGTACGTAACGTTATAGGTACAGTTGTTCGATGTACTAATTGTATGCGGATGAGTAGATAGACGGTTTATTTCTGTCCGGTAGCGCTTGGAACGCCACGACGCGCATGGAGCACTGTTTACGACCGGTCAGTGCCCAGGCTGTTATTAGATTTTGGGTTGAAAATAGACTGTAGATAAATATCTTGCTAAAAATTAGAGGAAAATTTGTAAAACTAGGTATTCCTTCTGACACATATTAGTTGACTTAGATTTATCTAAATACGTATGTATTTAGTTAAGTTGGTGCTAGTCTAAATAAATTTGAGTCAACTAATATGGATCAGATGAGAATTAGATGTTAAAGTTAGGAAGTTGAAAACTAAATCGTTTTTTTTCTTAGCCTGGAATGAAGCCGTCTCAGTGGCATCCAGCTACTTAAGAGCACCTTCACTCGTTTGGTTTATCAGGCACTATTTAGCATAGACGGATCGTAGTTTTTTCCTAAAAACGTCTAGTTTTTTACTCGTGTTCACAGGTGAATTCTTGAGTTTGGCCGAACTTCAATCAAACTCGCGAAATTTGAGCAAATATAGGTGATTTCATTAATATTTAGGCAAGTGCGCACATATTACGTCAAATTCGGGCAAACACCTAAATTTTGACTTCATTAGACTAAAAAAACTTAGAAATACTACTAGATCTAGCCGATGCCGATGCTGCCAGATGCCGCTCACATGCCAAAGTTACGGTAGAAGACCATGTGGTCAGCGTCCCTCGTGTCGTCGTCGTCGCCGTCATCGTCGCTCGGCGGATGCGGGGGACGGGAGCTACCCTGGCCGGTGTCGCCGTAGCGCCACGGCTGCGGGGAGGGAGCGACGACGTCATCGTCGCCGGGGACGACAAGCGGCGCACCCTGTTAGGCGCGCTCCCGGCGAGCGAAGCGCCTGGCCTCGCACTCGGCCTCCTCCTGATGGCACCGAACACGATTGGCCTCCTCCTGCTCCCAGTCGGCCCTGGACTAGGCGCAGGCGTCGGGATTGCACATGTGCGACACGTTGTTCAGAGACCGCTCCATCGTAATCTTGGCTTCGGCCTGCGCAAGCGAAGCCGCCCGGTCGACGGCGATGGCGTGCAGGCTTCGTTGATGACGATGTCTCGTGACCTCGTCCTCGGCCGCGAACGCACCGCCGACTCCACCTCCTGCTTCACAGACCGAAACGGGGGCGTGACCACTGTGTCGAGGCGAGGTGACTGCGTCGGTGTCGACCCAGACGACGGTGAAGCCGAGTCCGAGGAAAAGGATCCCCCATCCTCCTCGGCACCCAGTTCGATGCTAGACGGTGCCGAGCGCCTGACGGTGGCGACCGAGGGGGGAACCCGAGCTTGGGGTGGTCGCCTGCGGCGATGTGTTCGAGGACGGCGGTGAGCGTCCGTCCCGGAGCTCCACCACCGACGGCGTGCGATGGCGGCCTAGATCTCCTCCACCATCTCGCTGCCCTTGGGCGCTGGAAGCACCGGCACACCGCTGGCTTTCAACTTCAAGGTCGGCGGACACCGGAAGTCCGGCGATGCCATGTCACCGGCGCCATGTAGTTGTTCGTTGCCGGGTCGCTGGGGTACCACTCTGCCATTGCTCTCACTGAGGTGTTCTTCTCGTCGCCGAAGGAGGCGTGTGTGGTCGGGGAGTGGTAGCTGTGAGAGTGAGTGTTGTGAACCGACGAGGGGCGCCAGTATTTATAGCCGAAAGAGGAAAGAGCGGCGAAGGTGGGAGGGGTGTAGCGGCATGGGTGGGAAAGGGAAAACGACGGGAAGTCGGGCCAGCGGTGGCGCGCCATCACGGCGACGCGTGGCCGACGGGACGGGCAGTCATTGCCCGGCGGTCCTCCGCTGGAGCCGAGACGACGTGATAAGGACGAACTGGCTTCTCTCGCTGATAGGGCGAATCCATGGGTGGGAGTTTTTTTCTGCCGATTCTATTTCATCCGGTGTTCCCATGTGATTCTCAGTGCCCTGGTTTCGGCATGGGAACGCCGGTAAAAGTTGAGCTAAATCCAACGCTATTCGGCATTCTGGAAACACGACTGGACGAATTTACACCGTCCAAATAAAAAATCAAATCAGTCTGGGATCGTTCTAGAAACACGGGTCTCTAAGATATTGATTTGGGACCGGCACATGTAACGTGAATAACGGAGGTGGAACCAATACTTTTTTTTTCTGGAAAGGCCATCAACAAATCGTATCCAAATCGTATAGAAATACGTCTACGGTCCAGTGGCCACTATATGTCTAAACCTCACCCTTATTCACCCATAACCCGCTTACCCGCTTAAACTTTTCCTGGGGGGATACGGAAGCAAGACTCAAAAAAGTTAAATTCAAAAAAACTGGTCGGAAGAAGAAGAAGTAGGAAGTACGAACACCATTGCCGACCAACAAGTTGGTCGTGCTTGATCGGGGTCATCTTGACCAGCCACATGCGCAGAGATTCTGAGCCAAATTAAGCAAGCTGCCTTTCTCCGCGACGGAAAGGCCACCAAAACCTGCCGTGTTATTGCCGTCGTAGTTGGTTAATTTACGCTGGGGGTGCCAGTGTGATGGACGGTACGACGATCTGGATCGGGGAGATCACATGGAACGCGAGTCGCGAGGCCAGCTCTCTCTCAAGTCTGAACCCTGCTAGCAGCTTCTCGGCTCTGGTGGCTCATACCACCAGTATGGTCTATGGCTGGACAGGCGGATCGGACAGCTCTAGCACGTATCTCTGACAGAGTTCTCGTCGGCGAGAAGATATTTTTTGTCTGATCCTTGATGGGTAGATAGATAGATATCCTTAAGCAGCTCTAGGATATACGGAGTATATGTGTATGATTAGTGATGCTGTAATCCTTGTCATGCATCCTAGGGACAGGAAATCATTTGTGCAGGCAAGTAGGAAGATATTGCTGTTAGATGTATGTATATATTATTGTATTTCCCCCGTATGTTAGGGGGCTGCCTGCATATTTGCCTCAGACATGTATTATATATTGCTACTGGCCAGAGGAATACAACTTTGTCTATTCCTAACATGGTATCAGAGCCTTAGGGTTTGTTCCTTTTGTCTTGTTGCGCCGCCGTCGCTCGCCCCGGTTTTTTCCGCCGCGTCCGGCCGCCGCTGCAATCGCCCTGCCCACGACGCGGAACCCTGTCCTGCCATCTCCGTCGCGGTCTCCCAGACGCGCAGACGCTGCTGCTGTCTCCTGACGCAGCAGTGGCGGCCCCGTCGTGCGCCTGACACACGCGGGACGCGGGACGTCCACCGCGGCTCCTTGGCTCTCGCCGCCACGCAGCCACGCTTTCCTGGACGCGTTCGCGGCCGGCGCTGCCTTCTGGCGCTGCTCTTGGCCAGACGACGCTGCATCGACGCTGTATCGACCGTCGGCTCCTGGTTCCTCCTCTGGCGCTGCTCCTTTGGTTGACCGTCGGCTCCTGGTTCCTCCTCTGGCGCTGCTCCTTTGGTTGACCGTCGGCTCCTGGTTCCTCCTCTGGCGCTGTTCCTCTGACGCACCGCCCGCCCGCCCTGGTTCCTCCCACCGCCGCTCGACGCCGACGCTTGTCTGCTAACGCCAGAGCTTTGTCTGGATCGAGATCTGATTCAAAAAAAAAAAAAAAAAAAAAAAAAAAAAAAAAGATGTCTTCTTCATCGGGTTATGTTGCGATTCCTCGCTGCCCGGTGGTATTCGATGGCGCGAATTATCCTGATTTTGCTGCCTTTATGCGCGTTCACATGCGCGGTCTCCGTCTTTGGGGTGTGCTCTCGTGAGGTCTCCGTCCGTGTGCCCCTCGCTTGTGGCACCTCTCGCCCGACACCGATTGTGCTTGCTGATGCTTCTCGAGGCCAAGGATGCTGCCAGGCCGATGATATTGCTGCTGCCTATGACCTGAAGTTCAAGCAATATTCTGCGATCTCGAGTCCTATCGCCACGCTCGATGCCTACACTCGGTGGGTCGATGAGGATGCTCGTCTTCTGTTCTCACCTCCAGTGTCTCGCCTCAAGATGCTGAGTTCATGAGTCTCCCTCATTTGCTGCTCGGGCCCATCTTCGTCGGCTTATCACCGTCTGGGATGCTCTTTACTGTCTGTGGTTCGTCAGAGCATGCTCTTCAAGGGGATTCCACTATTGATGAGTTTTATACTCAGTGCTGCTATCTGGCGTCGGCTTGATTCTCTCCGTCTTTGCTGTTTGTGGCACATGCTCGTCTTTGCCAGTTGTCAGCGCCGGACTTGGAGTTTCACCGCATCTATGAGTTTCGTCTGCCGCCAGAGTTTGAGCCCGCGTGCTCGGCTGAATGCTCGTGGTCGTGTTCCGCTCCGAGGTGTTGTGCGAGCTTGGGCTGAGGAGACCCGTCTTCGTGGTGCTGGTCTTCTTGCGATTCCATCTGCGCTTGCTACTCGTGGTGCTCCTTTGCCGTCTGCTCCTCGACTCAGCCACGGTCTCTGTACGCCGCCGATACTACCCACTCCTCCCGTCGGTCGTGGTCGATTCAGCACCAGAAATTTCGTGGTCCGAGACCACCGGCTCGTGGTCGGGTCGTGGTTCTCTTCACACCGCTTCTACTGCAGGGATGGTCACACTTGGGCCACCTGTTATACACGCGACCCCAGTTTACGTCAGCAGCACCAGGCTCGTGGACCGTCGGCTCCTTCCGGGTCTTCGGGGTGGCCCTCTCGACCGGACCTTATCGAGTCTTCGCGTCCGCTTTGCTGTGCTCTTCTTCGACGGGCACGCTGGTTCTGTGGATCGACTCTTGAGCAATGTCGACCACCACCTTCTACAGTCAGTACGTCTCCGTGGTATCCGGATTCGGAGCTTCTTTTCATATGACATTTGAGTCTTCTTCTCTCTTCTGCTTCCTCCCTTCTCTGTCTGTGTTTTTACGGTGATGGTACCTCTCTCCTGCTTTCGCCGAGGCACCCTTTCTACTTCTTCCTTTTTGTTCGACATCTCTCATGTCCCTCTTCTTAAGATGAATTTGTTTTACGCTAGCCACCATCGACTCTGGTTGTCGCGTCATTCTTGATCCGATTCTTGTGTTGTTCAGACCGTCGCACCCAGCCTGGTTGAGCGGCCCTCGCAGCCGTGATTCTTGAGGACTTTGGGAGTTAGGCGGCTTTGTTCCTTCACGCCACTTCATCCGCCAGTTCTTCTCCGGTTGTCGCCTACTACCAGCTCTTTTCAGCGTGGCATCATCGTCTTGGTCACCTCTGTGACTCTCGCCTCGTCATTAGTTCATCGTGGTCTTCGGGTCCGCCTCTCGGAGATGGGTCTTTGCATTGTCGGGCTGTAGGTTGGGTAAACAGATTCACTTCCATATCCTACTAGCGTCTGTATCTCAAATGACCTTTTGATTTAGTCCATTACGATGTTTGGGGTCCGCTTCGTCGAAAGGGGCCATCGCTACTATATTTTATTCATCGATGATTTTTCTCGGTACACTTGGTTGTATTTTATGCGCTCGTAGTGAGGTGCTCTCCATATATCAGCGTTTTGCGGCTATGGTTCGTACTCAATATTCTACCCCATCCGTGTGTTTCAGGTTGATTCTCACTGGTGAGTATATCTCCCGGATGTTGCGAGGTGTTCTTGCTGAGCGGCACTCTTGCTCGAGTTCTCTTGCTGGCGCACATGCCCGAATGGTGTTCTTGGCGTAAGCATCGCCATCTTCTTGAGACCACTCGCTATGATGATTGCTTCTTCTCTCCCGCATTGGCCGAGGTCGCCACGTCGGCTTACCTCATCAATATTCAGCCTTCACGCCTTGCGGTGGTATCCCTCTTGAGCGCCTCTCGGGCAGTCTCAGATTACTCCATGCTTCGTTTGTTTGGTTGTGTTTGCTATGTTTTACTTGCTCGCGAACGCACCAAACCGATCGTCACCGTTGAGTGTGTTTTCCTCGGATACTGATGAGCATAAGGGCTATCGCTGTTGGGATCCTGTTGGTCGGATGCGTATCTCTCGTGATGTTACTTTTGATGAGACGTCCTTTTTATCCCCGTCCCCACCTGGTACTTACGGTGGAAGATATCTCGCTTCTTCTTTTCCCGACACCCCCTTCTACCCCTATTGTGCCTTCTTCCGCATCTCCTCCCCCTGATGTCTCTTCTTCGACACCGTCCTCTTCTTCTCCGTCTAGTTCTCCTAGTTCTCCTCGTTCTCCGGAGTCTTTCTCTTCTATTCCCTCTTCTTCATTGTCGTCTCCTGCGTCATCTTCCTCTGATGATCTTCCCTCTACTCGTCCTGTTCGTCAGCGTCGTGCCCCACATCGTTACTCTCCCAATCGATGGTCTTTCTGCCTCCGAGCCAACTTCTTATCGGGATGCCGAGCATCATCCCGAATGGCAGCTGGCCATGGTCGAGGAGCTTGCCGCTTGAGCGCACCGGCACTGGGATCTTGTTTCTCCTCCTCCCGGTGTTCGCCCTATCACGTAAGTGGGTCTATAAGATTAAGACCCGCTCGATGGATCTCTTGAGCGCTATAAAGCGCGTCTTGTGGCTCGTGGTTTTCAGCAGAGCATGGCCGTGACTATGATGAGACCTTTGCTCCGTGGCTCATATGACCACGTGCGTATGCTCTTCTTGTCACAGCTGCTCGTCACCGGGTCTGTGTGTCCCAGCTTGATGTTGTAACGCCTTTCTCAATGGTGAGTTGCGTGAGGAGGTTTATATGCAGCCTCCTCCTGGGTATTCCGTTCCTGAGGGGATGGTTTGTCGTCTTCGACGTTCTCTTTATGGCCTCAAACAGGCCCCTCGTGCCTGGTTTGAGCGCTTTGCTTCTGTAGTGACTGCTGCTGGTTTCTCTCCTAGTGCTCATGATCCAGCGTTGTTTGTTCATACTTCTCCTCGTGGACGCACTCTTCTTCTTCTTTATGTTGATGATATGATCATTACTGGTGATGATTCTGAGTATATCGCCTTTGTTAAGGCTCGTCTTCGTGATCAGTTTCTTATGACTGATCTTGGTCCTCTTCGATACTTTCTTGGGATTGAGGTTTCCTCCACTTCTGATGGCTTTTACATCTCCCAAGAGAAGTATATTCAGGATCTTCTTGCTCGTGCTGCTCTTGGGGATGAGCGCACTGTTGAGACCCCTATGGAGCTTAATGTTAAGCTTCAACCTACCGATGGTGATCCTCTTCCTGATCCGACGCGTTATCGTCATCTTGTTGGGAGCCTTGTTTATCTTGCTGTCACTCGTCCTGACATCTCTTATCCTGTTCATATTCTGAGTCAGTTTGTTTCTGTTCCTACCACTGTTCACTATAGCCATCTTCTCCGTGTTCTTCGTTATCTCCGTGGTACGATCACTCGTCGTCTTTTCTTTCCTCGCTCCAGCTCCCTCCGGTGCTATTCGGACGCTTCATGGGCGAGTGATCCTTCGGATCGTCGTTCACTTTCGCCACTGTGTTTCTTGGTGGTTCGCTCATTGCTTGGAAGACAAAGAAATGCATGCAGCTTCCTGCTCGAGTGTTGAGGCTGAGTTGCATGGCGATGGCCTTGTTGATCGCTGAGGTGACCTGGTTACGGTGGTTACTTGGATTTTGGGGTCTCTATTACCACCCCGACCTGGTTTTGTCTCGACAAGACAGTGCTATTAGTGTTGCACGTGATCCGGTCAAGCATGAGCTTACCAAGCATATTGGTGTTGATGCTTTCTATACACGTGCTCAGTGCAGTTCAGTTGTTGCTTCAAGATGTGCCTTGATTTACTGTTGGCGGATTTCTTCACGAAGGCACCACGAGCGCAAAGATGATTTCTTACTCTCCAAACTCAGTGTTGTGGATCCACCATGAGTTTGAGGGGGGGTGTTAGATGTATGTATATATTATTGTATTTCCCCCGTATGTTAGGGGGCTGCCTGCATATTTGCCCTGTACATGTACTATATATTGTGGCCTTTGGCCCCCAGAGGAATACAACTTTGTCTATTCCTAACAATTGCTTTCATGCTATAGCCATGACAGCTGAGGATCTGTACGTTGTACCTCGTGTTTTCTCTTCATTTTATAGCTCCTGCTCTAACTGCACGAACAACTCAGATACAATTGACCAAGATAAACAAGTACGCCTGCCCCTGCCCCTGCTGCTGCTGCTGCTGCAAGTGCCAGTGGAGCTAGTGGCAGCTCTCAACTTCCTACAAGGGGCGCCCACTCACTGGCCAGTGACTCGCCAGGTTTTTATACGCGCAAGTAGGCAAAGGTGAGAATACTCTCACATCAGTTTGTGAGGGTGTCTCCCCTCTCCCCCTCTCCTCTCCTCTTCGTCTTCTTCCTTGAGAGTCGCTTCAGCTTGCCGCTCCCTCCCTCCGGCTCGCCGGAGTGGATGGGTGGGCGGCGCCGGCCGTTGTATAGCAGTAGTTGTAGGTGGTCCGCCTTGTGCCGGTCTTGGGCTGGATGCCCGTAGTCGGAGGCGGTGCTAGGGCTCGCGTGCCAGATCCTTAGCATCTTAGGGTTGCTTGTCGGTCTCCTCCTTGTCCATGGTGGATGGATGGCGGCGGCGACCACCGCCTCTCCTCAATAAAGCTGCGTTGACGCCAGTGTGAAGCGCCAGATCTGAGGTCCTCTCTGGCCGGCCGTGGTGGCGGGGGGAGATGGCCTGGGTTTGGGTGGCGGCTGCGAATCGTCGCGTCTTCGAGCTACTCTCTGGCGTTTTCGAGCGGCGCCAGGAGGTCGCCAAGCTTCCCCCTCCGTGCGGCTGCAGTGGATGCATTCACTAGAGGGTGGAGCAATCTTGGTGGCTCGGGCATAAAGTTCGAGTGCTCCTTCAAGGCGTTGACGGCGACAAGCTCCCCTTCCAGATCTCGGCCTGCCGTGGTGGCGAGGGAAAGAAGGAAGGAGGGCCTGAAGCTGTTGATGCTGGAGAAGGATGGGGCTGCCTGGTGTTCCCAGGCGGCGATGCTGCGACTTCTCCGGCGTTCCCCAAGCGGAAGCTTTAAGCCACCCGCTATCTTTGGCCAAGAAGATGGCCACGCCGAGCTCGAACGGCCTCTGTGCCTGAGCTTCTTTAACCGCCATCGGCGGCCTTTTCTCTCCCTCCTCGCGGCATCATGCGTCGACGTCGGCCCAAGTGGTTCGTCCCCGGTTCCAACGACGGCGGCCGTGGCTGGAGGCGAGATTGTTGCGGTGTGCAGGACTCGATCGCGTTTGGGAGCTTTCCTGCAGGGTGCTTTGTGCAAAGTTGAGGGACCTTGTTGTATTGTCTTTTCTTTTCTGGTCCTTTCTGTAATTGTACCCACCGCTTTGGTTAATCGCAGTATCTAGGTCCTTCGGGGCCTATCCTCGTTCAAAAAAAAAAGTAGGCAAAGGTGAGGATCATGTGAGAGAGCCTGTCTGGCTGTCTTTGTGCCATTTCCAAGCTATATAAGCAGTGCAAATGCTGCACACTTGGCCACAGCAGCCATAGCAGAGAGACAGATCCTTCCCAGTTGCAGCAGTGGAAGAGCAGAGAGCCACCCTCCTCAGTGCTCACCTACCTCAATGGCTCATCCATCACCGCCCTCCGGTTCAGCCAGGATGAACAGCAAGGTGAAGAGCCACGGGGAGCACAAGGGATCAGGAGGACGAGGAGGGCTCAGCAAGATGCTCAGGCAGCACAAGGCCAGGCTCTACATCATCCGTCGATGCGTCGTCATGCTCCTCTGCTGCCATGACTAGCTCACCCATCTCTGCTCTGCTCTGACCATAGCCATAGGTGTTCTGTTCTTGATCCGGTTCTCGTTAGTTTCTAGCTAGGCTTGGTAGATTCTTTGTTGAGTGTGTGCGTGTGTTTGTGTACATGGGGTAGTTCAGAAGTTTCAGATAGATGTTGCTGACGGTTTTGGTCTCTGGTAGTGTAGTCGTGCTCCTAAGTCCTGGAATGGCAAGGATGTGCATTCGTAGATCTGTTTTGTGTTGGCATCCTTGTTGTGAGTTTGCTCGATCAGAATTGACAGATCTCAGAAAAATAAAGAAATAATCATGGAAGTTCTCAAAAAGGCTTATCACTTGCATTCCATCTTATGATCTCTACTGTTGAAGAATGATTGCGGGTCTCTGACGGCTAATGGAAGTATGCATCCTTTGGGAAAGGTTCTTGCTTCATTCGATTGCATCAGTCAGTTTGAATGATTTTCTGATGGCAATCTCAAATATGTGTCTTTTTCCAATTTGCGTTAATGGTATACACAACCAAATAAAAGGATACAAGTACTCCTAATATAATTATTATTTCTGAAGATGACAGTGACATTTCCACGATGCTGACTGCTTTACTAGAAAATGGCACCTCACACGTTTTCGTTCCATAATCTCAGGAAAGTTTTACTTGCATTCTTGTAAGTTCAAGATTTCTGATAGTAGCATTTTCTTGTAAGTTCCATAATCCATGGGGAAATTTACGAGAGTGTAAATTTATGATAATAATAATAATTGATAATTTTACAATGAGAGAATACAATGGTTTATATAGGAGAGGGGGGAGAGGAGGTGCAGCGCCCTGGCCTAAACCCTAACTTGATATGCAAGTGAATATAATCTAACATCCCCCTGCAGTCTCAATCGTGGGCTCGACAACGTTGAGACTGAAACGAATCTCTGTAAATGGTGTAGTAGCAAGTCCTTTGGTAAAAATATCTGCAAACTGGTCCGTAGAAGGCACATGAAGAACACGCACTTCTCCCAAAGCGACCTTCTCTCGAACAAAATGGATGTCAATCTCGATATGCTTTGTTCATCGATGTTGAACTGGGTTTCCAGACATGTAAACAGCTGAAATGTTATCACAATATACCACTGCGGCCTGACCAAGAGGTCGATGTAACTCAACAAGTAACTGACGCAACCAAACTGTTTCAGCAACTGCGTGAGCAACAGCATGGTACTCAGCCTCTGCGGACGAGCGAGAAACCGTAGTCGACGCTCAAGACCAAGAAATTAAATTATTGCCAAGAAAAACACAGTATCCTGAAGTGGATCGACGAGTGTCTGGACAACCAGCCCAGTCTGCATCGGAATATGCTGTCAATGATGTGGGTGATGAGTGGTTGATATGCAAACTATGATCTAATGTACCTTTGAGATATCTAAGTATGCGTTTGACATGGTTAAAACACGGGACTCTTGGATCATGCATGTAAAGACAAGCTTGCTGGACAGCATATAATATTTCTGGACGTGTAATGGTGAGATACTGAAGGGCTCCAGTTAAGCTACGGTATAGAGTCGGATCAAGAAAAATATCACCATCCGAGGAAAATTTAGAAGAAGTATCTACAGGTGTACGGGATGGTTGACAATCTATCATTCCAGCCCTAGTTAGGAGATCAACAGAGTACTGACGTTGAGAGAGAAAAATACCAGAAGAATCACGAGTGACAGCTATACCTAAGAAGTGATGAAGGGAACCTAGATCAGTCATAGAGAATTCAGTTTGTAGGAGAGAAATAATATGAGTGAGAAAAGTTGTGGAGGAGGCAGTGAGAACTATATCATCAACATAAAGTAGGAGATATGCAACCTGGGTGTTAGAGTGGTAAACAAAAAGAGAGTAGTCAGAACGAGAGAGAATGAATCCTATAGTTTTAATAAAGGTAGAAAAACGTTGAAACCAGGCTCGGGGTGCTTGTTTGAGGCCATAGAGAGATTTTTGGAGAAGGCAAACGTGATCAGGAAAAGAAGAATCTTCGAAACCGGAAGGTTGTTGAGAATAGACGACTTCGTTTCAGGAACCATGGAGGAAAGCATTTTTTACATCGAGTTGATGGATAGGCCAGGAAGAGGAAACAACAAGACTAAGAATGGTTCGGATGGTGCTAGGTTTAACTACGGGAGAGAAAGTTTCGTCGTAATCGACACCGTGTTGTTGAGAGAACCCACGACAAACCCAACGCGCTTTATACTGAGAGAGAGTGCCATCAGAATGAAATTTTTGATGGAACACCCACTTTCCAGAAACAACATTTGCATTAGGAGGTCGGGGAACAAGTTGCCATGTGTTATTGGATTGGAGTGCTTGAAACTCATCGTGCATGGCAGCGGACCAGTTCGGATCAAGAAGAGAAGATTTGTATGTTTTGGAAAGAGGTGAGAGAGTTGGAGAAGCATGAAGATTGCGGCGTGTTTTAGGAAGTCGAAAACCAGACTTGGAACCTGTGCGCATGGAATGGTCGTTGTTAGGTGCGATAATGGGAACGACATGTGAAGGAGGAGCTGCTGCATCCAGCGCAGCGGAAGAGGAGGACGCAGCAGCATGAGGCGGAAGGTTAGTTTGATTATCGGGGCAGGAGTTTTGGGCGGCGTAAACACAGGTTATGGGTGGTCGAGACACGGGTCTTGATAAATTGTCGGGGCCGAGTCGGCCGGGCAGGGTTAGGGACTACCGTGGCAGGAGAATCGGGAGCGGTATTGGTCGAGGCAAGATAGGAGGCAGCCGTGGCAGGGTTGTAGGGCAGGTTAAGAACGAAAAAGTGAGGTTTTATGGAATTGGCTGGGCGAGGGGTGGATGTGGTGGGAGGAGATGTAGGGGTTCTAGTGGCGAAAGGAAAGGTGTTTTAATCGAAAGTGACATGCCTAGAGAAGATCAAAACACCGGTAGCCTTTGTGTTCATCTGAATAACCTAGGAAGACACAAGAAAGGGAACGTGGAGAGAGTTTGTTTGGGGAAGTTGCATAGACATTGGGAAAGCAAAGACAACTAAAAACGCGAAGCTCAGTGTAGTTTGGGTGAGAGAGAAAAAGGGAGTAGAAAGGTGTGGTATTTGGGTTAGTGCTAGATGGTCGAATATTGAGGAGATAGGTTGCGGTTCTAAGAGCTTCAGCCCAAAACATGGAGGGCATAGATGATTGAATGAGGAGTGTGCGAACTATGTCATTGATGGTGCGGAGTGATCGCTCAGCCTTGCCATTTTGTGGGGAAGTGTAAGGGCAAGAGAAACGAAGGAGAATGCCATGTTGGAGAAAGAAATTATGGTTTGCAAAGTTGTTAAATTCTTTTCCATTGTCACATTTGATAAATTTTATGGGTAAAAAGAAGTGTGTGTTGACATAGGTTTTAAAGTTGATAAAAAGTGAGTGGACATCAGATTTGTTGCGAAGTGGAAAAGTCCAAACGAAGTGTGTAAAATCATCTAAAATAAATAAGTAGTATTTGAAACCGGAGAGACTCACAGTTGGAGACGTCCATAGATCACAGTGCAAAAGTTCAAAGGGATAAGTACTATGAGAAGTAGAATGCGCAAATGGTAAACGAACATGTTTTCCTTGTTGACAAAACTCACAAACAGAGGAATTATGAACCTCTTTATTACAAGGGATCGAAAAATCACTAAGTAGAGAGGATAAAGTGGCTTTATTCGGATGGCCTAAGCGTTTATGCCATAGATCTACGGAGGTGAGCATGGATGATGGAGACGAGGCCGCATGAGTGCCATGAACAGAGTAGAGGTCGCCAGAGCTATCGAAGCGAGCGATCTCCGCCTTGGTCATGAAATCCTTCACAGACAAGCCAAAAGGGTCAAATTCGACGGAAACATAGTTGTCTTTGGTGAAACGACAGATGAGATTAAATTTTTAATGAGGGCTGGTGCAACTAAGACATCTTTAAGTAGGAGTGGTTTGGAAGTGGAAGATGAAAGGTTTGTATGACCGACACATGAAATTGGTATGGAGGAACCATCGCCTAATGTAATGGATGAAAAATGAGATGGTATGCAAGTTGACAGCATAGTATTCGATGAAGACATGTGACTAGAAGCACCAGAATCGAAAATCCAATCAGTACCTGAGTTACCTTGAGCAGCAAAATTATTCATGGCCTGTAGAAACGCAGCTTGGTCCCATCTCGGAGTAGAGGGAGTCGGTGTAGTTGACGGAGCAGGGACTGGCGCAGGTGGTGGCGGTGCAGCAGGAGTCGAGTACATGGTGTATGGCGAGTAGTAGCCTCCAGGATTAGAAGTGACCGGTGCCGAAGGGCCATAAGGACCCATAGCAAAGGGCATCGGTGTTGGAGATATGCCCAAGAGGCAATAATAAAGTGGTTATTATCATATCTTCACACTTATGATAAATGTTTACATACCATGCTATAATTGTATTAACCGGAAACATTAATACTTGTGTGATTTGTAAACTAAAATAAGAGTCCCTAGTAAAGCCTCTTGTTAAACTAGCTTGTTGGTTAATATATGATCATGGTTTCCTGATCATGAACATAGAGATGTTATTAACAACAGGATCATATCATTAGGAGAATGATGTGATGGATATACTCCTATAGTTAAGCGTAGCATAAAGATCAAGTCATTTCAATAGTTCAATTGCTATATGCTTTCTGATACATAGTAACCTAATTCCTTCGACCATGAGATCATGCATATCACCTTTACCGGATGGATGCTTTGATGACATCAAACACCACACCGTAACTGGGTGGCTATAAAGGTGGCATTAAGTGTTCGGAAAGTATTGGTTGAAACACATGGATCAAGAGTGGGATTTGTCCATCCTCATGACGGATAGATATACTCTGGGCCCTCTCGGTGGAATGTCATCCAATTAGCTTGCAAGCATGTGACTGGCTCACAAGGGATCACATATCACGGGAGAAGAAAGAGTACTTATCGGTATGAGGTTGAACTAGGTATGCAGAGATCGACGATCATAACCTCGGATAAGTAACATATCGTGAGACAAAGGGAAATTGGTATCGTATGTAAGTGGTTCATTCGATCGCAAAGTAATCGTAGAAATATGTGGGAGCCATATGAATTTCCAGATTCCTCTATTGGTTATTGTTCGGAGAAGTGTCTCGATCATGTCCGCATAATTCACGAACCGTAGGGAGACACACTTAAGGATTCGACGTTGTTTGAGTAGTTATGGTATTATGAGAAAGAGACCGAATGTTGTTCGGAGTCTCGGATGGGATCCGGGATATCACGAGGTGATCCGGAATGGTCCGGGGAATAAGATTCATATAAGGAAAGTCCCGTTTCGAAGTTCGGGAATAATTCCGGTGTTTTCATCGGGAATGTTCTAGAAGGTTCCGGATTGTCCGGCACTCCGGGGGGGGGAGGGGTACATAAATGTGTCATTACATATTGGAATGATTGCATCATGTACTAAGTGTTCTTGCTGTCCCAAATAAAGGATTAAATTGAATCCTAAAACAGAAAAGTCAAATGTCCAGTTTGAAAGTCAAACTGCCAAAACAAGAAACTGTGGGAAACAAGCAAGAGGAGTTGGAACCAACCTGGAGGAGGAGTTGGACTCCTCCAGGCCGGCGCCCAGCCCTAGGCCGAGTTGGGGAGGGACTCCCTCCCTCCCCTGGCGCGCCAAGACCCCCCTCCCATAAAAGGAGGGGCAGGGCTCCTCCTAGAGACACACAACTTTCTACCTCTAATCTCCGGTTTAGAGCCGTTTTGGTTTAGAGCTTCTAATTGCTTTAGCCAGCGGTTTAGAGCCTTCTAATTGGTTTAGAGCCTTCTAATTGGTGTGTCTAATTACTAGACCACTAATAGCCTCTCTCATAAGCTCCACCATACTCGCACCGGCTTAAGGCGAAGCCCTGCGGGATCTCCCCTCTACTTCCGGTACCACGCCGTTGTCTTTGCGAGGAGAGTGCTACAACCTCCGCTGCTGCTGGAACAAGGGAGAGGAAGGTCTTCGTCGAGTACGTGTGACCGATCATGGGAGCGCCTAGGAAACGTGGCTGGAAGGATCGTCTACGATCTTGAGATCGGAAGAAATCGACTACATCACCCACGAGAATCTGCTCTCGTTAACCGCTTTGGAATCTTCGAGGGTAAGTTATTCCATCGACTCGTTGCTACAATCTAGTAGATAGATCTTGGCTTGTTTGTTTGTATGCGATAGAAAATTTTTGTTTTCCATGCTACGAACCCCTACAGTGGTATCAGAGCCGTGTCTATATGTAGATCGAGTAGAACACAATGGTCATTGTGGGCGTTGATGCTTTTATTGTAGATTGCTTTTTGTGTACTTTGCATCTTGCGGTATGTTGGGATGAAGCGGCCCGGGCTAACCTTACATGACATCGTTCATGAGACTTGCTCCACGCTTGACATGCAACTTGTATTGCATAAGTGGCTTTGCGGGTGTCTGTTTCTCCTAGCATAGTTAAGATCCAATTTACAACGGGTAATCAACAATGCTAGTATCAATGTTGTGGTTCTTGTTCGTAAGTTAGAACGACACTTATTGAAAGCCCCAAACCACGTAAAATATGCAAAGAAAGTAGAAGCGTCTAACTTTGTTTTGCGGTGTGCGATGATGTGATATGGCCATGATTGTGATTATATTTGATGTATGCAATGTTCCTTATTGTAAGTCGGCTCGCAGGAGCCATATGGTTGTCTTTAATTTATGTTAAGACCGCGTGTCTATTCAAAGTAGTTGTAATAGTTGAAGCCGGTGGACGACAACCATGGAGAAGCGTCATTGACCTTGATGCAATGCCGGTGATGATGGAGATCATGTTCGTGCTTGAAGATGGAGATCGGAAGCACAAAGAAGAAAGGCCATATCATATCACATATATATTGAATTGCATGTGATGTTAATCCTTTATGCATCTTGTATTGCTTAGTAGACGACGGTAGCATTATAAGATGATCCTCATGCACATGAATTTCAAGTCGAAAGTGTTCACCCTTAGTTAGCACCGTTGCTAAAGCTTGTTGTTTGAAACACCACGTGATGATCGGTGTGCTAGATTCGCAAGTGTATACAACGTGAGCAAGCAGATTTGCTCATGCGGAAACTAAGGTTTGATCTTGACGAGCCTAGCATGTACAGACATGGCCTCAGGAACACGGATTACCGAAAGGTAGAGCATGAGTCATATAGTAGATATGATGAACATGTTGATTGTTCGCCATTGAAGCTATATCAACTCTCGTGATGATCGGTTTTGATGTGGTGGATTTGGTTCGTGTGATCACTAAAACAATGTGAGGGATATTGTTTTGAGTGGGAGTTCACCTAGATTAATTTAATTATTAATTAGAACTCAATTTATCATAAACTAAATCAAAGTGAATTTGCATAGTTGTTGTAGTCATTGGCATCCATTTACCACCTTGCGCTTAGTTATAATTGAGATGATAGAACTATAGAATTCTGGTTAGTTACTTTACGAACTGGTATCGTATTGTTTTAAGTGTTAATCTAAAGTTTAAAAGTCCTATTGCAAACTTTCAGTAAGTTCCGGTTACTCCATGAAGTTTAATAATTAGTATTAAATCAAGAGTAACAATTCCAAGTGTTAGTATATAAGTATCGTGTTTGTCTCCATGACGCTTGATATTCAAAGGATTCTCTTAATATCAAGGTTATCTAGGGTCTGAAAGAGTTGTTTCAGAAACCATGATTTGTGGAAGATATTGTGATATCTGAAACGAAGTTTTGGTTGCAACATGATAGAGTATAATATGGCAAAGTTCATGTTCTCATATTTTGATGAGAATTTGCAAAAGGTTGGAGACACTTGTTGTCCCAATCCTCCAAAAGGTTTTGGAGAGCAACATTATACTTGCGATTCATCGTTATAAGCTAAATGTAGCTTGATCATGGACGATTCCATGATAAGGATGAATAATTGATGTAGGTAAAATGTTTACTACACCAAGAGATTACTAAATAAAGGAATTTGAAAGAACACCAAACATTTGATGATGGTGATCTACTTCAAAGTGCAAGTCCAAAGACATTGGTATTTAACTATACATGTTTTGGACTATGTGTCATATGTATGACTCCACTATTGATGTTGATAGATTCTTTCAAACAGAATAGGAAATACTGAAGGAGAATCTCATAAATATATGGCAGAAAAGAAAAGACTAGAATTGTTCAGTTTAAATATATAGATGATATACATGTTATGGCTATATTCTTTGCTTATTAAACAATGTGGTTCTTAAGTATTTGATACTGAATTTGTTGGTGTGAATCGTCATACGAAACAACACAATTCATGAACTACAATGGCCTAAGTAACTAGCAAAAGAATATGTGATGATGTTCATCGAGAACAAAATAAAGGGTTATTGTGTTGCTCGTTAAACATCAAAGCTTGCCTCCAAGATTTGTTTTATCAAGTGTTATGAGAACAAAAGGTTGTTCAAATAATTGCCGTAATCCATAAAAGATGGATGATTCACAAATCTCGTTGGAGAAATCACATCCATAAAACTAGTGCTAAATTGTCGAAAGACAAATTGATTGAAAGATCACTTAGGAAGTGACATCGCCGTTTAAATTATATTGGAAAGAAAACATGAAGAAACTCCATATGTATGGAATTTTGGAGTCTTTTGATTTTGATCAAATGACGCTTGTGAAACTTTCTTAGAGATAATTAAAACTTCGTTCATAGGCCAAAAGGGAACGAAAGACTAGCTTATTGGAATTTGTACATATTGTTGTACGAAGTCCATTATGTGTAGTCAAGAGCGATGGATTTCAACTTCATATGCTTTCTCCGAAAATTTGAGTGAATATATGAATATTTACTTAATAAGGATGAAGTATGAAACATTTGAAAAGTTCAAAGACTTTCAAGATGAAGTGTAAAATCATTGTAACAAGAATATAAACAGTTTATGATAAAGATCATAAAGGAAGATGTTTGAGTTACAGAGTTTAGCATAATACCTAAGATTTAAGGAATCGTTCCGTGGATTTGCATTTCCCGAAACACCATAAGAGTATGGAGCATTCAAGATATGTAATTAAACCTTGTTTGACATGGTAAGATCGAAGGTGTAATTCATAAAACTGCCATTATATTTTAAAGATTAAAAGCTTTAGAGATTACCGTTTTTCCACTGAAAAGAGCTCCATCATAATCCGTTGAAATGACACCATATAAGGTTATGGTTTGGGATAAAACCCAAGTAGTCCTTTCTTAAACATTGATATGCTATACATAAGAAAGATGTGTGCAACCAAAGTCGGATGAACCTGTCTTTGTATAACTGTTAAGTATTCCTTCATAAACACCGGAGACAAAAGTGTTTGTCGCTTAGAACGTCAAGTTTCTTTGAGAAGGAATTTTTCGTGAAAAGTTAAGTGGGAGGACAATAGAACTTTGATAAGGTTAAAAGAACCTTAGCTATATGTGCAGAGTGCATGGCGAAAAGTGTTCCGGAGGCAGCAACAATGCTCATGGCTCACGTGCCTCAAAGGTTGTGGTCACGGAGATCTAAGTTCCTATTGAAACAAGTAGATTGGGTAAACAATCAAATACCAAGATTTGAGGGTTGAATCATTATTTGAGAATAATGAACCGACTACATGCAAAGAAGCGATGATGAGCCCTGACTCCGTCAAATGGCTTGAAGCCATAAAATCCGTGATAGTTCCATACACGAGAAATCAAGTTTTGAACTTGAAGGACCCTCGAGAAAGGTGTAAGACCTTATAGTTGTGTTTGGATCTATAAAGAAATAGACATGGATGTTTTACATCTATGAAATAGTCGACATGTTGGGAAAGAGTTCACAACAATGTTCAAAGGTTGACTATGATAAGATCTGATCTTTCATAGCGATATTTAGTCTAGACGGATTAATGTAGCAACCACTACATATAATTTGTTATATGGTAGTTGAATAAACAAAACAAGTTCTTCTAATAGAATCGTTACCTAGGACGTGTGCATGACACGGTCCATAGGGTTTTGTTAATTCAGAGGATGCTAAAAGCATATGAAAACTTCAATGGTTGAAGTGAGCATCGCGGAGTTGGAATCTTCACAATGATGAAATTGTTAAAAGAGTTTAAATTCATCAGAGACAGTGAAGATGCTTGCATTTGCAAGAAATTAAGTGGGAGCGCTAAGACATATTTCTAATACATTATGTAGGAGACATATTGTTGATTGGAAGTGATGTATCTTTTTATTAACACAAGATAAGAATTTCATCTCGATGAAAGACTTAGGCAAAACCCAAATATTTAGCATCAATAGACGCTAATATGGTTGTGCCAGAAGTATATAGACAAGATATTGAATGAGTTCAATATAGAAACTACAAGAGAGGTTCTTGTCGCACAAAAAGTATTGAAAGAGTTCAATGTTAATGATATATTCAAGTGTATTGACATTTGGTAAAGTGAAACAAATAATCAAGTATAGTTTGATACTTGATGTATGAAATCACAAAGAGTATTTGTATCAATCATACTGTGATATGTACAAATCCAGATATGTCCTATGCTCTAAATGTTGTGAGCATATACCAGAATGATTCGTAAGATGATCATTGGACAATAGTAAGGATATTCTTATGATCTTTTGGAAGAACTAAGAGTATATTATTTGTAGAAGTGACAAATAGATGGTTAGTTCATTGTAAAAGTACTACATTGATACTAGTTTTGTCACAAAGTACAAATTAAGTTTATCTCAATCTAAACTAAGGGTGGCACAATATAATGGAAAGTGAGTTCCATAATGAATTTGGATGAGTTCCAAAGTTAAGACATTGTGACAGATACTACAACAAAAGGCTAAGTATATGACGCTATTATAGCGGTAAAGAGGCATTTGTGTCAAGTAGTTTGTTATCAAACTAGGTGTAGTTCACAGAGGGATAATACTATGAAGATATATTGTGCGACAATATTATCAACATGTTTTAACCCCAAAGAACTAAAGGTCACACCGAAAGACCAAATTTATACAAAGCCATCTCATTAGAGAATGAGTGATGCGTAGAGACGCAAAGACATGCAATTACACACGGACCTGGAAGTGTCAGATCCGGAGATCAGTTGATCACTAGCAATCGTGTACATACAACACCGTAAAGCCATAGGTGTTGAATACACAAAAGTTTGAAACTAGATTATTGACTCTAGTGCAAGTGGGAGACTGTTGGAGATATGCCCAAGAGGCAATAATAAAGTGGTTATTATCATATCTTCACACTTATGATAAATGTTTACATACCATGCTATAATTGTATTAACCGGAAACATTAATACTTGTGTGATTTGTAAACTAAAATAAGAGTCCCTAGTAAAGCCTCTTGTTAAACTAGCTTGTTGGTTAATATATGATCATGGTTTCCTGATCATGAACATAGAGATGTTATTAACAACAGGATCATATCATTAGGAGAATGATGTGATGGATATACTCCTATAGTTAAGCGTAGCATAAAGATCAAGTCATTTCAATAGTTCAATTGCTATATGCTTTCTGATACATAGTAACCTAATTCCTTCGACCATGAGATCATGCATATCACCTTTACGGATGGATGCTTTGATGACATCAAACACCACACCGAATCGGGTGGCTATAAAGGTGGCATTAAGTGTTGGAAAGTATTGGTTGAAACACATGGATCAAGAGTGGGATTTGTCCATCCTCATGACGGATAGATATACTCTGGGCCCTCTCGGTGGAATGTCATCCAATTAGCTTGCAAGCATGTGACTGGCTCACAAGGGATCACATATCACGGAACGAGAAAAGAGTACTTATCGAACGAGGTTGAACTAGGTATGCAGAGATAAGCGATCATAACCTCGGATAAGTAACATATCGTGAGACAAAGGGAAATTGGTATCGTATGTAAGTGGTTCATTCGATCGCAAAGTAATCGTAGAAATATGTAGAGCCATATGAATTTCCAGATTCCTCTATTGGTTATTGTTCGGAGAAGTGTCTCGATCATGTCCGCATAATTCACGAACCGTAGGGAGACACATAAGGATTGACGTTGTTTGAGTAGTTATGGTATTATGAGAAAGAGACCGAATGTTGTTGAGTCTCGGATGGGATCCGGATATCACGAGGTGATCCGGAATGGTCCGGGAATAAGATTCATATAAGGAAAGTCCCGTTTGAAGTTCGGGAATAATTCCGTGTTTTCATCGAATGTTCTAGAAGGTTCGGATTGTCCAAGCACTCCGGGGAGGGTACATAAATGTGTCATTACATATTGGAATGATTGCATCATGTACTAAGTGTTCTTGCTGTCCCAAATAAAGGATTAAATTGAATCCTAAAACAGAAAAGTCAAATGTCCGCTTTGAAAGTCAAACGCCAAAACAAGAAACTGGGAAACAAGCAAGAGGAGTTGGAACCAACCGGAGGAGGAGTTGGACTCCTCGGGGCGCCCAGCCCTAGGCCGAGTTGGGAGGGACTCCTCCCTCCTGGCGCCAAGACCCCCCTCCCATAAAAGGAGGGGCAGGGCTCCTCCTAGAGACACACAACTTTCTACCTCTAATCTCCGGTTTAGAGCCGTTTTGGTTTAGAGCTTCTAATTGCTTTAGCCAGCGGTTTAGAGCCTTCTAATTGGTTTAGAGCCTTCTAATTGGTGTGTCTAATTACTAGACCACTAATAGCCTCTCTCATAAGCTCCACCATACTCGCACCGGCTTAAGGCGAAGCCCTGCGGGATCTCCCCTCTACTTCCGGTACCACGCCGTTGTGCTGCCGGAATCGCGAGGAGAGTGCTACAACCTCCATTGCTTTGGAACAAGGAGAGGAAGGTCTTCGTCAGTACCAACGAGCGATGTGACCGAGGGGCGCTTGGAACGTGGTATTTGGAAGGATCGTCTACACGATCTTGAGATCGGAAAGAGTACGACTACATCGCCCACGAGAATCTGCTCTCGTTAACCGCTTTGGAATCTTCGAGGGTAAGTTATTCCATCGACTCGTTGCTACATTCTAGTAGATAGATCTTGGCTTGTTTGTTTGTATGCGATAGAAAATTTTTGTTTTCCATGCTACGAACCCCTACAATCGGCGAGTGCATCGGCGAGGCATAGGGAGCCGGCGATGGTGCAGAATACATGGGCGGTGAAGGAGCGGCGTAATGAGCTTGTGCAGGGACCCGTGGTGCAAGGAGGCCAGGTGAGCCTGTATGAGGATGCACGCCGGGCTGCCACAAACTAGTGTAGGCAGGTGGCGCGCCATGTGAGAGAGGCGGTCAGGCATTGGCCAAGCCTGAACCATGCCAGTCCAAGGGTCCTGAGAAGATCGCCAAGCTGGTGCTGCAGGTGGAGACGATGGTGGTGCCGGGGCAGGTGGAGGAGCCGATGCTGTTGGAGGAGGCTGTGGTGCAGGCGGCCGATAGATAGGTCGGGTGCCCCTATAGTTGGGGCTAGGGCGCTAACCTGGCGGTGGAACAGGCGCAAGCGGCGCCGGAGGCGGTGGCAGTGCAGGAGGCCGTGGAGCAGCAGCATAGGCCTGAGGGCGAGACTCTTGAGTGGTCATGGCGCGGTCCGCCCAGGAGAGCATGGAGCAGACTTCTGCAAAGGAAGGAGACGGCCGTATCATGGGGATGAAGGACTGCTGCTTGTCGAAGCGCTGATTGAGGCCGACAAGGAGGATCTTGATGAGCTGTTTGTCCTCAACGGGATCACCGAGTTCACGGAGTTCATCGGCGATGGTCTGGAGGCGCTGGCAGTATACCCCCACGGGAAAGTTGCCCTGGGCGGTGTTCCGAAGCTCCGTGTTGAGCGTGTTGACACGGGCGTTGGCGTTGTCCTGAAAAAGCTGACGGAGGGCTGCCCAAAGGGCGGCGGCGCTGGTGTCAGCCCTGAAAACGAGATTGAAAATCTCGGTGCTCACCCGCTAGTAGATCCACTGTATCACAGCGAGATCATCCTTGACCCAGCGGTGATCCGAGGGATACGGCGGGATGTTGGGGTCGACGTGCGCCAGGAGGTTGCAGCGGCCCAAGTGCACCTCAAAAAGATGCCTCCAATGGTAGTAGTTGAGTTTGGGGAGATCTAAAATGATGGGAATCAATGGAGTAACGTCGGAGATTGTATCAGCGAAGTTGATGGTGGGAGCGATAGGAGGTGGGGCGGATGAGGTGGATGGTTTGGCAGCCGCGACGGCGGCCATGGCGGCGCGCCACTCGAAGAACCCCGGAGGAGGCGGCGGCGGCGGGGTGGGAGGCGTGGGAGCCATGCCCTAGAATCTAACCTTAATCTCCATGTAAATTTGTGATAATAATAATAATTGATAATTTTACAATGAGAGAATACAATGGTTTATATAGGAGAGGAGGGAGAGGAGGTGCAGCGCCTCGGCCTAAACCCTAACTTGATATGCAAGTAAATATAATCTAACAGAGAGAAATAAAAACGTTCAGTCAATCTTTTGACAACTTTGCAGTCACGTTGAAGGACTATACACACGACTCCTTGGTCATGGGGCTACTGGCTTTCCAGCAGATTGTCTAAGAAATATCCCAGCTCTAATTTTTCCATATCACAAAAAAGTTTTGGTATCACCAGACCCCAGCAGCACTGGACAACAAAATTTGAGAAGCTTCATGGTACCTGCAGATGACATGCCACTTGGTCTTGATTTTTGAGAAGCACAGCTCACTGCCAACAGAGAGCCCTTGCAGATCTCGTAACGGTACTATTATGCATTGTTATCTTCAGCATTTCTCAAAATGACTAGAATTATGGAAGATAAAGCAAGCTGATAATTATAAGATTATGATTAAACATGCAGGATAGTTGCATTGCCATCAAGGACATTTAGATGTCTTAAAGAAATACCTTATCAACAATTTTTTGGTTAATGTTGTTCCTAAGAATGGATACATGCCATCCATGCAATGATTTTTTATGGATTTCCTTGCCAATTTAAAAAAAAACATAGTTTTGGGATTCCCATTCCCTCTTGCACCGAACAGCCTTGAGGCCTCAACCTCAGACAAGCTTACATCATGCTTTGCTTAATTAAGGAGATAATTTTGTTTAGTGCAAATTGGCTCGGTTCCAAACACGCTGTTCTTTTATTAGTCCAATGGTCGGTGAAACCCCTGTTTAACCCGCCATTGGAGGCCGCGTAAGAAACGCTTATCATGCAACCACTTGCTGCACTTTCTTCAGGATTCACGTCCAAGTTCAGAACATCCATGTAAACTATAGCGTGGAACAGCTTAAGTACTGCTAATCATGGTGCTAGTTGTTGTACTTCCACAAGTAGCTCTGAAGTTTGGGAAGTTACTACTGGAAACCACTGGTACGAAACCGCGGCACCCAACCTTCACACCTCCGCAGTGACAGAGCATCACGCGTCCGCGCTGCCTCTTCAGAAACAAAATTCAGGTTCAGTTTACAAAATTGACCAGAAGGGAAATACACAGCTAGGTATCTGCATGAACTCTGCAATCCAGACTATAACCAGTAGCACAGGATGAACATGGTTAGTTAGCTGTAACGATGGCCAAGAGGCTTACAATAGATATTGTAGAATCAGGCCGAAATGACTTATTTGCATGATATTGTAGATGATGAACAAAATATGTGCACTGATAATATTTTATAGTATGAAAATGTTTGACTAAAGCTCATAGACAGCACCTCGCCTACACCACAGTTCATGCAATCTAAAGTCAAATAGTTTAAAAGTATCACTACAAGACAAGTTCAGTGATAAGGAAAAAAGTGTCAAATAGCCCTGTAGTATTGTTTGGTGGGGTGAGTTCGAAGCCAATGTTTGGATGAAGGAATATCAAAGTGTTTGGTCGGTCGGTGATTGCGGTGCCTGAGCTGGAGCTTGAGGTGGAGCTCATCAGTGAAACTGATTCAACCAATAACCACAATTATGCAACAGGGCCTCTTTATAATCCGAATCAAGCGTTTCCATAATGCCCCTTGCCTTAGTCACAACTCATGCAAAACTGAAGGAGACTGTTTGTACTGAAACAACCAGGATGGATGTTCGCATTTTCAGAAAAGACAGCACTACATTCATATTTCATCAGTAGCCTTAGTTTAGTGCACAATGGCTTGGCCCATATACACTGTTTGTTTTATTAGAACAAATATCGGTTTTTAACCAATTCTTATCCTGCAAGCACTTTTCTGCACTTTACTTCCGAAATCATGCCCATGTTCAGGCCATTGTTAGCTCGGCAGACAGTTTAACTGGTAATATATGTGCTAGTTGATGTGCTTCGACCAGTAGCTACGAAGTTTGAGCTGTTTCTCAAAGGACAGACCTAAAACCTGGCACTCTTTCCTTCACAGCATTGGCTTCAGACTCCAGCTGGTAGCATGCAGTCTCCTGTCTGTCTCCTCTGATTTGTGTCTACATGAACTGTGAATACCTTCCAATTTATTTCGTGGTCTTCTGCCTTCAGACCATAACCAGCAGCAGAAGAGGAACATCTTCAGCTGGCTGTTGAGAGATTTGCAATAAATGTTAATATGATCCGGGTGGAATTACATGTCTGGAAGATATGGTCAGGGTCAGTCAGGTTCCTGGCTCCTGAGCTGGTTGACTTTCACTCGCTAGTCAAACCGATTCACCAATAATCACATGTCTTTACAGGGAGACAGACTTCATCGCTTATAGTAGTACTAACTATTGTGCGTCCTTGTGCGTGTTAAGCAAGTGCAGTAAAATACAGTGACATGTAAGTTGTGCCATGGATGCAGTTATAACCTATAAGCAGAACTGAAAGGCAATGTGCGTACTAAAATAACCATAACTTCTGTATTTTCAGAAAAGGCAAGCACTACAGGTTTCAGTGTGGCAATAACATACTAGGACTATTTCTTGGGGAAATTGGCCCAGAACTGGTGAGTTAACGACAAGTGCTACGATTTGTTGGGGCAAAGAGTGGAATAAGTATGAATTATTAGAATGTAAATATGCACTTCTATTTTTTTTATTTCTTATATTAAGAGAATGCACTACTTTTTTCCTATTTTTCAAGACAGAGAAAGCACTTCTATGTTTTTTTGGAAACCAATCACGGACTAATTCAACGGTCAAACGTTAGAGGCGATTTTACCCTGTAGCAGGGTAGAATCCGCTGCAAGTTGAGAGAGGAAACTCTGGTTCAAGTCCTGTGGAATTAGGATCAATTTGCGGTTGCTGAACTTTGTGGCCTCTATGCTTATTTTAAATCTTCTGTCAATAATTAGCCACAAAAATAGACATAAGTGGTTCGAACAAACACTAAAATAGGTATTAGGCGGGCGGTAAGAACAGGATTATGATAGTCCACCGCAATGCCAAACACAGTAGCAACTCTGAACAGGATTATGATAGTCTACCCATTTTTTCATCAGGTTTTTATATGCACAAGTAGCCAAAGATGTGAGGATCATTTGAGAGATAAAACCTTGCCATTTGGCCATTTCTCTGCTATATAAGCACGGCACGCCCTATACACTTGGCCACAACCACACAACAGGCAGATCCATCCAGTAGCAGCAGAGAGCCTTCCTGCTCATCTAGCTAGCTCACTCACCATCCCTGATCAGGAGGCAGGAGCTAGCTCAGGATGAACAGCAAGGTGAAAAGCCATGGGAAGCACAAGGGGTCAGGAGGAGGAGGGATTAGCAGGATGTTGAAGAAACACAAAGCTAGGCTCTACATCATCCGACGATGTGTTGTCATGCTCCTCTGCTACCATGACTGATCCATCTTTGCTCTGCCATTCTCTGACTCTACATAGGTGTTCTGTTCTTCATCTGGTTCTCGTTTCTAGATAACTTTGGTGTGTATGTACATTTGGTAGTTCGTTCAGAAGTTTCTGTTGCTGACTGATAATTTGGATGTTCAATTGTTTTTGTGGTGCTCCTAACTCCTGCTATGGCAAGGATCTGCGTGTATTTATCTCTTGGGTGTTGGCATCGGTGTTGTAAGTTTGCTCAATCGGAGATGAAAGATATCCGAAAAATAAAGAAATAGGAAACGGTTTAGCTCTTCACCTTCCATGTTATGATCTGTACTGTTCAATCACGACAGGTTCTTCTGACTAGCAATCTAATTGCAATGAAATATGCGCCCTTTGGGAATGTTCTTGCTTCATACGATTGGACCAGTCAGTTTGAATGATTTCACACACATATCTCAATCTCAGATATGTGCACATTTGACATTTGCATTAGCGGCAATATTAGTCTCTAAGTTTGTTCAAAATTGAAATAGTGGTATACACAACCAAATACAACGGTACAAGTACTCTCTTTCATTATTCTCATCGCACTCATGTTTCATATCCTCCTCCCGATGTCCTTCTTCTTCTTCTTCTTCTGATATGTCTTCTTCTTCTGACGAGCTTCCCTCTCCTCTTCCGGCGACTCGTCCACGTCGTGCTCCAGACCGTTACTCTCCTAGTCAGTACGGTCTCTCTGTTGTCTCCGAGCCAACTTCTTATCGGGATGCTGAGCGTCATCCTGAATGGCAGCTTGCTATGGCTGAGGAGATTGCTGCGCTTGAGCGCACTGGCACCTGGGATCTTGTCTCTCCCCCTCCCGGTGTTCGTCCTATCACGTGTAAGTGGGTCTATAAAATTAAGACCCGCTCTGATGGATCTCTTGAGCGCTACAAAGCGCGTCTTGTGGCTCGTGGCTTTCAGCAGGAGCACGGCCGTGACTATGATGAGACTGCCCCTGTGGCTCATATGACCACTGTGCGTACTCTTCTTGCTGTCGCTTCTTTTCGACACTGGTATGTGTCTCAGCTTGATGTTCAGAATGCTTTTCTTAATGGCGTGTTGAGTGAGGAGGTTTACATGCAGCCTCCTCCCAGGTATTCTGTCCTTGATGGACTGGTCTGTCGTCTTCGGCGTTCTCTTTATGGCCTGAAACAGACCCCTCGTGCCTGGTTTGAGCGTTTTGCCTCTGTGGTGACTGCTGCTGGTTTCTCTCCCAGCGCTCATGATCCAGCGCTGTTCGTCCACACTTCTCCTCGTGGACGCACTCTTCTCCTTCTCTATGTGGATGATATGATCATTACTGGTGATGATCCTGAGTATATTGCCTTTGTTAAGGCTCGTCTTCGTGAGCAGTTTCTTATGACCGATCTTGGTCCTCTCCGCTATTTTCTTGGGATCGAGGTCTCTTCCACTTCTGATGGCTTTTCTAGCTCTCAGGAAAAGTATATTCAGGATCTTCTTGCTCGTGCTGCTCTTGGGGATGAGCGCACTGTTGAGACTCCTATGGAGCTTAATGTTAAGCTTCGTCCTACTGATGGTGATCTTCTTCCTGATCCGACGCGTTATCGCCATCTTGTTGGGAGTCTTGTTTATCTTGCTGTCACTCGTCCTGATATATATTATCCTGTTCATATTCTGAGTCAGTTTGTCTCAGCTCCTACCACTGTCCACTATAGTCATCTCCTCCGTGTTCTTCGTTATCTTCGTGGCATGATTACTCGTCGCCTTTTCTTTCCTCGTTCCAGCTCCAATGCTACTCGGATGCTACTTGGGCGAGTGATCCTTTGGATCATCGTTCACTTTCTGTTTACTGTGTGTTTCTTGGTGGTTCGCTTGTTGCTTGGAAGACGAAGAAACAGGTTGCAGTTTCCCGTTCGAGTGTAGAGGCTGAGTTGCGAGCTATGGCCTTGTTGATTGCTGAGGTGACATGGTTACGGTGGTTGCTTGCAGATTTTGGGGTCTCTGTTATGACACCCACTCCTCTTTTCTCTGACAGTACAGGTGCTATCAGTATTGCACGTGATCCGGTCAAGCATGAGTTTACCAAGCATATTGGTGTTGATGCTTTTTATACACGTGCTCAGGTGCGATTTCAGTTGTTGCTTTGATATGTGCCTTCAGATTTGCAGTTGACGGATTTCTTTACAAAGGCACAAACTAGAGCGCAGCATGATTTCTTCCTCTCCAAACTCAGTGTTGTGGATCCACCATGAGTTTGAGGATGGGGGGTGTTAGATGTATATTTGTATATGTGTATTTTCCCCATCTGTTAGGGGGTTTCTTGCATATTCTCACCTGTACATGTAACTATATGTTGTGGCTTTTGGCCCCTGGAAATACAACTTGTCTATTCCTAAAAAGAAACACTTAGTTGCAACCACTTGCTGCCATTTCTTCAGGATTAACGCCCAAGTTCAGGACATTAATGTAAACTATAGGTTGGAACAGCTTAAGTACTGCTAATTATGCTGCTAGTCGCTGTACATCGCAAGTAGCTCTGAAGTTTGGACGGTTACTGGAAATCACTGATCCAAAACCGCGGTTGTTGTACTACGACGAGTAACTCCGCAGTGGCAGGCATCCTCGAAACAGGCTTTCGCCCCGCTATATTAATATAGCAGTGGCAGACATCATGCATAGGCTCTGCCTACAGACACCGAATGAAATTTCAGCTCATAGAATTGATCAAACAAAAGTATTCAATGAAGTATCTGCGTTTACACTGCAAACCTGTCAATCTACTATTATACCTTTCTGGTCTCCTGAGTCCAGACCATATACCAGTAGCACACGATGATGTGGTTAGTTAGCTGTAACGAGACTTGCAATAAGTGCTGTAGAATCCGGTAAAATGAGTTACTTGCAAGATATGATGAGGATTTGATGCCGCAGATGATGAAACATATTGTGCAGTGATAACATTTCATATTATCAAAATGTTTGACTAAAGCTCATATACAGAACCTCACCTGCACCACAGTTCATGCGATGTACAGTCAAATAGTTTAAAAGTACCATCGCTACATGACAAGTTCAGTTATAAAAAAATAGTGAAATAGCCATGTAGCATTGTTTGGTGAGGTGAGTCAGAATCCATAATTTGAATAAAGAAACATAAACTCGTTTGGTTTGTCTGGCCATGCGGCTCCTGAGCTGGAGCTCGTTCACATAAGGAAATGGTAATCTGTGATTCTGTGTGCTAGTTGCTGTAACTCGAACATTAGCTCTGAAATTTGCGCAGTTGCTGCAGAGTACAGATAAGAAACCTGGCACCCTTCCTGGCATTGGCTTCAGACTCCAGCTGCTAGTATGCAATCATATACTTATCTCGTTCAGATTGCAGACCTGTTATTCAGTTTCCTGGTCTTCAAACCATCACCAGCAACACAAGATGTGCATGTTTAGTTAGCTGTAGAGACATTTGCAAGATATGCTCCATGATCCCGGGAGAAATGACATGTTTGCAAGATATGGGGAGGATATGCTACTATAGATGATGAACATGGCTACGATAAGAGCTGCCATATAATAATCGTTGACCAAAATAAATATATAGCAACCAACCTCACCGCAGTTTATGCAACGTAAAGTCAAATAGTTGAAAAGTCACTATCAGAAAAATTCAGTGATAATAAAAACGTCAAATTGCCCAGTAGTATTGTTTAGTGAGTAAGTCAGAAGCCGTTTGTATGAACGAATATTGAAGTGTCTGGTCAGTAAGGATACTGGCTCATGAGTTGTTTGACTTTTGCTCACTAGTCAAACCGATTCAACCAATAATCACAGGTTTTGACCCGGATGTAGACTTTATCCCTTATAGGAGTAGTACTATACAGTCACACACTAAGCAGATGCAGTAATATGCAGTGACACCTCAATTGTGTCATTGTGTGTCGTGTCATGGCTTCAGCCATAACTTATAAGCAGAATTGGAAGGCAATGTGCGTACTACAATAACTATAATTTTGTATTTTCGGAAAAGATACGCACTACAGGTTCTGTCTGGGACTAACATAATTGGATCTCTTGGGGAAATTGGCCCCGAACTGGTGAGTCGCTGACAAGTGCTATGAACTGTTCTGGCGGAATAGAAGTATTAAAATGGAAGGATTTTACAAAGTGTTAAGTAGGAGAAAACTGAATGGTTCTGTTGTTACTAAGAAACACCAAAGATCGTATTTCTAAGGAACTGCATACAACATGCCTGTACCGTTTCAAATGAAACATACTACTGTACCAAAAAAGACAGTACGTTGTACTCGCACAAATGTTAAACACTGCTGAATCCAAAATACTATGTCCTTAGAATCTCAAAGTGAAACACTGAAGTGGCATTTTGTTTGCATCCATGCAAATTACAGAACGATCAATCATCGAGAATCAACAGAGACTGAACAATAAATTCAGAACAGACGCATAGACAAGACAAAGCACTTGATTACACATTGTAAGCTCGGCACATTTGGAGAAGGTTCTGGTGGACAGGAGGTGGCGGATGATCGCGTGCAGGGCGTCGTTGGGGAGATCCTCCTGGAAAGAGACATGGCCGTGTGAGCTGCAGTTAAAGGCGGAGGAAGACATCCTATACACCGCCCGTGCGTTGGGATTCTTCCACGCTGCCTCAAGGGTCCAGCTAACCGGGCGACCCACTAAGCAGTTTTGTTTCTTCTGTTTTTTTCTTTTCTGTTTAATTTGTATATTCCAAAAAAATCTGTTTCTTTCCTTTTTGTTTTTTCTAAATTTCGGTTTTTAATTTTTCTACTCCCTCTGACCCATATTAGTTGACTCAACTTTGTCTAGATACGGATGAATCTAGACTAGATACTAACTAGATACATACGAATTTAGAAAATGTTGAGTCAACTAATATGGATCGGAGGGAGTATTTATTTTATTTTGTATTTCTATTTTCACTTTCTTTTTCTTGCCCTTTTATAGTATTAAAAAAAATTTACATTGAGAAAAAGATATTCATGTTTTTTACCTAAGTTTTGCATGCTTCAAATTAATGTTCACCATGTTTAAGTGATTTAAAAAAATGATAACAAGGTCAACAACAAACAGACAGTGATCCGACTTTGGTGAAGAGATGACAATCTATTCCGGATATTTTCCAAGTCAACTAGGAGGGGTTAGGATGCGGTCAAGTCTCACTTTTCCGGTCGCCTCCCCTACACTTTGGTGATGTAGCTGTTAGCTGAAACCCAGGTCTCGTCATTGGGGACGATGGGCATACCGCCGGCATACAGAACACGACCGAGGGGTGATGTTTTCGCCGATTCTGACAAAGTTGGATCTCGCTCGGATCTGAAATCCTGAGGTCACCTGCCCCACAGTGGGCGCTAACTTTCATCGTTTTGATAACTGGAATGCAATGAGGGGGTCCTCGAGGCATGGAAAGAGAGGGGGGGGGGGTGAGACGCGAGGATGTCCGGGACGGGGAGCATACATGTTTTCCTAGGTTCAGATCCTCTACGATGGTCGGTTCCTACTCCTACAATCAATCCGCTATAATCGGCAAAGTCGGAGGTTATAGTGTGTTTGACTATGGTTCGCCTTGTGCGAGTTAAGATTGGTCGTGCCCTGAGGGCTACATGTATGTCGGCTTATATAGTCATGCGACATAGGCCTTACAGAGAGGGATCTTGTCCAGCTATATTACAGATTACAACATAGTCGGTAACTAGTATATTTTGTACTCCAAGTCTTCTGGTATCGGGCTCAAGTCGATAATCCTTCTGAGCCTTCTCATAGCTAGATGAGCCTCTGTCTGTTCTCATTGACTAGGCTACCTGTGGAGCCACAGACTAACTCTGGTGGGTCACCCTGGTCCTCGAGTATAATTGCCCGTCGTGGGTATATCTGAAAAGTATAACCCCAACAACCGTTTGTAAGGATAAAGGTCACAACGAATAAGCTAGTTAGGACCCACTTATAAGAAAATGAGTCAGAGGAGTAAGTTTTTCAGGCCTAATGGTAGCCGACATCAAGTGTCTAGTATTGTGTAGAAGTAACAATGTCGCTAAAGTTAGTGGAACTTTTCCCCTTTGGAGAAAAGTACTGACATATTCCTAATTTCGGTGTGGAGTAGTGTTACAGTTACATAAGAGCATGTTCAACAACTACCTAAAAATAGGGCACTGCCTTGTTTTGAGGCATCATTTTTCGTGTTTTTGGCACCAAAATTGATGCAACTATTCCAGATGCCCTATACGGCATGCAACCGGCTACATTTTTTTCAGATGCCCTAAAATAGGACACCATAAGCATGTTTTCTCAACATACATGCAACAACACAAGATCAAATACAACACAAAAAATGTAAAAAAATAGTAAATAACATCACAAACAAATAGTTCATTAGTTCTTAAAGAATTGTTCCAACTAGCCATCAAATCAACTCACGAACAACATATAGTTCATCACACACAATAACAAGACACACATACAACATGAAGATTAAACTAGTGCCTTTGGTTGACATGCATCAACTTGTTGTGGCATTCTATTCTCTCCCTCCATAGCTTTGCACGACGGAGAACATGTAGGGTTCGCAGCATAGAAAACAAAAAAATTCATATGATGGGAACAACTATATACCAAGATCTATCTACTAGATACAAACAACGGGCGGATGTATATCCGTAGAGAACATACCCTTGAAGACCAACAAGCTTAACGAGTTAAACTCGTGGTTGATGTAGACGATCTCTTGCCGATCTCAAGATCGAGAGGAAGTCCTAGCGTCGCAAATCAGCAACGCATCCATGCTCGCACACACGTCCGAGGCACCGAGCAACCTCCGCCTCCTTGCTCCAGCGATTCAGCGGAAGCACAACTCTTTCTTGCCGAATAGCCACCGGGAACATGTATCTCGCTAGTTCGAGACCATGGGGAATAAATTCTAGAGGGGGAGAGAGATCCTTCACGAGGAGGTGTAAGTGAGAAGTGAGGAGGGAGTGCCTTTTATAGGAGAGGGGGGAACCCCAAGGGGGTGTCCGGCGCATGGGGGCTGCCCCCTTGCCCTCCCCTAATTCATGTGGGTGGACACTCCACTCACAAAAATCCTTTCAATTCCCTCCACTCAAAATTGCTATTAAATTCCACCAAATTAATGCAAACTCTCATTAAATAAAACTCCTTTTATTTATTCAGAATTTTGTCAATTACTTTAATGACAAACATTCACATATAACCCCTTGCTAGTATTTCATTTCACATGCAAAAATACTTTCTGCAATTTCACCCAAAAACCTGTTTCGGTATCTATTGAAATAAATTTCTGCGCTTGTTATTCTTTCCGGCATGAAACTTTTGCTCCAATTGGATGTCGGTGTCTCTTAAGTGTGTCACCCTATGATTCGCGAATAATGCGGACATGATCGAGACCCCTCTCAGATCAATAATCAGAAGCGGGATCTGGAGACCCATACTGACTCCCACATATTTAACGATGACTTTCTTGTGATCTTCGGAACCTTTTACGCTAGTATCTTAATCCCCTTGTTTCACGATATATTACATGTCCGAGATTCGATCATCGGTATCTCCATACATAGTTTGATCTTGTTACTGACATGCACTCTTTTCTCGTTTCCGTGATATAACATTCTAGTGATCAAATCACTTGCTTGCAAGCTAACCAATGTGATATCACCGAGAGGGCCCAGAGTATATTTATCCATCATCGGGATGAACAAATTCCACTCTCGATCCATGGGCCTCAACATAACACTTTATTAGTTCTGAACCCATCTTTATAATCACCTTGTTACGGTGTGACGTTTGATGTTATCAAGAAACTCTTCCGATGTTAGTGATTGACATGATCTCATGGTCTAAGGATTAGGATCACTTCGTAAGTTGTTATAGCAATATAAACTCAATGACTTTGATCGTAATGCTTTACTTCGGATGAATGTTCATCACACCATTACACTAATATTGTGATCTCGTTATTAACAACATCCAATGTCCATGATAAGAAAACCTTGATCATCTTGTTAATCAACGAGTTAGTTTATGAGAGAGGCATAACTAGGAACTTTCTATTTGTTTATTAAACACACATGTATTAATGTTTTCGTATTAATACAATTATATCATGCAAAATAAACATCTATCATATACTTGGAATACACATAATAAACACTTTATTATTGCCTCTCGGGACATATTCCCTTCAGAGCGAAACCACCATGATTTGGTCGCTTATTCTTGTGCAATGCTACAAGCATAAGAGCATCTCCGTCCTTAGAAATGTTCCATTCTTCATCAGATGAGGGTGAATCGTCATAATCATCCCAAGCGCTCATCTACAAACAATATACTATGTTGGAACACATTGATAGAACACTAAAATTGGACAAAAAATTAGAAATCGGCTATACCTTTCTTCAAGCACCTACTATAATAAGTGTTGCTCATCGGCCGACTATGCTCGAGGGGCAGGGTGGGGTGGAAGGCCTGCGATATTGGGCGGTGGAGGGCCTACATGCAGAGATTGATGACGGTGTAGGGACGGCTTGTCGATCATTGGCGAGAGGAAGCGGTCGTGGATGCTCGGGAGCTGCACAACGGGTGTCGCGGCATGTCCTAGCCAACGGATCAATGAGATGCGGGGAGCAGGAACCACTGGCTAATGGTCACGATGGAGCGGGAATCAACCGAAATCAGCACGGAGGGTGTCGCGGCATGTCCTAGCCAACAGATCAATGGAGAGGAGATGTGGGAGAGCAGGAACCACTGGCGAGTAGTCACAAAATCAACACGGTGGTGACGCTCAATTCAACATGGTGGCGAGGCTCGTCCGGCCATTGAAAGCTAGGGAAGTGAAGGCGTAGTGGCGTCAGGGCTTGGCGGAGGTATGGTGGCCGACGGTGCTCGGGGAAGAGAGGAAGGTGACGGCGGTAGCGCATAGGGAATTTTCAGCTCGCCGGTTGCAATGCACGTGTACGATATATTTTTCGGCGTGCTCTTCGTTGTGCCGTACATTTGCAGCACCCATGCGTTGAAAAAAAAATTAGGGCATGCCAGAAAAAAGGGCATTACCCCGAGACCATTTTTTCAGCATACCCGCTGTAACAATCTCTTTATTGGGCACCATGTTTTGGGCAGCCGGTGGAGATGCTCAAAAAACCGTTAAATGTTACAACAAAATAAAAAATAAAAACAACGAAATCTGACTTTTATTTGTAGAATTACGGAATATTAACTATATTGATATTGCAAGAGGTGATTATATCGTGAGCCCTTGGACTGTTTATATAGTACTAGAAGAGTACTAGAGATAGAATTGGATTACCTACTTAAACTACCAAATATAACGTAACCGTAATATACTTTAACACACCCCCTCCCCCCACCCCCCACCCCCGCGGTCGGATCGGTAGTGACGTGAACAACAGGAGCGTCGCGGACGGTCTGACTGGAGCATAATCCGAAGTTGCGGACTGGAGAGGATGTCGGTGGATGTCGATGTCGATGTAGCCGAAAGTGAGGGCGCTGTAGTTGTGGTCGATGGTGCCATTGGTGAAGTTGTCCTCGTTGATGAAGTTGATGATGGTGTTGTGTTGTGGTCGATGTCGTTGTTGAGCCGGGAGACTTCGTCGTAGTAGTTATGCTAGACGTAGTTTGAGTCGGAGTAGTCGAGGTAGGCGACACGCCTTGCCGAGTTTGCCAAACTCGGGAGCGCATCGGGGACAAAGGCACGCGTTGGTGTTGCCAATACCGAACGTGCGAAGACAGGGACCATCACGAGCCATGCGCGCCAGAGCCGGAGGGATCAGCAGAGAAATTCTTCATGAACGGTCGGTGCATAGAAGTTGTTCGCCGATTTGTCGGAGTAGATGAAGTAGTTGCAAGAAAAAAATTAATTTAGTGAAAAATAAAAATTAGACTGCGACTCTGGCGGCAAGGGCGTGGTGGACGAAGACGACGAGGTAGTTGATGGCGATTGAGTTGTTGCGGTAGTCGATTTCGGGGATTAGACCTGCATTTTCCGCTTGTATGAGCGCGGCGTCACTCGTGGAGAAGAAGAACTTATTGTCGTTGACGATGACCACGAAAGGTGGTGGTGGCGACGATATGACGATGTTGTTGATGTAGATGGTTGCCGGCGATGATGACCACGGTGATGAAGGTGCAACCCTTTATTGACGGCGAGGCGCGTACACTGGAACGTGCGCCCCGATCGATGTTGGCGAAGACAGACCTGTGTGGTGACGACATGATGATGGAGAAGCCGATGCAATGCGTGAAGATGTCCCTTGGGACGCCGCGCGGAGCCTTCTTGCACGATCGTTGGCGATGATTTGCCGGAGATGAGTCGACGCCGAGGTTGAAGTAGAGGCGCGTGACGACATGCGGTTGTGGACGGCGCAATCCGATCTACAGTCGGTGAAAGAAGAAGAAACGCCGGTCAAGCGGTCGGCGAGAAAACTTTGGCGAAGATCTAATCTACTATTGCGCGGCCCCCGGCGGAGAAGGATCTCCCGAGGGCGGCGCGGCGAAAGCAGTGGCTAAACCCTAGGCGGAGCGAACCGCTCTGATACCATGTAGAATTGCGGAATATTAACTATATTAATATTTAAAGAAGTGAGTACATTGTAAATCCTTGGACTGTTTATATAATACTGAAAGACTTGGAGACAAGAAAACTATTAGAGATAGAATTAGATTACAAACTTAAACTACCAAATATAACATAACTATAATTTACTCTAACATTATTAGCCACGTTCGTCCAGTGCGTTGATCTCGTGTGCCCATGGTGTCATATACTGCCCGTTGCATGCAAACACTAACAGGGAGCTAGCGCTACTGCTGAGACCACTTGCTCCTCTTTTTTTTTGTCTCCGAAGACCGCACTGCTCTTGTGAAAGAATCCAGATATACTACTTGTTGCTCCTCCAGTAGTACTACTCGTATATCTCTGACCACGTAGTACGCTTGACGCTTGTCACGTTGCAAGAGTTCATTGCGCTCTGCTCCACTGAAACGGGCGCGCAGACTACACAGCCAGTAGCAGTAGGAGCTCGCTCGCTTTGACCATTATCTAAATCAGTGCAGCGAGTTAACTCCGGCCCAAAACCGTGCCGTGTTCACACACACACACAAATTAACACGTTTTTACATTACTTACTACACCACCACATGCATGCATGCATGCATGCAGGCAAGCGTTCCGCGCGAGGCGCCGTTAATAGGATTGGTAGTTGGAACGGCGGCATGCACGGATGATTGAGTACTTATCCATGCATATACTACTAATTTTTTTCGGTAAGAATCTCAACAACAATACCCATGAAAAACAGGGACTGGACACGCCAAAAATCTAACCCCCGCGCGCGCAAATATGTGAACACGCGCAAGTTTTTGAAAAATCCTCTCCCCTCCTCCCCCCTCCCGTAATTACCTCAACTTCCCCTTCCCCGAGGCGCCCCTCCGTCGACTACGTACTCCCCGTACTTGTATAAAACCTCTGCCTACCGATTGCATCTGTCGCTCTCGCTCGCACCATGGAGAAGGATCTGCTCGTGTCCGTCGCCGCTTCTTCGCCGCCGGGGCAGAAGCGGATGAGGTCGGCGGATGGCGATGACGCGAAGCCCTGCTTGGAACTGTCCCTCGGCGCCATCTACGGCGCCGGCGCTGCCCCAACGTCGTCCACGCCCAAGGTGGAGGCGGCCGAGTCCTCCTGCATCTCCGCGGTGACCGCCGCCGTGAACCTCGTTGCGCGAGCACCGGTTCCTGCGGCGGCCCTCCTCGCCGCCGGGGCCGAGATCGCCTCTTCGCTGCTGGATGCTGGCGACGGTGCTTCTTCTGCGACCGTGCTCGCGTCCTTCCCGCTGATGGCTTCTTCGCGCATCCACGCTGCACCGGCCGCTGCGCTGAACCTCGAGGCGCACGTACCGGTTCCTGCAGCCGGTGCGCCGCCCTTCGTCGTCGCTACGGGAACGTCACCGGCGCCACCACCGCGCGCTTCACCGGCGGCACGCCCCGCGCAGCGCCAAGTCCGGCGCCGCGTCTCCAATGCCTCTCCACCCAAGTCGGCCACCGGGGACCCGCCCGCCAACGGCAGCGCTCCACAGCTTCCGAGCCCACCGGCGCCGCGCACCAACCGCACCGCTCCACCAGTCGCGATCCCGCCGTTCCCGTGGGCGACGAACCGCGTGGCGATCCACCACCCGATCGCCCACCTCCTGTCCCTCGGGATCACCACCGTGGAGGGCGAGGTGCACTGCGGCCACTGCGACGCCCGGAGGACCGTCTCCTACGACATCGCGTCCAAGTTCCAGGAGGTGCGCGACTTCGTGGCCCGCAACGTGCACGGCATGGACGACCGCGCGCCGGACTCCTGGCTGGACCACCACGGTCTGCTGCGGGACTGCGACGCGTGCGGGCAGAGGAGCAGCGTGCGGCCGGTGATCGCGGCGGAGAAGGAGCGGATCAACTGGGTGTTCCTGCTGCTGGGGCAGCAGCTCGGGCTGTGCACGCTGGAGCAGCTCAAGTTCTTCTGCGCGCGCACCAGGCAGCACCGCACCGGCGCCAAGGACAGGGTGCTCTACCTTGCCTACATGGAGCTCTGCAACCAGCTCTGCCCCCACAGCCTCTTCAACCTCACCGCCGAGAGGCAGAGCAGAGGCCGTCAGTATTGTTGTCAGTAGCATACAAAAATGTACTACTACTACTAGTCTCCACTATTATTCTGCGCCATATATATCATGCTTATGCTTGTCTTTCAATATATTTTAGTATCGTCCTAGCTGGAGTAAAATGCTAAAAAAAATACATCTGAGCTGTATAAGTCCCAGGGGTCCTAAGTCGTGGCACGTTGACTCATGTCTTTTTAGCTTCATTTTGCTAATATAGTAAGAAATGCTTAAAAGGTCTAGGACGTGTTTGCTGGCTCAAGTCTAAATTTCTCATTTTTTCTTTTTGGTCCGTTGGGTGTTGCATGGGTAAAGATTTGATTTGAACAAACTTTAGTCTCTTGATTGGTAGCCCGCTTTCTTCTTTTCCCCAAAAAGACTTGCGTTTGGTTCCTCTAAGTACAAAGAAGTCAACGAGGTGTTATGTCTTTAACTAACCTACTTCATTTTAATTCACTCTAATCTACCTGACTTTGTTTCCATTTGAGATAATGTCTCGATGAAAAATATGCTCCTCAATGTTATGAATCCATTTTCGCAAACGATTTGTAATTTCGTTGAGTATTTGAAACTCTACGTCGTGTTTCTTTTTGGGGCCTCTTTAAATGAATTTGGGTTCGTTGCCTACAGTTGACCATTTGAAATTTTCTTTGAGAGAAGGTTTCAGTTCATCATTCCACACAACTTACAACACGAAAGTTATGTGAAAAGGTGAGGCGAAACAAAACAACACCTTTAAGTAAATTTCAAACGGTTGCCCGTGTAACATGAACGCAAAATAGACCTCTAAAAGGTCAACGAAACTAGGAACTGATTATTGAAATGGAATCGCAACGTTGATTCGCACCTTTTTCATGTATAACCTAGCGGGGCAAAACTTATAGCGGATCAAGTTTTGGATTGCTTTGAGAACTGTGCTATGCGAAAAATGTATGCGATCCAACACAGCAAACAGACTTATTTCTTTCTATCGAGTACGAGAAATCCCTAGAGAATAGCTAGGAGGACTTAGTTCCGCGTGACCTGATTTTAAAAAAAACTAAAAAATGTTATTTCAATGTTACTAGAAAAAATTGAAATAAATCAAGCCCATATATATTACTTTGATATCTACTCGTGCAAATTTTTAAGAAAAAATACGATAATATATGACTTAAACAAAAAATGAGAGAATATAGTTTTATATTTCTTTGTACAGTAGCAAGCGATTCCTATATTGTTGCTTGAACATTTTGTCTTTTTCACTCAAGTTACATGATTTTGGATTTTCGTTTTAAACTTAGCATGCATAAGTTATACTCTTTTTAAATTTTATTTTCTCCCTCTGTCTCAAAATAGATGTCTTAGATTTATCAGAATTTGAATAAATCTAGACACTATTTTGTCTTTTTCACACAAGGTACAAGATTTTGGATCTTCGTTTTAAACTTGACATGCACATACATGGATACATTCTCTACATGCATAATATGTATCATACTTTTTAAAATTTGTTCAATATTTCTCTAACTTTTTTTATTATAAAGGATTCACACGACCCATGCCACGTGTTGTTCATAGTTGTATGGTATAAAAGCATTGACAATATGTATATGGCACCTTGTCTCCAAACCGCATGATAGAAAGCAACGATGAGTATCAACATAACAATCCGACTACCCGTCCCCCCCCCCTGACACTTGCACTTGCCTCTCTACACGCCAAGTACAGTGAGCCTCGGCTCCCTATCATTGCCGCCATGACATCCAGCTTGCGGCCCACCCCTACTCTCCACTTCGCACCCTCCTTGTTGATCCGCCTACCCTTCTCCAGTTCACAGAAGACCCCCTCCCCTCCCGTACCGCCGCACCTTGTCATCCTCTGGTCCGACTGGAACAAGGTCCTAGCGCAACTCATGGAGAGCCTCCAAGGTTACTGTGGAGACCCAGCATACCACTGCATGTTGTAGTATACTATAGTCGTGGACATAACACTCACGGAGTACCATTCCGCAAATATTACATCCTCAGAGTGGTACAACAGAAACAAAGCGGGTCCACAACATACATTGTCATTATTACAATCAGAAATTTACATGACGACTTCGAGATCCTCCTAGGTCCATAGAGGTATCCCAATGACTCAGGGCTAAATTATAATAACTCGGAGAACAGAATTAAAAAACAACTAAGGTTTATACGAGATTTAATATAGATAGAGGATAGAGATCTATGCTACTGGACTAGATCACTATATATGCTACATCTATACTTCAGATATGTCGGTCTCCATTCCATAGATGTTTTCATAATTGTTCCCTTCAACGCTTCCGGATACTTCTGGTTCTTCATAGCGGAATTCTTCTTGGTCTTCAATTGGATATAGTATTTCCTCTTCCTGACCGTTAATGTCTTCAGAATCTAGCAAGGGTTAAGAAGATACGTTGAGTACGAGCGTACTCAGCAAGTTCACTAAAAAGGAGTGTTTCATGCACTATATCTACAGCCACAGACCGTAGGTCGTAGGCAATGCAAGTTTTTATAAATATTTCTTAAAAGGTTGATTTTATTCTGAAAAGCTATGTCCGTCAGCTTTCACGGGTTTACCAGAACTTTCATGGAGTTCCTTTCCCACCGCGTTCGCAGATTCTTCCCGGAACAGGGAGTAACAAGTTATAGTTCTTACACTCTGCAGAGGTGCGTCAATTTACCCATGAGAGATCTTAGCTTTGTTGCACATCCGGGCGCGCATTCCCGTTCACACTTCCTTGGTATGAGGCCCATACTAAGATCCAAGCCAATCATTGTCCTTCTCCGCGACCCCGCATACACCACAATTGTTATATGCCCAAACTCAAGGTAGACTTTTCCCCGTATAAAACGGCTATACCTTAGTTGGATATACACAACAACCATTAACACTAGATATCCGTCTTTTGTAAGCCCAGATCCACGGTATACTTTTCCCCGTATAAAACGGCAATACCCACGATCTGCAACTTACAAATTCCCAGAACAGTGTATAATGCATGTGAAAGGGAGCCGATCCAGCTGCTTCTCCGTCCCATTCCAAATCTCATGGTTAACGCGTAATATACCGCGCAAGAATCACTGGCGACATTGGTTGTTAAGTCCTAGATAATATGTTCCTTTACCACTGGAACTTTCATAGAAGGTTATTACTTCATGGTAAATAACCTATAATCATATTATAAGGAAAATAGTGTTTTCTGACATTTTTGAAATGCAGGTGATGACAACACTGAATTTGTAAAATACTTTATAGAAAATAATCAAAAGACATGAGCAAGTGTGAACTTGCCTTGATATAGCGAAGTATTGTAGTCGAATGTCTCGACTTGACACTGGACCTCGGGTTCTACAAAAGTACCATCATTGCCCGGTAAGGACAATGTTTAAAGAAGCAATATGTTGTCATGTATAAGTAATGCTATGCATTTTGTAAAACCTTAAGTAATTTCTCAACATTACATGTGAGTTGGATTTAGATGATTTGTTTAGGATATGAGTTATCTTTAAGTTTACTTCACAAAGGAGTGTAGTTGGAAAGGTTTTTGGATAACATATAAGATATGAAAGTAAGATACAATTGTAATACAATTCTAAGATTGGGTGATACCATGTAATCATTACAAGCATGTTTTAATTTTGTTATGGTTTAAAAGAAATGGTATAGTGTTTCTTTTGAAAGTGTCAAAAAGAATAACATTTGAAGAAAATATTATTTATGTTAAGTTAATCAACTCTTAAGATTAATAAGATTAAAGTTATGGTTTAGGATAAGGTTTAAATGATTTTGAGTCATTATATATCTAGCTTATGATATGTCAGACCAAAGTTAACTATAAATATATAATTGGACTTGGGATATAATGTTTATGACATTAACAATAATTAGGCTTTTACTTAAGCATGATGGAACTTAGTCTTAAAGACTTAAAGATAATATCCTAAATTATGATTATATGTTAGACTATTTTAGAGTTAAAAGATTGTGTTTTGAACATGATTATTTCTTACTTAGGGAATAATGTTAAATAATTAATAAAATAACTATCTTATTTTAATAATTGAAGATATATGATCTAAAAAATTGAAAATGTTTTAAGAATAATATATTTAGTATTATATTAGTAAGTATTCTTACTTAAAGTCTTAAAATTGAATTTTATTTTATTTTAGGTATTATCTTGATTTTTTTTATAAAATTTCACAATTATTAAATGTATTTATTTGTTTTAAGTTTTATTTGTAAAAATTTTAACTTAGTATTTGTTTTAAGTTTTATTTGTAAAAAATTTATTTTTAAGTTATTTTTAGGAATTATTCTGCATTTATTAAATTTCATTTAGTTATTTAAGGGTGTTAATGTTTATCTGCATTTTATTAAACTTAAATAAATATGATTATATTTTTCTTAGGTGGATATTATTTTAACAAGCACTTGGATGTATTAAATATATTTTTATAACTTTCTACATTTTTTCTAGAGCTTAAAATGGGTAGAGGGTATTTTAATAATTTACATTTTTGTTATTATATAAACTGGGCCAAGTTCTTGGGCCCATTTAGCCCAATACCCAGCCCATTCCACCATGTTGGACTGAGTCAAATAGCCCAACCGACCAAGTCGGTCAACTCAACCCCTTCTTATCCTCGCTAGCTTGTTCCTCATCCACTCCCTCCTCTGGCGACGTGGTGTCGCCGCCGTCGCCGCGCAACCATGGCCGGCTCCGGCCTCCTTGGCCGCCATCGGGTTGTCCTCGACGCTTCCCCCTCTGCTACACCCTTCCATCCAATTCGATCTGTGATACGAACTCTCTTCCGCTCGTCCCCGCTGCACTCCCGTGGCTAGGGTTTCGGCCTCGACTCTGACGTGCTCTGGTGACCCCTGGATTGTGATGGTGGCAAAGTGGTGGTGCGGTTATGGTGATCTGATGATGGGTTGGTTGCTGGTGCCGCCTCTTCTACGCACAGACACACGCTGGTGCGGCTTGGTGTGGGTTGAGTACCACGGCGCCCTCGTGCCGCCGCGTCGTGGTCGCCATTGATGGCCAGTGTTGCTTCCTCTTCTTGGCTTAAGCGAGGACCCCGGGTAAGTTATCCCATCTACCCCCACATTTCTTTTGAGTGTATCTGTTTCTCCTAGATGTCAAATCCTAATCTGTTCTAGCAGTGGTTTATTGTATCATGCGTAGCTTATAGTGGCCTTGCTACTAATCTTGCTAAGTGAATGGAATTAAAACTAGATTGATGATTTTGGTTTGTGCTTCCCTGAATCCTGTACTCAATGTGGCTTGTTAGCTGATTCATTTGACTTGACAATGTACATGGTGGTTTGTAGATCTTAATAAGATTAAATGATGATGATGTTGAATTGGGATTCATAAGTTGTGCTTCAGAAGCATATGTTGGTCATTTGTGATGGATTTTGGGTACCCAACCAATATATTATCTTGGCAGAGAAGTAATCATTTATATGATTTCTAAATGATTAGATTGTAGTTGTTGTTGATTAGCAGATGAGTTATGTGCTTTAACAACTAATGGACTGCTACAGATGCTTTCTGAATGAATTATTCAGTTGAGTTTGCATTCATTTTCACTGAACCTTTGTATCCAGGAAGGTTTTTGGTGGCTTTTGGGCTTATATTATTGATGTGGTACTTTGTAGAAAGATGCACAGAATAATAACAAATGCTCATGATATGCTGCTGCCTCTTGGATCCAATGTTTGCCTTGTGAATGGTTGTGCAGAAGAAATGATGTGAATTCTAGATTTGATTCTAGCTATAACTTATCATTTGAAGTTGTCCATGAAAACTATATATTCTGATTCCTAATAAAATCTTATTAGGAAAATGATTTATCTTGTTTAGCTTGATTAAAGATAATTCAAGTGCAATGCTTGCTTGGTAACTAGAGGGAATTGAGTTCCTGTGTATGTAGACAGAGAACTGATATGCATCTTTGATTCTTGGATTATCCTCTAGGAAAATGATAGAAATGATCTTGTTTGATTAACTTGGGCTAGCTATTGAAGAACAACTTGTATGTTGGCTCTGTTGCCTTGGGATACTACTGTGGTGCCTCCAATCTTGGAGTGTGTACAGGGGTAGCCCAGGTAATATGACTTGTTGTAATCAATAGTGTAATAGTTGGTGTTGGTGTCCAAAAGATAGGAATCTAGCTCATGATGCAAAAGGCTGAAGCTTTACTTGTGTTGCACATGATCATATATAATTATTGCCTTGCAACTGATTTGGATAGTCTCTGTGTACAAACTTTATGGCTACTGTAGCTAGGCTATGCTGATGTGGTACCTCCCTATAGGATGCACAACAATATAGATCCTTCTACATGATTTCTGTAAAGCTTGATTGGAAAAAATAAAATCATGGGCAATTGCCAAGGATGCGAAGGCTGAGGTCAAAGTGATAACCTAAATATCTCTGGCTGCAGCACTATGCTTTGCTCCTATGATGCTTTTATACTCCAGTTGAGTATAAGTCCGAGGACATGATTATTTTACACCTAATCATGCTTGGAACTGGTATGAATAAATATTATGTATGATTGATAATGGTGCAACTTTTTGTTGTTGTTGAAGCTATGCTGTGACTTGTGGTTCCTAGTGGAACTTGTTCCTGGTTGCTGCTTGATATGCTCCTTCTTGTTTGGTTGGCCGGCTTCTTGTTCTTTTTGCCTACTCCTTATGCTTCTGACCTCCTCCTGGTGCTCTTGGATGGCTTCCTCAAGCAACCAGGACACTGGTGCTGTGGTGATGATGTACTATGGGGCTTTGGTGCTGAATCTACAAACTCTGGGGTGTAGAGATTACATGGATGGTTGATATAAGATGGGTGTATTTGCTGTTCTTGCTATAATGCAGAGAGTTCATTATATAACTCTATCTCTGCTACGGCTGTGCATTATCTCTCTCTCCCAACACCCCCTGTGTTGACAGTACATCCACATGCAGTTGTGTGTGAGCTACCTGTGTGCTTGCCTCACTCAAATGGATCAGATCAAGTAAAATCTGGATCTTTTGCTGGGTATAACTGTTTAACTTTTACCTTTTACTAATTTGGTGAAACTTTCCCCAACTTGCCTGTGATGTGGAACTGAGGCCAAATTTTCAATAAGAACAGATACTACTTTATTTGGCCCCTATTTACTCTGCTCAATGATGTGAATAGAAATGCATCTCATTGCCATACTGAGAGCAAAATTACTAACACTAACCCCTCTCTTTGTTTTTATCTTTTATTTATTTGTTTTGCAGGAATCAAAATAATATCCAGGAACATCAGAGTAGATAGAGATTCTATCTTAGATTTATAGCTTTTGTAATCTTTTTATTTAATTGTAATAACAATGTAATTATTATATATTTTAGTGAAGCTTTTATTTTTCTTTATTTGTAACTATTCATCTATGTAATGACTTCTAATTACTTGTATTGATTAAATCTTTGTTTTATTAAACAAAGATTTCTTCTTATTTGTATGTCTTTGATTTCCATTAATCTGTATGATTTCTACCTTTTTATTTAACATATTGTACCTTATTCTTATTCTTTTGTTGTAAAAGAATAATGTAATACTTTATGTATTCTTTTATTATAAATAATTTTGTTATATCCTTGTTGTAATCATTTCTTTTTATTCCTTTATTATAAAAGGATAATGTAATATACATATATTCTTTTAATAAAGAACTCTTCTATTGTTTCATTATTGTAATTCATTTTCCATTTTCTTTATTCATTTAAGTATTTTATTATTATATTTTCTTTATTCTTTTATTATAAAAGAATACTGTAATATTGGTATTAAATAATCTTTATACTTTTATTTATAATACTTGTATGTGTATTATTGTGAATAATTATTTATAATTCAAATTTTCTCCCCTCATAATTCCAGAAAACAATAGAGGTCATGTAAAAATTCATCTCACTCCCCTTTTGATAACACTAAACCTAATTCATCGGAGTGAGAATTCTGATCACTCTAGTCTTTTTATTTGGTGAAAAATTTACCCGGATTTTCAGATGCATGCATGCAGATGCACAAAATCCTAAATCTACCCTTCGTTTTATCCTAAATGCTGGGATGTTACGGTTACCTAGCACCACCCCACCACTACCAAACTAAGCAAAACACATATCTCTACCCAGCCTCATTACTTTCACAATTCAACACCGCCCACCACCTCCCACGAACAACCGTATCGTGCCTTCCCTCACCGCCACAAGACGACCGTCTGGTGCCTTCCTACCGCTAACGCCTAACGAGCATTGATCAGTGCCTTCCTATCGCCATGACCTCGCTGCAAGCCACGAGGTCAATGGCTCCTACAGGTACCGTACCATCGCCGACATCGTATGGGCTTTGCCCAATGTCTCTTGCCGATGGCTACGTGGGAGGAGGGGAAGAGGAACAATAGGGAGCTCGAGCTAGGGTTGTCTCATGCGTCACCCACGGGGGAAGCGACCTTAATAGATTTCTCTTGGATAATTCCCTCAAAAGAGTTCTCTTGGGTAATGGTAACTGAATTATTTATTTCTTGTACTAATATGTCTATATATATGGCCTTGGGGCCTTGGAGCTGTGGCGAACTACGAACCCTCGCTGGTGTAAAGGCTCCCCTTTTTTGTTTACCCTAATTTCAGTGTATTTTTTTTGATGGTGAGGTGGTGGCTACATTCTAAGTTAGAATAAAGTCATTTTTCCCAATATTTGCTTAGGTGATGTGTCTAGCTTCGGTGGAGGGTCGTGGAGTCGTGTGTGCGCCATATCTTCTAGGATCTAGTCGTTTTTTGTGCATGTTTGTATGATTTCAGATCGGTCTCTTCTGATATACGGTTGCCATTATCGGCGATGGCTGTTGATCTGGTGCCCCCTTCAAAACACACGACGACTTCGCGTATGTCTACTAGAAAAATCTCTACTACGAAAAGCTTTGCCTGACTCTGGTGATAGAGGGGCAAGGACGTCGATGCACCTTCGGCTCGTGCTAGTTTTTGTAGTCATTAAATTCGCTAGGTGGTCCAAAAACCTAATTATTATTATTATTATTATTTTCTTTAAATTCGCTAGGTGGACCAGCATTAGGCAGACGGGTTGGTTCTGCGCCCATCCCAGCGCTGATTGTCACCACCAGTCCACCGCGTCTGGGGTCTCGGCTGTGGGCTGTCTGTCACTGATATAAACCTGCCTCCCGACCTAACGAAATCCCCAAATTCCAAATCGAATCCATTTCCGTTTTCCTCGTCTCTGTGTCGGCCAGCCTGGCTTAACGGCCGCCACGCCACGCCCCACCCCAACTCGGTGGCCGCCATGGACGCCAACGGAGGGGGCCAAGGGCTGGAGGACCACGCGCTGCCCAACGGAGGAGGCCACGGGCTGCCGGACCACGCGCTGGCCAACGGGATGGCGAACGGAGGAGGCCACGCCCTGGCCAACGGCGAAGAGATGGAGGCGGGCGGAGCTCTCGGGAACGGGGGATTGAACCACGGGCAAGTCATGTTGGCGCCCGACGGAGTGGTCCCTGCTCAGGCGGCGGCGGCGGTGAACGCCGCCCTCGACCTGGTCTTCCTCCGCTTGCCGGCCCAAGAGATCGCCCGCTGCCGCAGCTCCTGCAGGCTGTGGCGCGACGCCACCGGCTCGGAGGACTTCCGCCGCCGCCACCGCGAGCACCACTACCGGACGCCCATGCCTCTCATCTTCTTCCAAGACCCCGACCGCGTCCGCGTCATCCTCCGCGCCGTCGACATCCGCGGCCGCGTCTCCCGCCCGCTCATCCGCTTCGCCCGCCCCGCCAACCACGAGGTGTTCAGGGTCCACGGCTCCTGCTGCGGCATCCTCCTCCTCTCCTCCGGCGTCAGGCTCTACGCCTGCAACCCGTGCACGCGCCGCTGGGCGCACCTGCCGCCGCTCCACGTCGACAACCACATCGTCGGCTTCTACGCGACCGGGGTCTACCACGGACATTTCAGGTGCCACGTGCTGCTCCACGACCGCGCCAAGTCTGGTTGCGCCTACTCGATCTTCACATTGGGCACGGCCGCGCTTCCGCCGATCTGGACGCACATCGGTCGTCCGGGTGCCGACGCCGACGAGCTTGGTGGTCTTGATCGCGTGCTGGCCAGCGGGATTCTTCCTTCCTACAAAATCCCGCCCGTCTTGGTCGCCAACATCCTGCACTGGCTGCCGCAGGCTGCCCGGGACAACCGCAACGTGATCACCTTCGACACCTTCCTCAGGTCCTTCGCCATGATTCCTCCTCCAACCATCCAAGTGAACAACGGCCCGAATAGACCTGCCGTGGGCGGCCAGCTATTCGAGATCGACCAACGCCTCGCCATGACCGTCATCTCCCCTGCAGCAGTCGATGTCTGGGTCCGATGCAACGTCGAGCAGCTGTGGAACCTCTCGTACAGCATCATCCTGCCGGTGGACCAGATCAGGCTTCACGACGGATACCATCGCGATGGCAGCATAAGGGCAGGCGTCTTCGCCGTGGCCCAACACCGGAACAATCTGGTTCAGTGCCCGCGCATCATGCTGCAGTGCGACGCCCTGGGGGCCGTGCTCCATAACCACCTGCTTGCTGACCACAGGACCTTCCTCTCCAGACACACCATCGAAGAAAGCCTCCTTCTACACCCCTCCCTTCTCCCGATGCAGGGCACGGATGATGTTGCCGGTGAACCGCCTTTCTTCCAAAACCAATAGTTCAGTTTAGCGTCCCAGCTGTGAGCCTGATGCTCTCTGAACTTTTCGGGAATGCTTATGAGGCTACTCTCTGAACTTTTGGGGATGATGCTAATGAAGGTGACTTTGATGGAAAGTATAGAGCCTGTAGGTAGGCTGTACCTACAAAATTGACTTGTTGCTCTTGTCCAATTCGAAAACATTATTCACAACTGGTGTTTGATCATCAAGTATGCTACTAGGTATATCTGTGTGTTTGATCATCAAGTATGCTAAGCTTGTGGTTACTTTCTCAGGTAAATCTGAAAGGTATATCTCTGTGTTTGTGATTACTTTCTTGGCTAAGGAAATTTCGTTAGCTGAGTGCTTGTGGTTATCTCTCCATTCAATTTGTAGATGAACTCTGTTCTTTGTTACCTATGACGCGCCATCAATTTTGGACGAATAGTTTCAGGTCTGACCAATTTTTATTTTAGTCATGTCTTCTCTGTTATGCTACTGCTCCATCTGCTTCCCATGATGAAGGTGTATTTTTGTCCTACCATCAAGCCAGGAATCAGATGATAGTGTTCCATCTGACTCTGAATGCTCTGCTTCTGAACTTTCTGTACATTGTTGCTTTTCAGACTTGTCAGCATTTTTATTTTATGAAAATTGGTAGAACTTGTAGGCTGCACCTAAAAAATTGACCTGTTTCTCTTGTCCAATTCGAAAACATTGCTTGTTTCACAACTAGTGTTTGATCATCAGGTATACTACTACGTATAAGCAAAAGCGTGTGGTTATTTTCTCAATAAATCAGAAAGGTATATTTGTTTGTTTGTGATTACTTTTTCTGCTTGGTAAATTTTATTAACTAAGTGCTTGTTGCTATCTCTCCCTTCAATTGGTAGTTAAACTGTGGTTTTTGTTACCTATGACATGCCATCGATTTTGGAACAATAATTTCAGGTCTGAACAATTTTATTTTCAGTCATATTGGCCTAATTATGCTACTGCTCCTTGTATTTCAGACTCGTCAGCATTTTATTTGTGATAATTTACAGTTGAATTTGTGATTATTTTAACTGAAATTTATACCAAAATGTTTTGATTAGTTCCTCAGGTTACAGAAATTTTTGCTTGCGGTGGCCTGCGTTGAATTGTGGGAATGTCTGTCTTTTCTGTTACTTCTACTTGCTTCTGAGATGTTTCAAGTGTGCGTGAATAACTGTCTGTCGGCCTAATTATCCTACTGCTCCAGCTGCTTCCCATGGTGAAGGTGTATCCCCTGAGATTTTTGTCCTACCATCAAGACAAAAATCAGATGATAGTGTTCCATCTGACTCCGAGTGTTGTGCTTCTGAACTTTTTGTACATTGTTGCATTTCTGTATTGTCAACATTTTCACTTGCGAAAATTGGCAGTAGTTGAATTTTTTATGATTCTAAATAAAAGGTATATCCGAATCTTTTGATTATTTCCTCAGATTAGGAAAATTTATCTACTGGGTGCTTGTGGTTGCCTACTTGCCTCTCCATTCAATTGGTAGCTGGACCGTGGGAATAATTGTGTCCTCTCTGTTACTTCCTTATGAGATGCTTTCGAGTGTGGATGAATATTATCAGGTCTGAAGAACCTGTCACTGTTCGACCTGATATCATGTTTCTTCCATGCTCACCTGTGTTGTCTGTCTGTAACTGCGTGTTTGCAAGAGAAGATAATAATGTGGTCTTTAAATAGAGAATAAAGTATTAATGTATTGTGTACTCGTAGACTTTCAGCATTTCATTATCCACCTGCTTGCATTTTCCTTCGCAATTTGCAATCGAATGTGTGATGGTAGACTTCTCTTGTTTATAAGATGCTTTGGAGTACCAGATATGACTTGCTCTCTACATGCTTCTGTAAAATTTGCATGTGCCGGAAATCATACTATAAAACTCTGAATAATCTTGTTGTCTATTTGACTAATCAATGTTAGGACGCCTTAAATAGCCTGATCGAATTTTCTTCCTATGTCTTAGTAAGCACTCTTCATTAGCTTTGATTTTTCTAATTGCTTTTTTTAGACAGGCCGCAGATGCACAAGGCATGCTGCTTGTAGCTGATTCCTGATTTCGACTTGTGCCCTTTCTATATATATATAATGTTGCCTCTCCAAGGCTGTTCGGCTAGAACAGAACTATTTATAGCAAGAGAGCCACACGTACTTGCTAAGATAAGGTTTCTGGAAAAAAAATGTCACAGTTTTGTATTGAAAAGCCAAGTTGTTCTTGATGAAATGATCTACTGTTAGTAAAAGCAAGTTATTCTTGAAGAAACACTATTGTTATGATCATGACCCGTTCATGTATGATAAGTAGTTTATAGATTTCTCATGAAACTGTGCTTTTCAATTTAACTAGTCAAATAAAGATTCAGGTGGTTATATATCTGGATTTAGAAGCATTCGGTAAATCAGGTGGTTATATCTGGATTTAACCTAGTTCCTTGCTTTTAATAATTTCATACCTGTATGAAACCTAGTAGTTTACATTTCTCATGAAACTATAGGTTATTACTTTAACTAGTGTAAATAAGCATTCAGTAAATCAGATGCCTATATCTGGATTTAACCTCAAATCTGTTTCAGGAAATACATAACTTGGACATATCTCTACGAAGGCAAAGCTGAAGCTTGCCAAACAACTAACAATGTCATGTAGGCATGCCTAACAGGTAAACAAAAGGGAGTGCTCACCGATAATACTAATGCTCTTAAAAGCTCAAAGCATAGCATTGAAGCTGTGAATTCCATCTTGTACAAGGTAGCGTTCATTGATAACACGTTTTTGAGAGCTTCAGCATTATCTTTGGACAGACATGACTAGTTAATTATTTTGTCAAACTGAAAATGTGGAAGAACTCCAGAAACATATCAATTATGATTCGGTCCATGTCTTTGCAAAATGCCTGAACCATGTCTTTGCGAGATGTCACTTCTGTTTTGTTCCATGCATCATATCATTTTGTCAAAGCAAATACGTAACACCCTCCAGCAAACATGTACTATAGCTGTCACTTTTAACACAGGAATTCAGGAAAAAAGATCAACAATGCATACAGGTTCAGAGAGGAGACACTGTATTCAGCAAACATGCACCGTATTCAGAAATTTTGTCTCAGACATTAACAGATTAGATCAACATATTCACACTACGTACCCAGTCAAAAATACCAGTGCTTGGATTACATCAAACGTTGTCAGATGACATCAGATACTACACTGCTTTTTTTTGCAAAAAAAAAAAGTACTACACTGCTTTGCACCACATTCTGTAGAACAGAGACATCGCAAAACTCAGGTACAAGTTCAGCGAGAACACGGTGCAGAACAAGTTGAAAGGAGGATAATGTGTGCCCATATTTCCAATGGAGAAAGAATTGATCATAGTTAAGGATAATGTCTACTCATATTTTCCAATGGAGAAAGAATTGATCATAGTAGATAGTATATAGACCTCCAACAAAGTTGATGGTGAGGCAATAATAAGGTGCGAAGGACATGTCGACTACAACAGGCTCACATTGCCCTACACTTCCCCTGGGGCGCAAATCCTGTCCATGATATCGGCCACGGCCTCCTTGGACTGCTGAAGCAATAGGATGCTCTTCTTGAGGCGCTGGCGCTTGCTGCCGGTGGCCGGCGACGGCGCGAGCATCCGCTCGACCCCGGCCATCTTGTTCCCCAGGAGCTCGTCGGCCAGCGCCACCTCGAGTTCGTTCTCGGCCAGCCGCTTGATGCCGCGCAGGACGTGCAGCGCCAGCCCATCCACCAGCCTGAGCACGATGCTCCTCCAGTAGGCGGACAGGCGAGCCCGTAGGTCGAACGCCTGGCCGGCGAGGTCCTCGTGCTTCCTCATGTCCGACACATCCACCTTCCCAAAGCCTTTCAGGGTGAGGGCAGCGGGCTTCGAGTGGTCCTTGACGGCCTCCATGAACTTGCCGTGGCCTGCCATTAGCTCCGACCACGTCTTGGCGTAGTCGGGGTTGGACGTGTAGTCGGCCATCAGCTCCATCTCGATGAGCTCCGTGACGTGGCGCGCCGACTGCACTCGCGCCTTGTGCATCAGGCTCTGCACTGCCCTGCGGCACGACGGCTGCACCTGCGGGAAGTCCTCCGAGTGCCGCAGCAGTATCTTCACCGTGAGGTCCTCGACGTAGTCCCACACCTCGCGGACGAGGTCGTGCGGCACCTGCACCACGGTCTCCACCTTCTTCTTCAGCATGACGAGGAACGCCGACCTCGGGAGGAAGTCGGGGAGCTTGATGCCCGTGGTCTCCTCCAGGACCCGCACCTCCTCCATCAGGAACGGGTCTCCGCCACTCCGCGGGCACTCCGCCGGCAGCTTCTTCGCGTACCCGTTCAGCATCTCGGCGATGCGCGCGGTGCCGTGGAAGTGGCGGTCGTCGGGGTACTCGTCGAACTCGCCCCTCACCAGTATCTTCTCCAGGGACGCGCACGCCCGCTTCACGATGTGGAAGAAGGCCCGCACCGCGTCCGCGACGGTGTTGAGATCCGGCGGCATCTGCTCGAGCTCCGCGCTGCTGCGGCTGAGGCGGTCGTTGATCTGCTTCACGATGTCCGGCAGGCACTTGGCGATGATGGCGCCCTGGATCTGCATCAGCCGCTGCGCCAGCACGGGGATGCCCGTCATGGACTTGTCGATCCTGGACAGGAGCGGGTGGTCCCTGAACAGCTGCTCCTCCTCGGCGCGCGCCTGCTCGTACGTCTCGTCGCCGATGCGGTTGCGGACGCAGACGTAGCCGAGGCCGATGTTGACGTCGTCCATGGTGACTTTGTCCAGCAGGCCCTCGGGGGCCTTGTCGGACTTGGTAACGACGGCAAGCGTGCGCTCGCCGTTGCGGTCCACCTGCTGCGACATCCGGATGGACTCGCACGTCGGGAAGTCGACGGTGGCGGAGAGCACGTTCAGGATGATGCTCTCCTTGGGCGCGATGTACTCCTTGATGATCTTGGAGACCTGGTCGTAGATGTTGTCGGGCTGCCCCTTGACCGGCACGCGCGTGATACCGGGGAGGTCGATGAGGGTGAGGTCCGGCACCCCGCGCTTCCGCACGACGAGGGTGATGGGGGCGTCGGAGATGCCCTTGCCAGACCCGGCGATCTCCGCGGTCGCCTCGTCGATGGCGTCAGCGACCTTGCCCTCCGAGGTGGCCACGACGCGGCCGCGGCCATACTCGAGCTGCAGCATGGGCTGCGAGGCGGAAGGGTCGTCCTTGAGCCGCATGACGAGCGGCACGCGGGTGCATATGCCCTGGCCGCGAGGGAGGCTGATGCCCGCTAGCGACTCAAGCACGCTCGACTTGCCGCTAGACTGGTCGCCGACGACGACGATGGTCGGGAGCTGGATGCCCTCCTGCGTGACCTTGAGGTGGCGCAGGCGGTCCACGGCGTCCAGGAGGGGGCGTATCTGCTCGTTGTAGGAATCGGCGATGGCGCTCGCCGCCACGTCGCTCGTGGCATCCGCAGCCGCTGAGTCATGGTGAGCCGCTTTGAGTCTCTTGGCCTTCGGCTTGCCCATGCTAGAACTCGCACTACGAGAGCTCGGGTGCTTTGCAATGAACTGGTAGCGAGACAATGGCCAAAAGGCTGGGTATATACAGATCATGTTCAGGGAGGTGAAGCGGCCGGCGGCAGTGAACAGTCGCAGCTAGGAAGACGAAGTGCAGTGCAGCGCGAGGAGCACCGCTAATTAATGAATGGAATTTAAGTTGTGGATGTGTACTCGCGTGTAAATGCTGTGACACACAAAACAATTCTGGGTTTGATTTTGTATTGAGTACTCCCGTGTTGAAGACTTCTTTCAATATCCTCTACTACCTCCATTCCGGTTTATAAGTCAAATACGTACTTCGAGAAAATAGTTTTACCGTAAATTTGGTTAATAAAATACAAATTATATTTAATAAAAATTATACCATTAGATTTATATTCAAAATACGTTTTCAATGGTATAATTTTTGTGACATATAATTTATATATTGTTTCGAATCCATCCTCTAAAAGCATCTCTAACTGAACCCCTAAATGTTAGAGGAGAAAATGGTGCACTGTTCACTGATGAGAAAAAATTTACTCCTCTGCTTCAGCCACTAGAATCGATTCCCTAAATCTGAACTCCTATATTTGAATCTTCGGCTAGATATTTTATTAAACACATTGCAAAATTGTGCGTCGTTATATCAAAACTTTCTTCGGTCGATCGACACCCAACTGAGATTGATGAGGCCGCCGGTGGACAACGTGGAGGCACTGCGGCCGGCTGGTCGGCCATCCACAACCTCCGTTCCTTCTTCGCCCTCGGCCTCACCATTAACTCCGTCTCGGCGCCGCGGCAGCCGAACCACCAGTCGTGCACGTCCCACATGACGTCGACCACCTCCCCATCGCCCATCATGGCCGTGCGGTTTCCCCGGAATCCCCACCCCACACGCCGCACCCCCGCCACCTCCTCCCCATCGATGCTCACGTGCACCTCCCCCTCCACCCCACCTCTGCCGCCACACGTTCGCACCATGACCTCGTGCTCCTACCCGCCCTCGCGGAACCTACAACGGGTGGCCGCGGCCTCGGCGTCGCCGCCGAGCAACTGCTCGCGTCGGCTGATGAGGTGCCTATACGCGACGAGTTAGGAGGCGAACCAGCGGGAGAGGTCGCCCTTGCCTAGCAGTAGAGCGAGTTCGGCGTCTGCGACGACAGTGAGACAGTAGTCACCGCCGGAGGGCTCCGGGGAAGAGGTAGGAAGAGTTGTTGGGCAACGCTCCTCGATGATCTGGGAAGGCTCTTCGTGTCCAGCGGGGGGAGGGCAGTCGGCGACGTGGTTGGGGATTGGGCGCGGAAAAGCTTGTGGGAGGGTGGGGTGGCTTGGGGAAAGGATAACGGGGCAGGCCTGGGTTGCCCCGATGGCGATGGACAGGCGCAGCGGGAAGGAGGAAAATTATAGGCATCCACCTTGTGGACGAGCATATTTGGGAGAGGGGGCAAGATTATAGGAGTCCCTATCCTATATTTGCTCCTCTAACCGATTTTGGGGCTTCGGTTAGAGCTTGTTTTGGCCGTTAGAGAAGCAAATTTGCTCATCCGTGGAAAAAGAATGGGTTAGAGATGCTCTAAAATTGTTTAGTTGTATTTTGGCATAAATTTCAAAATGTCTCCGATGTTCCTCATAAGATGGCCTCAAAATTTGTCAAACCTGAGATTATGCATCCACAATTAAACGCGTTTCATAGAATACTTCCTCTGATTCATATTAAGGGTTGCCTAGATATAAATGCATTTAATACAAATAATTAACTATAGTACTCCCTACGGCTCCGCTTTAGCTACTCCCTCCTTCACGGTTTGCATGGCGCCTAATTAAATTTGGGTTTTTCCAAAACTGCAACGTTCCTAGGCGCATAAGAATTAATTGTTGATTAATGTGGCACCTTTCCTCCCAACTTCCTATGCATGCAACATTCTCCCACCAATGCATGTGCCTTAACCGGTCACTAACATGCTTACTTTTCAGCCAATACGTTTACGTCTAGGTCCATGAATTTTTTATAGAGCGCCCTACAAACCGTGAAGGAGGTAGTATTCTAATTTCCTATCCCCGCATGCATAATAAACTCAACCTCGTCAAGACGTCTGTCCACTATGCACGCGCCCAAGTGGTAGTATAAAAGCTCTTCCTCGAGTCTCTTTCGTGGCCCAGTCGATTACACCTGTGTTGCTCTATGGCGATGAATTCTGTAACACCCTTAAATTGTTCACATATATATTTAAGCGATTCTTGACAAACTCGAATAGAAACGATATGATGATGTTTATTTAACACTTGCATACGAGTGGAAAACGAAATAATACCATTACATAATATTTAAATAAATTGCATAGCCCTTTTTATCTGTTTGGACGTTTGCTCTATATGGCTAGTGCATCAATTCAATATGGTATCAGAGCCGGAGCTTCCAGGATCAAATCCTGGCCAACGTAGGAATTAAAAAAAAGGCGGCTCCCCAAACATACGTCAAAATAAGCTAAAGGGAGAAAGACGTATGGTCAGTGTTAAAATACATTGTCTAGCCATTTATATTAGTTCAGACGTTGATTGAGTTGGCTAGTCTATAATATTCAATATGGTATCAAAGCAGGAAGTCCTAGGATCAAATCCTAGCCAACGAAAAAATTAAAACAAATATTGCGGCTACCCAAACAAGTGTCACAATAGTACAAAGGACAAATACGTAGGATGAGTATTGAAATAAATTGCCTAATTCTTTCCATTAATTTGGATTTTTGGTTTAGATGGCTAATGCATCAATTTAATACACAATAGTCCATGATAGAACCCACAAAACATATATATACAACAACGATTCCTCGAGTCAAGAATACAAATATACATTACAAAGATCTAAATCACGTTGAAAACGATACAACATCCGAGTATGGATAATATGGAAATTAGACTAAGAGTCATAAAGAATAACCAATGGCGTCCATAATCCTGCTCTGGGCACCTTGCTAACGTCGTTGAATTCACACTTGTCAAAGCAAAAGGGGTGCCGACAAAGGCAAAGAAAAAAGAAGTGGTCAGTATTGAGGCCGGTACATGACGAGTCTTAAAATTCGGTGACTTTTGATTACATGGGTATGGTGGACTGAAGTGGTACCAAAGCATGCACTAAACAACCTATAGACTCGATACAACTATCGGCTATCAAAGAGGGGTAAGAGACCTATTCGGATCCAACCTGATACTAACAATAAACATAACCCATCCTGAAGTTTCCCCTCGAGACCAAACGAGGAAGTCATTCCGACGAACTCACATAGTTGACAGTTTTATTAATCATTCCATTATAGTGGCAATACATACTAGTCAGATATAGATAGGATAGAACACCTCAACACCATCAGTTGTTGGTACTTTTATTTATAAATTCAGTTATAGTGGAACTGATTACTAGTCATGCCAAAGTCAAATTTATAACACTACTTTAGTTTGAGTTGTCTATGGTTGAAAAATTGTGCTCCAAGTAGTTCATAACCGCGGACACGGATTTTCAAAAGGATATATCCTGCAGGGATGTACAAATAGCAACACACGCATGATCAACTTTGGAAAAAACGAAATTAAAGCAAAGAGGCATCACGACAAATCATTTATAAGATTCAAAAATGATTTCAGGGACCACCCCACTAAGCTACCCGCAACGAAGTCGGTCGGGCTCTGAGACAAACCCAAGGTTTACGTCAATGTCTATAAATAACTAGGAACCCGAAATGTGACTGGGCTTATCGATACCGCGAAAACATTCCATATTTCTAAACAGTACGATAATAAACCGCTCCTCGAGCAATAGTAGTAAATAAAGCAATAAAGTATGCATAAGTACATGATAGTAGTAAAGCCTCAAACTAGTTTGTGGTTCCAAGAAATAAGATGTGAATCAAGCTCATACCAAGGGGATCCATAGGCCCACATATGGATAGTGCGATAGTCAAGTAACATGCATAAAGTACTCGGGTCTTAGGTGAACACAAGTGGGCATAAACTAGTTGGTGCCTCTTTATTAGTTATATCTATTTCCATCATTTTAATTATCAAGTTGTAAGTAGAACCATAATTATCTCCAACATAGCATGTGCCAACCTTCCAACAATTATGGAACTCAACAACTCGAACAACACTTGAGTAAGCAACTATGTCTCGTAAGTCCAACTACCTACCAAACAACGGGCAATAGGAAATGACCAAGACAATATATACTGGAAGGAGTATAAATGATATGACAACTAAAACATCGCAACACACATAGCAATAGATAGAAGTAAAACCAGAAAGCAAAAATAGATAGCAAGGAGGAGAATGCTCATCTAGAAAACATTGTCGAAGATACATTATCCGAAGAACTTGTCAAAATTCACAACATCTCATCGTCCTATTCAGGAAGAAGCAAAGCACTAAAAAACAAGTGATGCAATTATTATAACTAATGCGAAAGATCCGGCATGATCATGATATGTGTAACTACCTCGGTGAATTACGCTCCTAGTTACAAGCCTGGATGAGCGGAAATGGTTGAAATAGTACGGTGGGGTCCAAATGCCACTCACAGGTAGACCTTTGGCCGTCCCAACCATTTCCAAACATCGGGACAAGAACGGGCGGCGTAATCGGCAGGCAAAGGGATCAACTACATACACAAATGAGTATGTATGCAAGCCACCATACAACAGTACATCAGAGCCATTCCATCTAAAAGAAATAGAAATATTGCAACGCCATACGGCAAGATCCAAATTTCCTAGATAGATATAATAGTTTAGGATATCTCCTCATACATCAAACATCAGAGTATCAAAGTGAGCGGCAAACAAGATCCGAGTACGGATAAGAAGCAAATCGGCATAAGATGCCCCATAAATAAACACATCCCGCCACAGATCTCACGGATCCCGTTCCGGAATCTCTACACCGAATGATCGTTGTCCACATCGTCTCCTCCACCCAAGATCCATCTTGTGAGTGTACTTCATATGAATCAAATAATTTATCGTGTGAGACCCTAGGGTACTCAAAGAAGTCTTTATGCCTCTAAAGGGACACGACTGGGTGACGAATTGCAGCAAAAGATAATACCTAGCAATTCTATAGATACTGCTAACCATCCGCCTAACCTAAGATAGATGATTCCGTGAATTAAAGACAACAGTTATAACGTAATATCAGATCCATCCTCCTCCTCGCTACCAACGAGGAAGCGGATTAACACCCCCATCCGTTGGCGGTTTATTATCCATTCCATGAGTGTTGCACTATTTACTAGTCGATTTACTTAGTCATATTAAAACGGTACTTTAGTTATACTTTTCTATGATCGAGAGCGTGCTCCAAGTCGTCCATAACCGCGGACACGGCTTTGAAAGTTTTACCTGAGGGTGCACAAATAGCAACACACACTCGATCAACCTCGGAAAAACCAAATCAAAACCCAACGAGGCATTCACGACAAAGCAATCACCAGATTCAGAAATATTTCAGGCCACCCCATTAAGCTACCAGCGAAGTTAGGCGACTCGAGACGGACTCAAGGTTTGCGTCGGTGGTCAGAAACGATCGGGAACCCGAAAATGTGATGGGCTTATCGACATACCGAAAACACTCCGCTTCCCTAAGCAAGACAGTGCAGTACATCGCACAATTTAAATAAAGCAGTAAAGCATGGCATAAGTACATGATAGTAAATAAAACCTCAAACTAGTTTGTGGCCCCAAGAAATAAGAATGAATCAAGCTCTGGCTCAGGGGGTCCCATAATCCTCCCGGATGTGGATAGCGCGAATATTCAAGGAACAAGAATCAAGTACTCGGGGTCCTACGGGACACAAGTGAGCATGAAAAACCAAATAGCAGATATTGCTCACCGGTGCCACTTTCATTAGTTATCCCATTACTACTCAGGTTAAGTTGTTTAGGTACCTCGTTATCCATCAGACACTCACATACCCTACACATGCTGTTCTACGACTCGCATGGCTCAAACAACTCCTGTAGTAATGTCTCATGGGATGGAGGAACAAGCTTCGGTGGGGTTTAAAAGTAAAGGCTATGCAGTACTTGGGATTCAGTTTAATGCAATCGCGACCCAATGATGCAAGAATAAGATAGAGTCAATAGGTACTATATGTATGCAAGCATGTGGTAGTGCTTGCCTGGCAGCTCAGTTGAAGCGAGAGAAGGATCTGGGTAGTGCTCCTGGGTTTCTTGATATATCCCCTGCTCAGCGTCTATTCGAATAAGAACCAAACAAACAAGGGCCAACATAAATAAAATGCACAAGCATAAGAATAAAATGCGACAATCAAACAATCATGCCATGATGAATGATGCACAATTTGCATGGCAATAAAGTAGCATGGCATGGGTGAGGTGTAGATTACAAGAAATAAACGTTTTATTGAGTTTTGGTCACATTTTATATCCAAATAAGTTGTTGTACTCTTTATATTTATATAATGCATGCTGCAAAACAGAACATGGAATGCATAAACAGAAAGGTCTCATCGAGCTGATCATTTTAGACATATCATTTGTTAAATTTGGAGTTATAAAACAAAAGTTATTAATTTATTAAGAAAAGGGCATTTTATTGTAATTTTAATCAACTTGGAAAATAAAGTGTTCAAAATATATTTTGGAGGGCATATTTGAATTCCTCATATTTTTCTGATTTGAAAACATATATTAATTGTATTATTTGGATTTATATTTTGAAAGTTATATTAAAACAGATTTAAATTTGAATTTAAAAATAATTTGAAAAGATTTGAATTATAACAGGAAATCAGAAATACTTTTGTTACTCGACCCAGACTTAGCCACAGTCAGTGACAAGTGGGGCCAAGCTGACTGGACAACACAAATGCGAGCAGGCTTTTCTCACATGGGGCTTCCTAGCCTATCTGTTGCATTTGGCGGTCTCATGGGTCCACTGCACGGCCACCGTGGTGGTCGACGTGGTGGATCCGGGGCTGCGGTTGAGGAGTACAAAACTCGGATCCTTTTGCAAAACGCCACGGAAGGTGACATGTGGGCCTAGAGGAGCGCGGGTTGAGGAGTAAAAAGCGATAGGGGGTTTTCTGCAAAAATGGTGACGCGGTACTGTGGATCTTCCCTGAACTTTCTGACGACAGATCGGTGCTCGCCAGGAGCGTCGACGGATCGAACCCGCGGCGCCTTGAGGCAGGAGCTGCGGTAGGCTATGGGAGTTGGTAGGAGAGGGCCACGCTAGGGTGAGGTGCTACAGCGCGAGCGTCTGACACTGGCGTCTGGCGGTGCACTGAGGGCGTTCGACAAAACGAACTACGGATCTAGACGGCGACAGCGAGGCGGAGCATGTCAGGGAGGATCGTGGGCTCACCGTGAGGATGTTGGTGGTGGTGGTTCGGGCAGAGGAGTTGGCGATCGGCAGCCAGTGGCGGAATTCTAGGGTTTGGTTTGGTGTGTTGCAGGGCTCTGGTCCTTCTCCTCCTCATTTGAGCGATGCAGGGGAGCGTACTCGTCCTCCTCGATCACCTCCAACTCGCCTGCGCCTCTTGGATCGACGAAGGCGACGAGCTACTGGCGGTGGCCGGCGATGGGGTAGATGGTGGCGGCGGAGAAGAGAGGGAAGAGGGCAAGGCCACAGGCGGATCTGGAAGAGGCCAGAGGAGGCGAGAGAGAGGGAGTATAAAGCAGAGGGAGAGGGAGGTGCCGTGGGGAGGTGGTGAAGGGAAAAAGGTAGCTCGGCCACCTTTTTCTCCTCTACCCCCATGTGCTCGAATGGGCGAGGCACGGGGAGGGTCTGCAGTGGGACCAGAGAGGAGAAGGGAGGCTCGGGTGGGGCTCTGTGGCGAGAGAGAGAGAGAGGGAGGGTGGCATCGAGCTAGGGTCGGGTGTAGCTAGGGTTGGAGCTAGAGGGCTCGGGTTAGGGTTGATGCTAGGGTTGGGGAGGGCAGCTGGGGTGTGGGACCAGGGAGAGGGGGCAGCGAGGTGGGGCAGCAAGGAGGGCTCGACATGGAGAGACTAAGGGGAGGGTAAGGTGAGAGAGGTGGAGATGGGGTAGGGTGTAACTAGGGTTAGATGAGGGATTAGGTTTAGGGTTTTAGCTAGGTTAGAGAGAGGAGAGATGAGAGAGGGGGGGCTTAGGGTTAGCTACTTGCATGCCTCAAGCTAGATCATGCAAGGATAGGTGGAATTGGTGTAGGGTTTTAGCAAGCTCAAACAAAATCAACAACAAAGGAGAACACAAGATGGGGATGGAAAAGATTTTACATGGCCATGCATGGCATACACATGTGAGAAGAGCTTGATGGGCACTAGGCAGAAAGAATTAAACCAACAAGGTGAAAGATTTGAGAGAGAAGGGAGAGCTCCAAGTGATATACACCACTCTAAATTCATATAAAAAAAATCCCAAGGACTAGAATGTGGTGGTGCTTGCATGGCCCATGCAAAATAATTAATGCCATGCTTATTCTTGTGAAAACAATAATATTAACATGGCATTTATTCTTATGCATTCCCAAAAGTGGAATAAATCCAAGCAAAAGAATTAGAATTAGATCCATCCCAACCCACATGAGCTAGAGTAAATGCCAAAATAAAATGCAAGGATCATATTTAGTTGGATGGTGGAATTATAAGGTGGTGGCAGAGAAAGGTGATGGAGTTGAATAAAAGATATGCCCCCAACTCAACTTGGGCATTTAAACAATATATCATGAACCAAATACAATATCAAGAGGCAAATACAATTAACAATGCATATGAGAGAAGAACCAAACCAAAAAGGGTTTTATATGATGCTCAAATGCAAGGTGGCATGATGACATGAGCATGATATAATGATGATGCAACAATTGTATATATGAAGTAGCCATTATATTACTAGACCAAGTAACATTACAATTGTTAGACAAATGGGATGCTACAATATGATGCATGCCATAGCAAGTAATGATGCAAACCGTGTTAAAAATATGTCATTTCCATAGCATATTGATGATACAACATTAGTGAAGCATTATTAACAAGAAATAATTATTTTCCAAATTTATTTATCACATTTTTCTTGTATAAAAAGTTCTGGTTTTTCAAATTATCCATGATGCAATATAATGAAAGATCAAGCAATTTATGGTTTAGGATTCCCCGGGGTGCTACATATTTGCACGTGCTCGGCACTAATCTACCACTCGCAAGTCCGCCATTCCCGTGGGCGACCAACCGGGTGGCGGTTCACCACCCCATTGAAGAGTGCAGTAGCACTTCGTTGGGAGACCCCAACGGAAGGTATGATGCAGTACAACAGGCAAGTTTCCCTCAGTAAGAAATCGAGGTTATCGAACCAGTAGGAGGACAGAAACGTCCCTAAGGTGATCCAAACAACGTGAAGACCTGCACAACACAAACTCAAGACTTTGCCCCAACTAACAGTGAGGTTGTGAATCTCACTGGTTGTTGTAACAAAGGATTAACTATATGGTGTGGAAGGTGATGATGGTTTGCAGCAAGTAAACAATAACAGTGGAAGATGTATCAATAGTAAAGATTGGACCGGGGTCCATAGTTCACTAGAGGTGCTCTCCTTAGATAAACAACATGGCATGAAGGGTAAAATTTTTACAGCAGGGCAATTGATAGGAACTGAGCAAGGCATAACAATGCAATACCAGACAAAAAGATGCTATGAGATTTGACTGGGCAATACAATAATATACATAAACCGCCATCCAACTGCATCTATGACTAGAAGGCCACCTTCAGGTTATCATCCGAACCCCCTCCAGTATTTAGTTGCAAGCAACAGACAACTACTTTAAGCAAAGTGTGTAAGGTAAACAGTCCACATGTTCCATGAACAAGAGACCGTTGTTTTCTCCCTAGTTGCAACAACACATCTACAACTGAAGAGATTTCTGTCACTTCCCTTAGAAACTAGAGGCATGAACCCACTATCGAGCATAAATACCCCCTCTTGGAGTCACTGACAACTACTTGGCCAAGATAGCTACTAATAATGGAGAGCATGCAAGATCACAAACAACACAGACATGATAGAATCATAAATACAAAACCATTAATCAAACCAACATAATAATCTCAATATCCATTGGATCCCCCCAAACACAACATGCATGATTACAAATATATTAGATCTTGATCATGAACGGAGTTCACAAGATCTATACATGAAAGCACAAAGGAGGAGATACAACCATCTAGCTACTACATGGACCCGTAGTCCAAACTGGAACTACTCACGCTTCATACCGGAGGCTGGCATGATGAAGAAGAAGGCCTCCGGGAGGATCTCCCCTCCGGCAGGGTGCCGGGTAGAACTTAAGATCCTCCCCCTCCCCCTGATCAAGGGACGATGGTGGCGGCGGCTATAGAAGATTTCGTGGAGTTTTGATCGGGTGCCTAGGGTTTCTGCATCGAGGGCTTCTTACAAGCGAAGGGGCGAGCCAGGGGGCCACCAGGGCGGCTACACCCCCTAGGCACGGCAGCCCACCCGTGCCAGGGTGTGGCCCAGTGAGCCTTCTCTGCCTCTGCCTTCCGCTTCGTGTTGCCCATGGTAAAATATTGACTTTGGCTTTTGTCCCGTCCAATTCCGAGAATATTGATTTTCTGCCTTTCTAGATCCAAAACAGAAGAAAATAGGCAATTGGCACTATGGCAACTTGTTAATAGGTTAGTTCCATAAAACATATAAAAACACCTCAAAGTATGGACAAAGCAAAGTAAAGTAGATACTAAACAAGCAAGGAGCATCAAAAATCATAGATACGTTTCCGACGTATCAAGCATCCCCAAGCTTAACTCATGCTCGTCCTTGAGTAGTTAAGTGATAAAAGAATAATTTTTGAGGTGACATGCACCATCAAAACCAAGATCAAACCATTTGCAAGCATTGAAAGCTGGGATCAAAGAACTATGAACATGTGCATGAAAGATGGAGTTCTAACAATAGGACAAAGTAACTATGCATACAACATAAAAGGCTACAAACAAAGATCATGAATAACATGCATTGAAAAATGTTTGTTTGTTTCACATGCAGAAAACATGGCATAGTGGCAATCAGCTTGTCCCTCGTAGAGTTGCAAATATATGCATAGGACACCTTCAAATTTCATAAGAGTGACTAGATACAAATAGCACAAGAACAAGTAATATCAGAATATGCATCAATCAATAAGTTTCGGGACACTTCACATAGAACTAAGAATGGCAACTATGCTCTCTTAATGGTGCCTAAAGGTAGAAGGTGGAGACTCAATATAATAGTGGAAGAAAGGCCCTTCATGCAGGGAAACAGGGATTTCAAGTTTCAAAAAGAGCTTCCAAAAATTATAATACTTGTTAGCTTTCAGCCCTCATTGCCCCGCTCATAAGCATCTTGAAGTGATTAAGGTTAAAGTGAAAAAACTATGGAGTATATGCTTGACAAGGTATAAGTTGGCAATATCAAGTCCCTTAAATACGAGGGCCACACCTAATGCTACTCAACTTCAGTCACCTGTAAGTTCTTGTCATAGTAAGTACATGCGTATCATAGGGAACTGCCAACGGGGTACCCCTTGCACATGGTACAAGAGCTATTCCATAACCAAAATGACAAGGCAAGCAGACAATGAGCATCACAGTGATCTTTTTATTTACTATGTGCATAGCTTTTTATTGAGGATTCTGAAGGGTTCGCAGCATAGAAAACAAAAAATTTCCTACGATGGGAACAACTATGTACCAAGATCTATCTACTAGATACAAACAACGGGCGGATGTATATCCGTAGAGAACATACCCTTGAAGACCGACAAAGCTTAACGAGTCCAAACTCGTGGTTGATGTAGACGATCTCTTGCCGATCTCAAGATCGAGAGGAAGTCCTAGCGCCAAAACAGCCAAGATCCGTGCTCGCACACACGCACGAGGCCCCGAGAAACCTCCGCCTCCTCGCTCCAGCGATGCAGCGGAAGCACAACTCTTTCTTGCCGAAAAGCCACCGGGAACATGTATCTCGCTAGTCCGAGACCATGGGGGATAAATTCTAGAGGGGGAGAGAGATCCTTCACGAGGAGGTGTATTGTGAGAGGAGGAGAGGGGGGCCTTTTATAGGGGAGAGGGGCGGCACCCAAGGGGCCATGCGCCCAGCCATGGGGCTGCCCCCACCTCTTCCACATTCATGTGGGTGGAGCTCCCACTCAAAATGAAAAGCCTCCACTCCCATTAAAAAGCCTCCACTCATAAATCCACTCACATGCATTAAATTTCCACCAAATTTAATGCAAGCTCTCATTTAAATAAAACTCTTTTATTTATTTATTCAGAATTTTGTTAATTACTTTAATTAACAAACATTCACATAAAACCCTTGCTAGTATTCCATTTCACATGCGTAACTGGCCAAGAATTTCAACCAAACAGCTTTTGTCTAGTGAAATAAATTCGCGCTTTCCTTTTCTTTCCAAAGATGAAACTTTTGCTCCAATTGGATGTCGGTGTCTCTTAAGTGTGTCACCCTACGGTTCGCGAATAATGTGGACATGATCGAGACCCTCTCGATCAATAATCGAAGCGGATCCGAGACCCATACGACTCCCACATTCAACGATGACTTTCTTGTGATCGCTTAACCTTTTACGCTAGTATCTTAATCCTTTTGTTTCGCGATATATTACATGTCCGAGATTCGATCATCGGTATCTCCATACCTAGTTTGATCTCGCATCGACATGCACTCTTTTCTCGTTCCGTGATGTAACATTCTAGTGATCAAATCACTTGCTTGCAAGCTAATCAATGTGATATCACCGAGGGCCCAGAGTATATCTATCCGTCATCGGGATGAACAAATTCCACTCTCGATCCATGGGCCTCAACATAACACTTTAGTAGTTACGAACCCATCTTTATAATCACCTGTTACGGTGTGACGCTTTGATGTTATCAAGAAACTCTTCCGGTTAGTGATTGACATGATCTCATGGTCTAAGGATTAGGATCACTTCGTAAGTTGTTATAGCAATATAAACTCAATGACTTTGATCGTAATGCTATACTTCGGATGAATGTTCATCACACCATTACACTAATGTTGTGATCCCGTTATTAACAACATCCAATGTCCATGATCAGGAAACCTATGATCATCTTGTTAATCAACGAGCTAGTTTATAAGAGAGGCATAACTAGGAACTTTCTATTTGTTTATTAAACACACATGTATTAACGTTTCCGTATTAATACAATTATAGCATGCAAAATAAACATTTATCATAAATAAGGAATATGATAATAACCACTTTATTATTGCCTCTCGGCATATTCCTTCTCCTCCCACTTGCACTAGAGACAATAATCTAGTTTGAGAACTTTGTATTGAACACCTATGGCTTTCTCGTGTTCCATATACGCAATCGCAAGTGGTTAACATAATCACGGATCCGACGCTTTCAGTCCGTGTATTTGCATGTCTTTGCGTCTTCACGCATCACTCATTCTCCAATGAGATGGCATTGTATAAATTTGGTCTTTCGGGGAGACCATTAGTTCCTTGGGGTTAAAACACGTCGATACTATTTTCATACAATATATCTTTAGTGTTAGCCCGTGCTAACCACACCTTAGTTTGATAACAAACTACTTGACACAAATTCTCCTTTGTCGCTACTATAGCGTCATATACTTAGCCTTTTGTTGTAGTATTCGTCACAATGTCTTAACTTTGGAACTCTTCCAAATCCATCATGGAATCTCCTTTCCATTACATTGTGCCACCCGTAGTTTAAATTGAGATAAACTTAATTTGTATCTTGTGAAAAAACTAGTATCAATGTAACGCTTTACAATGAACTATTTGTAATTGTTTGTCACCTCTACACAAATATATTCTTAGTTCTTCCAAAAGATCATAATAATATCCTCACTATCGTCCAATGATCATTTTATGATTCATTCTGGTATATGCTCATAACACTTAGAGCATAGGACATATCTGGATGTGTACATATCATGGTATGATTGATCAAAACATTCTCGTGATTGCACTCATCAAGTGTCAAAGCACTTGAATCTTGTTTCACTTATCAAGTGTCGATACACTTGAATCTTGATTCAATTCCTTTCCATGCAACAAGAACTGTTTCTTGTCGTTTTATATTGAACTCCTTCAATATCTCATATATGTACGTTTGGCATAAACATATTAGCGTTCATACCATCCACTATAGACATTCATGCTAAATATTCGGGTTTTGCCTAAGTCTTTCATCGAAATGAAATTCTTAACCTTTGTCAATAAAAGATACATCATTTCTAATCAACAAGATGTCCTTCACATAATGTATTAGAAATATGTCTCAGCGCTCCCACTTAATTTCTTGCAGATGCAAGCATCTTCATCGTCTCCTGATGAAAAACTCATTTTTCATCATGGTGAAGATTCCAACTCCGCGATGCTTACTTCAACCATTGAAGTTTGCATGCCCTTTTAGTATCCTTTGAATTTAACAAAACCCTTTGGACCGTGTCATGTACACATCCTAGGTAACCATTCTATTAGAAGAACTTTGTTTTGTTTATTCATCTACCATATAACAGATTATATGTAGTGGTTGCTACTTTAATCCGTTCAGACTAAATATCGCTATGAAAGATCAAATCTTGTCATAGTCAACTCTTTGAACATTGTCATAAAATACTTTACGACATGTCGACTATTTCATAGATGTGAAACATCCATGTCTGTTTCTTTATAGATCCAAATACGACCGATAGGTTTTTACACCTTTCCGGAGGGTCTTCCAAGTTCAAAACTTGATTTCTCGTGTATGGAACTATCACGGATTTTATGGCTTCAAGCCATTTGACGGAGTCAGGGCCCATCATCGCTTCTTTGCATATAGTCGGTTCATCATTGTCAAACAATAATGATTTACTCTCAAATCTTAGTATTTGATTGTTTATTCGACCGAGTTGGTTCAATAGGAACTTAGATCTCTATGACCACAACCTTTGAGGCACATAAGCTATGAGCATTATGGCAGCCTCCAGCGATTTCGGCCATGCAACTCAGCACATTTAGCTAAGGTTCGTTAACCTTATCAAAGTTCTATTGTCCTCCCACTTAACTTTTATGAAAAATTCCTTCTTCAAGAAACTTCACATTTCAAGCGACAAACCCTTTTGTCCTCGGTGTTATGGAGGAATAACCAATTGTTATTCGAAATAACCTACAAAGACATGCTCATCCGACTTTGGTTGTAAACATCTTACTTATGTTTAGTATACCAAAATTTAAGAAATGACAACTTGGGTTTTACCCCAAACCATAACTCCCATGGTGTCATTTCAACGGATCTAGATGGAGCTCTTTTCAGTGTAAAAGCGGTAGTCTCTAAAGCTTTAATCTTTTAAAACATAATGGCAGTTTTATAAATAACACCTTTGATCCAACCATGTCTCACAAGGTTTCATTACAAATCTCAAACACTCCATACTCCTATGGTGTTTCGGGATATGTAAATCTAGGTGTTTTGCTAAATTTGCAACTCAAATAAATCCCTTTATGATAAAATCATAATTCATTTATTTTTCTTGTTACACTTGTAACTCAAATAAATCCCTTTATGATCAAATCATAATTCATTTATTTTTCTTGTTACAATGATTTTCCACTTCATCTTGAAAGTCTTTGAAAAAACGTTTTCAAATATTTCATACTTGTTTCTCATTAAGTGAACATTCACTCAAATTTCCGGAGAAAGCATATGAAGTTGAAACCCATCGCTTACGACTGCACATAATGGACTACATACATCGATATGTATAAATTCCAATATTTTAGTCGTTCGTTCTTCTTTGGCCTTTGAACGAAGTTTTAATTATCCCGAGGAAAGTCTCACAAGCGTCACTTGATCAAATCAAAGACTCCAAAAATCCATGAATATGGAGATTCTTCATGTTTTCTTTCCAATATAATTTAAACAGCGAAGTCACTTCATAAGTGATCTTTCAATCATTTGTCTTGCAACATTTTAGCATTAGGATTTATGGATGTGATTTCGTCAACTAGATTTGTAAATCATCCATGTTATATGGAATACGGTAATTATTTGAACAACCTTTGTTCTTATAATACCTGATTCAAATAACAATTATTAAAACAAATCTTGAAGTCAAGCTTTGATGTCAACGAGAAATACAAACAACGGTTTGTTTGTTTTCGATGAACATCATCACATATTCTCTTGCTAGTTACTTAGGTCATTGTGGTTCATGAATTGCGTCGTTCCGTATGAAATTTCATACCAACCAATTCGGTATCCAATACCCAAGAACCACATTGTTTAACAAGCAAAGAATACAACCATAACATGTATATCATATATATACCTAAATTGGATATTTCCAATCTTTTCTTTTTTGCCAAATATATTTTATAGATTCTCTTTCAGCATTTCCTTTTCCTTTTAAAAGAATTTATCAACATCAAAAGTGGCGCCATATACATGACACATAGTCCAAAGCGTGTATATTCAAATAATAATACCTTTGGATTTGCACTTTGAAGTAGATCACCATCATCAAAATGATCGGTATTCTTTCAAAATCCATTCTTTAGTAATCTTTTAGTGTAGTAAACACTTTACATACATCTTCTATTCATCCTTATCATGACCACTTTCATGATCAAGCCAATTTAGCTTATAAAGGAGAATCGTGAGTATAACATTACTTTCCAAAACCCTTTTGGATGATTAGGATGTCTAGCATCTCCAACCTTCGTAAATTCTCATCCAATATGAGAACATATATATACTCTATCATATTGCAACAAACATTGTTTCAGATATCGTTATATCTGCCACACATGATGGTTTCTGAAATAATTCTTTCAGCTCCTAGATAAACTTGATGTTTAAATCAAGAATCATGGAGGCAAACATGATACTTAAGATACTAACACTGGAATTGTTACTCTCGATTTAATACCAATTATTAAATTTCACGGAGTAAATAGAATTTTGCTGAAAGTTTGCAATAGGACTTTAAACTTTAGATTGACACTCAACACAATACGATACCAGTTCGTAAAGTAAATATCCAGAATTCTATAGTTCTATTATCTCAATTACAACTATGCATAAGGTGGTGAACGAATGCCAATGACTACAACAAATTATGCAAATTCACTTTGATTTAATTTATGATAAATTGAGTTCTACTAATCCAAATTAGAAATGAACTCCCACTCAAAAACGACATCCCTCTTGTCCTTTTGGTGATTACATGAACCAAATCCACTACACCAAGTCCGATCATCACGTGAGTCGGCATAGCTTCAAAGGCGAGCATCAAATGGGCATCATATCAACTATATGACTCATGCTTAACCTTTCGGTCTGTGTTCCGAGGCCATGTCTGTACATGCTAGGCTCGCCAAGTTAGAACCTTAGTATTTTGCGTGTGTAACTGTTTTACACCCGAAGTATGGTCGAGGATCCAAGAACACCCGATCATCACGTGATGTCTTGGAGCGACGAAAACATAATCGGTGCATACTAAAGGAAGAACACATTCTTATCTTGATATTTAAATGAGGGAACATCTTATTATGCTTAACAAAGCGCTAAATAAGCAATATAAGATGTAATCAAACATCATATGTTTATTAGTGGAATGATATGGTTCTCGCATATGATCTCTATCATGTGCACCGTGGTATGATCACTATCATACCTATATGTGTAAGTCCAAGGTCTATGGATATTACACGTTATGTGTGTTGTAAGAGTATCATCTCATACTTCTACTTACAACATCACCATATCATATCACTAGCCCAGCAACAATCTAAACTAGACGCCTCTAATTTATCCATTGCAAATTTTACGTGGCTTAGGGCTTTCGAAGATAGAACCGTTCTTACCTACGAACATGAACCACAACGAGGATAATCAAATTGTTGACAACTCGTTGCAAATTAGATATTGACTATAGTAGGAGAGACAGACACCCGCTAGCCACTTATGCAAAACTAGTTGCATGTCAAGCGTGGAACAGGTCTCATGTGCGAGGACATGTAAAGTTTGTCCGGGCCGCTTCATCCCACTATGCCACCAATATCCAAAGTACAACTAAGAAGCAATAAAATGATCATCATCGCCCACATACTTATATGTGTACTACCCGTGCAAAGTATTTACGCATAGATCCGGCTCTGATACCACTGAAGGGTTCGCAGCATAGAAAACAAAAAATTTCCTACGATGGGAACAACTATGTACCAAGATCTATCTACTAGATACAAACAACGGGCGGATGTATATCCGTAGAGAACATACCCTTGAAGACCGACAAAGCTTAACGAGTCCAAACTCGTGGTTGATGTAGACGATCTCTTGCCGATCTCAAGATCGAGAGGAAGTCCTAGCGCCGCAAAACAGCAGCGCATCCGTGCTCGCACACACGTTCGAGGCACCGAGCAACCTCCGCCTCCAGCGATGCAGCGGAAGCACAACTCCTTCTTGCCGAAAAGCCACTGGGAACATGTATCTCGCTAGTCCGAGACCATGGGGATAAATTCTAGAGGGGAGAGAGATCCTTCACGAGGAGGTGTATTGTGAGAGGAGGAGGGGGCCTTTATAGGGGAGAGGGGGCACCCAAGGGGCCATGCCCAGCCATGGGGCTGCCCCACCTCTTCCACATTCATGTGGGTGGAGCTCCCACTCAAAATGAAAAGCCTCCACTCCCATTAAAAAGCCTCCACTCATAAATCCACTCACATGCATTAAATTTCCACCAAATTTAATGCAAGCTCTCATTTAAATAAAACTCTTTTATTTATTTATTCAGAATTTTGTTAATTACTTTAATTAATAAACATTCACATAAAACCCCTTGCTAGTATTCCATTTCACATGCGTAACCGTTTCAGCAATTTCAACCAAACAGCTTTGGTGTCTAGTGAAATAAATTCCTGCGCTTTCCTTTTCTTTCCAAAGATGAAAATTTTGCTCCAATTGGATGTCGGTGTCTCTTAAGTGTGTCACCCTACGGTTCATGAATAATGTGGACATGATCGAGACCCTCTCGGATCAATAATCGAAGCGGATCTGAGACCCATACCGACTCCCACACATTCAACGATGACTTTCTTGTGATCGTCGGAACCTTTTACGCTAGTATCTTAATCCTTTTGTTTCGCGATATATTACATGTCCGAGATTCGATCATGGTATCTCCATACCTAGTTTGATCTCGCATCGACATGCACTCTTTTCTCGTTCGTGATGTAACATTCTAGTGATCAAATCACTTGCTTGCAAGCTAATCAATGTGATATCACCGAGAGGGCCCAGAGTATATCTATCCGTCATCGGGATGAACAAATTCCACTCTCGATCCATGGGCCTCAACATAACACTTTAGTAGTTACGAACCCATCTTTATAATCACCGTTACGGTGTGACGTTTGATGTTATCAAGAAACTCTTCCAGTGTTAGTGATTGACATGATCTCATGGTCTAAGGATTAGGATCACTTCGTAAGTTGTTATAGCAATATAAACTCAATGACTTTGATCGTAATGCTATACTTCGGATGAATGTTCATCACACCATTACACTAATGTTGTGATCCCGTTATTAACAACATCCAATGTCCATGATCAGGAAACCTATGATCATCTTGTTAATCAACGAGCTAGTTTATAAGAGAGGCATAACTAGGAACTTTCTATTTGTTTATTAAACACACATGTATTAACGTTTCCGTATTAATACAATTATAGCATGCAAAATAAACATTTATCATAAATAAGGAATACGATAATAACCACTTTATTATTGCCTCTCGGGCATATTCCCTTCAGATTCTTCATAGATTGCTCATTACGGTGATGCTGCAAGTTTCCACCATGATTAGGCATGGCTTAGGCTAGCGGCCTAGGCGTTTCTCCAACACAAAATACATAACTCTATGGACTTATAAGCTCCCTCTTTATTTTACACCAGTGACATTCATAGACAAAAGAGCATGATATCAACTGCGTACAAAGTACAAGTGCAATGTTGAAGACGTTCCCCATGAGGTGTGGCCCTCGTATTCAAGGGACTTGAGATTGCCAACTTATACTTCGTCAAGCATATACTCTAGCTTTGCCACTTTAACCTTAACCACTTCAAGATGCTTATGATAGGGGAAATGAGGGATGAAAGCGAACAAGTACCATAATTTTTGGAAGCTCTTTTTGAAACTTGTAATCCCTGCTTCCTTTACAAAAAAGGCCTTTCTTCCACCATTATTTGAGTCTCCACCTTCTACCCTTTAGGCACCATTAAGAGAGCATAGTTGTCATTCTATGTGTGGTGTTCTAAAGCATATTAATTGATGCATATTGTGATATTACTTGTTCTTGTGCTACTTGTTTCTAGTCCCCATTGTGAACTATGCAGGTGTCCTATGCATCTATTTGCTACTCTATGAGGGAGAAGCTAATTGCCACTATGCCATGTTTTCTGTGGGGAACAAGAAGTCCAGAGGGGAACCGGAGGGGCCAACCAGGGGGCTAGACCCACCCCAGGCGCGGGTGGGCCCAGCCCCGCGCCTGGCTAGGGTTTGCCACCCCTTGCCGCCTCCTCGGCCTCCCCCTTCACGTATAAGAAGCCCCCGATGCAGAAACCCTAAGCACCCGATCAAATATCCACAAAAACGCCTGTAGCCACCGCCACCATCGTCCCTAGATGGGGGGATCTGAAGTTTGTAGGGGTTCATAGCATGGAAAACAAAAAAATTCTACCGCATGTACACAAACAAGCCAAGATCTATCTACTAGACTGTAGCAACGAGTCGATAGAAGCACTCACCCTCAAATATTCCAAAGCGGTTAATGAGAGCAGATTCTCGTGGGTGATGTAGTCATACACTTTTCGATCTCAAGATCGCGTAGACGATCCTTCCGGTGCTACGTTCCGGCAGCGCTTCCACAGTCGGTCACACGTTCGGTACTCGATGAAGACCTTCCTCTCCCTTGTTCTAGCAGGCAGCGGAGGTTGTAGTTCTCCCCTTGTGATTCCGGCAGCACGACGGCGTGGTGTCGGAAGTAGAGGGAAGATCCCGCAGGGCTTCGCCTAAGCCGGTGCGAGTTATGGTGGATTAGGGTTTCCTGGAGATCTAGGGTTTAGAAGTCCAGGAGGAGGAGGAGGTGTCGGCAGTGGCTAGGGCGGCGGCGACGGACCGGCGGCGGCGCTAGGCGGCGGCGGGTCGGCGGCGACGGCTTGGGTGGAGAGGGGCTAGGGCTTGTAGTTTTGGGGCAGCCCTCCCCCTCTATTTATGAGAGGGAGAGGCAGCCTTGGGAGTAGGGATGGCAATGGGGCCCCGAAACCCGCAAACCCAGCGGGTACCCGCCTTAAATGGGGCGGGTCTGGTAAGAAAAAAAACCACGGGGCTTCTTAGTGGTAGAAACCTAGACCCGTCGGGTCTAGCGGGGACGGGTATGGAGGTGTCATACCCATACCCGTAGACCCGTGGACCCGCTAAAACATGAGGTCAACAAACCCTAATAGCCCACCACGGACCAAGATCCCACCCCAGATCCTAAGAGCCCATACGCAATTCAACCCCAAGGCCCCGATACCTATTTCCCCGCAGGCAAGAGGCGACGCGAAAAACAATCCCATCGCAGATCCTATTCCCTCCCCATGACCGCTCTTTGCTCTCTCCCTCTCGCGCTTCTCCTGCCTCCACCGTCCCGTCGCCGTCCCGCCGAGCATCCACCGCCACCTCTCCTGACGGGGCCATCTCTCTGAGCATCCACCACTGCCGCCACTCATGGGGGAGCATTCCCCAACGCTGCCACCGTTCGTGGTCGAGCATGCCAGGCGCCGTCGCCGATCGCGCTCGTGCAGGACCCAGTGCTGCCATCGCTGCCGGTCGTAGCTCCCAGCGCCACCGTCGCTGCCGGTCGTTGCGGGTACCCATCGGGTCCCCGTACCCGGCCAGGTCACGGGTCTGGTGGATTTCCAGACCCGACGGCGTAATCAGGGCGGGTCACGGGGCGGGGAAAATGGGGCGGGGGCGGGTATGGGGGCCTTGATCCGGACCCGAACCCGGCGGGTGCCATCTCTACTTGGGAGGGGTGGGTTTGAATCCAAACCCAAACCCAAGTTGGATTGAGAGAAGGACTTGTTTCTTCTCCCACTAGGAAACCATTGTTCCAGTTTGACTTTTCAAACTTCCCGTTTGACTTTCAATTTAGAGCTTTATTTCTCTCTTGCAAATGCCAACACCAAGTGACCTAGGATATGATCCCATCATTCCACATATCCATGAAACATTCATGGACCATTCTCCTTCCGGTCCGGTGAACCTTCTAGACCCTTCTAGAACCTCTCCGATGAAAACATTGGAAACTTTCCCGAACTCCGAAATAGGACTTTCCTTATATGAATCTTATTCTCCGGACCATTCCGTATCTCCTCATGATATCCCGGATCCCATCCGAGACTCCGAACAACATTCGGTATCCCTACTAACATTCCATATCTACTAAACAACATTGAATCCTTAAGTGTGTCTCCCTACGGTTCGTGAATTATGCGGACATGACCAAGACACTTCTCCGATCAATAACCAATAGAGGAATCTGGAAATTCATATGGCTCCCACATATTTCTATGGTTACTTTGCGATCGAATGAACCACTTACATACGATACCAATTTCCCTTTGTCTCACGATAGTTTACTTATCCGAAGTTTTGATCGTCGGTATCTCTGCATACCTAGTTCAACCTCGTTACCAATAAGTACTCTTTTCTCGTTCCCGTGATATGTGATCCAGTCACATGCTTGCAAGCTAATTGGATGACATTCCACCGAGAGGGCCCAGAGTATATCTATCCATCATATGGATGGACAAATCCCACTCTTGATCCATGTGCCTCAACCCATACTTTCCGAACACTCAATGCCACCTTTATAGCCACCCAGTTACGGTGTGGTGTTTGATGTCATCAAAGCATCCTTCCGGTGATGGTGATTAGCATGATCTCATGGTCGAAGGAATTAGGTTACTATGTATCAGAAAGCTTATAGCAAACGAACTATTAAAATGACTTGATCTTTATGCTACGCTTATCTATAGGAGTATGTCCATCATACCATTCTCCTAATGATATGATCTTGTTATTAATAACATCTCAATGTTCATGATCGAGAAACAACGATCATCTATTAATCAACAAGCTAGTATTATAAAGAGGCTTTACCAAGGACTCTAATTTAGTTTACAAATCACACAAGTATTAATGTTTCCATTTAATACTATTATATCATGAATGTAAACATTTATCATAAACACAAAGATATAATAATAACCACTTTTATTATTGCCTCTAGGGCATATCTCCAACAGTCTCCCACTTGCACTAGAGTCAACTAATCTAGATTACATGGTAATATACCGAACACCCATGGCGGTTTGGTGCTGGTCATGTTTTGCCCTCGGGAGAGGTTTAGTCAACGGATCCGCCACATTCAGATATGTGTGTACTTTGCAAATCTTTATGTCACCATCTTGGACATGCTCTCGAATAGCATGAAAACATAGCTTGATGTGCTTCAGCTTCTTGTGTGACCTTGGTTCTTGTGCATTGGCTATGGTGCCCATGTTATCACAATAGATAGACATTGGGTCCAGCGCACTTGGAACCACACCGAGCTCTGTAATGAACTCCTTCATCCATATCGCCTCTTGTGAAGCCTCCGAAGCAGCTATGTATTCCGATTCAGTTGAAGATCTCGCCACAACGCTTTGCTTTGCACTCCTCCAGCTAACTGTTGCACCATTCAAAGTAAATACGTATCCGGATTGAGATTTAGAATCATCCGGATCGGTGTGCCAACTAGCATCGGTGTAACCATTAACAACGAGTTGTTCATCACCTCCATAAGAAAGAACCATATCCTTAGTTCTTCTCAAGTACTTAAGGATGTTTTTGACCGCTGTCCAATGATCCACTCCTGGATCACTTTGATATCTGCTAGTCAAACTAACAGCATATGCAATGTCGGGTCTAGTACATATAATGGCTTACATAAGAGATCCTATGGTTGAGGCATAGGGAGTCTTACTCATCCTTCCTCTATCTTCTGTCGTTGTTGGACTTTGAGTTTTACTCAAGGTCATATTGGGCAACATGGGCAAGAACCCTTTCTTGCTATCTTTCATTCCAAACCTCTTTAGAACTTTGTCCAAATATGTACTTTGTGAAAATGATATTAGGCGCCTTGATCTATCTCTATAAATCTTTATGCCTAATATATAAGCTGCTTCGCTAAGATATTTTATTGAAAAACTATTATTCAAATAATCCTTGACACTATTTAGAAGGTCTACATCATTCCCAATCAACAATATGTCATCTACATATAGTATTAAGAATGCTACAGAGCTCCCACTCACTTTTTTGTAAATACAAGCTTCTCCATAAGTTTGTATAAAACCAAAGCTTTTGATTACCTTAACAAAACGTTGATTCCAACTTCGGGATGCTTGCTTCAATCCATATATGGACCGTTGAAGTTTGCATACCTTGTTAGCATCTTTAGGATCGACAAAACCTTTGGGTTGCATCATATACAACTCTTCATCAATGTCTCCATTGAGGAACGTCGTTTTGACATCCATCTGCCATATCTCATAATCATAATATGCAGCGATTGCTAACATAATCCTCATAGACTTTAGCTTCGCTACTGGTGAGAAAGTCTCATCATAGTCAACACCTTGAATTTGTCGAAACCCTTTTGCGACAAGTCGAGCTTTATAGACATTAACATTACCATTAGGATCTGTTTTTAAATCCATTTGTTCTCGACAACCTTCCGGCCATTCGGTAAGTCCACCAAAGTCCATACTTGGTTTTCGTACATGGATCCAATCTAGGATTTCATGGCTTCTTGCCATTTATTGGAATCTGGGCTCATCATCACTTCCTCATATGTCGCAGGGTCATCGGTGTTGTCCACCAACATGACACTCATAACAGGATGATACCAATCAGGAGTGGTACGATTTCTCGTTGACCTGCGAGGTTCTGTAGTAACTTCAACGGAAGTTTCATGATCAACATCATTAGCTTCCTCTCTTATTGGTGTAGGCGCCATAGGAACTACTTCCGGTGCTGCGCTACTCGCAAGTTCGAGAGAAGGTTCAACAACCTCGTCGAGTTCTACTTTCCTTCCAGTCACTTCTTTTGAGAGAAACTCCTTCTATAGAAAGGATCCATTCTTGGCAACAAAGATTTTGCCCTCGGATCTATGATAGAAGGTATACCCAATAGTTTCCTTCGGGTATCCTATGTAGACGAATTTTTCCGCTTTGGGTTCAAGCTTGTCCGGTTGTAACTTCTTTACATAAGCTTCGCAACCACAAACTTTAAGGAACGGCAATTTAGGTTTCTTCCCAAACCATAATTCATACAGTGTCGTTTCAACAGATTTAGATGGTGCCCTATTTAAATTGAATGTGGTTGTTTCTAATGAATAACCCCAAAACGATAGCAGTAAATCTGTAAGTGACATCATAGAACGAACCATATCTGAGAGAGTTTGATTATGACGTTCGGACACACCATTACGCTATGGTGTTCCCGACGGTGTCAATTGTGAAAGTATTCCGCATTTCTTGAAATGCTCGCCAAACTCGTAACTTAGATATTCACCTCCACGATCAGAACGTAGAAATTTAATCTTCTTGTTGCGTTGATTCTCTACCTTACTTTGAAATTCCTTAAACTTCTCGAAAGTTTCGGACTTATGTTTCATGAAATAGATATACCCATATCTACTCAAGTCATCCGTGAAGGTAAGAACATAACGATAACCACCGCGTGATGCTACACTCATTGGGCCACACACATCGGTATGTATGATTTCCAACAAGTCCGTAGCTCGCTCCATCATACCAGAAAATGGAGTCTTAGTCATTTTACCCATCAGACATGCTTCGCATCTTTCAAGTGATTCAAGAAGTCCATCGTAATGGAGTTTCTTCATACGCTTAACTCCAATATGACCAAGACGACAGTGCCACATATAGGTTGAGTTATCGTTCAATTTCAAACGTTTAGCTTCAATGTTATTAATGTGTGTATTACCACAATCGAGATTCAATAAGAATAGACCATCTATCAAAGGTGCATGTGCATAAAACATGTTACTATATAAATCAAACAACCGTTATTCTCAGACTTAAACAAGTAACCATCTCGCAATAAACATGATCCAGATATAATGTTCATGCTCAATGCAGGCATCAAATAACAATTATTTAAGTATAATACTAATCCCGATGGTAGATGAAGAGGTAGTGTGCCGACCGCGATCACATCAACCTTTGATCCATTTCCAACGCGCATCGTCACCTCGTTCTTCACTAACTTCTGTTTATTCTGCAGTACCTGTTTCGAGTTACAAATATGAGCAACTGAACCAGTATCAAATACCCAGGCACTACTACAAGTACTAGTGAGATACACATCAATAACATGTATATCGGATATACCTTTCTTCTTGATGTTGTCGTTCTTCAAATCCGCCAAGTACTTTGGGCAATTCCGCTTCCAGTGACCTTCTCCCTTGTAGTAAAAGCACTCAGTATCAGTCTTAGGCACAGCCTTGGTCTTCTTCGCCGGCGCGGTAACTTTCTTACCGCCCTTCTTGAAGTTTACCTTTTTCTTAGACTTGCCTTGCTTCTTGAATTTGGTGGTCTTATTGACCAACAACACTTGGTGCTCTTTCTTGATCTCCACTTCTGCAGATTTCAACATGGAGAAGAGTTTTGGCAATGACTTGTCCATGTTTTGCATATTGTAGTTCATCACAAAGTTCTTGTAACTTGGTGGTAGTGATTGGAGGACACGGTGAATCCCCAAAGCATTAGGAATCACTATTCCCAAGCTTTGAAGCTTGCTTGCGTGCCCAAAAATCTTAAGCACGTGGTCACTAACGGAGCTGCCCTCTTCCATCTTGCAGTTAAAGAACTTTTTAGAAGCCTCATAACTCTCAACTGTCGCGTGAGCCTCAAATATCATTTTGAGTTCACGGACAATATCATGTGGGTCATGGTTCTCAAACCTTTTCTGAAGCTCCGATTCCAAACCATACAAGATAGCACACTGAACTGTGGAGTACTGATTCTTCCGAGCGAGGAAAACATTCTTTACCTCATCGGTAGCAGTAGCTGCAGGCGGGTCACCCAGCGGTGCATCCAGCACATAGGTCAAATTGCCAGCATTAAGGACAATCCTCAAATTGCGGAACCAATCCGTGAAGTTTCTTCCATTGTTTTTCAACTTTTCTTTCTCTAGGAATGCATTAAAATTGATGGTAGGGGCCGCCATTGATCTACAACATATTTGCAATAGTTTAGACTAAGTTCATGACAAATTGAGTTCTAATTAATAGTTAAATTAATCTAGGTGAACTCCCACTCAAAACAATATCCCTCAAATTGTTTTAGTGATCACACGAACCAAATCCACCACATCAAAACCGATCATCACGAGAATTGATGTTGCTTCAATGGCGAACAATCAACATGTTCATCATATCTACTATATAAATCATGCTTTACCTTTCGGTGATCCGTGTTCCGAGACCATGTCTGTACATGCTAGGCTCGTCAATATCAAACCTTAGCTTCTGCATGAGCAAATCTGGGTTGCTCACGTTGTATACACTCGCAGAATCTAACACACCCGATCATCACGTGGTGCTTCGAAACAACGAGCTTTATCAACGGTGCTTACTAAGGATGAACACTTTAAAACTTGAAATTGTGTGCATGAGGGATCATCTTATAATGCTACCGTCACAAACTAAGCAATACAAGATGCATAAAGGATTAACATCACATGCAATTCATAATATGTGATATGATATGGACTTTCTTCTTGTGCTTCCGATCTCTATCTTCAAGCACGAACATGATCTCCATCATCACCGGTATGGCGTCAAGGTCAATGGCGCCGTTTCATGGTTGTCGTCCACCAGCTTCAACTATTACAACTACTTTTAATAGACACGCAGGTCTTAACGGAATTTAAAAGACAACCATATGGCTCATGTCGGTTGCCAACTTACAATAAGGAACATTGCATACATCATATATAATCACAATCATGGCCATATCACATCATAGCACACCCCTGCAAAACAAAGTTAGATGCCTCTAATTTTCTTTGCATATTTTACGTGGTTTGGGGCTTTCAATAAGTGTCGTTCTAACTTACGAACAAGAACCACAATGTTGATGCTTGAACTATCAAGTGCCCGTTGTAAATTGAATCTATACTATGATGGGAGAGACAGACACCCGCAAAGCCACTTATGCAATACAAGTTGCATTTTAAGCGTGGAGCAAGTCTCATGAACGATGTCATGTAAGGTTAGCCTGGACCGCTTCATCCCATCATACCGCAAGATGCAAAGTACACAAAAAGCAATTGATAATAAAAGCACCACCGCCCACAATGACCATTGTGTTCTACTCGTGCAATAGATCTACATATTGACACGGCTCTAATACCACTGTAGGGGTTCGTAGCATGGAAAACAAAAAAATTCTACCGCATGCACACAAACAAGCCAAGATCTATCTACTAGATTGTAGCAACGAGTCGATAGAAGCACTCACCCTCGAAGATTCCAAAGCGGTTAACAAGAGCAGATTCTCGTGGGTGATGTAGTCGTACACTTGTCGATCTCAAGATCGCGTAGACGATCCTTCCGGACGTTCCGGCGCTTCCACAGTCGGTCACACGTTCGGTACTCGATGAAGACCTTCCTCTCCCTTGTTCCAGCAGGCAGCGGAGGTTGTAGTTCTCCCCTTGTGATTCCGGCAGCACGACGGCGTGGTGTCGGAACTAGAGGGAAGATCTCGGAGGGCTTCGCCTAAGCCGGTGCGAGTTATGCTGGATTAGGGTTTCCCAGAGATCTAGGGTTTAGAAGTCCGGGAGGAGGAGGAGGTGTCGGCGGCGGCTAGGGCGGCGGCAACGGACTGGCGGCTCTAGGCCGCGGCGACAGCGAGCGGCGGCGGTGGGTCGTCGTCGGCGGCTCGGGTGGAGAGGGGCTAGGGATTGTAGTGTTGGGGCAGCCCTCCCCCTATATTTATGAGAGGGAGGGGCAGCCTTGGGAGGGTGGGTTTGAATCCAAACCCAAACCCAAGTTGGATTGAGAGAAGGACTTGTTTATTCTCCCACTAGGAAACCATTGTTCAAGTTTGACTTTTCAAACTTCCCGTTTGACTTTCAATTTAGAGATTTATTTCTCTCTTGCAAATGCCAACACCAAGTGACCTAGGATATGATCCAATCATTCCACATATCCATTACACATTCATGGACCATTCTCCTTCCGGTCCGGTGAACCTTCTAGACCCTTCTAGAACCTCTCCGATGAAAACATCGAAAACTTTCCTGAACTCCGAAATAGGACTTTCCTTATATGAATCTTATTCTTCAGACCATTACGGATCTCATCGTGATACCCTGGATCCCATCCGAGACTCCGAACAACATTCAGTATCCCTACTAACATTCCATATCTACTAAACAACATCGAATCCTTAAGTGTGTCTCCCTATGGTTCGTGAATTATGCGGACATGACCAAGACACTTCTCCGATCAATAACGAATATAGGAATCTGGAAATTCATATGGCTCCCACATATTTCTACGATTAATTTGCGATCGAATGAACCACTTACATACGATACCAATTTCCCTTTGTCTCACGATAGTTTACTTATCCGAAGTTTTGATCGTCGGTATCTCTGAATACCTAGTTCAACCTCGTTTCCGATAAGTACTCTTTTATCGTTCCCGTGATATGTGATCCCTTGTGAGCCAGTCACATGCTTGCAAGCTAATTGAATGACATTCCACCGAGAGGGCCCAGAGTATATCTATCCGTCATATGGATGGACAAATCCCACTCTTGATCCATGTGCCTCAACCCATACTTTCCGAACACTCAATGCCACCTTTATAGCCACCCAGTTATGGTGTGGTGTTTGATGTCATCAAAGCATCCTTCCGGTGATGGTGATTAGCATGATCTCATGGTCGAAGGAATTAGGTTACTATGTATCAGAAAGCTTATAGCAAACGAACTTTTAAAATGACTTGATCTTTGTGCTACGCTTATCTATAGGTGTATGTCCATCATACCATTCTCCTAATGATATGATCTTGTTATTAATAACATCTCAATGTTCATGATCGAGAAACCACGATCATCTATTAATCAACAAGCTAGTATTATAAAGAGGCTTTACCAGGGACTCTAATTTAGTTTACAAATCACACAAGTATTAATGTTTCCATTTAATACTATTATATCATGAATTTAAACATTTATCATTAACACAAAGATATAATAATAACCACTTTTATTATTGCCTCTAGGGCATATCTCCGACAAAGTTCTTCCCAGCACCCTGCCGGAGGGGAGATCATCCCGGAGGGCTTCTCTCCGGTATGATGCGTGAGTAGTTCCACCTTGGACTATGGGTCCATGTAGTAGCTAGATGGTTGTATCTCCTCCTTTGTGCTTTCATGTATAGATCTTGTGAACTCCGTTCATGATCAAGATCTAATATATTTGTAATCATGCATGTTGTGTTTGGGGGGATCCAATGGATATTGAGATTATTATGTTGGTTTGATTAATGGTTTTGTCTTTATGATTCTATCTTGTCTGTGTTGTTTGTGATCTTGCATGCTCTCCATTATTAGTAGCTATCTTGGACAAGTAGTTGTCAATGACTCCAAGAGGGGGTATTTATGCTCGATAGTGGGTTCATGCCTCTAGTTTCCAAGGGAAGTGACAGAAATCTCTTCGGTTGTAGATGTGTTGTTGCAACTAGGGAGAAAACAACGGTCTCTTGTTCATGGAACATGTGGACTGTTTACCTTACACACTTTGCTTAAAGTAGTTGTCTGTTGCTTGCAACTTAATACTGGAGGGGGTTCGGATGATAACATGAAGATGGACTTCTAGTCATAGATGCAGTTGGATGGCGGTCTATGTATCTTGTTGTATTGCCCAATCGAATCTCATAGGATCTTTCTGACTAGTAATTGCATTGTTATGCCTTGCTCAGTTCCTGTCAATTGCCCTGCTGTAATTTGTTTACCCTTCATGCCATGTTGTTTATCTAAGGAGAGCACCTCTAGTGAACTATGGACCCTGGTCCAATCTTTACCATTGATACATCTTCCACTGTTACTTGTTTACTTGTGATGTCTACGCACTTTGTAGAACAACAACAAGTTTCCTTTAAGTGGATTACCCAAGGTTTATCGAACTCGGGGAGGAAGTGGTCAAAGGTATTCCCTCTCAAGCAACCCTGCAATCAAGATACAAGAAGTATATTGTGTCCCCAACACACCCAATACACTTGTCAGGTGTATAGGTGCACTACTTCGGCGAAGATATAGTGAAATACAAGTGGTAACGGTGCCAGAAAATAGCTTCTAACTTGTTTTTTATGTGGGGTAACGTGGTTGAGTGCCAGAAAAGAGCTTGACGGTGAGGTAAAGTCTAAAGCAACAAGAAGGAAGCAAGCAAACATGCAACATATCTAGTAGAAAACGGTGTTTCAATGTTTAGAAACAAGGCCTAGGGATCATACTTTCACTAGTGAACACTCTCTCATATAAATATCCTTTCTTCATGATACTACTCTTAACCACTCTCCGGTTGGACACTCTAATCCATGGTAGGGCTATAACAACACACCTCAAAGTCCGCCTTCCCCAATCTAGATAACCCCACACTGTCACCTTGAGCACTAGATGGTTCCAACAAACATCACAATTTCATAGAGACATAAAACTCCAAATATAACTCATAACAAATATTCAATCTAGCCAAAGTGCCACATACGGTATGCATGCTGTCACTTTCACAAACATGGGGAAAAGCATAGATATATTAAAGCACAAAGAGTAGTTATGTAGACTCAAGCCAAAGTGCCACCATGGCGTGCACGCTGTCACTTTCACACACATGGGGAGAGCAGAGATCTAATGAAGCACTTGAGTAGCAAGGTAGATCTACTTTATTACAAAGCCCATGACCACAAGATCATTCATAGAGATAGATGAACACATAGCTACCTGTAACACCCTCAGAATCGGACCTATGCAAGTTTGAGAAAAATTCGCCAAACCCGCATAGAAACGATTCAAAGGTGCCCACCAGGCACTTTCGTGCGGGTGGAAAACGAAGTAATAACATTACACAACAGTCCTCGATGGGACCCATGAGCAGATATATATAATGACTCCATGAGTCTAGAATACGATATACAAAGACAAAGATCCAAATCACCTTGAAAATGATAGGCGTCCGACTACGGACAAGATGCAAATGGGGCTAAGAGCCACGAAGAATAACCAATGGCGTCCATAACCTGCCCAAGCCGGAAGGGTAACCACGCTAACGGCCGATCTCAAAGCTCGCTTAAACAAAAGGTGCCGACAAAGGCAAAGGAAAAAGAAGGAGCGTCGATCTTGAGGCCGATACAGCGAGGCTAGAATTGCGGTCCTCGCCTACATTGGTATGGTGGATCGAGCGGCAAAGGCATGCACTAAACAACCTATAGAGACTCGATACAACTGGCGGCTATCAGAGAGGGGTGAGAAGGACCTATCCGGATCCAACCTGAAGCTAACACCAAACAAACCCATCCTGGTGTTTCCCCCTCGAGACCAAACGAGGAAGTCAACCGAGGAACTCACACCGTTGGCAGTTTTACTTATTCGGTTATCGTTGCAGCAATTACTAGTCATGTTTAGATATTCATCCTGATAAAGTAAGCAGTAGGCACTTTTAATTAACCATTCCGTTATGGTTGCACAATTACTAATCAGATACAGATAACATGAGATAACCCAAAACCCAGCAGTTGTTGGTGCTTTTATTCAGCCATTCCGTTGTAGTTGCATTACTTACTAGTCAGGTACAATGGTCGCAAGCGACAATCCAAACAAGCAATTGTGGGCAGTATTATTAGCCATTCCATTATAGTGAAGCTGATTACTAGTCATTATAAAGTCAAATTTATAGCAATAAACTTTAGTTATGCTTGTCTATGATCGAGATACTGTGCTCCAAGTCGTCCATATCCATGACACGGCTTTCAGAAAGTTTTACCCGGCCGGGGTGCACCAATAGCAACACACGCTCGATCAACCTCAGAAAAACCAAATCAAAACCCAACGAGGCTTTCACGACTGAACAATCACAGGATTCAGAAATATTTCAGGGGGCCACCCCTTAAGTAGAATCCACAACGAAGTAAGCAAGCTCCGAGACGGCCTCAAGGTTTGCGACAATGGCTGTAAGCGACTGGGAACCCGAAAGTGTGGCTGGGCTTGTCGATACCGCGTAATCAATCCGCTTACCTAAACAGTACAGTGTGCTCCTCGCACAATCGTAAATACATAAGTAGCATGGCATAAGTACAGGATAGTAAATAAAACCTCAAACTAGTTTGTGGCCCCAAGAAATAAGACGGAATCAAGCTCTGGCTCAGGGGGGTCCCATATACCTCCTGGATGTGGATAGCGCGATAAATCAAGGAACAGGTATCAAGTACTCGGGGTCTTACGGGACACAAGTGGGCGTTCGGAAACCAAATATTTTCTATCACCCACCGATGCCTCTGCGTATTTCAATTTTAGTTGTTAAATAGAAATTAAATTGAACGATAAGTAAAGCTATGATCATCTCCAACATCAACATGCGGCAATACATCAACAACTGTGGCATTGACATCTCGCAACAGCACTTGAGCAAGCGACTACGACGCGCAAGTTCATCTATCTACCAAACAACAGGTAATAGGATGTGTCCAAGGCCATATAGGGCTGCACGGTAGATCACGGGTACGGAAACTAAAGCATCGCAACACAGATAGCAATAGATCAACAGGAGGGAAGTAAATACTATAAAAGTAAGATAGGTAGAAAGGGGGAGATGCTCGCCTGAAAACATTGCCGAAGGTTCAACCGAAGATCGGGCAAGCTCACATCAACTCAACGGCCTTATCCGCGAAGAACCAAAACACTAGAAGAAACATCGGATGTAGTATTTAATACAACGACAGAAGATCGGCATGATGCATGTATGATGTATGACATGGCAAAGGGTGCGATGCAATTAGGTCATATTAAGCGGAACCGGGGTCCCGACAATTAATTAGATGGTTCAAGTTATTTTAGCTACCCCGCAATTTAACTGTTGTTTAACAAGGCAGAATATATCACCGGTTCGCTACACAAGTTTAAATGAGGCCAATATAAGGCTATATTTGCCCGCATATGGGCCCCATATTTAATTATTAGGTGAATCGGCATAAGGCCCCCAAACCACACGAATATGCATGCAAGTATGACAATTTAGTATGCAAAAAATTATTATTATATTATAAAATAGGGTTCTCGGAAAGGGGTTCACACATTAGAGGGTCTCGACGAACTTGGGGTTCCGGGGTTCGGGGTCGGTCTCAGGGTCCAGGGTTCGACGGGACGGGGTTCGGACTCCGGGATCGTTCTCGGTTGACGGGGTAGAGCTTGGCGTTCGGCGTCCTTCGGTTCGGGTTTTGGCGTCCGAGGGTAGTACTTGGCGTTCCGGATCGGGTCGATCCTGTCGATGAGAAGAGCTTGGCATCTAGGTTCACGGCGAACTTGCGTGTCGAGGTGTGGTCTTCGGGTCCGTGTCGGTGCACTCGGTGTTCCGGGTTGGCGATCATGGTGTTCCGTGAGGTAGGTCTTGTCGTTCCACCCGAAGTCCTTGTGGTTCCGTGATGGAGATCTCCGGGTTCGGACTCCGTGAAGTAGATCATGAGGCCCCGACTCTGAGGGTTCATCAGGTTCGACCGGGGATCTTGAGGTTCCATGTCGGCAATCTTGGCGCGGTCTTGTATAGGAACCAGCCTCAACACCCAATCTTCACATGGTTGACGATGTGCCTTTACCACACCACATCCCCATCGCAGGACAACTCCATCGCACTAGACACAACCAAAACAACGAACATGCTTCAACACCATTTCCGCACATCATCTGTACCTCACCACTATAGCTGAGAAGGGATCCTGCACAACTAACTAAGAACAACAGCAGGAGCTTGTACGGGGCGACCAGGAACATGGAACAGCAGAGAAAACGGGACACGAGGAGGCACTGGTGCAGAGGAGCTACGGGGAGACGACCCGACGCGGGACGGCGGAGGCGGCCAGGAGGGAGGAGAGGACGGGCCGGCCGAGGCGACTGGCGGAGCTGCGGCCGGAGGGGAGGTCGGGGAGGGTGCGGGCCGGAGAGGGGAGAGGCCTGCGGCCGCGGGCGGCGCCGATGTGGCCGGAGCGGAGGCGTCGTAGGGCGCTGGCGGGCTAGCTGGCAGCGAGGCGAGGGCGATGGCGAGGCGGAGGCAGGTTGGCGGTGGCGGGCGGGTCGGGGTAGCTGGGTCGAGGCGCGCTGAGGGAGAGGCCGAGGCGGGCTCGAAGGGACGACGCCGAGGCGGGCGGCACGGGCAAGGCGGCAGAGAGGGGCTCGGGGAGGCGGGCGTGGAGGGGCTCGGGCGAGGCCGGGCAAGGAGGTCGAGGCGAGGAGAGCTAGGGGGAGCGGCCGCGGAGGAGGCTAGAGGTGGAGGCGCGGCGGAGGCGTGCTAGAGAGGGAGAAGCGAGCGGCGGGCGGTGGAGCGGTTGCCTGCGTGCGCGTGGGGAGAGGAGGATGGGAGGAGGCCGCGGGGTGGGGTCGGGCAGGTGGGGTCCGCGGGAGGGGCCCGGGTACCAGGGAGGCTGGCGTGAGTGCATGCGTGTGGCGTGCTGGCTGCGCGCAGGTGCGGTTGTGTGCGTGGCCAGGGGGGTTGGCGCGTGGGGTGTGTGGTGGTTGTGTGGGGTGGGTTTAGCCTAGGTGGAGAGAGGGAGTGGGGTAGGTGGCAGGGTTTGATTGGTTAGGGGGAGGGTGAGAGTGAGGTGGCGCAACGGGATTGGTTGGGGTGATGTGGAGGGGAGGGCTGGGTAGGAAGATGGGTAGGTTTAGGATTTGGAAGGGCGGTGTAGTTGGACCGATTTAATTTCTGGGGCGGTCGTTCGGGTCGGTCGGCCCGTTCGACTGCCCCCACTAAAAATAAAATAAAATTTTATTTGATTTACACGGGCCGTTTGCAACCCGATAGCACTCAAACAAAAATAATCCGGAGACCGGGCTTTGCATTTGAATTAAGATGGGGCGTTTGGAAAATAAATCGGGCTTTACGAAAATATTTTTATGCAAACAATGCATGATGATGACGATGCAATGCACAAATTCAACGCGATTTTCTAGTAGTGGTTTTGCGGGATGCCACAATTCGACACCACTAACAATGGATCTCGCCCTCGAGATCCGCCTCATGGTACCGGAAAGAAGGTCGGCGATCTGATCCTTCGCGCTTCGTGTAGATCCTCGCGACACCACTAACAAGAGGTCGTTGTCCGTGATCGTCGAGAGAACACTCCGGGGACAAAAGGTCGAAGGTAGAGGTATCAACAAATAAAGCCACCCCTAACTTCGATGGAAAGAGGGAACCGATGCATTCTCATCCACTTCAATGTACAAACGCGAATAGAAGGGGTAGTCGGCATGGGGGCCAATCCATCACGCACCCAAACTATTACTCTGCACAATCAGTGGAAAAGCGTGCAACCATTCTCGGAATCAGACTGAAGATCTCGACAAGCGAGGTTCGGAAACAGAGGAGTGATGCAGACTCTGCATCGGGTCTGGCGTAGATGATGCCGTCGCGTCGGAAAACACCGGAAGGCACAAACAAGGAACAAAGAATGGTAACACCGTAGACGGATTCATCAGGCAGCTTGATCACCGGACGGTAGAACACCGTTACCAAAGGAGGAAGCGAAACCCTGAAGGTACGACGGAATCCCAACCACGAGACATCCTGGACTCGAAGAGCGAGAAGAGAGCGGATTCAAAACACGCAGAGGTAAGAGGAGAATAGCAGAGGGGTACGGAATAAAAGCAGACCTAACCAGAACTATCCAACCGATTTTGCAAAAATAGTTTTGACACTCTACTTCGGCCGTTAGCTAGGTTATCCTACAGGCTGGACTTGTGGGGTATCGCAACTGCTGAGCTCTGATACCACTCTGTAACACCCTCAGAATCGACCCTATGCAAGTTTTAGCGAAACCCGCCAAACTGCTGAGCTCTGATACCACTCTGTCTCAATGGTTCAAGTTTATTAGGGGCAAAGAATAAAATGTGCCATCAAGTTCGTGAGGGCTTTAATCACTAAGTTTTCACATAAGAAAACAATTTTTAATTGGAAGATAGTTGGAAACAAGAATATACTTGGAATGGTGTAACACACCATGCATAGGAGTTTATAGTGGACACTTTGGAATAACTTGGTTTCTTGGGAGTTGGAAGCATGAGTAGAACTTACTCATACAAGTGGAGGTTAGCAAAAGACTGGGATCAACCAACTAAGTGAAGGGAATATGCCCTGAGAGGCAATAATAAATTGTTTATTATGTGTATTCCAAGTATATGATAGATGTTTATTTTGCATGCTATAATTGTATTAATACGGAAACGTTAATACATGTGTGTTTAATAAACAAACAGAAAGTTCCTAGTTAAGCCTCTCTCATAAACTAGCTCGTTGATTAACAAGATGATCAAGGTTTCCTGATCATGGACATTGGATGTTGTTAATAACGGGATCACAACATTAGTGTAATGATGTGATGAACATTCATCCGAAGTATAGCATTACGATCAAAGTCATTGAGTTTATATTGCTATAACAACTTGAAGTGATCCTAATCCTTAGACCATGAGATCATGTCAATCACTAACACCTAAGAGTTTCTTGATAACATCAAACGTCACACCGTAATGTGATTATAAAGATGGGTTCGTAACTAATAAAGTGTTATGTTGAGGCTCATGGATCAAGAGTGGAATTTGTTCATCCCGATGACGGATAGATATACTCTGGCCCTCTCGGTGATATCACATTGATTAGCTTGCAAGCAAGTGATTTGATCACTAGAATGTTATATCACGAACGAAAAGAGTGCATGTCGGTAACGAGATCAAACTAGGTATGGAGATACCGATGATCGAATCTCGGACATGTAATATATCGTGAGACAAAGGGATTAAGATACTAGCGTAAAAGGTTCCGACGATCACAAGAAAGTCATCGTTGAATGTGTGGGAGTCAGTATGGGTCTCCAGATCCCGCTTCTGATTATTGATCTGAGAGGGGTCTCGATCATGTCCGCATTATTCACGAACCGTAGGGTGACACACTTAAGAGACACCGACATCCAATTGGAGCAAAAGTTTCATGCCGAAAGAATAAACAAGCGCAGAATTTATTTCACTAGATACCGAAACAGTTCTTCGGGTGAAATTGCATAAAGTGGTTATGCATGTGAAATAGAATTCTAGCAAGGGGTTATTTGTGAATGTTTGTCATTAAAGTAATTGACAAAATTCTGAATAAAATAAAAGAGTTTTATTTAATGAGAGTTTGCATTAAATTTGGTGGAAATTTAATGGGAATTTTGAGTGGGATTTTGAGTGGACTTTTGAAGGGTCATTTTGTGAGTGGAGTGTCCACCCACATGATGAGGGGAGGGCAAGGGGGCAGCCCCCATGCGCCAAGCCACCCCTTGGGGTTCCCCCTCCTCCTATAAAAGGAGCCCTCTCACTTCTCACTCACACCTCCTCGTGAAGGATCTCTCCCTCTAGAATTTATCCCCATGGTCTCGGACTAGCGAGATACATGTTCCCGTGGCTATTCGGCAAGAAAGAGTTGTGCTTCCGCTGCATCGCTGGAGCGAGGAGGCGGAGGTTGCTCGGTGCCTCGAACGTGTGCGAGCACGGATGCGCCGCTGATTTGCGGCGCTAGGACTTCCTCTCGATCTTGAGATCGACAAGAGATCGTCTACATCAACCACGAGTTTGGACTCGTTAAACTTTGTCGGTCTTCAAGGGTATGTTCTCTACGGATATACATCCGCGTTGTTTGTATCTAGTATAAATAGATCTTGGTATATAGTTCACACCGTAGGAAAATTTTTGTTTTCTATGTCGCGAACCCTTCATGGGTATCGAGCCGGATCTATGCGTAGATACTTTACGGTAGTACACATATGAGTATGTGGGCGATGATGATCATGTTGTTGCTCCTTTCTTGTGATTTTGGATATTGGTGGCATAGTGGGATGAAGCGCCCGACAAACTTTACATGTCCTCGCACATGAGACCTGTTCCACGCTTGACATGCAACTAGTTTGCATAAGTGGCTAGCGGGTGTCTGCCTCCTACTATAGTCAATATCTATTTTGCAAGCGAGTTGTCAACAATTTGATTATCCTCGTTAGGTTCATGTTCGTAGGTAAGAACGGTTCTATCTCGAAAGCCCTCAGCCACGTAAAACTTGCAATGGATAAATTAGAGGCGTCTAGTTTAGATTGTTCTTTGGGCTAGTGTTATGATATGGTAGTGTTGTAAGTAGAAGTATGAGATGATACTCTTACAACACACATAGCGTGTAAAACCCATAGATTGTGGATTTACACATATAGGTATGATAGTGATCATACCACGATGCACATGATAGAGATCATCTCAAGGGAACCATATAATTTCACTATTAAACATATGATGTTTGATTGCATCTTATATTGCTTGTTTAGCGCTTTGTTAAGCATAATAAGATGATCCTCATTTTAAATATCAAGATAAGAATGTGTTCTCCCTTTAGTATGCACCGATTATGTTTTCGTCGCTCCAAGACATCACGTGATGATCGGGTGTACTTGGATCCTCGACCATACTTGGTGTAAGACAGCTTACACGCAAAAATACTAAGGTTCTAACTTGGCGAGCCTAGCATGTACGACATGGCCTCGGAACACGTAATCGAAAGGTTAAGCATGAGTCATATAGTTGATATGATGCCCATTTGATGCTCGCTTTGAAGCTATACCGACTCACGTGATGATCGGACTTGGTGTAGTGGATTTGGTTCATGTAATCACCAAAAGGACACGAGGGATGTCGCTTTTGAGTGGGAGTTCATTCGTAATATAGATTAGTTGAACTCAATCTATCATACACTTAGTCTAAACTTTACAAATTCTGTTGTAGATGGCACCACCGCTTTTAATTTCAATGTTCATGGAGAAAGAGAAACTAGCAACGAACGGTAGCAACTTTCTTGAATGGGCCATGAATTTGAGGATTCTCCTCTCACGCACAAAAGCAATATGTGCTAGAAGCGCCGTTAGGCCCCCACCTTGACGATGCCCCGACGAGGAGAAGAATGTCTATCTCGTCGCCAGAGGACCACAACTTAGTTCATTGCGGCATATTGTATGGGCTAGAGCCGAACTTCAAAGCGTTTCAAAACGGCAATGCTTTTGATACAATGGGTGAGTTGAAAATGATTTTCGACACACATGTCGCAGAGAGCTACAATGCTTCGTAAAAGTTCTTTAGCTGCATGATGGAAGAGAACATCCGTTAGTGAGCATGTACTCAAGATGTCGGGTTACGCCGATAAGCTTGTGTCCTTGGGAATAACGATTCCCATTGACTTAGGCATCCATCGTGTTCTCGGTCTCGCCACCTAGCTATAAGAGCTTCGTGATGAACTATAATATGCAAGGCATGAAGAAGTCTCTCCCGAGCTTCACAATGCTTAAAACTGCAGAAGTGGAGATCAAAAGGAACATCAAGTGTTGATGATCAATAGGAACACTGGTTTCAAGAAAGACAAGAAGGGAAAACGGAAGGAAGTAAGGGCGGCAAGCCTGTTGCTACGCGAAAAGAAACCCCGAGTTGGACCTAAGTCCGATACGAAAAGTGCTACTATTGTAAGGGATCGCCATCGAAGCTTAATCGCCCCAAGTATCCGCGCATAAGAAGGCCGCAAGGCAAACAAAGGTATATATGATATACATGTTATTGATGTGTACTTGACTAGTGCTCGCAGTAGCACCGGGTATTTGATACGGTTCGGTTGCTAATATTTGTAACTCGAATCGTGGTCATGCGGAACAGCGACCGCTAGCAAGGGTGAGGTCAAGATGCGTGTCGGCAATGGATCAAACGTTGATGTGATCGCCGTGAACGCTACCTCTCCACTTACCGTCGGGATTAGTTATAAACTTAAATAATCTGTTATTTGGTGCCCGACCGAGCATGAACATTGTATCCGGATCATGTTTGATGCAAAGTGGTTTTTCATTCAAATCGAGAACAATGGTTGTTCCATTTATATGAATGAAATCTTTTATGGTCATGCACCAATGTTGAATGGTTTATTTCTGTTGGATCTCGATGATAATGTTACACATATTCATAATATTGATGCTAAAAGGATTAAACTTAGTGATGATATATCCGCATATATGTGGCAATCGCCGTCTAGGTCATATTGGCATTAAACATGAAGAAGCTCCATTCGGATGGACTTTTAGAATCACTTGATTATGAATCATTTGATACATGTGAGCCATGCCTTATGGGCAAGATGACTAGAACGCCGCTTTTCGGTTCAATGGAGCAGGCGATGATTTATTGGAAATCATACATTCGATGTATGTGGTCCAATGAGTGTGTCGGCCGAGGTGGATATCGTTATTTTGTTACTTTCACGGATGATTTGAGTAGATACGGTTATATCTACTTGATGAAACACAAGTCTGAAACCTTTGAAAAGTTCAAGGAATTTTAATGAAGTGGAAAATCATCGTAATAGAAAGATCAAATTTCTGGGTCTGACCGTGGAGGTGAGTATCTAAGTTACGAGTTTAGCACTCACATGAAAGAGTGTGGAATTGTTTCACAACTCACACCGCCGAACACCACAAATAAATGGTGTGTGAACGTCAGAATCGTATTTTATTAGATATGGTTCGATCTATGATGTCTCCGACGGACTTGCCGTTGTCATTTTGGGGTTATGCACTAGAAACCGCTGCATTCACTTTAAATCGGCACCATCTAAATCCGTTGAAACGACACCAGATGAATTGTGGTTTGGAAACAAACCTAAGCTGTCATTTCTTAAAGTTTGGGGTTGCGATGTTTAGGTGAAGAAACTTCAACTGGATAAACTCGAACCCAAAGCGAAAGAATGCGTCTTCATAGGATACCCTAAAGAAACTATTGGGTATTCCTTCTATCACAGATCCGAGGGCAAGGTTTTTGTTGCCAAGAATGGATCCTTTCTAGAGAAAGAGTTTCTCGCGAAAGGTGTGAGTAGTCGGAAGGTAGAACTCGAAGAGGTTATGGAACCTTCTCTTCAAAGTATGGCGAGTAGCAGCGGAAGTCGTTCGGAGTTGGCTCCACCTGTTGAAGAAGGAACTAATGATAATGATCATGAAACTCCGAAAGAGAGTACTACCGAACCTCGCAGGTCAAACAGGACGCGTGCAGCTCCCGAGCTGTACGGAAATCCTGTCATAAATTTCATGGTTGATGAAAATAATGACCCTGCGACGTATGAAGAAGCGATGATGAGCCCGGATTCCAACAAATGGTTAGAAGCCATGAAATCCGAGATGGAATCCATGTATGAAAATCAAGTTTGGAACTTGGTGGAATTACCTCACGACCGAAAGGCCGTGGAGAACAAATGGATTTTCAAAAGGAAAACTGATGATGATGGTAATGTGACCATCTATAAAGCTCGACTTGTCGCAAAGGGGTTTCGACAAATTCAAGGAGTTGACTACGATGAGACTTTCTCTCCCGTAGCGATGCTAAAGTCGATTAGGATTATGTTAGCAATTGCTGCATATTTCGATTATGAAATATGGCAGATGGATGTCAAAACCGCGTTTCTCAATGGTAATATTGAAGAAGAGTTGTATATGATACAACCAAAGGGTTTTGTCGATCCTAAGGATGCTAACAAGGTGTGCAAGCTTCAGCGATCCATCTATGGATTGAAGCAAGCATCACGAAGTTGGAATCTCCGCTTTGATGAGGTGATCAAAGAGTTTGGATTTGTCCAAACTTATGGAGAAGCTTGTATTTACAAGAAAGTGAGTGGGAGCAATGTGGCATTTCTGATACTATATGTGGATGACATATTATTGATCGAATGATATAGAACTTTTAAATGTTGTTAAAAGTTATCTAAACAGCAAATTTTCAATGAAGGACCTAGGTGAAGCGTCTTACATATTAGGCATAAAGATCTATAGAGATAGATCTAGGCGCCTAATAGGGCTATCGCAAAGTACATACCTTGATAAGATTTTAAAGAAGTTTAAAATGGACGAAGTAAGAAGGGTTCTTACCTATGTTGCAAGGCAAGACATTGAGTAAGACTCAAAGTCCGCTTCGGAAGAAAGAGAGATAATGGACAAAGTCCCTATGCTTCACCATAGGCTCTATAATGTACGCCATGCTATGTACAAGACCGATGTGGCACACGCTATTAGTTTGACTAGTAGGTACCAATCGGATCCAGGTTGAACATCGGATAGCGGTCAAGAATATCCTTAAGTACTTGAGAAGAACTAAGGATATGTTTCTTGTATCTGGAGGTGAAGAAGAGCTCGTCGCTAAGTGTTATGTCGACGCTAGCTTTGACACCGATCCGGATGACTCTAAGTCTCAATCCGGATACGTATTTCTCATGAATGGCGGAGCGGTTAGTTGGAGGAGCTCCAAACAACCTGTGGTAGCGGGATCAACAACGGAGGCCAATATGTTGCCGCTTGAAGCGGCAGAAGCGATTTGGATGAAGGAGTTCATATCCGAACTAGGAGTTGTGGCAAGCGTTGGACCCAATGGTGATCTATTGTGACAACAATGGTGCCATTGCCAATGCCAAAGAGCCAAGGTCTCACAAGCATTCCAAGCATATTAAGCGCGGTTTCACTCCATCCATGAGCATGTCAAGGATGGAGATATAAAGATTTAGAAGTACATACGGATCTCAATGTAGCAGATCCGTTGACTAAAACTCTCCCTAGAGCAAAACATGATCAACACCATAACTCAATGGGTGTTAGATATATCACTATGTAACTAGATTATTGTCTCTAGTGCAAGTGGGAGACTGAAGGGAATATGCCCTGAGAGGCAATAATAAATTGTTTATTATGTGTATTCCAAGTATATGATAGATGTTTATTTTGCATGCTATAATTGTATTAATACGGAAACGTTAATACATGTGTGTTTAATAAACAAACAGAAAGTTCCTAGTTAAGCCTCTCTCATAAACTAGCTCGTTGATTAACAAGATGATCAAGGTTTCGATCATGGACATTGGATGTTGTTAATAACGGATCACAACATTAGTGTAATGATGTGATGAACATTCATCCGAAGTATAGCATTACGATCAAAGTCATTGAGTTTATATTGCTATAACAACTTACGAAGTGATCCTAATCCTTAGACCATGAGATCATGTCAATCACTAACACGGAAGAGTTTCTTGATAACATCAAACGTCACACCGTAACGGGGTGATTATAAAGATGGGTTCAGAACTAATAAAGTGTTATGTTGAGGCTCATGGATCAAGAGTGGAATTTGTTCATCCCGATGACGGATAGATATACTCGGGCCCTCTCGGTGATATCACATTGATTAGCTTGCAAGCAAGTGATTTGATCACTAGAATGTTATATCACGAACGAGAAAAGAGTGCATGTCGAACGAGATCAAACTAGGTATGGAGATACCGATGATCGAATCTCGGACATGTAATATATCGTGAGACAAAGGGATTAAGATACTAGCGTAAAAGGTTCCGACGATCACAAGAAAGTCATCGTTGAATGTGTGGGAGTCGATGGGTCTCAGATCCCGCTTCGATTATTGATCCGAGAGGGTCTCGATCATGTCCGCATTATTCACGAACCGTAGGGTGACACACTTAAGAGACACCGACATCCAATTGGAGCAAAAGTTTCATGCCGAAAGAATAAACAAGCGCAGGAATTTATTTCACTAGATACGAAACAAGGTTTCGGGTGAAATTGCATAAAGTGGTTATGCATGTGAAATAGAATTCTAGCAAGGGGTTATTGTGAATGTTTGTCATTAAAGTAATTGACAAAATTCTGAATAAAATAAAAGAGTTTTATTTAATGAGAGTTTGCATTAAATTTGGTGGAAATTTAATGGGAATTTTGAGTGGGATTTTGAGTGGACTTTTGAAGGGTCATTTTGTGAGTGGAGTGTCCACCCACATGATGAGGGAGGGCAAGGGGCAGCCCCATGCGCAGCCACCCCTTGGGGTTCCCCCTCCTCCTATAAAAGGAGCCCTCCTCTCACTTCTCACTCACACCTCCTCGTGAAGGATCTCTCCCCCTCTAGAATTTATCCCCATGGTCTCGGACTAGCGAGATACATGTTCCCGGTGGCTTTTCGGCAAGAAAGAGTTGTGCTTCCGCTGCATCGCTGGAGCGAGGAGGCGGAGGTTGCTCGGTGCCTCGAACGTGTGTGCGAGCACGGATGCGCCGCTGATTTGCGGCGCTAGGACTTCCTCTCGATCTTGAGATCGGCAAGAGATCGTCTACATCAACCACGAGTTTGGACTCGTTAAACTTTGTCGGTCTTCAAGGGTATGTTCTCTACGGATATACATCCGCCCGTTGTTTGTATCTAGTATAAATAGATCTTGGTATATAGTTCACACCGTAGGAAAATTTTTGTTTTCTATGCTGCGAACCCTTCACTAAGAGAGCATAATGGCCATAATCATGCAATGCAACAAAGCATACTAATCAAAGCAAAGAGTGGTACTACAAGTCAAGGACTAAATGATCATAGAGGCTAATGGTGACTTGTCATAGTCATACCATGGTATAAGCATGTGCCAATTCAACCCAAGCAAAACATCAAAGGAGAATACCACAATACTATCCTTTTGTATGCTAAAACAACACATAATTTCTTTCAAGGCACATTAAGCACTCTCAATGATTTGGAACAAGACATGCTACAACAATAATCACTAATCATAAGGTCAAAATAACATCTATCATGACAAGATAAAGTCTAAGCCATAGTCAAAGCAAGCTCACTTTTGTACCACTAAAGCATGAAACTTTCTACTCCTTTCCAATACCAAGCAACTTATTTGAAACAACTCATAGAGAAAATAATCAATAAATATCAGTGAGCTTGTCTCACAAATCCACAAAGAATAACTAAAAAGTTCTAAGTTGAAAGAACAAGAAAACTAAGGCTAAACACACTGCTAGCAAAAGTGAACACTCACAGAACAATAAGAATGAAAACTAGAGTATTCTAGGCAATGAAAACAGAGTGTGTCTCTCTCCACAAGAAGTGTGGTGTAACCAACCAACTTACTCAAGCAAACAAAGCAAACTAAAACCAAAAACGAAAACTAAGACACTCCAAGAACAACACAACAATGCATGAAACAATAAAAACGAAGTGTCTAGAAAGACCTGAGATTTTTATTTATGAAGAAGGGGATGCCTTGGGCATCCCCAAACTTTGATGCTTGTACCTCTTGAATATTTCTTGGGGTGACACATGGTGGCATCCCCAAGCTTGAGTTTTTGTCCATTCTTCCCCTCATTACATCATTCTTTCTCTACACCTGCAAATTTTCCTTCATACAAAACTTCACACAATCTTCATTAGCAACATTAGTGAATTCAAAAGATGATAGACCTTTAGGCAAAGCTTTGGAACAGCAAGACTTTTCACTAAAAACATAAGCTACTGTACCAACTCCTTCAAAAATCTCAATTTCCCCAAAAGAACACAAAAAGGAATCAATAAGAAGCAAATGCAAATAATGGCAGAAATCTGTCAAAACAGACCAACATGTACAAACCGATTTTTTCGAAGACCTTCTGAAAGTGTTAAACTAAAGAAAGTTAGCTAACATACGGGGGGATTTATTCGTAAATTTTCAGCTAAATCCTACTTACAGAGACGCCTCACGGATTTTTATGGTGGAGAACAGAAATCTGTTTCGGGACAACAACTCCCCAAATCTTACTTCCCTCTCATTAGAGGTTATTACTGAAGTAATAACTTCCAAGACTCAAGAAAACTCTTGGATTATCTCCCAACAAGTACTTTTCTTTAATGCCTTTAAGTTAGGCTTGGTAGTTTGAAAAGATGCTCACATAAGAAATATGAATTGAAGTAAAAGAGAGCATCAAGAAGCAAATTCAAAACACATTTAAGTCTAACCCACTTCCTATGCATAGGAATCTTGTAAAGAAACAAGTCTTGAAAGCACAAAGCAACAAGCATAGGAAAGCAAAACAAGTGCAACTTCAAGACTTTCAACATAAAGAGTGGAAACTTAATATTATTGAGATGCATAAAACCATGTTTCCCTCTCTCATAATAACTTTCAGTAGCATCATGGATAAAATTAACAATATAACTATCACATAAAACATCCTTATCATGAGCCACATGCATATAATAATTATTACTCTCCACATAATAGTCATTCTTATCAATTGTAGTGGTAGCAAATTCAACAAAATAGCTATCACTATTATTATCATCACCATAATCATCAAATATAGGAGGCATATTGTAATCACAATTAACTTCCTCCTCAATAGTAGGTGGACTGAAAATATCATATTCATCATTGCAATCATCATATATTGGAGGTTTGGTATCATCATAAGCAATATAATAGCTATCTTCCAAAGCTGGGTGACTAAAAAGATCATTTTCATAAAAAACTAGCTTCCCCAAGCTTAGAATTTTCCATAGCATTAGCAATAATGGTGTCCAAAGAATTCATACTAATAACATTTATATTAGCATGCACATAAAGCTCCATAGATTTTTTAATTTTCTCTTCAAACACTTCATGTCCTAACTCAAGATAAATACTATAAAGCTCTCTAATTTTGTTGTTGTTTTCCATTAAGCCTAACTAGTGAAAACAAGAAAAAAAAAAGACAAAACTGCAGAATCTAAAGGAAATAACTTCGAGCACTCACATCGGAGGATGTGAGTACCTTTTACCTTACCTCCCCAGCAACGGCGCCAGAAAAGAGCTTGATGTCTACGCGCTTCTATTCTTGTAGACAGTTGTTGGGCCTCCAAGTGCAGAGGTTTGTAGAACAGCAACAAGTTTCCCTTAAGTGGATTACCCAAGGTTTATAGAACTCAGGGAGTAAGTGGTCAAAGGTATTCCCTCTCAAGCAACCCTGCAATCAAGATACAGGAAGTCTCTTGTGTCCCCAACACACCCAATAAACTTGTCAGGTGTATAGGTGCACTACTTAGGCGAAGAGATAGTGAAATACAAGTGGTAGCGGTGCCAGAAAATAGATTCTGACTTGTTGTTGATGTGGGGTAACGTGGGTGAGTGCCAGAAAAGAGCTTGATGGTGAGGTAAAGACTAAAGCAACAAGAAGGAACCAAGCAAACATGCAACAGATCTAGTAGCAAAGGGTGTTTCAATGTTTAGAAACAAGGCCTAGGGATCATACTTTCACTAGTGAACACTCTCTCATATAAATATCCTCTCTTCATGATACTACTCTTAACTACTCTCCGGTTGGACACTCTAATCCATGGTAGGTCTATAACAACACACCTCAAAGTCCGCCTTCCCCAATCTAGATAACCCCACACCGTCACCTTGAGCACTAGATGGTTCCAACAAACATCATAATTTCATAGAGACATCAAACTCAAAATATAACTCATAACAAATATTCAATCTAGCCAAAGTGCCACATATGGTATGCACGCTGTCACTTTCACACACGTGGGGAAAAGCATAGATCTATTAAAGCACAAAGAGTATTTATGTAGACTCAAGCCTAAGTGCCACCATGGAGTGCACGTTGTCACTTTCACACACATGGGGAGAGCAGAGATCTAATGAAGCACTTGAGTGTCAAGGTAGATCTAATTTATTACAAAGCTCATGACCACAAGATCATGCATAGAGAGAGAGAGAGAGATGAACACATAGCTACCGGTAGAGCCCTTAGCCCCGAGGAAGAACTACTCCCTCCTCATCATGGGAATCAGCAACGGTGATGGAGATCGATGGAGATGGATCCGGGGGCACTTCCCCGTCCCGACAGGCTGCCGGAACAGAGACTTTCTGTCCCTCGAATCTCCTCTTTGGTGGCGACGGCGCTATAGAGGTTTTCGTGGTTTTCTTCTGGATCAGCTAGGGTTTTCTCATCGGGGGCTCTTATAGGCGCAGGAATCAAGGTCGGTGGGGGTCCAGGGGGCCCACACCCCCTGTGGGCGCCCCCAGGGCTTGCCCGTTCCTAGGGGGTGTCCACCCTGTGGCCCTCCTCCGGCTCTGCTTCGTGGTTCCATGTTGCTCCGGGAAAAATAATAACTTTGGCTTTTGTCCCGTCCAATTCCGAGAATATTGATTTTCTGCCTTTTTGGAACCAAAAACAGAAGAAAACATGCAACTAGCACTTTGGAAACTTGTTAATAGGTTAGTTCCAGAAAATATATAAAAACACCTCAAAGAAAGACAAAACAAAGCAAAGTAGATACTAAACAAGCATGGAACATCAAAAATTATAGATACGTTTCCGACGTATCAACTTGTTGCAAACCATTACCTTCCACACCATACGTTTAATCCTTTGTTACAGAAAACCAGTGAGGTGACAACCTCAGTGATTCGTTGGGGCAAAGTCTTGAGTTTGTGTTGTGTAGGTCTCCGCGTTGCTTGCAACACCTGTGTGACGTTTTCTTCCTCCTTCTGATTCGATAACCTCGGTCTCTACTAAGGGAAGACTTGCTGATGTGCTCATCACACCTTGCTCTTGGGGTTTCCAACTGTTGGAGATATGCCCAAGAGGCAATAATAAAGTGATTATTATCATATCTTCACACTTATGATAAATGTTTACATACCATGCTATAATTGTATTAACCGGAAACATTAATACTTGTGTGATTTGTAAACTAAAATAAGAGTCCCTAGTAAAGCCTCTTGTTAAACTAGCTTGTTGGTTAATATATGATCATGGTTTCCTGATCATGAACATAGAGATGTTATTAACAACAGGATCATATCATTAGGAGAATGATGTGATGGACATACTCCTATTGATAAGCATAGCATAAAGATCAAGTCATTTCAATAGTTCAATTGCTATATGCTTTCTGATACATAGTAACCTAATTCCTTCGACCATGAGATCATGCATATCACCTTTACCGGATGGATGCTTTGATGACATCAAACACCACACCGTAACTGGGTGGCTATAAAGGTGGCATTAAGTGTTCGGAAAGTATTGGTTGAAACACATGGATCAAGAGTGGGATTTGTCCATCCAGATGACGGATAGATATACTCTGGGCCCTCTCGGTGGAATGTCATCCAATTAGCTTGCAAGCATGTGACTTGGTCACAAGGGATCACATATCACAGGAACGAGAAAAGAGTACTTATCGAACGAGGTTGAACTAGGTATGCGGAGATACAAGCGATCATAACCTCGGATAAGTAAACTATCGTGAGACAAAGGGAAATTGGTATCGTATGTAAGTGGTTCATTCGATCGCAAAGTAATCGTAGAAATATGTGGGAGCCATATGAATTTCCAGATTCCTCTATTGGTTATTGTTCGGAGAAGTGTCTCGATCATGTCCGCATAATTCACGAACCGTAGGGAGACACACTTAAGGATTCGACGTTGTTTGAGTAGTTATGGTATTATGAGAAAGAGACCGAATGTTGTTCGTAGTCTCGTATGGGATCCGAGATATCACGAGGTGATCCGGAATGGTCCGAGAATAAGATTCATATAAGGAAAGTCCTGCTTGAGTTCGGGAATGATTCCTGTTTTCATGAATGTTCTAGAAGGTTCGGATTGTCCCAAGCACTGGGGAGGACACATGAATGTGTCATTGAATGATTGCATCATGTACTAAGTGTTCTTGCTGTTCCAAAAACATGAAAGTCAAATTGCCAGTTTGAAAGTCAAACGGCTAAAACAGGAAACTGTGGAAAACAGGAAACTGTGGGAAACAGGAAACTGTGGGAAACAAGCAAGAGGAGTTGGAACCAACTTGGAGGAGGAGTCCCTCTCCTCCAGGACGGCGCCCAAGCCCTAGGCCGAGTTGGGGAGGGACTCCCTCCCTCCCTGGCGCGCCTAGCCCCTCCACCTATATAAGGAGGGGCAGGACTCCTCCTTGAGACACACAAGTTTCCACCTCTAATCTCAGGTTTAGAGCCGTTTGGTTTAGAGCTTCTAATTGCTTTGGCCTGCGGTTTAGAGCCTTCTAATTGGTGTGTCTAAATCTCTAGACCACTAATAGCCCTCTCTCATAATCCACCATACTCGCTCCGGCTTAAGGCCTCATGGATCTCCTCTACTTAGGTACCACGCTTGTCAGCCGAATCGCGAGGAGAGTGCTACAACCTCCGCTTCGCTGGAACAAGGAGAGGAAGGTCTTCGTCAGAAATCGAACGTGTGACCGATTGCATTTTAACGGAGCGCTTTGGGAAGGATCGTCCATACGATCTTGAGATCGGAAAGAGTGCGACTACATCACCCACGAGAATCGCCTCGTTAACCGCTTTGGAATCTTCGAGGGTAAGTTATTCCATCGACTCGTTGCTACAATCTAGTAGATAGATCTTGGCTTGTTTGTTTGTATGCGATAGAAAATTTTTGTTTTCCATGCTACGAACCCCACAAAGGGTATCGAGCCGTCTATATGTAGATCATTGACGAGTAGAACACAATGGTCATTGTGGGCGTTGATGCTTTTATTGTCGATTACTTCTTGTGTACTTTGCATCTTGCGGTATGTTGGGATGAAGCGCCCGGCTAACCTTACATGACATCGTTCATGAGACTTGCTCCACGCTTGACATGCAACTTGTATTGCATAAGTGGCTTTGCGGTGCTGTTTCTCCTAGCATAGTTAATATCCAATTTACAACGGGTGATTGACAATACTAGTATCAATGTTGTGGTTCTTGTTCGTAAGTTAGAACGACACTTATTAACAGCCCCAAACCACGTAAAACATGCAAAGAAAGTAGAGGCGTCTAACTTTGTTTTGCAGGTGTCTTGATGATGTGATATGGCCATGATTGTGATTATATATGATGTATGCAATGTTCCTTATTGTAAGTCGGCAACCGGCAGGAGCCATATGGTTGTCTTTAATTTCTGTTAAGACCCGCGTGTCTATTCAAAGTAGTTGTAATAGTTGAAGCCGGTGGACGACAACCATGGAGCGGCATCATTGACCTTGATGCAATGCCGGTGATGATGGAGATCATGTTCGTGCTTGAAGATGGAGATCGGAAGCACAAAGAAGAAAGGCCATATCATATCACATATTATGAATTGCATGTGATGTTAATCCTTTATGCATCTTGTATTGCTTAGTAGACGACGGTAGCATTATAAGATGATCCCTCATGCACATGAATTTCAAGTCATAAAGTGTTCACCCTTAGTTAGCACCGTTGCTAAAGCTTGTTATTTCGAAGCACCACGTGATGATCGGGTGTGTTAGATTCTATAAGTGTATACAACGTGAGCAAGCCAGATTTGCTCATGCGGAAACTAAGGTTTGATCTTGACGAGCCTAGCATGTACAGACATGGCCTCAGGAACACGGATTACCGAAAGGTAGAGCATGAGTCATATAGTAGATATGATGAACATGTTGATTGTTCGCCATTGAAGCTGTATCAACTCTCGTGATGATCGGTTTTGATGTGGTGGATTTGGTTCGTGTGATCACTAAAACAATGTGAGGGATATTGTTTTGAGTGGGAGTTCACCTAGATTAATTTAATTATTAATTAGAACTCAATTTATCATAAACTAAATCAAAGTGAAATTGCATAGTTGTTGTAGTCATTGGCATCCGTTTACCACCTTGCGCTTAGTTATAATTGAGATAATAGAACTATAGAATTCTGGTTAGTTACTTTACGAACTGGTATCGTATTGTTTTGAAGTGTTAATCTAAAGTTTAAAAGTCCTATTGCAAACTTTCAGTAAGTTCCGGTTACTCCATGAAGTTTAATAATTAGTATTAAATCAAGTGTAACAATTTCAAGTGTTAGTATATAAGTATCATGTTTGTCTCCATGATTCTTGATATTCAAAGGATTCTCTTAATATCAAGGTTATCTAGGATCTGAAAGATTTGTTTCAGAAACCATGATGTGTGGAAGATATTGTGATATCTGAAACAAAGTATTGGTTACAACATGATAGAGTATAATATGGAAAAAGTCATGTTCTCATATTTGATGAGAATTTGCAAAAGGTTGGAGACACTAGTTGTCCTAATCCTCCAAAAGGTTTTGGAGAGCAACATTATACTTGCGATTCACCGTTACAAGCTAAAAGTAGCTTGATCATGGATAAATCCATGATGAGGGTGAATATTTGATGTAGGTAAGATATTTACTACACCAAAAGATTACTAAAGAAAGGAATTTGAAAGAACACCAAACATTTGATGATAGGTGATCTACTTCAAAGTGCAAGTCCAAAGACATTGGTATTTAATTATACACACTTTGGATTATGTGTCATATGTATGACTCCACTATTGATGTTGATAAGATTCTTTCAAACACAAAAGGAAATACTGAAAGAGAATCTCATAAATATATGGCAGAAAGGAAAAGACTAGAATTGTTCAGCTTAAGTATATAGATGATATACATGTTATGGCTGTATTCTTTGCTTATTAAACAATGTGGTTCTCAAGTATTTGATACTGAATTTGTTGGTATGAATCGTCATACGAAACAACACAATTCATGAACTACAATGGCCTAAGTAACTAGCAAAAGAATATGTGATGATGTTCATCGAGAACAAATAAAGGGTTATTGTGTTGCTCGTTAAACATCTAAGCTTGCCTTCAAAGATTTGTTTTATCAGGTATTATGAGAACAAAAGGGTTGTTCAAATAATTGCCGTAATCCATAAAAGATGGATTCGCAAATCTCGTTGGAGACATCACATCCATAAAACTAGTGCTAAAGATGTCGAAAGACAAATTGATTGAAAGATCACTTAGGAAGTGACATCACCGTTTAAATTATATTGGAAAGAAAACATGAAGAAAATCCATATGGATGAAATTTTGGAGTCTATTTGATTTTGATCAAATGACGCTTGTGAAACTTTCCTAGAGATAATTAAAACTTCGTTCATAGGCCAAAAGGGAACGATAGACTAGCTTATTGGAACTTGTACATATTGTTGTATGAAGTCCATTATGTATAGTCAAGAGCGATGGATTTCAACTTCATGTGCTTTCTCCGAAAATTTGAGTGAATATATGAATATTTACTTAATAAGGATGAAGTGTGAAACATTTGAAAAGTTCAAGGACTTTCAAGATGAAGTGCAAAATCATTGTAACAAGAATATAAATAGTTTATGATAAGATCATAAAGGAAGATATTTGAGTTACAAGTTTAGCATAATACCTAAGATTTAAGGAATCATTCCGTGGATTTGCATTTTCCCGAAACACCATAAGAGTATGGAGCGTTCGAGATATGTAATTAAACCTTGTTTGACATGGTAAAGTCGAAGGTGTAATTCATAAAACTGCCATTATATTTTAAAGATTAAAAGCTTTAGAGATTACCGTTTTTCCACTGAAAAGAGCTTCATCATAATTCTTTGAAATGACACCATATAAGGTTATGGTTTGGGATAAAACCCAAGTTGTCCTTTCTTAAACATTGGTATGCTATGCATAAGAAAGATGTGTGCAACCAAAGTCGGATGAACCTGTCTTTGTATAAACTGTTGAGTATTCCTCCATAAACACCGGAGACAAAAGTGTTTGTTGCTTAGAACGTCAAGTTTCTTTGAGAAGGAATTTTTCGTGAAAAGTTAAGTGGGAGGACAATAGAACTTTGATAAGGTTAAAAGAACCTTAGCTATATGTGCAGAGTTACATGTAGAAAAGTGTTCCGAGGCAAAGAACAAAGCTCATGGCTCACTTACGTCAAATGTTGAGGTCATGGAGATCTAAGTTCCTATTGAAACAAGTAGATCGGGTAAACAATCAAATACCAAGATTTGAGGGTTGAATCATTATTTGAGAATAATGAACCGACTACATGCAAAGAAGCGATGATGGGCCCTGACTCCGTCAAATGGCTTGAAGCCATAAAATCCGTGATAGTTCCATACACGAGAAATCAAGTTTTGAACTTGAAGGACCCTCGAGAAAGGTGTAAGACCTTACAGTTGTGTTTGGATCTATAAAGAAATAGACATGGATGTTTCACATATATGAAATAGTCGACATGTTGGGAAAGAGTTCACAACAATGTTCAAAGGTTGTATATGACAAGATTTGATCTTTCATAGCGATGTTTAGTCTAGACGGATTAATGTAGCAACCACTACATATAATTTTGTTATATGGTAGTTGAATAAACAAAACAAGTTCTTCTAATAGAATTGTTACCTAGGACGTGTGCATGACGCGGTCCAAAGGGTTTTGTTAAATTCAAGGGATGCTAAAAACATATGCAAACTTCAATGGTTGAAGTAAGCATAGCGGAGTTGGAATCTTCACTATGATGAAACTGTTAAAAGAGTTTAAATTCATCAGAGACAATGAAGATGCTTGCGTTTGCAAGAAATTAAGTGGGAGCGCTAAGACATATTTCTAAAACATTATGTAGAAGACATATTGTTGATTGGAAGTGATGTATCTTTTTATTTAACACATATTAAGAATTTCATCCCGATGAAAGACTTAGGCAAAACCCAAATATTTGGCATCAATAGACGCTAATATGGTTATGCCAGAAGTACATAGATGAGATATTGAATGAGTTCAATATAGAAACTACAAGAAAAGGTTCTTGTCGCACAGAAAGGATTGAAAGAGTTCAATGTTGATGATATATTCAAGTGTATTGACATTTGGTAAAGTGAAACAATTAATCAAGTATAGATTGATACTTGATGTATAAAATCACAAAAAGTATTTATATCAATCATACTGTGATATGTACAAATCCAGATATGTCCTATATGTTGTGAGCATATACCAGAATGATTTGTAAGATGATCATTGGACAATAGTAAGGATATTCTTATGATCTTTTGGAAGAACTAAGAGTATATTATTTGTAGAAGTGACAAATAGATGGTTAGTTCATTGTAAAAGTACTACATTGATACTAGCTTTGTCACAAAGTACAAATTAAGTTTATCTCAATCTAAACTAAGGGTGGCACAATATAATGGAAAGTGAGTTCCATAATGGATTTGGATGAGTTCCAAAGTTAAGACATTTTGACAGATACTACAACAAAAGGCTAAGTATATGACTGCTATTATAGCAGCAAAAGAGGGCATTTGTGTCAAGTAGTTTGTTATCAAACTAGGTGTAGTTCACAGAGGGATAATACTATGAAGATATATTGTGCGACAATATTATCAACATGTTTTAACCCCAAAGAACTAAAGGTCACACTGAAAGACCAAATTTATACAAAGCCATCTCATTAGAGAATGAGTGATGCGTAGAGACGCAAAGACATGCAATTACACACGAACCTGGAAGTGTCAGATCCGGAGATCAGTTGACCACTAGCAATCGTGTACATACAACACCGTAAAGCCATAGGTGTTGAATACACAAAGGTTTGAAACTATATTATTGACTCTAGTGCAAGTGGGAGACTATTGGAGATATGCCCAAGAGGCAATAATAAAGTGGTTATTATCATATCTTCACACTTATGATAAATGTTTACATACCATGCTATAATTGTATTAACCGGAAACATTAATACTTGTGTGATTTGTAAACTAAAATAAGAGTCCCTAGTAAAGCCTCTTGTTAAACTAGCTTGTTGGTTAATATATGATCATGGTTTCCTGATCATGAACATAGAGATGTTATTAACAACAGGATCATATCATTAGGAGAATGATGTGATGGACATACTCCTATTGATAAGCGTAGCATAAAGATCAAGTCATTTCAATAGTTCAATTGCTATATGCTTTCTGATACATAGTAACCTAATTCCTTCGACCATGAGATCATGCATATCACCTTTACCGGATGGATGCTTTGATGACATCAAACACCACACCGTGAATCGGGTGGCTATAAAGGTGGCATTAAGTGTTCGGAAAGTATTGGTTGAAACACATGGATCAAGAGTGGGATTTGTCCATCCAGATGACGGATAGATATACTCTGGGCCCTCTCGGTGGAATGTCATCCAATTAGCTTGCAAGCATGTGACTTGGTCACAAGGGATCACATATCACGGGAATGAGAAAAGAGTACTTATCGGTAACGAGGTTGAACTAGGTATGCAGAGATACCGACGATCATAACCTCGGATAAGTAAACTATCGTGAGACAAAGGGAAATTGGTATCATATGTAAGTGGTTCATTCGATCGCAAAGTAATCGTAGAAATATGTGGGAGCCATATGAATTTCCAGATTCCTCTATTGGTTATTGTTCAGAGAAGTGTCTCGATCATGTCCGCATAATTCACGAACCGTAGGGAGACACACTTAAGGATTCGACGTTGTTTGAGTAGTTATGGTATTATGAGAAAGAGACCGAATGTTGTTCGGAGTCTCGGATGGGATCCGGGATATCACGAGGTGATCCGGAATGGTCCGGAGAATAAGATTCATATAAGGAAAGTCCCGTTTCGGAGTTCGGGAATGTTTCCGGTGTTTTCATCGGGAATGTTCTAGAAGGTTCCGGATTGTCCGGCACTCCGGGGGGGAGGACACATGAATGTGTCATTGAATGATTGCATCATGTACTAAGTGTTCTTGCTGTTCCAAAAACATGAAAGTCAAATTGCCAGTTTGAAAGTCAAACGGCTAAAACAGGAAACTGTGGAAAACAGGAAACTGTGGGAAGCGAAAGTGGGAAACAAGAGGAGTTGGAACCAACTTGGAGGAGGAGTCCCTCTCCTCCAGGCCGGCGCCCAAGACCTAGGCCGAGTTGGGGAGGGACTCCCTCCCTCCCTGGCGCGCCTAGCCCCTCCACCTATATAAGGAGGGGCAGGGCTCCTCCTTGAGACACACAAGTTTCCACCTCTTATCTCAGGTTTAGAGCCGTTTGGTTTAGAGCTTCTAATTGCTTTGGCCTGCGGTTTAGAGCCTTCTAATTGGTGTGTCTAAATCTCTAGACCACTAATAGCCCTCTCTCATAATCCACCATACTCGCTCCGGCTTAAGGCTCCTGGATCTCCCTCTACTTCAGGTACTACGCCAGTTGCCGGAATCGCGAGGAGAGTGCTACAACCTCCGCTGCTTTGGAACAAGGAGAGGAAGGTCTTCGTCGAGTACCGAACGTGTGACCGATCGGAGCGCTGCCGAACGCAGCCTGGAAGGATCGTCCACACGATCTTGAGATCGGAAAGAGTACGACTACATCACCCACGAGAATCTGCTCTCGTTAACCGCTTTGGAATCTTCGAGGGTAAGTTATTCCATCGACTCGTTGCTACAATCTAGTAGATAGATCTTGGCTTGTTTGTTTGTATGCGATAGAAAATTTTTGTTTTCCATGCTACGAACCCCTACACCAACAAAGTGCTCCACCACCGTCAAGTTCTCTGGCGCCATCAAGGAGTCATCAACAAGTTTTCTGGTGCCGTTGCCGGGGAGGCTAAGGACGTCTTCACAAGGGGAGTCCTTCCCTTCCTTTCTCTTTACTTTGTTTTTAGTTTGCTTAGTTTATTTTGCTTAGTTTTTTTGCCTCTTTTCAAAAAACCCAAAAAAATAGTCTAGTTTGGTTTGCTTGCTTTATTCAAAAACACAAAAAAATTAGTTCCTGCTCTAGCTACTGCTGCTATTTTTATCTTGCCCACCTTTGCCAAAATGAACTCTGCTGAGAACACCAAGTTGTGTGACTTCACTAGAACCAACAACAATGATTTCCTAAGCACTTCTATTGCTCCACCTGCTCCTGATGCTACCTTTTATGAAATTAAGCCTGCTTTGTTGAATCTTGTGATGAGAGAGCAATTTTTTGGTGTTGGTTCTGATGATCCTGCTGCCCATCTTAATAGCTTTGTTAAACTATGTGAGATGCAAAAGAATAAGGATGTAGATGGAGATATTATTAAGCTCAAGCTTTTTCCTTTCTCCTTGAGAGGGACAGCTAAAGAATGGTTGCTTTCTTTGCCTAAAAATTGTACTGATTCTTGGACTAAGTGCAAAGATGTTTTTATTGGAAAATACTATCCTCCTGCTAAGATTATATCTATGAGAAGTGAAATTATGAAATTTAAACAGCTTGATAGTGAACATGTTGCTCCAGCATGGGAAAGAATGAAATCAAAAATTTCCCTACTCATGTACTCACTGCTTGGATAATTATCCAGACTTTTTATGCAGGTTTGAACTTCTCCTCAAGAAATCTTTTGGATTCCGCTGCTGGAGGTACCTTTATGGGCATCACTTTGGGTGCTGCAACAAGGCTCCTTGATAATATGATGGGTAACTACTCTGAATGGCATGTTGAGAGAGCTCCACATGGTAAGAAGTTAAATTCTATTAAGGAATTTGGGTGAAAAGATTGATGTTATTATGGCTATGCTTGTTAATGGGAAAGCTCCTCTAGATCCTAATAGTGTTCCCTTAGCCTCTTTGGTTGCTCAAGAAGAGCAAGTTGATGTGAACTCCATTAGAAACAACAATTTCAAGAACAATGTCTATAGGAATAATTTTGGTAGCAATAACAATTATAAGCCTTATCCTCCTAATAATGGCAATTCCTATGGAAACTCCTACAATAATGCTGGAAGTCCTCCCTCTGAACTTGAAGTCATGCTCAAGGTAATTATTAGTAAACAAACCACTTTCAATAAAACTATAGAGGAAAAGCTTTTAACTGTTGAGAAAAATATATCTTCTTTGTCTGAAGCTCAAACTTTCCTGGTTAATAAAATGGCTGCTAAACCTGAAACTATGGAAAACACCTTTGCTACTGCTCATGCCATACAAGTTACTATTGATGAAAATGTTAGATTGTTAGCTCAACTCCATGCTAAGTGGGAAAGGGAAGCTCAAGTGATAGAAACAATAGTGTGTGTGAAGGGTTCGCAGCATAGAAAACAAAAATTTTCCTACGATGGGAACAACTATGTACCAAGATCTATCTACTAGATACAAACAACGGGCGGATGTATATCCGTAGAGAACATACCCTTGAAGACCGACAAAGCTTAACGAGTTCAAACTCGTGGTTGATGTAGACGATCTCTTGCCGATCTCAAGATCGAGAGGAAGTCCTAGCGCCAAAAAACAAAGAGCGCATCCGTTGCACACACGCTCGAGGCACCGAGCAACCTCCGCCTCCTCGCTCCAGCGATGCAGCGGAAGCACAACTCTTTCTTGCCGAAAAGCCACCGGGAACATGTATCTCGCTAGTCCGAGACCATGGGGAATAAATTCTAGAGGGGGAGAGAGATCCTTCACGAGGAGGTGTGATGTGAGAGGAGGAGAGGGCCTTTATAGGGAGAGGGGGCACCCAAGGGCCATGCGCCCAGCCATGGGGCTGCCCCCACCTCTTCCACATTCATGTGGGTGGAGCTCCCACCAAAATGAAAAGCCTCCACTCCCATTAAAAGCCTCCACTCATAAATCCACTCACATGCATTAAATTTCCACCAAATTTAATGCAAGCTCTCATTTAAATAAAACTCTTTTATTTATTTATTCAGAATTTTGTTAATTACTTTAATTAACAAACATTCACATAAAACCCTTGCTAGTATTCCATTTCACATGCGTAACCAGTTTTGGCAATTTCAACGAAATAGTTTCGGTGTCTAGTGAAATAAATTCTCGCGCTTTTCTTTTTCGGCATGAAACTTTTGCTCCAAATGGATGTCGGTGTCTCTTAAGTGTGTCACCCTACGGTTCGCGAATAATGCGGACATGATCGAGACCCTCTCGATCAATAATCGAAGCGGATCTGAGACCCATATCGACTCCCACACATTCAACGATGACTTTCTTGTGATCGTCGGAACCTTTTACGCTAGTATCTTAATCCCTTTGTTTCACGATATATTACATGTCCGAGATTCGATCATCGGTATCTCCATACCTAGTTTAATCTCGTTCGACATGCACTCTTTCTCGTTCCTCGTGATATAACATTCTAGTGATCAAATCACTTGCTTGCAAGCTAATCAATGTGATATCACCGAGAGGGCCCAGCATATCTATCCGTCATCGGATGAACAAATTCCACTCTCGATCCATGGGCCTCAACATAACACTTTATTAGTTACGAACCCATCTTTATAATCACCCCATTACGGTGTGACGTTTGATGTTATCAAGAAACTCTTCCAGTGTTAGTGATTGACATGATCTCATGGTCTAAGGATTAGGATCACTCGTAAGTTGTTATAGCAATATAAACTCAATGACTATGATCGTAATGCTATACTTGGATGAATGTTCATCACACCATTACACTAATGTTGTGACCTCGTTATTAACAACATCCAATGTCCATGATCGGAAACCTATGATCATCTTGTTAATCAACGAGCTAGTTTATAAGAGAGGCATAACTAGGAACTTTCTATTTGTTTATTAAACACACATGTATTAACGTTTCCGTATTAATACAATTATAGCATGCAAAATAAACATTTATCATAAATAACGAATACGATAATAACCACTTTATTATTGCCTCTCGCATATTCCTTTAGTCTCCCACTTGCACTAGAGACAATAATCTAGTTTGAGAACTTTATGTATTGAACACCTATGGCTTTCGGTGTTCCATATACACAATTGCAAGCGGTTAACATAATCTACGGATCCGACGCCAGTCCGTGTGTATTTGCATGTCTTTGCGTCTCACGCATCACTCATTCTCCAATGAGATGGCATTGTATAAATTTGGTCTTTTGGTGAGACCTATAGTTCCTTGGGGTTAAAACACGATACTATTGTCATACAATATATCTTTAGTGTTAGCCCGCTATAACCACACCTTAGTTTGATAACAAACTACTTGACACAAATTCCTCCTTTGTCGCTACTATAGCAGTCATATACTTAGCCTTTTGTTGTAGTATTCGTCACAATGTCTTAACTTTGGAACTCTTCCAAATCCATCATGGAATCTCCTTTCCATTACATTGTGCCACCCATAGTTTAAATTGAGATAAACTTAATTTGTATCTTGTGACAAAACTAGTATCAATGTAACGCTTTACAATGAACTATTTGTAATTGTTTGTCACCTCTACACAAATATATTCTTAGTTCTTCCAAAAGATCATAAGAATATCCTTACTATAGTCCAATGATCATTTTATGATTCATTCTGGTATATGCTCATAACACTTAGAGCATAGGACATATCTGGATGTGTACATATCATGGTATGATTGATCAAAACATTCTTGTGATTTCACTCATCAAGTGTCAAAACACTTGAATCTTGTTTTACTTATCAAGTGTCGATACACTTGAATCTTGATTCAATTCCTTTCCATGTGACAAGAACTGTTTCTTGTCATTTCTATATTGAACTCCTTCAATATCTCATATATGTACGTTTTGGCATAACCATATTAGCGTCATCGTCTATCCACTATAGACATTCATGCTTGAATATTCGGTTTTGCCTAAGTCTTTCATCGAAATGAAATTCTTAACCATTGTCAATAAAATATACATCATTTCTAATCAACAAGATGTCCTCCACATAATGTATTAGAAATATGTCTTAGCGCTCCCACTTAATTTCTTGCAAATGCAAGCATCTTCATCGTCTCCTGATGAAAACTCGTTTTCATCATGGTGAAGATTCCAACTCCGCGATGCTTACTTCAACCATTGAAGTTTGCATGCCCTTTTAACATCCTTTGAATTTAACAAAACCCTTTGGACCGTGTCATGTACACGTCCTAGGTAACCATTCTATTAGAAGAACTTTGTTTTGTTTATTCATCTACCATATACCAAATTATATGTAGTGGTTGCTACTTTAATCCGTTCAGACTAAATATCGCTATGAAAGATCAAATCTTGTCATAGTCAACTCCTTGAACATTGTCATAAAATACTTTACGACATGTCGACTATTTCATAGATGTGAAACATCCATGTCCGTTTCTTTATAGATCCAAATACGACGATAGGTTTTACACCTTTAGGAGGGTCTTCCAAGTTCAAAACTTGATTTCTCGTGTATGGAACTATCACGGATTTTATGGCTTCAAGCCATTTGACGGAGTCAGGGCCCATCATCGCTTCTTTGCATATAGTCGGTTAATCATTGTCAAACAATGATGATTTACTCTCAAATCTTAGTATTTGATTGTTTATCCGACCGACTTGGTTCAATAAGAACTTAGATCTCCGTGACCACAACCTTTGAGGCACATAAGCTATGAGCATTATGGCAGCCTCCAGAACGATTTCGGTACGGCAACTCAACTCATATAGCTAAGGTTCGTTAACCTTATCAAAGTTCTATTGTCCTCCCACTTAACATTTATGAAAAATTCCTTCTTCAAGAAACTTTACATTTCAAGCGACAAACCCTTTTGTCCTCGGTGTTATGGAGGAATAACCAATTGTTATTCAAATAACCTACAAAGACATGCTCATCCGACTTTGGTTGTAAACATCTTACTTATGTTTAGCATACCAAAATTTAAGAAAGGACAACTTGGGTTTTACCCCAAACCATAACTCATATGGTGTCATTTCAACGGATCAAGATGGAGCTCTTTTCAGTAAAAGCGGTAGTCTCTAAAGCTTTAATCTTTTAAAACATAATGGCAGTTTTATAAATAACACCTTTGATCCAACCATGTCAAACAAGGTTTCATTACAAATCTCAAACACTCCATATTCCTATGGTGTTTCGGGAGATGTAAATCTATGTGTTTTGCTAAACTTGCAACTCAAATAAATCCCTTTATGATAAAATCATAATTCATTTATTTTCTTGTTACACTTGTAACTCAAATAAATCCCTTTATGATCAAATCATAATTCATTTATTTTCTTGTTACAATGATTTTCCACTTCATCTTGAAAGTCTTTGAAAACGTTTTCAAATATTTCATACTTCTTTCTCATTAAGTGAATATTCACTCAAAATTCGGAGAAAGCATATGAAGTTGAAACCCATCGCCATTGCACATAATGGACTACATACATCGATATGTATAAATTCCAATATTTTAGTCGTTCTTCTTTGGCCTTTGAACGAAGTTTTAATTATCCCGAGGAAAGTCTCACAAGCCACTTGATCAAATCAAAGACTCCAAAAATCCATGAATATGGAGATTCTTCATGTTTTCTTTCCAATATAATTTAAACAATGATGTCACTTCATAAGTGATCTTTCAATCATTTGTCTTGCAACATTTTAGCATTAGGATTTATGGATGTGATTTCTTCAACTAGATTTGTAAATCATCCATATTATATGGAATACGGTAATTATTTGAACAACCTTTGTTCTTATAATACTTGATTCAAATAACAATTATTAAAACAAATCTTGAAGTCTTTCTTCAACTAGATTTGTAAATCATCCATCTTATATGGAATACGGTAATTATTTGAACAACCTTTGTTCTTATAATACCTGATTCAAATAACAATTATTAAAACAAATCTTGAAGTCAAGCTTTGATGTCAACGAGAAATACAAACAACGGTTTGTTTGTTTTCGATGAACATCATCACATTTTCTCTTGCTAGTTACTTAGGCCATTGTGGTTCATGAATTGCGTTGTTCCGTATGACATTTCATACCAACCAATTCGGTATCCAATACCCAAGAACCACATTGTTTAACAAGCAAAGAATACAACCATAACATATATATCATATATATACCTAAATTGGATATTTCCAATCTTTTCTTTTCTGCCAAATATATTTTATAGATTCTCTTTCAACATTTCCTTTTCCTTTTAAAAGAAATTATCAACATCAACAGTGGCGCCATACACATGACACATAGTCCAAAGCGTGTATATTCAAATAATAATACCTTTGGACTTGCACTTTGAAGTAGATCACCATCATTAAAATGATCGGTATTCTTTCAAAATCCATTCTTTAGTAATCTTTTAGTGTAGTAAACATTTTACATACATATTCTATTCACCCTTATCATGACGACTTTCATGATCAAGCTACTTTAGCTTATAAAGGCGAATCGTGAGTATAACATTACTTTCCAAAACCCTTTTTGGATGATTAGGATGTCTAGCATTTCCAACCTTCGTAAATTCTCATCCAATATGAGAACATATATTATACTCTATCATATTGCAACCAAAACATTGTTTCAGATATCGTTATATCTTCCACACATGATGGTTTCTGAAACAATTCTTTCAGCTCCTAGATAAACTTGATGTTTAAATCAAGAATCATGGAGGCAAACATGATACTTAAGATACTAACATCGAATTGTTACTCTCGATTTAATACCAATTATTAAATTTCACGGAGTAAATAGAATTTTGCTGAAAGTTTGCAATAGGACTTTAAACTTTAGATTGACACTCAACACAATACGATACCAGTTCGTAAAGTATATATCCAGAATTCTATAGTTCTATTATCTCAATTACAACTATGCATAAGGTGGTGAACGAATGCCAATGACTACAACAAATTATGCAAATTCACTTTGATTTAATTTATGATAAATTGAGTTCTACTAATCCAAATTAGAAATGAACTCCCACTCAAAAACGACATCCCTCGTGCCTTTTTGGTGATTACATGAACCAAATCCACTACACCAAGTCCGATCATCACGTGAGTCGGTGTAGCTTCAAAGGCGAGCATCAAATGGGCATCATATCTACTATATGACTCATGCTTAACCTTTCGGTCCGTGTTCCGAGGCCATGTCTGTACATGCTAGGCTCGCCAAGTTAGAACCTTAGTATTTTGCGTGTGTAACTGTCTTACACCCGAAATATGGTCGTGGATCCAAAAACACCCGATCATCACGTGATGTCTTGGAGCGACGAGAACATAATCGGTGCATACTAAAGGAAGAACACATTCTTATCTTGATATTTAAATGAGGGATCATCTTATTATGCTAATAAAACGCCAAACAAGCAATATAAGATGCTATCAAACATCACATGTTTATTAGTGGAATGATATGGTTCTCGCATATGATCTCTATCATGTGCATCGTGGTATGATCACTATCATACCTTTATGTGTAAGTCCAAGGTCTATGGAGATTACACGTTATGTGTGTTGTAAGAGTATCATCTTATACTTCTACTTACAACATCACCACATCATAACACTAGCCCAGCAACAATCTAAACTAGACGCCTCTAATTTATCCATTGCAAGTTTTACGTGGCTTAGGGCTTTCGAGATAGAACCGTTCTTACCTACGAACATGAACCACAACGAGGATAACCAAATTGTTGACAACTCGTTGCAAATTAGATATTGACTATAGTAGGAGAGACAAACACCCGCTAGCCACTTATGCAAAACTAGTTGCATGTCAAGCGTGGAACAGGTCTCATGTGCGAGGACATGTAAAGTTTGTCCGGGCCGCTTCATCCCACTATGCCACCAATATCCAAAGTACAACTAAGAAGCAATAAAATGATCATCATCGCCCACATACTCATATGTGTACTACCCGTGCAAAGTATCTACGCATAGATCCGGCTCTGATACCACTGAAGGGTTCGCAGCATAGAAAACAAAAATTTTCCTACGATGGGAACAACTATGTACCAAGATCTATCTACTAGATACAAACAACGGGCGGATGTATATCCGTAGAGAACATACCCTTGAAGACCGACAAAGCTTAACGAGTTCAAACTCGTGGTTGATGTAGACGATCTCTTGCCGATCTCAAGATCGAGAGGAAGTCCTAGCGCCAAGAAACAAGCAGCATCCGTGCTCGCACACACGTTCGAGGCACCGAGCAACCTCCGCCTCCTCGCTCCAGCGATGCAGCGGAAGCACAACTCTTTCTTGCCGAAAAGCCACCGGGAACATGTATCTCGCTAGTCCGAGACCATGGGGGATAAATTCTAGAGGGGGAGAGAGATCCTTCACGAGGAGGTGTGATGTGAGAGGAGGAGAGGGGGGGCACCCAAGGGGCCATGCGCCCAGCCATGGGGCTGCCCCCACCTCTTCCACATTCATGTGGGTGGAGCTCCCACTCAAAATGAAAAGCCTCCACTCCCATTAAAAAGCCTCCACTCATAAATCCACTCACATGCATTAAATTTCCACCAAATTTAATGCAAGCTCTCATTTAAATAAAACTCTTTTATTTATTTATTCAGAATTTTGTTAATTACTTTAATTAACAAACATTCACATAAAACCCTTGCTAGTATTCCATTTCACATGCGAACTGTTCAACAATTTCAACCAAATAGTTTGGTGTCTAGTGAAATAAATTCGCGCTTTCCTTTTCTTTTCGGCATGAAACTTTTGCTCCAAATGGATGTCGGTGTCTCTTAAGTGTGTCACCCTACGGTTCGCGAATAATGCGGACATGATCGAGACCCTCTCGGATCAATAATCGAAGCGGATCCGAGACCCATACGACTCCCACATATTCAACGATGACTTTCTTGTGATCGTCGGAACCTTTTACGCTAGTATCTTAATCCCTTTGTTTCACGATATATTACATGTCCGAGATTCGATCATCGGTATCTCCATACCTAGTTTAATCTCGTTACCGACATGCACTCTTTTCTCGTTCCCGTGATATAACATTCTAGTGATCAAATCACTTGCTTGCAAGCTAATCAATGTGATATCACCGAGAGGGCCCAGAGCATATCTATCCGTCATCGGGATGAACAAATTCCACTCTCGATCCATGGGCCTCAACATAACACTTTATTAGTTCTGAACCCATCTTTATAATCACCCTGTTACGGTGTGACGTTTGATGTTATCAAGAAACTCTTCCAGTGTTAGTGATTGACATGATCTCATGGTCTAAGGATTAGGATCACTTCGTAAGTTGTTATAGCAATATAAACTCAATGACTATGATCGTAATGCTATACTTCGGATGAATGTTCATCACACCATTACACTAATGTTGTGACCTCGTTATTAACAACATCCAATGTCCATGATCAGGAAACCTATGATCATCTTGTTAATCAACGAGCTAGTTTATAAGAGAGGCATAACTAGGAACTTTCTATTTGTTTATTAAACACACATGTATTAACGTTTCCGTATTAATACAATTATAGCATGCAAAATAAACATTTATCATAAATAAGGAATACGATAATAACCACTTTATTATTGCCTCTCGGGCATATTCCCTTTAGTGTGCACCATCACCACTAAACCACAAGTAGTCCCTATTCCTCCTCCTCCTCCTCCTATGCCTAAGACTATTGAGCCTACTACTAGTGATTCTAAGTTTAACTTTGATGTTGATGGTTGCAATATTTCTAAAGTGATTATATTCTTGCAAAAGCTTGCTAGAAGTCCTGATGCTAGTGATATGCATGTTGCCTTTACCAAACACATTACAGATTCTCTTGTTAAGATTAAGGATGAGAAGCTAAAACACAAGGCTTATATTCCTAGGATAGTAGAAGATAGTTAGGAATCCATTATTAATATACAAGTGAATGAATTTGATCTCAAAGCTTCATGTGATCTTGGTTCTACTGTCTCTATTATGCCTAGGAAGATTTATGAAATGCTTGATTTGCCACCTTTGGAAGATTGTTATTTAGATGTCCCACTCAATGATAATGCTAAGAAGAAACTCATGTGGAGTATTAATGATGTTCTCATTATGGTTAATAATGCTTATGTCCGTGTGGATTTCTATGTTTTGTATGTTGAATACAATGCTTCTTGTCTTATTACTTTGGGAAGACCTTTTCTTAGAAAAGTTGGTGCTATCATTGATATGAAAGAAGGCACCATTAAATATCATTTTACATTCAATAAAGGTATTAAACACTTACATATGAGGAGAGAGAATTTGCTTTTTTCTCCTTCTTTGAAAGCAAGATTTGATGTTAATGCTTCCTCATTTGAAAATACTTGATTCTTCTTGCTTCTTGTGCCTAATTAAAAGGCATTAAAGAAAAGTACTTGTTGGGAGATAACCCAAGAGTTTCCTTGAGTATTGGAAGTTATTACTTCATTAATGACCTCTCCTTATCCTTTTTGTTTGCTCTTTGTGCCAAGAATGACCTCTAATGAGAGGGAAGTAAGATTTGTGGAGTTGCTGTCCCGAAACAGATTTCTGTCCTACACCAAAAAAAATCATGAGTAGTCTCTGTAACTCGGATTGAGCTGAAAATTTATGAAAAAACCCCTCAGTATGTTAGATAACTTTCGTTAGTTCAACACTTTTTGATTTGAGCAACAGAAGATGTTCAAAAAAATCGGTTTCCAACTGCTGGTCTGTTTTGACAGATTTCTGCCATTATTTGCATTTGCTTCTTATTGATTCCTTTTTGAGTTCTCTTTAGGTAAATTGAGATTTTTGAAGGAGTTAATACAGTAGATTGTGTTTTTAGTGAAAAGCCTTGCTGTTTCAAAGATTTGCCAGTGGTCTAATATCTTTTGAATACACTAATGTTGCTAATGAAGATTGTGTCAAGTTTTGTATGAAGAAAAAGTTTCAGGTGTAGAGAGAGAATGATGCAATGAGATAAAGAATGAACAAAAGCTCAAGCTTGGGGATGCCACCATGGTGTCACCCCAATAAATATCCAATAGGTACAAGCGTCAAAGCTTGGGGATGCCCAAGGCATCCCCTTCTTTATCAATAAAAAGCTCATGTCTGTCTAGACACTTCGTTTTTATTGTTTTATGCACAATTGTGTTGTTCTTGGAGCGTCTTAGTTTTCATTTTATTTGCTTAGGTTGTTTAGTTTGCTTGAATAAAGAAGTTTGGACCCCCGTTCTCGCTGTGTTGTTTTGCAAATAAGTTTGTTTGGTGTTTGGAAAGGAGTAGTAAGTTCTTGCATGAAGTGCAAGAGGAGCTTGCATTGACTGTGACTTAGACTTTAGCATGACATGATAGGTGTTGTTTTAGCATTATGCTTAGTGATTATTACTGTAGCATGTCTTGTTCCAAACAATTGGGATTGCTTAGTGTGTCTTGAAGAAATTGTGCGTTGTTTTAGCATGCAAAAGCATAGTATTATGGTATTCTCCTTTGATGTTTTGCTTGGGTTGACTTGGCACATGCTCACACCATGTTATCACTATGACAAGTCACCATTAGACTCTTTGATCATTTAGTCCTTGACTTGTAGTACCACTCTTTGCTTTGATTAGTATGCTTTGTTGCATTGCATGATTATGGCCATTATTGCTCCCTTAGTTGGTTGCTCCCAGTCTTTTGCTAGCCTCCACTTTTATGAGTAAGTTCTACTCATGCCTCCAACTGCCAAGAAACCAAGTTATTCCAAAGTGTCCACTATAAACTCCTATGCATGGTGTGTTACACCATTCCAAGTATATTCTTGTTTTCAACTATCTTCCAATTAAAAACTATTTTCTTATGTGAAAACTTAGTGATTAAAGCCCTCACGAACTTAATGGCACACTTTATTCTTTGCCCCTAATAAACTTGAACCATTGTGACAACTTTGTTGTATATGCTTGCACTTATAAGTTGGAATTAGCAGAACCATGCTGTCACGGGGAACGTTTTCAACATTGCACTTGTACTTTGTACTAAGTTGATATCATGCTCTTTTGTCTATGGATATCACCGGTGTGAAATAAAGAGGGAACTTGTAAGTCCATGGAGTTTGTATCCTATGTTAGAGAAACGCCTAGGCCGCTAGCCTAAGCCATGCCTAATCATGGTGGAAACTTGGAGCATCACCATAGTGACATCTATGAATCATTATTCTTATAAAAAAAGAGACACATTGAGAAAAGAGGAAAGAGAGAAAAAAGCACCATATTCCCATGGTACATAAGAAGATTGCTGAGATGCTCATTGTCTGCTTGCTTTGTAATTTTGGTTATGGGAAAGCTCCTGTACCATGTGCAAGGGGTACCCTGTTGGCGGTTCTCAATGATATGCAAATACTTACAATGACAAGAACTTACCTGGTCCCAAAGTTGAATATGCATGAGGTGTGGCCCTCGTATTCAAGGGACTTGAGATTTCCAACTTATACTTTGTCAAGCATATACTACAGCTTTGCCACTTTAACCTTAACCACTTCAAGATTCTTATGATAGGGGCAATGAGGGATGAAAGCTAACAAGTACCATAATTTTTGGAAGCTCTTTTTGAAACTTTTAATCCCTGCTTCCTTTACAAAAAAGGCCTTTCTTCCACCATTATTTGAGTCTCCACCTTCTACCCTTTAGTCACCATTAAGAGAGCATAGTTGTCATTCTATGTGCAGTGTTCCAAAGCTGATTAATTGAAGCATATTGTGATATTACTTGTTCTTGTGCTACTTGTTTCTAGTCACCCTTGTGAACTTTGAAGGTGTCCTATGCATCTATTTGCTACTCTATGAGGGACAAGCTGATTTCCACTATGCCATGTTTTCTGTATGTGAAACAAACAAATGTTTTTCAATGCATGTTATTCATGATCTTTGTTTGTAGCCTTTCATGTCGCATGCATAGTTACTATGTCCTATTGTTAGAACTCCATCTTTCATGCACATGTTTAGAGTTCTTTGATCCTATCTTTCAATGTTTGCAAATGGTTTGATCTTGGTTTTGATGGTGCATGTCACCTCAAAAAATATTATTTTATCACTTACCTACTCGAGGACGAGCAGGAGTTAAGCTTGGGGATGCTTGATACGTCGGAAACGTATCTATAATTTTTGATGCTCCATGCTTGTTTAGTATCAACTTTGCTTTGCTTTGTCTACACTTTGAGGTGTTTTTATATCTTTTCTGGAACTAACCGATTAACAAGTTGCCACGGTGCCAGTTGCCTATTTTCTTCTGTTTTTGGTTCCAGAAAGGCAGAAAATCAATATTCTCAGAATTGGACGGGACAAAAGCCAAAGTCAATATTTTACCATAGGCGACACGAAGTCCAGAGGGGAGATGGAGAGGCGAACCAGGGCTGCCACACCCCCTAGGCGCGGGTGGTCCCACCCCACGCCTGGGTAGGGTGTGGGCCCCCTGGCCGCCTCCCAGTCTCGTCTCTTCGCCTATAAGAAGCCCACGATGCAGAAACCCTAGGCACCTGATCAAAACTTCACGAAACCTTCTATTTCCGCCGCCATCGTCGTCCCTAGATCGGGGGATCTTAGGCCCCCTTCTTTTTAGCTTCTTGACCAGCTTCTCCCAGAAGCTACCCTCGACCAGCTTCTCACAGAATCTCATCTGCCAAAATCGTTTATACTTTTAAATTGACATTGAAACTACTAGTTAAGAAGTTTGAACAAATTCTGAAGATGAGATTCTGGGAGAAGCTGGTCGAGGGTAGCTTCTGGGAGAAGTTGGCCAAGAAACTGAAAAGAAGGGGGCCTTAAGTTCTTTCCGGCACCCTACCGGAGGGGAGATCATCCCGGAGATCAAAACATGTATGATGCGTGAGTAGTTCCACCTTGGACTATGGGTCCATGTAGTAGCTAGATGGTTGTATCTCCTCCTTGTGCTTTCATGTATAGATCTTGTGAGCTCCGTTCATGATAAAGATCTAATATATTTGTAATCATGCATGTTGTGTTTGCGGAGATCCGATGGATATTAAGATTACTATGTCAGATTGATTAATGGTTTTGTCTATTTGATTCTATTATGTCTGTGTTGTTTGTGATCTTGCATGCTCTCCGTTGTTAGTAGCTATCTTGGCCAAGTAGTTGCTAGTGACTCCAAGAGGGGGTATTTATGCTCGATAGTGGGTTCATGCCTCTAGTTTCCAAGGGAAGTGACAGAAATCTCTTCGGTTGTAGATGTGTTGTTGCCACTAGGGATAAAACAACGGTCTCTTATTCATGGACCAAGTGGATTGTTTACCTTACACACTTTGCTTAAAGCAGTTGTCTGTTTCTTACAACTTAATATTGGAGGGGGTTCGGATGATAACCTGAAGGTGGACTTCTAGTCATAGATGCAGTTGGATGGCGGTCTATGTATATTGTTGTATTGCCCAATCGAATCTCATAGGATATTTTTGTCTAGTATAAAATTGTTATGCTTTGCTCAGTTCCTGTCAATTGCCCTGTTGTAATTTGTTTACCCTTCATGCCATGTTGTTTATCTAAGGAGAGCACCTCTAGTGAACTATGGACCCCGGTCCAATCTTTACCACTGATACATCTTCCACTGTTACATGTTTACTTGCTGCAAACCATTACCTTCCACACCATACGTTTAATCCTTTGTTACAGCAAACCGGTGAGCTTGACAACCTCACTGATTCGTTGGGGCAAAGTCTTGAGTTTGTGTTGTGCAGGTCTCCGCGTTGCTTACAACACCCGTGTGAAGTTTCCTTCCTCCTACTGATTCGATAACCTCGGTTTCTTACTGAGGGAAAACGTGTTGCTGTGCTGCTTCACACCTTGCTCTTGGGGTTCCCAACAGGCTCCACGTCAACCACGCGTATAGCCATCATAGACTCAATAGGCTTAGGCATTGTAGGAGGAGGAATATGGACTTTGTGTGGTTTAGTGGTATCCATTCTAGTGACGGTGCACACACTATTGTTTCTATCAATTTCAGCTTCCCTTTCCCACTTAGCATGAAGTTAATCTAATAGTCTAACATTTTCATCAATAGTAATTTATATGGCATGAGTGGCAGCAAAGGTACTTTCCATGGTTTCAGGTTTAGCAGACATTTTATTAATCAGGTTTAGCAGACATTTTCATCAATAGGACTGTGCTTTAGACAAAGAGGAAATATTCTTATCAACAGCTAAAAGTTTTTACTCCACGGTCTTGTTGAAAGCGATTTGTTTATGAATAATGTCTTTTAGCATGAATTCAAGTTCAGAGGGGGTACTCCTAGCATTGTTGTAGGAGTTTCCATAGGAATTGCCATTATTAGGAGGATAAGGCCTATAATTGTTGTTGCTACCAAAATTATTCCTATAGGCATTATTGTTGAAATTGTTGTTTCTAATGAAGTTCACATCAACTTGCTCTACTTGAGCAACCAAAGAGGCTAAGGGACCATTGTTTGGATCTAAAGGAGCTTTCCCATTAACAAGCATAGCCATAATAACATCGATCTTATCACTCAAAGAGGAGGTTTCTTCAAGAGAATTTACCTTCTTACCATGTGGAGCTCTCTCAGTGCGCCATTCAGAGTAATTAACCATCATATTATCAAGGAGTTTTGTTGCAGCACCCAAATTGATGCCCATAAAGGTACCTCCAGCAGCTGAATCCAACAGGTTTCTTGAAGATAAGTTCAAACCTACATAAAAAGTCTGGATAATCATCCAAGTAGTGAGTCCATGAGTGGGACAATTCTTAACCAAAGATTTCATTTTTCCCAAGCTTGAGCAACATGTTCATTATCAAGTTGTTTAAATTTCATAATGTCACTTCTCATAGATATAATCTTAGTAGGAGGGTAGTACTTTACAATAAAAGCATATTTACACTTAGTCTAAGAATCAATACTATTTCTAGGCAGGGATCGCTGCCATTCTTTAGATTTTCCTCTCAAGGAGAAAGGAAACAAATTGAGCTTAATAATATCTCCATCTACATCCTTATACTTTTGCATCTCATAAAATGCAACAAAGTTATTGATATGGGCAGCAACATCATCAGAACTAGCACCAGAAAATTGATGTCTCATCATAAGATTCAACAAAGCAGGCTTAATTTCATAAAGGTAGCATCAGGAGTAGGTGGAGCAATAGGAGTGCTAAGTAAATCATTGTTGTTTGTGCTAGTGAAGTCACACAACTTGGTGTTCTCAGCAGAGTTAATTTTAGCAAAGTGGAGCAAGCCAAAAACAGCAGCAGTAGCTAGAGCATGAATTAATTTTTTGTGTTTTTGATAAGAGAAAACAAACCAAACTAAACTATTTTTTGAGTTTTTGATAAAAAGAGGCAAATAAAACCAAGCAAAAGAAACTAAGCAAACTAAAAACAAAGTAAAGAGAAAGGTCGAGGAGGACTCCCATTGTGAAGACGTCCTTAGCCTCCCCGACAACAGCGCTAGAAAAAGCCTTGATGAGTGCAGCATCACTTCGTTTAGAGACCTTAAGTGGAAGCTATGATGCAGTACAGCAGGCAAGTTTCCCTCATTAAGAAACCGAGGTTATCGAACCAGTAGGAGGAAGGAAACGTCCCAAAGGTGCTGCAATCAACGTGGAGACCTGCACAACACAAACTCAAGACTTTGCCCCAACTAATAGTGAGGTTGTTAATCTCACCGGTTGCTTTAACAAAGGATTAACTGTATGGTGTGGAAGGTGATGATGGTTTGCAGCAAGTAAACAGTAACTGTGGAAGATGTATCAATGGTAAAGATTGGACCGGGGTCCATAGTTCACTGGAGGTGCTCTTCTTAGATAAACAACATGGCATGAAGGGTAAACAAATTACAGTAGGGCAATTGACAGGAACTGAGCAAGGCATAACAATGCAATACTAGACAAAAAGATCCTATGAGATTCGATTGGGCAATACAACAATATACATAGACCGCCATCCAACTTCATCTATGACTAGAAGTCCACCTTCAGGTTATCATCTGACCCCCCTCCAGTATTAAGTTGCAAACAACAGATAACTACTTTAAGCAAAGTGTGTAAGGTAAACAATCCACTTGTTCCATGAACAAGAGACCGTTGTTTTCTCCCTAGTGGCAACAACACATCTACAACCGAAGAGATTTATGTCACTTCCCTTGGAAACTAGAGGCATAAACCCACTATCGAGCATAAATACCCCCTCTTGGAGTCACTGGCAACTACTTGGCCAAGATAGTTACTAACAACGGAGAGCATGCAAGATCACAAACAACACAGACATGATAGAATCAAATAGACAAAACCATTAATCAGTCTGACATAGTAATCTTAATATCCATCGGATTCCCGCAAACACAACATGCATGATTACAAATAGATTAGATCTTGATCATGAACGGAGCTCACAAGATCTATACATGAAAGCACAAGGAGGAGATACAACTGAAAGAACATGTTGGGCCCCCATGTGTGGTTTTGGTAATTAATGACAATCTCTATGGACTAGTGTGTGCATTAAGTTGTACTTATAGGAATTGTCCATTGGCATCGCTTGGAGCATGTGTTGGCTTCAAGGTCGATGAAATGCGAAGAAGATGTGTTGTGCAAGCTCAAAATGCGCCATCTATAGAAGATCTCACGTTTGATGCTTGCCATCCTCGGTGATCATGGATTGATGATGAGGAATCAAGAAAGTCGTTCCATCTTGAGAAGGTCAAGTTCATCTACATCGAGCTCAAGTGGAATGCTCAAGGCAAAGGTATAATATTGATAGGTTTTCCCTTTTGTCGGTCTAATGTTGTGTGTGGGAGACCGGGTTTAGGATAGATAACCGTACTATCAAGAGGGGCTCTCGAATGAGTAATTCGGTTACATCGTTCGAAGAGAGATCGGACCTTTGCATACTTGCATCATCGTATTTGATTGTTATTTGGTCTTATCCATGTGAGGATTTAGAGCTTGTGGTAATCTCCATAACAAGCTCTTGGTCATCAAAATCGGATCTTCCATTTGTATCTTATTGCGATTTTGATTTATGCGGCTTTTCGGTTCCTCGCCAACTGAGGTATCTCACATTATTATACTTGATACTTTCTCACATTATTTTTATAGGGTAGCCCATGTCGTCCTCATTCCAACGCAATTGGAATGGGGTCGATCGGGGTTACCAAACAAAAGTTACACCCGTTTGAATATTTGCCGGTCTTATTTAAAAAGAAAAGTAAAATCTGTTTACTGGGCCAAGTGGTAGTACCGCCCGGACGGGCCGGTACTACCGCCCGCATCTGAGCGTTCCACAACTTCTCTCTATCTGGCCCAGTACCACTTCCAGGTAGTACCGGCCGGCCCGATAGTACCGCCCTGGTGGGCCGGTACTACCGGCTGACCCTAGTAAGAAATCCCAAGCCCAGCTAGCCTCTCTGCTTGCCCACATTGACCAACCCGCTTCTTTGGATCTTGCATGTGCTTGTTAGCCCTAATTAGCCCACTGGCGCCTTGCTCGCTCTGCCCGCATTGACCGGTAGCGATAGTCCAGCGCCAATCCAGCACGACGCATGCGCCGCTTAGCTCGTTGCCGCTGCTGGCCGCTGCCCCGCTGCGTGCGACCGCCCGCTGCTGCGTTGATCGCCGCTGCTGCCTGCTGCGCTGCGCGCAAGCTTGCTAGCCTCGCTGCTGCTGCCGCTCTTCAGCAAGATGCGCGTCGGCCCTTGACCGACCCACTCTTTCCGCATGCGCCGCCAATTTCATTGCTGTGGCCCAACTCGCCTGCTACCCTTCTGATTCGTTTTTACTTTGGCTTTAGCTGGCGCGTGCGGTACTAAACCGGTAGTACCAGACCGTTCTGATAATCTGCCCCAACGGCCAGATTTTTGGGGCCCCTATTTAAGGCTTTGTCAGTTTTGAGTTTAGACAGCTTCTTTCTCTTCTATTAGGCTAAGCTTTATCCACACTTGCTCTAGATCTTGAAGCTTGCCTAATCTTTTCCCTCCTATGATTCTTGCCCATATTTGAGTGGAAGAGAGAGGAGATCTAGGTCCATGTTTTGACCTAACCGATTCATCTCTTTGTGAGTGCATCTTTGGGGATCTAGATTTTGGGGGATTTTGTGTCTCTCTTTGATTCCTCCTCTTTTGTTCCCCGAATAGCTTTAGTATCTTTGTTGGAACTTGAGAGTGAGGGATTTGAGCACCTTTGTGGTGTTCTTGCCATTTGCATTCGGCATCGGTTTGAGTTCTCCTCGGAGGATTTGGTTTGTTTTACTCATTGGAGCTTGTCCCTCTTGGGTTCTTGGAACCCTAGACGGTTTTGTGGCCTTGGTGGAGTTTGTTGGGAGCCTCCAATTAAGTTGTGGAGAAGTGCCCCAACCTTGTGATAGGTTTCGGTTGCCACCGACAAGTGCACCGATAGTGGAAGCGTGGATCGATCCCATTGGGGTGAGATTCACCGGAGAATATGGGAGGCCTTTTGTGGCGTTGTTGGTTTGATACCACCCCCTCTCCAAACGAGACGTACTCCATGTTGGGAGGAACTCGGTAAAATATCGTTGTCCTCGCGTGCCTCGGTTATCTCTATACCCGAGCTATTTACTTATGCACTTTACATTGTGATAGCCTTCGTGCTTGAAGTAATCTATATCTTGCTATCACTTTGTTGCTTGTATTGCTTAGCATAAGTTGTTGGTGCACATAAGTGAACCCTAGTTGTTCTAGGTTGTGCTTGACAAAGTAAACGCTAGTTTTATTCCTCCTTTGTTGAGCCACTCTAGGAAAAGTTTTAATCGCCTATTCACCCCCTCTAGGCGACATCCGTATCCTTTCAACAACCATTTAGCTACTACATGGACCCGTAGTCCAAGGTGGAACTACTCACGCTTCATACCGGAGGCTGGCATGATGATGAAGAAGGCCTCCGGGATGATCTCCCCTCCGGTAGGGTGCCAGGAAGAACTTCAGATCCCCCCGATCTAGGGACGATGGTGGCGGTGAAGGGTTTCGCAGCATAGTAAATCAAAAAATTCTACGGATGCGAACAGGAAAGCCAAGATCTAATCTAGGAGATGCAAACAATGAGGGGGGATAGATGAGATCTTCATACCCTTGAAGATTTGCACAGCGGAACGTTCAACGGAACGTGGTTGATGTAGTCGTACTAGCTTCTCCTCCTCGTGATCCGATCCGATCCAACACCGCAAGTGGCGATGCCTCTGAGAGATGCATACGTACGACACCTCGACGTCTCCTTCCTCGGTCCAGCAAGTGGGGTGGAGAGATAGATTGGATCTACAACACGACGGCGTGGTGCAAAGGTGGAGAGTTTCTGCGGCAGGGCTTCGCCTACGCGCAGTCGGGAGAGAGAGAGAGAGAGAGAGAGAGAGAGAGAGAGAGAGAGAGAGAGAGAGAGAGAACGCCTTCGGGTTGCACACCTTATCAGCATCCTTAGGATCGACAAAACCTTCGGGTTGCATCATATACAACTCTTCATCAATGTTGCCATTGAGGAACGCAGTCTTGACATCCATCTGCCATATTTCAGAATCATGAAACGCAACAATTGCTAATAAAATCCGAATGGACTTAAACATCGCTACGGGAGAGAAAGTCTCATCATAGTCAACACCTTGAACTTGTCGAAAACCTTTCGCGATAAGCCGTGCTTTATAGACAGTAACATTACCATCCGCGTTTGTTTTCTTCTTGAAAATCCATTTGCACTCAACGGCCTTTCGGTCGCTAGGAGGGTCCACCAAAGTCCATACTTGGTTTTCGCTCATGGATCCCAATTCGGATTTCATGGCCTCTAGCCATTTCTCAGAGTCAGGGCTCATCATTGCTTCCTCATAGTTCGCAGGTTCACTGTTGTCTACTAACAAGACAGTTAAGACAGGGTTGTCGTACCACTCAGGAGGGGCACGCGACCTTGTCGACCTGCGACGTTCAATAGTAGCATCGTCCGAAGCTTCATGATCCTTGTCATTAGATTCCTCTATTCTTGGTGCAGACGGCACTGGAACAATTTCAGGTGCTGCGCTACTCTCCAACTCAAGAGAAGGTTCAATAACCTCGTCTAGCTCTACTTTCCTCCCACTCACTTCTTTCGAGAGAAACTCTTTCTCAAGAAAGGATCTGTTCTTTGCGACAAACACTTTGCCTTCGGATCTATGATAGAAGGTATACCCAATCGTTTCCTTAGGATATCCTATGAAGACGCATTTCTCCGCTTTGGGTTCGAGCTTGTCCGGCGTCAACTTCTTGACGTAAGCTTCGCATCCCCAAACTTTAAGAAACGACAACTTAGGTTTAGCACCAAACCACAGTTTATACGGTGTCGTCTCAACGGATTTAGATGGTGCCCTATTTAAAGTGAATGCAGCGGTTTCTAATGCATAACCCCAAAATGATAACGGCAAATCTGTAAGAGACATCATCGATCGCACCATATCCAATAAAGTTTGATTCCGGCGTTCAGACACACCATTGCGTTGTGGTGTTCCGGGTGGCGTGAGTTGCGAAACGATTCCGCTTGCTTTAAGATGCATGAGAAAATCATAACTCAAATATTCACCTCCACGATCGGATCGTAGAAATTTAATTTTCCTGTTATGATGGTTTTTCACTTCGTTCTGAAATTCTTTGAACTTTTCAAATATTTCAGATTTATGTTTCATTAAATAGATATACCCATATCTACTTAAGTCATCAGTAAAAGTGAGAAAATAGCGACAACCACCGCGCGTCGAAACACTCATTGATCCGCATACATCGGTATGTATGATTTCCAACAAGTCCGTTGCTCGCTCCATTATTCCGGAGAACGGGGTTTTGATCATCTTGCCCATGAGGCATGGCTCGCACGTGTCAAATGATTCAAAATCAAGAGACTCCAAAAGTCCATCAGAATGGAGTTTCTTCATGTGTTTTACACCAATATGACCTAGACGGCAGTGCCACAAATAAGTCGTATTATCACTATCTACCTTGCATCTCTTAGCCTCAATGTTATGGATGTGTGTTTCATTGCTTTCGAGATTCAGAAGAAATAAACCATTCATAGCAGGTGCATGACCATAAAAGATGTTACTCATATAAATAGAACAACCATTATTGTCCGATTTAAATGAATAACCGTCTTGCAATAAACACGATCCAGATATGATGTTCATGCTCAACGCAGGCACATAATAACATTTATTGAGATTTAAAACTAATCCCGAAGGTAAAACTAAGGAGAGCGTGCCAACGGCCATCACATCAACTCTTGATCCGTTGCCAACGCACATCGTCACCTCATCCCTAGCTAGCCGCCGTCTATTCCGTAGCTCCTGTTTTGAGTTACAAATATTAGCAACTGAACCAATATCAAATACCCAGGCACTACAACGAGGGCTAGTAAGGAAAACATCAATAACATGTATATCAAATATACCTTTGATGGTGCCCGCCTTCTTGTCCGCTAAGTACTTAGGACAGTTGCGCTTCCAGTGACCCTTGTCCTTGCAATAGAAGCATTCAGTGTCCGACTTAGGTCCAGACTTGAGCTTCTTCTCTGAAGGGGCAACGCGCTTGCCGCTGCCCTTCTTGAAGGGCTTCTTTGCACCCTTACCTTTCTTAAAGATGGGGGGCTTGTTGACCATCAACACATGATTATCTTTCTTGATGTCCACCTCTCTAGCTTTCAGCTTAGCAAAGAGCTCAGTGATCGTATCAGTGGAACCAATCTAATTATGAGTAACTACAAAATCTTTGTAGCTAGGAGGGAGTGATTGTAGAACTCTGTCAATCTTGAGATCCTCTGAAATCTTGCAGTCTAGTTGCTCAAGGCGTTGAGTGTAGCCCGACATCTTAATTGCGTGCTCACTACCGGAACTCCCTTCCTCCATCTTGCAGTTAAAGAATTTCTCAGAGATCTCATATCTCTCAGAACGGGCCTGAGTCTAAAACATAGTTTTCAGTTCCTCAAGAATCTCAAAGGGCCCGGGGAACTCCTCAAAACGATTTTGAAGGTACGATTCCATAGAAAACAACATGGTGCTCTTAATCACACCATAATCATCCTTGCGCAATTGATAAACAGCTTTCTCATCAGCCGGCGCATCTATAGCAGGGGCGTCACCTAGCGTTTTCTCAAGGACATAGTCCTTTTGTCCGCCAGAGAGAATGATTCTCAGATTAAGGAACCAGTTGGTGAAGTTAGACCCATTATTCTTAAGCTTTTCTTTCTTAGCAAAAACGTTGAAGTTGAAGTTGGACTTAGCCATTTGATCTACAAAATTTGCAAGTACAATTTAGACTATGTTTATGATAACTAGTTCAACTTAATCAAATTACTAGATGAACTCCCACTAAATTCAACATCCCTCAAGTTGTTTAGTGAACATGATCCAAATTCACCACACCTAATCCGATCTTCACGAGAAGAGATGTGGTTTCAATGGTGGACAACAAAGTGTCGATCATATCATTCATATGACTCATGCTTAACCTTTCGGTTCGTGTGTTCTGAGGCCATGTCTGTACATGCTAGGCTCGTCAAGTCAAACCCAAGTATTTCCGCGTGTGCAAAACTGACTTGCACCCGTTGTATGTGAACGTAGAGTTTATAGCACCCGATCATCACGTGATGCTTGAACACGACGAACTTTTGCAACGGTGCATACATGGGGAGAACACAGTTTTATCTTGATCTTTAAGTGAGAAATCATCTTATAATGCTACCGTCGCGATCTAAGCATAATAAGATACATAAAAGGATAAACATCACATGCATATAATTTTATGTGACATGGTATAGCCAATCTCCGCGCAATGATATCCATCTTGTGCGTGCCAGCATGATCTCCATCACTCCACCATGATTGCCTTCACCACGAATAGCAACTACAACTATTGCTAACTACTTAGCGATAGAGTAAAGCTATTACATGGCGTGTAAGAAGTTGACACACAGGTCATACACAATTATAAAGACAACCATATGGCTTCTGCCGGTTGTGTACTCATCGACATGCAAGTCGTGAAGCATTACAAAACATGATCATTGCATACAACATACACATCACATCTTGGGTCATACCATATCACAGAAAACACTCCCTGCAAAAACAAGTTAGACGCCTCTACTTTGTTGTTGCATGTTTTACGTGGCTTATGGGAGTAACAAGCTAAGAACGATTCTTACCTATGGAAAGCCACAACGGTGATATTATGGTTGCCAACATCCGGTGTAAATCCCATGACAACTATAGTTAGAGAAACTGGCATCCACCAGCCGCATGTGTGGAACAAGTCACACGTCAAGTGCGGAGCCGGTCTCGCGAACGAGGTCGCGTAAAGTTGGCCTGGACCGCTTCGATCTCACTATCCCGCGTCATAAGAAGTACACAAACAAGAGGCTTGCAACAGAAAACATCAACGCTCGCAACAAGCATGTTGCGTTCTACTCGTGAAACACATCTACACATAGATCTAGCCCTGATACCACTGAAGGGTTTCGCAGCATAGTAAATAAAAAAATTCTACGGATGCGAACGGGAAAGCCAAGATCTAATATAGGAGATGCAAACAACGAGGGGGGATAGATGAGATCTTCATACCCTTGAAGATTCGCACAGCGGAACATTCAACGGAACGTGGTTGATGTAGTCGTACTAGCTTCTCCTCCTCGCGATCCGATCCGATCCAACAACGCAAGTGGCGATGCCTCCGAGAGATGCACACGTACGGCACCTCGATGTCTCCTCATTCCTCGGTCCAGCAAGTGGGGTGGAGAGATAAATTGGATCTACAACACGACGGCGTGGTGCAAAGGTGGAGAGTTTCTGCGGCAGGGCTTCGCCTACGCGCAGTCGGGAGAGAGAGAGAGAGAGAGAGAGAGAGAGAGAGAGAGAGAGAGAGAGAGAGAGAGAGAGAGAGAGATCTGGAGGGCAGCAGTATGGCAGCTAGGGTTGAAGGAGTGGGGGAGGAGGGCTGCGCCCTGCCCTCTATATATAGGGGGCTGGCCGGCCCCCTTGGCCCCTCCTCCAAGCCCTAGGGCGATGGCCCCAAGGGTTGGAGTGGGGGGCAAGTTTTCCCCCTCCTTCTAGAAGGTTTCCCTAGGGTTTTGGCCGGCTGGGCCTATGGGACCTTGTGCCCCTGGCCCAATGCGGCCAGGGCACTCCCTCGTAGGCCCACGCCCCCTCCCGACAAGTGGGGCCACGTTGGTACCACTCCGGAAGGTTCTAGAAGCTTCCGATACAATACAGAACAATCCAAAACAATTCTGAAATCCAAAAACTGCTTTTCCTTATATGAATCTTATTCTCCGGACCATTCTGGAACCTCTCGTGATGTCCTGTATCTCATCCGAGACTCCGAACAAAAACTCATAAACCAATTATCCATTCTATCGTAGCGTCGAGACACGTTAAGTGTGTGACCCTACGGGTTCGAGAATATGCAGACATGATATTCTATCAATAATCAACAGCGGGGTCTGGAAACCCATATTGACTCCCACATACTCATCGATGATCATATCGGATGAACCACGATGCCAGGATTCAATTAATCCCATATATATATATTCCCTTCGTCGCGCGATATTTTACTTGCCCGAGATTCGATCGTCGGTATCGGCATACCTAGTTCAACCTCGTTCACAGCAAGTACTTTACTCGTTCCGTAATCCGATATCACTTTGTGATTAACTCCTTAACCACGTGCTTGCAAGCGGTGTTGATATCGATTACCGAGTGGGCCCGAAGTATATCTCTCCGACTTGGGAGGGACAAATCCCATCTCGATACATACAACCCAACAAGTACTTTCCGATCACCTGAGAGACACCTTTATGATCACCCTCTCATAGGATGACGTTTGATGACCTCAAAGCTTTCTTCCGATACCAGGGAGTTGCATTATCTCATGGTCTAAGGAATACAATATTTGACATGAGAAAAAGCTTCGCAAAGATGAACACGATGACACGATCTAATTGCTCTGCTTGATTTGGGTCTGTCCATCATATCATTCTCCCAATGATATGATCTCATTATTAATCGACAACTCATGTCTATGGTTAGGAAACCTTAACCATCATTAATCAATGAGCTAGTCCATAGAGGCGTACTAGGGACACGGTGTTGTTCATAAACCACACAAGTATCAAAGTTTTCGCTTAATACAATTCTAGCATGGAATATAAACTTTATCATGAACAAGAATTATAATAATAACATCTTTATTATTGCCTCTAGGGCATAATTCTAACAGGCGACGGCTACAGACGGTTTCGTGGAGTTTTGATCGGGTGCCTAGGATTTCTGCATCAGGGGCTTCTTATAGGCGAAGGGGCGAGCCAGGGGGCCACCAGGGCGGCTACACCCCCAGGTGCAGGGTAGGCCCATCTGCGCGGCCAGGGGGTGTGGCCCCCTGGTGAGCCTTCTCCGTCTCGTCTTCTGGCTTCGTGTTGCCCAAGGTAAAATATTGACTTTGGCTTTTGTCCCATCCAATTCCGAGAATATTGATTTCCTGCCTTTCTGGAACCAAAAGCAGAAGAAAACAGACAACTGACACTGTGGCAACTTGTTAATAGGTTAGTTCCAGAAAACATATAAAAACACCTCAAAGTGTGGACAAAGCAAAGCAAAGTAGATACTAAATAAGCATGGATTATCAAAAATTATAGATACGTGTCCGACCTATCATCCATCTCCCACCTTGCCTCCCTCGACATCACCACCGTTGAGGGCGAGTCGCAGTGCCTACGCTGCAATGCCCGCAAGATCATCTCCCACGACATTGCCTCTAGGTTTCGGGAGGTCTTGGTCTTCGGGTCTCGTAACGTCCACGACATGCACTGCCAGACGCCGCCGGCATGGTGCTTGCCCATGGCGCCAAACTGCGACGGGTGCAGGCAAATGTGCTGCGTGCGGCCTGTGATACCAGCGGACAAGGATCAGATCAACTGGGTGTTCCTGCTGCTGGGGCAGTCGCTGGGGTACTGCACGCTGGAGCAGCTCAAGTATTTCTGCACGCACACCGAGCAGTGCCGCACCACGCCAAGGTCAGGTGCTATACTCCGCCTACATGGAGCTCTGCAATCAACTCTGCCCCGACAGGCTCTTCGACCTCACCGCCAATCTCTAGTTCTCTACCTAAGCTGAGGAGAGCGGCCGGCAGCACTACCGATGTAGTCCCCTCCATGCATACGTCATGTAGAGATTGTTTGTCTATCCTAATAACTAAATATCGGCGATTTGGCTTTGATATTAGCGTTCAGTTACTTTTTTTAGAGAGAATATTAAGTAGTTTTGATTAAAATATTTTGTCCTTTTCCCTAAAAAAGAAAAGAATACTTTTGTCGTTCACTTTATTTTGCAATGACAAGACGTTCAACGGCAGGTCGCAAACGCACTATCCACGAGTTGGATGGTTGTTTTGCCCGGCTAGGTCCATGGGCTTGTTATTATGCTTCTTTAACCTAAAAGCCTTCTCAACCTTAGCCTTAGATTTTGTTAGCTCCAGTCGACTTGAATTGAGCTTCGAGCTCACTTAGGGCACCCACAATGTGTAGCCAAATCTGATTTCAAATTGGATATTTGAATTTTAGAACTAATTTCTACAACTGTGAAAGTAGTTTTAAATTTGTTAAAAGATAGAACTAGAACACCCTCTTGCTCCGATGTCAAATTCCATCTATAGACTAAAATACTATCTGTCTCCCACTATTTGCATGGTAGTAGGCATGCATGAAGCCTGGTCATGAGAATAGATAGTCCTTTTTTCTTTGTAGTGTGATCCTATGGCACAATATATTTAGCATTACTAATTGTAGAGCTATTTCCAAATTTCGCACCATAGCTAAATTCATTTTTTGTGAGATTTGGCTTTGGCCACAATGTGAATGCCCTTACTGGATCTGACTTCAACTTTTAGGGTACATGGCCTTGTCATTCGGCTTTCTTTTAACCATATGAAAGTCTTCTGGATCTCTCTGTGAGAATTTAAGACCTATAGTGACTAGTCATGGATTGGACATTGAATCTACAAGGCTTGGCTTTCATATTTTCTTGGGAAGTGAAACTATAGAATGATCCTGGAGCTGGCAGGTCAGACATTGCCAATATTTGCCGGGAAGTTAAGAGCTCATTGATGTCTCTATTACTACCTTTCCAATTTCTTTTGTAAATAAGTTGTCAAATAAAGCGGCCCATAGTGTAGCTAGTAAAGTTTCTAGTGTTAGGAGAAGGTGTATGTGTCTGAATTATACTCCATAGTTTCTAGCTAATATCCTTGAGATAGATTGTACCGACTCTGATTAATCAATGAAGATCCTTAATTCGCAAAAAAGTGCATGCGATGTAGTTCGGTTTCTAGCTGGTAACACTACGTCTAATTCACGCTTAAATCTCTAAAACATTAGAAGAAATAAACTAGAGAAACTTGGTACACAAAACTGATTTCATTGGAGAGAGAATAAGGATAAATAAGCATATAGGAGTATAGACAAGAGAAGCTCCCGATAAATACCTAGAGGAATCACTCCCCGCACTACCATGGTTGACGGAAAATGTCGACCGATTACCATAAAAATTTGTAAACTAAATATTGAATTCAAATTCCTCGGTATGACCATTTGAACAAGAAACACACACTGCCAACAGGAGAGAGCAACATATGTGAGTTGAGTACAACCTACTACTCACTCCGTTCCAAAAATACTTGTGGTTTTAGCTCAAACCACGTCAAGTATTTTGGGACGAAGGAAGTAGTTAAACTTCATACAATGGAGGACTATTTTCTAATTAGTTGCAACTAACTTAATAGTAGTGTACTCTACAAAACTCTCCCAATTTTTTAAATAGATGTGTACTACACCTTATCATTTTTTAAAGATATTTAAGTATGCCATTGAAAATAATATCAGCTAAGATTGGTTTGCTGTGATCTATAGTGAAATCTTATAGTATAACAAGAGACTATCTTATAAAGAAAATATATTGCACAAAAAATATAGTTGTAGTTAGAACTAGAAAATGTATTTTATGACAAACATTAGAATGGTATAAAAATGTATAGCTTATTATGTTTTACCGTGTTCCTTTCATGATTCTGTTTGGTATAAAAATAATTTGAGTATAGTATATTACTAAAAAACATGCCTTTCAAAACATAATGGGTTAAAATAAAGTAGAAAATTTTAATATAAATTTATATCCCATTCATGGGTCCATGGTTAATTAACCAATTTACTTGTTGCAAATGCAAAATATAGTGGTTCTCATGTATCATATAAAAATTAATGTTGGCAAGTAGTAGTCTGATACGATGGTGACAGTTCTTCACCGTTTTAGTTACAGTCGCCCACAAATAAGCTCACCGCTAGCATATTGATAGATCATTTATTGAAGTTATACTCGATGTTGTGTAGATAAATATATGCTTATTATTTGTTGCAATAGCTTGCTTCATCGGATGAGTCATGTTATTCATGTACATCGAATTATTGTGATAATTTTTGCTTAGAATTAGTTTACTTCCTCTAGATAGTCGTGAAGATTAGTGGATATAGCCTCTTCTGTTATAGTCTTTGATTTGTGTTCTATATGTTGGGACATGATAGCTAGCACAAGAAAGTGTATGTTTTAAGTTTTGGAACATAACATTTTGACGTGTCCAAAAATTACTGTTATGAGCACACTACTCGATACATTCTATTCCTCGTGTAAAATAAAGTAATACATAAATATTATTGTTCTTTTACATTTGTCTACACAAGTTCGGCTTAACGTGGCGTCACATATGTTTATTCGTTCTTCTTAGTCTTTGTAACACTAATTATTTTTTGAAATTTTAGATTGATGAGGTAAGGCATTTTTGTGTTTCTATTAGATTAATTCTATCTTATTTTTTCAGTTAGATATTTATAGCAATGTAGAAATAGGGGCAAGGATTAGAAGTATGCAACATGTCTTAATTTTCTCTTCCTTAGGTAAATTTTCGTTTTCAACAAACGATATTACAAAGGTAAGACAATGAAAATGCTAAATCTATAAATTTAAAAGGCTTTGTAGCCCCAATCCTTCATGTAACCTAATAACATTGTCCACTATTAAGTTTGCCCTAAGGATAAATTTAAAACTTAACATTGTATGGTTATGCTTTGATTTTTCTCCTCCAACCAACTATTAGGTTGTAAGATGTCGGTTAAAATGTTGGAGCCAATGTTTATCATGCTAGTAGGGAAAATTACCATGCAACGATGATTTTAATATGCAAAAAGGGAATGGAAGAGGTGTAGATAAAGTACGGCATGCTAATGCTACAAACTTGAGCGATAACTTGGTAACTACTTTCATATTTAACAATTAACTACTTATGCAAAAAGTTGTAAAAATGCGTCAACGTGAGATATAACTTTGTAGATATAGCATGCAAAATGCATTGAGCATTGGGTATCAGTTTAATAGATAAAAGTAATATGACTATTCCAAACCAAATGAATTCCAAAGATGTCATGTTTTATTATTAAGTTTCATGTGGCATAAATCGGATTTTACTCGGAATCCAGATACCTTTAAGTGATGAATATGAATATTAGGTTACGGTGTGCTACATATTAAGAGAACTGTGCAATCTTTGTTGAACGCGAACTAAGGATACTTCCAGTGCTTCGTGTCTTGGTGTGTTCTCGTTGGACATGGTGGATATTTAGATACGACTAGCACACTGCATTGTATATTACATATGTTTAATATTTATAATGGATTATACACCACTTTTGTTAAGATGTAAGAGTCTAATCGGATGATAAGATATGGTTTGTGTTTTGGATTATATGAAGAGATTGCCTCTCAGATAAGAAACAATTTTATCATCTCTTCTCACTAAATATGATGTGGTATGCTAACAGATAGTGCCAACATGCAAGAATGAGAGAGGTTTAGGCGATACTCCCTCCACTTCTTTTCATAAGATGTATTATTTATAAATCAAATTGTTACATTTAACCAAATTTATAGAAATACTACCAATATCTACAATAATAAATAGATAATTAGTAAAATATATTTTATGATGAATCTAAAAATATTGATTCCGTAAATTTGGTCAAATATGGTTTAATATTAACTTTTAAAAACTAATAATTGTAAAATGGAATGAAGGGAGTACTTGTCAAGCTTTGATAATCAGCACACTACACATCTTATGCCTTTGTACTAGTACATTGAGAAATACTTTCTCTTTCCTAGGAAACACTTACATAAAATTTAAGAAACATGTGTTGGAGTTTTAAAAAAATTATGTTTCTATTTTCATAAGTCATTAAGTCCTTGCAAAATTTAATGAAGAAATGTGTAAGTTCATTAGTAATTTGAAAAAAAAAATCATTTTGGTAAAAGTTGTACAAAATTTATGTTTCTACCATAATAACTTTCTTTCTTTTTTTCCTACGTAACATTTGTACATAAAAAGTAAAATAAATAGGTTATATATTGTTTATATTTCAATCAAATAAAATAAAAATTATGGTACATTTTTCGAAATGGAAAGCAAACTCGACAAAATTCATCAACTTTTGCTATGGCACGAATATTTGTAAAACAAAAATTCAACCAATTTTTGGTCGATAAAAAACCCACATATATTAGAGTATTAATTTTTCTACTATATGCATATGGCCAAATAGTTTATTTTGCATAGGGAATTTAAATTTCTAGGTACGGGGCTGGTGGGAACATGCGCGACTAAGAAAAGGCATTTCAAGCTCTAAAGAATCTAAACATTTTAACAAAATTATATGTCCATGTCCTATGTGCACATAAATTTTCACAAAAGATACATTTATGTGGCCATTGTAAAAAAACCAGTGCTCCAATGTCGTATTTTACATCTTTTTTATTTTGTTCCTAGGATATAACATGTGTCTTTTCTTTATGAAACTTTAGAGACGTGTAAAAAACAAAAATATTTACAATATTTTCCATTATTAAATATATTTTGTTCATCATAGGAGCCCTCCAAACCAAACACGATCCGCTTCAACCAAGGGCTAGCAAATGTAGTGTGCTTATACCTCCGCCACTTTTATTTGTTTATAGTGCGTAATTAAATCAATTACGAATGAAATTTTACAGTTATATAGAACATATCTTAAGGTATATCTGATATTTATTTAAATTTATTTCGAGACTTGTATTTCTTAGGTATTTAAAATTTTGTTTATCATCCTCTGAGGAGCCCGCTATCCAAACCAAAATCAAAGCTATACGAAAATTCTACGTTAAAACATTCCGATCGCATGCATATATGTCTACACCCGCCGTTAGCTCTCTTCTTCCTAATTTGCTACCACCATGCATGCAATATAAACCAAAACGGCTGACATTATCAGCATTTAATGCGAAAATTCAAATATTCAAAAAGTTTTGTAGATCAAACCGTTTATCCGATTTAGTATCCGTTTTCACCTTTGGAATAGTCGTGAAGATATCTTCAAAACTAGATTCCATGTTGATATGTTTTGATAAAAAATTTTTGAATCTAAAAGTTATCCACCATTAACACGTGAGTTATCCATGCAATTGTATGTAAGTTATCCATAGTGTAACACGTAAGTTACCCACACTATAAACAAACCATGAAAAGACATTTTTGTATAGAATAAGACTATATTTAGGGCATCCTAGAAATACGTAAGGTGTTAGGGTGCTGAGATTTTATCGACATCGATGTGTTAGCCTAGGTCAACAACGACAAAGTCTCGATATCCTAACACCCTTCGAGACTTGGTCATTTGTACGTCGCGGTAGCGGCAACAGGTGATGAAACCAACCGCTAGACTACTGGTTGCGCGATATAGTATGTGTGTACAATATAACTTAGTCTTGCTAGGGGTTGGGTTGGTGTAATTAACATTAACATTTTATATATTTATGCAATAAAGTTGTATGTCATTTTTTAGGTAGATAATTTTTTAGTTTCTCTTGGATAACTATGACGTAAAGGCTTGATAACTACTCCTTAATCATGTGGGTAATTATTGTATAATATTATGGATAACTTTTGTTTATCTCTATGGATAACTTTTATATAATTGTCATGATAACTTTAGTTTCTCTTTATGAGTCATAGTATTTTTTACACCTTGGTTATCCCCTATATTTAGTTAATTACATGTGAGATAGACTTATTTGATTTGGACACGATAGGCTAGGTGTTAGGCTGCCGAGTCTTCGTCACTGTCGACGTTGTGAAAATGGATCCTAAATCGGAGAAGTTCACATTTGTATTTTCGCATGCATATGGAAACAAACACACAACATGTTCATAGGGTGGATAACTTACGTGTTATCTGACTTAGATAATTTCTATGCTATGGGTGGATAACTTTTGATTCAAAAAAATATTACCGAAACATGAGATATAGTTTAAAAGATCTCGTCGCAAATAGGCTAGTGGTTAAAACGGATCCTAAATTGTATGAACGGTTTGTTATACAAAACATTTTGAATTTATAGATTCTCGTATTTGATACACTCCATTTAATCGTATAGCAATTAGACTTTAGAGCTAAATCATCAACAAAGAGTACATACAATGGATTTTGTCGCTTAGTGATTAAATAGTACACGCATTGTTTGGATGCCCGTTCAAAATTGCAAATTTATAGACTCCGTCGGATAGCACAACTCAAGCCATATACTCCCTCTGTTAGGGATTATAAGCCCTATGGACCACTTTAATAGGATTAATAACTCACCCTCTTAATTACTACATGCATCAGCAGTTACGCATGCATGAGAGAAGATAGAGAAAAATAAGAACATATATTGAAGAAGAGACTAATAAATAGAAAATGACTTAAATTTTTAACATTTTTAAAATGCTCTCATGCCTTATAATCCCTAACGAAGGGAGTACTATTTACTCAGACTAGCTAAATGCCCGTGCGTTGCCACGGAGAAGAAAATTAGACACAAACAAATTATGTAAAAGATATTATAATTTAGAATGTGTACCGTGCACACAGCTTACACATTGTGAAAAATAACACCTTATACTTTTTGTAAACACAATACATGTCAGATTAACCTAGAGAATCCATGAAAAACATAGGGCGGATGAAGGGCTCTCATGGTTTTAGATGTATTTAAGTGATGCAACAATGAAGCAACTTAGAAATCTTTGAGCATAACAATGCCATGGAAAGTACACTTTGAAATCACAAATAAAAAACTATATATAGGTAACACTGCGCTCATTATCATTAATCATTCTCGGACCAAATACCAGATGGATATGATGCATTTTATTTGTACATATCTATGCCAATTAGCACTTCCAAATAAAAATCTTGTGCAAGTCAAAGCACCGGTAACAAAATTTACTGCATGTGCCCCTTTCTCCATTCTTCTAGAAAATCTGTATGAATACATGTTTTAGAAAAAATATCGCATTAGTTTGTACCCAACACATAGAAAAAGATTAACTCTGAACACAAAGGTAGGTGTTTGATTGAAAAAGGTAAAATTAAATTATCAGGCCCAACACATAGAAAAAGATTATCTTCATTCACCGTCGAACTTGCATGTTTCTTTAGTTCAGACTCTAAAAAATATTTTGCCTTGTAACACTTCTCTTTCCTATGAACCAAATATGTTGCATGTCTTTTTTTTAATAATTTGTTGCACACTCTCAAATATCAATTATGATGTCATGTGGAGAACAAGTTCCAACAATGAAATAGCCAAATAATAATCTAAATATGTATATGTCAGCAAATCTGAAGTGGGTTTAACAAGAAATGCATATTGCCACAGGAACTAAAACTTTATATGGATATTGTTTTAGAGCACAATGTAATCTTAGGAAAACCTGATTGCCAGAGGAAATCTGAATTAAGTGGGTTCAAAGTAGCATGGTAATTGTTTCCATCGACCATACTTCTGCTAAAATTGTTTCTGTTTGAAAGCAGGTATTGCTTCCATCCACCATACTTTTGCTAAAATAGTTTATGTTATCAAAGCAGCATGGTATTGCTTCCATCGACCATGCCTCTGCTTCTGACGTAATATCGATTTTCCCATCAATAATGAAATTATTTTCATTATCCTGCTTAGTCATGCTTTAAAAGAATTGTTAATATTGCTTTGAAATAAATAATATTTGCTACCAACAAATGGAAAATTTGCTCCATGGATAAAACATTCATGTTTGAAATCGCATATTTTTACAAGATCAATAGTGAGAAATATCTCTACTTATGCTACTTTCTTCTTGTATGCTTCCAACGACACATGCTTCTATATATATATGCATGCTACTGTCTCGGACGAAACACAATTTTTAGATGATCAATGACATTTGGGTCATCTTGGCATAACGCAGATGCCACCATTCTATGGTGGTCATGCTTTAGTTGTGCTCAGTTGAAACTGCTACAGATATTGTCCAAGACAAAACATTCATTAAATTGGTCTTCCACGATGAAAACTCTGAAATTATACATTTGTGTTGTTGCACGGTTGGCACTCAGAAATCTCATATGTACATTTCAGTATCAAAAAAAATCTCAAACGAAAGTTAAGTAGAAAGAGATATGTCAAAGACCAATTCCTATTTTCTAAGCAGCTTTACCATGTGGGCATGTATCCATTTGACTTCGTAGGCGCGTGGTTAAGACTAAAGTCCTTATGCCAAGCTTTATCTGATCGTGTTGAAATGTCTAATATTGAGGTATGACTGGAAATTTGAATTTGTGTGCTTTTAGGCAACCTCAAAGTTTACTTATATTATCTTGGAAATGCCTGTACGAGAGGAGTGGGTAACAGAAAAAAACAAACATCCATTTTAACTGAAATGGCAAATGAGTTCATTGATTTTATAATAAAAGTGAAATATTATCGATGTTTGGACACCTTGTTTTGTAAAACAAAACCATGCTGTACAATTAAGGCGGCATATAGTTTTCTAATATACATATTGTAGCCAAGTAATACTTTCTCAATCTCAGTTAGCTAATTAATGTTAGACAGCATAGCATTACGGTGTTTAGTGCTTGCCCATGTACAAATGATCCTACGCCGACGAGCAAAAGAAAATATGGGTACCTGGAGAAGCAGAATCCTGCGCTGATGGGAAAATTGATTTGGACAACTGAGTCGATCACTCGGTGTAGCTCTGCAACTGAACTTTAGTCTCCAAAAGGAAATACTGCAAGCCAACCTCCATTGGAACACAAGCGACAACAACACCAACAGGTGAAGAGGTGGTCATCGTCGTAGCCGTCGATGTGGACAATAAACACGTCGCCGTGGTCCTGCTCCCCTGCCCCTTTGAATCCGTTTGGCTTCCAGAGCTTCCCGTGCCGCCAATCTCATCTGAACCGAAATCACCTCAAGATTTTGACGGGACTCCGCCATCAGAGGACCTGGAGCCCTGGGCGAGGAGTTTTGGGTCCTTCGTGGTCCCTTAACGAACCTTCTCAGACTCTTTGTCGCACCGCCAGTTGAAGAGGCTCTGCAGAACGGGCCATGGTGGCACTGCCACGAATCGGGAGAGGGTGAGAGAGCAGCAACACAAAAAGTGACGGCGGAGGCACGAGGAAGAGTCTCAGAGAGGGGATCGAGGAGGGCAGTGGGCGGCAACTCGCTGCGACGGGGCGGACGAACCGCTGCCACGAATCCTGGTTGCTCGAGCTCCTGCCGCCCGACCTCGCGGGCCCCGACCGGTAGCAAACGCGGTCCACGATCGGATTCCATGGCTGATCTCGTGCCCGACGTCCATTGTACCGCGTCCGTGACGGAAATGAGAAAGGGCCTAGCCCGGGGGCCTGAGCGGGGACGGAGGGGCGACCTAGCTGCGAGGAGGGGATCGAGCACCACGAGCGGGGACGAACCTAGGCGGCAGTTTGAGTGTTTTTTACCGAACTATATGTTTACTTGGCGGTGGCAGTATGAGTAAATACCTTAAACAGACATGAGCAAAATCGTCCAAAAAAATACGGACAGAAATTCCTGAACGACGAACCTACCGTAAGAAAAATTAGTAGATAGATAGATAGATAGACTAATAATAGATTTCAGTTCCAGCCCATTAGTTCGCCAGCCAGTCTACTGATTAAAGAAAAAAAAACTTTCCCTCAAAAAAAAAAAACTGGTGGGATACCGTGGCGTCTACGATTCAGACCCGGCATCGGCAACAAGGACTGCTTTATAGGGGAACCCACAACGGCGGCGATGCGGCTACTACCCGGCGTCCACGCCTCCGCCTCTGCTGCGTCCTCCCGCCTCAGGTTCCCGCGCGTCCCCTTTACCCGCTCGAGCCCTGCAAGTATGGTGGCGAACGGTGCCGCTAGCAGCGCCGCCGCTTCATCATCCTCTTCGTCGGCCAAGGCCGGCGACGGCGGCGCAGCCCAGAAGCCGTGGCTGTTCGTCGGGCTCGGGAACCCCGGAAGGATGTACAAGGGGACTCGCCACAACGTAAGCTTCTGCGCTCCCTCGATTTGGATTCTGCTTTGCTTCTGAAGGAGCTGTGTGTTTTTTAGCTGGTGTTCCCCTCTTGTGGTTAATCATGATGCAGTTCGAAAATCGTATTCCTAGAAGTAACAATCTATTGAAAACATTTTAACTATATTGACAAGAATAGATGTTAGGAGTACATGATTTTAAAAGACTACTTAGGCTTGATGCTAACCTCTTCATCAGGTTAAAGGGGTTCTCTTTTTGGTTGCTAGATAGAAGCAGTTGGCATTCAGTTATCTGTGTACTGTCCTCCACTTCTATATTTTTAGTTCAGAATAATAAAGGTCATAGATTATGTCATTGTCTAACCTGTAGTCCTGATTACTGTATCTCACTATATCATGTTGTAATCATTCTGGTTTTTACATACAGGTTGGGTTTGAGATGATTGATGCTCTTGCAGAAGCTGAGGGGATATCTATCAGCAATAAGCACTTCAAAGCAATGGTTGGGAAAGGTAATTTCAACAAAAAAATTGTTGATTTACAATTGCAGCGGTACAATAGTTAATTAGTTATACATTTTAGGTAATAATCTACAACAAATCACTGCAAGAACATACATGTTGACCTGCTCAACTTATGTCTGGCTCATTGCTTAGTTATGTTTAGGTCGTTCTACCAGTGCTATTGTTGTCTAATTCATACGAGGTTAATCAGAAAAGGTTGCATCAGTTTAACACTTGGTATCAAATCATTTTGTACCCTGCCGCACTTTGCTATCAAACAGCACAACTAAATGTTGTTGTTTAGCATTATCCCATTCTGGTTGTTTCTCATATTGAGTTGTGAATAGATGGGTATGAACTATAAACACATCATTTGTAATTGTACTCAAGGTTCCTTAATTACCTCCATGCAGTAAGTTTGCCACCAAATATCTTCAGTTAATATACTATAAGAAGTATGTGCATCCTAATTGTTTTGTAAATCTTAGTTGCATACGAGAGAACGCAATAAGTTTAGATTTTTTTCTATGCTTGAATGTAAGACCTCAAGTGATACATATAAATATTAAGCTTCCTGAAATGGCATTGTTGGTCTTGTTGCCATGTATTTATAGGCCTTAATCTTGTTGCGGTGTTTTGTAGGCCTTATTGGTGATGTCCCTGTAATGCTTGCCAAGCCACAGACCTTTATGAATGCAAGTGGTGAGTCTGTAAGTACAACAACTCTAATAAAGCTTCAAATCACCGTACCTGACAGTCCTTGTTTACTGAATACGACTGCCCTATGCAGGTCGGCCAGCTGGTTTCATATTTCAAGATTCCACTTAATCAAGTTATTGTGGTAAATATTGTTCTTGAGTTGATACTTTGTGATGCTTTCAAGTTATAGTTATTCACAAATTGTTCTATAATTCCTTTTAGATCTATGATGATCTTGACTTACCCTTTGCGAAATTACGTCTACTGCCAAAGGGGGGACATGGTGGGCATAATGGGTACTTATCGAACTTATTTCCTTCCCATTGTGCTCAGGATTTCGTTGTTACTTTTTTTCGAAAAATACAAACTTGGCTCGCTTGAGGTCTTAAAACGATGCAGGCATAATTTTATTTTATCCTAGCTTGTCGTCATTAAAGCAAACATCCATGTCTAGCATTGAAGTAATTAGGACGTGCTGCAATGCAGTAGTGGTCTTCTCGTAGTAATAAAAAAATTAGGGCTTATAAGATGAACAGTAGCAGGCTCCAAAGTAATACACTAAACTTAAACCGTTTCTGCTTAATGTTATTGTTGGAATCATTACCTTTGTTCTACTCTAAGATATGATGTGTTTCAGGATGAGAAGCGTCATCCATCATTTTAAAGAAAGCCGTGATTTTCCACGCCTAAGGATTGGTATGCTAGACGACCACTTCCTTCGTTCTTTTATCCTTCATCAGGTGATATATATCTGAAAATACCATCCCCCGGTTGTTGTGCAGGCATCGGACGGCCAACAGGAATGATGGGTGCCATCGGTTTTGTTCTACGTTCATTCACGGAGGAAGAACAAAAGGAGGTCTATTATTACTATACTGCACCCCTTAATTCTTTTTTTTTGAATTATCGCGCCCCTTAATTCTTGTACAGAAGTATATAGAACTGTATATACCCTAATTTTGATGCACGGCAATTTTCAAGCGCTCTGGTCTGTACAACCAGAACAACAGCTGACCCCCTCTGTCTGTCTGCCCCCAATCTCTTGCAGCTTGATTCCACCTTCCTGAGATGCTTGCAAGCAGTGCGGATAATGTTACTCGAAGGATTCAACAAGAGCGCGATCTTTGTGAACACTCCAGCTCCACAGCCACCAGAAGTGTTGGATAGAAGAAAAGAACCTGATCTAGACAGCGCAGAGGTTCGCACTGAAGTGTAGATTAGTGTGTCCGGGTTTAACTGAATTAGCCGGGTAGCTGCACAGAGCACAAAGGACAATTGTCCTTGAGTATATATATGTAGTGTTTAGAATAAAAAAAAAATTACGCCTTTGATTGATGGCATAGCAAAAGGCTTATCAAACTGCAGTGATGATATGCATCATTGTTTCCTAGAGGAGACGCTGCTCAACCATGCCCTGGCCGGCTCTCTGCTTGTTCTTGGCTTCAGATTTATCTGTTTTCATGTGCTGATAAGCTGGTAATGTTGTATTGGCGGAAAAAAAATCAGTTGGTGTTGTGAGCATAATTCTCTCCGAGTCTTGGATTCTGTGGAACCTGATAATACGACCATGTGAAGAGTGTGCAAAAATTGGAAACTGATGGAGCAGACAACTGTTGCATTTTAAAGATCAGCCCGTCTTTTGGGATGCGGTAACGTTCGCTCCCTGCTCTCAAAGATAGTCCTAGTAGTACTACCTCCATTCCGCAAAGCAAAATCGTGAAACCAAACCCATTTTTCCAAGAAAAGGACCAATGCCACACGGTGAAAGTGAAAGCTCTGTGCAGCAAGCTGCTGTCGGCACCGCTCCACGGGCACATCTCATGCCCCCAAAAATTCCATGTCTCTACACGCGTCGAAGAGGCGGGAGAATGGGTTCTGGGGAAAGATGCTCTACTGAGGCGAAATAGAAGCACGATCAGAAAAAAATTAACCTGCTGGAAAAACCTCCCAACAAGATCCATGGCTCTGCGTTTCCCTGTAGCTAGCTTCTGTAGAAGAGGATGAGATGGTTCTTCTTCAGGCGAACACACCACCTGCGCTGCGTCAGTTGGTCTGTTGCTGATTGGTTGGACAAGACCACACCTCTGTCTGGAACTGGAAGCTCCTCCTCACCCTATTCGTAGCCAACAAGTGAGGCAAAATCCCAAAACGAAAGGTCTGAAAAACTTCTCCACCAGATTGTCTGTTCCCTACCAGAGTGTAGTAGTAGTAGTAGCCGCATACATCGGCGAGTCACGTCAATCACATCAATTAAACTTCCTGCCTTCTTGGTCCTCGACTAATAACAAAAAACTTAGCGAATTGATGTTCTTTATTTATGCGTTTCTTGTACGGTTTTGCTATTTCTCAGGCGCCTGAGAATTTCTCAGTCATTTTGTTCACCGTTGGATTTTGGTTCCAAGAATCGTGCATTCTGGTTGCAGTTTTTTATTTATAAACCATACATGTTTCCATTCGATTGAGCCAGAGCCACGTCAGCCAACTGAGAAATAGTTATTTCTTAGTCGTCTGAGACGTAGCGTTTCCTTTCTTGTAGCATGCCCACCTCAAGGAAAGATAAAATCTTTGCCTCCCCCCGCGCGTGCGCGTGTGTGTGTGTCTACCCAGCCGTTACTGATCGTCTGCTCCATTAATTTTTAAGCAAGTACTCTACTACTGACTGCTGATATTCTCCTCACAAACCGCTCGTCCTCCCCGATCGGTAACCGCTGCTGGCTGCTCGTACGCATCCCGTCCCGATTAGAATTGGGAATTTGATATATTTTGATCGATCCGAGCCCGAGCGAATTATTCTTGTCTGAGTTTCTCTGCCTTTTTGTTTGGATTCGTCGAGCTCAGGAGCAGCATGCAGGGAGGAGGAGGAGGAGGAGGAGGAGCTGCTGCGGCGGTGGTGGTCGACAGCAGCAGCAACGGCGGCAAGGACGGGCGCGCGACGGCGAGGAGCTTCGTCCCGGCGAAGCTCGTCGTCAGGCCGGCGCTCCTCTTCGCGGTGCTCGCCACCGGATTCCTCGCCGCATCCGCGCTCCTCCTGTTCTTCCTCGGCGGCGGGGCCGGGGCCGTCTCGTACTACCGCCTCCCGACGCTCGCCGTGCCCAACGTGCTCCTCGCGACGCCCTCGTGCGCGGAGGAGGAGGAGAAAGAGGTGGAGGTGGAGCGGTGGTGGGCGCGGCCGGCGGCTCGGAGCGCCTGGCACAACATGAGCGACGAGGAGCTGCTGTGGGCGGCCTCGTTCGAGCCCCGGCGACGGGGGGTGCCGCGCCGGCCCAAGGTGGCCTTCATGTTCCTCACCCGCGGCCCGCTCCCGCTGGCGCCGCTGTGGGAGAGGTTCTTCAACGCCACCGGCGGGAAGGACCTGTTCTCGGTGTACGTGCACACCACGCCGGGGTACCGCCTCCACTTCCCGCCCTCGTCGCCGTTCCACCGCCGGCAGGTGCCCAGCAAGGTACGGCTCACCTCACCTTGGCAGCTCTGTCTGTTTGCGATCGTAGTTCGCTTGTTTCTTCCTCTGCTTGCTTCGTCCTTGCTGTCGGAAGGACGACCGTCCGATTGGGATCCGACGGATCTGGAAGCGAACACGCACGACGACCTGGCCTCTCTCCCGCGCTCTGGTCTGAACCTGAACGGCACACACGGAAAATTTGACAAGTGCTGCTGCCTGCCCCAGAGTGTGACACGAAAGAGAGAGGCTGAGAGTGATTACCATCATGTCCCTATCTACCAAAGATGCCGCGGACACGATTCTTCCTCATGTGATCGATTTCGAAAAATATCTGCTCCCTCTTTTCAAGTACATTGTTGCTCTAGTTCTGGTAACAACAAATTGCACAATGTGTGTACTAGTAAAGTAGCTAGAGTTCCGAATAAGGCTATTGGAACCCGGGTTCTAGGTAGATCTTTGTTCTCTCTTTTAAACTTCAAAATTTGAATCTAAAGTTTCCAAAAAAAAAAGAAGGAAAAATACAGGGATGTTCAACACTATACACCGAGGACAAAAGTTCAATACTATACACTGAGGACAAAAGTTCGATTTTTCATTTTTGCTAAGTCTAAAATACAAAAAGTTTGAAGCTGAAATTTTACATGGCAATAGAACATATAATAGGCTACACCTAGGTCTTTGGAATAGTTTGAAATTTTTTATTATAGGTTTTTGAAATTTAAAAAAAGCTCTGTGGAGCCCGGGAGCTACCACACCGCTCTCCTAGAATTCTCGGTTCTTACCATAGTTTCTATTTTTTCTACAACATATCTTGCTTGCATCATGGAAAAATAATTTATATATGTTTTGCAGGCGACGCGGTGGGGCGACGTGAACATAGTGGACGCGGAGCGTCGTCTCCTCGCCAATGCGCTCCTCGACCTTGCCAACGAACGCTTTGTCCTCCTCTCCGAGTCGTGCATCCCTCTCCACCCTCTCCCTACCATCCACGCCTACCTAACCCACTCGCGTCACAGCTTCGTCGGGGCATTTGATGACCCGAGCCGACTCGGGCGTGGCAGGTACCGCATCGGCCTCGCCCCCGTCGTGTCCCTTTCGCAATGGCGCAAGGGACCGCAGTGGTTCGAGTTGGACCGACACCTCGCCATCTTCGCTATCGCCGATGAACAGTACTACCAGAGGTTCCGTGAGGCGTGTCTGGCGCCGTGCTACGTAGATGAGCACTACCTCCCCACGGTGCTCACCATCAAGACGCCAACCAAGATCGCTAACCGGAGTGTTACATGGGTTGATTGGTCGCGAGGTGGGTCGCACCCAGCGAGCTTCGGTGCCAGCGATGTGGGAGAGGAGTTCCTGGCAAGGCTGGTGGGGAAGAAGGGGGAGAAGGAGAGGTGCATGTACAATGGAAAGCCGACGGGTTTATGCTTTTTATTTGCAAGGAAATTTGCACCCAGCGCCCTGCAGCCCCTGCTCGAGCTTTCCAACAAGATACTCGAATACTAGCTTAACTAGTTAAACTGACTTGTACATGTTTCGGTGTCATCTAGATTACTCACCAAATGGAAAATAGAGAGATACTTTCTCTATCCCCGCAATATAAGATGTTACTACATCCAAAATATGATTATATTGGTTGTAGTAATTGCTTATATTTTGCAATGGAAGAAGTAGATTTTTGTATGTAATTAATAAAACTATCATGATGATTGTTGTTGAGAATTTTTCTTTAAATATACATGTTATGATAACTTAGTGCATAGGCAATTAACACCATTGTACTTCCCAGCAATTCTCGCGTCAACAAACTGAGTTCTCTTGAAGTGTTTCGCACTTACTTTCCAGATTCAGTAGCCATTATTTTTCCCTTTTACAGTGGCTTATTGCTAACTGTAATTGTTTTGTTTCCCGAATGTCTACCTTGCAGATCTAAACATTTTTGTTTCGATTATATGGCAGTTACTTCTATCCTGGTATGTCGTGCAGAGGAGAAAACTCCGATGATTGCCAGTGGTACGGGGAATGAAAGAAATGGTATTGCTTTTGACTTGTTTCAAAGATGGACCGAATCGCCTCAGTATTCATGGGTTCATCACTAAATGTGAAAATACAGTCTTTCCCCCCCCCCCCCCCCGTTGGCCATTGAATCTCAGCATCTCTACTCGGGGTTCCTAAAAGCCCTCTAAAGGGCTATGGGGGCGCCGGCGCTCAAAATCGCGTCCAGCCGACCTCTTCCTCCTATTTTTTTTTCTCGGACCTTTTCTCATCCGGCGCCCAGCCAAACCCAACCAGGGGGGGGGGGGGGGCAAGTGGGGGCGCCGAATAAAGATGAAACCGACGTAGGCCAGTCCTGGCAGTGAGACGGCTCGTCTTCCGAGCGTCGTTCCGTTGCCGGCCATGTGGCGGCGAAATTGCTCGCTAGCGTGTTCTTCCACAATGCTCTTCCCGCCTTTTCCACTGATTTCCACTCGGACTTCCCGTCTTTTTCTCTCTATATGTAGACGCGTTGGCCATCGCCATTGCAGATCTACAACATGACCACACCTCATACCCTCTCCATCTACCCCTAGGCCAGCAGTAGAAGGTGCTGCTTTCACTAGTACGGCTGACGCACATCCATGCTTGGCTGCCGTATTTCCCCACCTTACCCATCGTTTGTCAGAAAGTCGTGACACTCGTTTCTGCCTCTCCCTGGACCCAACCACATCGACTCGGAGTGCTCCGACATGGAGTGGATCGGCTCCGACGACTCCGGCATAGCCAACACCGACGAGCTGGGTTGGGCCAGTTTCGTCCCTGACTCCAAGGAGCCACTTCCGCCAATACCCCACGGGCTTACCGGGCCACCGGCGAGCTGTACGGGTGGGACATCTTCCGCCAAGTTTTCATGCCGGAGCTGTTGGGGATATGCTATATGGGTATCCTCATAGCATGTCTCTTATTCGGATAACCCGAGTGGCCCACGGTTGGTAGCATGGCCCATGGCCTGCTGGGCGGCCCAGTTAGATGGATCCAGAAGGGAGGCCCATGCCGGATAAAGGAAGGCTACGGATGAGTCACCGATGTACCCGGAGCCTTGAAGTGCAAGACACGCTAGACTAGTTGTAAGCAGTGTAGGACTCTATAACCTGTCCGGTTAGGACTTTTTCCTGTAACCCTAGGACCCGACGACTATAAAGTCGGGCCTATGGGAGCCTTTAGGGCACAACCTAGTATCGATTAATATACACCTCGCACAACGAACCAATCCATGTAACTCGACGTATTGTCATTATAGTGATTTATAGCAGGAGTAGGATTCCGCCACCCTTGTGGGATCTGAACCTGGGTAAACTGTGTTACCTCTGTTGGAATTATGCCCTAGAGGCAATAATAAAGATGTTATTATTATAATTCTTGTTCATGATAAAGTTTATATTCCATGCTAGAATTGTATTAAGCGGAAACTTTAATACTTGTGTGGTTTGTGAACAACACCGTGTCCCTAGTATGCCTCTATGGACTAGCTCATTGATTAAAGATGGTTAAGGTTTCCTAACCATAGACATGAGTTGTCGATTAATAATGAGATCATATCATTGGGAGAATGATATGATGGACGGACCCAAACTAAGCGGAGCAATTAGATCGTCTCATCGTGTTCATCTTTGCGAAGCTTTTCTTATGTCAAATATTGTATTCCTTAGACCATGAGATAATACAACTCCCTGGTATCGGAAGAAAGCTTTGAGGTCATCAAACATCATCCTATGAGAGGGTGATCATAAAGGTGTCTCTCAGGTGATCGGAAAGTACCTGTTGGGTTGTATGTATCGAGATGGGATTTGTCCCTCCCAAGTCGGAGAGATATACTTCGGGCCCACTCGTGTCGATATCAACACCGCTTGCAAGCATGTGGTTAAGGAGTTAATCACAAAGTGATATCGAATTCTGAGCGAGTAAAGTACTTCTTGTGAGCGAGATTGAACTAGGTATGACGGCTGACGATCAAATCTCGGGCAAGTAAAATATCGCGAGGCGAAGGGAATATATATATGGGATTGATTGAATCCTGGCATCATAGTTAATCCGATATGATCATCGATGAATGTGTGGAGTCAATATGGGTTTCCGGACCCGGTTGATTATTGATATAAGATCATATGCGCATATTCTCGAACCGAAGGGTCACACATAACGTGTCACGCTAGGATATATTGGATAATTGGTTTATGAGTTTTTGTTGGTCTCGAATGGGATCCGGGACATCACGATAGGTTCGGAATGGTCCGGATAATAAGATTCATATAAGGCAATGCAGTTTTGGAGTTGAAATTGTTTGGGTTAATCGGTATTACCGGAAGCTTCTAGAACCTTAGGAGGGACTGAAGGAATATGCCACGAGAGGCAATAATAAAGTGTTTATTATGTGTATTCCAAGTATATGATAGATGTTTATTTTGCATGCTATAATTGTATTAATCTGAAAACGTTAATACATGTGTGTTTAATAAACAAGCGAAAGTTCCTAGTTATGCCTCTCTCATAAACTAGCTCGTTGATTAACAAGATGATCAAGGTTTCCTGATCATGGACATTGGATGTTGTTAATAACGGGATCACAATATTAGTGTAATGGTGTGATGAACATTCATCCGAAGTATAGCATTACGATCAAATTCATTGAGTTTATATTGCTATAAGAACTTACGAAGTGATCCTAATCCTTAGACCATGAGATCATGTCAATCACTAACACCGGAAGAGTTTCTTGATAACATCAAACGTCACACCGTAGAGGTGATTATAAAGATGGATTCAGAACTAATAAAGTGTTATGTTGAGGCTCATGGATCGAGAGTGGAATTTGTTCATCCCGATGACGGATAGATATACTTTGGGCCCTCTCGGTGATATCACATTGATTAGCTTGCAAGCAAGTGATTTGATCACTAGAATGTTATATCACGAAGCGAGAAAAGAGTGCATGTCGATGCGAGATCAAACTAGGTATGGAGATACCGATGATCGAATCTCGGACATGTAATATATCGTGAAACAAAGGGATTAAGATACTAGCGTAAAAGGTTCCGGCGATCACAAGAAAGTCATCGTTGAATGTGTGGGAGTCGATATGGGTCTCGGATCCCGCTTCTGATTATTGATCCGAGAGAGGTCTCGATCATGTCCGCATTATTCACGAACCGTAGGGTGACACATTTAAGAGACACCGACATCCAATTGGAGCAAATGTTTCATGCCGAAAGAATGAACAAGTGCAAGAATTTATTTCACTAGATACCGAAACAGGTTTTCGGGTGAAATTGCATAAAATGGTTATGCATGTGAAATAGAATTCTAGCAAGGGGTTATTTGTGAATGTTTGTCATTAAAGTAATTGACAAAATTCTGAATAAAATAAAAGAGTTTTATTTAATGAGAGTTTGCATTAAATTTGGTGGAAATTTAATGGGAATTTGAGTGGACTTTTGAGTAGAGGGATTTTAAAGGGCATTTTGTGAGTGGAGTGTCCACCCACATGAATGAAGGAGGGAGGGCAGCCCCATGGCGTGGCCACCCCTTGGGTGCCCTCCTCCTATAAAAGAGCCCCCTCCTCACTTGTCTCACACACCTCCTTTTGAAGGATCTCTCTCCCTCTAGAATTTATCCCCATGGTCTCGGACTAGCGAGATACATGTTCAGTGGCTATTCGGCAAGAAAGAGTTGTGCTCGATGCATCGCTGGGCGAGGCGGAGATTGCTCGGTGCCTCGAGCGTGTGTCGAGCACGGATGCGTTGCTGATTTGCGGCGCTAGGACTTCCTCTCGATCTTGAGATCGGCAAGAGATCGTCTACATCAACCACGAGTTGAACTCGTTAAGCTTTGTCGGTCTTCAAGGGTATGTTCTCTACGGATATACATCCGCCCGTTGTTTGTATCTAGTAGATAGATCTTGGTATATAGTTCACATCGTAGGAAAATTTTTGTTTTCTATCTTGCGAACCCTACAAGGGTATGTCGAGCCGGATCTATGCGTAGATACTTTACACGGGTAGTACACATATGAGTATGTGGGCGATGATGATCATTTTGTTGCTCCTTTGTTGTAATTTTGGATATTGGTGTCATAGTGTGATGAAGCGGCCCGGACAAACTTTACATGTCCTCGCACATGAGACCTGTTCCACGCTTGACATGCAACTAGTTTGCATAAGTGGCTAGCGGTGTCATCTCTCCTACTATAGTCAATATCTATTTTGCAAGCGAGTTGTCAACAATTTGATTATCCTCGTTGTGGTTCATGTTCGTAGGTAAGAACGGTTCTATCTCGAAATCCTAAGCCACGTAAAACTTGCAATGGATAAATTAGGCGTCTAGTTTAGATTGTTCTTTGGGCTAGTGTTATGATATGGTAGTGTTGTAAGTAGAAGTATGAGATGATACTCTTACAACACATAGCGTGTAAAATCCATAGACCTTGGATTTACACATATAGGTGTGATAGTGATCATACCACGATGCACATGATAGAGATCATCTGCGGGAACCATATCATTTCACTAATAAACATATGATGTTTGATAGCATCTTATATTGCTTGTTTAGCGCTTTGTTAGCATAATAAGATGATCCCTCATTTAAATATCAAGATAAGAATGTGTTCTTCCTTTAGTATGCACCGATTATGTTTTCGCTCCAAGACATCACATGATGATCGGGTGTTCTTGGATCCACGACCATATTTGGTGTAAAACAGCAGTTACACGCGAATACTAAGGTTCTAACTTGGCGAGCCTAGCATGTACAGACATGGCCTCGGAACACGGACGAAAGGTTAAGCATGAGTCATATAGTTGATATGATGCCCATTTGATGCTTGCCTTTGAAGCTATCCGACTCACGTGATGATCGGACTTGGTGTAGTGGATTTGGTTCATGTAAGCACCAAAAAGGCACGAGGATGTCGTTTTGAGTGGGAGTTCATTCATAATATGGATTATTTGAACTCAATCTATCATACACTTAGTCTAAACTTTACAAATTCTTGTAGATGGCACCACACTTTTAATTTCAATGTGTTCATGGAGAAAGAGAAACTAGCAACGGTAGCAACTTTACCGAATGGGCCATGAATTTGAGGATTCTCCTCTCTGCACAAAAGCAATATGTGCTAGAAGCGGTTAGGCCACCCACCTTTGATGATGCCGACAAGGAGAAGAATGTCTATCGGACTCGTCGAGGACCACAACTTAGTTCATTGCGGCATATTGTATGGGCTAGAGCGAAACTTGAAAGCGTTTGAAAATGGCAATGCATTTGATACAATGGGTGAGTTGAAAATGATTTTGGACACACATCTTTGTAGAGAGCTACAACGCCAGAAAAGTTCTTTAGTGCATGATGGAAGAGCACACTCGTTAGTGAGCATGTACTCAAGATGTCGGATTACCGATAAGCTTGTCTCCTTGGGAATATCGTTTCCCATTGACTTAGGCATCCATCGTGTTCTGCGGTCTCGCCACCTAGCTATAAGAGCTTCGTGATGAACTATAATATGCAAGGCATGAAGAAGTCTCTCCCGAGCTTCATCAATGCTTAAAAGCTGAAGTGGAGATCAAAAGGAACATCAAGTGTTGATGATCAATAGGAACACTGGTTTCAAGAAAGACAAGAAGAGAAAGCGGAAGGAAGTAAGGGCGGCAAGCTTTGTTCCGCGCTGAAAAAGAAACCCGAGTTGGACCTAATTCGATTAAGGTGCTACTATTGTAAGGGACTGCCTTTGGCGCATATTTGCCCCAAGTATCTGGCGGACAAGAAGGCGGCAAGGCAAACAAAGGTATATATGATATACATGTTATTGATGTGTACTTGACTAGTGCTCGCAGTAGCACACAGGTATTTGATACGGTTGATTTGCTAATATTTGTAACTCGAATCAGGGGCTGCGGAACAAGCGACCGCTAGCAAGGGGTGAGGTCAAGATGCGTGTCGGCAATGGATCAAGCCTTGATGTGATCGTCGTCGGAACGCTGCCTCTCCACTTACCGTCGGGATTAGTTATAAACTTAAATAAATGTTATCTGGTGCATGCACTGAGCATGAACATTGTATCTGGATCGTGTTTGATGCGAAGTGGTTATTCATTTAAATCCGAGAACAATGGTTGTTCCATTTATATGAATGAAATCTTTTATGGTCATGCACCGATGATGAATGGTTTATTTCTATTAGATCTCGATGATAATGTTACACATATTCATAATGTTGATGCTAAAAGGATTAAACTTAATGATGATATATCCGCATATATGTGGCCTCGCCGTCTAGGTCATATTGGCGTTAAGCATGAAGAAGCTCCATTCGGATGGACTTTTGGAATCACTTGATTATGAATCATTTGATACATGTGAGCCATGCCTTATGGGCAAGATGACTAGAAACGCCGTTTTCGGTTCAATGGAGCAGGCGGCATTTATTGGAAATCATACATTCTGATGTATGTGGTCCAATGAGTGTGTCGGCGCGAGGTGAATATCGTTATTTTGTTGCTTTCACAGATGATTTGAGTAGATACGTTTATATCTACTTGATGAAACACAAGTCTGAAACCTTTAAAAAGTTCAAGGAATTTCAGAATGAAGTGGAAAATCATCGTAATAGAAAGATCAAATTTCTACGGTCCGACCGTGGAGGTGAGTATCTAAGTTACGAGTTTAGCACTCACATGAAAGAGTGTGGAATTGTTTCACAACTCACACCTGCCGGAACACCACAGCGAAATGGTGTGTCGGAACGTCGTAATCGTACTTTATTAGATATGGTTCGATCTATGATGTCTCTGACGGACTTGCCGTTGTCATTTTGGGGTTATGCACTAGAAATTGCTGCATTCACTAAATCGGGCACCATCTAAATCCGTTGAAATGACACCGTATGAATTGTGGTTTGGAAACAAACCTAAGCTATCATTTCTTAAAGTTTGGGGATGCGATGTTTATGTGAAGAAACTTCAACCGGATAAACTCGAACCCAAAGCGGAAAAATGCGTCTTCATAGGATACCCTAAAGAAACTATTGAGTATTCCTTCTATCACAGATCCGAGGGCAAGGTTTTTGTTGCCAAGAATGGATCCTTTCTAGAGAAAGAGTTTCTCGCGAAAGGTGTGAGTAGTCGGAAGGTAGAACTCGAAGAGGTTGTGGAACCTTCTCTTCAAAGTATGGCGAGTAGCGCAGCGCCGGAAGTTGTTCCGAAGTTGGCTCCACCTGTTGAAGAGGGAACTAATGATAATGATCATGAAACTCCGAAAGAGAGCACTACCGAACCTCGCAGGTCAAACAGGACGCGTGCAGCTCCGGTATGCGGAAATCTGTCATGAATTTCATGGTTGATGAAAATGATGACCCTGCGACGTATGAAGAAGCGATGATGAGCCTGGATTCCACAAAATGGTTAGAAGCCATGAAATCCGAGATGGAATCCATGTATGAAAATCAAGTTTGGAACTTGGTGGAATTACCTCACGACCGAAAGGCCGTGAAGAACAAATGGATTTTCAAAAGGAAAACTGATGCTGATGGTAATGTGACCGTCTATAAAGCTCGACTTGTCGCAAAGGGTTTCGACAAATTCAAGGAGTTGACTACGATGAGACTTTCTCCCGTAGCGATGCTAAAGTCAGTTAGGATAATGTTAGCAATTGCTGCATATTTCGATTATGAGATATGGCGGATGGATGTCAAAACCGCGTTTCTCAATGGTAATATTGAAGAAGAGTTGTATATGATACAACCAAAGGGTTTTGTCGATCCTAAGGATGCTAACAAGGTGTGCAAGCTTCAGCGATCCATCTATGGATTGAAGCAAGCATCACGAAGTTGGAATCTCCGCTTTGATGAGGTGATCAAAGAGTTTGGATTTGTCCAAACTTATGGAGAATCTTGTATTTACAAGAAAGTGAGTGGGAGCAATGTGGCATTTCTGATATTATATGTGGATGACATATTATTGATCGGAAATGATATATATCTTTTAAACAGTGTTAAAAGTTATCTAAACAGCAAATTTCCAATGAAGGACCTAGGTGAAGCATCATACATATTAGGCATAAAGATCTATAGAGATAGATCTAGGCGCCTAATAGGGCTATCACAAAGTACATACCTTGATAAGATTTTAAAGAAGTTTAAAATGGACGGAAGAAGGGTTCTTACCTATGTTGCAAGGCAAGACATTGAGTAAGACTCAAAGTCCGGCTTCGGAAGAAAGAGATAATGGACAAAGTCCCTATGCTTGACCATAGGCTCTATAATGTACGCCATGCTATGTACAAGACGGATGTGGCACATGCTATTAGTTTGACTAGTAGGTACCAATCGGATCGAGTTGAACATGGATAGCGGTCAAGAATATCCTTAAGTACTTACGAAGAACTAAGGATATGTTTCTTGTATCTGAGGTGAAGAAGAGCTCGTCGCTAAGTGTTATGTCGACGCTTTGACACCGATCCGGATGACTCTAAGTCTCAATCCGGATCGTATTTCTCATGAATGGCGGAGCGGTTAGTTGGAGGAGCTCCAAACAACCCGTGGTAGCGGGATCAACAACGGAGGCGAATATGTTCTGCTTGAGCGGCTCGAAGCGATTTGGATGAAGGAGTTCATATCCGAACTAGGAGTGGTGGCAAACGCGTTGGACCCAATGGTGATCTATTGTGACAACAATGGTGCCATTGCCAATGCCAAAGAGCCAAGGTCTCACAAGCATTCCAAGCATATTAAGCGCCGGTTTCACTCCATCCGCGAGCATGTCAAGGATGGAGATATAAAGATTTGTAAAGTACATACGGATCTCAATGTAGCAGATCCGTTGACTAAAACTCTCCCTAGAGCAAAACATGATTAACACCAGAACTCAATGGGTGTTAGATTTATCAGTATGTAACTAGATTATTGTCTCTAGTGCAAGTGGGAGACCGAAGGGAATATGCCCTGAGAGGCAATAATAAAGTGTTTATTATGTGTATTCCAAGTATATGATAGATGTTTATTTTGCATGCTATAATTGTATTAATACGGAAACATTAATACATGTGTGTTTAATAAACAAACAGAAAGTTCCTAGTTATGCCTCTCTCATAAACTAGCTCGTTGATTAACAAGATGATCAAGGTTTCCTGATCATGGACATTGGATGTTGTTAATAACGGGATCACAACATTAGTCTAATGGTGTGATGAACATTCATCCGAAGTATAGCATTACGATCAAAGTAATTGAGTTTATATTGCTATAAGAACTTGCGAAGTGATCCTAATCCTTAGACCATGAGATCATGTCAATCACTAACACCGGAAGAGTTTCTTGATAACATCAAACGTCACACCGTAACAGGGTGATTATAAAGATGGATTCAGAACTAATAAAGTGTTATATTGAGGCTCATGGATCGAGAGTGGAATTTGTTCATCCCGATGACAGATAGATATACTCTGGGCCCTCTCGGTGATATCACATTGATTAGCTTGCAAGCAAGTGATTTGATCACTAGAATGTTATATCACAGGAACAAGAAAAGAGTGCAAGTCGGTAACGAGATCAAACTAGGTATGGAGATACCGATGATCGAATCTCGGACATGTAATATATCGTGAAACAAAGGGATTAAGATACTAGCGTAAAAGGTTCCGACGATCACAAGAAAGTCATCGTTGAATGTGTGGGAGTCGATGGGTCTCGGATCCGCTTCGATTATTGATCTGAGAGGGGTCTCGATCATGTCCGCATTATTCACGAACCGTAGGGTGACACACTTAAGAGACACCGACATCCAATTGGAGAAAATGTTTCATGCCGAAAGAATGAACAAGCGCAGGAATTTATTTTACTAGATACCGAAACAGGTTTTCGGGTGAAATTGCATAAAATGGTTATGCATGTGAAATAGAATTCTAGCAAGGGGTTATTTGTGAATGTTTGTCATTAAAGTAATTGACAAAATTCTGAATAAAATAAAAGAGTTTTATTTAATGAGAGTTTGCATTAAATTTGGTGGAAATTTAATGGGAATTTGAGTGGACTTTTGAGTGGAGGGATTTTAAAGGGCATTTTGTGAGTGGAGTGTCCACCCACATGAATGAAGGAGGGAGGGGCAGCCCCATGGCGTGCCACCCCTTGGGTGCCCCTCCTCCTATAAAAGAGCCCCCCCTCTCACTTGTCTCACACACCTCCTCGTGAAGGATCTCTCCCCTCTAGAATTTATCCCCATGGTCTCGGACTAGCGAGATACATGTTACCGGTGGCTATTCGGCAAGAAAGAGTTGTGCTTCGCTGCATCGCTGGAGCGAGGAGGCGGAGGTTGCTCGGTGCCTCGAACGTGTGTGCGAGCACGGATGCGCTGCTGATTTGCGGCGCTAGGACTTCCTCTCGATCTTGAGATCGGTAAGAGATCGTCTACATCAACCACGAGTTGAACTCGTTAAGCTTTGTCGGTCTTCAAGGGTATGTCCTCTACGGATATACATCCGCCCGTTGTTTGTATCTAGTAGATAGATCTTGGTATATAGTTCACATCGTAGGAAAATTTTTGTTTTCTATGCTGCGAACCCTACAGGACCAACGTGTCCCCACCTGCCGGGAGGGGGCATGGGCCTATGAGGGAGTGCCCTGGCCGCATTGGGCCAGGGGCACAAGGTCCCATAGGGCCCAGCCGGCCAGACCTAGGGCAAACCCTAGGAAATCTTCTAGAAGGGGGGAACTTGCCCCCCACTCCTCCCTCCTTGGCCGCCGGCCTAGGGCTTGGGGGAGGGTCTAGGGCTGGCGCCCACCCCTCTATATATAGAGGGCTGGCGCACCCTCCCCACACACCTCCTCCACAACCCTAGTCGCCCTGCTGCCCTCCTCTCTCTCTCCCTCCCGACTGCACGTAGGCGAAGCCCTGCTGCAGAAACTCTCCACCACTTGCACCGCGCCGTCGCGTTGTAGATCCAATCCGTCTCTCCACCATACTTGCTGGACCAAGGAAGGAGGAGACATCGAGGTGCCGCACGTGTGCATCTCTCGGAGGCATCGCCACTTGCGGTGTTAGATCGGATCGGATCGCGAGGAGGAGAAACGAGTACGACTACATCACCCACGTTCCGACGAACGTTCTGCTGTGTGAATTTTCAAGGGTATGAAGATCTCATCTAATCCCCCTCGTTGTTTGCATCTCCTAGATTAGATCTTGGCTTTCCCATTCGCATCCGTAGAATTTTTTTGATTTACTATGCTGCGAAACCCTTCAGTGGTATCAGAGCTAGATCTATGCGTAGATGTGTTTCACGAGTAGAACGCAACATGGTTGTTGCGGGCGTTGATGTTTTCTGTTGCAAGCCTCTTGTTTGTGTTCTTCTTATGACGCGGGATAGTGAGATTGAAGCGGTCCAGGCCAACCTTACGCGACGTCGTTCGCGAGACCGGCTCCGCACTTGGCGTGTGGCTTGTTCCACACATGCGGCTGGTGGATGCCACTTTCTCTCACTATAGTTGTCATGGAATTTACACCGGAAGTTTGGCAACCATAATATCACCGTTGTGGCTTTCCGTAGATAATAATCGTTCTTAGCTTGCTACTCCCATAAGCCATGTAAAACATGCAACAACAAAGTAGAGGCATCTGACTTGTTTTTGCAGGGAGTGTTTTTTGTGATATGGTATGGCCCAAGATGTGATGTGTATGTTGTATGCAATGATCATGTTTTGTAATGTTTCACGACTTGCATGTCGATGAGTACACAACCGGCAGGAGCCATATGGTTGTCTTTATAATCATGTATGACCCGTGTGTCAACTTCTTATACGCCATGTAATAGATTTACTTTATCGCTAAGTAGTTAGCAATAGTTGTAGTTGCTATTCATGGTGGAGGAAATCATGGTGGAGTGATGGAGATCATGCCGGCACGCACAAGATGGAGATCATTGCGCGAAGATTGGCTATACCATGTCACATAAAGTTATATGCATGTGATGTTTATCCTTTTATGTATCTTATTATGCTTAGATCGCGACGGTAGCATTATAAGATGATTCCTCACTTAAAGATCAAGATAAAACTGTGTTCTCCCCATGTATGCACCGTTGCGAAAGTTCATCGTGTCCAAGCATCACGTGATGATCGGGTGCTATAGACTCTACGTTCACATACAACGGGTGCAAGCCAGTTTTGCACACGCGGAAATACTTGGGTTTGACTTGACAAGCCTAGCATGTACAGACATGGCCTCGGAACACATGAACCGAAAGGTTAAGCATGAGTCATATGAATGATATGATCGACACTTCGTTGTCCACCATTGAAGCCACATATCTTCTCGTGAAGATCGGATTAGGTGTGGTGAATTTGGATCGTGTTCACTAAACAACTTGAGGGATGTTGAATTTAGTGGGAGTTCATCAAGTAATTTGATTAAAAGTTGAACTAGTTATCATGAACATAGTCTAATTTGTACTTGTAAACATTGTAGATCAAATGGCTAAGTCCAACTTCAACTTCAACGTTTTTGCTGAGAAGGAAAAGCTTAGAAAGAATGGGTCTAACTTCACCAACTGGTTCCGCAATCTGAGAATCATTCTCTCTGGCGGTCAAAAGGACTATGTCCTTGAAAATGCACTAGGTGACGCCCCTGCTGTAGATGCGTCGGCTGATGAGAAAGCTGTCTATCAATCGCGCAAAGATGATTATGGTGTGATTAAGAGCACCATGTTGTTTGCTATGGAATCGGACCTTCAAAATCGTTTTGAAGACTATCCCGGGCCCTTTGAGATTCTTGAGGAGCTGAAAACCATGTTTCAGACTCAGGCCCGTTCTAAAAGATATGAGATCTCTGAGAAATTCTTTAACTGCAAGATGGAGGAAGGGAGTTCCGTTAGTGAGCATGCCATAAAGATGTCGGGATACACTCAACGCCTTGAGCAACTGGACTGCAAGATTCCAGAGGAACTCAAGATCGACAGGGTTCTGCAATCACTCCCTCCCAGCTACAAAAGTTTTGTAGTGACTCACAATCAAATTGGTTCCACTGATACGATCACCGAGCTCTTCGCAAAGCTGAAGGCTGCGGAGGTGGACATCAAAAAGGATAATCATGTGTTGATGGTCAACAAGCCCCCCACCTTCAAGAAAGGTAAGCGTGCAAAGAAGCCCTTCAAGAAAGGCGGCGGCAAGCGCGTTGCCCCTGTTGAGAAGAAGCTCAAGTCTGGACCCAAGCCGGACACTGAGTGCTTCTATTGCAAGGACAAGGGTCCTTTGGGCGAATCGTCCAAGTACTTAGCGGACAAGAAGGTGACACCATCAAAGGTATATTTGATATACATGTTATTGATGTTTTCCTTACTAGCCCTCATTGTAGTGCACGGGTATTTGATCTTTGGTTCAGTTGCTAATATTTGTAACTCGAAACAGGAGCTACGGAATAGAAGACGGCTTGCGAGGGATGAGGTGACGATGCGCGTTGGCAACGGATCAAGAGTTGATGTGATGGCCGTCGGCACGCTCTCCTTAGTTTTACCTTCGGGATTAGTTTTAAACCTTAATAAGTGTTATTATGTGCCTGCGTTGAGCATGAACATTATTTCGGGATCGTGTTTATTGCAAGACGGTTATTCATTTAAATCGGAGAATAATGGTTGTTCTATTTATATGAGTAACATCTTTTATGGTCATGCACCTGTTGTGAACGGTTTATTTCTTCTGAATCTCGAGAGGGATGAAACACACATCCATATCATTGAGGCTAAGAGATGCAAAGTAGATAGTGATAATACTACTTATTTGTGGCACTGTCGTCTAGGTCATATTGGTGTAAAGCGCATGAAGAAACTCCATTCTGATGGACTTTTGGAGTCTCTTGATTTTGAATCATTTGACACATGCGAACCATGCCTCATGGGAAAGATGATCAAAACCCCGTTATCCGGAATGATGGAGCGAGCAACGGACTTGTTGGAAATCATACATACCGATGTATGTGGACCGATGAGTGTTTCGACGCGCGGTGGATATCGCTATTTTCTCACTTTTACCGATGACTTAAGTAGATATGGGTATATCTATTTAATGAAACATAAATCTGAAACATTTGAAAAGTTCAAGGAATTTCAGAATGAAGTGGAGAACCATCGTAACAGAAAAATTAAGTTTCTACGATCCGATCGTGGAGGTGAATATTTGAGTTATGATTTTCTCACGTATCTTAAAGCAAGCGGAATCGTTTACAACTCCATACCGGAACACCACAGCGCAATGGTGTGTCTGAAAGCCGGAATCGAACCCTATTAGATATGGTCCGATCGATGATGTCTCTTACTAATTTGCCGTTATCATTTTGGGGTTATGCATTAGAAACCGCTGCATTCACTTTAAATAGGGCACCATCTAAATCCGTTGAGACGACACCGTATGAACTATGGTTTGGTGCTAAACCTAAGTTGTCGTTTCTTAAAGTTTGGGGATGCGAAGCTTACGTCAAGAAGTTGATGTTGGACAAGCTCGAACCCAAAGCGGAGAAATGTGTCTTCATGGGATACCCTAAGGAAACTATTGGGTATACCTTCTATCACAGAACCGAAGGCAAAGTGTTTGTCGCAAAGAACGGTTCCTTTCTTGAGAAGGAGTTTCTCTCGAAAGAAGTGAGTGGGAGGAAAGTAGAGCTAGACGAGGTTGTTGAACCTTCTCTTGAGTGGAGAGTAGCGCAACACCTGAAATTGTTCCAGTGCCACCTGCACCAACAATAGAGGAAGCTAATGACAAGGATCATGAAGCTTCGGACGATGCTGCTACTGAACGTCGCAGGTCGACAAGGTCGCGTGCCCATCCTGAGTGGTACGGCAACCCTGTCTTGACTGTCTTGTTGGTAGAATACAGTGAACCTACGAACTATGAGGAAGCGATGATGAGCCCATACTCTGAGAAATGGCGAGAGGCCATGAAATCCGAATTGGGGTCAATGAGCGAAAACTAAGTTGGACTTTGGTGGACCCTCCTAGCGACCGAAAGGCCGTTGAGTGCAAATGGATCTTCAAGAAGAAAACGGACGCGGATGGTAATGTTACCGTCTATAAAGCACGACTTGTCGCAAAATGTTTTCGACAAGTTCAAGGTGTTGACTACGATGAGACTTTCTCTCCCGTAGCGATGTTTAAGTCCATTCGGATTTTATTAGCAATTGTTGTGTTTCATGATTATGAAATATGGCAGATGGATGTCAAGACTGCGTTCCTCAATGGCAACATTGATGAAGAGTTGTATATGATGCAACCTGAAGGTTTTGTCGATCCTAAGGATGCTGATAAAGTGTGCAAACTTCAGCGTTACATTTATGGACTCAAGCAAGCATCTCGGAGTTGGAACCTTCGTTTTGATCAAGTGATCAAGAGCTTTTGATTTGTTCCAAATTGCGACGAAGCTTGTATCTACAAGAAAGTGAGTGGGAGCTCGGTGACATTTCTGGTACTATATGTGGATGACATATTGATTATTGGAAATGACATTAACATGCTTAACGATGTGAAGAGTTATTTGAACAAGTGTTTTTCAATGAAAGACCTAGGTGAAGCTGCTTATATATTGGGCATCAAAATCTATAGAGATAGACAAAAGGCGCTGATAGCTTTAAGCCAGAGTACATACCTAGACAAAGTTCTGAAAAGGTTCAGAATGGATAAGGCAAAGAAAGGTTCAGTGCCTATGTTGTCAGGTAAGATATTGAGCAAGGCTCAGTGTCCAGCTACGGTAAATGATAGAGAAGATATGAGCAAAGTGCCTTATGCCTCGGCTATAGGTTCTATCATGTATGCCATGCTGTGTACTAGACCGGATGTGTCCAATGCTCTTAGTTTGACGAGCAGGTACCAATGTGATCCAGGAGTGGAACACTGGACAACCGTGAAGAACATCCTAAAGTGCGTAAATAGGACTAAAGAAATGTTCTTAGTTTATGGAGGTGATGAACAGCTCGTCGTAAAAGGTTACGTCGACGCTAGCTTCGACACCGACAAGGATGATTCTAAATCTCGGACAGGATACGTTTATATTTTGAATGGAGGAGCTATGAGCTGGAGAAGCTGCAAGCAAAGCGTGATCGCGGGATCTACAGTAGAAGCGGAATACATGGCTGCTGCATAAGCGTCAAGTGAAGGAGTTTGGATCAGGAACTTCATCACTCAGCTTAGAGTGGTTCCAAGTGCATTGGACCCACTGGAGATATTGTGTGACAACACTGGCGCCATAACACTCGCTAAGGAACCAAGATATAATCCAAAGACCAAGCATATCAACCGCAAGTTTCATATAATCCGAGATTATATAGCTGATGGAGATCTGTGGCATCCCGCAAAAACCACTACTAGAAAATCGCGTTGAATTTGTGCATTGCATCGTCATCATCATGCATTGTTTGCATAAAACTATTTTCGCAAAGCCCGTTTTGTTTTCTAAAACGCCCCATATTTATTCAAACATCAAAACCGGGTCCCCGGATTATTTTGTTTTGTCCGCTGTCGGATTGCAAAAGCTCTGGTTGAAATAAATAATTTAATTATATTATTTTAGTGGGGCAGTCGAACGGGCCGAATGACCCGAACGACCACCCCAGGAAAATAAAACGGCCCACCCTATTAATCCTACAGCTACCAACTAACCTACCCAGCCCTTCCCTCCACCTCACTCCCTCCAATCAGCTCTCGCCACGTCACCTCTCCCCTCATCCCCTCCAATCCCCTTTTGCCACGTGGCCTCTCTCCCTTTTCCTCTCTTTCCCAAAGACACGCTCCCGCATGTCTGCCACCTCGGCGCCCACCCATTTCCCACCCACACGCCTCACACCCCGCACACGCCTCCCACACCCCTGCGCGCCTTCCACACGCACACACGCCTGCGCCCTCCACACGCCTCCCGGCCCCACCGCGGGACCCTGGCGCCCAGCGTCTCTCTCAGCCTCTCCCCACGCGACCTCTCCCTCCCACCTGCAACCTCCCTTCCCGTCCTCCGGCGCAGCCTTCTCCCGGCTCGGCCTCGCCCCTCACCTCGAGCCAGCCCTGGCCAGCTTGCCCAGGCCCATGGTGCTCCTCCTTCTCTCCGGCCGAGCCCGCGCCTCCCGGTCCCTCCGCGTCGAGCTCCTCGTCGCCCCCGCGTGGCCCCAAGCACCGTCCTCTCCTCAGCGCACTGGCCGCCTCCGCCGCTCCCCCAGGCCTTCCCCTCGCCGCAGCTTCTCCGCCCGCGCTCGAGCTCGCGTCGACCTTCGCCCCCTCGGCTCCGCCCCGCAGCACCTCGCCTCCGTCCACCTCCCCGGCAGCAGCAGCGGCGCCATCGACCACCACCTGTGCGCGAGGTCACCTTCCGCCGCCCTGATCTTCCCCAAGCCTTGGTCTGGCCACCGCTTGGACGCGTCAGCATCGCCCTCTGCAGGAACTCGTCGCCCTGCTGGCCCGAGCAGGGTATGTTTTGGGTTTGATCTGGTGTTGTGGTGGTGATGTGGCTATACCTGTGTGGTATCTGTTGTCCAAAGAACAAGTTCTCCAACATCGTTTTGACCCTCTCGGAGGTCGACCATGAGCAACGAGCTCTCCCTCTGAAAAATTTGGTGCCCCAAGATCTCTGGCATGGATCCCCCAAGTTCACTGGCACGGCACGCCAAGACCTCCGTCATGGAAACCGCAGGATCCATTCCCGGACCCGAAGACCGATCTAGAGCACCAAGGCCTTCGCATGGAGTCGGCAAGATCATCCGGGAACACCAAGATCAACTGCGCGGGACCGACAAGATCGACACCAACCGGGGAAAATCCGGTGCCCCGACGCCAGAACAAGTACTTCCTCCAGGGCCAGAACTCCGTGAGACATCAAGACCGACAACTGACCCGACCACATGGATGCGCCAAGATCGACCTCAGTTATCCGAGAACGATCCGTCGAACCCTGAACCCTGAGACCGACCCCGAACCCCGGAACCCCAAGTTCGTCGAGACCCCCTAATGTGTGAACCCCTTTCCGAGAACCCTATTTTATAACATCATATAACTTGTCGCATAATAATTGTCTTGCATGCCTACATTCATGTGGTTTGGGGGCCTTATGCCGATTCACCTAATAATTAAATATGGGGCCCATATGCGGGCAAATCTAGCCTTATATTGGCCTCATTTAAATTTGTGTAGCGAACCGGTAACTTATCGTGCCATGATTAATTCAACATTTAAATTGCGGGGGTTCTAAATAACTTGAACCTTTTAAATAATTGTCGGGACCCCGGTTCCGCTTAATATTGACCTTATTGCACCGCACCTTGCCATGTCATACATCATACATGCATCATGCCGATCTTCTGCCGTAATCTTAAATATTGCATCCGGTGTTTCTTCTAGTGTTTTGCTTATTCGGATAAGGCCGTTGAGTTGATGCGAGTGTCGACCCGATCTTGGTTGACCCTTGACAATGTTTTCAGTGAGCATCTCCCCCTTTTCTACCTATCTTCCTTTTATAGTATTTATTCCCTCCTGTTGATCTATTGCTATCTGTGTTGCGATGCTTTAGTTTCCGTACCTGTGATATACCGTGCAGCCCTATATTGCCTTGGACACATCCTAATACCTGTTGTTCGATAGATAGTTGGACTTGCGCGTCGTAGTCGCTTGCTCAAGTGTTGTTGCGTGTCGTCCAGTGCCACAGTGTTGATGTATTGCCGCCTGGTTGACCTAACAGTCCTCGATGGTTACTGGCCGGACTTCGAACGACGATGGCGAGCGAAACACGGCGTCTCCGGCCAATCCGCAAAAACCAAAAACGAAGAGGGCGATACGGGCTACAGTTTTCGTTCAGGGGGCTAGCTCGGAGGCGGGCTGCAGCGCGTGGTTTTCATCGAAGAACAGAGGCAGGACGCGCACATTGCTTCTTTGGCGCCGCGTGGCGGTGACCGTGGCGAAGCGCGCCGACGCGGTGTTCGACGGAGGCGGCGGGCTACGGCGAACTAGAGGGCTGGGGTGTCTAGAGGCTGCAGGAGCTCACCGTGGTGTTGTCGGCGTAGCCGGGGGGCGTTGAGGTGGCGAGGATCGGCGAGGAGGCAGCAGGTCGGGGCGTCCTGGCGGTCACGGGCACGGCGGCAAGGGGCTGCTCGGCGTATGCGGATGGTTCCTCGTCTGGGTGATGCAGGGGAAGCAGGCGAAGGTCCTGGTCGCCGTGGGCACCCTCTCGCGCAGCTCCTTCCGCTCTCCTGCAGATCTGGCCGCGCTAGGGTTTAGAGGGACATGGAGGACATGGCTGAGCTAGGGAAGGAAGGAAGGAGGGAGGAGGGTTCCTGGGGTGGACGGGGAGTATCTGGCGAGGCGGAGGGGGATAACAGGAGGGCAGGTAGATGGCGTGGGGCTTACGTGGGGGAGGGGCAGGTCGGCTCGGCGCCACCTTGTCCTTCCTCACGTGCTCGGCAGGGCCACGGCAAGGCCGGGGAGGGGAGAGGGAGGCTGCCAGGTGGGTCTGTGGAGGAAGCTAGGGTGGGGGCACGCTGGCAGAGAGAGAGAGAGGACCGAGAGAGGGAGAGGGATGGGCTCGGCCTAGGGTTAGGTTTGGGGGGTGGATAAGAACATGTTATCTAGGGTTATATAGGAGGGTAGATAGTTGGGGTTTAGGTTTAGCTAGATTGGGGTATGGGGTTGGCTTAGGGTTGGTTTTTGAGAGGGAGAGGATAGTTGCTAGGGTTATTTGGGCAAGACCAAACCATGCACTAGACAAGCTCTAACAAGATCAAGACAAGAAAGAGAGAGAGAGAGAGAGAGAGAGAGAGAGAGAGAGAGAGAGAGAGATGTGGTGGTAGAATTTTGAGCAAGAACAACATGGTTCAAGCCAAGAGAAAAAGATAGAGCTAGGGATTTTTGAATCATGCATGCTCCATTCAAAGACCAAGCAAGATCAAAAAGAAAAGAGGTAGGGAGAAGGATGTGGGGGTTTAGGCTCATGCACACCCACATGATCACATGTGCATGCATGGATGTGGAGGGTGATTAGGGTAGGTTTAGATTAAGAGGAGGGTTTTGGTGGGGTATGGGTTTAGTTTGGACCAAACAAACAAGCTCAAGCAAGGGAAAAGAGAGGATCCATGCAAAAGAAAACAAATAAAAATATAAACCCCACAAGTAATTCCTGAAACAACCCTCACTAATAATTATTTATTTAAAATAATTTATTTTAATAATTCCCCTCCCCGGCCTTGCCGTGGCCCTGCCGAGCACGTGAGGAAGGACAAGGTGGCGCCGAGCCGACCTGCCCCTCCCCCACGTAAGCCCCACGCCATCTACCTGCCCTCCTGTTCTTATCCCCCCCCTCCGTCTCTGCCTCGCCCAGATACTCCCCGTCCACCCCAGGAACCCTCCTCCCTCCTTCCTTCCTTCCCTAGCTCAGCCATGTCCTCCACGTCCCTCTAAACCCTAGCGCGTCCAGATCTGCAGGAGAGCGGAAGGAGCTGCGCGAGGTGCCAGCGACAGGACCGCACGCTTCCCTGCATCACCCAGGACGCGAGGAACCAGCCGTACCCCGCCGGAGCAGCCCCGCCGTGCCCGTGACCGCCAGGACGCCCCGACCTGCTGCCTCCTCGCCGATCCTCGCCACCTCAACGCCCCCGGCTACGCCGACAACACCACGGTGAGCTCCTGCGGCCTCTAGACACCCCAGCCTCTCTAGTTCGCCGTAGCCCGCGGCGTCCGTCGAACACCGTGCGTCGCGCTCGTCGCCACGGTCACCGCTTACCGTCACGCCCGGCCAGCAGGCGTGCGTCGTCCCCGCCTCTGTTCTTCGATGAAAACCGCAGCTGCGGCCGCCTCGAGCTAGCCTCGAGCGAAAGCGTAGCCCGTATCGCCTTCGCGTTTTTGGTTTTTGCGGATTGGCCGGAGACGCCGTGTTTCGCTCGCCATCGTCGTTCGAAGTCTGGCGGATCCACCGCTTGAAGGCCTTGCCAGCGGCAGCACTGCGTTTTGCGATCATCCTCCCCTTTTTCCGCTTAAAACCCGCGACCACCGACCCGCTACGGCGCCTGCGGACTTTTTGCAAAAAGGGTCCGCCGCTTCCCTTGTTTTCGGCCCGCGGTCCCTGGATCGACCACGTGTCACCACCGAGCGACCGTGCACGCGAGTGGGCCTGCTGGCGCCTGGACCCGCCTGTCAGCCTCGCAGGCTAGAGTGAGCTTCGGTGAGGAAGATCTGGCTCGTGTGTGTGTCTGCCCAGTCAGCTTAGGGACCCACCTGTCATTCTCTGGTGTAGATTTCTGCTGAGTATCAAAAGACCAATAGTTTGCTGTTTCAAAATTTTCAAACATTTTCAAATCAAATTCAATCAGTTCAAATTCAAATCTGTCCAAATTTAATTGAATTCATAACTTATTCCTGGTTTGGAATTTGAATTCAAACCTTATATGAAAAATGTTCAGTTTTTGAATTATAATTCAAATCCTTATTCAAATATTTTCAGAATTATTTTATTTAGTCCACCTTTGACTTTGACCCTAATTATTAATATTGACTTAAAATAAATTTAAATTCATATTTTCCAAATAATGCAAATAATATATGTTTTTGAATTAGAAAAATGTGAGGATTTCAAATATGTCATTCAAATTGCCTTTTGCACATTTAAAATTCCAAGTTGAATCAAATTACAACAAATGCCACTAGAACTTAAATAATTAATAACTTTTGATTTATAATTCCAAATTTAACAAATGATATGTCTAAAATGATTAGCTCGACGAGACCTTTCTGTTTATGATATCCTTGACTTCAATTGCAGCATGCATCATGTAAATATATAATATACAACAACTATTAGGACAACAAAATGTGGCCCAACCTTAATAAAATGCCTTCTTCTTGCATACCACACCTCACCCATGCCATGCTACTTATTGCCATGCAACTTGTGCATCATTCATCATGGCATGATTGGTTGCTTGTCGCATTTTATTCCTTTGCTTGTGCACTTTATTTATGTTGGCCCTTGCTTGTTTGGTTCTTCTTTCGAATAGACGCTGAGCAGGGGATATATCAAGAGAACCAGGAGCAATACCCAGATCCGCCTCTCGCTTCAACTGAGTTGCCAGGCAAGCACTTCCACATGCTTGCATACATACAGTACCTATTGCCTCTATCTTATTCTTGCATCATTGAGTCACGATTGCATTAAATTGAATCCCAAGTATGCATAGCCTTTACTTTTAAACCCCACCAAGCTTGTTCCTCCATCCCATGAGCCATTACTACAGGAGTTGTTTGGGCCATGCGAGTCGTAGAACAGCATGTGTAGGGTATGTGAGAGTCTGTTGGATAACGAGGCACCTAAACAACTTAACCTGAGTAGTAGTGGGATAACTAAAGAAAGTGGCACCGGTGAGCAACATCTGCTATTTGGTTTTTCCTGCTCACTTGTGTCCCGTAAGACCCCGAGTACTTGATTCCTGTTCCTTGATTTATCGCGCTATCCACATCCGGGAGGTATATGGGACCCCCCTGAGCCAGAGCTTGATTCCGGCTTATTTCTTGGGGCCACAAACTAGTTTGAGGTTTTATTTACTATCCTGTACTTATGCCATGCTACTGTTTTATTTAAATTGTGCGACAGATAGCACATGTACTGTTTAGGATCGGGACACGATTCCACGGTGTCGACAAGCCCAGTTTTGGGTTCCTAGTCGTTCACAGCCGTATACCCAAACCTTGAGTCCGTCTCGGAGCTTGCTTACTTCGTTGCGGGTAGCTTAATGGGGTGGCCCCCTGAAATATTTCTGAATCCTGTGATTGCTTTGTCGTGAAGGCCTCTTTGGGTTTGATTTGGTTTTCCAAGGTTGATCGGTGTGTTGCTATTGGTGCACCCGGGTAAAACTTTCGAAAGCCGTGTCCGGTTATGGACGACTTGGAGCAGTTCGATCATAGACAAGCATAACTAAAGTACCGTTTTAATCTGACTAAGTAATTTGACTAGTAAATAGTGCAACACTCATGGAATGGATAATAAAATTGCCAACGGATGGGGGGTTGTTCGTCCGCTTCCTCGTTGGTAAGCGAGGAGGAGGATGGATCTGATGAAATTACTATTATAACTGTTGTCCTTAATTTACGGACATCCGTCTATCATTGGTTAGGAGGATGGTTAGCGTTTATCTGTAGAACTGCTAGGGTTTATCTTTCGCTGCAATTGCGTCACCCCAGGTTGTGTCCCCTTTAGAGGCATTAAGACTTGCTGAGTACCCTTAGGGTCTCACACGATAAATTATTGGTTCAGATGAACAGGTACCCTCGCAGACGGATCTTTGGGTGGAAGAGGCGATGATGTGGGCAACGATCGTTCGGTGTAGAGATTTGAGAACAGGGATCCGTGAGATCTGTGGTTGGGATGTGCTTATTTCTATGGCATCTTATGCCGATTTGCTTCTTATCCGTACTCGGACTTTGTTTGCCGCTTCCGCATGATACTCTGATGTGTGCTGTATGAGGAAGTATCCTAAAATATTAGATCTATCTAGGTCATTTGTATCTTACCGTATGGCGTTGCTATATTTTCCTTTCTTTCTAGATGGTATGGCTCTGATGTACTCTTGTATGGTGGCTTGCATACATACCCACTTGTGTATGTAGTTGATCCCTTCGCCTGCCGATTACGCCGCCCGTACAGGTCCCGTTGAGATGGTAGTGGTTGGGACGGCCGAAAGGCCTACCCGTGAGTGGCTTTTGGGGCCCCACCGTACTATTTCAACCACTACCGCTCATCCAGGCTTGTATCTAGGAGCGTAATTCACCGAGGTAGTTACAATTGCTTAATGCCTCTAAAGCCACCGACAAAACCGCTCTGTAAAATTTTAAAATAATTGTTGGTTCTCTGATACCTCTCTGTAACACCCTCAGAATCGGACCTATGCAAGTTTTAGCGAAACCCGCCAAACCCGCATAGAAACGATTCAAAGGTGCCACCGAGCACTTTCGAAGGGCGGAAAGCAGTAATAACATTACACAACAGGTCCTCGATGGGACCCACGAGCAGATAAATATATGGCGACTCCATATCAAAGCGACCTGCGGTCCTCGATGGTTCTTGGCGGACTTGACGGCGATGGCGGCGAAACACGTCTCCGGCCAATCCGCAAAAACCAAAAGCGAAGAGGCGTCACGGGCTCTGATTTTTCGTTCAGGGGGCTAGCTCGGAGGCGGGCTGCAGCGTGTGGTTTTCATCGAAGAACAGAGGCAGGACGCACGCCACAGCTGCTGTTGGCGCACGCGCAGGCGGTGACCGTGGAGACGAGCGCGCACGCACGGTGTTCAATGGAGGCCGGCGGGGCTACGGCGAACTAGAGAGGGCCAGGGGTGTCTAGAGGCTGCAGGAGCTCACCGTGGTGTTGTCGGTGGCCGAGGCGTTGGTGGCGAGATCGGCGAGAGGCGGCAGGTCGGGCGTCTGGCGGTCACACAGCACGGCGGAGCTTCTCCGGCGGGGTACGGCTGGTTCCTCGCGTCCTGGGTGATGCAGGGGAAGCAGGCGAAGGTCCTGGTCGCCGTGTTTGGATCCTCTCGCCGTGCTTCAGGTTGGATCCGGTTAGGTCATTATTATCCCTCTCTGATAACCGCCAGTTGTATAGAGACTCAAGGATAGCATAAACGGAAAGGTCTCGTCGAGCTGATCATTTTAGACATATCATTTGTTAAATTTGGAATTATAAATCAAAAGTTATTAATTATTTAAGTTCTAGTGGCATTTGTGGTAATTTAATTCAACTTGGAATTTAAAATGTTCAAAAGGTAATTTAAATAGCATATTTGAAATCCTCACATTTTTCTGATCTCAATACATATATCATTTGTATTATTTGGATTTATAATTGAAAAGTTAGTTAAAATCTGATTTGAATTTGAATTTGAAATAATTAGGAAAAGATTTGAATTTAAACAGACTCAGGAAAACTTTTTATACTCAGCCTAATTAACCCCAGACGCTTACGGGTGGGCCAGGAACTCATGGCCCCTTGATGGTGACGACGAGGGGCTGGGTTGCTTCCCAGAAAACCTGGGAGCCTTTTTGCAAAACGACACCGACGCTGACAGGTGGGATCCGAGGGACGGCGGGTTTAGGCGGGAGAAAATTCGAGGACCTAAACGCAAAACGCCAATTCCTGTCGGAACGGCAGCGGCGCGCCGCTCTGCTGGCATCTGCAAACGGCCGGCGTTCAGACGACGATGGCGACGCCGTCGCTGATCTAAACGACATGACCCCAAAACGAAAAATGCTAAGGGGATCACGGACTACAACTTTGGTTCGGGATGCTAGCACGGAGGAGGACCGCAGCGTGCGGGGCAGGGCGATGAATAACGCCGGATCTCACTGCTGCAGAGGCTGCTTGCCGGTCGGCTGACGCGCGCTGCGCCGCCTTTCGCAGCCTTGGCGGAGCTACGGCGCCTGAGAGGAGATGCTCTTATGCGGGAGAAGCGGAGCTCACGGCGGCTTCGTCGGCAGTTGGCGAGGCTCGGGGAGGTACGGATCTGCCGGCGGGCTCGTGGCGAGAAGAGTCAGATCCCTTCGTCCATGGCGACGGCGGCGGTGCTCGGTGGCTTCCCAGCTGCCTCCTCTGGTACTAGCCGCCTGGGGAGGTGCAGGGGGTCTTGTCGGCGCCTCCGTGGGTCTCGGGGAGCAGCAGACGCGCAGATCGCAGCCGGTCGAGGCGTCTAGGGTTTGGGCTACGGTGGAGAGGGGAGATTCGTCAGGGAAGGAAGAAGGGAGGTGGGGAGGCGAGGTAGGTTCTCTGGGGTTAAGGCGAGGCAGAGAGGGGGGTGAAGGCCGAAGATAAGGACGGGCAGGTAGATGGCGTGGGGGAAGGGAGGTGGCTTCGGTCGCTTTTGCACCTCACGTGCATGGTGCGGCCAGGAGGGGAGCTGGGCATGGGCTAGCAGCCAGGTAGGGCCAGGGGGACTGCAGGTGGGCCAGGGTAAGGGGGAGCTCGGGTGGGACCAGGTCGAGCAGGAGGTGGGTCGGGTTGGAGGGAACTTGTGGCCGAGAGAGGAGGAGAGCTAGAGGTCGAGCTAGGGTTAGATAGGAGGGGTAGATAGCAAAATGTTTACCTAAAACTATTATGTTGATGGTGGGCTAAACTTAATTATATTTCCTTCAATCTGGTAAGGAAGTGCAACGTTTTCAATCCTCTTCTCAAAATTCAAACTAGGATTCACGTGTTCTGGGTTTCCGTAGTACCATAGGTTGTGTGTGTGTGTGTGTGTAATCCCTTGTCTATCTGTTGCATCCAAGTGGTTATCTTATCTGCCTTTGGTTATCAACAGTTGGTACATTCCATACCGACAGGCTTTTGCAAACCGACGCAATCTGTCTTCTCTTTGTATCCGACGCTATCTTGTTTGGGGTGTTCGTTTCCGTAGTTACCAATCTTTAGGTTCAACATGAGAAGAAGGGGTTAGGATATGTGTTCCACTTGTTCATGTGCGGAGTAATGATTTGAGTGCGGGATGGAGTCGCGACCATACCACTACTTTTATCATTCGCTTTTGTATATTGAATCGGTAGAGTCACTAATCTTGATTCGTTAAGTAATTTTGCACATCTATTGGTATTTTAATGCCGAAATTTGGGGAAAATTTTTCTTTGATATATTTGTGTACCACACTCCTTTTCAGTCGTGTGCGATATGCTTAATATCTTTTAGGTGCTTTGAACTTTGTTGATATTTTAATATCATCTCAGTAAATTGTATCCTTTAATCTTGGTTAATTCCATCTTGGTACTATTTTGGATTATTATCATCTTCCATTATAGTCTTGACTTGAGTTTATTTCAATGACGGGATGGCTCCACCACCTTGGATGATGAGGACATACCTCAGGAAATGGGCTCATGTTGTCAAACATCGCTAATGCTTTGGCAGCAATGCAAGAGAACCAATGACGCTTTGAGGAGAGTGTCGGAGAAAGCAGTTTGCTCCACTTCCTCCACCTCCCAAGCGAGGAGACATCAAGAGCTTCCTCAAATTCAACCCTCGTCGGTTTGATGTTTCGATCGACCTCGGGCCGCGGATGATTGGCTGCGTGAGATGTCAAGGTTGCTCGAGGCTAGCGATGTTCCGGGCGAGTGGGTCAAGTGTGCTACTCACCTTCGAAGGAGATGCTCTCTGGTGGGAGAACTACTTGAAGGCAAGCCTTGGTTTCCGACCAACTTGGGAAAGGTTCACTGGAGCGTTCAAAGAGCGGTTTCTCTCGAGATTGTAATGGAAAGGATGAAGGAAGCATTTCTCAACTTTGAAGCAAGGAAATGATAACGTCAACACCTATATCGGGAACTTCATGAATCTCTCGTTATGGTGGTGATGAGGTATCGATGACAAGAATAAGCGAAGAGGTTGAGGCAAGGGCTCAATGCGTCGATCAAGTATGCAATCACACATGCAAGGCCGGCAACTTTCACGGAACTACAGCACACGCCTGCAAGAGGCAAGCGAGGCAAGTGTTTGAGGAGTCCAAGAAACACAACAGGGATGCATCAAGCTCTGCAGTTATGCCAGCTCCTTCTAAGCGGCGTGTCTGGGTTCCTAACACCCCACCGTCGCTCCCGGCTTCACCAAGACCTGCAAGTTACGCGTCAAGGCCACCAAACTTCACCACTGCGGCTCCCAGGGGCTACAACCACCACTACCCTGGAGCGCCTGGCGGAGTCCACAGCTATGCTCCACGTCCACCTGGTGTCTGCTTCGTGTGTGGAGATCCTGGACATCAAAACTGGAACTGTCCGATGAAGAACAAAGCTCTCCCTCCACCCCCGCCAAGATCTGTAGCAAGCTCTCCTTCGGTTTGTGCACCACCACCTCGGGCTCTCAACATCAACACCAAGCCCGGGTCTGCGGTTGTTCGTGCCAACTGTGTCAACGCCACTCAAGCTGAGCACGCACCTGGAGTTGTGATGGGTATGCTTTCCGTTAACTCAGTCCCTGCACGAGTTTTGTTCGATTCTGGTGCATCGCATTCTTTTGTTTCTATAAAGTTTGCAAGTGAGAATGGGTTAGCGTCAGATCCTCTTCCCAAGCGGTTAATGGTTCTTTCTCCTGGGGCAACAATGGCAGCTTCTAAAATCAGTCATGGCAATCAAGTTGAAATTGGTGGCTCTTCATTCTCGGCTTCTTTAATTGTTCTGGGCAATTCTGACATTGATGTCATCTTGGGCATGGATTGGTTAACGGCAAATGCAGCTGTGATTGATTGTCTTTGAGCTCGGTTTCTACGAAGATTCACGAAGGCCATATAGTTTTTCTCCAAGTCGACTCCTGCTGTCCGGCTCTTCTCCTTGGCAGCTCGAATGATGATGCTATGCAAGCTATTGAGTGTACCGGTGGTCTGAGTTCCCGGATGTTTTTCTGAAGAGTTGCGGTATGCCTCCGGATCGTGAGGTTGAGTTCGTGATTGAGCTTGAACTGGAGCGGCTCCTATCTCCAAGCGGCCTTATAAAATGGGTCCTTCCGAGTTGGTGAACTCAAACGACAACTTGATGAACAAGAGAAGTTGGGTTTCATTCAACACAAGACTTCGTCTTGGGGTAGCCCAACAATATTTGTGAAGAAGCATGAGAACCGATAGGTCAGGTGTTGACTACCGGGCTCTCAATGCTAAAACAATCAAGAACAAATATCCTCTCCAGCGGATTAATGATCTATTCGATCGACTATTTGGGCTGTGGTGTTCTCTAAGCTGGACTTGAGAAGTGGTTATCACCAAATCAAGATTCGCAAGGAAGATGTGCCCAAAACAGCTTTCACCACCCGCTATGGCCTGTATGAGTACACGGTCATGTCCTTGGTCTCACCAACGCACTTTGCTACCTTCTCGAGGTGATGAACTCCGTTTTCATGGAGTACCTTGATAAGTTTGTCGTGGTCTATCTGGATGACATTACGGTCTATTCCAAGTCTAAGGAAGAGCATGAAGAACACTGCGGTGTGTCCTAAACAAGCTTCGTGAGAACCGCTTGTATGCAAAGTTCTCAAAGTGTGAGTTACGGCTGAAGTAACCTATCTAGGTCATGTTATCTCTGCCAAGGGCATTGCGATCAACCGGAAACCGTGAAGACAATTGTTGAATGGCTTCCTCTGTTAATGTCAAGGAAGTGGAGTTTCCTCGGTTTGGCTAGTTATTGCCGCTTGCTCGTAACTTCTCAAAGATAGCGAAGCCTCTTACGATCTCCTCAAGAAAGGCAAGAAATACTGTGGACTCCTGCGTGTCAAGCAAGTTTTGATACTCTCAAAGATAAACTCACTTCCACGCGGTCTTGGTTCCTCGGATACATCTAAGCCTTTCGGATATTCGTGGACGCCTCTTTGCAAGGATTGGGTGCGGTCCTTATGCAAGAGAAAGCAGTGGTTGCTTATGCCTCGTCAGTTGAAGACGCATGAGATCAACTATCCCACACATGACCTCGAGCTAGCAGCAGTTGTCTTTGCTTTGAAGCTATGGAGGCACTACTTGCTTGGTAACCGTTGTGAGATCTTCTCTGACCACAAGAGTTTGAAGTATATCTTCACACAGCCTGATCTCAACCTTCGGCAGAGGAGATGGATTGAAGCAATCAATGACTTTGATGTGACCATCAACTACACTCCGGGCAAAGCCAATGTGATGGCAGATGCGCTTAGCCGTAAAGCTTATGTTAACAACCTCATGGTGGAAGAGCAACAACCTCTCTTGTGCGAGGAATTCCGTCAGCTCAACCTGGAAATTGTGGAACAAGGGCATCTCCTGAACCTTCTGGCTACTCCTCTCTTGGAAGAAAAGATTCGCTCTCGTCAGCTTGGTGATCCGCACACCAAAAAGCTCATCTCTAAACTTGAGCTTCCGAAGTATGAGTCCTTCCACGTGGATGATCAAGGCACGCTGTTCTTTGAGCACCGGATGTTTGTTCCAAACTACCCGGGTCTGAGAGAGCAAGTTCTCAAGGAGGCGCATGATTCGGTTCTTTCTATCCATCCTGGCAGCACAAAGATGTACATGGACTTGAAAACACAATACTGGTGGCACAGGTTGAAGCGGTATTGTGCAAAGTATGTCTCGAGAATGTGATGTCATGCAGCAGTCAAGGCTGTCCATCGAAACGTTCGGTATTCTACAGCCATTGAAACCTCCGAATGGAAATGGGAGAAAGTAGAGATGGACTTCATCACTGGCTTTCCAAGGTCGCAGAAGGGCAACAATGCAATTTTGTTGTCATCGACAGGCTTTCTAAAGTGGCTCATTTCTTCCCGATCAAAGAAACAATTTACGGAATTGATTGGTGAGCTCTATATCAGCAATTGTCTCTCTGTATGGGGTTCCACTTGAAATCAGTTCAGACCGTGGAAGCATCTTCACTTCAAAGTTCTGGGAGAGTTTCCAAAATGCTTTGGGAACAAAGTTGAACTTCAGCACTGCTTACCACCCTCAGTCGCAAGGACAAGTCGAAAGGATCAATCAGATTCTGGAGGATATGCTTCGAGCTTGCGTCATCTCTTTTGGCATGAAGTGGGAGGAATGCCTTCCATATGCTGAGTTCTCCTACAACAACAGCTTCCAAAAGAGTCTAAAGATGGCACCATTTGAGGCTCTCTATGGTCGCAAGTGCAGAACTCCGATTGGTTGGTCAGGTGCAGGAGAAAGAATCTGGTTTGGCCCTGACATTGTAACCCAAGCAGAGGAGAAGGTGCATATCATTCTGGAGAACCTGAAGATTGCTCAGAGTCGTCAGAAGAGCAACTATGACAGGAAACACACGGATATGGTATATGCCCCTGGTGATCTCGTCTACCTTCGTGTCACTCCCATGAGAGGAACACACCGCTTCGGTATCAAAGGAAAGTTGGCTCCTAGATACATCTGTCCATTCAAGGTTCGTGGTAGAAGAGGAGAAGTTGCTTATGCCCTGGAGCTCCCGGAAAACTCAAAGTCCATGATGTTTTCACATCTCTCACTCAAGAAGTGTTTCAAAGATCCGGCGGGACCGTGGATCATGAGCTAATCGATCTCCAAGAAGACCTGTCTTATCAAGAACACCCACCAAAATCCTTGAGACCCATGAGAAGGACTGCAACAAGTCCATCAAGTTACGCAAGGTGCAGTGGTCACACCATTACATTGATGAAGCCACTTGGGAGCGTGAAGATGAACTCCGTGTCAACTATCCTACCCTCTTTGTGTCTTCTTCTTCTTCCTAGAATCTCGGGGCGAGATTCCTGTTTAGTGGGGGAGAGTTGTAGCATCCCAGTTGTCTAACACCTGTAATGCTACTTGTTCTAGTAATAAAAATGGCCACTTCCAACATATAATTGTTGCATCATCATCATGTCATGCTCATGTCATCATGTCACCTTGCATTTGAGCATCATATAAAACCCCTTCTTGTTTGGTTCTTATCTCATGTGCATTATTAATTGTAGTTGCCTCTTGATATTGCATTTGGATCTTGATATATTGCTAAATGCCCAAGTTGATTTGGGGGCATATCTCTTATTAACTCCACCACCTTTGCTTCACCACCTTATAATTCCACCATCCAATTAATATGAGATTGGCATTTTATTTGAGTTTACCTCTAGCTCATGTTGGTTGGTTGGATTCCACCCATAATCTTTTGCTTGGCCTTACTCCACTTTTGGGGATGCACATGAATAAATGCCATGGGATTATATTTTGTTTTCACAAGGTTAAGACATGGCATTTAATATGGATGCATGGACCATGCAAGCACCACCTTTGGCTAGCCCTTTGAATTTTTATTTGTTTTCTTTTGCATGGATCCTCTCTTTTCCCTTGCTTGAGCTTGTTTGTTTGGTCCAAACTAAACCCATACCCCACCAAAACCCTCCTCTTAATCTAAACCTACCCTAATCACCATCCACATCCATGCATGCACATGTGATCATGTGGGTGTGCATGAGCCTAAACCCCATCTATCTACCCTCCTATATAACCCTAGCTAACATGTTCTTATCCACCCCCCCAAACCTAAACCTAGGCCGAGCCCATCCCTCTCCCTCTCTCGGTCCTCTCTCTCTCTCTGCCAGCGTGCCCCCACCCTAGCTTCCTCCACAGACCCACCTGGCAGCCTCCCTCTCCCCTCCCCGGCCTTGCCGTGGCCCTGCCGAGCACGTGAGGAAGGACAAGGTGGCGCCGAGCCGACCTGCCCCTCCCCCACGTAAGCCCCACGCCATCTACCTGCCCTCCTGTTCTTATCCCCCCCCTCCGTCTCTGCCTCGCCCAGATACTCCCCGTCCACCCCAGGAACCCTCCTCCCTCCTTCCTTCCTTCCCTAGCTCAGCCATGTCCTCCACGTCCCTCTAAACCCTAGCGCGGCCAGATCTGCAGGAGAGCGGAAGGAGCTGCGCGAGAGGGTGCCCACGGCGACCAGGACCTTCGCCTGCTTCCCCTGCATCACCCAGGACGCGAGGAACCAGCCGTACCCCGCCGGAGCAGCCCCGCCGCCGCCGTGCCCGTGACCGCCAGGACGCCCCGACCTGCTGCCTCCTCGCCGATCCTCGCCACCTCAACGCCCCCGGCTACGCCGACAACACCACGGTGAGCTCCTGCAGCCTCTAGACACCCCCTGGCCCTCTCTAGTTCGCCGTAGCCCGCCGGCCTCCGTCGAACACCGTGCGTGCGCGCTCTTCGCCACGGTCACCGCGCTGCGCCCGGCCGGCGGCGTGGCGTCGCCTCATGTTCTTCGATGAAAACCACGCTACTGCCGCCTCGAGCTAGCCCTGAACAGCGTAGCCCGTATCGCCCTCTTCGTTTTTGGTTTTTGCGGATTGGCCGGAGACGCCGTGTTTCGCTCGCCATCGTCGTTCGAAGTCGGCGGATCCACCGCTTGTGGCGCCACGCAGCGGCTCTGACGTTTTGCGGATCAACCTCCCCTTTTTCCCGCTTAAAACCCGCCACCGACCGCTACCGGCGCTGTGGGCTTTTTGCAAAAGGGTCATTGCTTCCTCGTTTCCTACCCGCGGTCCCTGGATCGTCCACGTGTCGTCGGTAGGCGCTGCGCACGCAGATGAACTTCTTGGCGCTGGACACTTTGTCGACCTCGGCGGCTAGAGTGAGCCGGTGAGGAAGATCTGCTCGTGTGTGTCGCCATCGACTAAGGGACCCACCTGTCATCCTCTGGTGTAGGTTTCTGCTGAGTATCAAAAGACCAATAGTTTGCTGATTCAAAATTTTCAAACATTTTCAAATCAAATTCAAAACAGTTTAAATTCAAATCTGTCCAAATTTAATTGAATTTATAACTTATTCCTAGTTTGGAATTTGAATTCAAACCTTATATGAAAAATGTTCAGTTTTTGAATTATAATTCAAATCCTTATTCAAATATTTTCAGAATTATTTTATTTAGTCCACCTTTGACTTTGACCCTAATTATTAATATTGACTTAAAATAAATTTAAATTTATATTTTCAAATAATGCAAATAATATATGTTTTTGAATCAGAAAAAATATAAGGTTTTCAAATATGCCATTCAAATTGCCTTTTGCACATTTAAAATTCCAAGTTGAATCAAATTACAACAAATGCCACTAGAACTTAAATAATTAATAACTTATGATTTATAATTCCAAATTTAACAAATGATATGTCTAAAATGATCAGCTCGACGAGACCTTTCTGTTTATGCTATCCTTGACTTCAATTGCAGCATGCATCATATAAAAATATAGTGTACAGCAACTGTTATGACAACAAATGTGAACCAAAACCCCCTTAAAATGCTATTTCTTGTCTTCCACGCCTCACCCATGCCATGCTACTTTAATGCCATGCAAATTGTGCATCATTCATCATGGCATGATTGTTTGCTTGACGCATCTTATTCATATGCTTGTGCTCTATATTCATGTTGGCCTTGTTTGTTTGGTTTTTCTCGGATAGACACCGAAAGGGGATATATCAAGAGAACCAGGAGCACTACCCAGATCCGTCTCTCGCTTCAACTGAGTTGCCAGGCAAGCACTTCCACATGCTTGCATACATACAGTACCTATTGCCTCTATCTTATTCTTGCATCATTGAGTCGCGATTGCATTAAATTGAATCCCAAGTATGCATGGTCTTTACTTTTAAACCCCACCAAGCTTGTTCCTCCATCCCATGAGCCATTACTACAGGAGTTGTTTGAGCCATGCGAGTCATAGAACAGCATGTGTAGGGTATGTGAGAGTCTGTTGGATAACGAGGTACCTAAACAACTTAACCTGAGTAGTAATGGGATAACTAATGAAAGTGGCATTGGTGAGCAACATCTGCTATTTGGTTTTTCCTGCTCACTGGTGTCCCGTAAGACCCCGAGTACTTGATTCCTGTTCCTTGATTTATCGCGCTATCCACATCCGGGAGGTATATGGGACCCCCCTGAGCCAGAGCTTGATTCAGTCTTATTTCTTGGGAACACAAACTAGTTTGAGGTTTTATTTACTATCCTGTACTTATGCCATGCTACTTCTGTATTTAAATTGTGCGGAGATAGCACCTTTGTCTTTATTTAGGTAAGCGGAGTGATTACGGTATCGACACCCGAAGTTTTGGGTTCCGATCGCTTCTGACCATTGTCGCAAACCTTGAGTCCGTCTCGAGCTAGCCTACTCCGCTATGGTGTACTCAAGGGGTGGCCCCTGAAATATTTCTGAATCTGTGATTGCTTTGTCGTGAAGGCCTCGTTGGGTTTTGATTTGGTTTTCAAGGCTGATCGGCGTGTGTTGCTATTGGTGCACCGCCGGGTAAAACTTTACGAAATCCGTGTCCGCGGTTATGGACGACTTGGAGCACAGTTCTCGATCATAGACAAGCATAACTAAAGTACCGTTTAACGACTAAGTAATTTGACTAGTAAATAGTGCAACACTCATGGAATGGTTAATAAAATTGCCAGCGGATGGGGGTTGTTCGTCCGCTTCCTCGTTGGTAGCGAGGAGGAGGATGGATCGATGAAATTACTATTATAAGCATTGTCTTTATTTCACGGACATCCGCTATCCTTTGGTTAGGCGGATGGTTAGCGTTATCTGTAGAACTGCTAGGGTTTATCTTTATTGCAATTCGTCACCCAGGTTGTGTCCCCTTTAGAGGCATTAAGACTTCTTGAGTACCCTTAGGGTCTCACACGATAAATTATTGGTTCGGATGAATGGTACCCTCGCAGACGGATCTTTGGGTGGAAGAGGCGATGATGTGGGCAACGATCGTTCGGTGTAGAGATTTCGAACGGGATCCGTGAGATCTGTGGTTGGGATGTGCTTATTTCTATGGCATCTTATGCCGATTTGCTTCTTATCCGTACTCGGACTTTGTTTGCCGCTTCCGCATGATACTCTGATGTGTGCTGTATGAGGAAGTATCCTAAAATATTAGATCTATCTAGGTCATTTGTATCTTGCCGTATGGCGTTGCTATATTTCCTTTCTTTCTAGATGGTATGGCTCTGATGTACTCTTGTATGGTGGCTTGCATACATACTCATTTGTGTATGTATTTGATCCCTTCGCCTGCCGATTACGCCGCCCGTACAGGTCCCGATGAATTGGAAGTGGTTGGGATGGCCGAAAGGTCTACTCGTGAGTGGCTTTTGGGGCCCCACCGTACTATTTCAACCACTACCGTTCATCCAGGCTTGTAGCTAGGAGCGTAATTCACCGAGGTAGTTACAATTGGTATCAGAGCTGAATAAAAGCCTTAGTACCATAGGTTTTATATTTAATTAATATTTAATCATCTCAGCCTGATCTCAACCTTCGGCAGAGGAGGTGGATTGAAGCAATCAATGACTTTGATGTGACCATCAACTACACTCCGGGCAAAGCCAATGTGATGGCAGATGCGCTTAGCCGTAAAGCTTATGTTAACAACCTCATGGTGGAAGAGCAACAACCTCTCTTGTGCGAGGAATTCCGTCAGCTCAACCTGGAAATTGTGGAACAAGGGCATCTCCTGAACCTTCTGGCTACTCCTCTCTTGGAAGAAAAGATTCGCTCTCGTCAGCTTGGTGATTCGCACACCAAAAAGCTCATATCTAAACTTGAGCTTCCGAAGTATGAGTCCTTCCACGTGGATGATCAAGGCACGCTGTTCTTTGAGCACCGGATGTTTGTTCCAAACTACCCGGGTCTAAGAGAGCAAGTTCTCAAGGAGGCGCATGATTCGGTTCTTTCTATCCATCCTGGCAGCACAAAGATGTACATGGACTTGAAAACATTATACTGGTGGCCTGGGTTGAAACGGTATTGTGCAAAGTATGTCTCGGAATGTGATGTCTGTCGCAGAGTCAAGGCTGTCCATCAGAAACCGTTCGGTCTTCTACAGCCATTGAAACCTCCGGAATGGAAATGGGAGATAGTAGAGATGGACTTCATCACTGGCTTTCCAAGGTCACAGAAGGGCAACAATGCAATTTTTGTTGTCATCGACAGGCTTTCTAAAGTGGCTCATTTTTTCCCAGTCAAGGAAACAATTTACGGAATTGATTGGTGAGCTCTATATCAATGTAATTGTCTCTGTATGGGGTTCCACTTGAAATCAATTCGACCGTGGGAGCATCTTCACCTCAAAGTTGGGAAAGTTTCCAAAATGCTTTGGGAACAAAGTTGAACTTCAACCTCGCTACCACCCTCACCAAGGGCAAGTGGAAAGGATCAATCAGATTCGGAGGATATGCTTCGGCTTGCGTCATCTCTTTTGGCATGAAGTGGGAGGAATGCCTTCCATATGCTGAATTCTCCTACAACAACGACTTCGGAAGAGTCTGAAGATGGCACCATTTGAGGCTCTCTATGGTCGCAAGTGCAGAACTCCGATTGGTTGGTCAGGTGCAGGAGAAAGAATCTGGTTTGGCCCTGACATCGTAACTCAGGCAGAGGAGAAGGTGCATATCATTCTGGAGAACCTGAAAATTGCTCAAAGTCGTCAGAAGAGCAATTATGACAGGAAGCACACGGACATGGTGTATGCCCCTGGTGATCTCGTCTACCTTCGTGTCACTCCCATGAGAGGTACACACCGTTTCAGTATCAAAGGAAAGTTGGCTCCTAGATACATCGGTCCTTTCAAGGTTCGTGGTAGAAGAGGAGAAGTTGCTTATGCCCTGGAGCTCCCGGAAAAACTCAAAGTCCATGATGTTTTCCACATCTCTCAGCTCAAGAAGTGCTTCAAAGATCCCGGCAGGACCGTGGATCATGAGCTAATCGATCTCCAAGAAGACCTATCTTATCAAGAACACCCCACCAAAATCCTTGAGACCGAAGAACGAAGGACTCGCAACAAGTCCATCAAGTTCTGCAAGGTGCAGTGGTCACACCATTCTGTTGATGAAGCCACATGGGAGCGTGAAGATGAACTCCGTGCCAACCATCCTTCTCTCTTTGTGTCTTCTTCTTCTTCCTAGAATCTCGGGGCGAGATTCCTGTTTAGTGGGGGAGAGTTGTAGCATCCCAGTTGTCTAACACCTGTAATGCTACTTGTTCTAGTAATAAATAGGGCCACTTCCAACATATAATTGTTGCATCATCATCATGTCATGCTCATGTCATCATGTCACCTTGCATTTGAGCATCATATAAAACCCCTTCTTGTTTGGTTCTTATCTCATGTGCATTATTAATTGTAGTTGCCTCTTGATATTGCATTTGGATCTTGATATATTGCTAAATGCCCAAGTTGATTTGGGGGGCATATCTCTTATTAACTCCACCACCTTTGCTTCACCACCTTATAATTCCACCATCCAATTAATATGAGCTTGGCATTTTATTTGAGTTTACCTCTAGCTCATGTTGGTTGGTTGGATTCCACCCATAATCTTTTGCTTGGCCTTACTCCACTTTTGGGGATGCACATGAATAAATGCCATGGGATTATATTTTGTTTTCACAAGGTTAAGACATGGCATTTAATATGGATGCATGGCCCATGCAAGCACCACCTTTGGCTAGCCCTTTGAATTTTATTTGTTTTCTTTTGCATGGATCCTCTCTTTTCCCTTGCTTGAGCTTGTCTGTTTGGTCCAAACTAAACCCATACCCCACCAAAACCCTCCTCTTAATCTAAACCTACCCTAATCACCATCCACATCCATGCATGCACATGTGATCATGTGGGTGTGCATGAGCCTAAACCCCCACATCCTTCTCCCTACCTCTTTTCTTTTTGATCTTGCTTGGTCTTTGAATGGACCATGCATGATTCAAAAATCCCTAGCTCTATCTTTTTCTCTTGGCTTGAACCATGTTGTTCTTGCTCAAAATTCTACCACCACATCTCTCTCTCTCTCTCTCTCTCTCTCTCTCTCTCTCTCTCTCTCTTTTTCTTGTCTTGATCTTGTTAGAGCTTGTCTAGTGCATGGTTTGGTCTTGCCCAAATAACCCTAGCATCTATCCTCTCCCTCTCAAAAACCAACCCTAAGCCACCCCCATACCCCAATCTAGCTAAACCTAAACCCCATCTATCTACCCTCCTATATAACCCTAGCTAACATGTTCTTATCCACCCCCCCAAACCTAAACCTAGGCCGAGCCCATCCCTCTCCCTCTCTCGGTCCTCTCTCTCTCTGCCAGCGTGCCCCCACTCTACCTTCATCCCCAGACCCACCTGGCAGCCTCCCTCTCCCCTCCCCGGCCTTGCCGTGGCCCTGCCGAGCACGTGAGGAAGGACAAGGTGGCGCCGAGCCGACCTGCCCCTCCCCCACGTAAGCCCCATGCTATCTACCTGCCCTCCTGTTCTTATCCCCCTCGTCTCGCCTCGAGATACTCCCGTCCACCCCAGGAACCCTCCTCCCTCCTTCTTTCCTTCCCTAGCTCAGCCATGTCCTCCACGTCCCTCTAAACCCTAGCGCGGCCAGATCTGCAGGAGAGCGGAAGGAGCTGCGCGAGAGGGTGCCCAGGACTGTGACCTTTGCTTCCCTGCATCACCCAGGACGCGAGGAACCAGCCGTACCCCGCCGGAGCAGCCCCGCCGCCGCCGTGCCCGTGACCGCCAGGACGCCCCTACCTGCTGCCTCCTCGCCGATCCTCGCTACCTCAACGCCCCCGGCTACGCCGACAACACCACGGTGAGCCCCTGCAGCCTCTAGACACCTCCTGGCCCTCTCTAGTTCGCCGTAGCCCCGCCGGCCTCCGTCGAACACCGTGCGTGCGCGCTCGTCGCCACGGTCACCGCTGCAGGCGCCCGAAGCAATGTGGCGCGTCCTGCCTCTGTTCTTCGATGAAAACCACGCGCTGCAGCCTGCCTCCGAGCTAGCCCCCTGAACGAAAACTGTAGCCCGTATCACCCTCATCGTTTTTGGTTTTTGCGGTTTGGTCGGAGACGCCGTGTTTCGCTCGCCATCGTCGTTCGAAGTCCGGCCAGATCCACCGCCGCGGCGCCTTGTGACTCTGCATGTTTGCGGATCGCCTCCTTTTTCCGCTAAAACCCACCGACCGCGCCTACGGCGCTGTGGGATTTTTGCAAAAAGGGTCCGCTGCTTCCCTCGTCTCCTACCCGCGGTCCCTGGATCGTCCACGTGTCGTCGGTGGCGCGGCACACGCGAGTGGGCTTGGCGCCTGGACCGCATTTGGCTAGAGTGAGCTTCGGTGAGGAAGATCTGGCTCGTGTGTGTGTGTCTGCCCAGTCAGCTAAGGGACCCACTTGTCATCCTCTGGTGTAGGTTTCTGCTGAGTATCAAAAGACCAATAGTTTGCTGATTCAAAAATTTCAAACATTTTCAAATCAAATTCAAATCAGTTCAAATTTAATTGAATTCATAACTTATTCCTGGTTTGGAATTTGAATTCAAACCTTATATGAAAAATGTTCAGTTTTTGAATTATATTTCAAATCCTTATTCAAATATTTTCAGAATTATTTTATTTAGTCCACCTTTGACTTTGACCCTAATTATTAATATTGACTTAAAATAAATTTAAATTTATATTTTCAAATAATGCAAATAATATATGTTTTTGAATCAGAAAAAATGTAAGGTTTTCAAATATGCCATTCAAATTGCCTTTTGCACATTTAAAATTCCAAGTTGAATCAAATTACAACAAATGCCACTAGAACTTAAATAATTAATAACTTTTGATTTATAATTCCAAATTTAACAAATGATATGTCTAAAATGATCAGCTCGACGAGACCTTTCTATTTATGCTATCCATGACTTCAATTGCAGCATGCATCATACAAAAATATAGTGTACAGCAACTGTTATGACAACAAATGTGAACCAAAACCCCCTTAAAATGCTATTTCTTGTCTTCCACGCCTCACCCATGCCATGCTACTTTAATGCCATGCAAATTGTGCATCATTCATCATGGCATGATTGTTTGCTTGACGCATCTTATTCATATGCTTGTGCTCTATATTCATGTTGGCCTTGTTTGTTTGGTTTTTCTCGGATAGACACTGAGCAGGGGATATATCAAGAGAACCAGGAGCACTACCCAGATCCGTCTCTCGCTTCAACTGAGTTGCCAGGCAAGCACTTCCACATGCTTGCATACATACAGTACCTATTGCCTCTATCTTATTCTTGCATCATTGAGTCGCGATTGCATTAAATTAAATCCCAAGTATGCATGGCCTTTACTTTTAAACCCCACCAAGCTTGTTCCTCCATCCCATGAGCCATTACTACAGGAGTTGTTTGAGCCATGCGAGTCGTAGAACAGCATGTGTAGGGTATGTGAGAGTCTGTTGGATAACGAGGTACCTAAACAACTTAACCTGAGTAGTAATGGGATAACTAATGAAAGTGGCATTGGTGAGCAACATCTGATATTTGGTTTTTCCTGCTCACTGGTGTCCCGTAAGACCCCGAGTACTTGATTCCCGTTCCGAGATTATTTCGCGCTATCCACATCCGGGAGGTATATGGGACCCCCCTGAGCCAGAGCTTGATTCATTCTTATTTCTTGGGGCCACAAACTAGTTTGAGGTTTTATTTACTATCCTGTACTTATGCCATGCTACTTATGTATTTAAATTGTGCGACAGATAGCACCTATACTATTTAGGATCGGGACACGATTCCGCGGTGTCGACAAGCCCAGTTTGGGTTCCCGTCGTTCCTGACCGTCTACCCAAACCTTGAGTCCGTCTTGAGCTTGCTTACTTTGTTATGGTCTACTCAATGGGGTGGCCCCCTGAAATATTTCTGAATCCTGTGATTGCTTAGTCGTGAAAGCCTCGTTGGGTTTTGATTTGGTTTTTCCGAGGTTGATCGAGCGTGTGTTGCTATTGGTGCACCCCGGCCGGGTAAAACTTTCTAAAAGCCGTGTCCGCAAGTACAACCGAGGAACTCACACAGTTGGCAGTTTTATTTATTCAGTTATCGTTGCAGCAATTACTAGTCAGGTTTAGATAATCATCCTGATAAAGTACGCAGTGGGCACTTTTAGTTAACCATTCCGTTGTAGTTGCAACAATTACTAATCAGATGCAAGTAGCATGAGATAAATCCAAAACCCAGCAGTTGTTGGTACTTTTATTAGCCATTCCGTTGTAGTTGCAATACTTACTAGTCAGGTACAATGGTCGCAAGCGACACTCCAACAAGCAATTGTGGGCAGTATTAATTAGCCATTCCATTAGAGTGAAGCTGATTACTAGTCATTATAAAGTCAAATTTATAGCAATAAACTTTAGCTATGCTTGTCTACGGTCGAGATACTGTGCTCCAAGTCGTCCATATCCGCGGACACGGCTTTCAGAAAGTTTTACCCGGCCGGGGTGCACCAATAGCAACACACGCTCGATCAACCTCGGAAAAACCAAATCAAAACCCAACGAGGCTTTCACGACTAAGCAATCACAGGATTCAGAAATATTTCAGGGGCCACCCATTGAGTAGACCCATAGCGGAGTAAGCAAGCTCGAGACGGACTCAAGGTTTGGGTAGACGGTCAGGAACATCGGGAACCCAAAGCTGGGCTTGTCGACACCGCGGAATCGTGTCCCGATCCTAAATGCAGGTGCTATCGGCACAATTTAAATACATAAGTAGCATGGCATAAGTACAGGATAGTAAATAAAACCTCAAACTAGTTTGTGGACCCAAGAAATAAGACTGAATCAAGCTCGCTCGGGGGTCCCATACCTCCGGATGTGGATAGCGATAAATCAAGGAACAGTATCAAGTACTCGGGGTCCCACGGACACAAGTGGGCGTTCGAAACCAAATATTATCTATCACCCACCGATGCCTCGCTTACTTCAATTTTAGTTGTTAAACAGGAATTAAAGTGAGCGATAAGTAAAGCTATGATCATCTCCAACAACAACATGCGACAATACATCAACAATCGCCTTTGGGTAATCGACACGCATAAACACTTGAGCAAGCGACTACGACGCTAAGTCCAACTATCTACCAAACAATAGGTAATAGGATGTGTCCAAGGCAATATAGGGCTGCACGGTATATCATGTGCGGAAACTAAGCATCGCAACGAGATAGAAATAGATCAACAGGAGGAATAAATACTATAAAAGTAAGATAGGTAGAAAGGGAGATGCTCTTTGAAAACATTGCCGAAGGTTCAACCGACGATCGGGGCGAAGCTCACATCAACTCAACGGCCTTATCCGCGAAGAAGCAAAACACTAGAATAAACACCAGATGCAATATTTAAGATTACGGCAGAAGATCGGGCATGATGCATGTATGATGTATGGCATGGTGAAGGTGTGATGCAATTAGGTCATATTAAGCGGAACCGGGGTCCCGACAATTAAATAGGTGGTGCATGTTGTTTAGCTACCCCGCAATTAAATGTTGTTATAACAAGGCAAGATAAGATACCGGTTCGCTACACAAATTTAAATGAGGCCAATATAAGGCTAGATTTGCCCGCATATGGGCCCCATATTTAATTATGCAGTGAATCGGCATAAGGCCCCCAAACCACAGACAAGGATGCATGCATGAACAATTAATATGCAACAATTTATATAGTTGGCAAATTATAAAATAGGGTTCTCGGGTAAGGGTCACACATTGAGGGGTCTCGACGGTCTTGGGGTTCCGGGGTTCGGGTTGGTCTCGTGGTCGAGGTTAACGGCGTTCGGACTCCGGGATCGTTCTCGGATATCGGGGGTAGTTCTTGTTGCATCCAGGAGGCCGAACTTGGTTCGGCGCCGGGGCGCATCGGATCCGCCCTAGTCGGTGCCGACCTTGTCGTCGATGGCGAACTTGAGTGGTTCGGGCGTCGGGGTCTTCGGCTCCGTGAAGTAGATCTTGGAGTTCCGCGATGATCTTGTCGGTTCCGTGTCATCGAGTCGGTCTTGCCGTTTCACGGCGGAGATCTTGGTGTCCCGGGTCTTGGCGTCTTCGGGTCCGGGAGGAAGAACTTGGCGCGTCGGGTTCGGGTTCGGTCTTGGATCCGTGATCGGTCTTCGGGTGGGCGGTATATCTCGAGGTACCGGCGGGTTCGGTCTCGACGAACTTGGCGTTCCGGCATCTCCGAGGGTTCGATGGGACCTGTCTTCGGGGTTTGAATTTTAGGTGCGCTTCGAGGCATTGGATCCGAGGGTCCTGGCATCGAGAGGTAGATCTTGTAGAACCGACGTCGCCGCCTCTAGTACGAGCCTTCGGTGTACCAGGTTGTAGCTCTAAGGCTCTGAGCTCCTTGATCATGTACGACGGCGGCTCAAAGCCGCAGCGGTTGGTCTCGGCGGCCTGCAGGGGTTGGTCTCGGCGGCCTGCAGAGCACACGGACGGCTCGCGGCGAGGTAGATGCAGGCCGGCGGGGAGAAGCGGCTCAGCGGACGAGGTTGGGGCCGACGCGGGGGCGGGCTCGGGATGCGGCCGGAGGAGGCGACGGCGGTGAGGCGGACTCGGCCATGCAGCGGCTGTGAGGAGCGGCCAAGTGGAAAGGCGGCGTCAGCGGCGTGCGGGCAGGCGGCCTTGAGCGCGGGCGAGCGAGGCGGGCAGGCGGGCGGGGCGAAGCTGCGGCAGAGGAGGCGGCGGCGGCAGCGCGGCGGAGGAGGTCCGCGGAAGCGGCGCCAGACGGGACGGCAGGCGGCCAGCCAGTGAGCGAGGTGAGCGGGGAGGCCGAGCCGGCGGGCAGCATGGCGAGAGAAGCGGAGGGGGCTCATGAGCGGAGAAGGAGCCTGGCAGCGGCGGAGGATGCTGGCGGCGGTTCGAGGTGAGTGGCGGCGGGCGGGAGAAGGCGGCGCCGAGGACGGGGCTGGAGGCGGAAGGAGGTTGCAGTGGGAGGAGAGGTCGCGTGGGGAGAGGCTGCGAGAGACGAGGCGCCAGCGGGTCAGCGGTGGGGCCGGAGGCGTGTGGAGGCGCGTCAGCGTGTCTGCGGGCGTGTGGAAGGCGCGTGCAGGTGTGGGGCGTGTGCGGGGGTGGGAAATGGGTGGCGGGCGAGGTGGCGGCATCGGGCGTGTGTCTTTGGGAAAGAGAGGAAAGGGAGAGGCCACGTGGCAAAAGGATTGGAGGGATGAGGGGAGAGGTGACGTGGCGAGGCGATTGGAGGGAGTGAGGTGGAGGGAGGCTGGGTAGGTTAGTTGGTAGCTGTAGGATTAATAGGGTGGGCGTTTTATTTTCTGGGTGGTCGTTGGTCATTCGGCCCGTTCGATCCACTAAAATAATATAATTAAATTATTTATTTCAACCAACGCTTTTGCAATCCGACAGCGGACAAAACAAAATAATCCGGGGACCCGGTTTTGATGTTTGAATAAAGATGGGGCGTTTTAGAAAACAAAACGGGATTTGCGAAAATAGTTTTATGCAAACAATGCATGATGATGACGATGCAATGCACAAATTCAACGCGATTTTCTAGTAGTGGTTTTTGCGGGATGCCACAATTCGACACCACTAACAATGGATCTCGCCCTCGAGATCCGCCTCATGGTACCGGAAGGAAGGTCGGCGGTCTGATCCTTCGCGCTTCGTGTAGATCCTCGCGACACCACTAACAAGAGGTCGTTGTCCGTGATCGTCGAGAGAACACTCCGGGGACAAAAGGTCGAAGGTAGAGGTATCCACAAATAAAGCCACCCCTAACTTCGATGGAAAGAGGGAACCGATGCATTCTCATCCACTTCAATGTACAAAAGCGAATAGAAGGGGTAGTCGGCATGGGGGCCAATCCATCACGCACCCAAACTATTACTCCGCACAATCAGTGGAAAAGCGTGCAACCGTTCTCGGAATCAGACTGAAGATCTTGACAATCGAGGTTCAGGAACAAAGGAGTGATGCAGACTCTGCATCGGATCTGGCGTAGATGATGTCGTCGCGTCGGAAAACACCGGAAGGCACAAACAAGGAACAAAGAATGGTAACACCGTAGACGGATTCCTCAGGCAGCTCGAACACCGGATGGTAGAACAAGGTTATCAAAGGAGGAAGCGAAACCCTAAAGGTACGACGGAAACCCAACCACGAGAAATTCCTGGACTCGAAGAAAGAGAAGAGAGCGGATTTAAAACACGCGGAGGTAAGAGGAGAATAGCAGAGGGGTAAGGAGTAAAATCAGACCTAATCAGATCTATCCAACCGATTTTCCAAAATAGTTTTGACACTCTACTTTGGCCGTTAGCTAGGTTATCCTACAGGCTGGACTTGTGGGGTATCGCAACTGCTGTGCTCTGATACCACTCTAAAATCCAACCATCCTCGGACCAATTGTAACTACCTCGGTGAATTACGCTCCTAGATACAAGCCTGGATGAGCGGTAGTGGTTGAAATAGTACGGTGGGGCCCCAAAAGCCACTCACGGGTAGACCTTTCGGCCGTCCCAACCACTACCATCTCAACGGGACCTGTACGGGCGGCGTAATCGGCAGGCGAAGGTATCAACTACATACACAAGTGGGTATGTATGCAAGCCACCATACAAGAGTACATCAGAGCCATACCATCTAGAAAGAAAGGAAAATATAGCAACGCCATACGGCAAGATACAAATGACCTAGATAGATCTAATATTTTAGGATACTTCCTCATACAGCACACATCAGAGTATCATGCGGAAGCGGCAAACAAAGTCCGAAATGCGGATAAGAAGCAAATCGGCATAAGATGCCATAGAAATAAGCACATCCCAACCACAGATCTCACGGATCCCGTTCCGAATCTCTACACCGAGCGATCGTTGCCCACATCATCAGCCTCTTCCACCCAAAGATCCGTCCTGCGAGGGTACATTCATCCGAACCAATAATTTATCGTGTGAGACCCTAAGGGTACTCAAAGTCTTAATGCCTCTAAAGGGGACACAACTGGGTGACGAATTGCAGCGAAAGATAAACCCTAGCAGTTCTCTGAGATACTCGCTAACCATCCGCCTAACCAATGATAGGCGGATGTCCGTGAATTAAGGACAACGATTATAATAGTAATTTCATCGGATCCATCCTCCTCCTCGCTTACCAACGAGGAAGCGGACGAACAACCCCCCATCCGTTGGAAATTTTATTAACCATTCCATGAGTATTGCACTATTTACTAGTCATGTTACTTAGTCAGATTAAAGCGGTACTTTAGTTATGCTTGTCTATGATCGAGAAACTGTGCTCCAAGTCGTCCATAACCGCGGACACGGCTTTCAGAAAGTTTTACCTGGCCGGGGTGCACCAATAGCAACACACGCTCGATCAACCTCGGAAAAACCAAATCAAAACCCAACGAGGCCTTCACGACAAAGCAATCACAGGATTCAGAAATATTTCAGGGGGCCACCCCATTAAGCTACCCGCAACGAAGTAAGCAAGCTCCGAGACGGACTCAAGGTTTGGGTATACGGCTGTGAGCATCGGGAACCCAAAACTGGGCTTGTCGACACCGCGGAATCGTGTCCCGATCCTAAACAGTACAGGTGCTATCTGTCGCACAATTTAAATAAAACAGTAGCATGGCATAAGTACAGGATAGTAAATAAAACCTCAAACTAGTTTGTGGCCCCAAGAAATAAGACGGAATCAAGCTCTGGCTCAGGGGGGTCCCATATACCTCCCGGATGTGGATAGCGCGATAAATCAAGGAACAGGAATCAAGTACTCGGGGTCTTACGAGACACAAGTGAGCAGGAAAAACCAAATAGCAGATGTTGCTCACCGGTGCCACTTTCTTTAGTTATCCCACTACTACTCAGGTTAAGTTGTTTAGGTACCTCGTTATCCAACAGACTCTCACATACCCTACACGTGCTGTTCTACGACTCGCATGGCCCAAACAACTCCTGTAGTAATGGCTCATGGGATGGAGGAACAAGCTTGGTGGGGTTTAAAAGTAAAGGCTATGCATACTTGGGATTCAATTTAATGCAATCGTGACTCAATGATGCAAGAATAAGATAGAGGCAATAGGTACTGTATGTATGCAAGCAAAGGGAAGTGCTTGCCTGGCAACTCAGTTGAAGCGAGAGACGGATCTGGGTAGTGCTCCTGGTTCTCTTGATATATCCCCTGCTCAGTGTCTATCCGAGAAAAACCAAACAAACAAGGCCAACATGAATATAGAGCACAAGCATATGAATAAGATGCGTCAAGCAAACAATCATGCCATGATGAATGATGCACAATTTGCATGGCATTAAAGTAGCATGGCATGGGTGAGGCGTGGAAGACAAGAAATAGCATTTTAAGGGGGTTTTGGTTCACATTTGTTGTCATAACAGTTGCTGTACACTATATTTTTTATGATGCGTGCTGCAATTGAAGTCATGGATAGCATAAACACAAAGGTCTCGTCGAGCTGATCATTTTAGACATATCATTTGTTAAATTTGGAATTATAAATCAAAAGTTATTAATTATTTAAGTTCTAGTGGCATTTGTTGTAATTTGATTCAACTTGGAATTTTAATTGTGCAAAAGGCAATTTGAATGGCATATTTGAAATCCTTACATTTTTCTGATTCAAAAACATATATTATTTGCATTATTTGAAAATATAAATTTAAATTTATTTTAAGTCAATATTAATAATTAGGGTCAAAGTCAAAGGTGGACTAAATAAAATAATTCTGAAAATATTTGAATAAGGATTTGAATTATAATTCAAAAACTGAACATTTTTCATATAAGGTTTGAATTCAAATTCCAAACCAGGAATAAGTTATGAATTCAATTAAATTTGGACAGATTTGAATTTGAACTGATTTGAATTTGATTTGAAAATGTTTGAAATTTTTGAATCAGCAAACTATTGGTCTTTTGATACTCAGCAGAAACCTACACCAGAGGATGACAGGTGGGTCCCTTAGCTGACTGGGCAGACACACACACACGAGCCAGATCTTCCTCACCGAAGCTCACTCTAGCCGAGGTCGACAGCGGATCCAGCGCCAAAGACTGCGCAGCGTCTTGTACCGACGACACGTGGACGATCCAGGGACCGCGGGTAGGAAACAAGGGAAGCAGCGGACCCTTTTTGCAAAAAGCCCACAGGCGCTGGTAGGTGGGGTCGGTGGTTGCGGGTTTTAGGCGGGAAAAAGGGGGAGGGCTGATCTGCAAAGCGCAGAAGCCGCTGCACAAGGCCTTGTGGCAGTGGATGGCGGACTTGACGACGATGGCGAGCGAAACACGGCGTCTCCGGCCAATCCGCAAAAACCAAAAACGAAGAGGCGTCACGGGCTCGATTTTCGTTCGAGGCTAGCTTCGGGCGGGCTGCGGCGTGGTTTTCATCGAGAACAGGCGGGGCGCATGCCATTCTTCTGGCGCTGGCGCAGCGGTGACCGTGTGACGGCGCGCCGCGGTGTTCAATGGAGGCCGGCGGGGCTACGGCGAACTAGAGAGGGCCAGGGGTGTCTAGAGGCTGCAGGAGCTCACCGTGGTGTTGTCGGCGTAGCCGGGGGGCGTTGAGGTGGCGAGGATCGGCGAGGAGGCAGCAGGTCGGGGCGTCCTGGCGGTCACGGGCACGGCGGCGGCGGAGCTTCTCCGGCGGGGTACGGCTGGTTCCTCGCGTCCTGGGTGATGCAGGGGAAGCAGGCGAAGGTCCTGGTCGCCGTGGGCACCCTCTCCTTGACTCCTTCCTCCTGCAGATCTGGCCGCGCTAGGGTTTAGAGGGACGTGGAGGACATGGCTGAGCTAGGGAAGGAAGGAAGGAGGGAGGAGGGTTCCTGGGGTGGACGGGGAGTATCTGGGCGAGGCAGAGACGGAGGGGGGGATAAGAACACGAGGGCAGGTAGATGGCGTGGGGCTTACGTGGGGGAGGGGCAGGTCGGCTCGGCGCCACCTTGTCCTTCCTCACGTGCTCGGCAGGGCCATGGCAAGGCCGGGGAGGGGAGAGGGAGGCTGCCAGGTGGGTCTGGGGAGGAGGCTAGAGTGGGGGCACGCTGGCAGAGAGAGAGAGGACCGAGAGAGGGAGAGGGATGGGCTCGGCCTAGGTTTAGGTTTGGGGGGGTGGATAAGAACATGTTAGCTAGGGTTATATAGGAGGGTAGATAGATGGGGTTTAGGTTTAGCTAGATTGGGGTATGGGGGTGGCTTAGGGTTGGTTTTTGAGAGGGAGAGGATAGATGCTAGGGTTATTTGGGCAAGACCAAACCATGCACTAGACAAGCTCTAACAAGATCAAGACAAGAAAAACAGAGAGAGAGAGAGAGAGAGAGAGAGAGAGAGATGTGGTGGTAGAATTTTGAGCAAGAACAACATGGTTCAAGCCAAGAGAAAAAGATAGAGATAGGGATTTTTGAATCATGCATGCTCCATTCAAAGACCAAGCAAGATCAAAAAGAAAAGAGGTAGGGAGAAGGATGTGGGGGTTTAGGCTCATGCACACCCACATGATCACATGTGCATGCATGGATGTGTATGGTGATTAGGGTAGGTTTAGATTAAGAGGAGGGTTTTGGTGGGGTATGGGTTTAGTTTGGACCAAACAGACAAGCTCAAGCAAGGGAAAAGAGAGTATCCATGCAAAAGAAAACAAATAAAAATTCAAAGGGCTAGCCAAAGGTGGTGCTTGCATGGGCCATGCATCCATATTAAATGCCATGTCTTAACCTTGTGAAAACAAAATATAATCCCATGGCATTTATTCATGTGCATCCCCAAAAGTGGAGTAAGGCCAAGCAAAAGATTATGGGTGGAATCCAACCAACCAACATGAGCTAGAGGTAAACTCAAATAAAATGCCAAGCTCATATTAATTGGATGGTGGAATTATAAGGTGGTGAAGCAAAGGTAGTGGAGTTATTAAGAGATATGCCCCCAAATCAACTTGGGCATTTAACAATATATCAAGATCCAAATACAATATCAATAGGCAACTACAATTAATAATGCACATGAGATAAGAACCAAACAAGAAGGGGTTTTATATGATGCTCAAATGCAAGGTGACATGATGACATGAGCATGACATGATGATGATGCAACAATTATATGTTGGAAGTGGCCCTTTTATTACTAGAACAAGTAGCATTACAGGTGTTAGACAACTGGGATGCTACAACTCTCCCCCACTAAACAGGAATCTCGCCCCGAGATTCTAGGAAGAAGAAGAAGACACAAAGAGAGAAGGATGGTTGGCACGGAGTTCATCTTCACGCTCCCATGTGGCTTCATCAACAGAATGGTGTGACCACTGCACCTTGCAGAACTTGATGGACTTGTTGCGAGTCCTTCGTTCTGCGGTCTCAAGGATTTTGGTGGGGTGTTCTTGATAAGACAGGTCTTCTTGGAGATCGATTAGCTCATGATCCACGGTCCTGCCGGGATCTTTGAAACACTTCTTGAGCTGAGAGATGTGAAAAACATCATGGACTTTGAGTTTTTCCGGGAGCTCCAGGGCATAAGCAACTTCTCCTCTTCTACCACGAACCTTGAAAGGACCGATGTATCTAGGAGCCAACTTTCCTTTGATACCGAAGCGGTGTGTTCCTCTCATGGGAGTGACACGAAGGTAGACGAGATCACCAGGGGCATATACCATATCCGTGTGTTTCCTGTCATAGTTGCTCTTCTGACAACTCTGAGCAATCTTCAGGTTCTCCAGAATGATATGCACCTTCTCCTCTGCTTGGGAGGTGGAGGAAGTGGAGCAAACTCATTTCTCCTGACACTCTCCTCAAAGCGCTGCTGGTTCTCTTGCATTGCTGCCAAAGCATTAGCGATGTTTGACAGCGCGGAGCCCAGTTCCGGAGGTATGTCCTCATCAGTCCGGCGTGGTGGAGCCATCCTGTCATTGATATAAAACTCAAGTCAGTACTATAATGGAAGATGATAATAATCCAAAATAGTACCAAGATGGAATTAACCAAGATTAAAGAAAGTATGTCTCAGAATGTGATGTCTGTCGCAGAGTCAAGGCTGTCCATCAGAAACCATTCGGTCTTCTACAGCCATTGAAACCTCCGGAATGGAATGGGAGAAAGTAGATATGGATTTCATCACTGGCTTTCCAAGGTCGCAGAAGGGCAACAATGCAATTTTTGTTGTCATCGACAGGCTTTCTAAAGTGGCTCATTTCTTCCCAGTCAAGGAAACAATTTCTGGAATTCACTTGGCTGAGCTCTATATCAACAGAATTGTCTCTCTGTATGGGGTTCCACTTGAGATCAGTTCAGACCGTGGAAGCATCTTCACTTCAAAGTTCTGGGAGAGTTTCCAAAAAGCTTTGGGAACAAAGTTGAACTTCAGCACTGCTTACCACCCTCAGTCTCAAGGACAAGTGGAAAGAATCAATCAGATTCTGGAGGATATGCTTCGGGCTTGCGTCATCTCGTTTGGCATGAAGTGGGAGGAATGTCTTCCATATGCTGAATTCTCCTACAACAACAGCTTCCAGAAGAGTCTGAAGATGGCACCATTTGAGGCTCTCTATGGTCGCAAGTGCAGAACTCCGATTGGGTGGTCAGGTGCAGGAGAAAGAATCTGGTTTGGCCCTGACATTGTAACTCAAGCAGAGGAGAAGGTGCATATCATTCTTGAGAACCTGAAGATTGCTCAAAGTGGTCAGAAGAGCAACTATGACAGGAAGCACACGGATATGGTATATGCCCCTGGTGATCTCATCTACCTTCGTGTCACTCCCATGAGAGGTACACACTGCTTCGGTATCAAAGGAAAGTTGGCTCCTAGATACATCGGTCCTTTCAAGGTTCGTGGTAGAAGAGGAGAAGTTGCTTATGCCCTGGAGCTCCCGGAAAAACTCAAAGTCCATGATGTTTTCCACATCTCTCAGCTCAAGAAGTGCTTCAAAGATCCCGGCAGGACCGTGGATCATGAGCTAATCGATCTCCAAGAAGACCTATCTTATCAAGAACACCCCACCAAAATCCTTGAGACCGCAGAAAGAAGGACTCGCAACAAGTCCATCAAGTTCTGCAAGGTGCAGTGGTCACACCATTCTGTAGATGAAGCCACTTGGGAGCGTGAAGATGAACTCCGTGCCAACCATCCTTCTCTCTTTGTGTCTTCTTCTTCCTAGAATCTCGGGGCGAGATTCCTGTTTAGTGGGGGAGAGTTGTAGCATCCCAGTTGTCTAACACCTGTAATGCTACTTGTTCTAGTAATAAAAGGGCCACTTCCTACATATAATTGTTGCATCATCATCATATCATGCTCATGTCATCATGCCACCTTGCATTTGAGCATCATATAAAACCCCTTCTTGTTGGTTCTTATCTCATGTGCATTATTAATTATAGTTGCCTCTTGATATTGGATTTGGTTCTTGATAAATTGTTAAATGCCCAAGTTGATTTGGGGGCATATCTCTTAATAACTCCACCACCTTTGTCTTCCACCACCTTATAATTCCACCATCCAACTAAACATGAACTTTGCATTTTATTTGGTGTTACCTCTAGCTCATGTGGATTGGGATGGATCACTTTCTAGCTCCACATGATCCCATCTTGGCATCATTTTGTTTTCACATTATTGATGCATGAGAGCCACATGGCCACCTTTGCATGCCTTGTGAGTGGGACCCTTTCTCCCTAGCTTCCATATGGGTGTTGTTGGGGCTATCATCATATGGGGATATTTTGTGGGCTTATTAAATGTCTAGTGGCTTATACACACTAGCAAGTCCCAAATATATTCCAATGTGATCATCTCCTCATACTCCACTTGGATTTCTTTCTAATTCCTTAGCTTGGGCCTTACTCCACTTTTGGGGATGCACATAAATAAATGCCATGGAATTATATTTTGTTTTCACAAGGTTAAACATGGTATTAATTAAATATGCATGGCCCATGCAAGCAACCCCTTGGGCTTGACATTTGTTTTTATTTGATTTTATTATGGAACCTCTCTCTCTCCCTTCTTAGGTTTGACCTTGTTTGTTTTGCTTCAAACCCCAATCAAGCCCTAAACCCCCACATCCTTCTCCCTACCTCTTTTATTTTTGATCTTGCTTGGTATTTAATTGGAGCATGCATGATTCAAAGTAAACCTAATCCACCTCTCTCTCTCTAATCATCTATTCTAGTCATCTCTAACACCTACCCCATGCCCCATAACCATTCTAGCTAAACCTAAACCCCACCTATCTAGCTAAACCCTAGCTAGCTTGTCCCTCCCTCTCTCACCTAAACCTACCACACCCAAAGGGCCACACCCAAAGTGCCCCTCTCTCCCCTCCCTCTAGCGTGCAGGCCCCACCCCAGCTATCTACCCCTCCTATCTAACCCTAGCTCGACCTCCGATCCCCCGTCGTCGGCCTGAGCCCCAACCACCTCGCTGTCGTCCTCTCGCCGCCGGCCAGCGCGCCCGGGCCCACGCAGCGTCTCCCTGGCCTATGCCCTTTGTAGCTCCTGGATGAGTTATGTGTGGCCCGATGCCTGATATGGAGAAGTGAGGTTGACGTGGTACTAGATATGTGGTGTTCGATGACCAAGTACCAAGCTCTCCAACACGGACTTGTCACTCCCGAAGGAGTCGACGACAGGAACCTCAAGGACTTCTTCCTGGAGTCCGGAGAACGCCGACATGCATGCGAAGACCAAGCCGCGACATCCCGTAACCGGTGACGCGCCAAGATCTCCGAAAACCCCGTACCGGACGAGTTCGCCATCGACCTCGAGTTCTTCCACACGGATACCAAGCGACAAGATCTCCTTCATGGAAAACGAAGCCGAACCGGAGACCTCCGTCATGGGTCATCGAGCACTTCTACACGGACCCACGGGATGACATGTTCTTCGCCCAAGGGCGACAAGGTTCTCTTCACGGATGTCGAGACCCCGACATCGAAACGACAAGATCATCGTCATAAAACCCGAAGGCCACATGTGCGACAAGTACTCCCTCGAGGACGCCGAGTGTTTCACCCTGGATGCGACAAGACCTACCTCTATATCCGAGAACGAGCCGCCGAGACCGGATCCCGAACCCGTCGAACCCTGGACCCTGAGACCGAACCTCGAACCCCCCCGGAACCCCAAGATCATCGAGACCCCTCAATGTGTGCACCCCTTCCCGAAACCCTATTTTATAACATATTACAACTTGTTGCACATTAATTGTTCATGCATGCATCCATGTCTGTGGGTTGGGGGCCGTATGCCGATTCACCTTATAATTAAATATGGGGCCATATGCGGGCAAATATAGCCTTATATTGGCCTCATTTAAATTGGTGTAGCGAACCCGGTACTATCTTCTGCCATGTTATGACAACATTTAATTTGCGGGGGATTTAAACAACTTGAACCATCTAATTAAATGTCGGGACCCCGGTTCCGCTTAATATGACCTAATTGCATCGCACCTTGCCATGTCATACATCATACTGCATCATGCCGATCTTCTGCCGTTGTATTAAATATTGCATCCGGTGTTTCTTCTAGTGTTTTGCTTCTTCGCGGATAAGGCCGTGAGTTGATGTGAGCTTCGCCCGATCTTCTGTCGAACCTTCGGCAATGTTCTCAGGCGAGCATCTCCCCCTTTCTACCTATCTTACTTTTATAGTATTTATTCCCTCCTGTTGATCTATTGCTATCTGTGTCGCGATGCTCTAGTTTTCGTACCCATGATATCCCTTGCAGCCGTATATTGCCTTGGACACACCCTATTACCTGTTGTTTGGTAGATAGTTGGACTTGCGCGTCGTAGTCGCTTACGCAAGTGCTGTTGCGTGTCGTCAAGTACCACAATTGTTGGAGGTTTGCCGCATGTTGATGTTGGAGATGATCATGGCTTTAATTACTGTTTCACTTTAATTACTGTTTAACAACTAAAATTGAAGTAAGAAGAGGCATCGGTGGGTGATAGGTAAGATTTGGTTTCGATCACCACTTGTGTCCCAGAGGACCCGAGTTCTTGACACTGCTCGAGACCGAGCGCGCTAACCACTGTGGGGAGATATGGGCCCCATTGATTATTACCGATTTCAAAGTATTGTGGGGGCCACAAACTAGTTTGAGGTTTTATTTACTATCCTGTACTTATGCCATGTTTACCGCTTTATTTACGTTTGTGCGAGGAGCACACTGCATCGCTTAGGATCGGGTCACGTTTGGTGTCGATCCCCGCTTGGGGATTTGCCGTCGCTCACGCCGCTCACCCAAACCCCAAGTCCGTCTTGGAGACCGCCGACTTGCTGGGGTGTCGACTTGGTGGGTGGCCCCACGCATTTGCTTTTGATCCGGGAACGTCGTGACTTAGGCCCCGCCGACATACCGATGGGTGTATGTTAACCGATCCGGAAAAAGGGTCAAGTGCTGTGTGGATACTTTGGTGCACCCCGCAGGTTAAATCTTTCGAGAAGCCGTGTCCGCGTTATGGACGACTTGGAGCACAATGCTTGATCATAGACAACTATAACTAAAGTTCCGTTATAAATTGACTTGTATCCGATATGACTAGTAATCGCCTTCCCTACAACGGAATGGCTAAGTAAAAGTACCAACAATTCTTGGGTTTTGGGTTATCTCATGCTAATTGTATCTCGACTAGTAAGTGTTGCCACTATAACGGAATGGTTAACTAAAAGTACCCACCGCTTACTTTATCGATGATTATCTAAACCGACTAGTAAAGTGCCGCAACTATAATGAATAATTAAACGCCAACTGTGTGAGTTCCTCGGTTGACTTCCTCGTTTGGTCTCGAGGGGGAAACGCCAGGATGGGTTTGATTGATGATAGTATCAGGTTGGATCCGAATAGGTCTTTCTCACCCCTCTCTGATAGCCGTCAGTTGTATCCAGTCTCTATAGGTTGTTTAGTGCTTGCTGCCGCTGCCGCTTCAGTCCACCATACCTATGTAGGCGAGGACCGCCGAATTCTAGTCTCGCCGTGTCTTGGCCTCGATCGACGCCTCTTTTTCCTTTGCCCTTTGTCGGCACCCCTTTTGTTTAAGCAGGTTTTGAGATCGACGCCGTTAGAAGGGTTACCCTTCCGGCTTGGCCTGGGCAGGGTTATGGACACCATTGGTTATTCTTCAGGGCTCTTAGCCCCATTTGCATCTTGTCCGTAGTTGGACGCTCTGTCATTTTTAAGGTGATTTGGATCTTTGTATATTATATCTGTATTCTTGACTCTTTGAGTCGCTGTTGTATATATATCTGTTCTGTGGGTCCCATCGAGGACTGTTGTGTAATGTTATTACTTCGTTTTCCACCCGCATGAAAGTGCCTGGTGGGCACCTTTGAATCGTTTCTATACGGGTTTGGCGAGTTTCGCTAAAACTTGCATAGGGCCGATTCTGAGGGTGTTACAGAGTGGTATCAAAGTACCAAAACTAAATACAATCAAACCAAAAACATAAATATAAATCCTAAAACCAGTAGCAGGTTGCCACCTCGGCCTGACCCGACCACCGCGGATGCGCCAAGATCGACCTCAGTTATCCGAGAACGATCCGTCGAACCCCGAACCCTGAGACCGACCCCGAACCCCGGAACCCCAAGTTCGTCGAGACCCCCTAATGTGTGAACCCCTTTCCGAGAACCCTATTTTATAACATCATATAACTTGTCGCATAATAATTGTCTTGCATGCATACATTCATGTGGTTTGGGGGCCTTATGCCGATTCACCTAATAATTAAATATGGGGCCCATATGCGGGCAAATCTAGCCTTATATTGGCCTCATTTAAATTTGTGTAGCGAACCGGTAACTTATCGTGCCATGATTAATTCAACATTTAAATTGCGGGGGTTCTAAATAACTTGAACCTTTTAAATAATTGTCGGGACCCCGGTTCCGCTTAATATTGACCTTATTGCACCGCACCTTGCCATGTCATACATCATACATGCATCATGCCGATCTTCTGCCGTAATCTTAAATATTGCATCCGGTGTTTCTTCTAGTGTTTTGCTTCTTCGCGGATAAGGCCGTTGAGTTGATGCGAGTGTCGACCCGATCTTCGGTTGACCCTTCGACAATGTTTTCAGGCGAGCATCTCCCCCTTTTCTACCTATCTTCCTTTTATAGTATTTATTCCCTCCTGTTGATCTATTGCTATCTGTGTTGCGATGCTTTAGTTTCCGTACCTGTGATATACCGTGCAGCCCTATATTGCCTTGGACACATCCTAATACCTGTTGTTCGATAGATAGTTGGACTTGCGCGTCGTAGTCGCTTGCTCAAGTGCTGTTGCGTGTCGTCCAGTGCCACAGTGTTGATGTATTGCCGCCTGGTTGATGTTGGAGATGATCATAGTTTTACTTATCGTTCACTTTAATTCCTGTTTAACAACTAAAATTGAAGTAAGAAGAGGCATCGGTGGGTGATAGATAATATTTGGTTTCCGAACGCCCACTTGTGTCCCGTAGGACCCCGAGTACTTGATACCTGTTCCTTGATTTATCGCGCTATCCACATCCGGGAGGTATATGGGACCCCGAGCGAGCTTGATTCAGTCTTATTTCTTGGGGCCACAAACTAGTTTGAGGTTTTATTTACGATCTGTACTTATGCCATGCTACTCAGTATTTAAATTGTGCGAGGAGCACATCAGATTGTTAGGATCGGGACACGATTCATGGTGTCGACAAGCCCAGCCACACTTTCGGGTTCCCGATCGTTCACCGGCCTACCCAAACCTTGAGTCCGTCTCGAGTCACCGGCTTCGCTATGGTCTACTCAATGGGTGGCCTGAAATATTTCTGAATCTGTGATTGTTCAATCGTGAAAGCCTCGTTGGGTTTTGATTTGGTTTTTCCGAGGTTGATCGGCGTGTGTTGCTATTGGTACCCCCGGGTAAAACTTTCGAAAGCCGTGTCCATGGATATGGACGACTTGGAGCATGATCTCGACCATAGACAAGCATAACTAAAGTTTATTGCAATAAATTTGACTTTATAATGACTAGTAATCAGCTTCACTATAATGGAATGGCTAATTAATACTGCCCACAACTGCTTGTTTGGAGTGTCGCTTGCGACCATTGTACCTGACTAGTAAATATTGCAACTACAACGGAATGGCTGAATAAAAGTACCAACAACTGCTGGGTTTTGGGATTATATCATGCTATCTGTATCTGATTAGTAATTGCTGCAACTATAACGGAATGGTCAACTAAAAGTGCCCACTGCTTACTTTATCAGGATGATTATCTAGACCTGACTAGTAATCGCTGCAACGATAACTGAATAAGTAAAACTGCCAACTGCGTGAGTTCCTCGGTTGACTTCCTCGTTTGGTCTCGAGGGGGAAACACCAGGATAGGTGTGTTTGGTGTTAGTATCAGGTTGGTTCCGAATAGATCTTTCTTACCCCTCTCTGATTGCCGCCAGTTGTATCGAGTCTCTATAGGTTGTTTAGTGCATGCTGCCGCTGCCGCTTCAGTCCACCATACCTATGTAGGCGAGGACCGCCGAATTCTAGCCTCGCTGCACTTGGCCTCAAGATCGACGCCTCTTTTTCCTTTGCCCTTTGTCGGCACCCCTTTTGTTTAAGCAGGTTTTGAGATCGACGTCGTTAGCAGGGTTACCCTTCCGGCTTGGCCTAGGCAGGGTTATGGACGCCATTGGTTATTCTTCAGGGCTCTTAGCCCCATTTGCATCTTGTCCGTAGTCGGACGCTCTATCATTCTTAAGGTGATTTGGATCTTAGTGTTGTATATCTGTATTCTTGACTCATGGAGTCGCTGTTATATTTATCTGTTCTGTGGGTCCCATCAAGGACTGTTGTGTAATGTTATTACTTCGTTTTCCACCCGCACGAAAGTGCCTGGTGGGCACCTTTGAATCGTTTCTATGCGGGTTTGGCGGGTTTCGCTAAAACTTGCATAGGTCCGATTCTGATGGTGTTACAGAGTGGTATCAGAGCTCGGCCACGATTCTGATACCCCAAGTCCAAATGTAGGATAACCTAGCTAACGGCCGAAGTAGAGTGTCAAAACTATTTTGCCAAAATCGGTTGGATAGTTCTGATTAGGTCTGATTTTACTCCTTACCCCTCTGCTATTCTCCTATTATCTCCACGTGTTTTGAATCCGCTCTCGTCTATTTCTTTGAGTCCAGGAATTCTCGTGGTTGGGTTTCCGTCGCACCTTTAGGGTTTCGCTTCCTCCTTTGATAACGTTGTTCTACCATCCGGTGTTCGAGCTGCCTGAGGAATCCGTCTACGGTGTTACCATTCTTTGTTCCTTGTTTGTGCCTTCCGGTGTTTTCCAACGCGACGACATCATCTACGCCAGATCCGATGCAGAGTCTGCATCACTCCTTTGTTCCTGAACCTCGATTGTCAAGATCTTCAGTCTGATTCCGAGAACGGTTGCACGCTTTTCCACTGATTGTGCGGAGTAATAGTTTGGGTGCGTGATGGATTGGCCCCCATGCCGACTACCCCTTCTATTCGCTTTTGTACATTGAAGTGGATGAGAATGCATCGGTTCCCTCTTTCCATCTAATTGATGGGTGGCTTTATTTGTGGATACCTCTACCTTCGACCTTTTGTCCCCGGAGTGTTCTCTCGACGATCACGGACAACGACCTCTTGTTAGTGGTGTCGCGAGGATCTACACGAAGCCAAGGATCGCATCACGACCTTCCTTCCGGTACCATGAGGCGGATCTCGAGGGCGAGATCCATTGTTAGTGGTGTCGAATTGTGGCATCCCGCAAAAACCACTACTAGAAAATCGCGTTGAATTTGTGCATTGCATCGTCATCATCATGCATTGTTTGCATAAAACTATTTTCGCAAAGCCCGTTTTGTTTTCTAAAACGCCCCATCTTTATTCAAACATCAAAACCGGGTCCCCGGATTATTTTGTTTTGTCCGCTGTCGGATTGCAAAAGCGTTGGTTGAAATAAATAATTTAATTATATTATTTTAGTGGGACAGTCGAACGGGCCGAATGACCCGAACGACCACCCCAGGAAAATAAAACGGCCCACCCTATTAATCCTACAGCTACCAACTAACCTACCCAGCCCTCCCCTCCACCTCACTCCCTCCAATCAGCTCTCGCCACGTCACCTCTCCCCTCATCCCCTCCAATCCCCTTTTGCCACGTGGCCTCTCTCCCTTTTCCTCTCTTTCCCAGCACACACGCTCCCCGCATGCTGCCACCTCGGCCTGCCCACCCATTTCCCACACCCCTGCACACGCCTCCCACACCCCTGCACACGCCTCCCACACCCCTGCACGCGCCTTCCACACGCCAGACACGCCTCAGACGCGCTCCACACGCCTCCCGGCCCCACTGCTGGACCCGCTGGCGCCTGCGTCTCTCTCAGCGCCTCTCCCCACGCGACCTCTCCTCCCACTGCAACCTCCTTTCCGCCTCCGCAAGCCCGTCCTCCCGCCGCCTTTCTCCCCAGCCCCGCCTCACCTCGAGCCCATGGCCGCTGAAGCCGCCAGCCGGCCACTGTCGTGCTCCTCCTTCTCTCCGCCGAGCTCAAGGCCCCGGTCCCTCCGCCGAGCTCCTCGTCGCCTCACAGGGCCCAAGCACCGTCCCTCTCCTCAGACCGCCGCCTCCGCCGCTCCCAGCCTTCCGCTCAGCCAAGGCCGAGCTCGCGTCGACCTTCGCCCTCGGCTCAAAGCACCTCGCCTCCGTCCACCTCCCCGGCAGCAGCGGCCGGCTGCCACCACTGCGGCGCGAGGTCACCTTCCGCCGCCCTGATCTTCCCCAAGCCTTGGTCCGCCACCGCTGACGCCAAGACGCCTCTGCAGAACTTCACGCCGCCCGAGCAGGGTATGTTTTGGGTTTGATCTGGTGTTGTGGTGGTGATGTGGCTATACCTGTGTGGTATCTGTTGTCCAAAGAACAAGTTCTCCAACATCGTTTTGACCCTCTCGGAGGTCGACCAACAGAATGACGAGCTCTCCCTCCTGAACCGAAGCTGGTGCCCCAAGATCTCCGGCATGGATCCCCCAAGTTCACTGGCACGGCACGCCAAGACCTCCGTCATGGAAACCGCAGGATCCATTCCCGGACCCCGAAGACCGATCTAGAGCGCCAAGGCCTTCGCATGGAGTCGCCAAGATCATCCGGGAACACCAAGATCAACTGCGCGGGACCGACAAGATCGACACCAACCGGGGAAAATCCGGTGCCCCGACGCCAGAACAAGTACTTCCTCCCAGGACGCCAGGAACTCCGCGTGAGACATCAAGACCGACAACCTGACCCGACCACCGCGGATGCGCCAAGATCGACCTCAGTTATCCGAGAACGATCCGTCGAACCCCGAACCCTGAGACCGACCCCGAACCCCGGAACCCCAAGTTCGTCGAGACCCCCTAATGTGTGAACCCCTTTCCGAGAACCCTATTTTATAACATCATATAACTTGTCGCATAATAATTGTCTTGCATGCATACATTCATGTGGTTTGGGGGCCTTATGCCGATTCACCTAATAATTAAATATGGGGCCCATATGCGGGCAAATCTAGCCTTATATTGGCCTCATTTAAATTTGTGTAGCGAACCGGTAACTTATCGGGGGTTCTAAATAACTTGAACCTTTTAAATAATTGTCGGGACCCCGGTTCCGCTTAATATTGACCTTATTGCACCGCACCTTGCCATGTCATACATCATACATGCATCATGCCGATCTTCTACCGTAATCTTAAACATTGCATCCGGTGTTTCTTCTAGTGTTTTTCTTCTTCGCGGATAAGGCCGTTGAGTTGATGCGAGTGTCGACCCGATCTTCGGTTGACCCTTCGACAATGTTTTCAGGCGAGCATCTCCCCCTTTTCTACCTATCTTCCTTTTATAGTATTTATTCCCTCCTGTTGATATATTGCTATCTGTGTTGCGATGCTTTAGTTTCCGTACCTGTGATATACCGTGCAGCCCTATATTGCCTTGGACACATCCTAATACCTGTTGTTCGATAGATAGTTGGACTTGCGCGTCGTAGTCGCTTGCTCAAGTCTTGTTATGTCGTCCAAAGGTGTTGATGTATTGCCGCCTGGTTGATGCTGGAGATGATCATAGTTTTACTTATCGTTCACTTTAATTCCTGTTTAACAACTAAAATTGAAGTAAGCAGAGGCATCGGTGGGTGATAGATAATATTTGGTTTCCGAACGCCCACTTGTGTCCCGTAGGACCCCGAGTACTTGATACTGTTCCTTGATTTATCGCGCTATCCACATCCGGAGGTATATGGGACCCCCGAGCGAGCTTGATTCAGTCTTATTTCTTGGGGCCACAAACTAGTTTGAGGTTTTATTTACGATCCTGCATTTATGCCATGCTACTCAGTATTTAAATTGTGCGAGGAGCACACTGCATCATGTTAGGATCGGGACACGATTCCGCTGGTGTCGACAAGCCCAGCCACACTTTCGGGTTCCCTGTTCATAGCCGTCACCCAAACCTTGAGTCCGTCTCGAGTCACCGCTATGGGTCTACTCAATGGGGTGGCTCCTGAAATATTTCAATCCTGTGATTGTTCAGTCGTGAAAGCCTCGTTGGGTTTTGATTTGGTTTTTCCGAGGTTGATCGAGCGTGTGTTGCTATTGGTGCACCCCGGCCGGGTAAAACTTTCTGAAAGCCGTGTCCGCGGATATGGACGACTTGGAGCACAGTATCTCGACCATAGACAAGCATAACTAAAGTTTATTGCAATAAATTTGACTTTATAATGACTAGTAATCAGCTTCACTATAATGGAATGGCTAATTAATACTGCCCACAACTGCTTGTTTGGAGTGTCGCTTGCGACCATTGTACCTGACTAGTAAATATTGCAACTACAACGGAATGGCTGAATAAAAGTACCAACAACTGCTGGGTTTTGGGATTATATCATGCTATCTGTATCTGATTAGTAATTGATGCAACTATAACGGAATGGTCAACTAAAAGTGCCCACTGCTTACTTTATCAGGATGATTATCTAGACCTGACTAGTAATCGCTGCAACGATAACTGAATAAGTAAAACTGCCAACTGCGTGAGTTCCTCGGTTGACTTCCTCGTTTGGTCTCGAGGGGGGAAACACCAGGATGGGTTTGTTTGGTGTTAGTATCAGGTTGGTTCCGAATAGATCTTTCTTACCCCTCTCTGACTGCCGCCAGTTGTATCGAGTCTCTATAGGTTGTTTAGTGCATGCTGCCGCTGCCGCTTCAGTCCACCATACCTATGTAGGCGAGGACCGCCGAATTCTAGCCTCGCTGCATCGGCCTCGATCGACGCTCCTCTTTTCCTTTGCCCTTTGTCGGCACCCCTTTTGTTTAAGCAGGTTTTGAGATCGACGTCGTTAGCAGGGTTACCCTTCCGGCTTGGCCTGGGCAGGGTTATGGACGCCATTGGTTATTCTTCAGGGCTCTTAGCCCCATTTGCATCTTGTCCGTAGTCGGACGCTCTATCATTCTTAAGGTGATTTGGATCTTAGTGCTGTATATCTGTATTCTTGACTCATGGAGTCGCTGTTATATTTATCTGTTCTGTGGGTCCCATCAAGGACTGTTGTGTAATGTTATTACTTCGTTTTCCACCCGCACGAAAGTGCCTGGTGGTCACCTTTGAATCGTTTCTATGCGGGTTTGGTGGGTTTCGCTAAAACTTGCATAGGTCCGATTCTGAGGGTGTTACAAGATCCGAAGATTAACAAAGTACATACATATCTGAATGTCGCAGATCCATTGACTAAACCTCTTCCACGTGTAAAACATGATCATCACCTTAGTGCCATGGGTGTGAGATTGTTGCCAAATGTAAACTAGATTATTAACTCTAGTGCAAGTGGGAGACTATTGGAATTATGCCCTAGAGGCAATAATAAAGATGTTATATTATAATTCTTGTTCATGATAAAGTTTATATTCCATGCTAGAATTGTATTAAGCGGAAACTTTAATACTTGTGTGGTTTGTGAACAACACCGTGTCCCTAGTATGCCTCTATGGACTAGCTCATTGATTAAAGATGGTTAAGGTTTCCTAACCATAGACATGAGTTGTCGATTAATAATGAGATCATATCATTGGGAGAATGATATGATGGACGGACCCAAACTAAGCGGAGCAATTAGACCGTGTCATCGTGTTCATCTTTGCGAAGCTTTTCTTATGTCAAATATTGTATTCCTTAGACCATGAGATAATACAACTCCCTGGTATCGGAAGAAAGCTTTGAGGTCATGAAACGTCATCCTATGAGAGGGTGATCATAAAGGTGTCTCTCAGGTGATCGGAAAGTACCTGTTGGGTTGTATGTATCGAGATGGGATTTGTCCCTCCCGAGCCGGAGAGATATACTTCGGGCCCACAAAGTAATCGATATCAACACCGCTTGTAAGCATGTGGTTAAGGAGTTAATCACAAAGTGATATCGGATTACGGAACGAGTAAAGTACTTGCTGTGAATGAGATTGAACTAGGTATGACGGTACCGACGATCAAATCTCAGACAAGTAAAATATCGCGAGACGAAGGGAATATATATATGGGATTGATTGAATCCTGGCATAGTGGTTCATCTGATATGATCATCGATGAATGTGTGGGAGTCAATATGGGTTTCCAGACCCCGTTGTTGATTATTGATATAAGATCATGTCTGAATATTCTCGAACCCGAAGGGTCACACACTTAACGTGTCTCGACGCTAGGATAGATTGGATAATTGGTTTATGAGTTTTTGTTCGGAGTCTCGGATGGGATCCGGGATATCACGAGAGGTTCAGGAATGGTCCGGAGAATAAGATTCATATAAGGCAATGTAGTTTTTGGAGTTCAGAATTGTTTCGGGTTAATCAGTATTGTACCGGAAGCTTCTAGAACCTTCCGGAGGGGGACCAACGTGGCCCCACCTGCCGGGGAGGGGCATGGGCCTACGAGGGAGTGCCCTGGCCGCATTGGGCCAGGGGCACAAGGCCCCATAGGGCCCAGCCAGCCAGACCTAGGGCAAACCCTAGGAAAGCTTCTAGAAGGGGGGGGGAACTTGCCCCCCACTCCTCCCTTCTTGGCCGCCGGCCTAGGGCTTGGGGGAGGGGCTAGGGCTGGCGCCCACCCTCCCCCCACACCTCCTCCACAACCCTAGCCGCCCTGCTGCCCTCCTCTCTCTCCCTCCCGACTGCACGTAGGCGAAGCCCTGCTGCAGAAACTCTCCACCACTTGCACCGCTCCGTCGCGTTGTAGATCCAATCCGTCTCTCCACCATACTTGCTGGACCAAGGATGGAGGAGACGTCGAGGTGCCGCACGTGTGCATCTCTCGGAGGCATCGCCCCTTGCGGTGTTAGATCAGATCGGATCGCGAGGAGGAGAAGCGAGTACGACTACATCACCCACGTTTCGACGAACGTTCCGCTGTACGAATCTTCAAGGGTATGAAGATGTCATCTAACCCTCCCTCGTTGTTTGCATCTCCTAGATTAGATCTTGGCTTTCCCGTTCGCATCTGTAGAATTTTTTTGATTTACTATGCTGCGAAACCCTTCAACCTCGTACCCGTCAACCGCCCGCCTTCCCCCACATCTCTAAACACGCACTGTGAGGACCCCTCCATGGCGTACTCATCGGCAATACCACGACAGGAGCACCGGCGGCTGCAAGAACTCGACAACTTCCACAAGTGATTCCTCTATGTGTCGCGCAGAGATCCTAACGACGCTGACTTGCATGCGAGGCATGACCGAGCAAGGGAGAAGGCCGACACGCAGTTAGAGAGATACTAATAACCCCCCAAGTGCAGGGGATCACCGTAGTATAATTTGATAAGTATTTTAGTGTCGAACCCACGAGGAGCTGAAGGTAAACTATCTATTCTCTAGCCTATAACCCACTTATATGGCCTTCTATGCAAAGCTAGGATGTAGAGAGTCTGTGTGTGTGTGTGGTTGTTTCTACTATTAACTATAAAACGGTAAATTGTTGGATATAAATATTATAAGTAAACTATTGCAAATAAAATAGATCTAGTGAAGTGGAGTGATGGCAAGTTTTCTCAAAGGAGTAAATGTTTAGGAAAATTGCTATTTCATTCATTTGGTTGTCACAATTAGTAAAGAACATATATAGTCGTTTTATTGTTTCTTCTACACGAGCCATAACTAGATGTAGCCATAGATATGAACAAATACACCACTAGTGATTTATCCCAAGACCAATTAAGTACAAACAAGGGAATAATAAGACATAAATTCTAACTAACGCATTTAGATCTAAGGTTCCCATGATAATACCCCTGTTGATTAACCATGAATTAATAATACACATATTTCTAAGACTTGGGATTCGGCTTATGTCAAACTCCGTCTATCCCTCATCATATCAATAATGTTAAATATCAATAAAAATAATTCTTAAAAATTTGTAAGAGTGAATGTGCTTATGTAGAGTGTCACATAAGGATAATCATGATTATAACGATTTTCTAAGTTTCATCATTAGTATGTACAAATATCCAAAATAATAAACATATATATTCTTTACTCTAGTTTTGAAGTATGAGATTAGAAGTTTCTTGCATATATGTTAGTTTTAGACAAAATGGTGTAAATTTTATGTAAATTTTTGATGCATAAAACCTTGTCTATTGTAGGTATTTATCCATGTTGTATAATGAATGCATCAATCTTGTAGTTCAAGCTAATAAAAAAACATGTGTTCTTGGTCATTGTAGCATTAAAAACTTTATACTATTTTTATTTTTTGAAAACTAATGTTGCACACTAGTTTGTTAGAGAATCGGATATAGTCTTCTGAGCTTACATATAAATCTTAATGAACCATGTCGTTCATGTTATTTGAGGACAAGAGAGGCGATAGAGGTTGTTGCATTACCATTGAAATCATGTTTCCATCAGTTCAGATGTTTATGAAATGCTTCAGTTTGTGTTTCACTAGTTGATGAAAAGAATTGTCGTACTAAGAAAATATTTTTTTCATTTAGTGTTGTGATTTTTTTGATACTGCTCAAGGATAACTTTGTTTTTTTAGGGGATTTGATATGTTTGGAAACATGAAAAAATGCATCTACATAACCGAGTGTCTGGTTTATACAATACATGGTCATCCAACACATTTGTGACACGTGAAAGTGCATGGAGCCCCATTTTGGTTTTAGTATTTAATGACCATTTCTATGGATTAGTTTGATCATTGAGCTATGTTTTGGAGGACTTATCCATTGCTAATGCTTGAATATGGTTGGATTCAAGGTTGAAATAAGTAGAAATTGGAGATGATTGGGTTCTTGTGTGGAACCCAAAGGAAGCTATGATGTGTGTATCAGTTTATACATGAAAAATTAAGGTCTTGAGTAGATTTTACAAGAGAGGAGTTCATTGTGCATCTCAAGAGATTGTAACAAAACATGAAGAAGTGAAGCAATGAAAGCTACAAGGTTGAGTAAGATGAAGATAAAATATTTGATTCAAGTTGGTCAACACACGATGCATACACAATTTTACCACATCACATTAAGTAATCATGTGGTATGGTAAGCAATTGTTAATATTGAATCACTATTTAATACTCCCTCCGTTTTAAAATATAAGATGTTTTAGCTTTGTAAAACAAATGTATCTAGACTACTTTTAGTATATAGGTTCACTCATGTTTGGAGTGAATCTACACACTAAAACATGTCTAGATACATTTCCTTCACAAACCTAAAACATCTTATATTTTGAAACGGAGGAAGTAGGTTGCAATTCTAATTTCAGTTTTCAAGATATGTATACAATCGGTACATCAGTTTTCACTAGTCCAATACCATAGGCTTGATGTTGTTTTTCACTGTAATACCCAATTTCATGTAGGTTCATACTTGCTGGTGTATGATGGTAATGCGGGAGTTTAGGCCCATGCTTTCGCCATGATATCAGAGAGATAAACAGTTATCTCACATCCTCCTGTTTTGAGGCAGTTTCGTCCTGTTTTGATCTAGAACTGACTTAAATACAATTACTAGAGGAAAGGTACATGTCACATAGATCTTCCCATTTTTGATAGCAGACAACAGAAATTCTTCAGTAAATAGGATTCAAATACTTGACCATGACGAAGGAAAAGGCGATCCATGCATATGTACATACCAGGACTTGGATTCTCCAAAAGCCAACTAGAGAAGGTCAAATCATATAGTTTGGATTCAGAAGTTGTAATAAAGATTGATTACAAGCAAGAAAAATACCATAATCTAGATATTCAAGACATGAATAATGGTTGCTACAAATCGTCGCTGACAATTGCAAGAGACTGACGTTATGCTTCAAGGTTAAATTTTCAGCACAAAAATGTTCAATAACCCAAACGGATAGTTCCAACTCACCATAATTCACCAAATGCAGTTGTCCGCCTGATAGATAAACATGAAAACTAGCATCATTATCATGTGGCTGATGGGTTTCGCGGCATAGTAAATCAAAATTTTCTATGGATGCGAACAGAGGGAAAGCCAAGATCTAATCTAGGAGATGCAAACAACGAGAGATATTGGATTAGATCTTCATACCCTTGAAGATTCAGACAATGGAACGCTCGTTAACGTGGGTGATGTAGTCGTACTCGCTTCTCCTCCTCGCGATCCGATCCGATCTAGCACCACAAGTGGCGGTGCCTCCGTGAGATGCACACGTGCAGCACCTCGACGTCTCCTTCTTCCTTGGACTAGCAAGTATGGTGGAGAGATGGATTGGATCTACAACACGACGGCGTGGTGTATATGGTGGAGAATTTCTGCAGCAGGGCTTCGCCTACAAACAATCGGGAGGGGGATAGGAAGGGCAGCAGGGCGGCTAGGGTTGGAGGGGAAGGTGTGGGGAGGTGGTGCGCCCCCAGCCCTCTATATATAGAGGGGTGGGCGCAGCCCTAGCCCCTCCCCCAAGCCAAGTCCGGCGGCCCCAAAGGAGGAGGAGTGGGGGGCAAGGAAACCCCCCCTTCTAGAAACTCTATCTCGAGTTTAAAACCCTCTTGGACGGCTGGGCCCTATGGGGCCTTGTGCCCCTGGCCCAATGCGGCCAGGGCACTCCCTCATAGTACCATGCCCCCTCCCGGAAGGTGGGTCCACGTTGGTCCCCTTCCGGAAGGTTCTAGAAGCTTCCGGTATAATACCGATTAACCCGGAACAATTCGAACTCCAAAACTGCAGACCGCCTTATATGAATCTTATTCTCGGACCACTCCGAACCTCTCGTGATGTCCCGGATCCCATCCGAGACTCGAACAAAAACTCATAAACCAATTATCCAATCTATCCTAGCCGAGACACGTTAAGTGTGTGACCGCTGGTTCGAGAATATGCGACATGATCTTCTATCAATAATCAACGGTGGGTCCGAAACCCATATTGACTCACACATTCATCGATGATCATATCGGATGAACCACGATGCCGGATTCAATCAATCCCATATATATATTCCCTTCGTCTCGCGATATTTTACTTGCCCGAGATTCGATCGTGCATGGCCATACCTAGTTCAATCTCGTTCACAGCAAGTACTTTACTCGTTCCGTAATCCGGTATCACTTTGTGATTAACTCCTTAACCACATGCTTGCAAGCGGTGTTGATATCGATTACCGAGTGGGCCCGAAGTATATCTCTCTGACTTAGGAGGGACAAATCCCATCTCGATACATACAACCCAACAGATACTTTCCGATCACCTGAGAGACACCTTTATGATCACCCTCTCATAGGATGACGTTTGATGACCTCAAAGCTTTCTTCCGATACCAGGGAGTTGTATTATCTCATGGTCTAAGGAATATAATATTTTACATAAGAAAAGCTTCGCAAAGACGAACACGATGACACGATCTAATTGCTTCGCTTAGTTTGGGTCTGTCCACCATATCATTCTCCCAATGATATGATCTCATTATCAATTGACAACTCATGTCTATGGTTAGGAAACCTTAACCATCATTGATAAATGAGCTAGTCCATAGAGGCGTACTAGGGACACGGTGTTGTTCACAAACCACACAAGTATTAAAATTTCCGCTTAATACAATTCTAGCATGGAATATAAACATTTATCATGAACAAGAATTATAATAATAACATCTTTATTATTGCCTCTAGGGCATAATTCCAATAGTGGCGTAGGAAAAGGAATGACCCTACATCTTCCCTCCACATCGATGAACGGCTACGACCAAATCCCCATCTGGAGATAGATTCATCACCCATACATAAATTCACCACTTCAAATTGTGTGAATGGAAATTGGTTGGTGCCAAGTGCTTTGATGTGCTTGATCTCCTGATTTGGATGGGAAGATCCCTATCGCTCGGATGTGTGCATTCCAATCTTGTGCTTTGGAAAGGGGTGTATTGTCACCCTTCTTATCTTCATCCCAAACACATGCACGTACCAGATCAAACACAAGGAAGCGGAAGGAGATGGCGAGCACAAGTTCTATGTGTTGTGGCGCGCACGGGTTCTTCCCCCGATCAAAGGATACCTCTTATATGGAAACCTCGATGACTGTCTTCTAGATCCTGCTCAACACCACCTCCAAGGAAGTGTGTTGACCCAAGTTGTGTCCCTCAACACGATCATTTGCGTTTGGTCGTCATACACGAGATGTTCTGGTCATAATCACGAGTTCGATTGATCAATATATGTGAAACCTCTATAACAAAGCCATGACCACCATTGAGTACTTTGGAAGGATGAAAGCATTGGTGAACGAGCTGGCATCCGTCGACAAGAGCATTGACGAATACGTTCTATCTCCTACCTTCATGCTGGCCTCAAGATTGACTACCACCCACTTGTGGCCACTATGCTCGACTGCTACAGAAATTATCCACGGAATCAATGACAATGGTGGAGGCTTCCATTCATCGGCAAGTGTGACCCAACTAGGCATCGTGGCTAGAACACTCGTGGTTCAGGAAACTATGGAGGCCGCAATGGCAACCACAGGCGTGGAGAACTTGCCACACCACAAGGAGGAGGACTAGGAGGCCGCAGTGAAGGACTATGTGGACAACATGGCGGTGCTCCTCACATCGAGTGCCAACTCCACCTTATACTTTGTCGCATGGTGCGTGAGTGGTGGCACCGCTATGAGGAGGACTATGTGTCAGAACCACGTCATGCTAGATGTGTGACCACCTCATATATGATTGACTGCAATTGGTTTTTATTACTCTGGCGCAAGCGACCACTTCATCGGCGAATTGGAAGGTTAGCCCACTCGATACAAGTACACCAACAATGACAAGGTGCAATGTCCAATGGGACTAGTACATATATAAGTCATATTGGTGGTGCTATTGTTTCATACAGCAAATCATAATCACACCTTGAAAATATCCTCTTTGAGGCTAATGCCACAAAAGTCTTCTTTCGACTAACAAGCTTGTTCATCGTAACAATTTCTTCGACGGATTTTGTTGTACATTCTTTTTTTATTAAGGATCATGCACGAAGAAGGTTCTTCTTCGAGACAGATGTGAAGGAGGCCGACCAATACCCCCATCAAGCCGCTGACTCCCAAGTCAAGCAAGTTTATGGTGTCCCCAAACCTTCATCAATAATGTGGCCACCTTGCTCAAGCGAGTCATCTTTTAAATCGATTTTTTAATTTAGAAATAATGAGATACTACCACTCAATCAAGTCCCTATCCTTCTGCCTGTTTTCTGATTTTGGATTGTTCATTTTTCACGTTTTTCTTTGTACAAGTGTTCATTTTTCATGTGATATAAGAGCAAGCACAGCGTGTAGTTGGGTCCAAGGAAAAAAGTGAACTCGTGTCTAAAGAAAGAAAAGAGCTCCACCGTTTAGGCTCAACCAGTGGGACCTAGTCCGGTCTATTTTTTCCCACCAAACTCTTTCTCATCCTCCCGTGAACGAAGCCACCGTGTATAGAAATAATTTTTTATTTGGCTGGACCCTGTGTCTAGTACTGGACTCAGTGTGAAGAATCTTTTTCTTAGCCACCGGTTAGACATGGGTCTAAGGTTTCTTAGTCTCAGGGTTTTCATCACGCTGTGCTTGCTCTAAGCTGCTTCCGTTCCAAGCGCAGTACTATGTAACAATTGAGAGGAACTGCATGCTGAGCTCGTTGCTAGTGTTGAATTCTCGTTGAGTTGCTGTCGGTCTAGCACTGAGAATTCAGAATCGACAGGTTTGTTTGCAACCATCATGTTCATGTTGGATGTAATATGGTTGAGCAGCGTCCGATATGGGTTAAACCTCGATCGTGACCGTCCATCCGTGCAGCTTCTATCACTTTCCACCAACCCCCCGGTAGCAAATCCACCTCTCGCTACAGTCTAAAACCTTCCTCCACCTCCACTGTCCACATCCCCCACTCCCACTGGACTGCCCCCAATCCCCGCCGCCGCCAACTTTCGGCTCCTCCCACCATGGCGGCCACCACCACCCACGCTCCCTCCCTCTCCTTCCTCCTCTCCCACCCTCACTCCGCCGCCCCGCAGCTCCGCCTCCGCCCTTCTCCTCACCACCGCCTCCGCTGCGCCACCGACGCCGCCGCGGCCCCGGCCGCCCCCGCCAAGCACCGGCGCGCGGCGGACGAGAACATCCGCGAGGAGGCGGCGCGGCACCGCGCCCCGAGCAACGACTTCTCCGCCTGGTACGAGCCGTTCCCGCCGGGCCCCGACGGCGACCCCCACGAGCGCTACTCCCTGGACGAGATCGTGTACCGCTCCAGCTCGGGGGGCCTCCTCGACGTGCGCCACGACATGGACGCCCTCGCGCGCTTCCCGGGCTCCTACTGGCGGGACCTCTTCGACTCCCGCGTCGGCCGCACCACCTGGCCCTACGGCTCCGGCGTCTGGTCCAAGAAGGAGTTCGTCCTCCCAGGGATCGACCCGGACCACATCGTCTCCCTCTTCGAGGGCAACTCCAACCTCTTCTGGGCCGAGCGCCTCGGCCGCGACCACCTCGGCGGGATGAAGGACCTCTGGGTCAAGCACTGCGGCATCTCACACACCGGCTCCTTCAAGGACCTCGGAATGACCGTGCTCGTCAGCCAGGTCAACCGCCTCCGCCGCGCCCCGCTCTCCCGCCCCATCGCCGGCGTCGGATGCGCATCCACGGGGGACACCTCCGCCGCGCTCTCCGCCTACTGCGCCGCCGCGGGGATCCCCGCTATTGTCTTCCTCCCGGCCAACCGCATCTCCCTCGAGCAGCTCATCCAGCCCATCGCCAACGGCGCCACCGTGCTCTCCCTCGACACGGACTTTGACGGCTGTATGCGGCTCATCAGGGAGGTGACTGCTGAGCTGCCGATTTACCTTGCCAATTCGCTCAATTCGCTTCGGCTCGAGGGGCAGAAGACCGCGGCCATTGAGATACTGCAGCAGTTCGATTGGGAGGTGCCTGATTGGATCATTGTTCCAGGAGGCAATCTTGGAAACATATATGCATTCTACAAGGGGTTCGAGATGTGCCGTGTGCTAGGTCTCGTTGATCGCCTGCCGCGGCTTGTCTGCGCACAGGCTGCCAATGCCAACCCACTGTACCGCTACTACAAGTCAGGATGGACCCAGTTCCAGCCACAGGTCGCTGAGCCGACATTTGCGTCTGCGATTCAGATCGGTGACCCAGTGTCGGTCGACCGAGCGGTGGTTGCACTCAAGGCGACGAATGGCATTGTCGCAGAGGCCACCGAGGAGGAGCTCATGAATGCGATGTCTCTCGCCGACCGCACCGGCATGTTTGCGTGCCCGCACACTGGCGTCGCTCTTGCAGCACTGTTCAAGCTCAGGGAAGACCGCACCATCGGGCCAAACGACCGCACGGTGGTCGTCAGCACGGCACACGGTCTGAAGTTCTCGCAGTCCAAGATCGACTACCATGACAAAAAGATCGAAGACATGGCTTGCAAGTACGCTAACCCACCCGTTAGTGTGAAGGCCGACTTTGGTGCCGTCATGGACGTTCTCAAGAAGAGGCTCAAGGGTAAGCTGTGAGTCTGCCCTCTTGATGACGTCTCTAATTGGCTGCTGCATTTCAATTGTCTTGTGCATCTGATTCAAATGTGATGGTTTGCCATGGAGCATTGGATGGAAACCTTGATTTGAAATAGTTTCGGCGAGAGTATTCTTCTAGGAAGATGTCTGTGGGGAATGGTTAGGGAGTGTATCTCTTGTACTGTGTCGTACTCTATGGATAATAAACGATTGTCTCGTTGTTCATTCAATAAATCATTAGAGCATGCTTGCTTCATCGTGCATCAGCTTGTCAGGACATTTTCACTGTTCTATGGATTATTTAGTACTATTTGAAGTTCCCTTCTAAGGTGTCTGCAACGCCTGTTAACCTTACAGCCTGAAGGTGTATTCCGAGGTACACGCCCTATCCTATCCTTCCAGTTTATCTGAGTTTATACGAGACTCCCATTTTTAAGTTATACTCCAGTTCTGAATGCTGCATTAGAAGGTTTGTATATATGTTTTTTTGCTGGGAAGATAGGGAGTTGTACTCAGGAGTACAATTCTAGGCCTGTCTGTGGAGAATGTTTAGGGACTTCCAAACGTTCGGTCTGTTTGCTCCATCGTGTATTGGCTTGTTGAAGATTGTCAGTATTTGATGAAATTGCCTTGTAAGGAGTCTGCAACGGCTGATAACCTGCTAAGCTTCCGGTGGATTCAGCTGGTATATGCATGTCCAAATTATAATTTTTCTCTTCCGTGAAAATCTGCAAGCAGGCAAGAACCTCATAGTATCTCTGAACTTCTGAGCCTTCAGCTCACCCTCCTTTGCAGCTCTACCCTGTCCTCAATATATCTGTATCCCATGGCCTCCTCTATGAGCAAAGGAATTCACAGGCCAGATTAGTCCGATGAAAAGGGCCACGGAATGCCCCTGCCAAAAGAGCCCCCGATCTCTCCATCTGGATGGCATCGATGTCTGTACCATGCTCGGCATGCCTCCTTCCACTTCATTCACTACTCAGCGACAATGTCTTGTCAGCTCTGATAAAATGTGTGTCATTGTTCAGATGCATGTCTGTACTGCGGGTCGTGAAGCGGACAGCCAGTGTTGCGATGCATGTATGCCCTGACTGGCCGATGGACGTACAACACCTGATGTAAGTGGAGTCCGGGAGGACGCCCGATGCAAAGATCTTCTCCCAGGTCACCGGTACAAGACACCTGATACAAGATCTCTATGCTTGAGTCTGAGCAGGCCATTGTTCATTCGTTGAGGCAGCGTGTTGCATTTGCTCCGCTGTTACTTGCAAAACCAACTTTGGTCCAACTGAACGAGCCCCACAAGTTGTTTAGATGATCAGGGAGGTGACTGCTGAGTTGCTGATTTACCTTGCCAACTCGATCAATTCACTTCAGCTAGAGGGGCAGAAGACTGCGGCCATTGAGATACTGCAGCAGTTCAATTGGGAGGTGCCGAATTGGATCATTGTTCCTGGAGGCAATCTGGGAAACATATATAGATATCTTTTACAATGGGTTCAAGATGCGTTGATTGCCTGCCGTGGCTTTGCGCACAGGCTGCCAATGCCAACCCACTGTACTGCTACTACAAGTCAGGATGGACTCAGTTCCAGCCACAAGTGGCCGAGCCGACATTTGCGTCTGCGATTCAGATCGGTGACCCAGTGTCGGTTGACCGAGCAGTGGTCGCACTCAAGGCGACGAATGGCATCGTCGCCGAGGCCACTGAGGAGGAGCTCATGAATGCGATGTCTCTCGCTGACCGCACCGGCATGTTTGCCTGCCCGCATACTGGGGTCGCTCTCGCGGCGCTCTTCAAGCTCAGGGAAGACCGCACCATCGGGCCAAACGACCGCACGGTGGTCGTCAGCACGGCGCACGGTCTGAAGTTCTCGCAGTCCAAGATCGACTACCACGACAAGAAGATCGAGGACATGGCCTGCAAGTACGCTAACCCGCCGGTCAGCGTAAAGGCCGACTTCGGTGGCGTCATGGACGTGCTCAAGAAGAGGCTCAAGGGTAAGCTGTGAGCCTGTCATCATCCTCATTTCTCCGATTGGCTACTTGGTTTGCCATGGCGCAGTGGAACCCCCCCTTGATTTGAAATCTTTTAGGCGAGAGTATTCTTCTAGGCAGACACCTGCGGGGAATTGTTAGGGAGTGGGGTTATCTGTGGTACTGAGTTGTGCTGTATGGATAATAAGCGATTGTCTGATTGTCTGGTTGTTCATTCAATAAATCATTCATGCATGTTTGCTTCATCCTGCATCAGCGTCTCAGGACATTTTCACTGTTTGATGAATATGTTTAGTACTTGGAAGTTATCTTCCATGGAGTCTGCAGCGACTGATAAGCTTTACCACCTGAAGGTGTATTCAGGTGGTACACGCCTATCCCAGCCTTCCAATCTTTCATTCTGTTCGTGTTGAAGGTTGCCCATGGATTGTTGGTATTTGATGAAATTGTCATTTGAAAATCTTTTAGGTGAGACTATTCTAGGCATCTGCGGGGAATGGTTAGGGAGTGGCGTTATCTCTTGTACGGTGTTGTGCTCTATGGATGATAAAGGATTCTCTGGTTGTTCATTCCATAAGTCATTCAAGCATGTTTGCTTCGTCCTGCATCAACTTGTCGGACATTTTAACTGTTCGTTGGATTGTCTAGTAGTATTTGAAAGTTGCCGTAGGAGTTTGCAACGACTGATAAGCTTGCAACCTGAAGGTTCTATTCAGGTGGTACACACCATTCGCAGCCTTCAAGTTTATCTGAGTTTGTTCGAGGCTATCAATTTTCCATTATACTCCAGGTTTGGATGCTGCATTAGAAGGTTTTTTTTTCCATTATACTCCAGGTTTGGATGCTGCATTAGAAGGTTTGTATACATGTTTATCTGCGGGGAATACAATTCTAGGCGTGTCTGCGGAGAATTGTTAGGGACTTGAGTCATTCAGCCTGTTTGCTCCATCGTGTACTGGCTTGTCGAAGATTGTCTATGGATTGTTAGTACTCCTGTATTTGATGAAAGTGCCACCGACTGCTCCTGTGTCGTCCCGACCCTGCCATCGTAATGCCAAAAGAGTCCTCGATCTCTCCATCTGGATGGCCTCGACGTCTTGTGATCTCTACTCAGCGACATTGTCTTGTGAGCTCTGATAAAACGCGTGTCGTTGTTCAGATGCATGTCTGTACCTGCAGGCCGTGAGGCGTACATCGCAACACTGGCTGATAGACGCACAACACCTGACTACTACAGTCTGTGTAACGATACGAGGTGGGTTTGTGCTTGCCAGAGAAATGTTATAGATTCCTAAATAATACCTTTGCGCTCCTCAGAAGCTGTAGTAGTTCCTTTTAGGTTCAGGAGGAAGCAATTTTCTATCAGAGTAGCTATCTATTCCTATGAACATAAACAAGGAAGAGAGGCAAACAATACCAAATGTATGGGCCTGCCTCACCGATCATGTTATTTCCAATGGCACTTATATGACACTCTCTCTCGAGCTACAACTACATCCCTAAACAACCTTAAAGTACATGAAGGAACCGCAAAGGACGATAGCGTTACTCAGGCCAGGGCATTTACCAAGAATATTGCGTACAAAAATATGCATGCATCATAGTTGTGTTAGCGTGAAAGAGTATTATTTGTAATTTGTGCTCATGTTCGACAAGAATCAGTAGAAGTAACTGTCTCTTTTTCTTATCTAACACATGATATGTAGTATATACTAAGTTTCTATTTTGGCTCTCACATTTTATTACTCATCGCTCTTCATTATTACACATGATATAGGAGCGGTGCTAGCCACCACAGACGTACGACATGACCTCCCATAAACTGTGAATAATGGAGCTTGTAAACGTGAATGTTGTATTTGGATTTTTCCAATAGCATGTATCCATGACAACCTCTTGCAACGTTGTTAAGAAATGACACATGTATCCATCTTGCAACGTTGAACTAAATAGTTCAATCTATTGGCAGGCTAATTACCCTCCACAATCTAAAGCTTCAACCCATGACATCATATATTATAACACCACATATACTCTAGAATTATATACTTACTTACGATAGACAGACCGTCATACGATGTAGAAACCTCTATCAAGATATGTGTTGGACATATATGATATCAAACTTTGTATCAAGATTTTTAAAGTACTAAAATGGACGGATACACATATAACATACTTATTAAAAATAAGTGGCATAATCAAATATGTGTAGTAGTGCGATATTATGCATTTTCATTTACAAAAGTTAATCTGGATGCTCGAAACAAAATTTCAGGAGAATTCAAACACAATTTTAGGGAGAAAAACATAGGACATCATGTTGGCACAATATTTAAATGCTAAAAAGGATAAAAAAAGGCTAATAAGTGACATGTATAAACAACATAATATTTTTTCCAACCATCTATAATAATTACCGCAATGATATGAAATGCATTATAAAATTGGTAAGGACATTCAGAACTTGAAAATCAACCTATTTAACATATTCCAAATACTTTTGGTAAAACTTAATGTTAATTATCAATAAAAACATTTCTTAAAATGTTGCAAGAGCGACTATTCTTATGTAAAGTATCGCACAAGGATAATCATGATTTTAATGAATTTCTAAGCTTCATCAATAGTATGTACACACATAAGAAATAATAAAAATATATATTCTCTACTCTAGTTTTTAAGTATGAACTTAGAATGTTTATTTATATATATTAGCTGTAGATAAAATGGTGTAAATTTTATGTAAATGTTCAATGTAGATAATATGGTCTATGGAATGTATTCATCCACCCTGTATAATAGCCTTGATGAAAGTGGCTTGTCCCTCTTTTATAAAGAAGGCCTCCATATTGTACTTGAAGATGGTAAAAGAAATGGGTTTTGTTGGTCACTAGAGCAGTTAAAACTTTTAACTAGTATTTATTTTTTGAAAACTCCAGCTGCCCACTAGTTTCTTAGAGAATCGGATATAGTCTTACTGAGCTCACATATAAATATTAGTGAACCATGAAATTCATGTTATTTGAGGACAAAATATATGATAGAGGTTGTTGCATTACCATTGGCGTCATGTTTCCATCAGTTGAAATGTTTATGCAATGCTTCAGTTTCTGCTTTGCTAGTTTCTGAAAAAAAACACTAAGAAAAATATCATATGTTTTCATCTAGTGTTGTGAGTTTTTGATTCCGCTCGAGGATAACTTTTATTTTTAGGGGATTTTATATGTTGGACAACATGAACCCAAAAATGCATCTAGAAGCGAGTGCCCGGTTTGTATAAACATGGTCATCCAACACATTTGTGACAGGTGAAAGTGCATGGAGCTTCATTTGTGGTTTTAGTAATTAATGACAATTTCCATGGTTTAGTTTTATCATACATCTATTTTTCAGAAGAATTATACATAGGTGATGCTTGAATATGGTTGGATTCAAGGTTGAAATAAGAAGAAAGTGGAGAAGATTAAGTTCTTGTGTGTAACGCAAAATCCATGCTTTGCGTATTAGTTTATCCATGAAGAATCATGGTCTTGAGTAGATTTTTATAACATAAGAATTAATTGTGTATCTCAAGAGGTTGTAATGGAGCATGAAGAAGTGAATCAATGAAGAAACAAGGTTGACTGCAATGAAGAGCAAATATTTTATTCAAGTTGGGCAACACAAATTACTTTAAAAAGTGTACCACGTTGATGGAAATATGCCCTAGAGTCAATAATAAATGAATTATTATTTATATTACCGTTTCATAATTAAAGTTTATTGTTCTATGCTACAATTGTATTACTTTTGGATAATGAGTATTTGAAGGAAAACCTAATACATATGTGCAACCATAAACACCAATTAGATATTCCTAGTCTTGCCTTTAAGACTAGTTCATAAGTTATTGATGGTCTTGGTTTCCTAACTATTGGGCATATACAAAGTGTTGTAAGGTTTTCCAATGGCATATGAGATCAGAGTTGTTGAGAGAAGAACGATGATGGATAGACCCAACATGATATACCGTGAAACGCATCGTCAATATTGTTATCGATAATTTATCATAATGGTGTTACTATTACTATAAGATTGCTAGACCATAACGACACATGTAGACTTGGATATGATATGAATGTGACAAAGCCCTCAAACTTTACTTCATGACTGGGTAATCATAACATCTGTCTTCTTCCTTACCATATAGTATACCAATGTTCTATATGGTGTAGTTATAGGAATTTCTACTCCCGACGATAGAGATATACACTCTGGGCTCGCTCATGTATTATGATGTTCACGATCGTCTAGCCAGATAAGTGATCGAAGTCTCGATCACATGAATATTGATAATACACGATGAGTAAAATAATACATGTCAGGTAACGAGGATCACCTAGTGTTACACCTCGTGCTATGTCAAATATCGAGAATCCGATGTGTATCGATAACTAATACGAAATATTCACACGATATATACCTTCGTGTTATGAGGTCGGGATCAATAATTTTAGATCAATATACCTATGTTGATCATTATCGCAGAATGAGTTATATACATGTCCATCATATCCGAACCCATAGGGTCACACACTTAAAGGATTAGTCTCATATACATTGTGAGTGTGATTAAAGAAATGTGAATGAAGTAATTCTAAAGGTGGTTTGGAAAGGTCTCAAATATTCGAGAAGTGTTCTGAATGTTACTGAGAGTGTACAAAATGGTTCCGGGCATTTTATAGAAGGTTTGTGCATGGTCTAGAACATCCCAGAGCTTCAAAAGGGTCATGAAGGTTTCAGAATATGAGGAAGATCCGAAATCCTCAAACCTTAGGGAACCCATGGGCCAAGGGGGGCACATGGGCTCCCCTAGGGCTGGCCGATGTGGGATGAGGGGAGGCCGAGTGCGTCCCCAACTCAGATTCAGAGTGGGAGTCCAAGTAGGGCTCGACTCTCCTTTCCTTCTCCTACTAGGTTTAGGAGGGAGTCCTACATGGACTCAAACGCCTCTTGAGGCGGTAGGGGTGGTCGGCCACCACCCATATAAGGAGCGGGACGGTACAAGCAACCCTAAATCGTGCACCACCCCTCCCAAAGCCGTTGCCGCCTCCAAGCCATCGTCACCGCTTCCACCTCCTGCTGCCACGCGAAGCTTCTCGTAGCCACACTGTCCCTTCTCTCTCCTGCATTGACATCATCAACGTCGGACAAAGATCTATTTCATCATCATCACCGGAGCATTTCTGAGTTCTACCTCTGATTAGACCTAATCTAGTCGAGACTATGGAAGTGCCGCCAGATCTTAATCGAGACACATGTTTTGAACGATACACTTGGCCGCACTTCGACACAGTGTTGATGATCTCGTACATGTGGATACCGTGAAGGTGTTGCGTGTGTGATACAAGATCATCATAGCTGTTTTTGGGTTTATACATCTCCTTGCGACTTGATAAGTCTTGTTACGGGGATCAACGCTTATTTTCATCAAATTCGCCATCGACAAACTTCTGCTAGTTCGACCTTCAACGGTATGATCTGTTCCCTCAGCCATGCATAACTTGATATGGTTTATGTGTTAGAAATTTATTGTTTTGTTTAGCGCGTTTCCCAAAATTTCTTTGTGAACTAACTCACAATCTATATGTTATGTGTATCTATGTGGGTTAAGTATCTTTGCATGGGCTTGCATGAAAAATAAGATTTTATATTGTTTATGAAAGTATGACATCAAGTGGTGATCATCATCAAGGTTAAAAAAGTACAAGTTGAAGATGATCATCTCAAACAGATCTTTGTGATCATATGCTTTAATATTGGCTTATATTTGGTGGTAATGGGCATGTGAATATACTCATAAGTGAGCTTTCCCAGAGTGATTACAGGGGAGCAACAAATTTCGCAAAACTTCATGCATTTTATTTATGTTAGACTCCCCTTTTGATGGTTCTTATTTTATAGAAAGGTCAAACCTTGCCTCTTGGGGATTTAATCTCCTTTTTTATCCTTGTTTCTTATATGCATGAATATGGAGTGTGTTGTTAATTATATTTCCATCGATCCCAAGTTCATAAAAAAATGGAGTTCACATGAAACGAGTAGATCAATGGGTTTGTGCAAGCAGCCTGGTTATTTTTTTCAGGGGCCAAATTGTTTGATAGAAAGTCATCAGATTGTCCCGCGGGGGTACAGAGCCACCCCATATCTGGCCCAGACTAGCCATCTTTGTTCCTCTTTTCTAAAACGGTTAGTTCTTTAGGAACCTATTTAAAAGTGGTCTTCTTTCCTAATTATTATACACTTTGAGGTTGTTTTATTTGGTTATGATAGCCATCGTGCTTGAAGTTTATATAACTTGGTTATCGCCTGTGAATATCTCTTTTCTTCATCTTGCTTAGGTGTAGTTGTTGGTACACACTTCGTTGGGTCTAGCTATTTTAGGTTTGGTGCTTGAAAAATAAATGTTAGCTTAATTTCATGTTTATTCAAGCTAAATCTATAATTGTTTTGGGAAAATCCTACTCACCCCCTTTAGACGACAATTCGATCTTTCGACGACCAATTTTTCCTATGGTTCGGGCGACAACGTGGATGGTGCACCCCGTTGTCAAATCCTATTTGTCGCTAAACACGAGCAATAGCATGAGCTCTGCCGGGGGCCCTTTGTGTGAGGATCGGGCCAATATTGTGATTGGTTTCTTTTCTTCGTCATTTTTCATTGTTCTTTTTTTATCTGTTTCGCTTTTCCTTGTTTTCTCTATTCATCTTTGATTTCTTCCTGTTATTTTGTAATAGATGAGCATTTTTTGAACCTCGCGAACAATTACTTTGAATTGTACGGATATTTTTCCTATTGTCGATATGTTTTTGAACCCACTGAATGATTATTTTGAACTATGTTTCTTACACGAACATTCAGTTTTTGAACCTCACGAATAATTATTTTAAAAAATAGTTATACATGAAAAATGTTTTAATATAATTAATATGTTTTAGCCTTTTGTGCATACATGATTTTGTTGTTACATATACGTTTCAGTTTTACCGTGGAGATACAAGAAGATTCTATTATCACACAATGAACATATTCTCTAAAATAAATGAACATTTTTTGGGAAGCGAATGAATGTTGTGTACAAAGAATAAATTTCTTGGTGTATGTAAGCATTACTCTTTTTCGGCATGTGAAGTTTTTTCAAAAATTTATAAATTACTATAAAAAGAGTGTAAATTCAGAGAAATATATATAGAGAAGAAGAAGGTACTAATAATAGTTAAATGGGCGGCTACTGACGCGGGCCACGGAGTACCAGTGTTATTAGGCGGAGGTTGCCGGGCTGTGAGTTTCATTCAGAAATTAATTTAGGCCCGTGAGTGAATGGATAGTACGTCGCACAATCCACTGAGCCGCGAAGCCAGGTCAGCAGTAAGGTTGGATTTCCTGGACGAGTGGTAACTAGGAGTATCACTGATCTAGTGCTTGTCACCGTGTGTCAAAAGTCAAGGAGGGATCGAGATGTAGTAGTAGCTCGATCGGTTGTTTGTTTGACTACGGGTAAAACGGAGAGAGGCATGTGTACGGTGCACAGACAACCAGCGGCTGGAACGTACGTACGTACGCGGCATGGTGACTGCTGCAACTTGGCGCATGCTAACTTAATTACCACGCATCGTGGACGACTATGACCACGGCGAGTGATATCGGGCGAAGTTACCACGGCAATTCGCTGGGGAATCTGTCAGGAGCGTTTGGCCTGGGCTCTGTTTACCGCGACCTGCTGCCACCCTTGGCACGCCAAATTCAGTCGCTGGCCGGAGTGGAGGCCATGTGATGGATCCACCGATCGAGCGGAGGACGACCAGGTCGCGCGCGCATGCTGTGTCGGCGCGCATGCATGCATGTATGTATGTTCCCTTCGTTCAGACGAGAACCTGCTGCACGCGATGCCTCGCCGATCGGACCGGATCCCAGAATGAACTACCCTGCTCGATCGGTCTGACACACCGCCACCGTCACATGGAGTACTACAGTACTACCACTAGTGTAATAGTATTTCTTTGCCCTGCATACACGTTGCGCGTCTGCATGCGAGGCCGCGACTTCCAGTTCCAGGCTAGCTAGCCCACCGCATCGACCCCGTGGAGAACGGAGCGGTTTCAAACGGTCGTACCGCCGCACCGGCGCACTGGCTGCGTGTTGCTATTTTTCGTCTGTTCCATAGACTTGTGGATCGACACACAGTGCCCGAGGTCAAGCTAGAGATCAACCACAGGCAGGCAGCAGTGGGGGAATAAAAATTGAAGCTGTGAAGTTCAGCACAATCTTGACTGACTCACATTCACGCATCTACTACTTGCTCCACACAGTCGTACTAGTATATGCAGTGTGCTGCTGCTGTTTAGCTAGCTGGGAGTTATGTGGTGTTTGCTATAAGTATTAATGGCAGGTCAATGGTGTGACCAGCAGGCATGCACACTTCTTATTTCTACTAACAGTGCTCTAGTAAATATAGGACTCACTCCGTCCTTAAATAGATGTCTAAGATTTATAAAAATTTGGTTAAATCTAGACGCTATTTAGTACATAGGTTCATTCAAATTTTAACAAATCTAAGACATCTATTTTAGGACGAAGGAAGTACTCCAGATTAAACTTTCGCACAAGTTTTCCCGGAAAGTATCGATCAGATTAAACAAGAGTATCGCTTACATGCAACTCACGTCTCTGGTAGCTAGCGCCCAGGTAGTGAGCGAGGTTGCTAATGTCAAGGGAGTGTCAGGCCGGCCACGAAAGATCCATGGCATGTCATGTCATGCCGTGCTTGATTTTTCCATCCAAATGCGTGCCCAACCAATTAAAACCGATCAAGAGTGCGTTGCGGCGCCGCGAGTTACTACATGTCAAAGTCAAACCAACTAATTAGCCTACGTCCTGCCTCCACGGTTTCCTAATGCACAAGGTAACAACAAATTGGTCCTCTTAGCAGCCATGGATGCGGCGGACTACTACTACCTACAAGGACCTTTTTTTTGCCAGTCGGCATTATTAATTACGGTGTACTATAAGAAGATGAGATAATGTAGTACTTGCTTTTTAGCCGCAGGTTGACCTGCCAGACGAGTAGTAGTGATGTGTATGATGGCCGCGACACCATCAAGACCGAGCTACTTACACCATGTGCTGCGGATTATGTCATGCGTTAATCAAGCTTATCCCTTGTTAGAGTATATTACGGTTTGGGTTAGTCCAGGATAGAGATAGATTTTGTGTCTTGTCTTGCATTTCATAATTATCTCTGTATGTCTATATATACTCGCATATGAAGCTCAATAATATATTCATCATATTCCGTCAATCCCTCTCTAGTACATTGGTATCAGCCCTAAATTTGATCCTACCCTAAGCCGCCGCCGCCAAAACCTAGCGCCGTCTTCGAGTTGTGCCATGTGTAGATGCATGTTATGCAATTACCTTTTTTTTGCAAGGAAATGGGATTTCCTTGCTAATTTTACTATTTTGGTAACGACAAGAAGGACTAGGACTATGAAAACACGGATGGCTGCCGGCCACATCATGCATCATGCATGCATGTGTGGAACTTATCCACTAGACTATGTAAATAAGGGAAATATATTTCATCCATGAAGCTACTCCAACTATTGTGGTACAACATATATCTAGCGCTGGAAGTTTTGTGGTGTTCATTACTCCAACTGTTAATTGCAGGTAAATAATGTTGTGACCAGCAGGGGAAGTTACTTGCGTACGGTTCCTATCGGTATCTAGCTAGCAGTACCTCCACTCCAAATTACTTTCACACAAGTTTTCTCGTGAACGATAGATCAAAATTGAATGAGAGTGTCAGGCCGGCCAGGACAGATGCATGTCATGTCATGTCATGCCGTGGTCGATACTTCCACTCAAATAATTAAAGTGAGTGCGTTGCGGCGCCACGAGTTTCATCTCAAAGTCAAACCAGTAGTAATTAACCTGCCTCTTGGCTGGACGTTTTCCAAGCTAATAATGTACACACATGCACAGGACAGCAAATTGGTTGCCTTCGCAGCCATGGATGCAACAAAAATTAGTGCATATATTGGTCTGTCGGCATTATTACCGTGTATACATTCAAGCATTCAAGTAGTAGTAGTATTTACTTTTAGCTGCGGGTGGATCGACTCGACCGAGTGTAGTGATGTGTGATGACCTCGACATCGTCAAGACTCAAGAGCTACTTAATTAGGCCATGTGTTGTAACTATGTTATGGGTTAACCAAGCTTATCTTTACAACCTCTTGGCGTAGTGGCTTGTGTGCATGGTATAGGGTATCGGGGTTAGCCTGTCAATTTTACTAATTTCGCAAAGATAAGAACTACTCGTGGGCCGCCGGCCATATCATGCGTCATGCATGCATATGTCATGTGTGGAACTTATCCATAATACTACTGAATAAAAAGAGAAGATATATAATTTATTAATGCAAGTTACAACATATCTAGCAAATTTGTTGTTAAGATGTTCCATAATAATCACTATATAATGTGTTGGTCTTACTATGCATGCTCCGGCTGCGTCTAGCCGCCTTTTTTTTCTCTTGCAGGTAACATAACAGTATTTCTAAGTCGATATTCATAGCCTCCTGATAAATATTTATAACCAATTTATTAATCCACAAATGTCAATGGTTAAAGCAATTGTTCTTAGCAACAATAAGGAAATACTAGAATGAACATATGTTCTAGTGTACCCACTTTTCAAAACATAGCAAAAAACATGTTGTAAGCTCTGGAAATTCTGGAAAAAAATCACACACGCACATATAGATTAGGTTGAAACTTACCCATGTAATTTAGTGCGTAATTATATGAACATATATGCTAACTCTGAAATGAGAAAATGACAAGGCCATAATTTAAGTTTTAAAACGTACACTATAGCACCCTCATTATCCCATCTTCTTTTAGGTCAATAAAAAGTCTCTTTGTTTTTCAAAATATACATGTTTTAGTTTCCACTAGCTTAAAATAGCAAAAACCCGAAAACAGATTTTTTTAGTTGGCTCTGATTCTTAGTATTGTCATGGAAACAGTTATTTTGTAGTTGGCTCAAAAATAGCAAAAACCAGAAAACAAATTCTCTAACAACACACCCTGAGAAAAATAAATAGACCAATCATGTGTGGACAGCAGGGTTGCATAAGCATCCCCATCGGTCAAAGATAGCCTAGAAAAAATCACATACAATCGAATTTAATTATGAGCTTAATGATCGTCATCGATCTGCCGACGTTGGAAAGAAACCCATCTAGCTCATGTCTTTTGATCATCTTTGCCGTACTAACCATATCTATCGAACAAGAACGGCCTTTCTCTATATACAAATCAAGCCATGGTCGCCATAGGTAGTGCGTATGATGCAAAGTGCCAGATCAGTTGGATAAACCCCCGCGCGCACGTAGGATAGATCGCCGAATCTCCAATTAACAACGGGGCTAGTGCTTGCTTGCGTATGCGCGCCCACGTGCACATGTGTGAAAATAATCCGGTGCATGGATATACAAATCTATTTTATCCGATGACATGTAAGAAGCCAAGGATGAGCAAGCATGCACCTCAAAGGACGTAATCTCACGATAAAGGTGAGGCCTTTCTGGTGATACGATCGATTGAGTCCAGGCATTGGCTCGCGCCCTGCAGATGCCAGATGGGATGCTGATCAGGATGTGTGGTGATATATTCGATCATGCTGATATAAAGATAAAGATAAAAAAAACTAAGTAAAGAGTGATGCGTATTTGTAGGAACATCGTAGTGTACCACTTGTGGTCTAAATAAGCGGTCGCAGGTTCATTGAAAATACGCATGATCTGCGACAGTTATTTTAAATCGCAGGGAACGGTCCTTGGAATTTGTATACATTCGCATGTATTTTATAAAACTCGTCTTTTTCGACTATTTTTTATAAAACTTGTCTAAATACATTCGAATCGAGACAAATGAAACCACTTGTTTTCACATGGACGGTAATAGTTGTAGCCGCAGGATGTGAGTGAGGTAAGCATGTTGGAGTTGGAGGAATCGTGCACACAGATGATCGATCGATAGCGATGCATGTTGGCATAAACTATTATATTGCGGCTGAGACCGCGTGGAAGAATCGCGTAAAGACAGGCGTACGCATGCTATAGCTAGCTGCACGATCGGGATAAGGATGGCTGCCCCAGCAGCAAGTATTTTATGTCGCCACCAATTAACAACGTGTTCACTCGGCCATCTCTCCCCCTCCCTCCCTCCCTCCCTCTCCCGTGTGTATTTTGTACTGTCTATAAAAAGAAAGAACCTGGACACACTTGACGGGGCTTATGAGGTCACGACACATATATAGGCACAACGCAAATGGATAGAAAGGTGATTTTATCGGCCACGCAGATCTTAGGAGGTTGCGATCGTCACCCACGCGCCAAAATTAATAATCTAGCACGTACGTATATCTTTTAAAACAAAATCTAGAGCATCATCATACGTCGATTTCATTCGTCGTAGCAGATCGATCGCTTCACTTTGCGGAAAGCAAAGACGCTGGTCAGGTGGATCCTACATACCCTACTAGGAGAATGACGTTTTATGTTTTCAAATTTATCTAGCCATATTTGGTCCAAAGAATCGATCAAATCCGGTTAAAGTTATTTCAGTAATGACTGTATGTCTAGGCGTGCTATAAAATGTACCCCCTAATCTATGTGTTGCCGAGTGCCTCACCATAATACACATAATATAGAGCGGTGCTCTTAATTAGTAACATTATTCATTATAAAACTTTATCTTGTGTCTAATGGAAACCCTAGTTAAAAAACGAACTCAACTTTAGAGCTCAGCGACGATGTAGGAGTCGCCAGTGGTGCCCTCATTTCTTGTAAGATGAGGTCACGTTGCTTCTTGTACCACACCCACAACACTGGGAGGGAAATGGCGAGAGTGACGACGGCGGATAGGGGAATGGGGAGGGGAGGGGAATATGGGGAAATTGGGAGAAAAAATGAAATAATGGGGGAAAAGTTTTATCTCTCACCGACAGAGCTGGCCCACTCGATTTTTCCATCATCCCGCGCCCCCTGCTCGCTCGCTGGTGGTTGTGGTCTGGCCTGGGTGCGCCGGATGTAAAAAAACAGCAAGTGACAGCTGAAAATGGCTATGTTGAGGGGGGCTGTTGGGCGAGTTTTTTAGTGCTTGCGCCCAAAGGCCGTTTGGGATGGTGGGGTGAGTGGTGATGCTCTTACATGCTCTTACACTAGGCAAGGAACTTTGCTTACAGTCTTTTCCCCCGATAAATGTTTGGCAAAAAAATGTTAGAAATTCACCGTCGCCTTCTGCACATATATATATGCAACTGGAACTATTCCATGCCTGTGTGTGTAGCGCTGAATCTCAAGTTCTCCTCCCCCACACCTAATTTTGTTCGGTTTCGTTTCAGAAAAGCTGTGTGGCTGCATGGCGCAGCTGTGGCGACACAGTGGTGGTCAGGACCATGGGCTGCTTGGAGCAACATGTACGTATGGCGGCCGGCCGGCTGCTGCGCGAGAAACACGCACAGTCGTCGTCGTCACAGCTGCGGCTGCTGGGATGATATCATTTGTCTCAGGAGAGGCGCGAGGGAGAGGGGGGATGCACCTGATCGGGGGTCGGCATGGGGTGGCGTCACTCGCCACAGCAGGCTCATGCCCGTACGTGGCCCCGCGTCTCATGTGAAGACCACGCGGCTCCCTCGCGCGGCTGCCTCCTCCCTCCTTCTCGATCGCCGCGCGCGCCTAGCTACCAAGCTGGGCTCCCTCCCTTTCTTCCCCCCACACCGGTCTCTCCCCATTGGGCACACGTCACGCGCGCCCAGCCACTGCCGTACTGGTGCAACTCTGTTCAAGTTCCTGGCCCCTGACGAGCGTACGCACAATCATTGGCATGAATCCGGCCTCAGCTTATTATTGTTACACTTGTTGCTCCCTCATTGGTCTGTGAAACCTGGGGTTACAGCTCGCTCGTGTACTTTTGTCACCTACCAATGCTTCCTCAAGATTTATCTGTGCATTTTGTTCATCCTAGTAACCATCATTTTAGGGATGCTAATCAAACTAGCAGTGCTATCATATAGCTAGGCTATTACGTGATGAGAAACTATAATGGTACAAAATTATACTCCCTCCGTCTCAGAATAGATATCTCAAATTTATTAAAATTTAGATAAATCTAAACACTATTTAGTATATAGATTCATCCAGTATTTGAAAAATCTAAGACATCTATTCTTGGACGGATAGAGTTATAATGATACTATGAAATCCACATGGTCCCAAACAGGCCATACAAGAACATATTATTACCCGTCTCCATCAAGACGAGGGTCAAATTGAGGTGGCGGCTAGAAAGGTACAAAATTACCAGCTGATTGCGGTTTGTGGATAAGGTGGGTATGTACTACACATACAAATTACATGCAATGTAGGAACATCCTAAATGTGGTGGTAATCTTACACAAAAGCGTCCATGGGATGCACTGTAAATAGTTAAAGTGTCATAAAAAAAATGACTTTTCGAAGGCCTATGGAAAAAGTTGAATGGTCGTTTCCACATCAACCCTCTGTATGAAGGTTTTTCAGCGGGAGTGGTTTAACATCAATGTTTTTGGAGATAGGGTAGGTGTAGAAGTGAATGACGATGTTGGTCACTACTTTCACACAGAGAAAGGTTGTCGCCAAGAGGATCCACTTTCCTTGCAAGTATGCTTACAATACTCATCGAGAGAGAGCTAATCGATCAAATGAGCTGGGTGGTGCCATATCTTACAGATGATGGACAATCCATTTTACATTATGTTAATGATACCATCCTCTTTATCGAGCGTGATCTAGGAAAGACAAACAAATCTGAAATTTATGCTCAAGCTTTTGAATAACTTTCTCGTCTAAAGGTTAACCTCCACGAGATTGAATTATTCTGCTTTTGCGAGGCACACGAAGTTGAAGCTCAGTATACTAATATGTTTGGATGTGAAAGAGTTTGTTTCTGATACTCTATCTTAGGATTTCAATTTATTACCAAAGACTCTTCAAGGTGGACGCATGTGGAGGAAAGGACCGCAAAAAGCTTAGCAGTTGGAAAGAAAAGTACCAATTCTGTAGAGGACATTTAGAATTGATCATATGTGTTCTTATGAACATGAATTTATACATGTTATCATTATTCCCAATGAAGAGAAATTAAAATGCCACCAAAATATAGCAAATTGAGATATGATACTAATAATTTTTACATGGTCCAAATGGGCCATATGTGAACAAGTAATTACCGGTCTCGATTAAGATGAAGCACGAACTGAAGTGGCGCCCACATATAGAGCTTCAAAACCTTTAGAAATGTACAAAATTACTGGGAGAACATGGTTATAGATAAGGTAGTGCACACTACATATACGACTTTTATGGAAGGTAGAAACATCGTAGATCGGGTGCTAATTTTACATGAAATCGTCCATGAGGTGCATCGTAAAAAGTTACGTGTCATAAAAATTGACTTATTCAAGGCCTATGGATAAGTTGGATAGCCATTTACATATCAACCCTCTGTATGTAGGGATTTTTGGCGGTAATGGATTAATAACTATGTTTTTGGAGATAAGGTATAAGTGAATGACGATGTTTCTCACTACTTTACACAAAGAAATGATTTTACCAGGCGATCTGATTTTGTTGCAGGTATGCTTGAAGTACTCATCGAGCGAGCTAATTAAGACAAAAAATCAAATGAATTGGGTGATGCCATACCTTCTAGATGATAGATTGCCATTCTACAATATGTTAATGATAATATCCTCTTTATCGATCATGATCTAGAAAAGACAAACAAATCTCAAATTGGTGCTAGCCGCTTTCGAATAACTTTCTCATTTAAAGATTAACTTCCATGAGTGAATTATTCTGATTTGCCAGGTACAAGAAGTTGAAGCTCAATTTGCTGAGATCTTTGGATGTGAAAGAGTAGTTCTGATCTGCTATCATGGGATTCCAATTTATCATTGAAGACAAGTAAAGGTGGACGCATATGGAGGAAAGAACTGAAAAAGCTCAGTAGTTGGTACTCTGGAGAATATTTTTGATTGATCAAATATGAGCTTATGAACATGGCTTTGTATATGCTCTCTTCATTCCAAGTGCCGACAGTGGTATTCCATAGGTTAGAATATTTTAGTTATATGTTTTATCAGCGGCCTGATATTGAAAAAATATCGTCTAACAAAATGGAATTTCCTGTACCGACCAAAAGACCAAGATGGAGTGGGAATCTATAATTTAGAAAATTAAAATACTTCATTTCTTAGTAAATAGTTATTTAAACTTACATGGATGGGGAATTGTAGGATGTACTCCATAGGAAATATGTTGTTCTAAGGCTAGGGGATAAAAATGGTGCCTACAGGGGGATGGGGTGAATAGCAGACTACATAATTTAACTAATTTCATTGTTTTTTGGTGATAATTGTGCCTAAATAAAATGAGCCTAAAAACAACTAGGTGAACAATCCTATATTATGCAAGAGAAGATAAAAAAGTAAATGTACGTATAGAAAGTAGAGGGAGATGATGACACTGTGATTTAGCCCAAATTCAAGTCCTTGGGGAGTCTAATCTCGGTTGGAGAGACCAAGAAAAAACGAAGCACACAGCGATCCCTTCTTGGATCTATCCTTATTATCCCTTGACCTCTCAAAATCGAGTGAGGGCCCTTGAGCCCTCCACACAAAGCCACACAACTATGAAAGTGTTAGCCTTTCCAAGTTAGGTGAAAACAATTTATAGGTGGGTCCAAAAAGTGGCTATTGGAAACAATTTTCTTGCAGGCTAGACCCTCCATTTGGCCAGAATTGTGTGACTAGCCAGACATAATCCCTTGTCCAGTTGGCTTTTTGACAGGCCAACCTGAGGGATACGCGAGGAGCTGGTGGACCGAACTCAGGTCCGCATAGAAACTTGTCCAACCAGACGTCCTACCACTTGGTTGATGGGACACTATAGAGCGACCCTACCAAATCGTTTACTCCCATCTAGATCTAATCTAGATGGCGTTCTTAGCCGACTAGATTATTGACTTGCTTTCCTTCTACATCAGTGTGGTTGATCATATGTCTAAGCGATGACTCAGCAACACACTTTATCTTGGAGAAACCGTCTATCTTAAAATTTGATCGTGTGTATCTTCACGAGGAGATAATTCGCACAACTGGTAAGTTTAAGCCTAGTAGGGTTTGAAGATAGTCATCAACATCATCATCAACTCTACTGGGTGATGTGTCCATCGAGGATATGATCTCATTGCTTGCAACTTACTAGTGATTATGGTTTTCGTGCATGGTATTTTTTTTGTTTTTGCATAGCACGTTCCCCAACACAATGTTGGGTGGTGCCCATGGAGATTTGTGGCTATTTGTTGACGACCATAGCTAGTTGAACGATGCTGGCGTGCATAACAGGTGGGCATCGTGGTGGCTCGATGTTTTTGTTTTGGCTAGAACAGACAAAGCACACACTATGGCGATCCTTTCTCAAAACCGGCGTGGGGTGGGTAGCTCCCGACATTGACAAGGATGCAACATTCCTCTTTGGCTCCGACTTCAGTTAGACGGGCCATCCGGTGGCGTGTTTTTGCTTGCATGACAAACGGTCAAATACGATGGATCAACGGGTGACACTGTCTTGGCACATTGTGCGAAGATTTTCATGGCCATGTCGGAATCCATGCTAGCGAGGTGCTCTATGTGAGAAAGAGCGGAATGGCAGAGATAGATGACAACATTGTTAGTCAATGATGAGTACATGTTTTCTCTAGACAAGAGCCCATGAAGTTTCATCAGCCAGATTAGGCAACACCAACGCCCTTGCGTCATACCTTCGTTTTGAGAGGTCGTCACGCTTCATCCAGTCTATTGGTTGGAATCGTCAATGTTCACGCACAAGGGGCAAGCCCTTTCCCGAAGGCATTGTCATGGAGTATCATGCTCTAAATTTGTTGAGTCTAATGTTCTTGCGCCGACGAATTTGGCTCCCCAGTGATAGGATCGTTATAGATAATGGAGGACATGATTGTTACAGGTGTGTGTTTCAATAATGGTGGCCTCAAGGTGTTTATTTTGGTATGCTGGTTTATTCGGCCTAGATGCCTATGATCTTTTGAGACTTGACATTACTTCACACAAAATGCAAGCATGGTTGTGTGGAACATATGTTGTACATTTGGTTGTGTCGCAATCGCAAAGCGGTAAATTTTCGTAAGGTTAGCTTTGTACTCCACATGAACTATTATTCTCTAGAGACGAGAAATTAATTATGCACGGATCACACTGGCTGTCTATGCAAGAAAGTCTCCGTTGGGATTAATTATCTAGGCCCCCGGATGCAGTCTTTCTTATACTTTTATATACACGCTTCAAATTTCAACGATTTTTCTTGCAAATTGCCAATTTGCCATACATCTTGAATATTTTACACGATTCCACGAGCCGTGAGGTAGACTTTGCGATGCCAAGTCTTGCACCAAGTCGTCTGTTGCAATTACTCTGCGGTCTCCCTTCCCCCACATGGTCACCACCAGATGACAGCGCCAGCTGACTCGGATACGTAGCATCGAACCTGACCATGCACGCAATTTTATTTTATTTTAATTTATATTTGGATGTATCACCATAGTTTTTGATAACATATATACAGCTGATTAAACTGTGCGCTGATATATATATAGATCTATAACTTGCTCATGTATATCGTCCAGCTACAGTCTACATGGGTTATACGTGCCCGTCAACTTTATGGAAGTAATTCAATTATCAAAGTAGTTGCAAACTACTTATATAATACGCACATATACCCACACATAAAATATTCTTTGTTGACACGGTCCGGCGATTGCTTAGTACTATATGCCTGCTTAAATCCAACATGCCGACTTCAGCGCAAATATCATATTGTTGGAGTGTCGATTACTATACATGCGTGCAATTGGATCGATCTCGCTGACCTTGTTTATGTTTTGTCGCTACTCATTATCGTACCAATCTAAGTAATCGTGTAGACTTTCCAAAAAAAATTATATATGTGTGTTGATTCGCAAAACTTTTTTGTTTGTTTGTTAGTAGTGTTTTTTTTCAGTTGAGAAATTCCATGTACGGTGAATAGTCAAGTAAGATCGAATAGGAATCGACAAAGCTAGCTATCCATGGACGCGGACATGCATATCCATCGATCTAGAACTTCCAGAAAATTCTACCACGCCGTCCACATCACGGTTTAGGACTAGGGAGAGACCGGCACACAATGTATTACCTGTGGCATAAAAAGCCCAAGAACTGGATCAGCGCCTCAGCTCCCATCCACTTGTCGACATTGCTTCTACTTTTCTCACTCCCACATAAACCTCACAAGTTGATTCTAATGGTCTTTGCCCCAAAAATAATAGTAAGCGCGTCGAATGGACATTGGAATTCTAGTCTTCTTTCTGGCATATGCTGATCGAAATTTTTTCTTAGAAAATTCTTCTATTTTTTCCGTGACGTTAGTATTTTGAGATCATCCTCTCTTTGCCTAACCTATATCTCAAATTGTAACTCTGCTCCCGCATCATTGTTATCAAGCTCTTTCGATGTTGGCATCGCCTTTCCTTACTCGGGTGGCTCTATCTCCACCATTTTCATGCTTGTCATCAGAGCACTACAACACTAACCACCGCTCATCTCCCTTGCATGAGGTCGACGGCCTAGCAGTGTCGCCATGCCACCCTATCATGGCAGATCTATGTAGATATGAATGGGAACCTCCACATCCACTCAAATTTAAAAGTTCTACTCCCTCGGATCCATATTAATTGTCGCGGAAGTGGATGTTTTTAGACATGGTTTAGTGCTAGATATATTAGATTCAAAGACAATTAATATGGACCGGAGGGAGTACAAGATTTACTTGCATATTAAACAAAATACTAAAGTTGTTTAAATTTATACAAGATGTACCCCTACTCCAAAGAAATCTGGACCCACCCCGTCTCAATCTATCCGCCACCACCACCATTCTGATAGTCGTCGGAACTTATCCTCTAGGGCCATGGAGATGATAGTTCTCCGTTGAGGTGGCGCCAGTGCCCCGCCCTCAACCCCCCATCGCCCCCTCTTTCACATAGCATGCTCTTTGTCGGTGTCATTATTGTCAAATTGGAGATGAGTTTCACCTCACAACGCTAACCATCTGCATTTTCCTCAATGTTACCACCGCCACATCGCGAGACGCTCCACCTTGGATCACCTTAGGGGAAGAATATGAAGCAGGGCGACCAAAATTTAAGAAAATCCGTAAGTTTTTGGCATACTAAATGAGCAAAAATAAAACACAACTAAAAAACTGTGCGGCTAACACTCGTGGCGTACACATAGCAAACAAATGTGCATCATCTCATCGCCATATCTCATTTCCCTTTGAGTTAACCCACAACGAGCACATATAGCCCAATGAGGCATATAATTAAAATATGTAATCAATAATAAAATTAATGCTGTTAAAATAAAAATAAAAGTATAAAATGCGAACAATAGTACTCGCATGCATAAAGGACCACAACAAAACAATATGGTCATGTGTACAAATATCTCCAGTAGTATATTGTATGGTGGTGGTAGTGTGCACTAGCTTGCTACACTCACAGTCATCACCACCTCGGCTCACCCCCTATATATCACACGCGCTTCCTTCTGCTGCTCCTCTACCTACTACTCCGATCCACACAGCTCCAGCTACTCTCGCAAAGCATCTCCCCTCTCAACTCCAACGGTGATTGGATGGACAGTACCAGCTGCCTCGTGGACGACGCGAGCAGCGGCGCGTCCACGGGCAAGAAGGCGGCGTCACCGGCGGCGCTGAAGCCGCTGCAGCGCGTGGGCAGCGGGGCCAGCGCGGTGATGGACGCGGCGGAGCCCGGCGCGGAGGTGGACTCCGGCGGCGCGGTCCGCGTCGGGAGGCTGCCGTCGTCCAAGTACAAGGGAGTCGTGCCGCAGCCCAACGGGCGGTGGGGCGCCCAGATCTACGAGCGGCACCAGCGCGTGTGGCTCGGCACGTTCACGGGGGAGGCCGAGGCGGCGCGCGCCTACGACGCGGCGGCGCAGAGGTTCCGCGGCCGCGACGCCGTCACCAACTTCCGCCCGCTCGCCGAGTCCGACCCGGACGACGCCGCCGAGCTCCGCTTCCTCGCCGCCCGCTCCAAGGCCGAGGTCGTCGACATGCTCCGCAAGCACACCTACCCCGAGGAGCTCGCGCAGAACAAGCGCGCCTTCGCCGCGGCCTCCCCGTCGCCGCCTCCCTACGAAAACCCCGCCGCCACCGCGGTGGCGGCGGCGGTGGCGCGGGAGCACCTGTTCGACAAGACGGTCACGCCCAGCGACGTTGGGAAGCTGAACCGGCTGGTGATACCGAAGCAGCACGCCGAGAAGCACTTCCCTCTTCAGCTCCCCACTTGCGCCACGGCCGCGGCTGTGTCCGGCGAGTGCAAGGGCCTGCTGCTCAACTTCGAGGACGGCACGGGGAAGGTGTGGCGGTTCCGGTACTCGTACTGGAACAGCAGCCAGAGCTACGTGCTCACCAAGGGCTGGAGCCGCTTCGTCAAGGAGAAGGGCCTCCACGCCGGCGACGCGGTCGGATTCTACCGCTCCGCCGCCGCCACCGGCAACGACCAGCTCTTCATCGACTGCAAGCTCCGGCCGAAGACGACGACGACGACCTTCGTCAACGCGCCGGCGCCCGTGAGGACCGTGCGGCTCTTCGGCGTCGACCTGATCATCACGACAGCGGCGCCGAGGCCCACCGCGCCGGAGCACGAGGGGTACGACATGTCCAAGATGAGCAAGAGATCCAGGGATGCCGGCGCCGTAGGGGCTGCGTCTCCGGCGCACGCGGTTTGGAAGAAGCGGTGCATAGACTTCGCGCTGACCTAGCTAGCTAGCGTTCTTTTTTTCCCTCCATGCCAGCTTGCAAATTAAGTTCCATGGTAGCTTAGAGCTCTTGATCTCCTGCTCGGTCGATCGAAATGTTTTCCCTTTCATTATCATACACATGCTAAGTGATCTAATCTCGCTTATAAACCGTAAATTAAGCTTGTTGTTACTTCTTATTTGCCACTTGATCATACCTAATTAAGTCTACATGACTAGATATACATCAAAACAAAGAAGTGTGCATGACTAGATGATACATCTAAAAAAAAGGAATTGTACACACTAAGGTAAGTAGAGAGATATCATGGATTACATGCCGGAAGTAGCAATGGTCCATGGTAACTTTGATCTCTTGATCATATCTCCCGGCCTGGATCCAAATGTTTGCACTCTTCTTCTCTCATACACATGATCCAAGTCTAATCGTGCTTTAGTCACTATAAACTAATCTTGTTCTTGAAATGGCAAGTGTACACAAACACAAACACTTCTAATTATGCCCTAGCTAGCTAGCTAGCTAGAGAGATCGAGGATGACTACATGCATACCGGAAGAAGCAAATGATGTATCTAGAACTTTTCCTCTATCTATCTATCCATCCCCGTCTTCTACTATCTCCATATAATTGCTGTGCAAAGAGACGTCGATCTCGTGGCTACATGTCGCCATTTGACCCCCTCCGATCCCCTGCCTTTGTTCTGGTGCTCTCATGTGGGTTGGAGACTGCGATGTGTGCTACAGGGCTAGCTAGCCAGGCTCCAGCAGGTGCATGCATTTGGCTGAAAAGGCTCCGGGAGTTATCTGATCCATCCATCCCTGGCGCGCGGCCATGGGATGGAACGGAAAGTGGCCCATAATTGCATGCATGCACCTGCCCATGATGTGATGCCAACGATCTGTATATGCTATACTTAGCAACAGCCCGAAAACTAAAGTGGGGGAGAGACATCGATAGGGGTACGGTTGCTTGCTAGCAACAGAAGAATAACAGAGGAAATAACATTATTGTACCGGCCCGATTATTGTCTCTATTCACAAGATCTCGTGGTAGTAGATCTTATCCTAGTCATGTTTCTGAGCCCTTTGATGAGCTAAATATTGTCACTGATGTTTTCATTTGGGCTTGACATGTTTAGTGTTGTGAAAGTTTAGGTGAATGGTATTTTGAGGTTTAGTGGAAACCAATAATTGGCAAAAGCGTTATCCTGATGTTTCGGAACAACCTCTTCGAGAGATTGCACGTTCATGTCAATGTTTTGATAGAATACCCATTTATTTTGAGAAAACAACATTTTCGATGTTAGGACCGATGATTCCCGGACAGATGAGAATCACCTCTTTATGTGACAGTAGAGTTGTGCAAGCATGTCTCTTCACACCAACTTTAAACTAAAGTGCTGACACTGACGCAGTTACATAAATATCTCGTTGATACAATGGTTGGGATTTTTTTAATAGTGAAAAAGGTGGAATTATCCTATTATCATGTGCTTGTAGTCGCAAAAGGAAGCAAAATTTTACTTCGGATTCACTGTTTACTTTTAAACATCATGCATGATATGTGTTCTCTAAGTGATGTTTGTTTTCTACTAACTACTTAGTCATGGGTGCATCAAATACGAATGTGTTCAAATGGTGTGTAAGCCTAATTTTGATCGGCCTCTGCATCGAGTAACTGTGCGCATCCATCTAGCTTGCAAAATATTATTCCGTACAAAGTACGTAATCGCAATAGAAATAGAATAAAGACTAGAGGAGTTATGACTTATGAGAAATAACTCATGCATCGATGCATCACATATCCTATTGACAAATTATCATCGCACTGTTGAGCATATCTCGTGCTACCATCTCAAGCGGTACAGAGACAAGAGAATCTCATAGCTCCACACCTGTAGTAAGCATCACACACATATATCTAATGACTAGCCATATGGATATATCCATACATGAAATTGGAAAGTCAATTTTGTTGTCAAAAATATTATCGTTGCAACAATCACTACACTCAAGATGGCAACGGGCCGGGATGGCCGGGGATGACTCCACCATACCCGCTAGTCCCCATCCCCATCAATCCCCGTGAGCTTATCGGGGGGCAAAACGTCCCCATCCCCGTCAAAATTGGGTACCCGTTTCCCGTCGGGGTCTCCATGGGGACCTCCACTCCGATCGTCCGATGCCCAAGTAGGGAAATGCAGATGACGGGCTACACCAGCGACAAGCAGATGTGGGGAAGCGCCGGTGACAAGCTGATGTGGGTTGGTGACAAACTCGCTACTCGTCCTTCCTTGCCAACGAGCTCCCTTGGCAACAACGTACTCCCTTGGCGACGAGCTCCCTTGGCGACAACGCGAGCAGATGTCGATGCGGGATGAAGTCGTCGACATGCTGAATTGCTGATGCGGGATCGCGGAGCGATGCGCCTGGGATGAGGCGACAACGAACTCCTACTTCCTTGCTGATGAGTTGTAACTACCTCGGTGAACTACGCTCCTAGATACAAGCCTGGATGAGTGGTAGTGGTTGAAATAGTACGGTGGGGCCCCAAAAGCCACTCACTGGTAGTCCTTTCAGACGTCCCAACCACTACCCTCTCAACGGGACTCAGACGGGCGTAGTCGGCAGGCGAAGGGATCAACTACGTACACAAGTGGGTATGTACGCAAGCCACCATACAAGAGTACATCAGAGCCATACCATCTAGAAAGAAAGGAAATATAGCAACGCCATACGGCAAGATTCAAATGACCTAAATAGATCTATATTTTAGGATACTTCCTCATACAACACACATCAGAGTATCATGCGGAAGCGGCAAACAAAATCCGAGTACGGATAAGAAGCAAATCGGCATAAGATGCCATAGAAATAAGCACATCCCAACTACAGGTCTCACGGATCCGCTCCGGAATCTCTACACCGAGCGATCGTTGCCCACATCTTCGCTTCTTCCACCCAGATCCGTCTGTGAAGGTACTGTCCATCCGAACCAAGAATTTATCGTGAGACCCTAAGGGTACTCAACAAGTCTTAATGCCTCTAAAGGTGACACAACCGGGTGACGAATTGCTGAAAGGTAAACCCTAGCAGTTCTCTGAGAGAACGCTAACCATCCGCCTAACCAATGATAGACGGATGTCCGTGAATTAAGTACAACAGTTATAATGGTAATCTCATCCGATCCATCCTCCTCCCTGCTTACCAACAAGGAAGCGGACGAACAACCCCCCATCCGTTGGCAATTTTATTAACCATTCCATGAGTGTTACTCTATTTACTAGTCAAGTTACTTAGTCAGATTAAAGCGGTACTTTAGTTATGCTTGTCTATGATCAAGAACGTGCTCCAAGTCGTCCCATATCCATGGACACGGCTTTTAGAAAGTTTTACCCGGCCGGGGTGCACCAATAGCAACACACGCTCGATCAACCTCGGAAAAACCAAATCAAAACCCAACGAGGCTTTCACGACTGAACAATCACAGGATTCAGAAATATTTCAGGGGCCACCCTTGAGTCTACCCAAGTAATCAAGCTCCGAGACGGACTCAAGGTTTGTGGGGCCGGCGGTAAACGATAGCAGATCCCCAAACGGGGACTGTCGATACCACGTAAACGGGTCACAATTCCTAAACAGTACAGTGTGCTCCTCGCACAATTTAAATACAGAAAGTAGCATGGCATAAGTACAGTATAGTAATAAAACCTCAAACTAGTTTGTGGCCCCAAGAAATAAGACGGAATCAAGCTCGCCCAGGGGTACCATATACCTCCGGATGTGGATAGCGCGATAAATCAAGGAACAGGAATCAAGTACTCGGGGTCTTACGGGACACAAGTGAGCAGGAAAAACCAAATAGCAGATGTTGCTCACCGGTGCCACTTTCTTTAGTTATCCCAGAACTACTCAGGTTAAGTTGTTTAGGCACCTCATTATTCAACAGACTCTCACATACCCTACACATGCTGTTCTACGACTCGCATGGCTCAAACAACTCCTATAGTAGTGGCTCATGGGATGGAGGAACAAGCTCGGTGGGGTTTAAAAGTAAAGGCTATGCATACCTGGGATTCAATTTAATGCATTCGCGACTCAATGATGCAAGAATAAGGTAGAGACAATAGGTACTGTATGTATGCAAGCATGTGGAAGTGCTTGCCTGTTAACTCAGTTGAAGCGAGGGACGGATCTGGGTAGTGCTCCTGGTTCTCTTGATACAACCCCTGCTCAGTGTCTATCTGAGAAAAACCAAACAAACAAGGCCAACATGAATATAGAGCACAAGCATATGAATAAGATGCGTCTAGCAAACAATCATGCCATGATGAATGATGCACAAGTTGCATGGCAATAAGTAGCATGGCATGGGTGAGGTGTGAAGGACAAGAAATAACATTTTAATGGGGATTTGGATCACATTTATTGCCATAATAGTTGCTGTTCACTATATTTTTACATGATGCATGCTGCAATTGAAGTCAAGGATAGCGTAAACAGAAAGGTCTCGTCGAGCTGATCATTTTAGACATATCATTTGCTAAATTTGGAATTATAAATCAAAAGTTATTAATTATTTAAATTCCAGTGGCATTTGTGGTAATTTAAATAAACTTGGAATTTTAACAGTGCAAAAGGCAATATGGATGGCATATTTGGAATCCTCTCATTTTTCTGAATCAAAAACATATATAATTTGTCAAATTTGGAATTACAAGGGAAAAGTTATTTAAAATCTGAATTGGATTTGAATTTGAAATTATTTAAACCAAATTTGGATTTAACCAGACGCAGAAAAACCTTTCTTCACTCAGGCTAACCTACCCTACAGGCACTTACAGGTGGGCCAGGGATCTGCGGCCCACGCGCCAGCGGCTGAGGGCCACAGGGGACCGCGGGTTGATAACTGAAACTTCCAGGAGCCTTTTTATAAAACTCCAGCGACACAGACAGGTGGGCTCCTAGGGACCGCGGGTTGGCGTGGCAAAAAGGGGAGGGGGGTATTCGCAAAACGACCCACTGGTACTGTGTTTCTTCTCTGCACCTGACGGAACAGAGCACAGCGCGGCGCAGGCGTAGCGGGGTCGAACGCGATCATGAGGGCGCTTTTGTGACGCCGGAGCCGCGGTGGCTGCGGGTTGATGTTAGGGGGTAGCTCGCGTGCTAGATAGGCTAAACGGCGCGCGGTGCTAGCGGCAGACGTCGACGACTCTGGCGCACGGAGGGCGCTCGACAAAACAAACACCGCGTCCAGGAAGCGACGATGCCGGCGAGGATGTCTGGGAGGACGAGGTGCTTACCGCGAAGCTGTCGGAGTGGTCGGATCGGGCCGGGGCGGTCGTGAACGACGGCGGGGCTGACGTCGGACGAAGCTAGGGTTTCCGGCAGAGCGGCGTCGGTCCTGGCGAGCTGGTCCTTCTCCTCCTCGGCCGGCGCAGGCGGCCTTGAACAGTTCGGATCTCCTCGACACCCGAAGACGCGCTTGCCTCCTGGTTCGACGGCGACGAGGAGACCGACAGCGCCGAGGCGCAGTGGCGAGGGAAAAGAGGAGGCGCAGGCCTCTGGGGTGGATCTGGGCGAGGAGGCAGAGGAAGGGAAGGATAAGAACGCCGAGGGGAGGTGGCGTGGGGAGGGTAGACGCAGGTGGCGTCGGTGTCGCCCTTCCCTTCACGTGCTCGCCATGGGGTCCAGGGGGTCGCGCGGCAGGGCTGGAGGGGGGCTTACAGGTGGACCTGGGGTAGCTCGTGGCCAGGGGAGGCAGTGTGGCCTGGGTCGTGGCGGTGAGGCTAGAGGGAGAGGAAAAGAGGAGGGGAGAGGGCTCGGGCTAGGGGCTAAGGCTAGGGTGAGGTGTGCCTTTGTTGGAGAGAGAGGTAGCTAGGACATGGTGGGATGGGGCCAACACGCTAGAGGGAAGGGGAGAGAGGGAGCACTTTGGTTTAGCATAGACTAGGTGGGGTTTTGATTTAGCTAGTTTGGGGTTTGGGGGTGGCTTAGGGTTTTGTTAAGTGGAGATGGCATGGTTAGATGATAGGGTTTTTGCTAAGAGGGGAAAAAAAGATGGTGGTACTTTAGGTTGATCATGCATGCTCCAAACAAGCCTTACAAGATCAAGCAAGAAAAAGAGGGAGAGGGAGAGAGAGAGGGGCATGTGATGATGGGGGTTTGAATCATGCATGTTCCATTCAAAGAACAAGCAAGATAAAAGAGAAAGGTGGGTTTGGTTGGTGCATGCCACATTAGCACATGTGTGTGCATGGAGCATGGGTTAGAGGTTTAGCTAAAGGGGAGAAGAGAGGGAGAAGATATGGAGAAGCAAAACTACAAGCCAACACAAGATTTAAACCAAGGGGAGGTGTCCCATGCAAACAAAGGTAAAACATTCCCAAAGGCAAGAGAAAGGTGGCACTTGCATGGCCCATGCAACATAATTAATGCCACATTTATCCTTGTAAAAACAATAATATTAATATGGCATAATTCATGTGCATTCCCAAAAGGTGGGCAAGGCCAAGCAAAGATTATGGTTGTAATCCAAACAACCAATCATGAGCTAGAGATAAATCAACAAAATGCCAAGCTCAGATTAGTTGGATGGTGGAATTAAAAGGTGGTGAAAGATAAGGTGGTGGGGTCAATAAGAGAGATGCCCTCAACTCAACTTGGGCATTTAACAATATATTAAGAACCAAATACAATATCAAGAGGCAACTACCATTAATCATGCACATGAGATAAGAACCAAACAAGAAAGGGTTTTTATATGATGCTCAAATGCAAGGTGACATGATGACATGAGCATGATATGATGATGATGCAACAATTATATGTTGGAAGTGGCCCATTTTATTATTATAACATGTAGCATTACAGGTGTTAGACAACTGGGATGCTACATGAGTGGCGGCTGGGAGAGGGAGAGCCGGAGAGGTCAGAGATGGGGGTCGTGGCCTCGTGGGGAAAACATGTGGGCTAGGTTTTGGTAGTATATATGGGCAAATTGTGTCTCGGTGGCCCACTTGTCAGGAGGTTATCGGGTCTCCATGGAGTCCTCACGGGGGAAATTTGGTACCCATCCCCGCCCCGCTAGACTAACGGGTACCCGCCAGACCATCCCCATGGGGTGAATTCGTCCCCCCATCCCCGACTCTTGGCGGGTAAATCCCCACGGGTACCCGTCCCCACGGGGAAAATTGCCACCTTGACACTACACAACATAAGTACTAATGGTCTCTTTGATTCATAGGATTCCAAAAAAACGCAGGATTACAATGTCATGCCCATACAAATCATACATGATTCCTATTTATACCAAAGTTTGTTTGATTTCACGTCTCAGGCAAACATAAACAGAAAGAAAAATTACTCCGTGGCCAACTGTATTTTCGAGAAGCCCAAATACCACTCAAGATTTTTCAAACCAATCTAGTATGAATTTTTCCAGAGTTTATCGATTTCTTATTTAAATTTGAGCAAATTATGTAAATATCGGTACACTTTATCCCATGGTACTTTTTCGGTGGTAGCTAGGCGGAAAAAGCGTTTGCGGGCGAGATACCAAGAATACAGGTTGAAGAAAAAACTAATATACACCATATACAAAAATACTAATGTTTAGCGGAGGATTTAATCTCAAGAAGTTTCTAAATAAATTTCTTGTAAAACCCTGGTTCGCAATATAATGAAATATGCGTGCATAGACGTGTGTCTATGTGTAATTGTTAAAAGATTATTCGTTTGTCGCGAATATTGGTTTTGAGATTTCGACAGGTAAGAAAAGAGGTAGAGCATGGTGGATGGAATCTACGGCGACGCACGCACAACGCCGGTTTCTAGAACACAAGTGTACATGCATGACAACGATCGAGATGTAGCTATAGACATCCGGGAATGGCAGCGGTGGTTTTGGCGTGAGATGTGCAAATACCAGCGGGAAGACACAGGAGCAAAGTAGTAGCAGTGCGTACGCTTCCGAAAATGTTCGGACTGGGTAAGGCTGCGGCGCGGGGCCGTGGTTTGCGAGGTAATCCGCGGCGGCCAGGTTCACCCCGCGCCCCATATCCATCCAGGCGGCTGGCATGCATGCATTTGGGCAGGTTCATCAACAACAGATGGAGACATTTTTAGCTTGTGAACTAAATACATCTGATGATCAACAACGTACGTCGTGTCCTGATCATCAACAGATGTACTACGTACTACTTGTTGCATTGGCACACAACAATGTCATAACATATGAGACATTTTCTTTGTAAAAGTTTCGTCTGGTTTTTGGTAGAAATAAACCACCCAGCTGATCGGTTTTATAACCACGATTGCACGGGTGCACGTTGTATAACTTGTTAATTCAGTTTACAAGTTCTGTGATTTAAATGCACGTACAAACCAACAATGTCATTTACTTAAGAAAACTTCTCCGTCCGGCCGGCCGGCCGGCTCATACTCACGGCCCACCGTTGATTCCTGGAAGTTTCTCACGGCTACGGCGAGGACGACGACGACGACCTCCGCGCGCGAGATACACACGGCAGCGATGCGGCCGCCTCGATCAGGGTGTCCCCGACATACTCACACATCGATCCAGATCAGGCTGAGGGAACAGCTAGCCCGATTTCGGCGACCGTTGACAAAGCACGCACGCAGCATTTCTCTATCTAGCTCCGATCTGCACGTTGAAGATCGAGACAGAGCTATCACCATATCGGTTCAGATGCCGGCATGGCCTAGCTACCTCCCTGCTGCACTTAAGTTCGCACAGTGCCTGCGGTTGGAACGCGAGCTCTTGCCACGGCCGGCGCATGACACGTTCATCCTGCAAGTTGCATGATCAGCACGAACGTGTTAATCTTGTCTACTCCTTCCGTTTTAAAATATAAAATATTTTAGGTTTATAGAGCTAACATATCTAGATATCTTTTAGTATGCTGATTCGAAGTGAACCTTTTTAAACCTATCACTACAGGACACGCGCGCTACGCCGAGGGCAAAAGGCCGTCGGCATAGGCCAAAATGCCCTCGTAGATGTGCAGCCGAGGCCTCAGCTCTCGGCAAAGATCTCCCTCGGCGGAGCACAGTCAAGTCGTCGGCGTATCAAAATGCCGTCGGCGTATGCTACGCCGAGGGCTTTGCCGTCGGCGTAGCGGCCGTCGGCATAGCCTGTCGACCGGTTGCAAAAATATATTTTTTTTGAACTTTTTTTTCGAAAAATAATATTTTTTTTATTTTTTTTCTCAATTTTTTTATTCCTTGAATTGTTTCACTTGTTAATCTCCTACTTTGAACATTTTTAACACTAATTATACTTACTATTTGATTAAATTCCAGTCTTAGTCAAACTTTCCATCAGGTCACCCATCCTAATACTACTCCAGCTTCAGCACGCTTAACTTCCTCATTCCTTCAGAATCCGTTTTCGCAAAGTAATTCATACATTGGTGTCAATACTATGATATCAATCTCATTAACTCTTATATCATCATGTCACATGTTTGTATTTTTTGAAATTACAATCAATTATTTAAGTAAATATTAATGAATAAGTAAAAATATTATTGAATTCAAATAAAAATATAATAATTTTATTTTTTTGTATTTTTTATTTAATATAGAATATTTAATATCTTTAAATCTGTAAATCGAAATTCAACAAATAATATGTTTAAATTGATCAGAAAAATGAGAGGAATCCAAATATGATATCCATATCAACTAATCATAAATCCTTCGTTTTTAAATTAGCTATTTGGTGGTTGCTTTAGAAAATCCCCTTTTTGCGCACGGATAATGAAAAATGCCTTTTCGGTGCGATGAAAAGGAAAACTTGCATTGGATATTTGATAAAATAGCATATTGTGAACCTAAAAATGATTTTTGTAAAAAATCATGAGCATCGGATCATGTACATGTAGTTCATATCTGACCCACTTCTTGTCAATTCGGCAGGAATTTGTCTTTTTCACCAAAGGTGGACGGAAAGGTTTCGGATCCTCCTGTTGGGACATTGTCCATATAAGGTGGTATAGTATTTTTGTAAAATGTGGTGATAGTATTTTGAATTAGCCATTTGGTGGTTGCTTCACAAAACCGTCTGTTTTTTATGCTCGAAAAATAGAAAATGGCTTTTTCGTGCGACGAAAAGGAAAACTTCCTCCTGCAACATTGTTCGCCATCCCATGATGCATGTGTATGCATAATATAGGCACATTATCACAAACTATGCTTTGATTCTAGCCATAACATTGGTCATTTGACCCGAAAGCCAAGAAACCTCAAATGAGATAGGTCATTTTGTGAAGGGTTTTTTGAGACATAATCAATATATCAAGTTTGCTATTTTTCCTTATAAATATGTCACATAATATGACACCACGCGAAGGTTTCGCATTGTTTCGATCGTTTTTGATTTTTTTTATGCCCGTTTTAAACTATCGTCAAACTTTGTCGAACGGCGGACATAAAGATTCTTAGCTCAAGTGAGCCTCGCTAAACTTTCATTAGATCTTTGATAAAATAGCATATTGTGAACCTAAAAATGATTTTTGTAAAAAAACATGAGCATCGGATCATGTACCTGTAGTTCATATCTGACCCACTTCCTGCCGATTCGGTAGGAATTTGTCTTTTTCACCAAAGGTGGACGGAAAGGTTTCGGATCCCCCTGTTGGTACATTGTCCGTATAAGGTGGTATAGTATTTTTGTAAAATGTGGTGGTAGTATTTTGAATTAGCCATTTGGTGGTTGCTTCACAAAACCGACCGTTTTGTATGCTCGGAAAATGGGAAATGGCTTTTTGGTGCGACGAAAAGAAAAACTTCCTCCTGCAACATTGTTCGCCATTCCATTATGCATGTGTATGCACAATATGGGCACATTATCACAAACTATGCCTTGATTCTAGCCATAACATTGGTCATTTGACCCAAAAGTCAAGAAACCTCTAATGAGATAGGTCATTTTGTGAAGGGTTTTTTGAGATATAATCAATATATCAAGTTTGCTATTTTTCCTTATAAATATGTCACATAATATGACACCACGCGAAGGTTTCGCATTGTTTCGATCGTTTTTGATTTTTTTATGCCCGTTTTAAACTATCGTCAAACTTTGTCGAACGGCGGACATAAAGATTCTTAGCTCGGGGCAGAGCCTCGCTAAACTTTCATTAGATCTTTGATAAAATAGCATATTGTGAACCTAAAAATGATTTTTGTAAAAAAACATGAGCATCGGATCATGTACCTGTAGTTCATATCTGACCCACTTCCTACCGATTCGGCAGGAATTTGTCTTTTTCACCAAAGGTGGACGGAAAGGTTTCTGATCTCCCTGTTGGTACATTGTCCGTATAAGGTGGTATAGTATTTTTGTAAAATATGGTGGTAGTATTTTGAATTAGCCATTTGGTGGTTGCTTCACAAAACCGACCGTTTTTTATGCTCGGAAAATGGGAAATGGATTTTTGGTGCGACGAAAAGGAAAACTTCCTCCTGCAACATTATTCGCCATCCCATTATGCATGTGTATGCACAATATGGGCACATTATCACAAACTATGCCTTGATTCTAGCCATAACATTGGTCATTTGACCCGAAAGTCAAGAAACCTCGAATGAGATAGGTCATTTTGTGAAGGTTTCTTTGAGACATAATCAATATACCAAGTTTGATATTTTTTCTTCTAACTATGTCACATAATATAACACCACGCGAAGGTTTCGCATTGTTTCGATCGTTTTTGAATTTTTTATGCCCGTTTTAAACTATATATAATGTTTTATGTTTTACTTAATTTTTATTTATAAATGTGTAATATTTGAGTGTAGATAGATAGGTCTTATTTTTCTGCAAATTTTGATATATTATTTGCATTTTTTCGAATTAGAATGATTTAATTATGATTTTTCAAAGTTTAATAAGATAAAATAAAAAATAGCTACGCCGAAGGCAGCCGTCGGCGTATGCTACGCCGAGGGCAGCCGTCGGCGTATGCTACGCCGAGGGCAGCCGTCGGCGTAGCATAGAATATGCCGAGGGCAATTTTACGCCGACGGCTGCTTGTACGGCTCGGACGACGATTTACGCCAATGGTTCGACGTTTGGCGTCGGCGTAGCTTCCCGTTCCTGTAGTGTATACAACTAAAACATATATTAACTTTATAAATCTAAAACATCTTATATTATAAAACGGAGAGTGTAGCTATCATGTTCAGTGGACACGACTGACAGTGAAACCTGGACTCCATGTCTCTAATGACCATAACGAGTCAGCCTCGCGTTACAATTCCCCGGACTGCAGCTCTGACTCGCCGGCCGGCATCCCTGACCGGCTCCGTGGCCCAGATCCCCGCGCCGGCGTCTTAGGTCGTCGTCGTTTACAGACAGGTCTTCTCCACAAGCGTTCCCGGTACTCCTTTGCTAACAAACCCAAAGTTTTCTGAGTAATTCTGTAGCTTCACACTTCGCTGCAGCAGTACAGAGACGTTGAGGACCGAGGACCGGTATCTGGGTCAAATAAATAAATGTTTCGCGAGAGTCAAATGAAGAAACCAACTATGGGCTTTAGTGTTAAAAAAAGGCTACTACTCACGGTTGATTTGTAAGACTTAGTTACCTCGACACGGTTTCTACCAGCTACCCGGATCAAACAAGCAACACCCAGCTGGTTTTTACTTCGCCCTGATTCTTAACCAGTACGTACGCATGGAACAACAAGTTGGAGTACTCCCTCTGTCCTGAAATATTCTGGATTTAGTCAAAGTTAAACTTTATAAAGTTTGATAGAATATATAAAAAACTATGAACATCTACAACACCGAATGTATATATTATAAAAATATATCTTATGACGATTCTATAGTATTTAAGTTGTATTATAGCTGTACATAAATTTTCTAATATATTTGGTCAAACTTTACAAAGTTTGACCTTGACTAAACCCAGAATGCAGGGTATTTCAGAAGAGAGGGAGTGTATTATATTGGTTCTTGGGGAGCACAAAATAAGATCGTATAGAAATTTTTGGAAGGATACCTCAGAGGATAAGCACGACGTAGGTACACATGGATGTTGGGATAACATGGGCTGCCATTGGATGGAGTGGACAATCGTCAAACTCGACAGCTAGCCCATGCATGTCGTTAGCGCATCGGAGCGAAGAAGCAAAACTTGGTCAAATGCTTGATTAATTACACTCCCACTAGGCAGCGTCAGTGATCGATTATTAATTTAGGGGTAAGTATATACTACTTTCTCCTTTATGGTTTGCAGGGCGTTCTATAAAAATTTCACGGACCTGGACCTTGGCGTGAATGTATTGGCTGAAAATTAGGCTGGTTAGTGAGCTGTTCAGGCGCATGCAGTGATGGAAAACTGTTGAATGCATAGAAAATTAGAAGAAAAACTGTCTTATTAATCAACAATTAATTCTTATGTGCCTAAAAACGTTGCAGTTTTGGAAAAACTCAAATTTGATTAGACGCCCTGCAAACCGTAAAAAAAGAGTACTGCATGGTTTGGTTGAAACCTTCTCAAGTTGTTGTCTACGCTAGCTCCTCTAAAAAGAATACACTAGCTTATCAAATGCGGGTTGAACTGTTCACAGGGAAGAGCATGAGATCGACGCGTCATTCCGTTTTGTTCTCCTCGAAGGAGCAAGAACACTGTATTAAGAGAAAACAAATTCGATGTGTAAATAAGTCCAACGACAGCTTAGCGCACATGTACAGACAATTCGATCAGATTCAACTAACCTCGGCATCCATCCTAAACAGGTGACGAGATACATTTTTCTTATTGTCCACCGATTTGATAGCTAGTGATCCTCCCATGCGCTTTCGGCAGACTACAGATTAGCATCTAGCGATTGAGCACGTAGGTATGTGCACCATACAATTGGTTTAGCGATTCGTGACTTAGAAAAGTGGCATGCAAGTAGGGGCGGCTACATAGGAAAGGTTGTAAAAATCTTTTAGGGTGAAAATCTAGAGTCTGGTCTTAATTGGTTGTGCCTGACAATGGAATTGTTGAAGGCATTATTTTGAGAGTGTGGACTTTTTTCAGGGTGAAAACCTAAGATCTTTGATCGGGCGATGACGGTGTTTGTGCACTGTTCCCTTCTTGAAGACGTCGTTTTTGGAGAAGCTGGACTTCTGGTGCTGTCTTGGTGATGGTAGTACTGTTGTTTCAATGAATGGGTCGCTCTAGCGGGACTTCTTTTTTTATAATTCTTCTTTTTTTTACTGTGTGCATCCGTATGACCGCTAAGGCAATGCGTTGTTGCAGAGACTGTATGTAATTGTTATCTTCTGATATTAATATATGCTCCTTTCCAAAAAAAAAAGGTATGTACACAGCTGACGAACAACCAAGGATTGTAATTTTATTTTGCCGTCACCTTCAGAAAAAATCAAGGCTATTTTGGTACTGCTACTTCCACGGTCAACACGTGCATGCATGTGTCATGACACCGCAATTTGTGTCGTTAATCTCAACTTAATCATCTTTCTCAAAATAGGCTTTCGCCCTGCTTTATAAATAAAGCCAAATACAGGTTCATACAACATCCAGAACACCAACAACAGCCACCACCAACGACAAAGGGAGAAAGAAGAGTACGACTGCTAGGGCCACAACACAACACGACCTAGAAAAGAAGAGAAAGCAACTAGGCTACAACCACACCCTACAATCCGGTTGGAACGGGAGACGAGAAGGGGGTCGCCACCGATCACAGGGCTCCAAGGGTGTCGTCGAAAGCTGACCGGTCACGCTGGCGCACCAACAGGGACCACTGCTGGAGAAAGGCAATAAGAGAAAAAAACGAGTCAGACGCTCGGGAAGGGAAAATATACCCAATCACCATTTTATTGCGAACATTCCAAAGGGACCAGGTCAGGGCCACCAAGCCCATCCAGAAGAGGCGACGGCCCCTTCCGACGCGGTTCACCACAGACTTCAGAAATTCCCCAAGTTGTTGCGCCTGTCAGGAGGGCCCCAACGCTTCCCTAACACGGCTCCACAAGAACTGGGCCGCCGAACAGGAGAACATAATATGAGCGCTTGTCTCCGGAGTCCCGCATAGGGGGCACCGACCATCGCTCGGCCCATTACGCTTAGCCACCTCCACCCCTGATGGCAGCCGATCCCGCATGAGCTGCCAAAGAAAGATACGAATACTAAGGGGGGGGAGCCTTCCACAGGGGAGAGGTCTAGAGATGGTCCGTACCCTGGAAGAGTGCCCGGTAAGCCGAACTGATGGAGAACTCCCTCCTGGCATCAGGCTCCAAGCAACCGAATCTTGATCCTCAGATAACGTGCTAGGGAGAGCCTCCTCCAGGCGTCTGATACGTCCAAAACATATCTATTTTCCTGAACACTTTTGCTATTGTTTCTCCTCTAAACTTGTGTGATTTGGATACAACTATCACGGACTGACGCTGTTTTCAGCAGAATTACCTTGGTGTCTAGTTTTTGTGCAGAAAATCAACTATCAGGAAAAATCCGGGAAAATATGCTAAAAATTATATTTCACCAGAAGACTCACGGAGCCAGAAGACGAAACGGAGTGGAGGCCTGGGGGGCCCACACCCCTACCAGGCGCTGGTGGGCCCTGCCCCGCGCCTAGGGGGGTGCGACCACCCCAGGCACCCCTTGGACTCCCTCTACGCCTATAAGTTATCCCTTGACCTAAAAACCGAGGGGGGTTCGACGTTTTTCCAGAAGGAGTTCCGCTCCGCCGTCACCATCAGAAACCAAGATTTGGATCCAGAAACTCCATTCTGGCACCCTGTCGGGATGAGGAATTTGGAGAGGCATAGTGCTATTTGTAATCGAATAAGATCTGTTAGGGCATAGTGTCTAGTATCTCTATTAGTGCTATTTGAGTTTGTTACAACTTGTTGTGCTTAATGCTTGTCACTAGGGCCCTAGTGCCATGATATCAGATCTGAACTTATTATTGAATCATTATGATAGTATTGTTTGTGATCTTATCTGCAAGTTGTGTACACATATCATTGTCCGGATCCAAAGACTCCGAAGTGACAGAAATTAGGACAACCGGAGGGGATGGCTGTGGTGTGAGGATCACATGTGTTCACAGAGTGTTAATGATTTGCTCCGGTGCTCTATTAAAAGGATCATCTTAATTGCCAGTAGTTCCATAGAGGCCTCGCTGCCACGGGCTGGCTGGACAGAAGATGTTGTGCAAGTTCTCATTGCGAGCACGTATGACTATATTTGGAGCACATGCTGATACGTTGTAAATGTATCTATAATTTTTGATGCTCCATGCTTGTTTAGTATCTAATTTGCTTTGGTTGTCTACACTTTGAGGTGATTTTTACATGCCTTTTGGTACTAACCTATTAACAAGTTGCAACAGTGCCAGATTCCTGTTTTCTGTTGTTTTTGGTTTCAGAAAATTTAGTCAAGAAATATTCTCGGAATTGGACGGGACAAAGGACAAAGTCAATTACTTTCTATGGGGAACAAGAAGTCCAGAGGAGAGCCGAAGGGGCCAGACCTACCCCAGGCGCAGGGTTTGGTCGCCCTGGCCGCCGCCTCGGTCTCCCCCTTCGCCTATAAGAAGCCCCCGATGCAGAAACCCTAAGTACCCGATCAAATCTCCACGAAACCGTCTGTAGCCGCCGCCATCGTCGTCCCTAGATCGGGGGGATCTGAAGTTCTTCCCGGCACCCTGCCGGAGGGGAGATCATCTGAGAGGCCTTCTCTCCGGTATGATGCGTGAGTAGTTCCACCTTGGACTATGGGTCCATGTAGTATCTAGATGGTTGTATCTCCTCTTTTGTGCTTTCATGTATAGATCTTGTGAGCTCCGTTCATGATCAAGATCTAATCTATTTGTAATCATGTATGTTGTGTTTGCGGGGATCCGATGAATATTGAGATTATCATATTGGTTTGATTAATGGTTTTGTCTTTATGATTTTATCATGTCTGTGTTGTTTGTGATCTTGCATGCTCTCCGTTATTTGTAGCTATCTTGGACAAGTAGTTGCTAGTGACTCCAAGAGGGGGTATTTATTCTCGATAGTGGGTTCATGCCTCTAGTTTCCAAGGGAAGTGACAGAAATCTCTTCGGTTGTAGATGTGTTGTTGCTACTAGGGATAAAACAACGGTCTCTTGTTCATGGAACATGCAGACTGTTTACCTTACACACTTTGCTTAAAGCAGTTGTCTATTGCTTGCAACTTAATACTGGAGGGGGTTCGGATGATAACCTGAAGGTGGATTTCTAGTCATAGATGTAGTTGGATGGAGGTCTATGTATCTTGTTGTATTCCCAATCAACCTCATAGGATCTTTCTGACTAGTAATTGCATTGTTATTCCTTGCTCAGTTCCTGTCAATTGCCCTGCTGTAATTTGTTTACCCTTCGTGCCATGTTGTTTATCTAAGGAGAGCACCTCTAGTGAACTATGTACCCCGGTCCAATCTTTTCCATTGATACATCTTTCACTGTTACTTGTTTACTTGCTGCAAACCATTACCTTCCACACCATACATTTAATCCCTTGTTACAGCAAACCGGTGAGCTTGACAACCTCACTGTTTGTTGGGGTAGAGTCTTGAGTTTGTGTTATGCAGCTCTCCACGTTGCTTGCAACACCTATGTGATGTTTCCTTCCTCCTTCTGGTTCGATAATCTCGGTATCAACTGAGGGAAAACTTGCTGCTTGCTCTTCACAACCTGCGCTTGGGGTTACCAACAAAGTGCCACGTCGAGCACCGTCAAGTCTTTCTGGCGCCGTTGCCGGGGAGGCTAAGGACGTCTTCACTAGAGGAGTCCTTCACTTCTTTCTCTTTACTTTGTTTTTAGTTTGCTTTATTTCTTTTGCTTGGTTTTGTTTGTCTCTTTCCAAAAAACCCCAAAAAATTAGTCTAGTTTGGTGTGCTTTCTTTATTCACAAAAAGGGAAACACCTGTGGGAACAAATTGATAAGTTGAATACTATTGCCAGAGACGTGTGCTCTACTTATAATGTTACTTATTGCTTTGATAAGTCCTGCTGCTGTACGAGGTATAAACACCTGCCTTTTCAATGTGAGTATAATGATAATGTTACCATATCCTCTTATGTTAAAGGAAATTATGACTTCTATGATGTGGAACAAATTGAAGAATTTATTGCTTTTAAGGGTGCATTTGAACTTGCTAGTTTGCTTGAAAATACTGATGATGCACCTTATGAATGGTTTATGAGATACTTAAATTTTGCTTTGATAATTACAAGGAAGCAAATGGCTATATTATTTAATATTTTAATAGATGCTTTCCACAAATGGAAGAGGCTAATGCCTTGCAGGAGCCTATGGAAGAATAAATTGTTGAAATTGGAAGCTCATTAGATGAAAAAGAGGAGCGGAGTGATGAACAAAAGGAGGAAGAATGGATCTACCCATGCCTACCTTCTAATGAGAGTAACTCTTTATCCCTTACATTTTTTGATTGTCCTCCATGCTTACCAAAGGAGGATGAATGTTATGTTCCTGTGGATCCTTTTGAAATATCTACTTTGGGTAAAACCTGTGAAGGTTTTAATCCCACTATTTTTGAGCTTGATAGAAATTTTGTGTTTGCAGATCATGAAAAGCATGCTTTATGTGATAGCTATATTGTTGAGTTTATTCACGAGGATACTGAAAATTATTATGAGAGAGGGAAATATGGTCTTATGTATCTCAACAATATTAAGTTTCCCCTCTTTATGTTGAAAATCTTGAAGTTGCACTTGTTTTGCCTTCATATGCCTGTCACTTTGTTATTTGTGAATTTATTTGCATACAAGATTCCTATGCATAGGAAGTGGATTAGACTTAAATGTGTTTTTAATTTTCTTCTTGATGCTATATTTGACTTCAATTCATAATTCTTATGTGAGCATCTTCTCAAACTATCAAGCCTAACTTAAAGGTATTAAAAAAAGTACTTGTTGGAAGATAACCCAAGAGTTTCCTTGAGTCTTGGAAGTTATTACTTCTGTAATAGCCTCTCCTTATCCTTTTTGTTTGTTTTTTGTGCCAAGAATGACCTCTAATGAGAGGGAAGTAAGATTTGGGGAATTGCTGTCCCGGAAAAAAATTCTGTACTCCACCAAAATAATTCGTGAGGAGGCTCTGTAACTTGTATTAACCTCAAAATTTACAAGTAAATCCCCCAGTATGTTAGCTAACTTTCTTTAGTTCAATACTTGTTGATTTGAGCAACATAAGATGTTCGAAAAATTTGGTTTCTACCTGCTGGTCTGTTTTGACAGATTTCTGCCATTATTTGCATTTGCTTCTTATTGATTCCTTTTTGAGTTCTCTTCGGGTAAATTGATCTTTTTGAAGGAGTTACTATAGTAGCTTGTGTTTTTAGTTAAAATCCTTGTTGTTTCAAAGCTTTTCCAGAGGTATAATATCTTTTGAATACACTAATGTTGCTAATGAAGATTGTGTGAAGTTTTGTATGAAGGAAAAATTTTAGGTGTAAAGAGAGAATGATGCAATGAGATGAAGAATGGACAAAATCTCAAGCTTGGGGATAACACCATGGTGTCACCCCAAGAAATATCCAATAGGTACAAGCGTCAAAGCTTGGGGATGCCCAAGGCATCCCCCTTTCTTCATCAATAAAAAGCTCAGGTCTGTCTAGACACTTCATTTTTATTGTTTCATGCACAATTGTGTTGTTCTTGGAGCGTCTTAAGTTTCGTTTACTTTGCTTAGGTTGTTTAGTTTTCATAAATAAAGTAGTTTGGACCCCTGTTCTCGCTGTGTTGTTTTGTAAATAAGTTTGCTTGGTGTTTGGAAAGGAGTAGTAAGTTCTTGCTTGAAGTGCAAGAGGAGCTTGCATTGACTGTGACTTAGACTTTAGCATGATATTGTGGTGTTCTCCTTTGATGCTTTGCTTGGGTTGACTTGGCACAAGATCACACCATGTTATGACTCTCAGAAGTCACCATTAGCCTCTATGATCATTTAGTCCTTGACTTATAGTACCACTCTTTGCTTTGGTTAGTATGCTTTGTTGCACTGCATGAATTTGGCCATTATTGCTCTCTTAGTTGGTTGCTCCCAGTCTTTTGCTAGCCTCCACTTGTATGAGTAAGTTCTACTCATGCCTCCAACTTCCAAGAAACCAAGTTATTCCAAAGTGTCCACTATAAACTCATATGCATGGTGTGTTACACCATTCCAAGTATATTCTTGTTTTCAACTATCTTCCAATTAAAAACTATTTTGTTATGAGAAAACTTAGTGATTAAAGCCCTCACGAACTTGATGTCACACTTTATTCTTTGCCCCTAATAAACTTGAACCATTGTGACAACTTTGTTGTATATGCTCGCACTTATAAGTTGGAATTAGCAGAACCGTGCTGTAACGAGGAACGTTTTCAACGTTGCACTTGTACCTTGTTGTACTCAGTTGATATCATGCTCTTTTGTCTATGGATGTCACCGCTGTGAAATAAATAGGGAACTTGTAAGTCCATGGAGTTTGTATCCTGTGTTAGAGAAACACCTGGGCCGCTAGCCTAAGTCATGCCTAATCATGGTGGAAACTTGCAGCATCACCATAATGAGCTATCTATGAAGCATCCTAAAAAAAAGCTATGCATATGGTAAATAAAAAGATTGCTGAGATGCTCATTGTCTGCTTGCCTTGTCATTTTGGTTATGGGAAAGCTCCTGTACCATGTGCAAGGGGTACCCCGTTGGCGGTTCTCAATGATATGCAAATAATTATAGTGACAAGAACTTACCTGGACCCAAAGTTGAGTATGCATGAGGTGTGACCCTCGTATTCAAGGGACTTGAGATTGCTAACTTATACTTCGTCAAGCATATACTCAATCTTTGCCACTTTAACCTTAACCACTTTAAGATGCTTATGATAGGGGCAATGAGGGCTGAAAGCTAACAAGTACCATAATTTTTGGAAGCTCTTTTTTAAATTTGTAATCCCTGCTTCCTTTACAAAAAAGGCCTTTCTTCCACCACTATTGAGTCTCCACCTTCTACCTTTAGGCACCATTAAGAGAGCATAGTTGTCATTCTGTGTGCAGTGTTCCAAAGCTTATTAATTGATGCATATTGTGTTATTACTTGCTCTTGTGCTACTTGTTTCTAGTCACCCTTGTAAACTTTGCAGGTGTCCTATGCATCTATATTGATACTCTATGAGGGACAAGCTGATTGCCACTATGCTATGTTTTCTGCATGTGAAACAAACAAACGTTTTTCAATGCATGTTATTCATGATCTTTGTTTGTAGCTTGTCATGTTGCATGCATAGTTACTATGTCCTATTGTTATAACTCCATCTTTCATGCACATGTTTAGAGTTCTTTGATCCTGGCTTTCAATGCTTGCAAATGGTTGGATCTTTATTGTGAGGGTGCATGTCACAATAAGATCTTCCCTTTTTCATTAAAAGGAGAAGCTAGGGATTGGTTTAATAGATTACCTCCTGGTTCCATTGATAGCCCTGATTGCTTGATTGCTTCTTTCTTCCAGAAATATTTTCCTCCTAGTGCTAGACATGCTGCTTTGTAGAGACTTTTTGATTTTAAACAAGGAGAATAAGAGAAATTGCCTGAGTTATGGACAAGGTTCTGTGCCTTGATTCATGCACATCCTGTATGTCCATTGCCTAAGAATGAGATGCTTGATATTTATTATAATGGACTAACTGATGATTCTAGGACCTACCTAGATAGCTTTGCTGATTGTGTTTTCAGGAAAAGAACTCCTACAGATGCTGAAGAATTAATGGCTAACATAAGCAAGAATTATGATGATTGGACTTCAACTGAGATAAATACACCTGAGCCTATTACTCATGAACCAGTTGTGCCTGAACCAGATCCAACACCAACACCAAAGAAGAGGGGAGTTATTGCATTAAATGATGAAGTGATGAAGGAAGCTAAGAAGTGTCTAAAGGAGAAAGGTATTAGAGCTGAAGATGTGAAGAATCTACCTCCTATAGAAGAATTATGTAAGCCAATTCCCCATTCATCTACTATTGAGGTACACTCTCTCCACTTTAATGAAGGTGATATTCCCTATGGTAAGCCTCCTGATCAATTCTTAGAGGAACTTGACACATTTATTGTTAAACAAGGTAATTTTAATAAACAAGTTCAGAATCATTTATTGAAAAACTCTAGAGCTATCAATGAGTTTAAATATATTATGGAAAGAAATTCTAATGATATTAAAATGCTTTGTAAACACTTTCAAATGGTTCAAACCCAACTTGATAAACTTGCTAAGTTACAAAAAGATATGTTAGTTAATGCCTCAGGAGATAAACATGCTTATGTGTTGGAATTATGCCCTAGAGGCAACAATAAAGATGTTATTATTATAATTCTTGTTCATGATAAAGTTTATATTCCATGCTAGAATTGTATTAAGCGGAAACTTTGATACTTGTTTGGTTATGAACAACACCGTGTCCCTAGTACGCCTCTATGGACTAGCTCATTGATTGACGATGGTTAAGGTTTCCTAACCATAGACATGAGTTGTCAATTAATAATGAGATCATGTCATTAGGAGAATGATATGATGGACATACCCAAATTAAGCAGAGCAATTAGATCGTGTCATCGTGTTCATCTTTGCGAATCTTTTTCTTATGTCAAATATTGTATTCCTTAGACCATGATATAATGCAACCCCCTGGTATCGGAAGAAAGCTTTGAGGTCATCAAACGTCATCCTATGAGAGGGTGATCATAAAGGTGTCTCTCAGGTGATCGGAAAGTACTTGTTGGGTTGTATGTATCGAGATGGAATTTGTCCCTCCCGAGTCGGAGAGATATACTTCGGGCCCACTCGGTAATCGATATCAACACCACTTGCAAGCACGTGATTAAGGAGTTAATCACAAAGTGATATTGGATTACGGAACGAGTAAAGTACTTGCCGTGAACGAGATTGAACTAGGTATGCCGATACCAACGATCGAATCTCGGGCAAGTAAAATATCGCGTGACGAAGGGAATATATATATGGGATTAATTGAATCCTGGCATTGTGGTTCATCCGATAAGATCATCGATGAATATGTGGGAATTTTTTTTTGAACGGGATGTGGGAATCAATATGGGTTTCCAGATCCCGCTGTTGATTATTGATAGAAGATCATGTCTGCATATTCTCGAACCCGTAGGGTCACAGACTTAACATGTCTTGACGCTAGGATAGAATGGATGGTTTATGAGTTTTTGTTCGGAGTCTCAGATGAGATCCAGGACATCACGAGAGGTTCCGGAATGGTCCGGAGAATAAGATTCATATAAAGGAAAGCAGTTTTTGGATTTCGGAATTGTTTCGGAATGTTCGGTATTGTACCGGAAGGTTCTAGAAGCTTTCAGAGTGGGACCAACGTGGCCCCACTTGTCGGAGGGGTGCGTGGGCCTACGAGGGAGTGCCCTGGCCGCATTGGGCCAGGGGCACAAGGCCCCATAGGCCCAGCCGACCAAAACCCTAGGGAAACCCTAGGGGGACCTTCTAGAAGGGGCGGAAGACTTGCCCCCCACTCCACCCTTGGGGCCGCCGCCCTAGGGCTTGCAGGAGGGGGAAAGGGGTCCGCCGCCCTAGGGCTTGGAGGAGGGGGAAAGGGGGCCGGACAGCCACCTATATAAGGTGGGCAGGGGCGCACCCTCCCACCACCCCAAACCCTAGCCGCCAGCTGCTGCCCTACCTCTCTCTCTCCCGACTGCGCGTAGGCGAAGCCCTGCCGCAGAAACTCTCCACCTTTGCACCACGCCGTCATGCTGTAGATCCAATCAATCTCTCCACCCCACTTGCTGGATCGAGGAAGGAGGAGACGTCGCGGTGCCGTACGTGTGCATCTCTCGGAGGCGTCGCCACTTGCGGCGTTGGATCGGATCGGATCGCGAGGAGGAGAAGGCTAGTTCGACTACATCACCCACGTTCTGTTGAACGTTTCCGCATCTTGATTTCTTCAAGGGTATGAATATCTCATCTATCCCTCTCGTTGATTGCATCTCCTAGATTAGATCTTGGCTTTCCCGTTCGCATCCGTAGAATTTTTTTGATTTACTATGCTGTCAAACCCTTCAGTGGTATCAGAGCTAGATCTATGCGTAGATGTGTTTCACGAGTAGAACACAACATGCTTGTTGCGGGCGTTGATGTTTTCTGTTTCAAGCCTCTTGTTGTGTACTTCTTATGACGCGGGATAGTGAGATCGAAGCGGTCCAGGCCAACTTTACGCGACCTCGTTAGACCGCCGACTTGACGTGTGGCTTGTTCCACACATGCGGCTGGTGGATGCCAGTTTCTCTCACTATAGTTGTCATGGGATTTACACCGGATGTTGGCAACCATAATATCACCGTTATGGCTTTCTGTCGGTAAGAATCGTTCTTAGCTTGTTACTCTCATAAGCCACGTAAAACATGCAACAACAAAGTAGAGGCGTCTAACTTGTTTTTACAGGGAGTGTTTGTGATATGGTATGGACCAAGATATGATGTGTATATTGTATGCAATGATCATGTTTTGTAATATTTCACGACTTGCATGTCGATGAGTACACAACCGGCAGGATCCATATAGTTGTCTTTATAATTGTGTATGACTTGTGTGTCAACTTCTTATACGCCACGTAATAGCTTTACTTTATCGCTAAGTAGTTAGCAATAGTTGTAGTTGCTATTCGTGGTGGAGGCAATCATGGTGGACTGATGGAGATCATGCTGGCACGCACAAGATGGAGATCATTGCGCGGAGATTGGCTATACCATGTCACATAAAGTTATATGCATGTGATGTTTATCCTTTTATGTATCTTATTATGCTTAGATCGCGACGGTAGCATTATAAGATGATTCGTCACTTAAAGATCAAGATAAAACTGTGTTATCCCCATGTATGCACCATTGCGAAAGTTCATCGTGTTCAAGCACCACGTCATGATCGGGTGCTATAAACTCTACGTTCACATACAATGGGTGCAAGCCAGTTTTTTGCACACGCGGAAATACTTGGGTTTGACTTGACGACCCTAGCATGTACAGACATGGCCTTAGAACACACGAACCGAAAGGTTAAGCATGAGTCATATGAATGATATGATCGACACTTTGTTGTCCACCATTGAAACCACATCTCTTCTCGTGAAGATCTGATTAGGTGTGGTGATTTTGGATCATGTTCACTAAACAACTTGAGGGATGTTGAATTTAGTGGGAGTTCATCTAGTAATTTGATTAACTTGAACTATTTATCATGAACATAGTCTAAATTGTAATTGCAAATTTTGAAGATCAAATGGCTAAGTCCAACTTCAACTTCAACATTTTTGCTGAGAAAGAAAAGCTTAAGAACAATGGGTCTAACTTCACCAACTGGTTCCGCAATCTGAGAATCATTCTCACTGGCGGACAAAAGGACTATGTCATTGAGAAAGCGCTAGGTGACGCCCCTGCTATAGATGCGTCGGCTGATGAAAATGCTGTTTATCAGTCACGCAAAGATGATTATAGTGTGATTAAGAGAACCATGTTGTTTTCTATGGAATCGGACCTTCAAAATCGTTTTGAGGAGTTCGCCGGCCCTTTGAGATTCTTGAGGAACTGAAAACCATGTTTCAGACTCAGGCCCGTTCTGAGAGATATGAGATCTCTAAGAAATTCTCTAACTGCAAGATGGAGGAAGGGAGTTCCGTCAGTGAGCACGCCATTAAGATGTCGGGCTACACTCAACGTCTTGAGCAACTGGACTGCAAGATTCCAAAAGATCTTAAGATTGACAGAGTTTTGCAATCACTCCCTCCTAGCTACAAAGGTTTTGTAGTTACTCACAATCAGATTGGTTCCACTGATACGATCACTGAGCTCTTCGCTAAGCTGAAAGCTGAGGAGGTGGATATCAAGAAAGATAATCATGTGTTGATGGTCGACAAGCCCCCTAGCTTTAAGAAAGGTAAGGGTGCAAAGAAGTCCTTCAAGAAAGGCAATGACAGCTGCGTTTCCCTGGCGAGAAGAAGCTCAAGTCTGGACCTAAGCGGACCTTTGAGTGCTTCTATTGCAAGGACAAGGGTCACTAGAAGCAATCGTCAAGTACTTAGAGGACAAGAAGGATGGCACCATTAAAGGTATATATGATATACATGTTATTGATGTTTACCTTACTAGCGCTCGTTGTAGTGCCTGGGTATTTGATACTGGTTCAGTTGCTAATATTTGTAACTCAAAACAGGAGCTACGGAATAGACGGCGGCTAGCAAGGGATGAGGTGACGATGTGCGTTGGCAACGGATCAAGAGTTGATGTGATGGCCATCGGCACACTCCCTTAGTTTTACATTCGGGATTAGTTTTAAACCTTAATAAATGTTATTATGTGCCTGCGTTGAGCATGAACATTATATCTGGATCATGTTTATTGCAAGACGGTTATTCATTTAAATCGGAGAATAATGGTTGTTCTATTTATATGAATAACATCTTTTATGGTCATGCACCTGCTATGAATGGTTTATGTCTTCTAAATCTCGAAAGCAATGAAACACACATCCATAACATTGAGGCCAAGAGATGCAAAGTAGATAGTGATAATTCAACTTATTTGTGGCACTGCCGTCTAGGCCATATTGGTGTAAAACGCATGAAGAAACTCCATGCTGATGGACTTTTGGAGTCTCTTGATTTTGAATCATTTGACACGTGCGAGCCGTGCCTCATGGGCAAGATGATCAAAACCCCATTCTCCGGAATGATGGAGCGAGCAACGGACTTGTTGGAAATCATACATACCGATGTATGCAGACCAATGAGTGTTTCGACGCGCGGTGGATATCGCTATTTTCTCACTTTTACTGATGACTTAAGTAGATATGGGTATATCTATTTAATGAAACAAAAATCTGAAACGTTTGAAAAGTTCAAAGAATTTTAGAACAAAGTGGAAAACCATCATAACAGAAAAATTAAATTTCTACGATCCGATCGTGGAGGTGAATATTTTAGTTATGATTTTCTCACGCATCTTAAAGCAAGCGGAATCGTTTCGCAACTCACGCCACCCGGAACACCATAGCGCAATGGTGTGTCTGAACGCCGGAATCGAACTCTATTAGATATGGTGCGATCAATGATGTCTCTTACAGATTTGTCGTTATCATTTTGGGGTTATGCATTAGAAATCGCTGCATTCACTTTAAATAGGGCACCATCTAAATCCGTTGAGACGACACCGTATGAACTGTGGTTTGGTGCTAAACCTAAGTTGTTGTTTCTTAAAGTTTGGGGATGCGAAGCTTACATCAAGAAGTTAATGCCGGACAAGCTCGAACCCAAAGCGGAGAAATGTGTCTTCATAGGATACCCTAAGGAAACGATTGGGTATACCTTCTACCATAGATCCGAAGGCAAAGTGTTTGTTGCAAAGAATGAATCCTTTCTTGAGAAGGAGTTTCTCTAGAAAGAAGTGAGTGGGAGGAAGGTAGCGCTAGACGAGGTTATTGAACCTTCTCTCGAGTTGGAGAGTGGCGCAGCACCTGAAATTGTTCCAGTGCCGTCTGCACCAACAAGAGAGGAAGCTAATGATGAGGGTCATGAAACTTCGAACGATGCTGCTGCTGAACGTCGCAGGTCGACAAGGTCACGTGCCACTCCTGAGTGGTACGGCAACCCTGTCTTAACTGTCTTGTTGGTAGACAACAGTGAACCTGCGAACTATGAGGAAGCGATGATGAGCCCAGACTCTGAGAAATGGCTAGAGGCCATGAAATCCGAATTGGGATCCATGAGCGAAAACCAAGTATGGACTTTGGTGGACCCTCCTAGCGACCGAAAGGCCGTTGAGTGCAAATGGATTTTCAAAAATAAAACGGACGCGGATGGTAATGTTACCGTCTATAAAGCACGGCTTGTCGCGAAAGGTTTTTGACAAGTTCAAGGTGTTGACTACGATGAGACTTTCTCTCCCGTAGCGATGTTTAAGTCCATTCAGATTTTATTAGCAATTGCTGCATTTCATGATTATGAAATATGGCAGATGGATGTCAAGACTGCGTTCCTCAATGGCAACATTGATGAAGAGTTGTATATGATGCAGCCCGAAGGTTTTGTCGATCCTAAGGATGCTAATAAGGTGTGCAAACTTCAGCGTTCCATTTATGGACTGAAGCAAGCATCTCGGAGTTGGAACCTTCGTTTTGATCAAGTGATCAAGAGCTTTGGATTTGTTCCAAATTGCTATGAAGCTTGTATCTACAAGAAAGTGAGTGGGAGCTCAGTGACATTTTTAGTACTATATGTGGATGACATATTGATTATTGGAAATGACATTGATATGCTTAACGATGTGAAAAGTTATTTGAACAAATGTTTTTCAATGAAAGACCTAGGAGAAGCTGCTTATATATTAGGCATCAAAATCTATAGACATAGACAAAGACGCCTAATAGCTTTAAGCCAAAGTACATACCTAGACAAAGTTCTGAAAAGGTTCAGAATGGATAAGGCAAAGAAATGTTCAGTGCCCATGTTGTCAGGTAAGATATTGAGCAAGGCTCAGTGTCTAGCTATGGTAAACGATAGAGAAGCTATGAGCAAAGTGCCTTATGCCTCGGCCTTAGGTTCTATCATGTATGCCATGTTGTGTACTAGACCGGATGTGTCCAATGCTCTTAGTTTGACGAGCAGATACCAAAGTGATCCAGGAGTGGAACACTGGACAGCCGAGAAGAACATCCTAAAGTATTTAAATAGGACTAAAGAAATGTTCTTGGTCTATGGAGGTGATGAGCAGCTCGTCGTAAAAGGTTACGTCGACGCTAGTTTCGACACCGACAAGGATGATTCTAAATCTCAGACACGATACGTTTATATTTTGAATGGAGGAGCTGTGAGCTGGAGAAGCTGCAAGCAAAGCGTGATCGCGGGATCTACAGTAGAAGTGGAATACATGGCTGCTGCAGAAGCGTCAATGAAGGAGTTTGGATCAGGAACTTCATCACTGAGCTTGGTGTGGTTCCAAGTGCCTTGGACCCACTGGAGATATTGTGTGACAACACTGGCGCCATAGCACTGGCTAAGGAACCAAGATATCATCCAAAGAACAAGCACATCAACCGCAAGTTTCATATAATTTGAGATTATATATCAGATGGATATCTGAAGATTAGCAAAGTACATACGGATCGGAATGTCGCAGATCCTTGACTAAACCTCTTCCACGAGCAAAACATGATTAGCACCTTAGTGCCATGAGTGTTAGATTGTTGCCAGATGTAAACTATATCATTGACTCTAGTGCAAGTGGGAGACTGTTGGAATTATGCCCTAGAGGCAATAATAAAGATGTTATTATTATAATTCTTGTTCATGATAAAGTTTATATTCCATGCTAGAATTGTATTAAGCGGAAACTTTGATACTTGTTTGGTTATGAACAACACTGTGTCCCTAGTACGCCTCTATGGACTAGCTCATTGATTGATGATGGTTAAGGTTTCCTAACCATATACATGAGTTGTCAATTAATAATGAGATCATGTCATTAGGAGAATGATATGATGGCCATACCCAAATTAAGCAGAGCAATTAGATCGTGTCATCGTGTTCATCTTTGCGAAGCTTTTTCTTATGTCAAATATTGTATTCCTTAGACCATGAGATAATGCAACTCCCTGGTATCGGAAGAAAGCTTTGAGTTCATAAAACGTCATCCTATGAGAGGGTGATCATAAAGGTGTCTCTCAGGTGATCGGAAAGTACTTGTTGGGTTGTATGTATCGAGATGGAATTTGTCCCTCCCGAGTCGGAGAGATATACTTCGGGCCCACTCGGTAATCGATATCAACACCACTTGCAAGCACGTGGTTAAGGAGTTAATCACAAAGTGATATCGGATTACGGAACGAGTAAAGTACTTGCCGTGAATGAGATTGAACTAGGTATGCCGATACCAACGATCGAATCTCGGGCAAGTAAAATATCGCGTGACGAAGGGAATATATATATGGGATTAATTGAATCATAGCATCGTGGTTCATCCGATAAGATCATCGATGAATATGTGGGAATCAATATGGGTTTCCAGATCCCGCTGTTGATTATTGATAGAAGATCATGTCTGCATATTCTCGAACCCGTAGGGTCACAAACTTAACATGTCTCGACGCTAGGATAGAATGGATAATTGGTTTATGAGTTTTTGTTCGGAGTCTCAGATGAGATCCAGGACATCACGAGAGGTTCCGGAATGGTCCGGAGAATATGATTCATATAAAGGAAAGCAGTTTTTGGATTTCGGAATTGTTTCGGAATGTTCGGTATTGTACCGGAAGGTTCTAGAAGCTTCCAGAGTGGGACCAACGTGGCCCCACTTGTCGGAGGGGGTGCGTGGGCCTACGAGGGAGTGCCCTGGACGCATTGGGCCAGGGTCACAAGGCCCCATAGGCCCAACCGGCCAAAACCCTAGGGAAACCCTAGGGGGACCTACTAGAAGGGGGGAAGACTTGCCCCCCACTCCACCCTTGGGGCCGCCGCCCTAGGGCTTGCAGGAGGGGGAAAGGGGGCTGGCCAGCCAGCTATATAAGGTGGGAAGGGGGCGCACCCTCCCACCACCCCAAACCCTAGCCACCAGCTGCTGCCCTCTCTCTCTCTCTCTCTCTCTCTCTCTCTCTCTCCCGACTGCGCGTAGGCGAAGCCCTGCCGCAGAAACTCTCCACCTTTGCACCACGCCGTCGTGTTGTAGATCCAATCTATCTCTCCACCCCACTTGCTGGACCGAGGAAGGAGGACACGTCGCGGTGCCGTACATGTGCATCTCTCGTAGGCGTCGCCACTTGCGGCGTTGGATCGGATCGGATCGCGAGGAGGAGAAGGCTAGTTCGACTAAATCACCCACATTCTGTTGAACGTTTCTGCTGTGTGATTTCTTCAAGGGTATGAAGATCTCATCTATCCCTCTCGTTGATTGCATCTCCTAGATTAGATCTTGGCTTTCCCGTTCGCATCCGTAGAATTTTTTTGATTTACTATGCTGTGAAACCCTTCATTATGGAATTAGAACTAGGAGTGGTATAGCTAGTCAAGATCCTTTATATCCTGAAGGACACCATAAGAGAATTGAGCAGGATTCTCAACAAGGTGAAAGTAGTGGTAGTCCTCGTAAGAGAAAGAAAAAGAAACATAAGGTAGTTGAGGAACCACTTGAACCTGTTGTAGATCCTAATAGTATATCTGTCTCTGATGCTGAAACTAAGAGTGGTAATAATAATGATGCTCCTGATAAGGAGGAAGTTGAGGAAGAACCTGAGAAGCACACTAAGAACACTAGGTACACTAAGGAATATTTTATTGCTAAGAAACATGGTAGTAAGAGAGAACCTTCGGTGCAGAAACCTATGCCTTTTCTAGGTAAGAAACACAAGTCAAAGGAGGAAGAACACTACAACAAGTTTTGTGAGCGGATGAAACCTTTATTTTTGCAAATTCCTTTGACTGATGCTATTAAATTCCCTCCTTATTAAAAGTATATGAAGGATATTGTCTCTAATAAAAGGAAGATTCCTAATGAGGAGATTTCTACTCTGCTTTCTAATTATTCCTTCAATGGTAAGGTTCCAAAGAAACTTGGTGATCCAGGTATACCAACTATTCCTTGCTCTATTAAGAATAATTATGTTAGAACTGCTTTATGTGATTTGGGAGCTGGAGTTAGTGTTATGCTTTTTTCTCTCTACAAGAGACTCTAGCTAGAAAAGTTGATACCAACTGTTATATCTTTGCAAATGGCTGATAAGTCAACTACTATTCTTGTTGGTATATGTGAGGATGTTCCTGTTCAAGTGGCTCATAATTTCTTGGTTTTGACTGATTGTGTTGTTCTTGAGATGCCTGAAGATGATAATATGTCTATTATTCTTGGGAGACCTTTTCTTAATACTGTAGGTGCTGTCATTAATTGTAATCAAGGAAAAGTAACATTCAATATTGATGACAAAGAGCATACTGTTTATTTCCTCAAGAAGGTTGCTAGAAGCTATTGCCTGAATTCCATTAAAAATATTGAGAGCATCAAGGTTGGAGAAATATATTGTCCCATTCCACAAGAAAATTTTGAAACTATTATGATTGAGACCATTGCTATCAAGTTTGAGGTAACATAATCACCTTGTGGAATGCAAAGTTTTTTTTCATATAAGATTGTTTTGGTAACAAGACTTGATCAACCTTGTTAACAAAAGGATTTTAATGAACAAAATAATGTTTTCACTGTGGTTATACTTGCTTTCTTTTACTTCTTCTCTTTCCTAGTCTTTGCCTTTTCTTTTGCTAGCTTTGGTTTTGTTAGTGGTTTGCTTGTTAGAGTGTCTTAGAACTTCTGTAGTTTGTTTTTTGGTTTGCTTTTGCTTCTTCTAAAAAACTATTTCTGTGAGAAAATCAATTTTCATACCCTGAAAATTGGCCAAAAATAAAGTTTCGAAAATTCAAAATAATTTTTTTTTCGAAAAAAGGGAGGACACAGGCCGACCTGGGGCCACCCCAGCGCCCACACCCTGTAGGTAGGGCCTTGAGGTGGCGCTGGGGGTCTAGCCCACCTGGGCCCCTTCAAGGTGCCCCCTCGCAGCCATCTTCTTTCTCTCTCCCGAAAAACACCGGAAAACTTGCTAAAGCTCGAGTTCTTGTTGTTCTTGCTCGCGATTTTCGATCTCCTTGCTCAGCCCATCTTTGCTGTTGATTTTGGAGGGAGTGCTCCTTGGTATGTGCCTCCTCCACTTGTCCAATTAGATTTGTGATTGGTAGATTGTATCTTGAGTATTTTGCTGCTATAGGTGACAGGTTGTGTGAGCTTGCATGCTTGTTCTATGCTTAGCTATTTCATTTTGATGCATGTGTAGCCCTCTAGCAAGTTCCTATAGTAGTTTCTCATCATTTATCAACTTGGAAATCACTTGGTTTTATGTTTGTCTAAAAATTTCAGCAAGGAAGATGAGTGCTTATCCACTGAATCAATATGACTTGATGGTGCCTGAGCCAATGAAGGTTCATCGTGAGGAAGCAATCTTTCCTTCCATATACCCCTGCCACGAATTTAGGAGAACTGCGGGAATCCTCCAGGATTACCAAACTATGGTTACCAATGCAGGGTTGGAACACTTTGTTGAAGGTGAACCATTTCAATTTGTTAAGCTAACCAAGGCTTTTGTGCAGGACTTCCTGTTTACTTGGTCTACATCTAATCCCATGGTCCATTACAAAATATACAATATACCTGTCGACCTGCCTTTTGCTGATTTCTATACAGCAATTAGAGTACCTCAGTGGGGATCTTGTGAGAAGATCAAGGAGAGACCCAAGTCACTTATAGATTTATATGTTGAGATTTGCCAAGGTTTCGACTTCTCCAAGGAAAGTGGTAAAATTCAGAACTTTCATTTCCCAGCCATTAGATATTTTGCCTATTTCATTACCAAGTGTGTTCTTGCTAGAAAGATTGCTAGGAAGTTGTCTTCTTTTGATCTATCTTTTATCGCAGCTGCTCTGAATAGGAATAGATATTATAACTTGGGTGCTTTGATAGCTTACCGTATCACCACCAACCGCGAGAAGGGTGGAATTTGTGGAGGTCTCATTGCTTCTAGGTTGCTATCTTTCCATGGTTTAGAGCCTCACCATTCAGATTATCGGTTCCCCATAGAGAGGATTGGCCTTGAATCCATGATTCAGCATGGTTTTGTTTCCTTGGGGGCTAATGTGAGAAGTTTACCGTATGAATTATCTTTCGCCCAGCAAGGTTGGAGAAAAGGTAGGACTGAGAAAATAGTTTATTTGCCTGCACCTGCTTTGTTTAATTTTGATTACAGGCAAGGATGGTCGCTCACGGAGGAGGAGTTCGACACTTATGTGGCGTAGCTCTCCCAGCAAGAGGAGAATGTTGAAGAGGATGTCGAAGATGATTCGGTTCAGCCCTCCAACTTGGGAGAGTCTTCATACCAGCAGCCCCCATTTGATTGGGGTGCGTCTTCTTCTTCTTCATCACAAGCGCCTGACTATAATCATTCCTATGATGACCCACCAGCTTGGGGTTATTACCCGCGCTATTGAGCCCCACTTAGGCCAAAAGCCTAAGCTTGGGGGGAGGTATACCGACATCACACTCATCTATATATCATGTTCGGTCGGTTCTTTGTATATCCATTGTTTCGCTCTCTTTTTGGTTCTTGTTGCTTCTTTCTCAAAAACACAAAAATACCAAAAATATTTTTGTTGTTTCTCTTGCTTTGTTTGCTTCTTGTTTGGTTTGCCTTTTCTTTGTTTGTTTTTGCTTTGTTTGCTTTCTTTTAAAAATCGAAAATACCAAAAATATTTATTGTTCTTCTTTGGTTTTGTGAGTTCTTTGCAGGGTTCAGCCATCCTCAGTGGATTTTGGTTTCATGTTATTATTCAAGTCACACAAGTGAAGGGCAATGATGAAGATTAAGACAACTTGGGGTGTGGTAAGAGGTTGGTAACGAACTCTATTTGTTTTCATTTTTGTACATATACTCATCATTGTGAGCATGCTTAGTCTGTTCATTATAAGGAGCGTGTTACTGATGGATGCTTAGTAGTTCTTGCTTGTCTATGATTAGCTCTAGCTTGCTAATAGTTTGTAGCATGTCATATGAATGTTAGCTTGCATTGTTTTATTCATATTTTGGTATGATATTGTGGTATACTCCTCTGAAAGTTTCATGTGAATCGACTTGGCACATGCTCACGCATGCATATGACTAAACAATAGTCAGTAAGCCTCGATGATTTATCTTGCCTCGGAGTTCTTGTATCACTTTCATGCCATAATTAGTTTTGTTTTGTTGCAAGCATGATTATGACAGTTATTGCTCTCTCGTTTGTCGCTCCCTCTCTTTTGCTAGCCTTCACTTGCACTGAGTATGATCTCTACATGTGCTTCCAACTCCCCAAAACCAATATTGCCAACTGTACCACCATACCTACCTATTAGCATCATTTGCTATTCTAGTGCATATTCAATATGCCTTGTTTTCTTCCAAATAAAATGTTTGTCTGTTTTGAGAAATTTAGTAAGTAAAGCTCTCACGAACTTGATGGAACACGTTATTCCTTGCACTTAATAATCTTGAACCATTGTGACCTGTCCATGAAAGTTATATGCTTGCAAATTATATGTTGGGAGTTAGCAGAACCGTGCTGAGACGGGGAACGCTTTCAACACTTTTTGGATACATATCCAGTTAATACCTTGCTCTTTTGTTTGCGGATGTCGACGGTGTGAAATAAAAGGGGAGTTTGTGAGTTCATTGAGTCTATACATTGTGTTAGAGAAAATCCTGGGCCGCTAGCATAAGCACTGCCTAATCATGGTGGAAACTTGTAGCATCACCATAATGAGCATTCTACGAAGCATCCTCAATAAAAAGCTATGCACATAGTAAATAAAAATATCGCTGAGATGCTCATTGTCTGCTTGCCTTGTCATTTTGATCACGGGATAGCTCCTGTATCATGTGCAAGGGGTACCCCGTTGGCGGTTCTCTATGATATGTATGTATGAACAATGACAAGAACTTGCAGGTAACCAAAGTTGAGTAGCATGCAGAGCGACCCTCGTATTCAAGGGACTTGGGATTTCCAGTTTATGGTTTGTCAAGCATGTAACTCATACTGGACCTCACTTTCACCTTAACCACATGAAGATGACTATGATAGGGGCAATGAGAGCTCAAAGCTAATGAGTACCTTCCTTTTAGCATTAGGAAGCCATTCAAACTTTTCAAAACCTTTTCACTTCCATCTTGAGTCACCACTTATTCTATGAGCACCTTCTTGAGAGCATAGTTGTCATTCTTGTGTTTGTTCTAAAACTTGGTTAATTATGTCATGACTTTGATGCTTGTATCTCCGACATTTTTACATCTAGTCTTCACTTGAACTTCAGAGGTTCCTTGGCATTTATATTGTGCTCTACAAAAAAAGGCAAGCGAGATACCACTCTATCATACCTTACTATGAGCATTGCAATGTTGCTTCTGTTTATGTTCCATGCTACTTATTATTATTGAGTTGGTTTTTCTTTATAGCTTGGAATGACTATTGAGTAGACTTGGTTGCATACTTCTTATTATGAATGGTTTAAGTATATACTCATGTGCTGAGAATATATACATCATATGAAGCAAATGTGTTCGTGAAAGTTCATTTATCGCACTAAGTTTTCAACTGAATTGCTTGAGGACAAGCAATAAGCTAAGCTTGGGGGAGTTGATACGTCCAAAACGTATCTACTTTCCCGAACACTTTTGATATTGTTTCTCCTTTAAACTCGTGTGATTTGGATACAACTAAGACGGACTGGCGCTGTTTTTGGCAGAATTACCTTGGTGTCTAGTTTTTGTGCAGAAAATCAACTATCACGAAAAATCCCGAAAAATATGCCAAAAATTATATTTCACCAGAAGACCCACGGAGCCAGAAGACGAAACGGAGTGGAGGCCTGGGGAGCCCACACCCCTGCCAGGCGCGGGTGGGCCCTGCCCCGCTGAAAGGATCGTATGGGCACCTAGAGGGGGGGGGTAAATAGGTGCTACTTCAAATTTTCTTCCTTTTCAAATTAGGGTTTGACAATAAGGTAAATTCTCTAGATAATGCAACTAAGGTGAATTTACCTATATGACAAACATGAATAAGATAAAGCACAACTAAGTAAGAGCAAGTAAGTAAAGTGCGGTAAAGGATAGAAGTAACCAAAGTGGTGGACATGGAGACACAAGGATTTGTTTTCCGTAGTTCCTTCCTTTTGAGGGGAAGTACGTCTACATTTGGAGAGGGGGTGGTTTCAAACCACCAACGCCACGAGAGGCCTCCCTTGTTCTCCGATGAATCTCACCCCAACGGGATCGATTCACCTTCCACTATATCAACAACCTTCAAGGTGGAAGCCGACACCTTTACAAGTTTGGGGCACACATCCACAACTTAATCGGAGGCTCCCAAATACAAGTAAGCTGTCAAAGCAATCAAAGACAATCTTGTAAGAACCAAAACAAGAACTAGGGTTTCCAAGAAAACACTAGAGCAAATGGGCCCTCAATTGAATGAGGGGGAAATGAAGATCTCTTTTGGTGAAGTAGTAGATCGAGGCCTCCTTCTTCGATTCCCCAAAGATCAAAGACTTTGGATGGTGGATTGAGGAAATCTTGAAGATTTGGTGGCTCCAATGGTGGTCTTGACTTTAATGTGGATGAGCACTTTGTCCCAAGGTAGGTGGAGGGGTATTTATACACCTCCAAGAAATCTAGCCGTTGGATCCTTTAATGCAGCGGTAGTACCGGAAGTTTAAGCGGTACTACCGGAAAACTCTGGTACTACCGGACTTGCTACCGGAAGAGCAACTTTCAAACTTCACATGCCCTGGCCACTGCGGTATCACAACGTGGTGCTACCGTAAAGCGGTAGTACCTCTTATGGGAACCGGTACTACCGGACGGGCAATGGAATATGCAACTTGGTCGAAAAACTTTCTGTCACGCCACCTAGGCAGCCAGTGGCTTTTGCCAACATACAAAAGGCTACTGCCACGCTAAGTACTAAAATGCGGTACTACCGCATTTTAGTACCGGGGCGAGCAGTGGACTTTTATAGGTTGAAAAAAGCCTCTGCAGCGCTAGGTACTAAAAAGCGGTACTACCGCATTTTAGTACCGGAGCGGGCAGTAGATTTTGACAAGTGGTCAAAAATCTACTGCCGCGCTAGGTACTAAAATGCGGTACCACCGCTTTTTAGTACCTAGCCCGGCAGTGGCTTTTTGACAACTAGTCTAAACCTACTACCGCGTCCGGTAGTAAAAAGCGGTACTACCGCTTTTTGGTACCGCGCCTGACAGAAAGTTCTGGATAGTTGTTTAAACATTGCAAAACCTTTTTCAATGCACCTGCGATACACTTGTCAAATAATTAGTCTGATATGTGTGTTGTTATAAAACACCAAAATCACTAGGGATAGGAAATGCTCTTTCAATCTCTCCCTTTTTGGTGTTTGATGACAACACACATTTTGCAGGATAATCCAATAATGACAAGATAGAGATGGAGCTCCCCCTAGATATGTAGAATCAAGCCCCATTCTATCTAATAAGTTACCTGGGAGTAGAAGTCGCACTTAGAGCACATACCTTTAACATGTGATGACCAATATTGATTAGGAATAGGGAAGGTCGTCACATACACTACATAAGATGGATCCAAATGAGAATAGCCATATTACACACAAGATGGATCCATACGATAACCACATAGTCTCACCATACATCGAACAAATAGTTAGTTCACACATAATAAGAGGCAAGCAAATAAAGTTCACAAGCGAATAAAAATCAATGGCAAGAACGAGCTTGTGACTTTTCCCTCACAAATCCTGCATACCTAATGTGCAACTTCTCCCCCTTTGGCATCAAGACGCAAAAAAGGGGACAAGAGCAACACTAACGTCCCGGAGATCACTCGTCATCATAATCATCCCATGCATCATCATGAGTTGGCGGGGCACGGAAGGAGGAGGTGGCATCATCATCCCAGTGGCTGTGCTTGGAGATCCATTGGTCTTCTAGGGTAATGTTGTTCTCGGATCCCTTGGAGACGGTCAAACCTTGAGCCTCCATCATTTCCTTCTGACGAGCACATGACTTCTTGGCATAGACATGGGCCTCGTACATGCGTTTCTGATTTTCCACTTGGAAGAAGAATACCTTCTTGAGTTTGGCCTCAATCCTCTTGGCCCAAGATGGCCGAGCAGGCTTGCGACGTGAGACCACATGGTCAGCATCCTTCTGGGCATCATCAGCATCACCGGATCCCTCCTCAACAGGGTTCCCATCCTCATCAACAATCTGACCATCGGCATTGCGTGGTTGGAGATGGGTCTTGATCAACAGATTCTTGTGGCGGTGAGTAACAAGGCGAAGAGAAGGCATGTCACGGGCAATCACGGGGCACTTGCTAATAATGAGAGCCATGATATATGGAGCAAAAGGAGGCACCCTCCTCTGAAAAGTGGCACAGACCATTTCATTCCAAATAACATCCATCACATCCATAGGTTGGCCGGAGTCACGGTGGTGAAAGGTGGCGAGCATGATATCCACCATGAAAGCATGTATCTCATCAACATTCCCAGCTCGGGGGCGACCGTCTCACGGAAAATGCGATGCAACATGTCATATGTAGGTAGGAGCCCTTTGATCTTTCCAGGGATACCGCGCCCCCGGATGTACAGTGGTGCAAGAGCATCCTTCTTCATGGGGCGATCATTATTGTGGCACCGAAAACCAACGGGAGTGTCCTTGCCATGGTCTTCGTACCCAAGAATAGCCGCGAACTCAGCCAAAGTTGCTTGCTTGACAACACCCTCGGTCATCCATGTGAGTGTCCGAGTCTGATTCTTGGCAAAGTTAACGGTGGCATAGAACTGAGTAATGAGCATTGGGTCATAGTTGCACCGGAACTCCATAATGGGAAGCAAGCCAATGTTGGTGCAAATCTCAAGAGCTTCATCAAAGTATTGCAGGTTCTTCCTAACATGATTCATCTCGATCCACTTTTGAGGGACCACAAGTTTATCATCTTTCATGAGTATCTCATGGAACACCCGCTCCTGGAAATCCGTATAGAAAAGGCTACCTTGCCGAGCTTGAGAGCGAGCAACCACATATGGATTGACAACCCGCAGTTCATGAAATTCGGTCTCAGACAAATCAGATAGCATCTTTGGCCCAGATGGCCCTGAACTATGGCTCTTGCGAGGACCGGAGGGAGGAGGAGGTGGAGGAGCCTTACCACGACCATCACTTTGCTTGACCCCCCCCACCCCGACGACCACGAGTTGTTTGCAGTTTCAGACGGGTGCTAGGTTGAGGCATGATCTCTTCTTTTGAATCAGTCTCTAACTCTAACTCATAGTCCTCAATCTCATGGTGAGCTTTGGAGCGTTTGCGAGATCCCCGGGACCCCCCTACACCGGTGTCCATGGAAGTGGAGAATGAGGAGGAGCCCGCGAGGAGGCCGGATCCGGGAAAAGGAGAAGGGGGGCGGGGCTCCGGCGGTGTTCTCCTGCTCCGGCGGAGGCGGTGGTGAGGAGTGGAGACGGGGGACTAATGATACACTGAGAGGTGCCTCTCCCACATCTCCAATCTTAACCGAAACGCAAAGCGGTAGTACCGGAGCCACGAGCGGTAGTACCGCTAGGCAGTAGTATCGTAGAAAACAACCGGTAGTACCGCACCTGGGAAGTTTCCAGACAAGACCCTGGAAACTGATCCAGACGCGGTAGTACCGCTAGCCTTTTACGGTAGTACCGTTTGGCGGTAGTACCGCTGGTTAGCACCGGTAGTACCATAACCACCAGAACAGAGAGACAGGATACATAAAGTGGAAGGTTCTTGTGCAGAGTAGATGAGTTTTGTCGAGGGATAAGAATGGCTTGGGTTTAGAGAGTCACACTGATATGGGCCAATGCACTAAAAAATTACTAAAAACATATGAAGAGCCAAATGTGAGTGCACGACCATAAGAACAAAACCAACTAGAGGATGACAAACACGAGTAAGAACCAATTAAAAAGTGACAAACACGAGTAAGCGCATCAACCTCTCGATTGAGAGGGGGCGGTGGCCTAGGCCACCATGTTTGAGTATACTCGGCTTGGAACCACGAAGATATATCTTGGGTCCATTACCGAAACTCATCATTAAGCTCACATATCTCAAAATGATATTAAGAGGAATGATTTTGTTTACTTTGCGCATAATGGGGAGGGATGGTCCAATCAATTAGGACCGCACTCCCCCTATGTCCATGCCTACATCTAAACCAAATATGGGTCTAATATTAGGTGAGAGTGCAAGATAATCAAGTCAAGCTCCTTGAATCTACGATATTTAGTTCATTCCTCAAGTAGCAAAACCTTGCTTCATCAAGTGGCTTCGTGAAGATATCGGCAAGTTGATCTTTGGTTGACACATAGGATAGATCAATATCACCTCGAGCAACATGATCTCTAATGAAGTGATGACGAATCTCAATATGCTTTGTCCTTGTGTGATCCACCGGGTTGTATGCAATCTTGATGGCACTTTCATTGTCACATAGAAGAGGCACTTTGTCACTATGGACACCGTATTCCTTTAAAGTTTGCCTCATCCATAGCAATTGAGTGCAAGCACTAGCGGCAGCGACATACTCGGCTTTGGCGGTAGAGAGAGATATACAATTTTGGTTCTTAGAAGACCAACATACCAAGGAACTACCAAGAAATTGGCAAGCCCCGTATGTTGATTTTCTATCATCCTTATCACCCGCCCAATCCGAATCCGTATATCCACAAAGGGAAAATGTTGAGCCTCGAGGATACCAAAGACCATAAAATGGGGTATGAACTAAATATCAAAAGATTCTCTTGACCGCCATCAAATGGCTTTCTTTAGGAGCCGCTTGATATCTTGCACACACACCTACACTCAACACAATATCGGGTCTAGATGCACAAAGGTAAAGCAAAGAACCAATCATGGACCGGTATACCTTTTGATCCACATCTTTACCATTTGGATTTTGTTCTAGATGAGTCTTTGTAGACATGGGAGTAGGAGCTCCATTTAGATCTTGCATTTTTAATCTCTTGAGCATATCTTGAGTATACTTGGCTTGATTGAAGAATTTCCCTCCTCTAACTTGCTTGATCTCAAATACAAGAAATACTCTCAACTCTCCCATCAAAGACATCCAGAACCTACTAGTCATAACTTTGAGAATTCATCATTAAAAGCTTTGTTAGATTAGCCAAAGATAATATCATCAACATATATTTGGCATACAAAAAGCTCCCCATTGACCCTCTTAGTAAAAAGAGTGGGATCGATTTTCCCAACCTCAAATCCACGGTCAAACAATAATTCTCGAAGGTGCTCATACCACGTGCGTGGGGCTTGCTTGAGCCCATAGAGCGCCTTATCAAGTTTGTAGACATGGTTTGGGAAGTTGGGGTCCTCAAATCCCGGGGGTTGCTTAACATATACTAATTCATTTAATGGGCCATAAAGAAATGCACTTTCTATATCCATTTGTTACAACTTGAAGTTATGATGTGCCACATAAGCAAGAAGGATACGGATGGACTCAAGGCGAGCCACGGGTGCATAAGTCTCTCCATAGTCAATGCCTTCAATTTGAGAATACCCTTGTGCAACCAATCTAGCCTTATTCCTTACTATAATTCCATGCTCATCTTGCTTGTTCTTGAATATCCACTTTGTTCCAATAACATTGCGGCAATCCTTTGGCTTCTCAACTAACTTCCATACTTTGTTTCTCTCAAATTTTTTGAGCTCTTTGTGCATAGCTTCCAACCAATCCGAATCTTCAAGAGCCTCCCACACTTTCTTAGGTTCAATCATGGAGATGTGAGCTTGATGTTCACTGAACCTCTTCAATTGTGCTCTTGTGCAAATGCCTTTCCTTAGGTCACCAACAACATTTTGTAGAGTGTGGTCTCTTAATTCCAACATTCTTTCCTTTCTAGCTTCGTGACGAGCGTGGATCTCCGTGTTGTTTCTTGGGGGACCCTCTTCATCATTTTGATCCTCGTCTTGACCATCATCTTGACCTTAATCATCATTGGAATCATCCTCTACAGTGGGAGGCAAAGATTGAATTTGTTCTTGATCAAGTGCTCTTATAGCATCAATTTGAGCTTGTCTCAAAGCAGTTTGTACGGATCTTCCTTAAGTAATTGTCTTGGCACCACTTGGCATCCTGACGAATGAATCAAGCTCCCCTTGACTAGAGTTGTCACTTTGATCGCCATGTTGAGGGTCCACATCTTGTCTTTGGCTTGAGTCAATGTCCACTTCGGTGGGTGGAGCATGTTGAGGTTGTGAAGATGAGGGCTCCACTTGAGTGGAGCATAGTTCTTCTCGATCCGCCATAAGGGGTTCCTCAACGGGGCGAATATATCCCACACCCATTCTTCCTATGGCATCCTGAGGCATTTTGTGGCATCCCGCAAAGCCACTACTAGAAAATCGCGTTGTTTTGTGCATTGCATCGCCATCATCTTGCATTGTTTGTCTGCATTATTTCGAAAAGCCTAGTTCTGTTTGTACAAACACCCCTCTTTATTTCAAAGGCAAAACCCCGATCGTATCGGATATTTTATTTCCCTAAAAACTATTTGCCAAGTGGCCTTGTTTTAAAATAGGCAAGACAAAACAAACACACATCCTAAACCAGCCCCCTCTAATCCTATCCCCACCCAAATCTGTCCTACCCACCAACCGCAGGCCGCCACCTCACCCTCTCACCCTTTTCCTACCCACACGCCACCTCACCGATCCACCAGCCCACCCTCTCTCCTTTTCTCACCCTCACCATCCTACCCTCTCTCCCTATTCCCCCCGGCCCTCCCACCTGGACAGTCAACCCCTAACCCCGGCCCCCAACCAGCGTGGACCCTGGCCCACCCTGGCCCCAGCGTGCCCCGCTCTCTCTCTCCCATGGTCCTCTCTTCCCCGACCCACCCCCGGCCCCTGCCCAGCTCTCTCCTCTCTCCCGGTCTCTCCTCTTCCCGACCCTCTGCTCCACCCGCGTTCCCCTCGACCTCCTCGCCCAGCCAGTGACTCGGCCTCTCCAGCCTCCGCGCCTCGTCTCCTCCCCAGGCCGTCCCGTGCACCTCGCCCACCGCCTTCCCATGACCGGCGCCTCTGTGAAGCTCCCGAGGCCGGCCTCTTCACGCGCTTGACGAGCTGCTCCATCGCCGCTTCTCGCCACGCTGCGCCAAGATCTGCCCCCGCCCGTCATCTGTCGCCTCCTAGGACCGCCGCGGGCACCCTCTGCTCGCCGCCAAGCTCGCCCCCTCGTCTTCAGCAGAGCGCCACCTCGCGTCCACGTCTCTGTGTTTCCCCTTCCTGGTGTTGTGCTTCTAGCACGGTGGTGCTACTGGCGCGTGTGTACGTTAAGGATGCAAAGATAAATATGTGTAGGTGACCTGTTAATATGTCTCGCCAAGATCTCCCAGTGCCGAGACCCGAGTCCGACACCGACAACCGAAACCGTGGAACCGACAAGTTCGCCTACCCGGAACACCGAGTGCACCGACATGGATCCGAAGGCCGAGCCCTCGACACGCCAAGATCTCCTTCCCAGAACGCCAAGTTTCTCGATCCGACGGTCGAGACCCCGGAGCCCCAACGCCCCGGACCCCGAAGACCAATCCGAAGCGCCAAAGCCTTCGACACGGACCCGACAAGATCTTCGCAACGGCAAGATCGACCGCTTGGACCCAATTCCTCCGTCTCGACACAACAAGTTCTCCATCTGGAATCTGAACCTCGATCCCGTCGAACCCTGAACCCTGAGACCGGACCCCGAACCCCGGAACCAAGATCGCCGAACCCTAATGTGTGAACCCCTTCCCGAAACCCTATTTTATAACATAATACAACTTGTCGCATAATAATTGTCTTGCATGCATACATTCATGTGGTTTGGGGGCCTATTGCCGATTCACCTAATAATTAAATATGGGGCCCATATGCGGGCAAATCTAGCCTCATATTGGCCTCATTTAAATTTGTGCATCCAACCGGTACCATATCTTGCCATGTTAAGACAACATTTGATTTGCGGGATAGATAAATAACATGAGCCATCTAATTAATTGTCGGGACCCCGGTTCCGCTTAATATGACCTAATTGCATCGCACCTTTGCCATGTCATGCATCATACATGCATCATGCCCGATCTTTTGCCGTAGTATTAAATATTGCATCCGGTGTTTATTCTAGTGTTTTGCTTCTTCGCGGATAAGGCCGATGAGTTGATGCGAGTGTCGACCCGCTCGTCGGTTGAACCTTCGACAATGTTTTCAGGCGAGCATCTCCCCCTTTCTACCTATCTTACTTTTATAGTATTTATTCCCTCCTGTTGATCTATTGCTATCTGTGTTGCGATGCTCCCGTTTTCGTGCCCGTGGTATCCCTTGCAGCCTTATATTGCCTTGGACACATCCTATTACCTGTTGTTTGGTAGATAGTTGGACTTGCGCGTCGTAGTCGCTTGCTCAAGTGCTGTTGCGTGTCGTCAAGTACCACAGTTGTTGGAGTAATGCCGCATGTTTGATGTTGGAGATGATCATGGCTTTACTTATCGCTCACTTTAATTCCTGTTTAACAACTAAAATTGAAGTAAGTAAGCAGAGGCATCGGTGGGTGATAGATAATATTTGGTTTCTGACCGCCCACTTGTGTCCCGTAGGACCCCGAGTACTTGATACATGTTCCTTGATTTATCGCGCTATCCACATCCGGGAGGATTATGGGACCCCCCTGAGCCAGATCTTGATTCATTCTTATTTCTTGGGGCCACAAACTAGTTTGAGGTTTTATTTACTATCCTGTACTTATGCCATGCTTTACTGCTTTATTACGATTGTGCGAGGAGCACACTATACTGTTTAGGTAAGCGGAATGTTTTCGCGGTATCGACAAGCCCAGTTTTGGGTTCCCAGTCGTTTACAGCCATTGTCGCAAACCTTGAGTCCGTCTCGGAGTCATCTAGCTTCGTTGCGGGTCTACTCAATGGGGTGGCCCCCTGAAATATTTCTGAATCCTGTGATTGCTTTGTCGTGAAGGCCTCGTTGGGTATTGATTTGGTTTTTCCGAGGTTGATCGAGCGTGTGTTGCTATTGGTGCACCCCGTCCGGGTAAAACTTTCTGAAAGCCGTGTCCGCGGTTATGGACGACTTGGAGCACAGTATCTCGACCATAGACAACTATAACTAAAGTAGTGCTATAAATTTGACTTTATAATGACTAGTAATCAGCTTCACTATAATGGAATGGCTAAAAAATACTGCCCACAATTGCTTGTTTGGAGTGTCGCTTGCGACCATTGTACCTGACTAGTAAGTATGGCAACTGCAACGAAATGGCTAAATAAAAGTACCAACAACTGCTGGGTTTTGGGTTATCTCATGCTAATTGTATTTGACTAGTAAGTGTCGCAACTATAACGGAATGGTTAAATAAAAGTGCCCACTGCTTATTTTATCAGGATTATTATCTATACTTGACTAGTAATTGCTGCAACGATAACTGAATAAATAAAACTGCCAACTGTGTGAGTTCCTCGGTGGACTTCCTCGTTTGGTCTCGAGGGGGAATACCAGGATGGGATTGTTTGGTGTTAGTATCAGGCTGGTTCCGGATAGGTCTTTCTTATCCCTCTCTGATAACCGCCAGTTGTATCGAGTCTCTATAGGTTGTTTAGTGCATGTTGCCGCTGCCGCTTCAGTCCACCATACCTATGTAGGCGAGGACCGCCGAATTCTAGCCTCGCCGTGTACTGGCCTCAGTACTGACGCTCCTCTTTTTCCTTTGCCCTTTGTCGGCACCCCTTTTGTTTAAGCAGGTTTTGAGATCGACGTCGTTAGCAGGGTTACCCTTCCGGCTTGGCCTGGGCAGGGTTATGGACGCCATTGGTTATTCTTCAGGGCTCTTAGCCCCATTTGCATCTTGTCCGTAGCTGGACGCTCTATCGGTTTCAAGGTGATTTAGATCTTTGTATATTATATCGGTATTCTTGACTCATGGAGTCGTGTTGTATATAAATCTGTTCTGTGGGTCCCATCGAGGACTGTTGTGTAATGTTATTACTTCGTTTTCCACCCGCACGAAAGTGCCTGGTGGGCACCTTTGAATCGTTTCTATGCGGGTTTGGCGGGTTTCGCTAAAACTTGCATAGGTCCGATTCTGAGGGTGTTACAGAGTGGTATCAGAGCTCAGCAGTTGCGATACCCCATAAGTCCAGCCTGTAGGATAACCTAGCTAACGGCCGAAGTAGAGTGTCAAAACTATTTTTGCAAAATCAGTTGGATAGTTCTGATTAGGTCTGATTTTACTCCTTACCCCTGTTATTCTCCTCTTACCTCTACGTGTTTTGAATCCGCTCTCTTCCCTTTCTTCGAGTCCAGGATTTCTCGTGGTTGGGATTCCGTCGTACCTTCAGGGTTTCGCTTCCTCCTTTGGTAACGGTGTTACCACATCTGGTCTTCATGCTATCCGAGGAGTCCTTCGTCTGGTGGTACCATCCTTCATTCCTTGTTGTGCCTTCCGGTGGTTTCCGACGCGACGACATCATCTACGCCAGATCCGATGTAGAGTCTGCATCACCCCCTTGTTTCTGAACCTCGTTTGTCGAGATCTTCAGTCTGATTCCGAGAGTTGGTTGCATAATCCGCCTATTCGTGTGCAGAGTAATGGTTTGAGTGCGGGATGGAGTACCTACCATACCACTACTCTTATCATTCACTCTTGTACATCGAATCAGGGGATCCAGCGATTTTACTCCGTCCACGGAAGTTAGGGGTGGCTTTAGTGGTTGATACCTCTACCTTCAACCTTTTGTTCCCGGAGTGTCCTCTCGACGATCACGGACAACGACCTCTTGTTAGTGGTGTCGCGAGGATCTACACGAAGTGAGAAGACGCAGATCGCCGACCTTTCCTTCCGGTACTATGAGGCGGATCTCGAGGGCGAGATCCATTGTTAGTGGTGTCGAATTGTAGCACCCCGCAAAGCCACTACTAGAAAATCGCGTTGTTTTGTGCATTGCATCGCCATCATCTTGCATTGTTTGTCTGCATTATTTCGAAAAGCCTAGTTCTGTTTGTACAAACACCCCTCTTTATTTCAAAGGCAAAACCCCGATCGTATCGGATATTTTATTTCCCTAAAAAATATTTGCCAAGTGGCCTTGTTTTAAAACAGGCAAGACAAAACAAACACACATCCTAAACCAGCCCCCTCTAATCCTATCCCCACCCAAATCTGTCCTACCCACCAACCGCAGGCCGCCACCTCACCCTCTCACCCTTTTCCTACCCACACGCCACCTCACCGATCCACCAGCCCACCCTCTCTCCTTTTCTCACCCTCACCATCCTACCCTCTCTCCCTATTCCCGGGCCTCCCCTGGCCCCCCACTGGACAGTCAACCTCGACCCCGGGCCCCAGCCCAGCGTGGACCCCTTGGCCCCACCCCTGGCCCCGCGTGCCCCCCGCTCTCTCCTCTCTCCCCCGCAGTCCCTCTCTTCCCCCGACCCTCTGCTCCACCCCGCGTTCCCCCCTCTGACCTCCTCGCCGCCCAGGCGCCCTCGGCCTCTCCAGCGCCTCCGCCGCCTCGTCTCCCTCCCCGAGCCGTCCCCGTGCACCCTCGCCGGCCCACCGCCTTCCCCGTGACCCGTCGCCTCTCTGTGAAGCTCCCTGAGCCCAGCCTCTTCTGCCGCGCACCCCGACGAGCTGCTCCGTCGCCGCTTCTCTGGCCACCGCTGCCGCCAAGGTCTGCCTTGCCTGCCGTCGCCTCCTAGGACCGCAGCGGGCTCCCTCTGCTCGCCGCCAAGCTCGCCCCCTCGTCTTCAGCAGAGCGCCACCTCGCGTCCACGTCTCTGTGTTTCCCCTTCCTGGTGTTGTGCTTCTAGCACGGTGGTGCTAGTGGCGCGTGTGTACGTTAAGGATGCAAAGATAAATATGTGTAGGTGACTTGTTAATATGTCTCGCCAAGATCTCCCAGTGCCGAGACCCGAGTCCGACACCGACAACCGAAACCGCGAAACCGACAAGTTCGCCTACCCGGACCACCGAGTGCACCGACATGGATCCGAAGGCCAAGCCCTCGACACGCCAAGATCTCCTTCCTAGAACGCCAAGTTTCTCGATCCGACGGTCGAGACCCCGGAGCCCCAACGCCCCGGACCCCGAAGACCGATCCGAAGCGCCAAAGCCTTCGACACGGACCTGACAAGATCTTCGCAACGGCAAGATCGACCGCTTGGACCCAAGTCCTCCGTCTCGACACAACAAGTTCTCCATCTGGAATCTGAACCTCGATCCCGTCGAACCCTGAACCCTGAGACCGGACCCCGAACCCCGGAACCAAGATCGCCGAACCCTAATGTGTGAACCCCTTCCCGAAACCCTATTTTATAACATAATACAACTTGTCGCATAATAATTGTCTTGCATGCATACATTCATGTGGTTTGGGGGCCTATTGCCGATTCACCTAATAATTAAATATGGGGCCCATATGCGGGCAAATCTAGCCTCATATTGGCCTCATTTAAATTTGTGCATCGAACCGGTACCATATCTTGCCATGTTAAAACAACATTTAATTTTCGGGGTAGATAAATAACATGAGCCATCTAATTAATTGTCGGGACCCCGGTTCCGCTTAATATGACCTAATTGCATCGCACCTTTGCCATGTCATGCATCATACATGCATCATGCCCGATCTTTTGCCGTAGTATTAAATATTGCATCCGGTGTTTATTCTAGTGTTTTGCTTCTTCGTGGATAAGGCCGATGAGTTGATGCGAGTGTCGACCCGCTCTTCGGTTGAACCTTCGACAATGTTTTCAGGCGAGCATCTCCCCCTTTCTACCTATCTTACTTTTATAGTATTTATTCCCTCCTGTTGATCTATTGCTATCTGTGTTGCGATGCTCCCGTTTTCGTGCCCGTGGTATCCCTTGTAGCCTTATATTGCCTTGGACACATCCTATTACCTGTTGTTTGGTAGATAGTTGGACTTGCGCGTCGTATTCGCTTGCTCAAGTGCTGTTGCGTGTCGTCAAGTACCACAGTTGTTGGAGTAATGCCGCATGTTTGATGTTGGAGATGATCATGGATTTACTTATCGCTCACTTTAATTCCTGTTTAACAACTAAAATTGAAGTAAGTAAGCAGAGGCATCGGTGGGTGATAGATAATATTTGGTTTCCGACCGCCCACTTGTGTCCCGTAGGACCCCGAGTACTTGATACTTGTTCCTTGATTTATCGCGCTATCCACATCCGGGAGGATTATGGGACCCCTGAGCGGATCTTGATTCATTCTTATTTCTTGGGGCCACAAACTAGTTTGAGGTTTTATTTACTATCCTGTACTTATGCCATGCTTCTTTGCTTTATTACGATTGTGCGAGGAGCACCTTTGTCTTATTTAGGTAAGCGGAATGTTTTCGTGGTATCGACAAGCCCAGTTTTGGGTTCCCGGTCGTTCTGACCATTGTCGCAAACCTTGAGTCCGTCTCGAGTCGCTAGCTTCTTGGTCTACTCAATGGGTGGCCCCGAAATATTTCTGAATCCTGTGATTTCTTTGTCGTGAAGGCCTCGTTGGGTTTTGATTTGGTTTTCCGAGGTTGATCGGCGTGTGTTGCTATTGGTGCACCCGGCGGTAAAACTTTCAAAGCCGTGTCCGCGGTTATGGACGACTTGGAGCACAGTATCTCGACCATAGACAACTATAACTAAAGTAGTGCTATAAATTTGACTTTATAATGACTAGTAATCAGCTTCACTATAATGGAATGGCTAAATAATACTGCCCACAATTGCTTGTTTGGAGTGTCGCGTGCGACCATTGTACCTGACTAGTAAGTATGGCAACTACAACAAAATGGCTAAATAAAAGTACCAACAACTGCTGGGTTTTGGGTTATCTCATGCTAATTGTATTTGACTAGTAAGTGTCGCAACTATAACGGAATGCTTAAATAAAAGTGCCCACTGCTTATTTTATCAGGATGATTATCTATACTTGACTAGTAATTGCTGCAACGATAACTGAATAAATAAAACTGCCAACTATGTGAGTTTCTCGGTGGACTTCCTCGTTTGGTCTCGAGGGGGAATACCAGGATGGGATTGTTTGGTGTTAGTATCAGGCTGGTTCCGGATAGGTCTTTCTTATCCCTCTCTGATAACCGCCAGTTGTATCGAGTCTCTATAGGTTATTTAGTGCATGTTGCCGCTGCCGCTTCAGTCCACCATACCTATGTAGGCGAGGACCGCCGAATTCTAGCCTCGCCGTGTCTTGGCCTCGATCTTGACGCTCCTCTTTTCCTTTGCCCTTTGTCGGCACCTTTGTTTAAGCAGGTTTTGAGATCGACGTCGTTAGCAGGGTTACCCTTCCGGCTTGGCCTGGGCAGGGTTATGGACGCCATTGGTTATTCTTCAAGGCTCTTAGCCCCATTTGCATCTTGTCCGTAGCTGGACGCTCTATCGGTTTCAAGGTGATTTGGATCTTTGTATATTATATCGGTATTCTTGACTCATGGAGTCGTGTTGTATATAAATCTGTTCTGTGGGTCCCATCGAGGACTGTTGTGTAATGTTATTACTTCGTTTTCCACCCGCACGAAAGTGCCTGGTGGGCACCTTTGAATCGTTTCTATGCGGGTTTGGCGGGTTTCGCTAAAACTTGCACAGGTCCGATTCTGAGGGTGTTACACATTTCATCATCTGCATCACAAGCATCAACACGCCCCCCTTGGGGACCATCATATTCTTCGAAGGTCACACTACAATATTCTATGACGGCTCCGGAGAGCTTATCATAGATTCTATAAGTGTGAGATTCGAGAACATAGCCAACAAAAATACCCTCTAATGCTTTAGACTCAAATTTGGACAACCGATCACCTTTTATGAGATAGAAACACTTACAACCGAACACCCGGAAGTAGGATATGTTGGGCTTGTTACCGGTAAGTATTTCATATGGAGTTTTGTTGATTTCTTTGCGGAGGTAGAGCCGGTTTGAAGCATGGCAAGCAGTGGAGATGGCTTCGGCCCAAAAGTTGTATGGAGATTTAAACTCCGCCAACATGGTCCTAGCCATCTCAATAAGAGTCCGGTTCTTCCTTTCGGCCACACCATTTTGTTGAGGGGTGTATGCAGCGGAATATTGATGTTTTATCCCCTCATCACTAAGAAAATCATTCAAGGTGTAGTTCTTGAACTCGGTGCCGTTGTCACTTCTTATGATCAACACGGGAAGATTGTATTGTCGTTGGACCATGTTGATGAAGTCGATGAAGGTCTTCTGGGTATCACTCTTAAACTTGAAGAAGTATACCCATAAGTATCTTGAAAAGTCATCAACGATCACCAAACAATATTTCTTCCCACCAAGACTTGCATGAGATGGAGGACCAAAGAGATCCACATGGAAGAGTTCCAAGATCTTGGTAGACTTGATACGGTTCTTAGGATTGTGAGGAGCGTCATGCATCTTCCCTAGAACACATGCCCTGCAAACACGACCTTTGGAAAAGGAAACATTTTCTTTTAGTCCAACAATATGGCCCTCCTTATGGAGACTTTGCAAAGTCTCATATTGACATGGGCTAGTCGGTGATGCCATAGCCAACCCACATCGGCCTTTTCGAATAAGCACATCGGACCTGTAGTGGCTTGCTCCAAAAAGTCCACCACATACAAGTCATGTTCGACGTACCCAACGAAAGCGACCTTGAGAGACTTGCTCCACAAGAGGACCACAATATCAACATCAATAAAGACGGCAAAGCCCATATTTCCAAGAGCAAGGACTAAAAGTAAATTGTATCCAAGGGTCTCAACAAGCATGACGTTCACGAGTGTAATGTCGTGAGCAACCACTACCTTGCCGAAACCCATTACCTTAGACTTTGATTTGTCGACATATGTCACGGTGATTTGATCATCATTTGGCTTTAAGTCCTTGACAATAGACGAGCTTCCGTTCATATGACTTGTGCAAACACTATCAAGCACCCACTTTGAACCCCCGGAAGCATATGTCTACAAAAGATCAAGCTGATTTTTTAGGTACCCATTTTTCAATGGGTCCTCTTTTGTTAGCAACAAGGGTCTTGGGAACCCAAATAGACCAAGCAATATAACCATCATATGGGCCAACATATTGTGCATACACATCACCATAATAATCACGCATTAGAACATAGTGAGGGTTAGCACTTCCCGCAAAGTCATCATGAGACATAGTTTTACCACTTGTGGACTTACTATCCACAATGGCCTTGTTAGTCTCTCATGTGGGCTTGGCCTTCTTCTTCTTGTTGTTGTTCTTCTTCTTAGTATTGGAGACAAAACCAATGCCCCCTTTATCACCTGATGGGGATATGCCTACTGGGGTATCCTCAGCGGGACGTTTCCGACTGGCCCAAAGGCTGGCGAGTGGGCCTGCAGAACGGCGAGTGGATCAAAGCCCATCAGGTACCAAGGTATCGGAGGTCGAAGGCCAAAGCGAGTAGATAGGCCCGGTCGATGCAGTTAAACAATTGACAAAGTTGTAACCGAATCGGTTGAGATATGTAAACCCTAGGGAGGTAAGCCTATATAAACCTCCCTAAGGGTGAGTAGAGATCGTTCCCTCATACACCCAAGCAACTCGCCGCCTAGCCGCGAAGTTCGCCCATTGTAAACACCTCCATAATACAATCTAGCGAGTAGGTCTTTACCCTCCGGGCGAACACAGGTAAAACCACGAGTCTCCGCCCTCATCTCGCACCGCAGATGGCTGGCCTTGCCCTTCGTTCTACTACTACTGCCGATTGCGCATCGCCGTGGTCATTCCCGGCAGTGGCGCCCACCGTGGGGCCTGGCGGTCGGCGGTGTTCTGGCGAGATCAATCTGCCCATCAACGAGGCGGTCGCCACCGGCGCATGATAGCGATTGGCGAGATGCTCCAGATCTTGCCAGCGCTACGTCCGGCGCGACCCGTCACGCCACAGCGTGATCTGCCGGTCGCACGATCAGCCTCTTCGTCGGCCTCACCGGCGTCATCACCTCGGAGGACTCGGCTCGCATCCGCGAAGTCGCCACCACGCCGATCGGCTCTCGAGCCAGATCCGCACGATCCACCGCCTCGCCTCAAAATGCGGCCCACAAGAACGTGGCGAGAATTCAGCGCGGAAGACGTGACCCTCACCGACGACGCCGACTCGGCGACCGGCGTCACTCGCCGGATCCATCACCATGACCTCGTCGCGGGCTCCATCGCCAGTCTCCAGCGGGAGATTTCGAGACCCTCCATCCTCGGGATCTTCGACTCCGACTCGGGTCGGAGAACTCCGCCGACCTCCACAGCGGTGCAGATCCTGCGCGCGACCTACATGGCCACGGCACCGATCCGCGGAGGACCCTTTCTCCACCCGATCCCTCCTAACGCCGGCGGCGGAGTCGAGAACTCCGCTGGCGGCGGAGGCGATGCGCAAGCGAGCGGCGCGAAAAATTTCGCCTCGGCGGTGACAGCAGAGCATCACGCTACCACCAGCGGATCAGTCACGCTGAACCCGCGTTCGGCGCGCCACGAACCGACGACGAGAACGACCCGGCTCGCATAGCCGAGCGCGCGATCTGCGAGAACGCGCCACCAGGAGGAAGCAACCGCCCTCCGCCAGGATCAACGGCGATGGGTGCCCCACCACCACCCAACCTCCTGAGGACCAGCGCGGATAGTCGTCTCCTCACGGGCGCGGCGAACGGCCTTCCACTGTTCTCCACCCGATGGACAACCTCGTGGCGAGCCGAGCCACACGACATCACGGCGACCGGCGACGGCGCCTTACAGATCCAGTATGTCAGGGCCCTACTCGCGAAGGCCGTGGAACAGCAGAAGCGCCCGACTCGCGGCGAGTGTACTCGCGCTCCTCGAGCGAAGCGGCCTCAAGCGGCCGTCGGCGGTGGCAAACACCCTCAATTGCCCGCCGCGAGCCACTGCAGCTCCAACGACGACCGCGAATGCGGCACTCTCCAACGATCCCAGCCGGCGACCAACCTCGCCGCCAATGGAGAGCCAATCGGCCTTCGCACTCATCATCAACAACCAAAAGCGGCGCGCCGCCCGACGGCGACTGCGGCACACCTAACTACTGCGCGATGGCGAGCCTATGGGGTCGCCGATCGACTAGGGCCCAAAGTGCTTCGGACCAATGATCCGAGGCGAAAAGTACCACCCAACTTCAAGGCGCCGAAGGAGATCGAAAAATACGACTCCTCGTCGACCCCGATGCTTGACACATACCTCATGGCAATGGGGATCGCGGGTCACACCGACCTACTACGCCGTTACCTCCCAATCGATGATGGAGGGACGTGCGGCAATGGATCAACACGCTCCCCGTGATGTCGACTCACGGGAGGAAATGCGAGACGCCGTCGAGCACTTCGAGTGCTCCTACACCCGCGCCACCACCATCGAGGACCTGGAACGATGCGTCCAGGGACCCCGCGAGTCGACCCGCAGCTGGGTCCAACGGTGGCAAGAGCTCTGGTACAACGCGGTCGGCATCCACCCGGACACCGCCATCCATTGCTTCAAGACCTCGTGCCGCTATGAGAGTCTAGTCGCCAAGCTCAAGCGACACGCCCGCACACTCGACAACATCCCCGACCTCCTCGAGATCGCCAAACGATACGCCGAGGAAGATCCCAATCAAGACGTCGACGACGAGTCCGGCGGACAACGACGCACGGGCGGCAACGACGGCCGCCAGCAGACCTACGCTACGGTGGCACTCGCCTCACGAGCAAGCGCCCGCAACGACGGAGTCGACTTCGTCGCCAATCTGAGCACGCTAACGCGACCCAAGAGCTACCGCATGACGGAGGGCAACGACACGGCGGGAATTACAAGAACAAGCCAAGGTTTGATCCCGCGGCCCTCCTTAACCAACCATGTGCGTTTCACAGCAGGGAAGGAAAGCCCGCCACGCACACCACCGCCGACTGCCACACCCTCAGGGAGATCGAGAAGGCACGGCACGCGCGGGAGGACACCGACAACGACCCGCAAATGGCGGAAAATTCGGCAAAGTGGCCGGCTCGCTCCACACCTTCACCGGCTTCAACACGGCGCGAAGAAGGTCATCGCCATTGTCGCCGTCAACGCGGTGGCCTCAGACAGACGTCCCCGGTTCACGAACTGGTCGGGCAGCCTATCACGGAGCCGGCAAGACCACTCGCCACGCGCCAGTACCGGGGCGAGTCGCCCGGTGGTCAAGCCCAAGGTCGGCGACTCGGCTCCCCAAGACTCGATGGGCGGCGGCAGCTCCATCAACATCCTCTACCTCGACACCTTCAGCGATGCGGCTCCCGCAATCGATGATCGAGACAACCCACACCACGTTCCACGCATCGTCCCGGTCGGAAGGCGTACCCGATCGGCAAGGTCACGCTACCGTCACCTTCGGCACTCCGGAACTTCCGCACCAGCGGATCGTCTTAGCTGGTGCCCTTCGACAGCCTTACCATTGCGTCTGGGCGCCAGGCGTTCGCCAAATTCATGGCGGCACCCCACTACGCGTACAACGCGATGAAGCTCCCCGGGCCGTGCGGCGTCATCACCATCAACGGCGACCCTGACATGGCCGCCGAATGCGAGGCCAAAGGAGCCGAACTCGCCGACGCCGTGATCGCGGCGGAAGCTAGTCACGCCGATGAGCTCGCCAAATACGCGAGCGGGGTCAACAACGACGACCCCACAATACTTAAGAAGCCCAACTCAGAGGGCACAAACACCTCAACCTTTGAGGCCACGACGCACACCCGCACCGTCGAGCTGGTCCCAGGCGACCCCAGCCAGACGGTGACGATCGGGACAGGCATGAGCCCAAAGATAGGAAGCGCGCTCATCGAGTTCCTCCGTGAACAGGGACATCTTCGCATGGAAACCCTCCGACATGCCCGGTGTCCCTAGGGAGCTCGTGAGCACAAATTAAACGCCGACCCCAAAGTGCGACCAGTCAGCGATCGCTACGCCATTCAACGAAGAACGCTGGGCAATCGCGAGGAAGTGCAGCGTCTACTCGCTGCGGCTTCATTCGCCAATCAAATACTCAAGTGGCTGGCAAACCCAGTCCTGGTCGAAAAAAACGGACTGGAGAATGTGTATCGACTACACAAACCTGAACGGCGCCGCCCAAAGGAGCGATTCGTCCTCCATGGATCGATCAGATCATCGACTCCACCGCGGGCTCGGAGTCGCTGTGTTTCCTCGACGCCTACCGGGTATAACCAGATCAAAATGGCTGTCGAGGGCGAGGAAAAACGGCGTTCATCACGCCATTGAGCCTTCGCTACCGCCATGACCTTCGGCCTCAAGAACGCCGGAGCAACGTACCAACGGTGCATGCAAGAATGCCTCGCGAGCCAAATTGGCAACATCCACGTCTACATCGACGACGTGGTCGTAAAATCCGCCGCCAAGGCGACCTACTCGCCGACCTCGCAGAGACCTTCGCCAACTGCGGAGATACAAGATAAAGCTCAACCCAGCAAGTGCACCTTGTGTACCCGCGGCAATTACTAGGGTACGTCGTCTCCAAACGAGGATCGAGGCAAACCCAACGAAGATCGACACGATCGCGGCTCGGCAAACCCGAGTGCTCGCGGCGATCGAGCTGGCCGGGTAGCGGCTCTCGATCGCTTCATCCCCGCTGGGCGGCGATGCCCTATACCGCTGATGCGCAAGAATCCCACCTTCCAGTGGGACAAGGAGGCGGACGACGCGCTCCGCGACCTCAAAAAGGTGCTACTCGCCGCACCACTACTCGCTGCACCCGTCGACAAGGAGCCCATGCTGGTTTACGTCGCGGCGTCCGAGCACGTCGTCAGCGCTGTAATGGTCGTCGAACGACCAGAGGAAGGAAAAGAGCGCCCATCCGGTGCGGTATACTACATCAGCGAGGTCCTAACCGAGTCGCGCCAGATACCCTGATACCAAAAGCTGGTATACGCGGTCTTGAGCTCGTGGCGCCCAGACTACTTCCAGGAGCACCCCATCACGGTCGTCTCCTCCGCTCCACTACAAGACATCATCCAGAATCGCGAGGCGACCGGGCGGGTCGCCAAGTGGGCCGTCGAGATCGGCGTCCACAACATTAATCTGAGCCACGCAGGCGATTAAGTCACGTGCATCGCCGATTTCCTCGGGCGGGAGGAGGCCCAACCCAGAGAAGCCGCCGTACCTCCATTCTTGGAGCTGTACTTGACGGTCCAAGAACGACGGCGCAGAGCGGGATAGTCTTGACCTCACCAAAGGCGACAAGCTCCGCTACATACTCCGCCTCAATTCACGCCTGCACCAACAACATGGCTGAACACGAGGCCCTACTCACGGCATGCGAGCCGCAAAGGAGATGAGCGTCAATCGCCTTGATGCTACGGAGACTCCGACCTCGTTCGGGTCAAGTCGCCGGCACCTGCGTCTCCCCTACCATGGCGGCATACCGCCAAGAGGTGGACAAGGTGGCGGCCACTTCACGGCTACTCGGTCGAGTGGATCGACAGAGGAAAACGAGGAGGCCGACCTCTCTCGCATCGGTCGGACGATCCGCACCACCCGCCGGCGTGTTCCTCGACACCATCTTCACGCGTCGTCTCTCCTCAAGGAGATCGACATTGAGTCCCGCTCCAACCAGAGGCAACCTTGGTCGCACTTTTCGTCACCGAACGAACGGCGGACCAAGCCCTACATCGCCTACCGAGACGGGCAACCTGCCGCAGACGAGACAAGCGCTCGAATGATTGTTCGCCAATGCAAGTCCTACACCATCATCGACGGCGAGCTACACAAGCGCGGCGTCACCGGCGTGTTCAACGCTGCGTCCAACCAGTGAAGGGCGCAAAATCTTACGACATCCACTCAGCGATTGCGGCCACGCCGCGCGCTCCTGGTCGCCAAAGCCATGCGACACGGCTTCTACTGGCCCATCAGACGCCGACGCTGTCGATATCGTCCAGCGATCGCCGGGTGCCGAATACGCCAACACGACGTTCCAAGTTCGGCGCTCAAAACAATCCCCATCACGGCCATTCGCCGTGTGGGGCATGGACATGGTCGGCCCCTTCAAAAGGCCCCTCGGCTACACCCACTGCTGGTGCGTCGACAAATTCACAAAGTGGATAGAAGCCAAGCCAGTCCGAAATGCGACGGAAGACGCCACTAAGTTCCTACGCGAGATCATATACCGCCACGGTTTCCCCAGCATCATCACGGACAACGGCACAAACTTCCAAGGGAGCAATGGCGAGTTCGCGAGGAGCACCACATCCGGCTCGACCTCGCGTCGATCGCACACCGGAATCCAACGGCGGTGAACGAGCCAACCAAAGCATCCTCCACGGCTGGCCGCGACTCCAAGTACCACTCGAGCGCGCAGGGTGCTGGGTCGAAGAGCTTCCCTCCGTCATCGGGAATCCGCACCTCGGTCAACAGTCGACGGATTCACCCCTTCTTCATGGTCCACGCGCGAAGCCGTCATGCCAACCGACCTCGAACACGACTGCGCGGATCGTCCACTATACGGAGGTCAAAACGAACTGGCCGCCAAGATGGGCTCGACCAACTCGACGCAAGCGGCGACCTCGCCCGATCGCCACCGCTATCTATCGGCAAGGGCTCCGTCGCTACCACAGCCGACGGTGAAAACCCGCACCTTCCAGAAGGCGACTTGGTGCTACGCCTCATCCAGGACAAGAAGGGCATGCACAAGCTCTCCCTCCATGGGAAGGCCCGTTCGCTATCGGTAGCGTGCCGATTGCAACGACGCCTACTACCTCGTCGACGTCCGCGGGGCGGTGAACTCGGCGTCAGCGGCCGTGGAATGTAAATCTCCTCCGGAAGTTCTATACCTAGAACCCCACATGTACTCTCCGATCGCTATGAATAAAAGAAACGGTTACCGCAAAATTCCTCTACTCTCCATTCCTTGTGCCACTCGCTTTCGTAATTAACAGCGTCATGCTAAAATACGAAGTCAACCCTTGGTACAATGACCGGCGCGGCTAAGTAGTGCGATGTAAGAGCACCGAGTCATTTCAGGTCTTGCATCGTCCACTAAAAACGCCAATCCGGAGCCCCATCGAGTCGCCTAGCTCGACTGGTTTCTGAACCAAGACATCTGTCCTCGCTTCCACAAGCGACCTGGTCCTCCGCATCCTTGGCGGAGCGACTCGAGCGGCTAAGTACCACGCCGGGGACTGGATACCAGTTCGTCGATCGGACGAAAACGCGTAAGAGAAGGCGTGCAGGGACTCGCCGCGGTGACCCACCGGGCCAGGCAGAAGCGACGCTAACACAAACGCTCGTCCTCAACCACCCTCGAGTCGCGCCTTGAACTACCAAGTACCACGCCGGGGACTCGGCCACCCGGCACCGTTCGCGACGGGAAAGCGGTAAAATCTGAGCACTCGAGGAGTCGCCTTGCGATCGCTCTCCGAGCTTCAAGTAGTCGACTCAACCAACAACACACATGATAAACAACAAAACATCATATTTAAGGTGAAACCCGCAAAAAGGCGACGCTCGGGGACTCACCCAAAATCAATCAAAACACGCAAACAAATAGCAAAATGAACACAACGTTCCATTCAATCGCATATCGCATTGTCTTACATTACAAAATATGCCTACTCGGCAGAATCGTTACTAACACTATTCCGCGAGCCGGCGATGATGCACCAGCGTCCGGCGCTTCGGATGAATACGATTATGCGGGTTCGATGGATAAGTCGTCACTGGCCCGCCATCGCCGCGGAAGGGCTGCTCGACCTGAAGTCGCGATCTGGCGGCTCGGCGTCGTTCGCGCGACGACCGCTTCTGTACGGAAGAAGGTCGCCCATCGCCCAAACACGCTCGATGCACGGCGCACGCTCCGCAGCTTAAGAACTTCAGAGATCCACCGCGGGCGATGAAGGATAACCACTCGTCACGCCGTCGAGGTCGAAATCTTCGGGAAGTGGCGAGTCCCTTCCAGATCCGTCGGCGCTCCACGTTGAAAAGCCGACCGCGTCATGAACTCCACGGCGGCGCCTTCTCCAAGTACTCCCACCTCAATGAGGTCATTGGGAATAACCTCCGTGGGCGACATCTCTTGAAGGTAGGCGCGGATGCAAGTCGCCGAGCGTCGCCGAGTCGACGAGCATGCTCACGCACTCCCTCGCATCAAGAGAACTCGCTTCTTCATGGCTACCAATCATACGGCCTGCTAGATGGAAAGCGTTGTGAGCACCACGGAAACCACAAAAATACAACCACAAGGCGGGAAGACGACTCACCGATCAGCGGCGGGCGAGCCCGATAATGAAGCTTTGAAGCGATGTCTTATCGTCCACGAAGCCCAACGATGAGGGCTTCCGACACCTTCCGGTCTTCCTCGCGGCGGCGGCCTTAGCTCGCCGTTCGCCGAGCTCGCTTCTTCTTTCGCCTCCCGATTCGCGCCGAGGTCGGCAATCCTTTGCTCAGCGATTAACGCAGACTTCGCCCGCCATTTCGCCGGCGAGGACAAGCTCTGGCGAGCCACCTCACTGCAGCAATCGCTGCAGCTCCTTGTTTACTTCTTGGAAGCGCCCAACTCCTTCTCAAGACGCTCCTTCGCAGCCCAATCGCTCTGCCGACTCGGTTGTAAACCGCAAAGTTTCAAAGTCGTTCACGAAAACAACTCGTGCCCACCGCTACAATTAGCGGTGCGCACTGGGACGCGGCTCGAAAATTACTTAGTGCCCACCGCTACAATTTAGCGGGTGCGCACTCGGGACTGGCGACTCGAATTACCGGTGCCCACCGCTACAATTTAGCGGTGCGCACTGGGACCGAGGCTCGAAAATTACTCAGTGCCCACCCGCTACAATTTAGCGGGTGCGCACTCGGGGACTGGTGGCTTGAAAAATACTAAGTGCCCACCCGCTACAATTTAGCGAGTACGCACTCGGGGACTGGACTCGAACGCACGAAACAAGTAACTATAAAGAATCAGGCCGCAAAACACCGACCTGATCCTCGGGGAGGTACGGATGGCCGCGCCAAGCATGCCGTGCGATTGCGCTGCGTCCACGACGCATAGCGGCGCGGTGTGTCGCGACGTTGGTCAATCTCGGTGCCGGCGATCTGGAGCGGGCTCGCGTCGCGGCCCGCTTTTCGCCGTGGCCGCCTTGGTCATGAAGCGGGAAGGTAGCGATTGACGCTCAAGGAGCTCGCCTCCTCCGGCCTAGGCAACGAAATGCCCCTTCGTGGATGCGGTTGCTTCCACAGCGGCCCGGCCCAGTCGCCGTGTCATCGAGAGACGACGACAATGTCGCCGCCTTGGCCTTCTTGCCCTCCGTGGCGGCGGCGACTTTGTCCGCCTTCCTCTTACGAGAAGGGTCCTCCTCGCTAGCGGCGGAGGCACCTTGGCCACCGTCGGGTGGCCCATCTTCTTCACTCGGTCACGTATCAAGACAACTCAGTCAAAACAATCTAAATACTAAGAGAGGAAGATGAAGGCCGAGTGCACTTACTTGGCGGGGAATGAAGCGCCCAAGACGGAGGCCGGCGGTTTCTCGGCTCGGGCCCGATCGGCGACTAAGCCCAGTTCAGGGGCCGAGGGCCCAAGATACGGAGGGCTTTTTTGACGTCGAGGTAGCGGTTGGTGCCTCCGGGAAACCTTCGACGGAGGCCCCCTCGTGAAGTGGGGCTGCCGCGGCCGGAGCCTCCTTGCGAGGCGAGACCGCCACGCTCGGAGCCTCCTCGCGAGGCGAAACCGCCTTCGGGACCTCCTTGCGGCGAAATCGCCTCGGCCGGAGCCGCCTAGCCCGAGACCGCGGAGGTAGTGAAGCAGCGGTGCCTCCATGGATGGCGCATCCAGTATGGTTGTTGCTGAGCCGCCCGTCGTCGGCCGCTGTGGGCATCGGAGCGCTCGCCGAGCTTGGCGGTGAGACCATCTTGGCGGCGTCCCCTCCTCCTCGGGGGCCTCGCCTCTTTCTCCTTCTTCTTCTTTGCGGGAGTGGCTTGACGGGCGAGGTGGTCTCCGGAGTTCCTCGTCATCATCATGACGCCGAGGCTCTTGCTCGCCTCGAGCTCGCGTTGCGTTGCCCATGGTCTTCGGATCGGTGGGGCGATCTCTTCTTGATTCGTCCTCGTCCTCATTGCCCTCGGAGGCGACTTCGCTTGTCTGGGCGGATGGCCCGAACTCTCGTCATCGGCGGGTGGAGCCACCTTCCACCACTTGAAATAACTGCGTTAAACATGGAAGAAAGTTAGAATTACGCATGTTGCATATGCTGCATTGCGACGAGATCAGATTATTACCGTTGGAGCCGGACGGCCGTGGTGTATGGAGGAGCCCGCCTGCGCATCGTGTATGCCGCTGGGTGATCCTCTTCGGAGGTAGTCCTCCGGCTTCCACTTTCGGCGAGGCCTTCGTCGAGTCTTCTCGCCGTGTCTTGGTACATATAATGCTCGCGTTAGGCGAGTGGAACGAGACGCCGCCCAAGCCAGCGGTTATACAGTTCACCGTCTGGAGCCCTTCTTCTTCGGACCGAATGGCTGGAGCATCTCGTCGACGACCATCCGCTGGTCGCCGGGTAGCTTGGCGACTGGAGATTGCGCGGCTCGAGCGGTCGGGAAATCGTGGGATCGCCTCGTCTTCTAGGGTCGCCTCGGTCACGTAAAACCAAGACTTTTTCATCGCTGTTGCTTTGGCGGCAGCATCGTCGAAGAAGGAGGCTTTGGATTTCAGTGAAGGTTAAGCCCGCGGCTAGCATTGGGCCGCCTCCTCGCGGCTGATCCGTCCATGGAACAGATCTTGCCACAAGGGAAAGTAGGGCGGCAGCCAAATAACACTTTCAGAACGCCACAAAGATGGCGAGCTGCTCGATACTATGGGGACCCAGATCCGAGGGCTGGATCCGTAGTAAGCGCAAGCCGGAAGAACAGAGAAGTGGAAACCCTAAACCCGCTCGAGGTGACTAGTGAAGCAGATGAACTCTCTCGCTGGTTCGGGTCGTTTCTCGGCTGCGAGGATTCGCCAGCCGGCCGCAGGATTCCGGCCTCCTCGAAGGAGGCCATTGCCTGGTGCACTTGGATCTACCCAAGGTTCGTGGAGAGGGCCATGGTGAGGATTTGCTTGGAGGTCGGAGGATTGCGTCGCGAGATCAACGGCGAAAGATGTGCGTACTCGGAAGAAATGGTGGGCGGTTGGCTTTCCGATGGCCAACCATTCCCTATATAGCGAGAGCTGCCCGCCAAATTAGGGGGCCGTTACGCGATGATTACGCGAAAGTTACCGTTAAGTTACCTTAACGGCTAGTTTGACTTCGCCCGACGGTCCGCCTCCCGCCACTCGGCTCGCTGAGTTATTCGCCGAGGCGACCCGCTGGTTCGGTACACTCAAACGCGACTTTCGGTTCGCGGATTTTTTCCTTTGTCGAGAGCCCGCCGATTCGATGGATGCCAACTTGAAGCCGTATACTCCGATCGCCAGCCGCGCCTAATCAACGACGGCCTCGGGGACTCGATGGGGATATGCCTCGGGGTATCCTCGGCGGCGTTCGGCCGCCCAAAGGTGGCGAGTGGCTGCGAGCAGCGAGTGGATCAAAGCCCATCAGTACCAAAGCGACTGGAGGTCGAAGGCCCAGTAGTAGATAGGCCCGGTCGGTGCAGGTTAAACAATTGACAAAGTTGTAACGAATCGGTTGAGATATGTAAACCCTAGGGAGGTAAGCCTATAAACCTCCCTAAGGGGTGAGTAGAGATACGTTCCCTCATACACCCAAGCAACTCGCCGCCTAGCCGCCGAGTTCGCCCATTGTAAACACCTCCATAATACAATCTAGCAGGAGTAGGTCTTTACCCTCCGGGGGGCCGAACCTGGGTAAAACCCTGAGTCTCCGCCCTCATCTCGCACCGCAGATGGCTGGCCGCCCTTGCCCTTCGTTCTACTACTCGCTGCCGATTGCAGCATCTGCCGTGGTCATTCCCACGACATCACCACTAGGCCTTTGCTTGCTCAAAATATCATCAATGGACTTGTTGCCTTGTGGAAATGTTGCCTTAGCAAGCTCCCCCTTCAACCTAGCATTCTCTTCAAGAATAGTTGTACTACTAGATGGAATGAAGTTACTAGGTGAAGGAATATTGGCCAATTGAGTTTGAAGCGTTTCATGGGACTTTGTGAGTGACAAGAGTTCACTCTCCAAAGCCTTGTGGGCCTTGTTAAGCAAACTAAAGTCCTCGGGAAGTTTTTCATGAACCACACCAAACTCAATCTTGTCGTTTTAGCCCTTTTGTATTTAGCAATAGCATGATCACACTCTTTGATGAGTTTGTTAACAATAGTGTCATTGGACTCATCAATCCCTTCAAGTTTTAATTCAAGTGACAACCTAGTTTCTTGTTCTTCTTCTAGAGCATTGTTTAAAGCCTCTAGCTCAATCATGTGTTCATGCCCAAGTTTACATCTTACATCTAGAAGCTCTTGAGTATGTGAAAGTTGATCTAAGATGTTTCCAAAATGTAACTTAGCATCTCCTTCTAGGTTAGTCATAAACTCATCAAAGGCAATTAATTCTTTTTTAACATCAAGAGACATCTCATCATCAATTTCATCAATATCTAAAGGAGTAGAGTGGGATGATGAGGATACCTCCGTTCCTCTTGCCATAAGGCAATTGACGTTCTTGGTGGGAGAGTTCTCATTTGGAGAATCTAAGAGTGAGAATGTCGGAGTATAAGTGGTGGATAAAGCAGCCACACCATTAGAAGTTTCCTCTTCCTCATCTTCATCATCTTCATTGTCGGAGGAGTATTCTTCATGAGCGATCAAGACAACTTCTCCCTACTTCTTGTTGATGGGGTTCTTCTTGATGAAAGGTTTCTTGTAAGGTGCTTTGAGAGTCTTCTTCAACACAAGCTTACCCCCGTGATCTTATCTTTTCTCATAAGGGCAACTAGACACAAAGTGATAGCGGTCACCACAATTGAAGCAAGTTCTCAATCTAGTATTGTTTTATCTTTTCCCATTTGGATTGCTTCTACGTTGCATTTCCATCTTGGCCTTGGCGGGGTTTTTCCAAAAGTTTTTTGCATAGAAGGCCATATATTGACTATGAGCAATCTTGACTTCATCGGGATGGTCCATGGACAGTCCTTCATCACTATCATCTTCATCTCCATGATCCACAACTTTGGCCTTCAAAGCAACATTGACAATATTGCTCATACCAAGGGCACGAGCATGGGCATCTTTGGCATTCTTGGCGGCAACCTTGAAAGCGTCCATCTCTTGCATAACTTCATTGGAGGTCATGAGATGGTAGTTATGTCTTCCTTGTAAGCTCTTCAAGTCCGTGGGCTCAAAGGGCATGAGTGCACTCACATATTTCCTTTTTATCCATGCATCATCCACATGTGAGGCACCCATATTTCTAAAAGCGGTGGCGGTGGTCTTGAGCCTTCGGTACATGTCTTCGTGATCTTCACCTTCTTTCATGTAGAAGCCTTCGGCTTCATTGCTTAGAGCATCATATCGGTTCCTCCTCATACTCTCATTTCCAACAAACAATACAGTGAGGGCATCCCAAGCTTCCTTGGCAATGCTAAAGTGCTCAATGTGTGGATAATCCTTTGTCCCCAATCCTTGTTGAATCATAATCAAAGCAGTGGCATTGAGTTGACTATTGACAACCTCTCTTCTTGTCAAGTTGTTTGGATCCACAATAAAGAGTCCATGCTCGATGATGTTCCATAGTTCAATGCAAGAGCTGCGCACATGAGTTCTGATTAGTGATTGCCATTGAGCAAAAGTAGCAGATTCTTCAAGCTTAGGTGGGTCACCTCTATTGTACACATGAGGGTGAGGGAGGGTCGGGAGAGTACCATGAATCACGGTGCTCACCCTTCCCACCATCATTCTGTGTGGAGGAATTAGCGTTGTCTTGTTTACCCCCCACCATCATACCCTCGGGGGAAACCGACGTATTCCCTTTAGGTAAAACGGATGGTGGATCCTCTTGAGGAGATGGGGGTGATGAGCCATCTTTGTCTTTAAGAAGTTGCTCAAGCATCTTCTTGACTTTGTTGACCAAGGAAGAGCTCAATCTTGTTTCCAAGTTTCTGAGATCTTCCATGGTCACCGTGGTCGGCTCACCACCACCATCCCCTTCGTGGATACCCATATTCTCTTAGGCGGTAAAGCCCGAATAAAGAGTCGAGGCTCTGATACCAATTGAAAGGATCATATGGGCACCTAGAGGGGGGGTGAATAGGTGCTACTTCAAATTTTCTTCCTTTTCAAATTAGGGTTTGACAATAAGGTAAATTCTCTAGATAATGCAACTAAGGTGAATTTACCTATATGACAGACATGAATAAGATAAAGCACAACTAAGTAAGAGCAAGTAAGTAAAGTGCAGTAAAGGATAGAAGTAACCAAAGTGGTGGACGCGGAGACACAAGGATTTGTTTCCCGTAGTTCCTTCCTTTTGAGGGGAAGTACGTCTACGTTTGGATAGGGGGTGGTTTCAAACCACCAACGCCACGAGAGGCCTCCCTTGTTCTCCGATGAATCTCACCCCAACGGGATCGATTCACCTTCCACTATATCGGAAACCTTCAAGGTGGAAGCCGACACCTTTACAAGTTTGGGGCACACATCCACAACTTAATCGGAGGCTCCCAAATACAAGCAAGATGTCAAAGCAATCAAAGACAAGCTTGTAATAACCAAAAAAAGAACTAGGGTTTCCAAGAAAACACTAGAGCTCAGGGGTCCTCAATTGAATGGGGGGGGAAATGAAGATCTCTTTTGGTGAAGTAGTAGATCGGGGCCTCCTCCTTCGATTCCCCAAAGATCAAAGACTTTGGATGGTTGATTGAGGAGATCTTGAAGATTTGGTGGCTCCAATGGTGGTCTTGACTTTAATGTGGATGAGCACTTTGTCCCAAGGTAGGTGGAGGGGTATTTATACCCCTCCAAGAAATCTAGCCGCTAGAGCCTTTAATGCAGCGGTAGTACCGGAAGTTTAAGAGGTACTACCGGAAAACTCCGGTACTACCGGACTTGCTACTGGAAGAGCAACTTTCAAACTTCATATGCCCTGGCCACTACGGTATCACAACGTGGTGCTACCGTAAAGCGGTAGTACCACTTATGGGAACCGGTACTATCGGACGGGCAATGGAATATGCAACTTGGTCGAAAAACTTTCTGTCACGCCAGGTAGCAAAATGCGGTACCTAGGCAGCGAGTGGATTTTGCCAACATACAAAAGGCTACCGCCACGCTAGGTACTAAAATGCGGTACTACCGCATTTATGTACCGGGGCAAGCAGTGGCCTTTTATAGGTTAAAAAAAGCCTCTGTCGCGCTAGGTACTACCGCATTTTAGTACCGGAGCGGGCAGTAGCTTTTGACAAGTGGTCAAAAAGCTACGGTCGCGCTAGGTACTAAAATGTGGTATCACCGCTTTTTAGTACCTAGCCCGACAGTGGCTTTTTGACAACTAGTCTAAACCTACTACCGCGTCCGGTAGCAAAAATCGGTACTACCGCTTTTTGGTACCGCGCCTGGCAGAAAGTTCTGGACAGTTGTTTAACCATTGCAAAACCTTTTTCAATGCACCTGTGATACACTTGGCAAATAATTAGTCTGATATGTGTGTTTTTATAAAACACCAAAATCACTAGGGATAGGAAATGCTCTCTCACCCGCGCCTAGGGGGGTGCAGCCACCCCTGGCACCCCCTCGGGCTCCCTCTGCGCCTATAAGTTACCCCTTGACCAAAAAACCGAGGGGGTTCGACATTTTTCCAGAAGGAGTTCCGCTTTGCCGCCACCATCAGAAACCAAGATTCGGATCCAGAAACTCCGTTCTGGCACCCTGCCGGGACGGTGAATTTGGAGAGGATCATCGCCATCGTCATCACCAACGCCTCTCCATCAACCATCGATGTTTCCCTCATACATGAGTGAGTAATTCCCCGCTGTAGGCTATGGGGATGGTAGGGATTGGATGAGTTCTATCATGTATTCGAATAAGATTGTTTGGGCATAGTGCCTAGTATATCTATTAGTGCTATTTGACTTTGTTGCAACTTGTTGTGCTTAATGCTTGTCACTAGGGCCCGAGTGCCATGATCCCAGATCTGAACTTATTATGGAATCATTATGATAGTATTGTTTGTGATCTTATCTGCAAGTTGTGTACACATATCATTGTCCAGATCCAAAGGCTCCAAAGTGACAGAAATTGGGACAACCAGAGGGTATGGCTGTGGTGTGAGGATCACATGTGTTCACGGAGTGTTAATGCTTTGCTTTGGTGCTCTATTAAAAGTATCACCTTAATTGCCAGTAGTTCCCTAGAGGCCCCGCTGCCACGGGCTAGCTGGACAGAAGATGTTGTGCAAGTTCTCATTGCGAGCGCGTATGACTATATTTGGAGCACATGCCTAGAATTGTTTAGTACTTGGATGCTTGTTATTATTTATCTGCAATGCCCTAGATCTTGAAGTTATATGTTCAGACTCGTCCATGCAACGCCCGTCCATCCATCCCTATGCCTACCGCGCTCATATCCTACTGTTTACTGTTACTGTTTACTATTACTGTTACTGTTGCTCCTGTTTTACTATTGTTGTTGCTTTGCTGTTGCTCCTACCAAACTGTTGTTACTGATAAACTTCTGTAAGCAAGAACTATTTTCAGGTGCAGCTGAATTGACAACTCAGTTGTTAAGGCTTGCAAGTATTCTTTGGCTCCCCTTGTGTCGAATCAATAAATTGGGTAATACTACCCGCGAAGACTATTGCGATCCCCTACACTTGTGGGTCATCAGCGCCGATGTTCCTCCGCCTCGGCCTCGCTAAAAGTTCTCTGGAATAAGATGTTCTAGCTCCCTTCACGAAAGGCCTCAGCCATGAGGATCGTCGGGGACGAGGAGATGGCGAAGAGGGCGGGGAACTGCTCACAAAGAGGGGCTGACTGAAGCCATGGGTCTAGCCACAGACGCACGGCCTACCAGTTCGCAATGGCGAAGGAAACACACAGGCCAGCAAACAACTTAATATCCTGGATGGCCCGCCAAAACTGGGAACCCTCCGCTCGCAAGCTAAAACAGGCCGACCATGGAGATACTTGGCCTTAACCAGTTGGAGCCAATGGTCCCCATCCTCCCTAAGGATACACCAAACCCATTTTAGCATCAAGGCCACATTAAAGCGGCACGAATCTAGAATACCTGAGCCAACAAGGCATTTGGGGGTGCAGATGTCTGCCCATTTAACCATATGGTACCTTTGGTGTTCGTCCCTTGCCGCCCAGAAGAACATAGAGAGCTCCTTGGCGAAGTCTGCATGGATTCCTTCCGGGAGAAGGTACATCCCCATCTGGTACATGGGCAGACTCGAGAGGCAAGAGTTGATAAGGACTTTCTTGCTCCCGTTGGTCGTAAGTCTTGCCCGCCAGGGCTCGGCTTTAGACCGGACTCGCGTCACGAGGGGTGCCAAGTACTTAATCAGAACCCTTGTCTCATGGATGGGCATCCCTAAGTAGGTAGTAGGGAAGTCCACCAATCTGCAATTTAAATTATCGGCAATGCGCTGACGCTCCTTGTCAGCGAAGCCGAGAACAAAGACATCACTCTTGTCGAAGTTAATCTTTAGACCAGACATAGACTCGAAGCACATTAGCAGGAATTTGAGATTAATAATGTCGAGATTCGATCCCTGAACCATGATCATGGTATCATCCGCATATTGGAGATGGGTAACACCACCCCCAAGGATCAGATGCCTCACCACGCCCGAGATATGGTCTACAATTTTGGCTCTATCCAAAACTTCGACCAGGGCATCCACCACAGAGTTAAACATGAGAGGGGAGATGGGATCCCCTTGCCTGACTCCGCAAGACGGACTAAAGTACGGGCCAATATCCCCATTGATGTTGATTGACATCCTACCACTCATCACGAACTTTATAATCCAGTGTATCATCCTGTCGTCAAAACCTCTCCTCTCCAATACTAGTCGGAGGAAGGCCCAGTCCAAACGGTCGTAAGCCTTCTAGAAGTCTAGCTTAAGGAACACTCCCTTCTGATGGCGAGTCTTCACCTCATCAGTAATATCATGGAGGGCAAGGACACCATCACGAATCAAGCGTCCCTTAAGGAAGACGAACTGGAGGGGGTGGGTGAGCCTCTCCATAACTGGGGCAAGGCATAGGGCATAGACCTTCGCAAAGATCCGCTGGATAACATTGATGATCGTGATCGGTCTGAACTGACGAATATCCATGGACCCCACTACCTTGGGGATTAGGGATATCACACCGAAGTTCAGACGAGACATAACCAGGGTCCCAGTATAGAACTCCTGGAACATCGGCATGATCACTGGCTGCAGCTAGGCCCAAAAGGCCTGGAAGAAGGACACAGGCAACCCATCGGGCCGGGGTCTGACCCAGACCTCAAGGACTTCAGGGCCGCGGCCACCTCCTTCGTGGATAACGGGAGTGTAAGCTCCAGGTTCTCAGCCGGTGAGACGATCGCAGTGCCAACCCAAAATTCCGAGGCCATTGAGATCCCCGACGCAGCCTAACAAGAAAATAGCTCTTTGTAGAAGGCGTAAATATGGGAGGAGAGTTCTCGTGGCGAATCCAATAGAACACCCCCCTCCTAGAGGCAAGGGATTGAGCACTTCCTCCTCCTGCCATTAGCAATAGCATGGAAGTAGGTCGTGTTCGATTCCCCCTGGACAGTCCAGTTCTGGCAACTCCGCTGTCGCCAGAACGCCTCCTCTCCCTTGTAGATCTCCATAATGGAGGTCTCAAGGGAGTACCTATGGGACCAGGCCTCTTTCGAGAGGCCGCACAAGTCGGCCTCCAGGTCTAGGGCCTGGATCTCCCACAAGATGACCTCCTTTTGGTCCCTAAGGGCCGCCCCCAGGTTGGCCCCCCAACCCCTCATGAACCGTCAGATAGTTTGAGCACAGTGGTGCCAAATATCGACGGCGCAATAGGTCCGCGAGGGGGCGGTAGCAGCCTCCACCCACTTAGACCGCACTGCTTCCACAAACCCGGCCTTCTGTAGCCAGAAGGCCTCAAAGTGGAAGCGGTTCAGTCGTGGGGGCGGCCCCCCTCCAGAGGACAGGAGGAGGGGGTGTGGTCAGAACCAATCCTGGTGACTGCCTTCAGGGAGCAAAGGGGGAACCGCACCTCCCAGTCAACAGAGACGAAGACGCGATCTAGGACACTACGGATCGGGGCGAGCTTCTTATTGGTCCACGTATATCTAGCGCCCACATGCGAAATCTCGCGGAGCGCGAGATCAGCGATGCAGTCATTGAACATACACATCCTAGGGAGGTCGACATTGGCAGAGCTCTTATCATCCGAGAAGCGGGTCAGGTTGAAATCTCCAGCAATTACCACAGGGATATCAGCCCGTTCCACTTTCGACCTGAGCTCCTACAAAAAATCGGCCGACCTCCTATGGTCCGCAGGGCCATAGGCAATGACCATCTCCCACTTGAAGCGGGACTGTCTATGCGTGGGTACATGCTCACAAAGAATTTTCCGCGGTCCATATCGTCTACCTCGAAGATTTCCTCCTTAACGCCAAAGAGGATCCCACCCGAGTGACCAACAGCTGGCAGCCACGTCCAAGCGAATCTGTAGCGGCTAAGGCCCTCCAACTCAGCAATAGAGAAGTCCTCACGAATCGTTTCCTGCAGCCCAACAATATCCAGAGCCTTGAGGTGGATATACTCTTTAATCTGGCGGCAGCGGCCGTCGTGCCCGAACCCCTGATGTTCCAGATGAACGTCCGGAAGGCCCGAAGGATGTTCTTGTTGCAGAAGAATAAACCGATCTGCGGTAGTTTCGTGCGTCTTGGCTACACATGAGCCACCTGTCGATCGAGCTAGGAAGCGATCTGTGAGCCAGATTTCGAAGAATTTTCCGAGTCATGTAGCCATCCTGGAGATATTCCTGCCTAATAAGTCGAAACCTTCTTATGTGCTGATCCTGGAAGCCAGCATCAGAGAACTCATCAGGTAAGTAACATGGAGAGCGACAATCTACTTGTGCTTGAATTTGTGTTCATGGAGACATTAAAAAGTTCAGGAGACTGCAGCGAAAGGTATTGCTGTGCTACTATTATTGGAGAAAAAGATAAGACCGCCATTTCAACATTCAACAACGGCGGCAAAATATCGGACACAGCATGAGGCGAGTGAGCGCTTAGCAGTCAAGCTTAAAGCTTTTGGCTGGTCAGACCGTGGTACAGTTTCTTTGTAAGTACTCCCTCCGTTAATATAAAATGTTTTAGTTTTATAACGATAATGTATCTAGACACCTTTTAGTGTATAGGTTTGAAAAAATTCACTTTAAATCTACACACTAAAAGATGTCTAGATACATTAGCTTTACAAATCTAGACATCTTATATTTTGAAATGGAGAAAATACTATTCATACTGCAGTTAGCCTTTGGGGCAAAGAAAGTTAGGAGACAAGTCGTCCAGTCAGGCTGGCGCTAAGCTCGTGGTTTTCGCTGCTTCCGTGAGGGCATTGGGCAATGTCTCCGGCTAGTCGATCGAGGTCTGCATGCAGGTCGTAGTCGTAGATAATCATAGGTACGTAGATGCTTTGCTGCTAAAAAGATCAGTTCAAACCTTTACCAGTCTCCATTCAAACATACAGCCTAGCTAGAACCACAGGACAAAACCGGCCATGTAGAAAAAACAGCAGCGGCAGTACTCTTAATCCTTAAGAAACATCATAGGCTAATAGTGTACTAGTCTTGCTCAGTTTACTTGCCGCTGGTCTTTCACCATGCCTTTTGTGTACCGGTCAAAGCATAGCTGCTCGAGCCGGAGGACTACTCGTGATTGCGATTCCAAGACTAGAGACCAAGTTAGCTTCGCTACCAGAACCAACTACGACCGACACTAAAAAAATATCTACTCTTTCCGATCCATATTAGTTGTTGAATTTGTCAAAATTTGGATGAACTATTACCTATATACTAAATAGTGTCTAGATTCATCCAAATCTAGATAAACATGAGTCAACTAATATGGATCGGTGGAAGTAGATATATTCGTTTTAAAAAAGCTACAATATCTTATACTCTCTTCTTCTTAAATAGATGTCTCACATTTGTCAAAATTTGAATGAATCGAGACACTATTTAGTATATAGTTCCATCCAAATTTTAACAAATCTGAGACATTTATTTTAAGACGAAGAAAGTATTTTAAAACAAAGAAAGTACAACTGTAGCAAAAAATGTGGCTTTCTAACTTGTCATGGGCCTGTAACGTGTTTGCTTGCTGACTGCATCTTCCTGTTTCCACCCTTCGTGGCCCAGTTGAGCACGGATGGATGGACTGTCCCAAGTAATTCTAAGGACTTAAGGACTGATATTCGAGTCAAATTATTCCACTGTGGCTTAATGTGAAAAAAGGTTGAGCTGATTTGTACTAACTTACCTCCACTATGTTTCTAGTAGCCCGGTCAAGAGGGATTTTCATTGTTTGTATTGTGCGTTGCTTTGTTATGCTTATTAGGTCATCGTCATCCCTCACTCCCCATGCATGTATTATTTGCAGGCAACTCCTTGTACTTCGATAGCTTCACACTTCGTGGAAAAGGCCAGAGACAATGAGGACTTCTGGTTACTTTGTGTTGATCTAGCCTATAAATTGGTTTTGGAGCGCGGTCGCGGTTGCGGCTGGACAATAGGCGGGATATTGGAAGGGACCCCTTTTTCGTAGTTAGCCCTTTTCCTTAAGAAACATCATAGGATAATAGAGTAAAGTTACAAACCTAGCCTTGCTCACTTTACTCACCGTTGATCGTTCACCGTGATTTTTTTTTAAATGGGGGAGATCAACCCGGCATCCGCATACAAGAGATGCACACAACATGTTTCATTAGATTATTCACAACACCTTAGATGAAATATTACAAGGATCAAACCGAAGCACACCAAACAAGCGACACGCCCCTAATCCTACAACTTTGATCTTCGTCGATTATACCTGGCAATTATGTTGGTTCGACATAGTTACCTTGTTGAACTCATTTTATGAACTTTGATCGGTTCTGCCATGATCTAACCTTTGATAGGATCTAGCGGTGGCGACACTCATGTGTTACCCTTCCCGTAGGTGTCGCTTTTTGAGAACCTTATGGCCACCTAGTGTGTTGCCAGGGCCATCGTTGATGAGGTTGTTGGTTGGTGGGTGCATTGGATCATGTTTTTAAATAATTTGGTTATATGTATTACCGATGACTTCAATTGCTCTAGATATTGAGTCGTTGCATAGACCAGGATATTTGTTATCTTCTTGATATCAATATATTACATGTTATTGAATAAAAACAATGCTGACTGATGAAGCGATATCTCAAGTCAAGACTTGTATGTATGACTCGAGAGTGAAAAATAAAGGTGGGTTGATCTGTAAAACATAATTATCTCCTTCAGGTATATTCTACTAGCTAGTCGTATCAAGAAACAATCCAGGTTTTAATTTGCATGATTGTTCTCCTTATATGTACCCCCTCCGTCCATAAATAACTGTATTACATATTTTACTAAGTAAAACATTTTATTTTACTAACTTTATAGAAAAAAGATTAGCAAGTAAACAAATCTAGCGATACAAATTTAGTGTAATAATGTTTCTATCTTTCCCAATAAAATTGGTCGAATTTTAATAAGTTTGACTTAAAACGATAGAAGTACATAGTATGCAACAAATTGAAATATATTTTTCTCGATTTTTTAGGGCCATAACAAGCTGTATAAAAAGAGATGAATGAATGCGTCAGAGGATATAAGCGCAGATGTACACATGGATGGATGACCATTGGGTGGAGTGGACAGTCGTCAAACATGACGGGACAGCCATGCATGCATGTTAGCGAAGCAAAACAAAACTTGGTCAAATGCTTAATTAATTACACTCCCACTAGGCAACATCACCATTGAGTATAGTGCATTGTTTGTATGAAACCTGCACAAGAATCCCCTATCTTTGACAAAGAGTTTGATGTCCTTTTAAAATTATTACACTAGCCCGAGTTAAAAATCAAATACACTACGTCCATATTTAAACGTGGCCAAGTTGAATTTTTCTCCGTGAACAACATCGTGGAGATCTACCCATTTTCTCCAAGGAGAAAAATATCGTTTTATACTCCCTTCGTATAGAAGTAACTGACTTCAATTTATCTAAATTTAAACGTATCTATACACTAAAATATGTCTAGATACATTCGAAACTAAATAAACTTAAATCACTTATTCCTAGACGGAGGGAGTACATAGAATCCAAAGTTAGACATGTAAAAAAAAACAATTCTGTCACGGTCAACTAACCTCGGCATCAGTCCTAAACAGATGACGATCCACTTTCTTAATGTCACCGTGATTTGATAGCTAGCTAGTGATCCTCTAATCTCATGCTCTTTCGGCAGGTAAAGAAAAAAAAAAGCGTTCGAGATTAGCATCTAGCGAGAGCGGTGCTGACGAACAGCGACGGAATGTAATTTTATACTGACCATCAACAGGTAGCAGTTGGATTCTATGTCGTCATGCACGCGTGCGTGTATCAGGACGCAATAGTTCTCGTCCGGTATTCCTACCTAACGAGTCGAACCCTTTTCGTCCAAAGCAGCAATGCACATTCGCATGCTGTCCATTTTTGTCTTTATTTGTGGGCTGTTTCTTCAAGCTAGCATCAGGTGCCAGACAGTGGAGTTCAGAGATCTCAAGTAACATGAACAGCGACAGTCTAGTTAGGAATCTAATCTTTGGGACCACATATGGTGACCAGTAAAATTGTGCAAGAACAGCATATGTTTACCAGTCTCCCTTCGTGGCAACGACATAGAAACATTTCCTCGCACAGTGCTACAATTCAGCACCTCCCTTGGGGGCAAAGGAAGTTTACAAGTCAAGTCGTCGTGTCAGGCTGGCTAAGCTCGTGGTTTTTCTCCGGTCACATGTGGGCGATATGTCTGCAGAGCGGCTGCACAAGTCCAATTTATTCAAACTCAGCAGGTCGTAGACAGATCATCGTAGATAGATGCGTGGTTGATAGATCCATTCAAACTTTATTACCAGTCTGCATTCAAACAGTGCTGGTCTGAGAGCTTAGTAGAGCCACGGGACCAAACGGGCACGTAGAAAGTTTTGATCCGTCAAAAACACACATAAATTTCACATTTTGCTTAATTACTCGAGACAAACAGAAGACCCCCTTAGTTGAATTGGACTAGTCAAGTCTTGATGCTACAAGAAACATCATCAAATGCTAATACTACTACTGACCATGGATTGTACATCATCAGGCGGCCAGTGTTTTCATCTGGCTCAGTTTACCCGCAGCTAGTCTTTGACAGTGCTTGTGTCTTTGACGAGTCGTGAGAAGTGCGATTCCAAGACTATGGACCAAGATGACTTCGCTCCCTGAATTACTTAGCTGCACCATGACCGTGACATGTACCCATTACAGCTGCATCTTTCCGAAAAATGTGTCTTTGTAACGTGCTATCTCTGTCTCAACGATGGAACACCTGAACTGCCAGGACTGAGAAAATCAAACATTGCATGCCATGCTTAACTGCTCATGTTTTGTCAGTCTTATCTGATCTATTCACCTGGAGGTAGGGTTGCAAGTAAGTGACCGCATAAACACACATATAGGTATACCAAAAGTTAATCTAGTGCAATTTTTATTTGAGATTAGCATATGTTTGATTTTTTTATGTTATATGTTATCCAAATTCTATAAAATATAGGCCAACTTCTGACGAGTGGAGCGATGTCCGTCGCCGGAGGCTTGGGCCGAGTGTAACCGCCGGTTGGGATGAGTTGCATCTGTGAAATCCCCGGTGTTTGTAAACACAGCGACGAGGCTCTCGGTATAGGGCGAGGTCTGGCGACCGCCCTACCTTGGCTCGCGACTAAAAAGTCTCTACAAACGTACGTATCGATCAGCTAGAGAAAAATAGAAAAGAAAAATAATTAGCGTACGTGACCTTAGGTAAGTATCGATCAGCTAGAGAAAACAAAAATAATTAGCGTACGTATCGATCAGCTAGAGAAAAATAGAAAAGAAAAATAATTAGGTACTATTTCTTCTGAATTTTTGCACTTAGGTAGAAGACTCTTGTCTTATTTGGTAAATTTATAAATTGTGAATTGAAGTTTGACAAGATATTTTGTACCACTTTCTAGTGAAAGCTACCCTAAACCAATCATACATGATACTGGAATCGTTATGGGTCTTATGGTAAACGAAGAGTAAGAGCAAGAGTGAGAAGTGAAAAAATATATGGAAATATCTAGGGCCGCCGAACAAGTGGAAGAAGATACATGAGATTCTTTGAAACCTTTTTTATGTTTTAGTCTTTTAGAGTTCGCCCGACCTCAATTGTTTTCCGTCCTTCGCCACTGTGTAAACACTCCTCGATATAGTGAAGTTCGCTGACTGGCGTCCCTGGTTTTTTTGTCTCTTTGTTGGAGAGGTTTTTCCCACGTTAAATATGTGTACCCTTGCTGTGCTTTTCGTTCTTCGTTATCTTTTTGTCGCAATTGTAACATTTTATATACCTACAGCTACAACTTTGCGGAAAATCTGTCTTAGTATGCCAAGCTCAACTGCTCATGTTTTTTCAGTCTTATCTGATCTATTCCCCTCGAGGGGCTCTGAATTTAGCTCATGATCCCGTGGTGCTAATCATGAAAAAGGTGCCACCTCTGTCGCCAGTCGCCATCGCATCTAATCTTGTCATGCCAATTATCAACGAAATCATGCCACTTTCACCTATGTTTACAGGCCGGAAGCATATACACAAGTGTACAATGAGTACAACATATGCTGCCCGCTTCCATGAAATCTAATGCTTCCATCGAGACAATCATGTATACAACATAAGGTATATACTAAGAGTCTCTTTGATTCACATGATTTCAAAAATGCAGGAATAGGAAAAACACTGGATTGCAACATCAGTATACCCATTTCAATCATACAAGATCTTATTTATACCAAAGTTTGATTGATTTTACATCTCAATTATGTAAATATCGTTAAATTTGATCAGTGGTACTTTTTCTCGGTGGTAGCCAGAAAAACCGGGTGCGGCTAAGATACCGAAAACACTGGTCGAGAAAAAAACTTTAATATACACCATATAAAAATATTAATGTTCAGCAGAATTAATCTCAAGTTTCCTAATAATAAGTTTCATATAAAAACCGTGGTTCCCTTCACAAAATCTCTCATAGAGCCGTGGACGTGTCTACGTGTGATTGTTAACAGATTATTCGTTGTTTGCGAATCTTGGTATCTGACCAGAACAGCGGAATGTTCACCGGTTTTGAGATTTGGACAAGTAAGAAAAGAGGTAGAAGAGCAAGCATGGTGGATAGAATCTATGGCGACGCACGCCGGTTTCTAGAATACAAGTGTGCATGACAACGATGTAGACATCGGGGACTATATATGCTCTTTATGCACCGGTTGTTTTGGCGTGAGATATATATATAAATTCCGATGTATGGGAAGAGACGTACATATAGTATGAGCGAGTAGTTGCGCAAGTAGGCTTCCAGAAATGCTCGGAGCGGATAACCCTGCGGCGCACGGCCGTGGTTTGTGAGGTAATCCGCGGCAGCAAGGCTCACCCACCAAATCCATCCATTTCGAAATAGATTAGCGGCTTCGGCTGCCATGCATCTGGGCAGGTTCAACAACATATGAAAACCAACATCACATGTAAGTTATTTTTTCTGGAAAAGAGTATATATTAATATCTCATGATATTAATAACACCCGCTCTCTACAACTACGCATGTCTTATTGGTCTTATGGATACACACAGCCAAAAAAATTATAAAAAAGTCCCCTTTACAGAGAAAGATTTCTTGAAACAACGACACTAACATCACTAGAACAACACCAGTAGTCCAACCACTCCAATAATAACGCCTTCAAGAAGAAAACAGTACACAAGTGTCGTCGTCGTCTGATCAAAGATCATAGGTTTTCACCGTAGAGAAAGTCTGCACTCGCAAAACAATACCTTCATCAAGGCCATTGACAGGCACACCCAATTAAGACCAGAACTTGGATTTTCATCCTGCAAGGTAAGACGACGAACTCCTCATGTGTTGTTGCCCCCACAAACAATTACTCCTGCGAGTCACAAATCACGGAGAAAATTACAAAAAACCACCACAATTAGGGTCACTATAACAGAAAACCACCACAATTCAGATTCATGACAAAAAAACCACCAGAATAGACCCAATTGTGGTGGTTTTTTGCTCCAATTGTGATGGTTTTTCCCCCAATTGTGGTGGTTTTTTGTCACAAATCTGAATTGTGGTGGTTTTCTGTTATAGTGACCCTAATTGTGGTGTTTTTTTGTAATTTCCTCCAAATCACGCAACCAGTTTCATAAAAGATTTATTAGAGAGCCGAAACTCCTTTGAATCTTGCAGACACATATATACGATTCAATAGCAAACATAGAACAAATAAAAAAACAACCAAATTAACAGTAGAAAAAATAGAAAAAGTAACCATAATTAATAAAAAAATTGAAGTTACGTACAAATTTCAATAAATCTAGTCAAGAAACGTACAAGTTTTACTGCTAGACGAAGCTCGAATTGTTTCCAACTTTCATGGAGGGTGGAGGGGTGGGGGGTGGGCCGGTGGGGTTAAGTGTGTGTGGTGATTGTTGAATTCGTGAACTCTGCAAGTGTAGAGCATGCCCTGGCTTGGTGCCCGCTAACTTCAGCGGCCGGCGTTTGCATCTTCTAGAAGAAGAAATCGAAAAAAAAAACTCCGACCGGCCGGCTCAGACGCACCGTTGATTCGCGGAAGTTTCTCACGGCGATCGACGGCGCCGAGGACGACGACCTCGATCGGCGCGCGAGATACACACGGCAGCGCCTCGATCAGGGTGTCCCCGACAACATACTCACACGTCGATCCAGATCAGGCCGAGGGGACAGCTAGCTAGCCCGACTTCGGCGACCGTTGACAAAGCACGCGGCGTTTCTCTAGCTCCGATCTGCAAGTTGAAGATCGAGACGGAGCTATCATCATATCGGTTCAGATGCCGGCATGCATGGGCTAGCTAACTCCCTGCTGCACTTAAAGTTCGCACAGTGCATGCGGACGTGCGGTTGGAACGCTGGACATCGATCGACGCTAGCTAGCTCTTGCCACGGCGCATGGCACACGTTCATCTCGTGCAAGTTGCATGATCAACACGAACGTGTCAATCTTGTTCAGTTATCATGTTTACATATCTAAAATATATTATATTTTAAAACGGACGGAGTACAGATTGATTTGTAAGACTTAATTTACCTCGACACGGTTTCAACAAGCTATACCCGCATCGATAAGCAACACCCAGCTGCCTGGTTTTACTCTGACTGCTTCTTCACCACGTACGTACACAAAAAGTTGGGGTATATTTTAATTTGTTGGTTCTTGGGGGGCACGAAATAAGATCGTATAGAAAAAATTGGATGCATACGTCAGAGGATAAGCACAGCGTACACATGGATGTTGGGATAACATGGGGGCTGCCATTGGGTGGAGTGGACAATCGTCAAACTCGACAGCTAGCCCATGCATGTTACCGCGTTTAAGCAGCGAAGCAAAACTTGGTCAAATCAAATGCTTGATTAATTACACTCCCACTAGGCAGCATCAGTGATCGATTATTAATTTAGGGGTAGTATACTCCTACATGGTTTGGTTGAAACCTTCACAAGTTGTTGTCATGTTAAAAATTACACTAGCTCCTCTAAAAAAATGCACTAGCTTATGAAATGTGGGTTGAACGCACCTTACGTCTAAGGGAAGCAAGTCGGTTTTGATTAACTCGTGTCTCTCGAGTCTCTACATGTACCAGATGGGGTTGTACCTTCTGCCCGAAGGGACTCATGCCGACTTCGCGAAGGAGTTGTCTAGGTTCTTTGGGCGGCAAGGATGGCCATCAGAAATACCACATGGTCAAATGGGCAGACGTCTGCGCCCCCAAGAGCTTTGGGTGCACAGATATCCTTGACTCGCCGTTTTAATGTGGCGTTGATACTAAAATGGGTTTGGCGCATACTCCGGGACGACGGAGGGCTTTGGCTTCAGCTTATCAAAGCCAAATATCTCTGGGGCCGTCCCCTTCTAGCTTGCGAGCGGAGGGAGGTCTCTCAGTTCTGGAGAGCCCTCCAGGAGATCAAGCACTTCATTGGGTTGGGCATCTCCTTTGCGGCTGGCTGCGGTCAGGGGATTCGGTTTTGGCTTGATCCCTGGCTGCTCCCAATCCCGCTGGGGGTCCAGTACCCTAGCCTATTTGCTATCTCCGCCTCCCCCGAGGCTCTGGTGAATGAGGCCTTCCTTGAGGGTCACTGGAACGTCTTGTTCCATCGGCATCTTAGCGCGGCGGAAGCCGCGGACCTCCAGCAGCTGCGTGGCTCCCTTCCCAAGGCCTTATCCGAGGCTCCGGACTCGGCAGCCTGGCAGCTGCATCCGTCGGGTGAGTTCACGGTGAACTCGGCATATCGCGCCTTGTTCCAGGGTCCGGAGATGAGTTGGATGTCACCTTTGTGCAAGGCTCCCCTCCCGCTTAGTATTCGCATCTTCTTCTGGCAGCTTCTGCGTGATCGGTTACCCTCAGGGGTGGAGGTGGCCAAGCGTAACGGCCCGGGCAATGGCCGGTGTCCCCTATGTGGGACTCCGGAGACCCGTGCCCATATTATGTTTTATTGTTCGTCGGCTCAGGCTCTTTGGAGCTTTGTGAGAGAGGCGTTGGGGCCTGACTGGGATGCGTAGGAGCCTTGGGTGTTCCTGCAGTCCCAGGCTAACAGGGCCAGAGGAGGACGCCGCCTCTTCTGGCTTGTGTTTGCGGCCATCTCGTGGTCTATATGGAACGTGCGGAATAAGATGGTGATTGAGAAGGTTTATCCTTCCCGTGTGTCTGAACCTGTTTTTTTCCTTTCTTGCCTTTCTCCAGCAGTGCTCCCCCTGGTGCGACAGCGTGATCGGGCGGCTTTCGACAGCTCTATGTGGGCCTTGAGGATGGCGACGCTCCCCCTCTCAGCTCCGGCCTCACCCTCCCCGGCGGCCTGAGTGTCTATCCCGCCTTCTCGCCGCGGTTTTAGTTTCCTTTTGGGCGTGCTTGTGCTGTGGCCCCAGCGGATGTGTGAACCCTTTTTATTTTTCCGTTTGGCCCAGGCCGTGGTGGATGCTTTTGGTACGTTGTATCTGGATATTGCTTTATTTATAAAGCGGGGCGAAAGCCTGATTCGAGAGAAATGTGGGTTGAACTGTTCACGGGAGTCATTCCTCTTTTTTTCCTCTAAGGAGAACGCACACTGTATTAAGAGAAAACAAATTACATGTGAAAAAAGTCCACTGACAGCTTAGCACGTACTTACAAACAATTCAATCAGAGCATGTTATATGTTGATCCGAATTTTATAAAGTACAGACCAACTTCTGACGAGCGGAGCAAGACCCGTCGCCAGTGGCTTGGGACGAAGACCTAAATTTCTACCGATATATAAACCTTTTGTAACCCGGGATAAGTTGCATCTGTAAAAAAAACCCTAGCGTTGTGTAAACATTTTCCGATATAGTGAAGTTTCGCTGGCTGGTCGTGGTTTTTTTTTCCTTTGTTGGAAAGGTTTTGCCAAATTAAATTTGTGTTCCCTTTGCTGTGATTTTGTTTTTGTTTATCGGTTATTTACTTGTCACGATTATAACAGAGTCAACGAACCTCGGCATCCATCCTAAACAGGCGACGGGAGATCCATTTTTGTTAATGTCAAGCGATTTGATTGCTAGTGATCCTCCCATGCGCTTTTGGCAGACCCCAGATTAGCATCTAGAGATCGAGCAGGTACGTACGTGCATCGTTGACGAAGAGCCTTACGGAATGTAATTTTATCTTGTCCGTCACCTTCAGAAAAATCGAGGCTATTTTTGGTACGGCTACGGCCACGGTCAACACATGCATGCACGTACGCATGCATGTGCCATGACGCCGCAATTCGTGTCGTCAATCTCAACCTAATTTGGCGTTAAGATAAGTGGCAGCGCACATATTTTTTGTTGGAGAGGAATAAACGGTACTGCAGACCGATCCACGGTAGTTTCGTGCGTCTTGGCTACACACGAGCTAGCTGTCGATCGAGCTAGGAAGCGATCTGGGAGCCAGATTTCGAAGAATAATTTTCCGAGTCCTGTAGCCATCTGGGAGGTATTCCTGCCTAATAAGTCGAAACCTTGTTCTGTGCTGGTCCTGGAAGCCAGAATCAGAGAACTCAAGTAAGTAACATGGACAGCGACAATCTACTTGGCGCAACTGACATGTAGCGGCCAACATACCTGTGCTTCTGGAATTTGTGGTCATGGGACAAATTCAAATAATCAGTGGGCTACAGCGAAAGGTATTCTTGTGTACTACTGTTATTTGAACATTCAACAACGGCGGAAAAAATATCAGACACAACAAAAGCATGAGGCGAGCGAGCACTGAGAGCAGTCAATCTTCAAGCTTTGGCTGGTCAGACCGTGTTACAGTTTCTTTGAAGTACTACTATTCATATTGCAGGTAACATTTGGGGCAAAAAAAAAAATAGGAGTCAAGTTGAGCCTAATTTTTTGAGAGTTTATAAAGTTGAGCCTAATGATCATTAGTTGATCTTGGTTCAATATGAGTCAAACAGTATATTAAGGAGAAGTGGCCCACGAACCAACATTCATGTCCCCCTTATCGTAACAGAATTGCTCTGATCAGGGGCACCCTATAAGTGGTTTGGTCCCTTGTTGCTAGCGTGTATAAAGGGGCGAAGCCCTAGAAACTTACGACTAGTGGGTTCACGTACGTTTTCATCCAGTTTCTCTAAATCCCCAAAATCCAGACCGATCTGAGGGTGTGCTAAAGCAACGGGAAGACCAAGCCTTGCCATTCTCGTTCCTGGTCAGTACAGGTGGCAGCCGAAGGGGATCATGAGGATCTTCATATTGTCCACCTCGACTCCAATCTCGCCTGAACAAGCATGCAATCAAGACAACCTTAATTACTTGTAAGTAGATCTCCTAATCATGTCTAAACATTCTTAGGTGTTCTAAGTGTGATTAATTAATGTTGATGTTCCCGTAATGTCGAATTAAGTTCCAACATTACCACCATTTTTTTACCGTTAGATCGAGGTGGATCGATGGTTATTAAAAATACCAACCACTCTAAAACTTCTATAGCAAGAAAACATATATAGCAACGAGAACTCTGTGTAATACATGTTCTACATTTTCCAGTAAAATTGGTGGAATTTTAATAAGTTTGACTTAAAACAAGAGTTAAAACTTAAAAGTACCAAGTATGCAACAAGTTGAAATGTATTTTTCTTGGTTCTTGAGGGCCACGACGTAACAAGCTGTATAGAAAAAACATGTATGGATACGTAAGAGGTTAAGCACGCATGTACACATGGATGGATATTTATATTTAGGGGAACTCGGAATAATGGCCCATTGGGTGGAGTGGACAGTCGTCAAACTTGACGGGACAACCATGCATGTTAGCGTAACAAAGCAAAACAAAACTTGGTCAAATGCTTAATTAACTACACTCCCATTAGGCAAAACATCACCATTGAGTATAGTGCATTGTTTGGGTGAAACCTACACTAGAACCCCGTATCCTTGACAAAGGGTTTTATGCCTTTTAGAAATCATTACACTAGCTCAAGTTAAAAAAGTGCACTACATCTATATGTGAACGTGCTCGATATAGAATTTTTCGCTGTGAAGAAGAACGTCGGGAAGATCTACGCGTCATTCCATATTTTCTCCAACGATAAAACATATTTTTCTTAAAAAGAATCATTTTGTACATAGGTTCCAAAGTTAGCTACGTACTAGAAACAATTTAGTCACGGTCAACTGACCTCGGCATGTCCGTCCTAAACAGATGGCGATCGACTTTCTTACTGTCACCGTGATTTGATATATAGCTAGCTAGTTATCCTCTAATCTCATGCTCTTTCGACGGATAAAGAAAAAGAGTTCGAGATTAGCATCTAGCGAGTGGTGCTAACGAGCAGACACGGAATGGAATTTTATACTTATTATCATCAGCACGTAGAAGTTGGATTCTACTCCCTCCGTCCGTAAATAACACTACAGGAATGGGAAGCTACGCCGACGGCCAGTCGCTACGCCGACGGCCAAACATCGGGGCCGTCGGCGTAGCCATCGTCTAGGCCAGCTCCGCCAAGCAGTCGTCGGCGTAGAATTGCCCTCGGCATATCCTATGCTACGCCGACGGCTGCCCTCGGCGTAGCATACGCCGACGGCTGCCCTCGGCGTAGCTATTTTTTATTTTATCTCATTAAATTTTTGAAAAATCATAACTAAATCATTCTAATTCAGAAAAATACAAATAATATATCAAAATTTGCAGAAAAATAAGACCTATCTATCTACACTCAAATATTACACATTTATAAATAAAAATTAAGTAAAACATAAGATATTATTTATAGTTTAAAACGGGCATAAAAAATTCAAAAATGATCGAAACAATACGAAACCTTCGCGTGGTGTTATATTATGTGACATAGTTAGAAGGAAAAATATCAAACTTGGTATATTGATTATGTCTCAAAGAAACCTTCACAAAATGACCTATCTCATTCGAGGTTTCTTGGCTTTCGGGTCAAATGACCAATGTTATGGCTAGAATCAAGGCATAGTTTGTGATAATGTGCTCATATTGTGCATACACATGCATCATGGGATGGCGAACAATGTTGAAGGAGAAAGTTTTCTTTTTCGTCGCACCAAAAAGCCATTTCCCATTTTCTGAGCACAAAAAACGGACGATTTTGTAAAGCAACCACCAAATGGCTAATTCAAAATGGTACCACCATATTTTACAAAAATACTATACCACCTTATATAGACAATGTTCCAATAGGGGAACCCGAAACCTTTCCGTCCACCTCTGGTGAAAAAGACAAATTCCTGCCGAATCAGCAGAAAGTGGGTCAGATATGAACTACAGGTACATGATCCGATGTTCATGTTTTTTTACAAAAATCATTTTTAGGTTCACAATATGTTATTTTATTAAAGATCCAATGCAAGTTTAGCGAGGCTCGGCCCCGAGCTAAGAATCTTCATGCCCGCCGTTCGACAAAGTTTAACGATAGTTTAAAACGAGCATAAAAAATTCAAAAACGATCGAAACAATGTGAAACCTTCGCGTGGTGTCATATTATGTGACATAGTTATAAGTAAAAATATTAAACTTGATATATTGATTATGTCTCAAAAAACCTTCACAAAATGACCTATCTCATTCGAGGTTTCTTGGCTTTCGGGTCAAATGACCAATGTTATGGCTAGAATCAAGGCATAGTTTGTGATAATGTGCCCATATTGTGCATACACATGCATCATGGGATGGCGAACAATGTTGCAGGAGGAAGTTTTCCTTTTCGTCGCACCAAAAAGCCATTTCCCATTTTCTGAGCACAAAAAATGGACGATTTTGTAAAGCAACCACCAAATGGCTAATTCAAAATGGTACCACCATATTTTATAAAAATACTATACCAACTTATATAGACAATGTCCCAATAGGGGAATCCGAAACCTTTCCGTCCACCTCTGGAGAAAAAGACAAATTCCTGCCGAATCGGCAGAAAGTGGGTCAGATATGAACTACAGGTACATGATCCGATGCTCATGTTTTTTTACAAAAATCATTTTTAGGTTCAAAATATGCTATTTTATCAAATATCCAATGCAAATTTAGCAAGGCTCGGCCCCGAGATAGGAATCTTCATGCCCGCCGTTCGACAAAGTTTGACGATAGTTTAAAACGGGCATAAAAAATTCAAAAACGATCGAAACAATGCGAAACCTTCGCGTGGTGTCATATTATGTGACATAGTTATAAGTAAAAATATTAAACTTGATATATTGATTATGTCTCAAAAAAACCTTCACAAAATGACCTATCTCATTCGAGGTTTCTTGGCTTTCGGGTCAAATGACCAATGTTATGGCTAGAATCAAGGCATAGTTTGTGATAATGTGCCCATATTGTGCATACACATGCATCATGGGATGGCGAACAATGTTGCAGGAGGAAGTTTTCCTGTTCGTCGCACCAAAAAGCCATTTCCCATTTTAAAGCACAAAAGCAGACGATTTTGTAAAGCAACCACCAAATGGCTAATTCAAAATGGTACCACCACATTTTACAAAAATACTATACCACCTTATATAGACAATGTTCCAATAGGGGAATCCGAAACCTTTCCGTCCACCTCTGGTGAAAAAGACAAATTCCTGCCAAATCGGTAGAAAGTGGGTCAGATATGAACTACAGGTACATGATCCGATGCTCATGTTTTTTTACAAAAATCATTTTTAGGTTCACAATATGATATTTTATCAAAGATCCAATGCAAGTTTAGCAAGGCTCGGCCCCGAGCTAGGAATCTTCATGCCCGCCGTTCGACAAAGTTTGACGATAGTTTAAAACGGGCATAAAAAATTCAAAAACGATCGAAACAATGCGAAACCTTCGCGTGGTGTCATATTATGTGACATAGTTATAAGTAAAAATATTAAACTTGATATATTGATTATGTCTCAAAAAAACCTTCACAAAATGACCTATCTCATTCGAGGTTTCTTGGCTTTCAGGTCAAATGACCAATGTCATGGCTAGAATCCAGGCATAGTTTGTGATAATATGACCATATTGTGCATACACATGCATCATGGGATGGCGAATAATATTGCAGGAGGAAGTTTTCCTTTTAAATCGCACAAAAGCCATTTCCCATTTTTCGCACAAAAAGCAGACGATTTTGTAAAGCAACCACCAAATGGCTAATTCAAAATGGTACCACCACATTTTACAAAAATACTATACCACCTTATATAGACAATGTCCCAATAGAGGAATCAAAACCTTTCCACCTCACCTCGGTGAAAAAGACAAATTCCTGCTGAATCGGTAGAAAGTGGGTCAGATATGAACTACAGGTACATGATCCGCTGCTCATGTTTTTTTACAAAAATCATTTTTAGGTTCACAATATGCTATTTTATCAAAGATTCAATGCAAGTTTTCCTTTTCATCGCACCAAAAAGCCATTTTTCATTATCCGAGCGCAAAAAGGGAATTTTCTAAAGCAACCACCAAATAGATAATTCAAAAACGGAGGGTTTGTGATTAGTTGATATGGATATCATATTTGGATTCCTCTCATTTTTCTGATCAATTTAGACATATTATTTGTTAAATTCCGATTTATAGATTTAAAGATATTAATTATTCCATATTAAATAGAAAAATACAAAAAAGTAAAATTATTATATTTTTATTTGAATTCAATAATATTTTTACTTATTTATTAATGTTTATTTAAATAATTGTTTGTAATTTCGAAAAATACAAACATGTGACATGTTGATATAAGGGTTAATAGGATTGGTATCATAGTATTGACAACAATGTATGAATTACTTTGGAAAGCAGATTACGAAGGCGAGGAAGTTAAGCGTCTTTGAAAGTGGAGTAGTATTTGGATGGGTGACCTTTCGGGAAGTTTGACCAAGACTGTAATTTAATTAAATATTAAGTGTAATTAGTGTTAAAAATGTTCAAAGTGAGAGATTAATGAGTCAAACAATTCAAAGATTCAAAAATTAAGAAAAAAATAAAATAAAAAATTTATTTTTTAAAAAATATTTTGCAACCTGTCGACAAGCTATGCCGACGCTCATGACGGCATTGCCCTCAGCGTAACATACCGACGGCATTTTGATACCGACGGCCTCTATGTGCTTCCGAGGGAGCCTTCTTAGGAGAGGCTACCGAGGGCGTCCCGTAGCATATCTGTTGAGGCATTTTAGGCTACGCCCGGCTTTTTGCCCTCGGCATAGCGACAAGCTATCTTGCACGCCGACGTTGACATTGCCCTCGGCGTAGCATACCGACGGCATTTTGATACGCCGACGGCCTCTATGTGCTTCCGAGGAGCCCTTTGCGAGGGAGGCTACTGGAGGGCCGTCGGCGTAGCATACGCTGAGGGCATTTTAGGCTACGCCGACGGCTTTTTGCCCTCGGCATAGCGCGCGCGTCCTGTAGTGTAAGGTTACTTGTAGCTTTTGTTTAAGTTAAATTTAATGAAATTTGATTAACTTTATGGATTATGGATAAATGTAACAACATATTTTACATCAAATTGACATATTATAAAACTAAATTTGAAAACGGATCTATTGGTACCAATTTAGTGTCATAATTATTATTATGTTTTTTTATAAAATTAGTTAAATTATATTAAATTTGGCTTAAAACAAGTTTAGAAGTACACTTATTTACAGACTGAGGGAATACCTGAACAACACGCAATAGTTCTCGTCCAGCATTCCTACCTAACGTGTCCAACCCTTTCGTCCAAAGCAGCAATGCATGCGCATGCTGTCCATTTTTGTCTTTATTTGTGGGCTGTTGTTCGCTGGTTCTTCAAGCTAGCATCAGGTGCCAGACAGTGGAGTTCAGAATTCTCAAGTAACATGAACAGCGACAGTCTAGTTAGGAATCTAATCTGTGGGGCCACATATGGCGACCACATATGCTTTACAAGTCTCCCTTGGTGGCGACGACATAGAAACATTTCCTCGCACAGTGCTATAATTCAGCCTCCCTTCGGGGCAAGGGAAGTTACAAGTCAAGTCGCCGTGTCAGCCTGGCTAAGCTCAGCGGTTTTTCTCCGGTTACATGTGGGCGATGCCCCCCCCCCCCCCCACACACACACACACACGACCACCACCCATGGCAGCTGCACAAGTACAATTTAGTCAAGCACTGCAGGTCTTAGACAGATGATCGTCCATAGATGCGTGGTTGATAGATCCATTCAAACTTTATTACCAGTCTACATTCAAACGGTGTTGGTCTGAGAGCTTAATAGAGCCACAGGACCAAACGGGCACATAGAAAAAATAAACTAACAATGCCTGTTTTGGTCCGTAAAAAACATACTCTCTCCATCCCAAAATAGATGTCTTAGATTTGTTAAAATTGAATGAATCTAGACACTAGGACGGAGGGAATATATACATTTCACATTTTACTTAATTATTACTGTGAGAAACAGAAGACCCCCTTCAGTTGACTTGGACTAGTCAATTCTTGATGCTACGAGAAGCATCATCATATGCTAATATTACTAGCCAGCTGGAGTTTGACAAACGACCTGCCTCTAACGATGCGTGGCCTAGCACCGGTTCCGTGTTAATATACCAAGGGAAAATATCCCAAGAGTTTGTTACAAGATTTGGTATGTGTCCAATTGGAGTACTACTCCATATTGTTTACAATACCGAAAATACAGGAAAAGATAAATGCTAAAACATATTTAACAGCCCCCCTTAATCACAACCTTGTCTAAGGTTGAGATTACGCTTGAACTCATCAAGGTCTCGTACTGGTAGTGTCTTTGTAAATCCATCAACTATTTGATCCTTGGTAGATATAAATCTGATATCTAACAATTTCTTTGCAACTCTCTCTTTGACAAAATAAAAATCAATCTCAATATGTTTAGTTCTTGCATGAAACACAGGATTGACTGATAAATATGTAGCTCCTAAATTATCACACCATAAGCATGGTTTTTCCTTAAGTGAAACGCCAAGCTCACGAAGAAGAGCTTCAACCCATATTAATTCAGCTGTGGCATTAGCTAAGGCTTTATACTCAGCCTCAGTGCTTGACCCTGATACAGTTGCTTGTTTTCTGGCACTCCAAGGTATTAAATTTGGCTCAAAGAATATAGCAAAACCTCCTGTAGACCTCCTATCATCAAGGCATCCTGCCCAATCTGCATCAGAGAAGGCACTAAGCAGATTTGAAGAAGACTTCTGAAAAACAAGTCCAACTTTAATAGTTCCTTGAATGTATCTCAATATTCTCTTGGCAGCTGTCCAGTGAGAGGTTGTTGGAGCATGAAGAAATTGACACACTTTGTTAACCGAAAAAGAAATATCAGGTCTAGTCAAGGTCAAATACTGTAAAGCACCCACAATGCTCCTATATTCAGTAATGTCGGAAGGACCAAGGAGTGTCCCTTCATGAAGTGACAACTTATCAGTAGAGTACAATGGTGTAGGACATGGAATGCACTTATTCATACTAACTCTTGAAATCAAATCAGTAGCATATTTTTCCTGTGTGAGAATTAAACCATCATTAACTTTTTTTACCTCAATTCCTAGAAAGAAGTGAAGATCACCTAAATATTTAAGGGAAAAATCATCCTTTAGATCACACAGTAGCAAAGAGATAGCCTGATCAGATGAGCTAGTAACAATAATGTCATCAACATAGATAAGAACAAATATCATAACATCTGATTTGTTGTATAGGAAAAGTGAGGTGTCTGCTATAGAAGGAACAAACCCAAGAGATTGCAGCTTTGTACTGAGTCTAGAATACCACGCTCGAGGAGATTGTTTGAGACCATAAAGAGCCTTGTCAAGTTTGCATATATATAATGAGGGTTTTCAGAATTTTCAAAACCCGGAGGTCGCTTCATATAAACTTCCTCCTCTAGAACACCATGAAGAAACGCGTTCTTGACATCTAGCTGCCTCAGACTCCAGCCACGAGAAATAGCAACTGAAAGTACAAGTCGAATAGTAGCTGCTTTCACAACTGGACTGAAAGTATCTTCATAGTCAATGCCATACCTTTGCTTGAACCCTTTTGCAACCAGACGGGCCTTGTATCTGTCAACTGTCCCATCTGCATGTTTCTTAATACGATACACCCACTTATAATCAATGAGATTTTTAGTTGAATTTGGAGGTACAAGATGCCATGTTTTATTGTCCAGCAAGGCATCATATTTCTCTTTCATAGCCTTGTTCCAACAATCATGAGAGAGAGCTTCTGAAAAAGATGTCGGTTCCCCTGTAGACAAAAGCAAACTGTACCTAATAGTACCATCAGTATATTCTTTAGGCTTGCAAATACCCTTTTGAAGACGTGTACGAGGTTCTGGCTGATCAGGTGGGGGTGATGGAGAACGTGGCACAGAAGATCCTGAATCGGCATCAGCTGGCACAGAAGATCCTGAATCGGCATCAGCAGCAGAGAAATCAGCTTCACTTGTGGCATCCTGACGAGTGCTCATGTCGCTGTCATGTGCAGCAGAGGGCAGCGAAGGGGACCCGCGCGGCAGCTCACCCACACGCTCGCTTGTGTCGTTGTCAGGATCAGCAGGGGACAGCGGAGAGACGTCCACGTCGGCATGTAGAGGACTGCATGGCGGGGACATGTGCGGCGTCTGGACCGAGGATGGGGACCGCGGCGAGGGTGATGCTGGGCGGGAAACACTAGGACTGGTGGCTGGCAAATCCACCTCGGGATCGCTACCTGGGACATGTAGAGAATCTGCTTCAGGATTGCTATTTGAGACAGATTCAATTCTAGTGTTTTCTGGGAGTGTTTTGGCACCGTTTCTGCTCATTTCTTCACCGTTTTCTTCAGAGTTTCGTGCTGATTTGTTCTGCACTGCAACATCATCACCTGCAACCACATTTTATACAGGGACTGGGTCAACATTAGGTATAATATGCATAGTCATATGATCATCAATGTGTGTCTCCCCATTGTTAGAAGGTAACAAAAGAATATCTTGCTTGAGACGTGTACCAACATTAGGATTGAGATCAGCAAAGGGAAACACATTATCATCAAAGACGACATCACGAGAAATATAAACCCGTCCTGTTTTGGTGTCAAGACACTTGACACCCTTATGACGAGGACTGTACCCCAAGAAAACACACTTGGTGGAACAAAAAGCTAATTTGTGTTTGATATAGGGACGGAGATTAGGCCAGCAAGCACAGCCAAAAACTCTGAGAGACTCATAATTGGGTTTGGTGTCAAGGAGACGCTCAACAGGGGTGGAAAAATTTATAACTTTGCTAGGGAGAAGATTGATAAGAAAGGTGGCTGTAAGAAAAGCTTCGTCCCAAAATTTGAGGGGCATAGACGCATTGCCAAGAAGAGCAAGACCTACTTCAAAAATATGACGGTATTTGCGTTCTAGTCCCCATACATCAGAAAAAACTTGCTCTAAAGGAAAAGTAGAAACACTAGTGGAGACTGGATATGGTAGCTGATGACTTTTAGCTAATTGACAAGAGTCGCAGATGTATGGATTTATTTCAGGAGAATAAGAAATATGATGTTTCCTAAGGATTTGTTGCACCACAAAGGAGGATGGATGTCCCAAACGGTGATACCATGTAGAGGAAGATGGTTTTATGGTGATGAAGGCTTACTTGGAGGATCCGGTAGACAGCGGCACTAGTGGATAAATACCATCATGGCACGGACCTCTAAAGAGATTTCTCCTTGTGGCTTGATCCTTAATTAAGAAAAAATATGGGTGAAACTCAAGGAAAACATCATTATCAAGTGTAAGCTTATGAACAGAAAGAAGATTTTTTGAAGCATCTGGAACATGAAGGATATTTTTAAGATGTAAAGAACTATGGGGAGTGTGCAGCATTGAATGACCAATATGAGAAATTTGCATACCATTACCATTAGCCGTGTGTACTTGATCATGCCCTGTGTATTTTTCCTGGAAGGAGAGCTTGCTCATCTCATTTGCAACATGGTTTGTAGCGCCAGTATCGGAATACCAGTTTGTGTCAACACCATAGGAGGCCATGTTGGCACCCTTATCACCTCGATCATCATCCCCGACGATCATCATCACGACGATCACGGTTGTTCTGGAACCTCCACCAGCAGTCATTTGCGGGATGACCATGAATTTTGCAGATCTGACACGTGACATTGACATAGGGTGTAGGGGCGCGGCCACGGCGTCGACCATCATCACGTCGTCCTCCATCCTCTCGACCACCATCATCACGGCGGAGTGGGCGATCGTCATAGCGACGATCACCACCACCTCCACGACGGTCATCATACCCACCTCCACGGCGGTCATCATACTTGTCCCTGCGGACATGATCATCATCATATCTGTCACGACGACGACGGTCATCATCTTGTCTGTCACGACGAGCACGGTCATCATCATAGTACTCAAGGCGTCCGCGATCATCCGGACGTGGTGGCAGGGACTTTTCACCCCCACGACGTGCCATGTTGGCAGAAGAAACGAACACATCCTCAGACTTGTGCATTTGATCAAAGGCTTGGAGTTGATTGCATAGATCTGAAAGTGTGGTGCTAGGGTTTGCATTGATGGCTACCTTAAGTGTGTTGTAGGAATCTCCAAGACCATGAAGGATAGACCAGATGAGCTCATCATCATCGAGAGGTTTTCCTGCAGCGGAAAGTTCTGAAGCCAAGGTTTTCATCTTGGTGAGATACTTTTTAGCAGATAGATCTCCTTTTTTTGTGTCATTGAGAGCAGAACGTAATTGTTGAGTGCGGGAGCGAGACGGTGTTGAGGTTAGAGATTCAAGAAACTTCCATACCTCAGCAGATGTCTCTAGACCAATCACTTCAGAGATCAGATTAGGCGAAAGAGAGTTGAGGATGTATCGCAGGACTTGTTGATCACGGGTAATCCATGTGACATAGTCGGGGTTTTCAATGGAGATCTTCTTTCCAGTAGCATCGTCAGCCTCGATCTCTTCAGTAGGGGCCTTCTCAATTCCATTGACCAGATTGAGCACGCGAGCGCCTCGGAGAGCAGGCACCACAAGTGCTTTCCACACGAGCGAGTTCTCGCGGGTAAGGAGCTGGGTTGGAGGCACACCGAGAGCAGCAGCCAGCAAAGATGCAGATGAGGACGAGGCCATAGTGACGTGTTGCAGCAACAAGAGAGATTGCGGCGGCAGCCGTTTTGGTTAGATGAGCGCGGCGGCAGGAAAGCGGCAACGGTATTGGTTGGGCAGGGTCGCGGCAGCAGGGAGCGGCGGCGATGTTGGTTTTCTGGTTGGGCAGGGTCGCGGCAGCAGGGAGCTGCGGCGATGTTGGTTTTCATTGGTGTTGTTGGCGGCGGCAGTAGGAAGGACTGCGGCAGCGGCAGAGGCTTTGGGTGTTTAGGTTTTTGGTTTTTGGTTTGGGTGGTAGCCACGGCAGATGACGGCGGCGGTTGTTTGAGGTGGCGGCAGTGAAGAAAGCTGCGGCGGCGACTAGTTTTGAGGCGGCTAGATCGGTAGAGGAGAAGGCTCTGATACCATGACAAACGACCTGCCTCTAACGATGCGTGGCCTAGCACCGGTTCCGTGTTAACACTGGTAGAAAAGGGCCCATGCGTCCCGGTTGGTAAGGGCCATTAGTCCCGGTTGCCCAACCGGGACGGGGCAATCGGGACTAAAGCTCCAACCATTAGTCCCGGTTGCCCCAACCGACAAATGGGGCACACGTGGCGGCATCGAGGCGCGAGGGGTGGAGCATTAGTCGGTTCGTAACGAACCGGACTAATAACTGCCGCTGGCAGATTTGCCCATTTCTCTGCGAAGAATTCATTTTGGCACATTTTGTTGCCGCGACAGTATTTTCGCCACTTTTTGTGCCGCGGCAGAGAATTCATTTAGGTTGTTTTATTGTTTATTTAGTGTTTTGCACTTATCAATGAAGGAACCTTATATTACACAAGATCATCATGACAACATTACATTCAATACACGGATCGAGTTCATGCACTACATACAAAAGTTGCTATTCGATGCTACCGGCCAATTTCTTGAAAGTTGCTATTTTTACAATTCCTATTGTCTATACACAGCCGAATGGTATTCCCTTGTGTGTTTAGGACTTCATCCAAGAATCCCGCCAATTCCTCTGTATTGCTCGTGTCACGATCCTTTGTAAGACCGTCCCGTAGACGTTTGATCGATTTAAAAAGGAGTCACCTATATGAATATGAAACTAAACACAATTTGATTGTAATTAAAACTATAGAAATTGTTTACGTGCGTGGAGTTGCTCTAAATTCCTGCCCTTCTCATCGCACGTCACGGATGAACTCGCATACATAGTATCCACATAGATTGTTACCGGTCCTGCGCCGGGCACTTTACGACAACAAAGTTCAATCAAAATAATAATCAAGCATGATAATAATCGTATCAAAACTAGAATCAAAGAGATGCGGATATAGCTAGTGGTGCTTACATCTAGTGGTTGAAATGTAAGCTCCTCTTTCCAAACACCCCTAGCCTTCTTGGTGAACCGTTTCCAAGCGCTGCCGGCGTGAAAAGCGAATAAAATAAGTTATTAAGTACTTGATATCATAAAATTCACGAACGTTGCCGATATAGTGTCGTAATGATTAGAATTACCTGGAGAAGTATCGCATGTCCTTCCACGTCTCAAGGGGTTTATGTTTGAGTCCATGACTAGTACACGCCCTTTGTCAAGTTGAATGATTAACGAATATAGTGGTACTGCGAATGCGTAACTAATCAATTATATTCTTAACATCGAGTAAGCGAAATAGAAAGTGTATACAAGACAATAACACTCACTGGAAGTTGTAAGGAAATAGTATTTCCCTTTTGGTTTCTTGAAACCTTAACGCGTGTACTATATTATCCTCCGTATCCTGGGGGCTTATTTTGAGATTAGCTTCATGAACCCAATATGGGTCAATGAAGCCAATGTCATAGATTTGTCCTCTGCTGCATTCGAGAATCTTCATTCTGCATATTAAAGTATGATTATATACATGCAATAAACAAAATATTATAGATGAAGACTAAATTAATTACAGAATTAGTACTTACAGACAATAGGCACTCATGATCGATTGTCCAAGGCGTCTTGATTGAATAATTGAAATAGTTCATCAAATTCAATGGATATCATGTCATTGTTTTCTTTCCCATGATGCTTTTTTGTAACCCTCAGCACTATCCAGTTAGCCCCGGCCCTTGTGGCATGCATGTACCAGTTATGCAATCTTCGCATTTTTGTTGGAAGATTGTTTACCTCCTCAGGTTTGACGAGAGGTTTTCCGTACTGGTATTGGTATGCTACTTCACTCACGGAAGAACTCTAATCGGGATAAGTATCGGCAATACTCATACCTTGAGCGGCGACTTCTCCGTGTGTGCAACTACCTGGATTATCTTGCTCTGCCCCATATTTGCTCGACCCACATTGGTTTGAGAAATCACCTTGAGAGGGCGCAAGTCTGTTTTGCTTGTTCTCCGAAATGGGCAATGATTTCCGCTTGCATCGATCGCTCTTGAGGCTTTTTGTGCATGTGACTTGAGAATAGAACGCTCATAGTCGATGACAGCTTTGGCTCGAGTTGATGAAGAGTCTTTAGCATTTTCAACACTTTGGCTTTTTCTTCTTTGGTCTTGGGGAACTCTGGCTCTTTCGGCCGCCTTAGCTTAAAAACGTTTCCGCATCAACGATCGCTGCATCTCCTCTTGATCTGTCATAAGCTCTCTTGGGAGGAACCGTTGGTACTTTTGGAAGAGGCTCTTGTTTACGTTTGCGATCGCTTACGACGCCAAGATGTGACGCTTCGCTTTTATCCCGAGGCGGCGATGGCTCCGCGGCGATGGCTGCCGGAGATTGGTGGCGGCGGGCGGGTGGCGGCGAAGGCTGCCGGCGGCGGCGACCTCGGAGACGGTGAGGCGGCGAAGATGGCCTTGGCGTGTGATTTGAATCACGATACAATCCTTGACCATAGAATGGTGGCGTTTTTGCGTCACCCGACGATCACATCCCTTCACCGGGGGGTGAAGATCCAAAACCTCAAAGGTGGGCATGATTTCATCCACGCCGACAAGCGTAGCCCTCCGGAACCGGACAACCGTGGTAAGTTGGTGTGGGTCCAATTGGTAAGGCATAGCCGACCGCCACCTTCATTGATATGTTCACAACTTTGACATGTAGATCGCAGTGTGTCATCTCGTGATATCATCCACGGGTAGCCAACAGAGCCATCGTCGGTGCATCATCGGCATCGCCATTGTCATCACCGGGACCTTGGTGGAAGCCACATCGCTTTTTCGATTATTCGATAGGCGGTAGCATCGAATGCGGTGTCTCTTGAGATGGGGCGCCGGTAGTACTTTGCTCTTTAAGTGAGTTAATTTCATCTTGTTGTTGCTTTAATCGTTCTTCAATTAAACGCATTCGCTCTTTCGACTTTTCGCTTCACCGCCGCCTGTCCTTACTCCTCGGCGGCTTCTATCGGGATATTTCTTCCTCTCTTGAAACCCAGTCCTCCATGATTGGGAGCCTATTGTGCCTCGTGTTCGTCCATCATGTTCCTTATTTCCAAGGGCGAGTGTGAGCTCATCATTCTCTCTATCGGAATGAAGTCCCCATCTTTAAACCTTCTTCGCTTTTCTCATCCTCTCGATTGGCAAGGGTCTTCTTTATGTCGTATGGTATATATACACCTCCTTCCGAGTCCAACGTGCCCCATGCCCGTAAAACCAATTCCTTGCATGTTCTACCCAATCGTCTGCGGGGTGATATTTTTATCACGCAGTTCCTCAAGTTTCTCCCACTTAGGAATGCCACCAGAGCCACCTTGCCCCATAGTATGGTGATACTTCTTGTTAGCGATTCACTTATTCGTTTGAGACATTTTCTTAGCTTTTTACGATTTCTTGTATTCCACAAACTCATCCCGAATGGTTTTATCTTCTCAAACTGAATATTCTTGAAATCGAGTCTTCTTTTCACGACATAGTCAAGGTGCAATCTTTTCTTCCAGTTGGTGAAACATTGGGCCATCTTCTTCAAAGCCCACTCCACGACCTTAGCCTCCATGGATCTCCCATGTTGTAAGGCGTCCTCAAGCTGGATCCTCCGCATTTGGATCCAGCTCTATCTTCGTAGTTTGAAATTAACCATGAGCCTCTTCCACGGTAAATCTTTGGCGTGGTTAGGGACAAATAAACATGTTCCTCTTCATCCGCATTAGCAGGCCTATTCCAATTTCTAATGGTGATCGGGATTAAGTCCCTAACGATTACTCCGCATTGTGCCACAAATTTGGTTGCGACAACTTCGGGAGTCGCTTGCCGTCTCTGGCGACATCTTCGATCTTGAACCTCTCATGGTCTTGCAACTTTTGGTTGGGCCTCGCTCTTTTCAAGAGATTCCTTCGATCCGGAGGGCTAAAAGAAGAAAGATCGCCGTTACTATTTCTATATAGATAGCAGATGATTAATTAATGAATTGATTTATATTACATGCACCTTGCCGAGCGGTCGTCTTCGACATTACAAGGCATCGCCTTCTCCCTCATGAAGGCAACACCTTCAACCTCAAACAAGTTGTCTACTCCGGTAAAAGAGGATCACCCTCACCGGAGTTGTTCAAAACGTTGATACGTCTAAATTATCTTCCCACGGATCACACCTTGGATCAACTCTTCCTTTTCTTCGTCTCGTGTGGGTCCATATTTTGCATAGGTGGAAAACGAATAAGTCAAAGCTAAAGGAGAAAGTTAAATACGGTGTTGAGAGATATAAACCCTAATTCGGAGAAACCCTAATATATACATACACAATAATAAAAATGAAGAGAAAGGAAACCGTGTAGTAGATAGGCACATCGTCGAACCCACATGCACCTAAGTTGCTTGACAATGTGAATCGGTGCGGGCTACCCACAGTGATCGACGGTGGAATAAGACCAATAATACCAAAGTAATTAATAAACCTAATAATACCTAACTAATAATAAACCTAATAATCAAAACACCGAAAAGAAAGGGAAACAATCAACACATGGCATCGATGCAATGCTCAAGCAAGTATGATGATATGACAAGTTAATTTGCATTGGAATGTAACCCTAAGACATGCTCGATGATTTAATCGGGTTCCAGTGGTGAAAACCCTAACTCGGAGAAACTCCTAACATATGAGAGGGTGCATTTGTTCTTCTAATTATACTTGTCATTTAAGTTGTTTAACAATGCATGATTATATGTTAAATAGATAGGTTTCATTTTTGAACAATTTGATATATTATTTGTATTTTTTCGACTTATAAACAATAAGTTATTGATTTTACAATATTAAATCATTTTCGAATTAAAAACAAAAGGCAAATAGTTTTTACACCGGCGACCCTAGCAGTGAGACTAACAGATGGGCCCTAGTGCCAACTCAGCCTCCACGCAAAGCAGGCCCCCCGGCCACATCACATCGCCGGTGAGCAGCATGCGGTGGCGGCGACGTTGCTAGAGGGCTCGGAGGCGTCGTGGGTTTGTTCGAAGAGGCGTCGAGGCGAACCTAACTAGTAGGGCACCGCCGGATTTGTCACCGGAATAGGGCACGCGACGACATGCATGGCGGATGGCGGCGGACGGCGAGAGAAGGACGAGCGCTAGGGAGGAAAGAAGGGTCCCAGAGTCACAAGCTCACCCTCGGCGTGTGTAGCCTTGGCGGGGACGGAGGAGATCGGCAACGGTGATGGCAAGGCGGGCTCGTCGGTGATGGGAAGACACGATCGATTCGGTCGCATGGCCGATTCCTTGGCGAGGAGGATAAGCACAATGGCGGCGTGGAGGCTGACGGCGTGATTTGCTGGCAGCGGCGTCCGGCGGTTGTCCTCGCGGCGGCGGCGATCTCTGTTACGGGTGAGTGAGAAAGAGGAACGGGGAAGAAGGAGAAGGGGCATGGTTAACTAGTAGGGGACCTTTAGTCGGTTGGTGGCTCAACCGGGACTAAAGAACATACGTCGGTTGGAGCCACCAACCGGGACCTATACTCAATATTTTCAGACCCAGCGTTGGCCTTGTAGGTCTTTAGTCGGTTGGTGGCTCCAACCGGACATATTCCCGATTTCAAATTTTTTCGTATTTTCTCTGCTTCGCCTTATTTTTTATTTTGGGGTTTAAATTTGTATTGTTTTTAAATGATAATTAATTTGGAATTTAGAAAACTTTAAACATAAGAAGTGTTTGATTTGAATAAATAATTCAAAACATTTTCTGCTTTAAAAATAATTAATGTAACCATTTAAAATATGAACCATTTACAATTAAAATGAATTAACTTATATTTTTTAATATCAATTTGGAATTTAGAAAACTTTAAATGTAAGAAGTGTTTGGATTTGAATAAATAATTCAAAAACATATTCTATTTTTAAAAATAATTAATGTAACCTTTTAAAATGAATTAACTTATATTTTGAATATTAATTTGGAATTTAGAAAAATTTAAACATAAAAAGTGTTTGGATTTAAATAAATAATTCAAAAACATTTTCTGCTTTAAAAATAATTAATGTAACCATTTAAAATATGAACCATTTACAATTAAAATGAATTAACTTATATTTTTTAATATCAATTTGGAATTTAGAAAAACTTTAAACATAAAAAGTGTTTGGATTTAAATAAATAATTCAAAAACATTTTCTGTTTTAAAAAATAATTAATGTAACCATTTAAAATATGAACCATTTACAATTAAAAATGAATTAACTTATATTTTTTTAATATCAATTTGGAATTTAGAAAAACTTTAAACATAAGACGTGTATGGATTTGAATAAATAATTCAAAAACATATTCTATTTTTAAAAAATAATTAATGTAACCTTTTAAAATGAATTAACTTATATTTTTGAATATTAATTTGGAATTTAGAAAAATTTTAAACATAAAAAGTGTTTGGATTTAAATAAGTAATTCAAAAACATTTTCTGTTTTAAAAAATAATTAATGTATCCATTTAAAATATGAACCATTTACAATTAATTATGGTGGTTACTTAACAAAACGACCCGTTTATTGCGCTCGGAAACGGCATTTTGGTGGTTACTTCACAAAACGACCCGTTTATTGCGCTCGGAAAATGGAAAAGGGCTTTTCCGTGCGACAAAAAGGAAAACTTCCTCCTGCAACATTGTTCTCCATACCAATGTCCACACACATGCATAATATGGGCACAACATCACAAACTATGCCGTGATTCAAAGACATAACATCGGTCATTTGGACCAAAAGCCATGAAACCTCGAACATGATAGGTCATTTTGTGAAGGGTTTTGAAACATGATCAATATACCAAGTCGTATTTTTCTTTCAACTATGTAACATAATATGACACCACGCCAAGGATTTTCATTGTTCGGATTTTTTTGAATTTATTATGCCCGTTTTGAATTATCCGAATTTCTAACTATGGTCGAACCGGTGTGCATGAAGATAGGGGGGCATCGTTAGAACTTGCATTGGATCTCTGAAGAAACCACATATTGCGAGTCTAAAATGATTTTTCAAAAATCAGGCGATAGATCATGTACTGTAATACAAACGGACCCACTTCCTACCGATTCTACAGGACATTTGTCCTTTTACCGGGATGGACGAAAAGGTTTGAGATGTACCGGTTGGGAGATAGTCCATGTAAGGTGGTCTAGTATTTTAGGAAAATGGGACGGTAGCATTGTGAAACGGCATTTTGGTGGTTACTTCACAAAACGAACCGTTTTTTGCGCTCGGAAAATGGAAAAGGGCTTTTCCGTGCGACAAAAAGGAAAACTTCCTCCTGCAACATTGTTCTCCATACCAATGTCCACACACATGCATAATATGGGCACAACATCACAAACTATGCCGTGATTCAGCACATAACATCGGTCATTTGGACCGAAAGCCATGAAACCTCGAACATGATAGGTCATTTTGTGAAGGTTTTTGAAACATGATTAATATACCAAGTCGTATTTTTCCTTTCAACTATGTAACATAACATGACACCACGAAGGATTTTCATTGTTCGGATTTTTTTGAATTTATTATGCCCGTTTTGAATTATCGAATTTCTAACTATGGTCGAACCGGTGTGCATGAAGATAGGGACGCATCGTTAGAACTTGCATTGGATCTCTGAAGAAACCACATATTGCGAGTCTAAAATGATTTTTCAAAAATCACGGGCGATAGATCATGTACTGTAGTACAAACCGGACCCACTTCCTGCGATTCTAGACATTTCTCCTTTTACCCGGGATGGACGAAAAGGTTTGAGATGTACCGGTTGGGAGATAGTCCATGTAAGGTGGTCTAGTATTTTAGGAAAATGGGACGGTAGCATTGTGAAACGGCATTTTGGTGGTTACTTCACAAAACGACCCGTTTATTGCGCTCGGAAAATGGAAAAGGGCTTTTCCGTGCGACAAAAAGGAAAACTTCCTCCTGCAACATTGTTCTCCATACCAATGTCCACACACATGCATAATATGGGCACAACATCACAAACTATGCCGTGATTCAGCACATAAAATCGGTCATTTGGACCGAAAGCCATGAAACCTCGAACATGATAGGTCATTTTGTGAAGGTTTTTTGAAACATGATCAATATACCAAGTGGTATTTTTCCTTTCAACTATGTAACATAACATGACACCACGCGAAGGATTTTCATTGTTCGGATTATTTTTGAATTATCTGAATTTCTAACTATGGTCGAACCGGTGTGCATGAAGATAGGGGACGGGCATCGTTAGAACTTGCATTGGATCTCTGAAGAAACCACATATTGCGAGTCTAAAATGATTTTTCAAAAATCACGGGCGATAGATCATGTACCTGTAGTACAAACCGGACCCACTTCCTGCCGATTCGGCAGACATTTGTCCTTTTTACCCGGGATGGACGAAAAGGTTTGAGATGTACCGGTTGGGAGATAGTCCATGTAAGGTGGTCTAATATTTTAGGAAAATGGGACGGTGGCATTGTGAAACGGCATTTTGGTGGTTACTTCACAAAACGACCCGTTTATTGCGCTCGGAAAATGGAAAAGGGCTTTTCCGTGCGACAAAAAGGAAAACTTCCTCCTGCAACATTGTTCTCCATACCAATGTCCACACACATGCATAATATGGGCACAACATCACAAACTATGCCGTGATTCAGCACATAACATCGGTCATTTGGACCGAAAGCCGTGAAACCTCGAACATGATAGGTCATTTTGTGAAGGGTTTTTCGAAACATGATCAATATACCAAGTCTGGTATTTTTCCTTTCAACTATGTAACATAACATGACACCACGCGAAGGATTTTCATTGTTCGGATTTTTTTTGAATTTATTATGCCCGTTTTGAATTATCTCGAATTTCTAACTATGGTCGAACCGGTGTGCATGAAGATAGGGACGGGCATCGTTAGAACTTGCATTGGATCTGAAGAAACCACATATTGCGAGTCTAAAATGATTTTTCAAAAATCACGGGCGATAGATCATGTACCTGTAGTACAAACCGGACCCACTTCCTACCGATTCGGCAGACATTTCTCCTTTTTACCCGGGATGGACGAAAAGGTTTGAGATGTACCGGTTGGGAGATAGTCCATGTAAGGTGGTCTAGTATTTTACGAAAATGGGACGGTGGCATTGTGAAACGGCATTTTGGTGGTTACTTCACAAAACGACCCGTTTTTTGCGCTCGGAAAATGGAAAAGGGCTTTTCCGTGCGACAAAAAGGAAAACTTCCTCCTGCAACATTGTTCTCCATACCAATGTCCACACACATGCATAATATGGGCACAACATCACAAACTATGCCGTGATTCAGCACATAACATCGGTCATTTGGACCGAAAGCCATGAAACCTCGAACATGATAGGTCATTTTGTGAAGGGTTTTTCGAAACATGATCAATATACCAAGTCTGGTATTTTCCCTTTCAACTATATAACATAACATGACACCACGAAGGATTTTCATTGTTCGGATTTTTTGAATTTATTATGCCCGTTTTGAATTATCCGAATTTCTAACTATGGTCGAACCGGTGTGCATGAAGATAGGGACGGGCATCGTTAGAACTTGCATTGGATCTCTGAAGAAACCACATATTTCGAGTCTAAAATGATTTTTCAAAAATCACGGGCGATAGATCATGTACCTGTAGTACAAACCGGACCCACTTCCTGCCGATTCGGCAGACATTTGTCCTTTTTACCCGGGATGGACGAAAAGGTTTGAGATGTACCGGTTGGGAGATAGTCCATGTAAGGTGGTCTAGTATTTTAGGAAAATGGGACGGTAGCATTGTGAAACGGCATTTTGGTGGTTACTTCACAAAACGACCCGTTTTTTGCGCTCGGAAAATGGAAAAGGGTTTTTTCGAAACACTAATAATAGGGATGAGTGTCGACATTATGTCGTGCGGCTTGTACCTTGTCCCGGATGGTGTCACCAACCGGGACTAAAGATGAACCTTTAGTCCCGGTTGGAGACACCAACCAGGACTAAAGATGAGTCAGCACTAATAATAGGGGTGAGTGTCGACATTATGTCGTGAGTGTCGACATTATGCCGAGCTGCTTGTACTATAAATATGCATCCTTGTGAGTCCAGTCCTCCAGCCAGTTTGAGGCATCTCCAAGATGGTTTTAGAGAGCAGGGACACCACTACGGCCTTTGGGGAGATGCCGACGAGCTGGCCTCCGGCATCTCCGAAACTGGTCATAGAGGCACTCCTAATATGTGAAATTAGTTAGCTCAGGAGTATTGATCTAGTTAGTGAAGTTACAAGCTGCAAGATGGTTTTCGAGAGCAGGACACCACTGCGACCAGTTTCGAGGAGATGCTAACGGATCCCGCCTCCGGCATCTCCGAGAATCGTCATAGAGGCACTCCTAATATGTGAAATTAGTTAGCTCAGGCGTATTGATCTAGTTAGTGAAGTTACAAGCTGCAAGATGGTTTTCGAGAGCAGGACACCACTGCGGCCAGTTTCGAGGAGATGCGTGAGCGGTCCTCCGGCATCTCCGAGAAACGGTCATAGAGGCACTCCCTAATATGTGAAATTAGTTAGCTCCGAGGCGTATTGATCTAGTTAGTGAAGTTACAAGCTGCAAGATGGTTTTCGAGAGCAGGGATACCACTGCGGCCAGTTCGAGGAGATGCCGGAGCCTGATCCTCCGGCATCTCCGAAAACTGTCATAGAGGCACTCCGGTCCAGCCACAAAATGGGACTAACACTCAAGACATTTATTAATATTAAAACGAGACTACAAAACCGGGACTAAAGGCCACAAACGCGAAGATATCCTTCGGTCAAGCCACAAACCGCGAAGACATGAACTAGAGTTACATAATATGAGCATGAACTTCTTGGCATATGTCATTCCTTATGGCCTTCAGACGTAACCATGGAGCATCTTCTTTACTTAACGGAATGCTTGGGTCGGTTTTCCTTGTGAAGGCGGAATTTCATCAAACTTATTATAATCTTGACATGTACATCTTGTCCTCGATTCCCACGATGTTTCTTTTCCTGAAAGAACTATGTGACGCTTTGGCTCATCATATGATGTATTCGTTTGCATATTTTTTCTTTTTTCGATCGGAGGACATGTCCTTCACATAGAAAACCGAGACACATCATTGGCTAGGACGAATGGTTCATCTCTATAACCAAGATTGTTGAGATCCACGTTGTCATTCCGCATAACCTGGTCTATCTTTACCCTTCCCCATTCAGTTGACCCATTTGCGGTGAAACAAAGGGACCTTAAAAGAGACTCCATAGTCTAGTTCCCATATCTCCTCTATGTAACCATAATATGTGTCCTTTTGTCCATTCTCGTCTATTGCATCAAAGCGGACACCACTATTTTGGTTGGTGCTCTTTTATCTTGGGCGATCGTGTAGAATGTATTCCCATTTATTTCGTACCCTTGGAAATTCAATACAAGAGAAGATGGTGACGCCAACAAGTATAGCTGATCTCCAACGGTGGTGTCATTCAAGAGATGTGTCCGCATCCAACCACCGAAAGACTTCATGTGTTCATCTCAGAATCCATGATTCAGCTTCCCGGGTTTTTGAGCGTACAATATTCTTGTGTTCCTCCATATCTGAGCTGCCAAGGTGGAATTATGTAGAACTGTGTAGTGTGATTTAGTGAAAGAATCTCCGTCCCTACATATCATTTCTTTCTTTCCCAGCGTGCCTTTTCCACTTAGTCTTCCCTCATGCCGCGAGTCAGAAACACCAATCGGCTTAAGGTCAGCAATAAAGTCAACACAAAACTCAATGACCTCCTCTGTTCCATATCCCTTGGAGATGCTTCCTTCAGTCTAGCAGTTATGAACATATTTCTATAAGACTCGCATGAACCTCTCAAAGGGAACATATTGTGCAGAAATACCGGACCGAGAATGGCAATCTCTTCCACTAGATGAACCAGAGATGCGTCATAATATTGAAGAAGGATGGTGGGAACACCAATTCAAAACTAACAAGACATTGTACCACATCCTTCAGAACCTTGGCAGAATATCGGATTGGTTACCTTCCGAGATATTGCATTGAGGAATGCACACAGCTTCACAATGGGTACTCGAACATTTTACGGTAGAAGCCCCTCAATGCAATCGGAAGCAATGCGTCATAATGATGTGATCATGAGACTTCAGGTTTTGGAACTTTCTCTGCCATATTTATTATCCCTTTATATTAGATGAGAAGCCCGGCACCTTGATCCGTAAAGGACTTCAAAAAGATTTCCTTCTCTGCTTTGGTAAGAGCATAGCTGGCACGACTTAAGTGACGCCCTTTATCCGTCTTTTATCTGTATGCATGTTCTTTGGGTCTTTCATAATTTGTTGGTCCTCCCGTGCTTCAGGTGTATCTTTTGTTTTCCCATACACGCCTAGGAATCCTAGCAGGTTCACGTAGAGATTTTTCGTCACGTGCATCACGTCGATTGAAGAGCGGACACGCAGGACTTTCCAATATGGCAGCTCCCAAAATATAGATTTCTTCTTCCACATGGGTGCGTGTCCTGTAGCGACGTCGTTCGGAACTGATTGACCGCCGGGACCCTTTCCAAAGATTACTTCTATGTCCTTGACCATACCAAATACATCATCACCGGTGGGAGTTCGCTTCTTCCGGTGATCGGCCTCACCTTTGAAATGCTTGCCTTTCTTTCTTACGGGATGATTGGTCGGAAGAAATCGTCGATTCGCCAGGTACACAACCTTCTTGCATTTATGCAAATATGTACCTTCGGTCTTATCTAAACAGTGGGTGCATGCCTTATATCCTTTGTTTGTGCATCGAAAGGTTACTAAGAGCAGCCAATCATTGATGGTTACGAATAACAACCCTCGTAGATTAAATGGCTCTGTTTGTTCTCATCCCACGCATACGTACCTGGTTTGCCCCACAACCGTAAGAGTTCTTCAACTAATGGCCTAAGGTACACATCAATGTCGTTCCCGGTTGCTTGCCTTGGATGAGCATTGGCATCATAATGAACTTACGCTTCATGCACAACCAAGGAGGCAGGTTGTAGATACATAGAGTCACGGGCAGTCTGTGACTGCAGCTCTGCTCCCAAAAGGATTCATGCCATCCGCATTTAGACCAAACCATAAGTTCCTTGCGTCACACCAAAGTGGGAAGTCTCTCTCGATTTTTCTCCACTGTGACCCATCGCCAGGGTGTCTCAACTCCCGTCTTTCTTACGGTCTTCTTTGTGCCATCGCAACAACCTGACATGCTCTTTGTTTACGAACATGCGTTTCAACCTTGGTATTATAGGAGCATACCACATAACCTTAGCAGAACCCTCTTCCGGAGGGCTCTCCTCAACATCACTAGGGTCATCTCGTCGATCTTATACCGCAACGCTGCATACCGGACATTTATCTAAATTCTCATACTCCTTACATGATGTAGAGGATGCGATCATTAATGCATGCATGTATCTTTTGCACATCTAATCCCGGAAGGAGAGTCTTCTTTGCTTCGTAGGTATTCTCGGGAAGTTCGTTATGTTTTGGAAACTTGGCTTCATTATTTTCAGCATCTTTTCAAATGAGGAGTCAGTTAGACCACACTCGCCTTCCATCGCAACAATTCCGGTGTGGTACCGAGCTTTGTGCTGCCATCTTCACAATTTGGGTACAACAATTTCTTGTGATCTTCTAACATGCCCTCTAACTTCAACTTCTCATTTTCTTTCACGGTCTCGCTTTGCATCGAAATGACCCTACCAAGTTCATCACCGGCTCATCGATGCCCGTTCTTCACCTTTTTCCTCTCCATTGTATTCCATTGCAGTATCAGTATTCAGAAACATATGATGATAGTTGTTATCATCATCTTCTTCTTCACCATCTTCCATCATAACCCTCTTTCCCGTGCTTGGTCCAGCAATTATAGTTGGGCATGAAACCTTTCATAATCGGTGGCATGAATGATTTTCGAGGAAGAGTACTCCTTGTTGTTCGACATTGAACACATGGACAACGATAAATCCATTCTCTTTGTTTGCCGTAGCCACATTGATAAATTTATCCACGCCTTTGATATACCCGGCTACCCACGGTCACCGTACATCCATTCCCGACCGTTCATCTGCATCATATAAGTAAGTTTATCAAAAACAGGACATCATAAATAGTGAAATAACCAATTCACACCGACACATGAATTGTATCAATGACCTAGAAAAGATAAGATTGCTAACCTCGATCGAGGGAAATAAAGAGGAGAAAGCTCAAGTGCCACGGACACCTTCTATATTTTTGTTCTATGAGAAATTCAACGGATTTTTCACTCAAACATTTCAACAAACACCTTCAATGCATGCATGAAAAAAACTAGCACACACCCTCACACCTTACACCATTCAAAAAAAGAGTGGAGGCAGAGGGGGCTGGCGTTATAGAGGGCAAGGGTCTTTAGTCGGTTGAAGCCAGCAACGGGACTAAAGGTGCGTGCCAGCCCACGTGGCTGTGGCCAAACCTTTAGTCCCGGTTGGTGGCTCCACCGGGACGCATCTACCAACCGGGACCCATGCCCCCTGGCCCCGTGCCCGCTCCAACCGGGACGCATGCCAGCATTAGTCCCGGTTGGTGGCGCAACCTGGACTAATGCTCCGAGGGGTCGCGAACGGATGACCCTTTTTCCTCTAGTGTAATATACCAAGGGAAAATATCCCAAAAGTTTGTTACAAGATTTGGTATGTGTCCAGTTGGAGTACTACTCCATATTGTTTACAATACCGAAAATACAGAAAAAGATAAATGCTAAAACATATTTAACAGAATTTTCATCTGGTTCAGTTTACTCACAAGTCACAACTAGTCTTTGATATGCGATTCCTAGACCAAAGACCAAAATAACTTCGCTCTCTGAATTACCTAGCTACACCATCACCGTGACATGTACCGAAAATGCAGTCTTTCTAACTTGCCATCTCTGTCTCACCGATGGAACACCTGAACTGCCAGGACTGATAAAATCAAACATTGCATGTCATGCTTAAGCTTAACTCCTCATGTTTTGTCAGTCTTATCTGATCTATTCACCTGAAAGTAGGGTTGCAAGTAAGTATCCGCATAAAACGCATATAGGTGTATACTAAAAGTTAATCTAGTGCAATTTATATTTGAGATTAGCATATGTTTGATTTATTTTTTCGAAATATGAAGGATCCCGGCCTCTGCATCCTCGATGCACACAACCATTTATTTAAAACAAAAGTCTCAAATAGTGAGAAAAGTAAAATTACAGCTCAAGGATCACCAACCATCTGAAAACAGCTAAGGGCCACACAAGAGGGCGCAAAGCGAAACTACACATCTGTCAATCTACTACAAGACTACCACGAAACGAGGCCGAAAATATCCGAAGCAACCGTCATGGGACGGCTGCACTCAGAAACCATGTTTGATTTTTTATATACCTACAGCCGCAATTTTGCGGAAAATTGTTTCTTTGTAACTTGCCATCTCTATCTCAACGATGGAACAATGGAACTACGAGAAACCGTGTTAAAATCAAACGTTGCATGACGTGCTTAACTGGTCATGTTTTGTCAGTCTTATCTGATCTATTCCCCTGGAGGGGCTCTGAACTTAGCTCATGGTCCCGTCGTGCTGATCATGAAAACGGTGCCACCTCCATCGCTCGGGGAGAAAGCCTGTTTCGAGCATATACACAAGTGTACAATAAGAAAAACATATAGTGCCCGCTTCCATGGAATCTAATGCTTAGCCAGCGGTTCTCATCTCCATCGAGTCAGCAAAAAGAGACGATGGACAAGTCACGTGGTAGTACTGACTGATGGAGATCCGAGGTAGCTGCTGCTATCTGCACTTTGGTTTAGGCATCTAGGTTAAGAATGTGTCCTCAAACAGAAGAGGTAACAACATGTCAATATACAAAATCTTGATGATCGTTGGTATAGCAGAGATGGCTCCAGTTTTGGTCTTGATTCGGCCTTCTCGTTCTAGCCAATTGCCAGACTTCTAGAACATGGTCCAAGTAGGCATAGCCTAGTAGGATCAACCATGACGACGAATATGGTTGGACTGAGCTTGTGTACTGTTATATGTTGATCGTCGAAGACCTAGGTTTTCACCGATATATAAACCCCTTGTAAGCCGCCGGTTGGGATGAGTTGCATCTGTGAAATCCCCGGCGTTTGTAAACACTCCTCGATATAGTGAAGTTTCGCTGGCTGGCGTCCGTGGTTTTTTCCTCTCTTTGTTGGAGAGGTTTTTCCACGTTAAATCTGTGTCTCCCTTGCTGTGTTTTTCGTTTTCGTTCTTCGTTATCTTCTTGTCGCAATTGTAACATGTACTAGAACCATTTTGTGGCCCAGACCAGGTTCAACGGAACAAAGATGCTTCTGAACATTGCTAAAGTGTATTATTTCTAGCAGACACCCACAGAACAAAAATCTACCAGACACTCACAGAACAAACAACACTCAGTCAAGAACAAAAAAGACAAAAGAAAGAGCAATTCAGTAGAAACAAAGCAACCACCAGCCTTTTTTCGATAAGGGACGTTTTATTACTCAAATGTTTAAGTATTACACCTGGCCTCTGCATAGCTAGTATGCACACAGCCGTTACAGTAAAATAATTAAAAGGCGTATTACATATCAAAATGAGGAAGTGTAAAAAACGCCTAAGATGGTGGAGGAGGGCCTATCCGTAGATTATGCTGACATCCATGTCGGGTAAACAAATCTCGCGCCGTATCCTCCAGTCGCGTGCACACCTTCGTAAAAAGGGCGTGATAGTCCGCACGATGCAGTGCCGACCAAGACAGTAGAGTGTAGGTACATCTGTAAATAACCTGCATGAGAGAACAATTTTTATCATTAAAAACTTTATCATTCCTACATAACCATAGCGAACATATAATGACAACCGCTCCAACCCGAAGAAGTAACTTATACTTGTGGTCTATCCCCTGTAACCAATTCCCAAAAATGTTGGCAATGCTACGTGGCGGATACAAGCCTGAAGATGCTTGGTTCACTGACCATATAGATCTAGCGAAATTGCATTGAAAAAATAGATGTTTGATTGTCTCGTTATGATGACAAAACACACACATAGAATTCCCATGCCAATTCCGCTTAATAAGATTATATTTAGTAAGGATAACCCCTCGACGAAGATACCAAGCAAAGATTTTGTTTTTTAGAGGTATCTTCACCTTCCAGATCATCCTACTATCTAAACCTGGTATGACTGGCTGGACTAAAGCATTGTATAAGGAACTAACAGAGAAAGAACCATTCTCGCTTAAGTTCCAACGAAATTCATCGGGCCTAGCTGACAATTGAACATTTACTAACCGATATAGCAACATGATCCAAAATTCAAGTCTGGTACCAATTAAATCTCTCCAAAAGCAACCACCAGCCTAGTGGCATCCATAGTACCTAAGCACCCATATACAGAATAGGTATATCTATACAACCTACAACGTTACCGCAAAGAACAGAAGAAACCCAGGCTAGTTATGTTCCTACTTACACAAAAGAGGTCCACAGACATAGCAAGCACAAGATCAATCTAAGTCTGATGACGAAGCGCTTCCACTTCCAGCCTCACGGCGGGTGATCGTCAGAACGAGCCCGACATGGTCATTGCTCACCTTCAGAAGGTTCTTAGGTTATAATTCTATTCAAATAAGTTTCTATTACCTTATATTGTAGCTTTTACTTTGTGTTGTGCAATTAGGTCTTTATTGGAATCGTTGAATAGCCGACAAAATTGTTTTTTATGCAATACAAATATCAGGGAGGGGGCGCCCCCCTCCCCCTTCAAGGTATTAGTTAATCGATGATATATTTCTATGAGTGTATTATTTTTTAAACTTTTAAACCATCCTTCGTCATTGTTCCCACGCGTGTATTATTTTTTAGGAAACCCCTTGTACTTCGATAGCTTCACACTTCATGAAAAAGGTCGGAGACAACAAGGATATTAGGGGTTACTTTGGGTCAGTCCGTCCTATAAATTGGTGTTGGATCACGACAACGGTTACGGCTGGACAACTGACACGATATTGGAAAGAACCCTTTTCCGTAGTTCATCTTTTTCCAATGGCAATGGCAACATGGTCTGCCTAAGAAACCTTTACGTTGGTTTCGACGATGCCTTTCACTCTTGTCACTCGTAAGAAATTTGAGTTTGTCTATGACATATGGACGTCTGTCTATGTTCAAAAATCTCAATGCTAGAAGGAATGGATGTGGTGATAAATGGAGGTGAAAACACATCATGCCTAAGGGTTGGTGGTGCTCTTTCTTCCGGGACTAGAGCTCTGGGTCATTGGTCTGACCTTCTTGAGGGACACGTAACAAGCCGTATAGAAAAAGATTGAAACGATGGCAAAAGTTTTGCCTTATCGATTAATTAAGAAAAAAATGCCCAGTTAATTAGTTAAAAACCAGACAATAACCATAGAATAATGACAACACAATGGGCCCACGCCCAGACCCTCCACAGGGCCAAGCCCGCACAAGACCCTTGAACAACAAAGCCAAAACTCGAAAACCCACTCCGTCGTGACGAGATGGCCATTCACCATCATCAGAGAAAAAACACTCGTGACTTGTAGCAGAGACATCGGAAAATGGAGTGATAGCATAGGAGAAGTTCAATGTCTAAACTTTCAAGGTAAAAACCCAAAGTCTGGCATTAATTGGTTATGCCTAGTAATTAATAGCATAGGAGACGTTTCCTTCTTGGAGGCTTCGATTTTGGAGCAGTTGGATTTCTAGAGCTATCTTAGTAGTGTTTGATCTCCTTTTATAAGGAATAGATCACTATAGCGGGACTTTTCTTTTTCATAATTCTTCTTAAATTTTTTTTGCATCTCTATTGTCATTAGGGTACTACTTAGTTGCAGAGGCTGAGTGTAATTGGTGTCTTCATGATATTAATATATTTCCTTTGTCGAAAAAGGATACTCCAACATAGAAAAAGTAGTCAACCCTCCGAGGAGCTGCGCCAAAGCGACGCGGACCCGGCCAGCATCAAGGGCAACCTCATCGCCCGCACAACACGAAGTCGACTCCCTCAACACAGTAAAAGTTCCGAGTCTTCAACCCCGGCATCCAAATGCTCACCACACCCAATGGACCATCAAGACCATCTTCTGAGACCACCATCCCGATGTACTACCGCTCGCCTTAGATCCACAATGTTGCACGACTCAGCCACCCGCAACCCAAACTACATAGCGAAAACCACTTGTAGACCATAGCCGTTGCGCCAAATCCGAGGTCGCCAACCCGGCCTAAAAGTCAAACCGCCTCCTTTAAGGCTGTCGCAAGATTGTCACACTAGCGACGAAAAATTGTCACCCAAGCCATGCAAACAACTGCTTTGTTCCATGAAGCTTCTACAAGCCATGGATCCCAAGGTTTCTGCCTCGATGCACATCCACCATCCAGGGCCGTTGGCCCGACATGCACCAACCCAAATGCAAGAGAAGGCACGCATAACCACCGAAGTTGACTCTCCAAGACGACGCCCTCAAAAGGGAAGCGACACCGATGTCATCGTTTCCTTCTTCGGCTAACCGAAGCTTGGGTCTTCACCTGGAGAGCGAAAGCCATACTCATCGGAAGAGAAAGCAAAAATTTGCATGATGATGCCTCCAAGAAGGGCAACGACATTCGTAGATGTTGCAATCACCGGCACCAACTGGAGGTTGGTGCAAAGCTTTCACCCGAAATTTCTCCTCTCCGAGAGAAAGGCTTGCTAGACATGACGGAACACCCAAGAGTGCCCGTGCCATCGCCATCGTAGCTAAGCAAGTCGTGTCGCACAACTCTCTCGTCGACCACCAAGCACCACTTAAAGAACATGTTGGGCCCCCATGTGTGGTTTTGGCAATTAATGACAATCTTTATGGACTAATGTGTGTATTAAGTTATACTTGTAGGATTTGTCCATTGGCATCGCTTGGAGCATGTGTTGGCTTCAAGGTTGATGAAATGCAAAGAAGATATGTTGGGCAAGCTCAATATGCGAGGTCGATGATGAGGAATTAAGAAAGGCGTTCCATCTTGAGAAGGTCAAGATCGTCTACATCGAGCTCAAGTGGAATGCTCAAGGCAAAGGTATAATCTTGATAGGTTTTCCCTTTTGCCGGTCTCACGTTGTGTGTGTGAGACCGGGTTTAGGATAGATAACCGTTCTATCATGAGGGGCTCTCGTATGTGTAATTCGGTCACATCGTTCGGAGAGAGCTCAAACCTTTGCATACTTGCATCATCGTATTTGGTTATTATTTGGTCTTATCCATGTGAGGATATAGAGCTTATGGTAATCTCCATAACAAGCTCTTGTTCATCAAAATCGGATCTCCCTTTTGTATCTTGTTGAGATTTTGATTTATGCGGCTTTTCGGTTCCTCACCAAGTGAGGTATATCACATTATTCTACTTGATACTTTCTCATTTGGTGATAATCAATATTTCCACTTTTCATTGGGAAGCCCTTGTCGTCCTCTATCCAACGCAATTTGAATCGGGTCAATCGGAGCTTCCAGTCAAAAGTTATTGTCGTTTGAATATTTGCCTGTCTGTCCCCAGATGGGCCGGTACTACCGCCCGGGCCTAAAAACGGCTCGTTTTCTTTCTGCCTCGCTAGGTATATTTTGCGGTAGTACCAGCCGGCCCAGTAGTACCGCCCAGGTGGGCCGATACTACCGGTTGGCCCAGTTTATTTATACAGATATTTTTCCAGATCCAGAACTTGTTTTTCTGGCCCCGCGCGTCGCGTCCGCTCGCCCCCGCATGCGCGTTGACCCGCTGCGCGCGCGCCCGGGCTTGGCCCCACTCGCCTGGTTTCCCGCGCTGCGCCTTGCTGCCGCTGCACTGCGCTCGCTGCGCTGCTGCTCTCGCTGTGGCCCAGCTGGCACTGCCGCGTCTGCCTAAATCGCGCGCGCAGAGCCGCTGCTTGCTGGCCCCGCTGGCGCTGGCCTGCTGCATGCGCGCTGCGCTGCGCAGCTGCTGCGGCTGCTCTGCCCGCACGTGCGTCTCCTGCTTGCTGCTGCTTTTTCTTTTCCTTGCTCGCATGCGCTGCTGCTTCTACTCTTGCTTTTTTCTGGCACACGCGGTAGTACCGCTCAAAACCGGTACTACCGGTCCGTTTCGAAAAAGCCCAAACGGCTAGTTTTTTTAGCCCTATTTAGGGCTTTGCCCTTTTTCAGTTTAGTTGGCTCCTCTCTTATCTATTAGATTAAACTTTGTCCACACTTGCTCTAGATCTTAAAGCTTGCTTAATCTTTTCTTTTCGATGATTCTTGCCCATATTTGAGTGTAAGAGAGAGGATATCTAGCCCCACGTTTTGACCTAACCGATTCATCTCTTTGTGAGTGCATCTTTGGGGATCTAGATTTTGGGAGATTTTGTGTCTCTCTTTGATTCCTCCTCTCTTGTTCCCCCAATAGCTTTAGTAGCTTTGTTGGAACTTGAGAGTGAGGGATTTGAGCATCTTTGTGGTGTTCTTGCCATTTGCATTTGGTGCATCGGTTTGAGTTCTCTTTGGAGGATTTGGTTTGAATTGCTCATTGGAGCTTGTCCCTCTTGGGTTCTTGGAACCCTAGACGGTTTTGTGGCCTTGGTGGCATTGTGGCCTTTTGTGGCATTTGTTGGGAGCCTCCAATTAAGTTGTGGAGTTGTGCCCCAACCTTGTGAGAGGTTCCGGTTGCCACCGACAAGTGCACCGATAGTGGAAGCGTGGATCGATCCCATTGGGGTGAGATTCACCGGAGAATAAGGGAGGCCTTTTGTGGCGTTGGTGGTTTGATACCACCCCCTCTCCAAACGAGACGTACTCCATGTTGGGAGGAACTCGGTAAAATATCGGTGTCCCCGCGTGCCTCGGTTATCTCTATACCCGAGCTCTTTACTTATGCACTTTACATTGTGATAGCCTTCGTGCTTGAAGTAATATATATCTTGCTAACACTTTGTTTCTTGTATTGCTTAGCATAAGTTGTTGGTGCACATAGGTAAACCTTAGTTGTTTCTAGGTTGTGCTTTACAAAGTAAACACTAGTTTTATTCCGCCTTTGTTGAGCCACTCTAGGAAAAGTTTTAATCGCCTATTCACCCCCCCTCTAGGCGTCATCCATACCCTTTCAACCACGAAGCGGAGTCCAGAACAACACCTCACACTGCAGAGAACACAACCACCAGGATCATGACTGGCCAATGCAATGACCCAAGGTGTCATCGCCCTTTTTATGGGACTGTCGCCCAAGCTTTCGCTTCAAATCCCCTATTGCAAGAACTCACTGGCTCCTCTCTCCACATCGAGCGCCACCACATTGCTTGCCTTGTCTTAAGGCCACTGCCCCAGCATGCCTCCATGCCAAGCTGCACCATCGCGTCACCTGCACCTCGCACTGGTGTCGTTCCTCGCGGTCTAGAATGGCGGCACAAACCAGCCCTAGGCGGCCTTCCCACACCATGGCCACCACAGCTCGCCGGCCCAAATCAGGCCTTGCCATATGGGTTATCAACCCCCCCCCCCCCCCCGCGCGCGAGATGCCCTCGCCACTGCACCTAGTTGCCATTGCTGTCGATTTGCCGTCCCTGCAATCGTGTGTGTTTCTCATCGGACAACAAGCAAGCGGTCCGCCACGCCGCTAGCCACGTCTACTGTGGCAAGCTCCCCAACTCCCGAGCACAAAGACTTGTCCCTGCCGCCACCGGCTCCACGTATGCCCTAGGGATAGGGAGGAAGCGACGCGGGGTCTATTTGTTTGTTATACTCCATAGACTATATAATTTGTCTAGCGGTGCTTTTTGTCTCCCCGAATTTTTGTCCATCGCCCGGGTGTCCTGTCATTGTAAGAGTGTCAAGTTGTAATCGGTCCGTTTTCTATCTAGATCCGTCCTCCCCGCTAGGAGATTGAAACGGACTTCTCCCTCCCATCCATATATAGTCAGTGAAAAAACCAGGATACGTTGCCTCCACTCGAAATTGGATCAAATCTCATTGTATCAATCCCTCCCCCATCTCGATTACCAACAAAAAACCTAGCGTAGCAGTCGAGATCGAGACTCTAGGAAGGACAAGACCCTCAGCCAGCCTCACAAAGTTTCCACGCGCATAGCGCCGAGGTGCTCGTGAGCAGTGATGTCGAGGAAACCCAGCATCAAAAGAATCCACTGAATCAACTGGAATCCATAGCGATCGGATAGGATGAGTATTACTACCTCTCCAACCTCGACAAGTCTTCAGCATGTCCGATGAGAGGCCCGCAGGCGACAACATTACCACGGTGGTCATGGCCGACCTTGCCAGGGTACGTGATGACGCACTACTATCTCTTTGAGGGCAGCTTGGTTGTCAATGCTGAGGATGGAAGGATCTCCGTGCGCAACGCACGCCCTTTCATGTTGGCGAACGCTGAATCCAAGCTGAAGGAGACTAGGGACGTTGTTTTAGTGCCCAACGCCATAGTTAAGGGGCAGCTTGTGTTCGTCCGTATTAGGAGTAGCTCGAAGGAGAACGCGCCTCGCTGACCATGAAGCACACCAGGTTGAGGTCTGGCGGCTTCATGCTCAGACTCACGATGAACCAATGCCTGGCGGATGGTGTCATCGCGGTGGAGTCCCTTCACTCCTGGTCCCAACTCCTCGGATGGTTTGCAAGCTAGACACTGATTCTGATTGGATGATGTGGCTGATGACCCACAAGTATAGGGGATCGCAACAGTCTTTGCGGGTAGTATTACGCAATTTATTGATTCGACACAAGGGGAGCCAAAGAATACTTCCAAGCCTTAACAACTGAGTTGTCAATTCAGCTGCACCTGGAAATAGTTCTTTCTCATAGAAGTATATCAGTAGCAACAGTTTGATAGTAGCAACAACAAAGCAACAGTGAAACAGGAGCAATAGTAACAGTAACAGTAACAGTAATAGTAGGATTCGAGTGCGATAGGCATAGGGATGGATGGACGGCCGTTACATGGACGAGTCTAAACATGTAACTTTAAGATCTAGGGCATTGCAGATAAATAATAACAAGCATCCAAGTACTAAACAATCCTAGGCATGTGCTCCAAATATAATCATACGTGCTCGCAATGAGAACTTGCACGACATATTCTGTCCAGCCAGCCCGTGGCAGCGGGGCCTCTAGGGAACTACTGGCAATTGAGGTGTTCCTTTTAAAAGAGCACCGGAGCAAAGCATTAACACTCTGTGAACACACGTAATCCTCACACCACAGCCATTCCCTCCGGTTATCCCAATTATTGTCACTTTGGGGCCTTTGGATCCGGACAATGATATGTGTACACAACTTGCATATAAGATCACAAACAATACTATCATAATGATTCAATAATAAGTTCAGATCTGAGATCATAGCACTCGGGCCCTAGTGACAAGCATTAAGCACAACAAGTTGCAACAAAGTCAAATAGCACTAATAGAGATACTAGGCACTATGCCCTAACAGATCTTATTCGATTACATGATGGAACTCATCCAATCCCTACCATCCCCAAGCCTACAGCGGGGGATTACTCACTCATGGATGAGGGAAACATCGGTGGTTGATGGAGATGCGTTGGTGATGACGATGGCGATGATCCTCTCTAAATTCCATGTCCCGGCAGGGTGCCAGAACGGAGTTTCTGGATCCGAATCTTGGTTTCTGGTGGAGGCGGCAGAGCGGAACTCTTTCTGGAAAACTATCGAACCCCCTCGGTTTTTAGGTCGAAAGGCAACTTATAGGCACAGAGGGAGGCCGAGGGGGTGCCGAGGGGGTCCATTGACGGCGTTAGATAACCAGAATACCGAGTACAATAACAATAAGAGAAACCCGATCCTTCCTTCTTCTCGGCGTCACACACTCACAACTATCGCCATTACCGAGCATACATGCAAACGACAATACACCAATCAATACAAGAATACAAACAACAAACCATACAACAAGTAAAGGATAACTACAAGATATAGATCAGTAGGGTGTTGGAGGATTGGTTGATGAGTTTAGCAAGGATTTGGAGGCATTAGGAGAAAGGATCCCTTTTGATGTCTAGTTTAGAAACTAACTAAGAGAGGGGTTTTTGATCAAGGGCTTGACCTGTATGATACCATTGTGTAAAAATTATACCATCAGGTAGGTATTGATAAAATGAAGCCAACAAAAGTGTGTTTCACTATTTTATCAATTTCCCTTGATTTGTAAAGGATTTTATAGTGGATAAAACTTTAGTTTTAGGAAATAATTCACCAGAACTTCTCTGGAGTTCCAAAAATTATTCCCTTGGGTTAAAAGGTATTATTTGGTGGACTGAATCAATAGGAGTTTGAATCACCTCAAAACAATTAACAGAATACCCTTGAGAAATCCCCAAAGGAAATACTGGACAAGATTTGTCTGTTTCACCAGATTTACTCTACAGAAGCTTTTTACTTGATTACGAGGACACATGGTAGGTTATGAAAACACCTTTCTGTAGAAATTGGAATCAACCTTTTAGGAGTTGCAGAGCCCCTGTAGTGATTTTACTAGTGAATAAACCATGCACAGAAAGGTTTAATTCACTAAAATTCAGCAGAGACTCATAAAATCATGAGTTGCTGGATTATGAAGGATATGGTTATGTGTGTCTAGTGAGAGTTGGAATTAGGTACGAACCTCATTTGGTTTGACCTAGGGAAATTCCTAAAGGCAGAAAGTCTCTGATTTTGATATTTTTGTCAACTGAAAATTAGGAAGCAAACTTAGGTGGGCCAGTTGGATATGAAAGGTATGGTCAATACCTTTCTTCACCAATTGGAATTACTCCATTTAGATATACCAAGCTTGCTGGAGACAATAATTAGTGGTCTAGACAGACCTTAGGAGATGATTTTTCATATTTAGTATATATATATATAGTTTTGGGGCAAAAATTGGTCTGCATGTTAGAGAAAAGGGGTATGCCTGTGGAAAAATTTAGATCTGGCGAAGATCTTGTAGTTTCCAAATTTATTTGGATTTAAACCATTTGCTGAATTCCAGATCTGATATTTAAAAGAAAAAGAAAAGGGGCTGGGGGTCATTTGGGCCGGATCTGGAGAGGAGATGGGCTGGAGAAGAGGCTCTGGCCTAGCAGCGACGCGTGAGCGCTGGCGGCGCTCAAACGGCCAAGGCCCAGCTGCTGTCCCGCGAGGCGAAGGGGTAAGGGGCGACGCGGGGTGCTGGCCCCAAGCTTTATAAACCATGCTAGATGGGGAGCTTGGGAGAGGTTAGGGCTCAGTCATTAGGCAATAGTGGCGGTGGAGGGGTGAGAGAGAGGGTCCTGGTAGGGCTAGGGGACAGAGAGGGGGTGGGGTGTTGTCTACCCTTTTATTACAAAGATATTGGCAATATTTCCTCTCTCTCTCTCTCAAGTTTCAAGGGATAAAGGACAAGAGGTGCTACAATTCTAGTCGACCAGAGGGGTGAGTGCTGCTAGGGAGTAGTGCTGGGGAAGATTGGGGCTGGTTTGGTCCTTGTTTGAATCAAGATGGCTTTGGTTTGGCAAAATTGATCAATTGGTAGCTTGTGAAGGGAGTTGAAAAAGTTGCATTGGACAAAGTGTGGAAATGGTACTGGTTGGTGTAGTATGTCAAATAATCTCTCCAAGAATTAGATGGGATTTATTAAGGTGGAAAAGTATTTTTGGGTAATTATTTCTTGTTTCTGCCATTTAAGAAAATTGGCCAAAAGAAATAATGAAGAATCTCAAAAATATTTATTTTTGAGTTTGAGAGATGTGATATGATATGGAGAACTCAAATATACAATGAGTTGGCAAAGTGATTTGGAGAAAAACAAACTTGCCTTAATAGACAAGGATTTTGAGAAATTGGTAAATAGAGGGAATAAAATAGTTTAATAATCCAAATAATTGTGGGAATTATTTGGGGATGCTTATATCCAGGTGGATGATGTAAACTTGATGTAGGCATCAAGGTCAACCTCGGTTTTGAAGAAAAGTGGGGTAAAGGATGTAAACTGGATAAGGGAGGATCTAGGGTTTAGTTATTTTGATGCCACCTAAACAGGATTGGAATAGGGAGCTCAGAGCTCTCCTTGGTACATTGGATATATGGATGGATATACCAAGTCATATAGATGATCATGGAATCAGGAGTTGGGCTTGGTTGGATTTGAGGTGGTTTTGGAGTGATGACAAACTTTGTTGAAAATAAGGCTGCCATAACAGATACATCAGGTAGCCTCCTAAACCATGTGGGTTTAAGAAGCACAAGGCTCCAATGGAAACAAGTGAAGTGGGAGTTTATAGGACATGATAAGTAGATCACAATCATGTAAAAAGTTGGTCAAGGGGATGTGGCATATAGATGTGAGCTTCTTCCAAAGTAGGCAAGATGATAAGATTTGTAGAAAAGATTATTATCTTGACTACAAAACCATCATGGAGGAGTGGGACATGGAATGGCTTAGCCAAGGGCAAGAGTGGTCCTTGGTAGTACTAAAGATGTACTACAAGATGGTTCAAGTACAATCTCAAGACTGCACATAGGTTGGAAGAGGTAGAGCTCTAAAGGTTGAATCTAGATAAGAAATCCAGACAGCCATTTTGGCAGATTTGGAGATTTTGGCTAGGGTGTAAGTGTAGAAGCTTTTGAGAGCATTGCTAGTTTCCAAACTCATGATCAAGGAGATGATGTTGAGGTAATAACTAGGTATATAGTATTCATGCTCAGATTGGGTCTCCACTGAGTTGGGAACCATCCATAGGGATTATCTTGGGATTGATCTGAGCAGGAGATGAGAGGGGCACTTGAGTGGCTTAGGATAGATCCAAACTTGGGTGCTTGCTTGAGATTGATGATCAAATACAAGGATTGGATCCTAAGGTATGAGCTACTATATTAGCTCACTCTAGTTCCTAAGCAAACAAGGCAATCAGCAGATCAAGTCAATTCATCAAAGAGCAGATCAAGGCAATTCATCAACTAGCAGATCAACGCAATTCATCATATTACTTATCCAACTAGTACTAGGGTTACCATCAAGCCTAGCTTGAGGTAAGGATGGGTAGGTTGAAAGGGGTTTTGCTTGAAGTAAGATAAGTACCATCTTGGTATCTCTACCAAGATGGAGATGAAAAGGTTTTAATAAAGTTTTTGGGAAAACCTAGGGATAAGAGTAGTTGAAGGTTCTGTCTTGAAAACATAAGGAGAGTATATACATATGTCTCCATAGTTTTGGCAGTATAAGCTAGTAAATTATTTGGTTGTGTTAAAGTCATCTTGGCTCAGGTTTTTGAAATGCCAGAGCATTTGAGAATATGAAGGATCAGCCAAGACATATCTTTTGTAAAATAGTTTTTTGTAAACTAGTGTTGAGATGAGGGGTACACAACTAATACATAAACAGTTGCTTGAGCACAAGCAAACAAGTAAGCACACATTGCAAGAAAAAGTTTTTGTTCCCCTTGATTTTTGCCTTTTGGACATTGAATCAGGGTTGCTAAAATTGGGATGTTACACATATGATGTATATATTATTAGCACAGGAGTATATGCTTAAACCATTCATAATAAGAAGTATGCAACTAAGTCTACTCAATAGTCATTGCAAGCTATGAAGAGAAACCAACTCAATAATAAGAAGTAGCATGGAACATAAACATAAGCAACATTGCAATGCTCATAGTAAGGTATGATAGAGTGGTATCTCGCTTGCCTTTGTTTGTAGAACACAATATAAATGCCAAGGCACCTCTGAAGTTCAAGTGAAGACTATAAGTAAAGATATTAGAGATACAAGCATCAAAGTCATGACATAATTAACCAAGTTTTGGACCAAACATAAGAATGACAACTATGCTCTCAAGAAGGTGCTCATAGAATAAGTGGTGACTCAACAAGGTTGTAAAAAGGTTTTTTAAAGTTTGAAAGGCTTCCTAATGCTGAAAGGAAGGTACTCATTAGCTTTGAGCTCTCATTGCCCCTATCATAGGCATATTCATATGGTTAAGGTAAAAGTGAGGTCCACTCTGAATCATATGCTTGACAGACCATAAAATGGAAATCCCAAGTCCCTTGAGTACGAGGGCCGCTCCGCATGCTACTCAACTTTGGTTACCGGTAAGTTCTTGTCATTGTAAATACATGCATATCATAGTGAACCGCCAACGTGGTACCCCTTGCACATGATACATGATCTATCCTGTGATCAAAATGACAAGGCAAGCAGACAATGAGCATCTCAACGATCTTTTTATTTACTATATGCATATCTTTTTATTGAGGATGCTTCATAGAATGCTCATTATGGTGACGCTGCAAGTTTCCACCATGATTAGGCATGGCTTAGGCTAGCGGCCCAGGCGTTTCTCTAACACAATGTATAGACTCTATGAACTCACAAGCTCCCCTTTTATTTCACATCATCGACATCCGTAAACAAAAGAGCAAAGTATCAACTGGATAGGATATCCAAAAAGTGTTGAAAGCGTTCCCCATGACAGCACGGTTCTGTTGACTTGCAAGCACATAACTTTCATGGACTAGTCACAATGGTTCAAGATCATTAAGTTGAAGTAATAGAGTGTGCAATCAAGTTCGTGAGAGCTTTACTAACTAACTTTCTCAAAATAGACAAACATTTTATTTTGGAAGAAAACACGGCATATTGAATATGCACTGAAATAGCAAATGATGCTAATAGGTAGGTATGGTGGACACAGCTGGCAATGTTGGTTTTGCGGAGTTGGAAACACATGTAGAGCTCATACTCGGTGCAAGTGAAGGCTAGCAATAGAGAGGGAGCAACAAACGAGAGAGCAATAATTGTCATAATCATGCTTGCAACAAAACAGGACTAATTATGGCATGAAAGTGATACAAGAACTCTGAGGCAAAATAAATCATCGAGGCTTACTGACTATTGATTAGTCATATGCATGCGTGAGCATGTGCTAAGTCTATTCACATGAACAGTCAGAGGAGGATACCACAATATCATACCAAAATATGATTAAAACAATGCAAGCAAACATTCATATGATATGCTACAAACTATTAGCAAGCTGGAGCTAATCATAGACAAGCAAGAACTACTAAGCATCCATAATGACATACACCTTACACAAACAGGCTAAGCATGCTCATAATGATGAGTATATGTACAAAAATGAAACAAATAGAGTTCGTTACCAGCCTCTTACCACATCTCGAGTTGTCTTAATCTTCATTATTGCCCTTCACTTGTGTGACTTGAATAATAACATGAAACCAAAATCCACTGAGGACGGCTGAACCCTGCAAAGAACTCACAAAACCAAAGAAGAAGAACTAATATTTTTGGTGTTTTCGATTTTTTAAAGGAAGCAAACAAAGCAAAAACAAGCAACGCAAAAACAAACCAAACAAAGCAAAAAAAAATGGGCTTTTCTTTTAAGGCAAACCAAAGCAAATAAACAAAGAAAGAGAAACAACAAAAATATTTTTGGTATTTTTGTGTTTTTGAGAAAGAAGCAACAAGAACCAAAAAGAAAGTGAAACAATGGATATACAAAGAACTGACCGAACATGATATATATATATGAGTGTGATGTGGGTATACCTTCCCCGAAGATTAGGCTTTTGGACTAAGTGGGGCTCAATCCCATGGTGCCCAAGTAGATGCACCTCCGTAGTATGACGAGGAGTCTCCCTCGTCCTGGTACGATCTCGAGGACTCCCCTATGTAGTGTACTGCGTGGTCATATGAGGGCGCTTCCTCTTGATAGTGCCCATGGAAGTTAAGGGAGCGCATCAACTCATCCATCTCCTCCTTGGAGCGTGACAAAGGTCCCTGAGAAATACTGAACAAAGTGGTTTGGGAGAGAGGGATCTCTCTCCCTCTTCCCCGTCAATAAACAGCATTCTATAAACCAAATTCTCAAGGGTAGAGCTAGTGGTGACAAAGTGATGCGCCTTCATGGCAGCAATATCAAGCCTCTCAGGAGCCAATATTGTATCATTTGGATCAACAACAATGTCCAAGGCAGCAGCAACACGCTGATACGCCCAATTTGCATCACCATTCTATATCATAAGTTACCTCTATTCATTAATATTTGTCTTATTATGAGGTATTACTTATGGCTTTTTCATATGTTTATGCATGTTGAATGATTCTTGGAGGATGGACTGCCGGAGTCTAGATTCTGATGGAAAAGAAGGCGTATCGGTGAAATTTCGCAAAGATCAGAAAAATACTAGAAAAATACCAGAAAAATATGGAAACATATTATTTCTCCAGAAGAATGAGGGGGTCATAAGGAGGGACTAAGAAAGGCCTCAGGGGGACCACACACCCCTAGGCGTGGGCCCACCTAACCCCGCGCCTAGGGCAGGTGTGGCCCACCTGCCTGGCCTCCGACTCCGCCCCTTCGCCTATATCATCCCTACGGAACCCTAAGCCTCGGGGAGCGACCACAGATAGATTTCCGCCACCTCTCGGGGGCGGAAAACACCGAGAGAGAAAGATCTCTCCGGCAGATAGATTTCTACCGGGGGAATTCCTTCCCAGAGAGGGGAGACCGTCGCATCAACACCGTCATCAAGCTAGGCTTCATCGGGATCATCATCATCCACACCATCATATCCACCAGCATCATCATCACCACTCCTTTCCGATGTAACAATTGTGTTGGATATTGCTTTAGTTCTTAGGGGAAACTTTCCCGGTGTTGATTACTATTGTAGTTGATGCTTGTGAGTGGAACCATTAGATTATTGTTTATGTTCGGATTTTTATGCATTATCATATCATCTTTGAGCTTGATCCATATGATGTCTTGTGAGTAGTTCGTCTAGTTCTTGAGGACATGGGAGAAGTCATGTTGTTATTAGTGCATCTGTGTTGAGTTATTATTCAATGATTTAGTATTTAAGTTGTGGTGCTATTCTTCTAGTGGTGTCATGTGAACGTCGACTACATGACACTTCACCATTTATGGGCCTAGGGAATGCATTGTGTATTTGGCTACTAATCCTGGGGTTGTCGGAGTGACAGAAACCTGAACCCTCGTTAGGACACCTTTGTACAAGGGAGTGTAGGATCTCAGAGTTTAAAGCTATGGTTAGATTTATATCTTAATTACTTTCATGTAGTTACGGATGTTTGCAGGGGGTTTAATCACAAGTATGTATTAGTCCTAGGAAGGGCGGTATGTTAGCACAGGTTCACCCACACAACACTTACAAACACCAAAGAAGAGTACTTAGCTATTTGAAGCGAAAGCACTTGACAGAATTCCCATGTGTCCTCGAGAACGTTTGGTCCTTATAAGTATTTCCACCGGCTTGTACTTTGCTAAGAAAGGATTGGGCCACTTGCTCCGTTTGTTCGTTACCTTCGTTACTTGCTCCTTGTTTTGTTGCCTTGTTAGAAAACCACTAAAAATCCGTTTGCTAAGTATTCACAGGGATTTCCTGCTCCATACCACTGTTCGGCACCTTCTGCTCCTCGTTGGGATCGACACTCCTATTTATCGAAAGTACTATGATACACCCCCTATACGTGTGGGTCATCACACGCGTAGCAATAATTCCCCCGTAAATGGGTCCCTTAGCTGTTAAGCAACGAGCAATGAGAGAACCAAGATTATACTTGGTATCATTGTTGAGCACAGCAGCTAAGAAAGCCAAATTATAGCTAGAAATATTACTAGTGTTCTCCCTACCAAGGACACTAGTGGCAAGATAGTAAGCGAAGTACCTGATGGCTGGAAGCTGAATGTTTCTTATCTTTCCCCGTTGATCTCTACGGCTATCATCATTGTTTATTCCTCGGTAAAGCTCCAACAAGTCAGCGGGTTAAGCTGAAATCTTCTTTGCTGACCCAGCTGTACCAAGTCCAAGAGTCCCACAAAATTTCTTCAATGTCATATGGTAAGACCTGCCATAAACTTTGAAAGAAACATCTAGATGAAACACACTATTAGTAAAGGAGACTCTCCACAAATGTTTTGGTGAGCGTAGAATATTGCGCGCTCTCATCCTGCATAAGACTCGTTAGACCAGTCCTCCAAACCAAGGTCATAAAATCATCAAGAATCCCAGCAGCAAAGAGGGGCTGAGCAAGGAGATCGAAAATCGCGAGCAAGAACAACAACAACTTGAGCTTGAGCAAGTTTTACGGTGTTTTCGGAAGAGAGAAAGAAGATGGCTTTGAGGAGGCAGCCTGGAGGGGCCTAGGTGGGCCTGACCCCCAGGCGCCGCCCACAGGTAGGTCGCGCCTACCATGGGTGTGAAGGCCTGGGGTGGCCCCCTGGGTCACCTCAGGTGTCTCTCTACCCCTTTTTTCGAGGAAAATTTTATTTTGAATTTTCTGGGATTTTTCGGGAAACTTTATTTTTTGGCCAATTTTCAGGGTATGAAAATTGATTTTCTCGCAGAAACAGTTTTTTCAGAAGAAGCAAAAGCAAAACAAAAGCCAAACTATAGGATCTCTAAGACAAACTAACAATCAAACAACTAGCAAAACCAAAGCTATCAAAATAAAGACAAAGACTAGGAAGGAGAAAAGTAAAAGAAAGCAAGTATAACCAAAGTGAAAACATTATTTTGTTCATTAAAATCCTTTTGTTAACAAGGTTGATCAAGTATTGTTATCAAAACAATCTTATATGAAACAAAACTTTGCATTCCACAAGGTGATTATGTTACCTCATACTTGATAGCAATGGTCCCAATCATAATAGTTTCAAAATTTTCTTGTGGAATGGGACAATATATTTCTCCAACCTTGATGCTCTCAATATTTTCAATGGAATTCAGGCAATAGCTTCTAACAACCTTCTTGGGGAAATAAACAGTATGCACTTTGTCATCAATATTGAATGTTACTTTTCCTTTATTACAATTAATGACAACACCTTGATGACTCCTTGGTGGCGCCAGAGAACTTGGTGCTTGATGTGGAGTCTTGTTGGGAACCCCAAGAGCAAGGTGTGAAGAGTACAGCAGCAAGTATTCCCTCAGTTGAGACCGAGGTTATCGAACCAGTAGGAGGAAGGAAACGTCACATAGATGTTGCAAGCAACGCGGAGACCTGCACAACACAAACTCAAGACTTTGCCCCAACGAATCAGTGAGGTTGTCAAGCTCACCGGTTTGCTGTAACAAAGGATTAAATGTATGGTGTCGAAGGTAATTGTTTGCAGCAAGTAAACAAGTAACAGTGGAAGATGTATCAATGGTAAAGATTGGACCGAGGTCCATAGTTCACTAGAGGTGCTCTCCTTAGATAAACAACATGGCATGAAGGGTAAACAAATTACAGCGGGACAATTGACAAGAACTAAGCAAGGCATAACTATGCAATTACTAGTTAGAAAGATCCTATGAGGTTGATTGGGAAATACAGCTATATACATAGACTGTCATCCAACTGCATCTATGACTAGAAGTCCACCTTCAGGTTATCATCCGAACCCCCTCCAGTATTAAGTTGCAAGCAACAGACAACTACTTTAAGAAAAGTGTGTAAGGTAAACAGTCCACATGTTCCATGAACAAGAGACCGTTGTTTTCTACCTAGTAGCAACAACACATCTACAACCGAAGAGATTTCTATCACTTCCCTTGGAAACTAGAGGCATGAACCCACTATCGAGCATAAATACCCTCTCGTGGAGTCACTAGCAACTACTTGGTCAAGATAACCACTAGCAACAGAGAGCATGCAAGATCACAAACAACACAGACATGATAGAATCATAAAGATAAAACTATTAATCAAACCAACATAATAATCTCAATATCCATTGGATCCCCGCAAACACAACATGCATGATTACAAATAGATTAGATCTTGATCATGAACGGAGCTCACAAGATCTATACATGAAAGCACAAAGGAGGAGATACAACCATCTAGATACTACATGGACCCATAGTCCAAGGTGGAACTACTCACAAATCATACCGGAGAGAAGGCCTCCGGGATGGTCTCCTCCGAGTCTTGCCGGAAGAACTTGATCCCCGATCTAGGGACGATGGTGGCGGTGGCTACAGACGGTTTCGTGGATTTCTGATCGGGTACTCAGGGTTTCTGCATCGGGGGATTCTTATAGGCGAAGGGGCGAGACCGGGAGGCGGCCAGAGGGGGCAAACCCTACCCAGGCGCAGGGTAGGGCCCACCCGCGCCTAGGGGTGTTTAGTCGCCCTGGCACGCCTCCTCGTATCTCCTCTAGACTTCTTGTTCCCCACGTAAAGTTATTGACTTTGTCCTTCGTCCCGTCCAATTCCGAGAATATTTCTTTACTAACTTTACTGAAACCAAAAACAGCAGAAAACAGGCATCTCGCACTGTTGCAGCTTGTTAATAGGTTAGTACCAGAAAACATGTAAAATGCAACTCAAAGTGTAGACAAGTAAAGCAAAGTAGATACTAAACAAGCATGGAGCATCAAAAATTATAGATACGTTTCCGACGTATCAGCATCCCCAAGCTTAACCCCCGCTCGTCCTCGAGTAGGTAAGTGATAAAAAGAATAATTTTTGAGGTGACATGCACCCTCACAATAAAGATCCAACCATTTGCAAACATTGAAAGCTAGGATCAAAGAACTCTAAACATGTGCATGAAAGATGGAGTTCTAACAATAGGACATAGTAATTATGCATGCAACATGACAAGCTACAAACAAAGATCATGAATAACATGCATTGAAAAACGTTTGTTTGTTTCACATGAAGAAAACATAGCATAGTGGCAATCAGCTTGTCCCTCATAGAGTAGCAAATAGATGCATAGGACACCTGCAAAGTTCATAAGGGTGACTAGAAACAAGTAGCACAAGAGCAAGTAATAACACAATATGCATCAATTAATAAGCTTTGGAACACTGCACACAGATTGACAACTATGCTCTCTTAATGGTGCCTAAAGGTAGAAGGTGGAGACTCAATAATGGTGGAAGTAAGGCCTTTTTGTAAAGGAAGCAGGGATTACAAGTTTCAAAAAGAGCTTCCAAAAATTATGGTACTTGTTAGATTTCAGCCCTCATTGCCCCTATCATAAGCATCTTGAAGTGGTTAAGGTTAAAGTGGCAAAGCTGGATTATATGCTTGACGAAGTATAAGTTGGCAATCTCATGCCCCTTGAATACGAGGGCCACACCTCATGCATACTCAACTTTGGGTCTAGGTAAGTTGTTGTCACTGTAAGTATTTGCATATCATTGAGAACCGCCAACGGGGTACCCCTTGCACATGGTACAAGAGCTTTCCCATAACCAAGATGAGAAGGCAAGCAGACAATGAGCATCTCAGCAATTCTTCTTACGTACCATGGGAATATGGTGCTTTTTTTCTCTCTTTCCTATTTTCTCAATGCGTCTCTTTTTTAATAAGAAGAATGCTTCATAGATGTCACTATGGTGATGCTGCAAGTTTCCACCATGATTAGGCATGGCTTAGGCTAGCGGCCCAGGCGTTTCTCTAACACAGGATACAAACTCCATGGACTTACAAGTTCCCTCTTTATTTCACACCGGTGACATCCATAGACAAAATAACATGATATCAACTGAGTACAACAAGGTACAAGTGCAATGTTGAAAACTTTCCCCATGACAGCACGGTTCTGCTAACTCCAACTTATAAGTGCAAGCATATACAACAAAGTTGTCACAATGGTTCAAGTTTATTAGGGGCAAAGAATAAAGTGTGCCATCAAGTTCTTGAGTGCTTTAATCACTAAGTTTTCACATAACAAAATAGTTTTTAATTGGAAGATAGATGAAAACAAGAATATACTTTTGAATGGTGTAACACACCATGCATAGGAGTTTATAGTGGACACTTTGGAATAACTTGGTTTCTTGGTAGTTGGAAGCATGAGTAGAACTTACTCATATAAGTGGAGGCTAGCAAAAGACTGGGAGCAACCAACTAATAGATCAATAATAGCCATAATCATGCAATGCAACAAAGCAAACTAATCAATGCAAAGAGTGGTACTACAAGTCAAGGACTAAATGATCATTGAGGCTAATGGTGACTTTTCATAGTCATAACATGGTGTGAGCATGTGCTAAGTCAACCCAAGCAGAACATCAAAGGAGAATACCACAATACTATGCTTTTGCATGCTAAAACAACACATAATTTCTTTAAGGAACACTAAGCAATCCCAATTGTTTGTAACAAGACATGCTACAGCAATAATCACTAAGCATAATGCTAAAACAACACCTAGAATGTCATCCTAAAGTCTAAGTCACAGTCAATGCAAGCTCCTCTTCCATTTCAAGCAAGAACTTACTACTCCTTTCCAACACCAAGCAAAGTTATTTGCAAAACAACAAAGCGATAACGGGGGTCAAAACTACTCAATAAAACTAAACAAACTAAGCAAAGCAAACAAAAACTAAGACGCTCCAAGAACAACACAACTATGCATGAAACAATAAAAACGAAGTGTCTAGACAGACCTGAGCTTTTTATTGATGAAGAAGGGGATGCCTTGGGCATCCCCAAGCTTTGACGCTTGTACCTATTGGATATTTCTTGGGGTGATACCATGGTGGCATCCCCAAGCTTGATCTTTTGTCCATTCTTCATCTCATTGCATCATTCTCTCTCTACACGTGAAATTTTTCCTTCATACAAAACTTCACACAATCTTCATTAGCAACATTAGTGTATTCAAAAGATATTATACCACTGGAAAAGCTTTGGAATAGTAAGGCTTTTCACTAAAAACACAAGCTACTGTAGTAACCCCTTCAAAGAAACTCAATTTACCTGAAGAGAGCTCAAAAAGGAATCAATAAGAAGCAAATGCAAATAATGGCAGAAATCTGTCAAAACAGACCAGTAGGTAGAAACGAATTTTTTCGAACATCTTCTGTTGCTTAAATCAAAAAGTGTTGAACTAACGAAAGTTATCCAACATACTGGGAGATTTATTCGTAAATTTTGAGCTCAATACGAGTTACAGAACCTCCTCACGAATTTTTTTGGTGAAGGACAGAAATCTGTTTCGGGATAGCAACTCCCCAAATCTTACTTTTCTCTTATTAGATGTCATTCTTGGCAAAAAAAATCAAACAAAAGGGATAAGGAGAGGTTATTACAGAAGTAATAACTTCCAAGACTCAAGTAAACTCTTGGGTTATCTCCCAACAAGTACTTTTCTTTAACGCATTTAACTTAGGCATAAGAAGCAAGAAGAATCAAGTATTTTCAAATGAGAAAGCATTAACATCAAACCTTGCTTTCAAAGTACGAGAAAAAAACAACTTCTCTATCCTCATAGGGAAGTGTTCAATACCTTTCTTGAATGGAAAATGATATTTTATGATGCCTTCTTTCATAACAATGATGGCAACAACTGTTCTAAAAAAAGGTCTTCCCAAAGTAATAGGACAAGAAGCATTGTATTCAACATCCAAAACATAGAAATTAACAGGGACATAAGCATTGTTAACCATAATAAGAACATCATTAACACTTCCCATGAGTTTCTTCTTAACATTATCATTGAGTGGGACATCCAAATAACAATCTTCTAATGGTGGCAAATCAAGCATTTCATAAATCTTCCTAGGCATACTAGAGACACTAGAACCAAGATCACATGAAGCTTTGATATCAAAGTCATTCACTTGCATATTAATAATGGGTTCTCAACTATCTTCTACTTTCCTAGGAATAGAAGATTTGTGTTTTTAAATAAGGCAAGCAAACCAAACTAGACTAATTTTTTTGGGTTTTTTGAAAAGAGGCAAACAAAACCAAGCAAAAGAAACAAAGCAAACTAAAAACAAAGTAAAGAGAAAGGAAGTGAAGGACTCCCCTAGTGAAGACGTCCTTAGCCTCCCCGGCAACGGCACCAGAAAACTTGATGGCTGGCTGTTGACGAGGGAGCTTCTTCTTTGAGTCCTCGGCAACGGCGCTAGAAAACTTGTTGATGACTCCTTGGTGGCGCCAGAGAACTTGGTGCTTTATGTGGAATCTTGTTGGGAACCCCAAGAGCAAGGTGTGAAGAGTACAACAGCAAGTCTTCCCTCAGTTGAGACCGATGTTATCAAACTAGTAGGAGGAAGGAAACGTCACACAGGTGTTGCAAGCAACACGGAGACCTCACAACACAAACTCAAGACTTTGCCCCAACGAATCAGTGAGGTTGTCAAGCTCACCGGTTTGCTGTAACAAAGGATTAAACGTATGGTGTAGAAGGTAATGGTTTCCAGCAAGTAAACAAGTAACAGTGGAAGATGTATCAATGGTAAAGATTGGACCGGGGTCCATAGTTCACTAGAGGTGCTCTCCTTAGATAAACAACATGTCATGAATGGTAAACAAATTACAGCGGGGCAATTTACAGGAACTGAGCAAGGCATAACAATGCAATTACTAGCCGGAAAGATCCTATGAGGTTGTTTGGGCAATACAACAATATACATAGACCGTCATCCAACTTCATCTATGACTAGAAGTCCACCTTCAGGTTATCATTCGAACCCCCTCCAGTCTTAAGTTGCAAGCAACAGACAACTACTTTAAGAAAAGTGTGTAAGGTAAACAGTCCACATGTTCCATGAACAAGAGACCGTTGTTTTCTACCTAGTAGCAACAACACATCTACAACCGAAGAGATTTCTGTCACTTCCCTTGGAAACTAGAGGCATGAACCCACTATCGAGCATAAATACCCCCTCTTGGAGTCACTAGAAACTACTTGGCCAAGATAACCACTAGCAACGGAGAGCATGCAATATCACAAAGAACACAGACATGATAGAATCATAAAGATAAAACCATTAATCAAACCAACATAATAATCTCAATATCCATTGGAGCCCCGCAAACACAACATGCATGATTACAAATAGATTAGATCTTGATCATGAATGGAGCTCACAAGATCTATACATGAAAGCACAAAGGAGGAGATACAACCATCTAGCTACTACATGGACCCATGGTCAAAGGTGGAACTACTCACGAATCATACCGGAGAGAAGGCCTCCGAGATGATCTCCCCTCCAGTAGGGCGCCGGGAAGAACTTCAGATCCCCCCGATCTAGGGACGATGGTGGCGGCGGCTACAGACGGTTTCGTGGATTTCTGATCGGGTACTCAGGGTTTCTGCATCGGGGGCTTCTTATAGGCGAATGGGTGAGACCGGGAGGCGGCCAGAGGGGTCAAACCCTACCCAGGCGCGGGGTAGGGCCCACCCGCTCCTAGGGGGTTTAGCCGCCCTGGCACGCCTCCTCTTCTCTCCTCTGGACTTCTTGTTCCCCACAGAAAGTTATTGACTTTGTCCTTCGTCCCGTCCAATTCTGAGAATATTTCTTTACTAACTTTTCTGGAACCTAAAACAGCAGAAAACAGGCATCTGACACTGTTGCAACTTGTTAATAGGTTAGTACCAGAAAACATGTAAAAAGCACCTCAAAGTGTAGACAAGTAAAGCAAAGTAGATACTAAACAAGCATGGAGCATCAAAAATTATAGATATGTTTCTGACGTATCACACATGCAGTATTAAGAAAAGGTCTCCCAAGAATAATAGACATATTATCATCTTCAGGCATTTCAAGCACAACAAAATCAATCAAAACCAAGCAATTATGAGCCACTTGAACAGGAACATCCTCACATATACCAACAGGAATAGTGGTTGACTTATCAGCCATTTGCAATGATATATCAGTTGGTATCAACTTTTCTAGCTGGAGTCTCTTGTAAAGAGAAAAAGGCATAACACTAACTCCACCTCCCAAATCACATAAAGCAGTTCTAACATAATTATTCTTAATAGAGCAAGGAATAGTTGGTATACCTGGATCACCAAGTTTCTTTGGAACCTTACAATTGAAGGAGTAATTAGCAAGCACAATAGAAATCTCCTCATTAGGAATCTTCCTTTTATTAGAGACAATATCCTTCATATACTTTGAATAAGGCGGCAACTTAATAGCATCAGTCAAAGGAATTTGCAAAAATAAAGGTTTCATCCACTCACAAAACTTGTTGTAGTGTTCTTCCTCCTTTGACTTGTGTTTCTTACCTGGAAAAGGCATAGGTTTCTACACCCAAGGTTCTCTCTCTTTACCATGTTTATTAGCAATAAAATATTCCTTGGTGTACCTAGTGTTCTTAGTGTGCTTCTCAGGTTCTTCCTCAACTTCCTCCTTATCAGGAGCATCATTTTTATCATTACCACTCTTAGTTTCAGCATCAGATACAGATATACTATTAGGATCTACAGCAGGTTCAAGTGGTTCCTCAACCACTTTATGTTTCTTTTTATTTCTCTTACGAGGACTACCACTTTCTCACCTTGTTGAGAATCCTGCTCAATTCTTTTAGGGTGTCCTTCAGGATATAAAGGATCTTGAGTAGCTATACCACTCCTAGTTCTAATTCCATAAGCATGTTTATCTCCTGAAGCATTAACTAGCATATCCTTTTGTACCTTAGCAAGTTGATCAAGTTGGGTTTGGACCATTTGAAAGTGTTTACAAAGCATTTTAATATCATTAGAAGTTCTTTCCACAATATCTTTCAACTCATGGATAGCTCTAGAGTTTTCTAATAAATGATTCTGAACTTATTCAATAAATTTACCTTGTTTAACGATAAATGTGTCAAGTTCCTCTAAACATTGATCAGGAGGCTTACCATAGGGAATATCACCTTCATTAAAGTGGAGAGAGTGTACCTCAATAGTGGATGAGTGGGGAATTGGCTTACATAATTCTTCTATAGGAGGTAGATTCTTCACATCTTCAACTCTAATACCTCTCTCCTTTAGACATTTCTTAGCTTATTTCATCACTTCATCGTTTAATACAATAACTCCCCTCTTCTTCGGCGTTGGTGTTGGAACTGGTTCAGGAGTAATAGGCTCAGGTGTATTTAGCTTAGTTGAAGTCCAATCATCATAATTCTTACTTATTTTAGCCATTAATTCTTCAGCATCTGTAGGAGTTCTTTTTCTGAAAACACAATCAGAAAAACTATCTAGGTAGGTCCTAGAATCATCAGTTAGTCCATTATAATAAATATCAAGAAGCTCATTCTTAGGCAATGGACATCTAGGATGTGCATGAATCAAGGCACATAACCTTGTCCATGACTCAGGCAATTTCTCTTCTTCTCCCTGTTTAAAATCAAAAAGTCTCTGCAAAGCAGCATGTCTAGCACTGGGAGGAAAATATTTCTGGAAGAAAGAAGCAATCAAGCAATCAGGGCTATCAATGGAACCAGGAGGTAATCTATTAAACCAAGCCCTAGCTTCTCCTTTTAGTGAAAAAAGGGAAGATCTAAGTAACGAAGTACTTGCGCATCTTAAAATCATCAGAGAACAAAACACTCATAGTAGAAAGCTCATTCATATGCGCCACAACACTCTCATTTTCAGTCCCACAGAAAGCTTCTTTGTCAACAATATCTAAATAAGATAAATCAAGATAGAAATCATAGTCTTCATCTTTAATATATATGGGAGAGGTGGCAAACTTAGGATCAGAGGACAGTTTAGGCATAATAGTACGTCTAGCAAGGAGACTCTTAATAGTACTAGTACCATGTGTGTTTCGGCACTCTTCAACAAATTCATCAGTGAACTCACCATCATTAATATCATAACTCTCACTAGACTCAGGTGAGCTAATAGGTGTAACAGTGTCTTCACTAGAAGTTTTGGTATTTCCTAGACTAGCCATAGTAGCATCTAGAAAAGGACCTAATGAACCACTCATATCAAGCATAGTATAAGTAACATCATGAGCATCAAAACCAGTTTCAGATTCAGCAGTAGTAGCAGTGTGTGTAGCATGAGTATGTGGTGGTGGTGTGACAAGCTTACTTATAATAGACGGTGAATCAAGAGCAACTGAAGTATTTAGGACTATACCTCTTCTTGTAGTGGATGGTAAAGTAGGAAAATTTCCATCACGAGACTTCCCCATGATGAAAGGAGTAGCAGTGAACAATAATAGATCCAAGTGAACTTAAAAATAAAGCTATGCTCCTTGGCAACGACGCCAGAAAATAGACTTGATGACCCACAAGTATAGGGAATCGCAACAGTCTTCGTGGGTAGTATTACCCAATTTATTGATTCGACACAAGGGGAGCCAAAGAATACTTGCAAGCCTTAACAACTAAGTTGTCAATTCAGCTGCACCTGGAAATAGTTCTTGCTCACAGAATTTTATCAGTAGCAACAGTTTGATAGTAGCAACAGCAAAGCAACAGTGAAACAAGAGCAATAGTAACAGTAACAGTAACAGTAGGATTCGAGTGCGGTAGGCATAGGGATGGATGGACGGGCGTTGCATGGACGAGTCTAAACATGTAACTTTAAGATCTAGGGTATTATAGATAAATAATAACAAGCATGCAAATACTAAACAATCCTAGGCATGTGCTCCAAATATAGTCATACGTGCTTGCAATGAGAACTTGCACGATATCTTGTGTCCAGCCAACCCATGGCAGCGGGGCTTCTAGGGAACTACTGGCAATTAAGGTGCTCCTTTTAATAGAGAACCGGAGCAAAGCATTAACACTCCATGAACACACGTGATCCTCACACCACAGCCATCCCCTCCGGTTATCCCAATTATTGTCACTTTGGGGCATCTGGATCCGGACAATGATATGTGTACACAACTTGCATATAAGACCACAAACAATACTATCATAATGATTCAATAATAAGTTCAGATCTGAGATCATGGCACTCGGTCCCTAGTGACAAGCATTAAGCATAATAAGTTGCAACAAAGTCAAATATCACTAATAGAGATACTAGGCACTATGCCCTAGCAGATATTATTCGATTACATGATAGAACTCATCCAATCCCTACCATCACCAAGCCTACAACGGGGGATTACTCACTCATGGATGAGGGAAACATCGGTGGTTGATGGAGATGCGTTGGTGATGACGATGGCGATGATCCTCTCCAAATTCGCCGTCCCGGCAGGGTGCCAGAACGGAGTTTCTGGATCCGAATCTTGGTTTCTGGTGGCGGCGGCGGAGCGAAACTCTTTCTGGAAAACTATCAAACCACCCTCGGTTTTTAGGTCGAAAGACAACTTATAGGCGTAGAGGGAGGCCGAGGGGGTGCCTGTTGTGGTTGCACGCCCCTAGGCGCGCCGGTGGTGGGCCCGTGCCTGGAAGGGGTGTGGAACCCCAGGCCCCTTCTCTGTCTCGTCTTCTGGCTCCGTGGGTCTTCTGGTGAAATATAATTTTTGGCATATTTTTCGGGATTTTTCCTGATAGTTGATTTTCTGCACAAAAACTAGACATCAAGATAATTCTGCTGAAAACTGCGTCAGTCCGTGTTAGTTGTATCCAAATCACACAAATTTAGAGGAGAAACAATAGCAAAAGTGTTCGGTAAAGTAGATACGTTTTGAACGTATCAGTGGCTTCCCGGTTAAGAGACATGAATACATGATCATACGAAGGGGAGAAGAACATGCTGGCAATGCAGTGCATTGTCACGGTTAACTTGAGTTGTCGATGCCTGGTGGTGATAATTTTGTCTCATCATCAAATCTGCAATCTCTGGTGCAGTATTTTCCTGTGTTACCAATTTAAATTCGAGTATTCAGAAGCATTCGGTAAAAGTTAGTGTCAGGTTCTGCATGTAATTGGATCTACAAGATAGAATACCTTAGACTTATGATGACCAACAAGTATAGGGGATCGCAACAGTCTTCGAGGGTAGTATTGCCCAATTCATTGATTCGACACAAAAGGAGCCAAAGAATACTTACAAGCCTTAACAACTGAGTTGTCAACTCAGCTGCACCTGAAAATAGTCTTGATCACAGTAGTTTATCAGTAGCAATAGTTTTGTAGTAGCAATAGCAAAGTAACAACAACAGTAAAACAAGAGAAACAGTAACAATAGTACCAAAGAATAGGATATGAGTGCGGTAGGCATAGAGATGGATGGACGGGCATTGAATGGACAAGTCTAAACATGTAACTTCAAAATCTAGGACAATTGCAAATAAATAAGATAAAACATTTAAGTACTAAACAATCATAGGCATGTGCTTCATAAATAGTCATACGTGCTCGCACAACATCTTTTGTCCTGTCAGTCCGTTGCAGTGGGGCCTCAAGGGAATCTACTGGAAATTAAGGTGCTTCTTTTCATAGAGCACCGGAGCAAAGCATTAGCACTCAGTGAACACATGTAATCCTCACATTACAGCCATCTCCTCTGGCTGTCCCAATTTCTGTCACTTCAGGACCTTTGGATCCGGACTATAATATGTGTACATAACTTGCAGATAAGATCACAAACAATACTATCATCATGAAACAATAATAAGTTCAGATCTGAGATCATAGCACTCGGGCCCTAGTGACAAGCATTAAGCACAACAAGGTGCAACAAAGTCAAATAGCACTAATAGAGATACTAGGCACCAATGCCCTAACAATCTTATTTGATTACATGATAGAACTCATCCAATCCCTACCATCACATAGCCTACAGCGGGGGATTACTCACTCATGGATGGGGAAACATGGATGGTTGATCGAGAGGCGTCGATGATGATAATGACGATGATCTTCTCCAAATTCTCCGTCCCGGCAGGGTGCTAGGATGGAGTTTCTGGTTCCAAATCATGGTTTCTGGTGGTGGCGGCGTAATGAAACTCTTTCTGAAAAAACATCGACCCCCCCTGAGTTTTTAGGTCAGAAGGCAACTTATAGGTGAAGAGGGGGGCCGAGGGAGTGCCCGAGGCGGCCACACCCCTCCCAGGCGTGGCCAAGCCTGGCCCGCGCGGCCAGGGGGTGTGGGCCCCTCGTGGCCCCACTCTGTCTTGTCTTCTGACTCCATGAGTCTTCTGGTGAAATAGGATTTTTGGCATATTTTCCTGGATTTTTTCCGATAGTTGATTTTCTGTACAAAGACATGAAGGTAATTCTGCTGAAAACAACGGCATTCTGTGTTAGTTGTATCCAAATCATATAAGTTTAGAGGAGAAACAGTAGCAAAAAAGTTCGGGAAAGTAGATACATTTGGACGTATCAACTTACATCTCTTCCACATGCCATTTTTAATAGGATATATCTACGACCTAAGAATAGTGTCTATAAACTAATTGTTTGAAGCAATCTCATTTGAGTAGTAGTATTGATTAGCGAAGTCCTACTTTCTTATGAGATTAACCCAAATTAGTTTGTTAATTGAGCTTCAAACAATTATTTAGATTGTAAATTTCCAAAAGTGTTTAAAATATAATCTATTTTCTTTTTTTAGAGGAAAATGTAATATGTTTTCTGATCAATAAATATTATGAATTGTATAGATCGAGTTGGGGCGCTGGGTACTATCGGGAGTGGAGAGCCGGAAGAGAGAGTAAGTTGTGAGGGAGGATCTAATCACTTTTTGATCAGATGGCGAAGGTTTTTTCATGTCCGTGATAAAATAAAACTCGAGTACACGTGACAACGCACGGGCATTCAACTAGTACTCCGTAGAAAAAATTTAATGCATACTACTCCCTCTGGTCTGGTTTATTAGACATGCACGAACTTTAAGAACAATTTTGACCACTAATTTTGGTTAAATTTTTTTACATAATATGTAACAAAATTTATATCATTGGATTCATCTTCAAAAATAGTTTCCAACAATATATTTTTTGGGATATATATTACATTTTTATTGGTTAAAATTGATGGTCAATTTTTTTCTTAAATTATGTACGTGCCTAATAAATTAGACCAGAGGGAGTAGTACGTAACAGGAGGGAGAACTTGAGGGAGAACTTTGAATGCCATTGGGTGGAGTGGACAGTCGTCAAACTTGACGGGCCAGTCATGCATGTTAGCGCATCGAAGCAAAACAAAACTTGGTCAAATGCTTAATTAATTACACTCCCACTAGGCAATATTACCACCTGGTCAGAGCAAGTATAATAAGGTGACATCAGCTGCCTATACGAGATAAAATACTATATTTTAGCTGAGTTGGAGGAGGGAGAAGAGGAGAGAGAAGAAGAGCTGGCTGTAAGTTAAGAGCCAGCTACAACACGTGCTTCTAAACACTTTGTAGAAGTGACATGTGGGCCATGTACTAATAAACTAATATATGTTTGTAGTTAGCTATTATACTTGTTGCCTATAGTGATGACTATAGATGGCATGAAAATAGCTTATAGCCAACGGTGCGCTATACTATTAAACTTGCTCTCATAGTGCATATTGTAGTAGTACTATCTCTGTTTGGAATTATTAGTCCTAAGAGCCAAGTTGCTAATACCAAGAAATTTCATAACTCACTCTTATTAATATATGCATGCATCAATAGTGTTACAAGCATGAGAGAAGTGAGAGGAAAATGAGAACATGTATTGAACAAGAGAGACTCATAAATAAGATAGCCCTTATAATCTCAAACAATATAAAAAAGCTCTTAGGACTAATGATTTCAAACAGAGGTAGTAACTTAGACTAGTAACATGCATATATTACTAGTCCAAATTAATATCTTTATAGTGGAAAATAACTTAAGTACTCCCTCTGTCCTAAAATACCCTGCATTCTGGGTTTAGTCAAAGTCAAACTTTGTAAAGTTTGACCAAACATATTGAAAATTCTATGTACACCTATAATACAACATAAGTACCATTAGAATCGTCATAAAATATATTTTCATAATATATATATTCGGTGCTATAGATGTTTATAGTTCTTTCTATATATTCTACCAAACTTTATAAAGTTTGACTTTGCTAAACCCAGAATGCAGGATATTTTAGGACAGAGGGAGTATGGTAACATGCAATTTCACATTAATTAAGTTCTAGACTCACTTTGTCTTGATAAGTATGATGTTACGGTAACATAGCTAGTTACTCTATCTATCGCTTTCCTCATTAACTCATTGCCACATAAGCAAAAGTGTTGAGTTGGACTCTTAGTTACTACTCCCTTCGTTCCTTAGAATAAGGCCTATAAATTTAGTCAAAAGTCGAACATTGCAAAGTTTGACCAAACTTTTAGAAAAAACTATAAACATCTACAAGGTCAAACAAATCTTATTAGATACATTGTGAAATATATTTTCATACTATAGCTATCTATTATCATAGTTCTTGATAAAAAAATTATTAACTTGTCAAACTTTGCACTGTTTGACTTTTGACTAAATTTATAAGCCTTATTCTAAGGAACGGAGGTAGTAGTGAAGTAACACCCACTATGACCAACCTGAGTACTACTGTATAGTGCATCGTTTGGATGAAACCTAAACAACAGTCCCCTATCTTTAACAAAGGTTTTTATGCCTTTTCTAAAATTATTACACTAGCACAAGTTAAAAAAATGCACTAGTACCTTGATATTTAAATGTGGCCAAGTTGAATTTTCGCAGTGAAGAACATCGAGGAGATCTACGTGTCACTCCATTTTTTTCTCTAAGGACAAAACATACTCTTTTTTTTTAAATCCTTTCTATACATAAGATCCAAAGTTAGCTATGTACTCCCTTCTTCCCAAATTAAGGTGCATATTAGTTTTAATAAAAGTCAAACTTTCTACACTTTGACCAAATGTATAAAAACAAATCTTCAACGGGTCAACTCAATGTTATTAAAACGATCATGAAATATGTTTTCTTGTTATATGCATTTCGTATAATGAGTTATGATACATCTTTACATGTAGTTGGACAGATTTTATAAAGTTTAACTTTTACCAAACCTAATATGCATTATAAATTGGGAAGGAGAGAGTACTAGAAACAATTCAGTCACGGTCAGCTAACCTCTGCATCCGTCCTAAACAGATGACGATCCACTTTCTTAACGTCACCGTGATTTGATAGCTAGCTAGTTATCTTCTAATCTCATGCTCTTTCGGCAGATAAAGAAAAGCGTGCTAGATTAGCATCTAGCTAGCGTTGCTGACGAACAGCAGCGACGGCCGAATGGAATTTTATACGTACTGATCGTCAGCTGGTAGTAGCTGGATTCTATGTCAACATGCATGCGTGCGTGTATCATCAATCATGACGCAGGACTGCAAGAGTAAAGAGTTCGTCTCGTCATTCTCCTGCTGGCTAATTCCGTCCAGGTCTTCGATCAGAGCCCTAATCATCAAGTGTTAAAAATCAAGTGGCATTATCATCATGGTCATGGCACTGCGGTATCTCGAGCTATCATGTCTACAGTAGTTTCTTTCTTCTTGGTTACTAGCACTGGGCTAGCTACACAAGCTAGCTGTCGATCGAGGAAGAACTTTCCGATCGAGTACCGTAGCCATCCAGAAATATTCCTACCCTTTCGTCCAAAGCGACAATGCATGCGCATGAGAGCTGCCCGTTTTTGTCTTTGTATAGTGTGGGCTGTTCTTCGATATATGCTGGTTCCTCAAGCTAGCATCAGGTGCCAGACAGTGGAGTTCAGAATTCTCAAGTAACATGAACAGCGACAGTCTAGTTACGAATCTAATCTGTGGGGCCACATATGGCGACCAGTACAATTGTGCAAGCATAGCATATGTTTACAAGTCCCCCTTCGCGGCAACGACAGAGAAACATTTCCTCGCACAGTGCTACAATTCAGCACCTCCCTTCGGAGCAAAGGAAGTTTGCAAGTCAAGTCGCCGTGTCAGGCTGGCTAAGCTCAGCTGTTTTTCTCCGGTTACATGTGGGCGATGTCTCCCCATGGCAGCTGCACAAGTCTAATTTAGTCAAGCTCTGCAGGTCGTGACAGATCATCGTAGATAGATAGATGCGTGGTTGATAGATCATTTCAAACCTTACCAAGTCTGCATTCAAACAGCATTGGTCTGAGAGCTTAGTATAGCCACACAACCAAAGGGAACGTAGGAAGAACAGCAAGCAATGCCTGTTTTGATCCGTAGAAAAACATAAATTTCACATTCGGCTTAATTACTCGAGATAAAAAAGAAGACCCCTTTAGTTGACTTGGAATAGTCAAGTCTTGTTGCTACAACAAACAGCATCATCATAGGCTAATACTGCTAGCCGTGGATTGTACCTCAGCCAGTGTTTTCACCACTTTACTCACAACTAGTCTTTGACAGAGCTTGTGTCTCTGGCTAGTAGTCTGATATGCGATTCCTAGACCAAAGACCAAGATAACTTCACTCTCTGAACTACCATGACCGTGACATGTACCCATTACAGCTGCAACTTTGCGAAAAATGTGTCTTTCTAACTTTCCATGTATGTCTCTTTGTTTGAACATCTCTGTCTCACCAATGGAACACCTGAACTGCGAGAGACTGAGAAAATCAGACATTGCATGCCATGCTCAACTGCAAATGATTTGCCAATCTTATTCTGATCCATTCGGGGCTCTGAAACTTACCTCGTGATTCCGTCGTATCAATCATGCAAACGACGCCACCGCCGTCGCCAGTTGTCACCGCATCAATCGTGTCATGCCAACTATGAACGAAATCGTGCCATTTTCACCTATCTTTACAGATAGCATCTACGCAAGTGTACAATGAGTACAGCATATGCGGGAACGAATCCTACATTTGCTCTCATTTTTACTACAATGAGTACAGCATATGCGGGAAAGAATCCTACATTTACTACAATGAGTACAGAATGTCTCCTCAAACAGAACAGGCAACAACATGCCAATATACAGAATCTTGATGATGGTTGGTATTGGTAGTAAAGATGGCTTCAATTTTGGGCTTGATTCATAGTTCAGCCTTCTCGTTCTGGCCACTTGTCAGACTTTCAGAATGGTCCAAGAAGACATAGCCCAGTGAGATCAACCATGACCACGAATATGGGTTACAGAGTCCGACTGAGCCTAGTTGAACCAGTACTTTTGTGGTCCATTTCAGGCCCAGTAGAACAGAGATGCTTTTGAACATTCCTAAAGAAGTGTGTTATACTCCTTCCTTTTTAAAATATAAGATATTTTAGCTTTGTAAAGCAAATATATCTAGACTTTTTTTAATATGTAGGTTTACTCAGGTTTAGAGTGAATCTATACATAAAAAAAAATCTAGATATATTTTTTTTATAAACCTAAAACATCTTATATTTTGAAACGGAGGAGTACTATGTGGCAGACATTCTATTCCGTTCCGATCAGCAGGAACGGCCTCCGTTCCGATCATCTCTATGCTGTCCATGTCAAAATCTGCCAGCCTGCACACGAACCGATCGATCCAGCCTCTTCTGCAGCGGGCTGTCCCTCGACACTGACAGCATGGGGTTCGCATCCGTGTCGTATGTCGTCCAGCCATATCCTCGCCGGGCCTCAGCTCTTCCCAGGCAGGCGTCGACCCGGCCGCCATGAATGCGTCCGCACAGGAAAGGGCCCGTCTACTTCCTCGTCGTCCCAGTTCATGCATGTCCCCGCAGAATATCACGTTGGGTAATCGTCGCATGATCCACAGCAGCATTTGTGACCTTCACTCGAAAAAAAAAACTACAACGGCATCCTCTATTGGCAGTTGTCTTGATTTAGTAAGTGTTTTAATTAGGCAACGTGTAGTCCTAGAGTCAGTCTGATGTGTCGAGTATGTGTCCTAGTAGGTTAATTGGCTCGTACGTTGGTAATACGAGTAGTTAGCAGTCTAGTGTAATTTGGATTCAGCTGTGTGTTAGGTGAGTCCTAGTCGGTTTGAAAGTGGTGTATATATAAACCCTGGGAGGTATGAGTTTTGAGTCGACGGCTCCTGCATGTATATACATATATAAACACCAGGAGGACGTGAGTTTTGTATCGTGTGAGTTGAGCAGAAATAAAGAAAAAGAACAGGCATGACACGTGCCATTGGCCATAAGAGTTTCGAGTGTGGTGTTTGTCAAGTTTTCATGTGATCAATTTGTGGGTAAATTCCAACATCCTCTCGTTGCCATGAAAGAGAATTAACTTCAACTAAACAGTGTATGTGCAAAACATAAAGTGGAATCTTTACAACTCGGCGCATGAAAACATGATGTAGAAAAATTGGGATTGACCATGTCAGGTTGGCGATTATATACTAAAAGCAATAAGGTTTTTTCAAGGCATCAGGTTAATCCACGTCATCTGAATTATTTTAACAGTTGGATTTAGAATTTGTGGCTACGATTTAACAAATGATTATTAATCACATAACCGTATAGTAGTACCCATCTGGCACGTTATATATCTACAAGACTGTACTTTTGATACATGTTCATAGATTTCTTTAGAGTAATTTTCTCAGCGAATATATCCCCTAAAAGAGGAGTCCATTCAGAATAAAAGACATACAATCGCTATCTAGAAGAATCCGTTCAAAATAAAATGTACACTATCTAGGTAGGTAGCCGGTTGAGTCCCTTCGAAAAAACACATATACTATAGCTAGCTGCTTGCTCTGAGTCCATTCAAGAAAAAATGCGTACACGAGCCTATCTAGCTAGAAAAATATTTTTCCTAGTGTAGCTAGAATAATGCTAGAAGCAAGCTTTCACGTGGGAAAATATACATGTGCAGTTTTGCATGCATGGTCGAGTATACAAAAATCACCACAAGACATCTAACTATTTAATTTGTGTACAAAATATGAAAAGACATAAAATATTCAAAAAATCAATTTACTAAAACATTTGATGGATTGCTGTAATATCGTGCTATTTCAATATTAACAAAATAAATTATGAACCACTCATTATCTATTTTTTAATTTTAAGCATATGATCTATATGTTTGGATCTCGGCATATTTTGACATAAATGTGCATAGCCTTCAAATTATCGAATTGATCTATTATACATTACAATCAATATAATACAAGAAACACGAGATAGTATATTAGAACTTTTAATGAAACAAAGAACCCGATTGCCAATCCGTTGTATCCTCCTTTTGCCATGATTAATATACATCCCTAAGTATCATAAGAAATATGTCTTCATAATTATAATTAAAATGATTATGCACATGTTAGGAAATTGCGTAGACATGCAAGCTAGCTTGACATAAAAACAATCAAAACCAATAGGTCTTCATAATTATCATATTCATATACTACATATTGCATGGATAAACGTAATGACACATGTAGCCTTTACGGTAATCTACTGCTACGACGCCCTTGTGGGCATCAACAGAGGTGTACATGAAGTGTGATGCACTTTAAAGTTAATGGATTGAGACTAAAAATGGTTATGTGTGCCAAATGATCACAGGCCATGTTAGGTCCCTTTTCCAAAAAAGGCTTGAAACCTAAACAATAGTTATATATTACTTACAAACGACACACATGTGTAATCTTCAAAAAAATACGACACACATGTGTATTTCGTCAGATGACACAACATCATTAGCCCATAAATTTAGGTTGGCTAAAGGTGTTACTTAGCATATGTGTTTAAATCGTACTACTTACCCCTAAAATAGTAACTTTATTTTTTAGACATTTTCAACCTATTAAAGATGGTGCCCTCGCATTTACGAGGACCGCCACGCTACTTAGTATAATTTCTTCTCAGTTTCTGTCGAACATATTTTCTCGATCTTACTTTCAGAATATATAAAGTTACGATCAACCAACTGCGCCTTAGGGACACCTGAATTTCGTGCTTTGAGAAAAGGATATGATTATACCTGCGGGCAGTAAAAACTTCTCTGCGTTGACCAGTCACAAGATAATGAGCATTAGTATTCTCCTCACCAGTCAGAGATTTTCAGAAGCGCGTAGATTTCTGGTGTAACCTCCTGCGGTAGTGCAGTCCCACATATGTGAGGGCTATTCAGAATGGAACAAGGAAACAAGGCACTGTGAAAATTGAGAAAATATGGACCTGGAGGCATATAAAATCTGGGTTGTGGTGCTGGATAAGATCTCCAATAGCATTCATCCTACTGGACAGTTCCAAATCCTACCGAGAACACAAATTGTATGTCATGATTTTGACTGTCTTCCGGTCCAGATTAGATTCAGAAACCCCTGTGGAAAGAAATTCAGATTTTTACTGCCACCATTACCAGACCAGAGGCATACCAAAAATTAGCCACAGTTTGGAAGATGAAATAAGATAATAACTCAGCGTAAAGTAGATATTTGAGCTAGCTGCCCGTATTTGCTTTGTATGACCACCTGTCAAGTGGGTTGGCCGTGCTAACTGTCTCCAATTCAGGGATAGTATCCTGTTAACAATCTTTAAGTTCGGGATTGTATCTTTGCACACACAAAAGAAAAAAGACTGAACGAAGTGAACCTGGAAATTACTGCGCAGGAACTCCAAACCTTAGGTTGTAACAATTAGCAACCGAGGAAATATATCTACAGATCTATCCATCATTGTTCATCCATTTCCATTGGTAGATCACCATGTACTGCATTTCGCTGATATAACATTACTCATTCGAAATTACTACGAGATTGATGGAATTAGAAACACTGCATTTATTTTAATTTTTCAAGAACGAACCATTCAACGATTTTAGTTAGATCAAAATTATCCGAAAACGAACCTTTCTGGGCGGGTTTAGGCGTCTCACCCACGCCCTCGTCGGCGGACGCCTGGACGACGTCCGGCGACGCCACGCCTTCCACGGCCGCCAGGCCAGCGTCGCAGATGCCGGAGGAGCTCCGAGCGTCAGAAGAGTACGTGTGACATTGCGGCGGCACGCTACTCCATCCCGACGGTCGAAATCCCGCGGCGGCGGATTCCCCGCCGGGTGGTGGGGAGGGCAAGGCGAGGTCATGGCTGGGGAGAGGGTTCTTGGGAAGAGGGCTATAGGCTTGAGAAGGCGGAGGAAGCGACGGGGCGAATGGGATAGGAGCGTGGGCTGCAGCCGGGCTCCGATTCAGCGGAGAGGGTTCTTGGGAAGAGGGATATGATTTTCTTTCAGTGTTGTACGTGGTTCCGATTCAGCCGGGCTGCAGCAGGTCTCCTGGCCCTAGATCGGCGTCGAGATCTACCGCCGGCCGGCAACGCCAAATGGTGCCTAGCTACGATGCTAGAAGGCAAGGAGACGGAGGTCGCCGGAGAATGGACTATTTGTAGAACCAGGAGGGAGGCGCCGCGTCTGTTAAGCCTTCAATTCACTGTCAGAAAAATGTAAAACTAAATTGCCTCCTCACTCACATGGATTTTCCTTTTACTTTTGGGCAGTGCTACGCGTCCCCCGGGGGATAAAAACTTCTGATCCCCCGGGTCCTCGTGGTGACACGTGTCCACCTAAATTCTCCTTTTGCTATACTTAGACCCGCTTTTGCTACATACGCTCTGTTTTTGCTACACTGTAGCAAAAAATGGTTCGTCCACGAGACAAATAAAAAAGACAGATCTTGTCGGAGACTTCGCCGGAGACCTCGCCGGAGACTATGTAGCATAATATTTGTGCTAACGTAGCACAACTGACACCGTCTTAGACTCGCCGGAGAATTTCGCCGAGATCTCGCTGGAGACCTCGTAGCAAGAAGTTTGTGCTATTGTAGCAAACTCACAAAGCATATGTAGCAAAATAATTATACTAATGTAGCAAAAGCCGACTTCGTCGGAGACATCGCCGGAGCAAAAACTTGTAAGAAAAAAATGCCATGTAGCAGCGCCGCTCGCCGCAGGTAGCAACACCAAAAGCTGTATGTAGCAAGGCCGGTCGCCTTGTGTAGCAAGGCCTCTCGCTGAATGTAGCAGCACTGCTCGCCGCAGGTAGCAGACGTGGCGGCGCAAGGTGTAGCACGGCGTCGCGTCAACGCAGGAAGCAGGAAGCAGGATGCAGGCAGCAAGCACGGCTGTGCGGCGAAGCAAGAAACAAGCACGACTGAGCGAGATGCAAAGACAGCGGCGGCAGCGGAGCGGAAGCGCGCAGCGGCGGCGCATAATAAAAGGCACGGAGCGGAAGGTGCGGCGCTGCGGCACGACAGCGAGCGAGGTAGTACGGGAGAGAAGAAATCGATAGTTGGAAGAGATAAGGTTGGGGCCCACCACGAACTCCTCCGCGCGTGAGAGACGCGACCCGGGGGATCAAATCACGCGATCCCCCAGGGGAATAGTATCGTTTTCCTTTACTTTTCCAGAATACGCCAAGCCCCACGAGGCCACGACACGAACGCATCTCCACTCTGTCCACCAGTGTCTACTCGTAACCGCTATCAAATAAAAAACCGCCGGTCCCTCAAAATGCCCAAAGAAAAAACAGTCATACGGCAGACTTCATAATATAACTTCAAATCCAAAGAAAAATAGCTTTAAAAGAAAAGATGCGTTCCCTGCGATAAGTTGATATGACTTTTGTTACTCCCTTCGATTTATATTACTTATCAATAAAATAAATGTATCTACACATGTTTTTAACGACGAGTAATATGGATCGGAGGGGGTATTTTTTTCTCTTCCGCGAATTACGTGTAGTACATTTGTCGAGAAGAGGAGAACCGCCATGGGAAGGGTGGATTTTTGAAACGGTCAGGGCAGAGCGGGAGGTGAGGTGTGACAGACACGTGGGCTCCAGGTGTTGTCGTGCCTGCATCACATGTGGTTATGTCCCGATGAAGATCTCGATTGTTCCCCTATGATCCCGATGGTCCGCGCGATACCCTTGTCAGCCTCAACCGTGCGGGCGAATCTCGCCCGCTCTCTTTGGATGTCGCGAGCCCGCCCCCTAAGACACATTTCAGAACATTCTAAACCAAGATTTCCTGTATTAATATATTTCCTTTATTAAAAAAATGCAAGGTCCAGGCGCAGCTGTCAATATGGGCCTCCTGGACTGGCCATCAAGTCCTCCTTTCTGAATCAAGGGGGTACGCGGTATACCACGTACGAGGCTCGGCTGGTCTCGGTCTGTCTCTCGTGCCTATATACAAAGCCCGGGGGTGAGGGCTAGAAATCCATATACTATCCTCATCTATAGTACTCCTCCGACCCATATTAGTTGACTCAGATATATCTAGATTCATTTCTCTCGAGCAAATGGGCCAATTGCGTCGACTCAAGTCCTGCCATTATCAAACGACATTCATCCAAAAAGACAATGTCCATTATCCTATGGTTGATCTGGTCAGAAAGATCATTTACAACTTCTAGGAATTAGGTTTCAATGTACTCCCTCCATTTCAAAATATAAGATATTTTACGTTTGTGAAGATAATATATCTAGACATCTTTTAGTGTGTAAATTCGGAGTAAACATCTTCCAACTTACACGCTAAAATGCGCCTACATACATCATCTTCAAAAAGCTAAACATCTTATATTATGGCGAGTAGATACTATTGCATCCAATTCGTTCGGCTGGCCAAACTTCCAAAGGCCATCTCGCAAAGCTTGTGCCTCAGCCGTAGTTACATCGAGCACTCCTTCGATCTCCACTCGACATGCCTGTCACAAATTGTCCACTAGTATCTCTGATTATAGAACCCGAGGCAGCCCTCCTTGAGTCAAGGAGCAGGTTTGAGTTTGAAAGTTTTCAATGGATTCTTTTTTTTTTTTTTGTCGTGGGAAGTCTTTTTCAATGGATAAAAAGCTCGACGAAGAGCTTCCAATAAAAAGGCTCAGACGCAACTGTCACTATGGGCCAGGCCATACCGTAACACTTATCTCTTGTGGATCCAAGAGGGAGCAAGCTGCGAATCGGAGGGGTAGCGCACGTAGTACGAGACCCGGCCGGTTTCGGTCTGCCTCTCGTCCATATATAGGAAGCCGGGGGTGAGGGCTAGAGATCCGAGAGCAGGCACACACGTAACCACGATCGTACCGATGGTACCGATGGAGATCCAGATGGCCGATCCGTTGAGCGAGGAGGAGGAGATCAGGACCATGGCGGCCGACGACAAAGTCGATCCATACGTGGAGGAGTTCCTGCGGGCCGTGCAGTCGGACATGCAGCGCATGCTCGCGGACGCGGACGGGGACGGGTTCCCCACCGTCGCGATGCTGGACTTGGTGGACGCGCGCGAGGACTACGCCGTGGCGCTCCGCGACGCGGCCGACGAGGATCTGGCGGACCTCGGGCACGGCCTCGCCGTCTTCGCGGGGAGGGCAGGCGAAGAGGCGCTGGTGTACGAGCTGCGGAGGCAGACCGCGTGGTGCGCCGCGCGGCGCGCTGAGGCGGACGCGCTCGCCTCCGACGCGAGGCGCCTGCGGGACGGGTGGCTGAGGCACGCGGCCACGGCGGAGGGCGAGGCCGCCGAGGACGCGCTCCTCGCCACGGCGGCCGAGGCCTTCCTGCAGTTCTTGGCCAGGGAGATGGACGGCGGCGGGGTCCCCGAGGCCGACGTGGCCAGGGCCGACGCGATCCACGCGGCCGCCACGGCGGGACACGGCCTCGGCGCGCGGTTCGCGGCCGAGTTCGCGGGGCCGCTGGTGGACAGGTTGCGGGAGGGCGCGGAAGCGTACGCGGGGCAGCGGGAGGAGGCGGTCGCGGAGGGTCTGAGGCGGCGCGCGGCGGAGGTGGAGGCGCTGTGTGCCGACCCGGAGGCACTCGTGCCGCGGTTGCAGGAGTCCGGGTGGTGGATGTTCTGGAGGCTGATGAACCGGCATGCCACCACGCCCGCGGGGGCAGCGCCAAAGCCGACGCCGACGACCGGCGCCGACGCATCCTCGTAGATTCAGTGACGTCGGTGCCTTACCAGCGATCTTAGTTGGATTTCATTATTAGACTGATTTGATAAGAACTCACACTGTATTTTTGACAGCAATAAAGCTTTCTTCGACGATGCATGCATGGATACACCCGCCTTTTTTCATTACAATGCTGTTTCCGTTAGATGTTGGGATCTTTCACAACAGACCGTTGTGTGCTATTATGAGCTTTTTTCTATTTTAAGAAACGGTCACTCTAATATAGTATTTTAAAAGCGTATCTAAAGGTTTCACGCATTTATATGATTGGACTAGCTAACTTTTCTGTTTGAAAACTGCTAGGCGTCCCCAGACGATGGGAGCTCTCACATCGTCCCGCTTCCCGTACTGACACGTGTCCATTTGCTGCAAGACATCCCGCGTTTGCTGCATATGTCCCTGCTTTGCTTTCGAAGCAAAAAAAAAAAGGTTTGTTTTAAAAATAGAACGTCTCGCCGGATACCTCACCGGAGACCTCGCCGGAGACCATGCAGCAAAAAAATTGTGCTAATGCAGCAAAACCGTCTTTGCCGGAGACATCGTCGGAAACAACTCGTTGATGACCATCGCCGGAGACCATGCAGCAAGAAAAGTTTCCGGCGAAGTCGGTTTTGCTGCATTAGCACAATTTTTTTGCTACATGGTCTCCGGCGAGGTCTCCAGCGAGACGTTCTATTTTTAAAACGAACCGTTTTTTTCTTCGGAAGCAAAAGCAGGGACATATATAGCAAAAGCGGGCCATTTTGCAGCAAAAATGAAAATTGGGGCGATTTTGGGGGGAGGAGGACGATGGGAACCCCCAATCGTCCGGGGGATCCATATCATTTTCCTTTCTGTTTATAGTTTCCTTCAAGATCTTAGCTATGATACCCCTACACCTACTGAAACTCTCCTACAAAATGACCATATGGGGCCGACGTGGAGCCTTGTGTTTGGGCTGATTTTTTTTCCTTCCTTAAATTGTGGCTGATTTTTTTTCCTTCCTTAAATTGTGGAGCACGTAGTGATCTGCTCAGCCTTGAGTTGGTTGTCAGTAAGAAAATTTTGTAGAACCCATCCATGTGTCTAGCATTACTCGATACAATAAGATAAGACTCCCATGCATGAGACGGAACATGGGCCAGTCCAAGGACAGTCACCCTTATCGTCTTTGAACCCAGGCCAGTCTTATGACACTACTTTTATTGTCTTTGAACTCAAATGACTTCTCCTTCTGGATGCCGGTCTGGCGGTCTAAGAGCAATTACTCACCTTCTTAATTTTTCTCTAGATTGTCGTACCTGTTAGGAGGCAAACAATCGCCTTTACCTATCTAGGAATAGCAGTCTTCAAGTTGTTGAGCACGTCGCAAAGCTCTTTTACAAAGAGAAAATCATGATTGTGTGTTGCCGGGGGCATCCCAAAAACCCTCACGCGAGCTCAAGGTCACCGGTGAATCTATATTCGCATGCTCCACTGACGGAGGCAAAGCATAACTCGCATGATGGAATACTAGACCACTAGAATAAATTAATCGTGCCAATTCTTAGTTTATATTCCATAATTTTCTATAAACATGCTTACCTAGTGACACGCTAGAAACCCATATTAAGATATTTGTTAGCTATATAATTTAGAGAAATACCACAACAATTATCATAAATTAATTCATCAAGGAAATAACGTTACAAAATATAGTTTAAATTTAGCGCATGGCAATTGTATTTTTGAAGTATATAAGCATTACCACTACATAAAACAGTGCTAGCATTAACATTTACAATTTTGGTTAACTATGCAAAATAAGAAATGGAAAATAATAGTCATTCACATGATAGCATGCAAAATAAGTTCAAAATAAGTATAAAAGTTTAATGTAAATTACATTTGTTGAGGTGTGGTTGGCCTTGTAGGATAAAATAAAATATCAGAAGGGTTGTGGTGTAAAATTGACATAAGGGCCATCTTGTATTTGTATAGAGAAGAAGAGAAATCGAGAGAGAGTTATGACCGTTGAGTCTTCAGTTTATCTTCTACCTGTAACCTGAGTTCACCAAATTCGTGTGTGTATGAGTATAGAAGTCAACATGGTATCAGAGCATCGGGAGAGGATGCGTGGGGGCCACCGGAGCTGACATCCTCGGGTCATTGTGAAGGCGTCCAGAGTGTTGGAATTATGCCCTAGAGGCAATAATAAAGAAGTTATTATTATAATTCTTGTTCATGATAAAGTTTATATTCCATGCTAGAATTGTATTAAGCGGAAACATTAATACTTGTGTGGTTTGTGAACAACACCGTTTCTCTGGTACGCCTCTAAGGACTAGCTCATTGATCAATGTTGGTTAAGGTTTCCTAACCATAGACATGAGTTGTCAATTGATAATGAGATCATTTCATTGGGAGAATGATATGATGGACATACCCAAACTAAGCGAGTCAATTAGATCGTTTCATCGTGTTCATCTTTGTGAAGCTTTTCCTATGTCAAATATTGTATTCCTTAGACCATGAGATAATGCAACTCCCTGGTACCGGAAGAAAGCTTTGAGGTCATCAAACGTCATCCTATGAGAGGGTGATCATAAAGGTGTCTCTCAGGTGATCGGAAAAGTCTGTTGGGTTGTATGTATCGAGATGGAATTTGTCCCTCCCAAGTCGGAGAGATATACTTCGGGCCCACTCGGTAATCTATATCAACACCGCTTGCAAGCATGTGGTTAAGGAGTTAATCACAAAGTGATATCGGATTACGGAACGAGTAAAATACTTCTTTGTGAGCGAGATTGAACTAGGTATGGCATCAAGACGATCGAATCTCGGGCAAGTAAAATATCGCGAGATGAAGGGAATATATATATGGGATTGATTCAATCCTGGCATCATGGTTCATCCGATATGATCATCGATGAATGTGTGGGAGTCAATATGGGTGCGGACCCGGCTGTTGATTATTGATAGAAGATCATATGCGCATATTCTCGAACCAGCGGTCACACATAACGTATCTCGACGCTAGGATAGATTGGATAATTGGTTTATGAATTTTTGTTCGGTCTTGGATGGGATCCGGGACATCACGAGAGGTTCGGAATGGTCCGGAGAATAAGATTCATATAAGGCGTGAGTTTTGGAGTTCGGAATTGTTCAAGTTAATCGGTATTGTACCGGAAGCTTCTAGAACCTTCCGGAAGGGGACCAACGTGGCCCCACCTTCCGGGAGGGGGCATGGGCCTATGAGGGAGTGTCCTGGCCGCATTGGGCCAGGGGCACAAGGCCCCATAGGGCCCAGCCGATCCTAGAGAGTTTAAATCGTTTAAACTAGAGATAGGGTTTCTAGAAGAGGGGAGAGTCCATGCCCCCCCACTCCTTATCCTTTGGGCTTGGGGGAGGGGCTAGGGCTGCGCCCCCCCTCTATATAAAGAGGGGTGGGGGCGCACCAATCACACACACCTCTCCTCCAAACCCTAGCCGCCTTGCTAGCTTTCCTCTCTCCCTCCCGACTGTTTGTAGGCGAAGCCCTGCTGCAGAAATTCTCCACCATATACACCACGCCGTCGTGTTGTAGATCCAATCTATCTCTCCACCATACTTGCTGGTCCGAGGAAGGAGGAGACGTCGAGGTGCTGCACGTGTGGATCTCACGGAGGCACCGCCACTTGTGGTGCTAGATCGGATCGGATCGCGAGGAGGAGAAGCGAGTACGACTAGTTCACCCACGTTCCGACGAACGTTCCGCTGTGCGAATCTTCAAGGGTATGAAGATCTAATCCAATCTCTCTCGTTGATTGCATCTCCTAGATTAGATCTTGGCTTTCCCTTTGTTCGCATCCGTAGAAAATTTTGATTTACTATGCCGCGAAACCCTTCAGTGGTATCAGAGCTAGATCTATGCGTAGATGTGTTTCACGAGTAGAACGCAACATGGTTGTTGCGGGCGTTGATGTTTTCTGTTGCAAGCCTCTTGTTTGTGTTCTTCTTATGACGCGGGATAGTGAGATTGAAGCGGTCCAGGCCAACCTTACGCGACGTCGTTCGCGAGACCGGCTCCGCACTTGACGTGTGGCTTGTTCCACACATGCGGTTGGTGGATGTCAGTTTCTCTCACTATAGTTGTCATGGGATTAACACCGGAGTTTGGCAACCATAATATCACCGTTGTGGCTTTTCGTAGGTAAGAATCGTTCTTAGCATCTACTCCCATAAGCCACGTAAAACATGCAACAACAAAGTAGAGGCGTCTAACTTGTTTTTGCAGGGAGTGTTTTCTGTGATATGGTATGGACCAAGATTGGATGTGTATATTGTATGCGATGATCATGTTTTGTAATGTTTCACGACTTGCATGTCGATGAGTACACAACCGGCAGGAGCCATATGGTTGTCTTTATAATTGTGTATGACTTGCGAGTCAACTTCTTATACGCCATGTAATAGCTTTACTTTATCGCTAAGTAGTTAGCAATAGTTGTAGTTGCTATTCGTGGTGGAGGCAATCATGGTGGAGTGATGGAGATCATGCCGGAACGCACAAGATGGATATCATTGCGCGAGGATTGGCTATACCATGTCACATAAAGTTATATGCATGTGATTTTTATCCCTTTATGTATCTTATTATGCTTAGATTGCGACGGTAGCATTATAAGATGATTCCTCACTTAAAGATCAAGATAAAACTGTGTTCTCCCCAAGTATGCACCGTTGCGAAAGTTAAATCGTGTCCAAGCATCACGTGATGATCGGGTGCTATAGACTCTCACATACAAGGTGCAAGCCAGTTTGCACTGCAGAAATACTTGGGTCTAGCTTGACGAGCCTAGCATGTATGAGACATGGCCTCGGAACACAAGAACCGAAAGGTTAAGCATGAGTCATATGAGTGATATGATCGACACTTTGTTGTCCACCATTGAAACCACATCTTTTCTCGTGATGATCGGATTAGGTGTGGTGAATTTGGATCGTGTTCACTAAACAACTTGAGGGATGTTGAATTTAGTGGGAGTTCATCTAGTAATTTGATTAAATTGAACTATTTATCATGAACATAGTCTAAATTATACTTGCAAATACTGTAGATCACATGGCCAAGTCCAACTTCAACTTCAACGTTTTCTTTGAGAAGGAAAAGCTTAGAAACAATGGGTCTAACTTCACCAATTGGTTCCGCAATCTAAGAATCATTCATGCGGCGGACAAAGGACTATGTCCTTGGGAAGCGTTAGGTGACCCCCTTGCAAGCTGCGTGGTGATGAGAAAGTCTGTCGATCAGCGCAAAGATGATTATGGTGTGATTAAGAGCACCATGTTGTTTGCTATGGAACCGGAGCTTCAAAATCGTTTTGAAGAGTATCCGGGCCCTTGAGATTCTCGAGGCTGAAAACCATGTTTGAGACTCGGGCCCATTCGAGAGATATGAGATCTCCGAAGTTCTTTAAGCGCAAGATGGAGGAAGGGAGTTCCGTTAGTGAGCACGCCATAAAGATGTCGGGCTACACTCAACGCGTCTTGAGCAACTTGAATGCACGATTCGGAGGAGCTCAAGATTGTGAGGTTCTGCAATCAGTCCCTCCCGGCTACAAAAGTTTTGTAGTGACTCATAATCGATTGGTTCCAGATCGATCACCGAGCTCTTCGCAAAGCTGAAGGCTGCAGAGGTGGACATCAAGAAGGATAATCATGTGTTGATGGTCAACAAGCCCTCCTTTAAGAAAGGTAAGGGAGCAAAGAAACCCTTCAAGAAGGGCGGCAAGCTTGATTCCCTCACGAGAAGAATCTCAAGTCTGGTCCTAAGCCCGACACTGATGCTTCTATTGCAAGGACAAGGGTCACTGGAAGCACAATTGTCCGAAGTACTTAGTGGACAAGAAGGCTGGCACCATCAAAGGTATATTTGATATACATGTTATTGATGTTTTCCTTACTAGCCCTCGTTCTAGTGCCTGGGTATTTGATACCGGTTCAGTTGCTAATATTTGTAACTCGAAGCAGAGCTACTGAGAATAGGCGGCTTGCGAGGATGAGGTGACGATGTGCGTTGGCAGCAGATCAAGAGTTGATGTGATGGCCGTCGCACGCTCTCCTTAGTTTACCTTCGGATTAGTTTTAAACCTTAATAAGTGTTATTATGTACTGCGTTGAGCATGAACATTATTTCGGATCGTGTTTATTGCAAGGCGGTTATTCATTTAAATCGGAGAATAATGGTTGTTCTATTTATATGAGTAACATCTTTTATGGTCATGCACCTCTTGTGAATGGTTTATTTCTTCTAAATCTCGAAAGGGATGAAACACACATCCATAACATTGAGGCTAAGAGATGCAAAGTAGATAGTGATAATACTACTTATTTGTGGCCTTTCGTCTAGGTCATATTGGAGTAAAGCGTGAAGAAACTCCATTCTGATGGACTTTTGGAGTCTCTTGATTTTGAATCATTTGACACATGCGAACCATGCCTCATGGGCAAGATGATCAAAACCCCGTTCTCCGGTATGATGGAGCGAGCAACGGACTTGTTGGAAATCATACATACTGATGTATGCGGACCGATGAGTGTTTCGACGCGCGGTGGATATCGCTATTTACTCACTTTTACCGATGACTTAAGTAGATATGGGTATATCTATTTAATGAAACATAAATCTGAAACATTTGAAAAGTTCAAGGAATTTCAGAATGAAGTGGAGAACCATCGTAACAAAAAGATTAAGTTTCTACGATCCGATCGTGGAGGTGAATATTTGAGTTATGATTTTCTCACGCATCTTAAAGCAAGTGGAATCGTTTCACAACTCACGCCACCCGGAACACCACGTAGCAATGGTGTGTACGAGCATGAATCGAACCCTATTAGATATGGTCCGATCAATGATGTCTCTTCTTGATTTGCGTTATCATTTTGGGGTTATGCATTAGAAGCTGCTGCATTCACTTTAAATAGGGCTCCATCTAAATCCGTTGAGACGACACCGTATGAGCGTGGTTTGGTGCTAAACCTAAGTTGTCGTTTCTTAAAGTTTGGGGATCTGAAGCTTCGTCAAGAAGTTGATGCCGGACAAGCTCGAACCCAAAGCGGAGAAATGCGTCTTCATAGGATACCCTAAGGAAACTATTGGGTATACCTTCTATCACAGAACCGAAGGCAAAGTGTTTGTCGCAAAGAATGGTTCCTTTCTTGATAAGGAGTTTCTCTCGAAAGAAGTGAGTGGGAGGAAAGTAGAGCTAGACGAGGTTATTGAACCTTCTCTTGAATTGGAGAGTAGCGCAGCACCTGAAATTGTTCCAGTGCCGTCTGCACCAACAATAGAGGAAGCTAATGACAAGGATCATGAAGCTTCGAACGATCTTTGCTCTTGAGCGTCGCGGTCGACAAGGTCGCGTGCCCCTCTGAGTGGTACGACAACCTGTCTTGACTGTCTTGTTGGTAGAAGGCGGTGAACCTACGAACTATGAGGAAGCGATGATGAGCCGGACTCGAGAAATGGTGGAAGCCATGAAATCAATTGGGATCCATGAGCGAAAACCAAGTATGGACTTTGGTGGATCCTCCTAGCGACCGAAAGGCCATTGAGTGCAAATGGATATTCAAGAAGAAAAGCAGAGCGGATGGTAATGTTACCGTCTATAAAGCACGGCTTGTCGCAAAAGGTTTTCGACAAGTTCAAGGTGTTGACTATGATGAGACTTTCTCTCCCGTAGCGATGTTTAAGTCCATTCGGATTTTATTAGCAATTGCTGCGTTTCATGATTATGAAATATGGCAGATGGATGTCAAGACTGCTTTCCTCAATGGCAACATTGATGAAGAGTTGTATATGATGCAACCCGAAGGTTTTGTTGATCCTAAGGATGCTAGTAAAGTATGCAAACTTCAGCGTTCCATTTATGGACTGAAGCAAGCATCTCAGAGTTGGAACCTTCGTTTTGATCAAGTGATCAAGAGTTTCGGATTTGTTCCAAATTGCTATGAAGCTTGTATCTACAAGAAAGTGAGTGGGAGCTCGGTGGCGTTTACGATCGTATGTGGATGACATATTGATTATCGGAAATGACATCAACATGCTTAACAATGTGAAGAGTTATTTGAACAAGTGTTTTTCAATGAAAGACCTAGGTGAAGCTGCTTATATATTGGGCATCAAAATCTATAGAGATAGACAAAGACGCCTGATAGCTTTAAGCCAGAGTACATACCTAGACAAAGTTCTGAAAAGGTTCAGAATGGATAAGGCAAAGAAAGGTTCAGTGCCTATGTTGTCAGGTAAGATATTGAGCAAGGCTCAGTGTCCAGCTACGGTAAATGATAGGGAAGCTATGAGCAAAGTGCCTTATGCCTCGGCCATAGGTTCCATCATGTATGCCATGCTATGTACTAGACGGATGTGTCCAATGATCTTAGTTTGTGAGCAGATATCAAAGTGATCCAGAGTGGAACCTTTGGACAGCCGTGAAGAACATCCTAAAGTACCTAAATAGAACTAAAGAAATGTTCTTAGTCTATGGGGTGATGAGCGACTTGTCGTAAAAGGTTACGTTGATGCTAGTTTCGACACGACAAGGATGATTCCAAATATCGAGACGGGATACGTTTATATTTTGAATGGAGGAGTGAGTCGTGGAGAAGCTGCAAGCAAAGCGTGATCGCGGGATCTATAGTGGAAGCGGAATACATGGCTGCTGCAGAAGTGTCAAGTGAAGGAGTTTGGATCAGAAACTTCATCACTGAGCTTGGCGTGGTTCCAAGTGCATTGGACCCATTGGAGATATTGTGTGACAACACTGGCGCCATAGCACTGGCTAAGGAACCAAGATATCATCCAAAGACCAAGCATATCAACCGCAAGTTTCATATAATCCGAGATTATATAGCAGATGGAGATCTGAAGATTAGCAAACTACATACGGATCTGAATGTCGCAGATCCATTGACTAAACCTCTTCCACGTGTAAAACATGATCAACACCTCAGTGCCATGGGTGTGAGATTGTTGCCAGATGTAAACTAGATTATTGACTCTAGTGCAAGTGGGAGACTGTTGGAATTATGCCCTAGAGGCAATAATATATATGTTATTATTATAATTCTTGTTCATGATAAAGTTTATATTCCATGCTAGAATTGTATTAAGCGGAAACATTAATACTTGTGTGGTTTGTGAACAACACCGTGTCCTGAATGCGCCTCTAAGGACTAGCTCATTGATCAATGATGGTTAAGGTTTCCTAACCATAGACATGAGTTGTCAATTGATAATGAGATCATATCATTGGGAGAATGATATGATGGATGACCAAACTAAGCGAAGCAATTAGATCGTTTCATCGTGTTCATCTTTGTGAAGCTTTTCCTATGTCAAATATTGTATTCCTTAGACCATGAGATACTGCAGCTACATGGTATTGGAAGAAAGCTTTGAGGTCATCAAACGTCATCCTATGAGAGGGTGATCATAAAGGTGTCTCTCGTGATCGGAAAGTATCATTGGGTTGTATGTATCGAGATGGAATTTGTCCCTCCCAAGTCGAGAGATATACTTGGGCCCACTCGTGTCGATATCAACACCGCTTGCAAGCATGTGGTTAAGGAGTTAATCACAAAGTGATATCGGATTCTGGCGAGTAAAGTACTTCTGTGAGCGAGATTGAACTAGGTATGGCTGATGCGACGATCGAATCTCGGGCAAGTAAAATATCGCGAGATGAAGGGAATATATATATGGGATTGATTGAATCCTGGCATCGTGGTTCATCCGATATGATCATCGATGAATGTGGGAGTCAATATGGGTGCCCAAACCCGTTGTTGATTATTGATAGAAGATCATGTCGCATATTCTCGAACCCGCGGTCACACATAACGTATCTCGGCTAGGATAGATTGGATAATTGGTTTATGAATTTTTTTTTGAGTCTCGGATGGGATCGGGACATCACGAGAGGTTCCGGAATGGTCCGAGAATAAGATTCATATAAGGCGGTGCAGTTTTGGAGTTGAATTGTTCGGGTTAATCGGTATTGTCTAGGAAGCTTCTAGAACCTTCGGAAGGGACCAACGTGGCCCCACCTTCCGGGAGGGCATGGGCCTATGAGGGAGTGTCCTGGCCGCATTGGGCCGGGCACAACCCCATAGGGCCCAGCCGATCCTAGAGAGTTTAAATCGTTTAAACTAGAGATAGGGTTTCTAGAAGAGGGAGAGTCCATGCCCCCACTCCTTATCCTTTGGGCTTGGGGAGGGGCTGAGGCTGCGCCCCCTCTATATAAAGAGGGGTGGGGCGCTCAACCACACCTCTCCTCCAAACCCTAGCCGCCTTGCTAGCTTTCCTCTCTCCTCCCATTGTTTGTAGGCGAAGCCTGCTGAAATTCTCCACCATATACACCACGCCGTGTTGTAGATCCAATCTATCTCTCCACCATACTTGCTGGTCCGAGGAAGGATGAGACGTCAAGGTGCTGCGTGTGCATCTCACGAGGCACCGCCACTTGTGGTGCTAGATCGGATCGGATCGCGAGGAGAAGCGAGTACGACTACTTCACCCACGTTCAGACGAGCGTTCATTGTCTTGAATCTTCAAGGGTATGAAGATCTAATCCAATCTCTCTCGTTGATTGCATCTCCTAGATTAGATCTTGGCTTTCCCTCTGTTCGCATCCGTAGAAAAATTTGATTTACTATGCCGCGAAACCCTTCACAGAGTTGTCCTGGCGGTGAGTGCTGGCCTGATTCACTCGTGAGTGAACTAGAGGAGTCGGGAGAAGGGGCAAGGCAGAGCCTCATATAGAGGAGAATATTTGGTGGAGCTTACGTTGTGGGGGAGCGTCATTGGGTGGAAGCTGCAACCGATCTGGTGTCCTGTAATAGAGGAGAGAAGGGGATCGCCCTGGTGGTTTCCTGCAGCCGAGAGAAAGAGCAGTGAAGAGGCGTCTAGGGAGTAGCTGCAGGATTGATTTCGGTCAGCTATTTTTGGATCAGTTTCTTGGTGTGTACGAGTAGCAACTGGATTTCTTATAGCCACAAACAGTTGAGAAGAGCAGAAGAGAGAGTGCTGCCAGTGAGGAATCGGCGTGGTGGATGAGAACTACCAGTGCTGGTGACTACTTGGTGCAAGCTATGAGTGCAAATTACCGAGCTCATGGAATTGGTAAGCAGGGGAGAGCATAAATACAGGAGATGGAACCAAAAATGAATTGGATTATAAATATGGTATAGGTAAAGGACATGGTGATGGTGCTGCAAAATTTTCACAGCGAGACGAGGATTGGTTGTGTCTAAATACAGGCTGTGGAAATGTAAAATTTTGCATTCCATGGTGCCTGTAATCGTTGTGGAGCTGCACGCCCAGCTAGTGTTGGTGGAGCTAGTGTTGGTCGAGGCCGTGGTATGCGACTTGGAGGCAGGGTGGATACTGCCTCAACTGTTAAAAAAGGTTTTCAAACCGTGAGAGTGGAGATGTCATTTGACAATTGGAAGAAGTGGTGCCAATTTAAGAGGATGCATATGGAGGACAAGCAATTGACCGAGGATTCCAATGCATTCTCATCTACTGCATCTACAAACTCAGGTGGTAACACTTACCATACTATGGGTCATAAAACAACCGATAGACCATGGCTAATAGATTTAGGGGCCTCTAGACACATGGCTGGATCTTATGAAAATTTTGACTACGCTCCTGATTTAAAGAGGCAAAGTGTAAGGCTAGCTGATGGATCTTCTCAAACTGTTCTGCGGTCAGGAACAGTCATGTGTGGATCTAACATGCCTCTTCTATCAGTATTACATGTCCCCTCGTTCCCTATAAATCTATTATCCATCAGTTGTATCACAAGGAGGCTTAATTGTGATGTTGTTTTCTTCTCGACATGGTGCTTATTCTAGGAGCTTTATACTGGAAAAAGGCTTGGGACAGGGATCATGCGTGATGGTCTATATTATCTAGATGATAAGAGGTCACCTGTGGCTGCTGCTGTTCTATCTCAGTCATCATTGCGAGAATTTATTCTTCATCATCGCAGGCTGGGGCACATGCCCTTTAACACTCTGAGTCAGCTTTATCCTGGCCTTTATGGTAAAATTTGCAAGGAAAGTCTAGTATGTGATGCCTGCCAATACGGAAAGATAACTCGTAGTTCATACATTTCATCTGATCATAGAAGTGTTGTGCCATTTCAAACCATCCACTCAGACGTGTGGGGTCCTAGTGGAGTGTGGTCTCTTTATGGATACCGTTCATTTGTTACATTTATTGACTGTTGCACTAGGACTACTGGGTGTATGTGCTGAAAAGTAAAAGTGATGTGTTTGAATGTTTTAAGGATTTTCATAGTTTAATCATGAATCAATATGATGCACGGGTGAAAATATTTCGAACCAATAATGGCACAGAATATGTAAATAAACATTTTGATGAATACCTCTCAAGCTTTGGAATTATCCATCAAACTAGTTGTCCAGGGACTTCCGAGCAGAATGGGCTGGCTGAAAGAAAAAATAGACATCTCCTAGAAATCACTCGGTGTATCATGTCGGCTATGAATGTTCCTAAATATCTATGGAGTGAAGCTGTGATGACATGTGGCATCCCGCAAAAACCACTACTAGAAAATCGCGTTGTTTTTGTGCATTGCATCATCATAACCTCATGCTCATGTCATCATGCCACATTGCATTTGAGCATCGTCATGTCGTCATGCATATGTCTGTCTAAAACTATTTCCGAAAAGCCTATTTTGTTTTCCACTAGCCCTTCTTATTTCAAAGTATCAAGTCGGTTTGTCCGGATCTTTGTTTTGACTAAAAACTATTTATAAATCTTTTACAATTGAAAAATAATAAAATATTTTGTCCGGGGAGGCAGTCCGATCAGTCAGGCCAGAGGCCCAACCTGGCCAGACTACCTACCACCCGGCCCATCTAAAGAAACCCTAGACCATCCTTTTCTACCTATACCTAGTCTACCCAGGCCCCTCCACCTCACCCCGACCAACCACAGCTCGCCACCTCACCGTTCCCTCCACCTCATCCTCAGCTCAGCCACCTCACCAATCCCAGCCGGCCCTGCCTCTCTCCCTGGACCCACCCCAACCCCACACACTCACCGCCAGCCTGTCCCCACCTTCCCTGGTCCCACCCCGATCCCTGCCGCGTGACCGCCCCGACCCACTCCGCCAGCGTCGCCACGCGCCCTCTCTCCCCTCCCCTGCTCGAGCCGCCTCCCTCCCGCAGACCCCGCTCGCTGGAGCCACCCGAGCTCCCTCCCCTCACCTGCCTCGCTCGCTCCCTGCAAGCGCCACCTCTTCCTCACCGCCTTCCTCACCGTCGTGGTTGTCCTCGGCTTCAACATCCCCAACCTCGGCTGCCGCCTGTCTCCCGCTCGGGCTCGCCCCGCCGTCCGCCGCCACGACCTCGGCCGCCACCTCCTCGCCTCGGGCCCGCTCTGCTTCTCCCCGTCTCCGGCCGTCCCCCCCTCGCAAGCTCTTCCCCGGTCCTCCCATCCCGCCCGGCCTGTCCTCGGCCGCATCTCGCCCGCCTCCGAGATCTTCCTCCACCACCACCGAGCCCGACCTCCTCCTCCTCTCCTCCCGGCCGAACCTCGCCCGTGCGACGTCCGCCAGCCGCCCGTCCGCCTCTGCGGGTTCTCCACCACCGCCGCCGCCTCGACTGTCAGTGCCGCCCGCTGGCTCTCGCCGACTTCGCCACCTCCTGGCGTCGGCCCCGTCGCCTCCTCTGCTCGGCATCACGCCACCCTCGGCCTCCCTGCAGCGCCTGCCGGCCACCGTCGGCCCGCCGGAGCTTCTTCCTGGTCGCCTCCCGCGCGTTGTCGCCCGCAGGCCAGCGCCGCCAACGCGGGCTTCTTTGCAAGCCGTCGCTGAGCCTCCGCCCAGCGTCATCGGTTGCGTGCGCCGCCTCCCGTGGGTCCCTTCTCTCCGGCCGCCAAGGCCGCACCACTGTCGTCTGCCTTGCGCCTCCTTCGTGCACCCCTGAACACCTGTTGCAAGTTCTGGTGCCAGTGTGTCTTTCCTCTGTTGAGAATTCTGGCGAATCATGTTGTGTGTGTATGGTCTTACACACGTTCGTGGCTTTTCGGTTCCAGAAGTGTTGATGTTGCTAATCTGACAGTATAGTGGTGACATGGTGTTGGTATGATGCCCACATCGTGATGTCTCAAGATCTTCCTGAGACCATCGACAAGCAAAGACGAGCCCCGAGCCCTCCTTCATGGAAAACATGATCGCCCACACGAACCCTAGCGCTTGCCCCCGGAACTCGAAGACCGAACACGACGTTCTCTCCCTCATGGATCCAAGACCGATCTTCAAACCCTCAAAGCCGCCAAGATCGCCATGGAACGACAAGCACTTAACCGGACACCGAGACACGAGCGACAAGTTCTTGTTCGAACGCCAAGACCGACCGATACGAGGACACGACAAGATTTTCGCGACTACAAGATCGACACCGACCGGACGAATCCGATGTGCCCCGCGCCAACCAGGGTCCCTTCCCGGATGCGACAAGATCTACTTCGCTGCCGAGACCGATCCCGTCGAACCCTGAGATCGAACCCCTGAACCCCTCCGAACCCCAAGCCCTTCGACCCTAATGTGTGACCTTGATCCGAGCCCCTATTTTTATAAATGCCATCTATATAAATTATTGCATATTAAATTGTCATGCCTGCATGCATACTTGTCATGTGGTTTGGGGACCTTATGCCGATTCACCTTACAATTAAATATGGGGCCCATATGCGGGCAAATCTAGTCTTATATTGGCCTCATTTAAATTTGTGTAGCGAACCGATGATATAATCTTGCCTTGTTAAGACAACATTTTAATTGGCGGGTATCTAAATAACTTGAACCATATATTTAAATGTCGGGACCCCCGGTTCCGTTTAATACTGCCTAATTGCATTGCATCTTTGTCATGTCATGCATCATACATGCATCATGCCCGATTTTCTACCGTAGTATTAAATAGTGCATCCGGTGTTTCTTCTAGTGTTTTGCTTCTTCGTGGATAAGGCCGTTGAGTTGATGTGAGCTTCACCCCGACTTTTGGATGCACCTTCGGCAATGTTTTTCAGGCGAGCATCTCCCCCTTTCTACCTATCTTACTTTTATAGTATTTATTTCCCTCCTGTTGATCTATTGCTATTTGTGTTGCGATGCTCTAGTTTTCGTACCCGTGATATCCTTTGCAGCCTTATATTGCCTTGGACACCATCCTATTACCTGTTGTTTGGTAGATAGTTGGACTTGCGCATCGTATTCGCTTGCTCAAGTGATGTTGCGTGTCGTCCAGTACCACAGTTGTTGGAGTGTTGCCGCATGTTTAAGGTTGGAGATGATCATGGCTTTCATTATCGTTACTTTAATTACTGTTTAACAACTAAAATTGAAGTAGGTAAGCAGAGGCACAGGTGGGCAACAGATGTTATTTGGTTGTTAACCGTCCACTTGTGTCCGTGGGACCCCGAGTACTTGATACTGTTCCTTGAATATTCGCGCTATCCACATCCGGGAGGATTATGGGACCCCCCTGAGCCAGAGCTTGATTCAGTCTTATTTCTTGGGGCCACAAACTAGTTTGAGGTTTTATTTACTATCCTATACTTATGCCATGCTTTACTGCTTTATTACGATTGTGCGAGGAGCACTTGTACTGTTTAGGGAAGCGGAGTGTTTCATGGTATCGACAAGCCAGTTTGGGTTCCAGTCATTCTGACCATTGACGCAAACCTTGAGTCCGTGTTGAGTCACTAACCGTTCTTGGTGTACTCAATGGGGTGCCCCCAAATATTTCTGAATCATGTGATTGCTTTGTCGTGAAAGCCTCGTTGGGTTTTGATTTGGTTTTCCGAGGTTGATCGAGTGTGTGTTGCTATTTGTGCACCGCAGGTAAAACTTTCTCAAAGCCGTGTCATGCGGTTATGGACGACTTGGAGCACAGGTCTCGATCATAGACAACTATAACTAAAGTAGTGCTATAAATTTGACTTTATAATGACTAGTAATCAGCTTCACTATAATGGAATGGCTAAATAAAATTGCCAACAATTGCTTGTTTGGGTTGTCGCTTGCTACCATTGTACCTGACTAGTAAGTATTGCAACTATAACGGAATGGCTAAATAAAAGTACCAACAACTGCTGGGTTTTGGGATATCTCATGCTAATTGTATTTGAGTAGTAAGTGTCGCAACTACAACGGAATGGTTAACTAAAACTGCCCACTGCTTATTATATCAGGATGACTATCTATACCTGACTAGTAATTGTTGCAACGAGAACTGAATAAATAAAACTGCCAACTGTGTGAGTTCCTCGGTTGACTTCCTCGTTTGGTCTCGAGGGGAAACACCAGGATGGGGTTGTTTGATGGTAGCATCAGGTTGGTTCCGAATAGGTCTTTCTTATCCCCCTCTGATAGCCGACATTTATATCGAGTCTCTATAGGTTGTTTAGTGCATGCTGCCGCTTCAGTCCACCATACCTATGTAGGCGAGGACCGCCGAACTCTAGCCTCGCCGTGTACTGGCCTCGATCTTGGCTCTCTCTTTTCCTTTGCCCTTTAGCACCCTTTGTTTAAGCAGGTTTTGAGATCGGCGTCGTTAGCGGTTACCCTTCCGCTTGGCCAAGGGGTTATGGGCGCCATTGGTTATTCTTCGGGCTCTTAGCCCCATTTGCATCTTGTCCGTAGCTGGACGCTCTTTCGCTTTCAAGGTGATTTGGATCTTTGTCTCAGATATACGTATTCTTGACTCTTTGAGTCATTGTATAAATCTGTTCTGTGGGTCCCATCGAGGACTGTTGTGTAATGTTATTACTTCGTTTTCCACCCGCACGAAAGTGCCTGGTGGGCACCTTTGAATCGTTTCTATGCGGGTTTGGCGGGAAGCGCTAAAACTTGCATAGGGCCTATTCTGAGGGTGTTACAGAGTGGTATCAGAGCTCAGCAGTTGCGATACCCCACAAGTCCAGCCTATAGGATAACCTAGCTAACGGCCGAAGTAGAGTGTCAAAACTATTTTTGAAAAATCGGTTGGATAGTTCTGATTAGGTCTGATTTTACTCCTTACCCCTCTGCTGCTCTCCTCTCATCTCTGCGTGTTTTGAATCCGCTCTCTTCTCTCTCTTCGAGTCCAGGATGTCTCGCGGTTGGGTTTCCGTCGTACCTTCAGGGTTTCGCTTCCTCCTTTGGTAACGATGCTTCTACATCCGGTCTTCATGCTATCCGAGGTATCCTTCATCTGTTGGACTTCCCTTTGTTCTTTCTCGTGCCTTCCGGTGTTTTCCGAAGCGACGACATCCTCTACGCCAGATCCGATGCAGAGTCTGCATCACTCCTTTGTTTCCGAACCTCGCTTGTCGAGATCTACAATCTGAATTCTGAGAGTTGGTTGCATAATTTCCTATTCATGTGCAGAGTAATGCTTTGGGTGCGCGATGGACTGATCACCATCCGACTACTCTTATCATTCGCTCTTGCACATTGAATGGTGAATCATTGCAGTTATACTCCGTCCGCGGAAGTTAGAGGTGGCTTTATTGGTTGATACCTCTACCTTCGTCATTTGTTTCTCCGGAGTGTTCTCTCGATGGACGTGAGCCCCGACCATTGTTGGTGGTGTCGCCAATTTCAAGATGAAGAAGGAACCCTCGTTAGTGGTGTCGCGAGGATCTACACGAAGCGCGAAGGGTCAGATCGTCGGCCTTCTTCCCGGTACCATGAGGCGGATCTAGAGGGCGAGATCCATTGTTAGTGGTGTCGAATTGTGGCATCCCACAAAAACCACTACTAGAAAATCGCGTTGTTTTTGTGCATTGCATCATCATAACCTCATGCTCATGTCATCATGCCACATTGCATTTGAGCATCGTCATGTCGTCATGCATATGTCTGTCTAAAACTATTTCCGAAAAGCCTATTTTGTTTTCCACTAGCCCTTCTTATTTCAAAGTATCAAGTCGGTTTGTCCGGATCTTTGTTTTGACTAAAAACTATTTATAAATCTTTTACAATTGAAAAATAATAAAATATTTTGTCCGGGGAGGCAGTCCGATCAGTCAGGCCAGAGGCCCAACCTGACCAGACTACCTACCACCCGGCCCATCTAAAGAAACCCTAGACCATCCTTTTCTACCTATACCTAGTCTACCCAGCCCCCTCCACCTCACCCCGACCAACCACAGCTCGCCACCTCGCCGTTCCCTCCACCTCATCCTCAGCTCAGCCACCTCACCAATTCCAGCCGGCCCTGCCTCTCTCCCTGGACCCACCCCAACCCCACACACTCACCGCCAGCCTGTCCCCACCTTCCCTGGTCCCACCCCGATCCCTGCGTGGCCGCCCACTCCGCCCAGCTGTCTCTCCCCTCCCCTGCTCGAGCCGCCTCCCTCCCGCAGACCCCGCTCGCTGGAGCCACCCGAGCTCCCTCCCCTCACCTGCCTCGCTCGCTCCCTGCAAGCGCCACCTCTTCCTCACCGCCTTCCTCACCGTCGTGGTTGTCCTCGGCTTCAACATCCCCAACCTCGGCTGCCGCCCGTCTCCCGCTCGGGCTCGCCCCGCCGTCCGCCGCCACGACCTCGGCCGCCACCTCCTCGCCTCGGGCCCGCTCCGCTTCTCCCCGTCTCCGGCCGTCCCCCCCTCGCAAGCTCTTCCCCGGTCCTCCCATCCCCGCCGGCCTCTGTCCTCGGCCGCATCTCGCCGGCCTCGCCGAGATCTTCCTCCACCGCCACCGAGCCCGCCGACCTCCTCCTCCTCTCCTCCCGGCCAGCGAACCTCGCCGCCGTGCCTGACGTCCGTCCCGCGCCGCCGTCTGCCTCTGCGGGTTCTCCACCACCGCCGCCCCGGCGCTTCCCCGACATCGAGCGCCGCCCCAGCTCGCGTCGACCTCGAACTTCGCCCACGCCACCTCTGGCGTCGGCCCGTCGCCTCTCGCTCGGCATCACGCCACCCTCGGCCTCCCTGCAGCGCCTGCCGGCCACCGTCGGCCCGCCGGAGCTTCTTCCCGGTCGCCTCACGCGCGTTGTCGCCCGCAGGCCAGCGCCGCCACCGCGGGCTTCTTTGCAAGCCGTCGCCGAGCCTCCGCCCAGCGTCATCGGTTGCGTGCGCCGCCTCCCGTGGGTCCCTTCTCTCCGGCCGCCAAGGCCGCACCACTGCCGTCTGCCTTGCGCCTCCTTCGTGCACCCCTGAACACCTGTTGCAAGTTCTGGTGCCAGTGTGTTTTTCCTCTGTTGAGAATTCTGGCGAATCATGTTGTGTGTGTATGGTCTTACACACGTTCGTGGCTTTTTGGTTCCAGAAGTGTTGATGCTGCTAATCTGACAGTATAGTGGTGACATGGTGTTGGTATGATGCCCACATCGTGATGTCTCAAGATCTTCCTGAGACCATCGACAAGCAAAGACGAGCCCCGAGCCCTCCTTCATGGAAAACATGATCGCCCACACGAACCCTAGCGCTTGCCCCCGGAACTCGAAGACCGAACACGACGTTCTCTCCCTCATGGATCCGAAGACCGATCTTCAAACCCTCCGAAGCCGCCAAGATCGCCATGGAACGACAAGCACTTAACCCCGGACACCGAGACCTGAACGACAAGTTCTTGTTCCCGAACGCCAAGACCGACCCGATACGAGGACACGACAAGATTTTCGCGACTACAAGATCGACACCGACCAGGACGAATCCGATGTGCCCCCCGACGCCAACCAGGGTCCCCTTCCCGGATGCGACAAGATCTACTTCCGCTGTCCGAGACCGATCCCGTCGAACCCTGAACCCTGAGACCGAACCCCCAGAACCCCTCCGAACCCCCAAGATCGTCGAACCCTAATGTGTGACCCTGATCCGAGCCCCTATTTTTATAAATGCCATCTATATAAATTATTGCATATTAAATTGTCATACTCGCATGCATATTGTCATGTGGTTTGGGGGCCTTATGCCGATTCACCATATAATTAAATATGGGGCCCATATGCGAGCAAATCTAGTCTTATATTGGCCTCATTTAAATTTGTGTAGCGAACCGATGATATAATCTTGCCTTGTTAAGACAACATTTTAATTGGCGGGTATCTAAATAACTTGAACCATATATTTAAATGTCGGGACCCCCGGTTCCGTTTAATACTGCCTAATTGCATTGCATCTTTGTCATGTCATGCATCATACATGCATCATGCCCGATTTTCTACCGTAGTATTAAATAGTGCATCCGGTGTTTCTTCTAGTGTTTTGCTTCTTCGTGGATAAGGCCGTTGAGTTGATGTGAGCTTCACCCCGACTTTTGGATGCACCTTCGGCAATGTTTTTCAGGCGAGCATCTCCCCCTTTCTACCTATCTTACTTTTATAGTATTTATTTCCCTCCTGTTGATCTATTGCTATTTGTGTTGCGATGCTCTAGTTTTCGTACCCGTGATATCCTTTGCAGCCTTATATTGCCTTGGACACCATCCTATTACCTGTTGTTTGGTAGATAGTTGGACTTGCGCATCGTATTCGCTTGCTCAAGTGATGTTGCGTGTCGTCCAGTACCACAGTTGTTGGAGTGTTGCCGCATGTTTAAGGTTGGAGATGATCATGGCTTTCATTATCGTTACTTTAATTACTGTTTAACAACTAAAATTGAAGTAGGTAAGCAGAGGCACAGGTGGGCAACAGATGTTATTTGGTTGTTAACCGTCCACTTGTGTCCCGTAGGACCCCGAGTACTTGATACCTGTTCCTTGAATATTCGCGCTATCCACATCCGGGAGGATTATGGGACCCCCCTGAGCCAGAGCTTGATTCAGTCTTATTTCTTGGGGCCACAAACTAGTTTGAGGTTTTATTTACTATCCTATACTTATGCCATGCTTTACTGCTTTATTACGATTGTGCGAGGAGCACTTGTACTGTTTAGGGAAGCGGAGTGTTTTCGCGGTATCGACAAGCCCAGTTTTGGGTTCCCAGTCGTTTACAGCCATTGACGCAAACCTTGAGTCCGTGTCGGAGTCATCTAACTTCGTTGCGGGTGTACTCAATGGGGTGCCCCCCTGAAATATTTCTGAATCATGTGATTGCTTTGTCGTGAAAGCCTCGTTGGGTTTTGATTTGGTTTTTCCGAGGTTGATCGAGTGTGTGTTGCTATTTGTGCATCCTCAGGTAAAACTTTCTGAAAGCCGTGTCCGCGGTTATGGAAGACTTGGAGCACAGTATCTCGATCATAGACAACTATAACTAAAGTAGTGCTATAAATTTGACTTTATAATGACTAGTAATCAGCTTCACTATAATGGAATGGCTAAATAAAATTGCCAACAATTGCTTGTTTGGGTTGTCGCACTACCATTGTACGACTAGTAAGTATTGCAACTATAACGGAATGGCTAAATAAAAGTACCAACAAGCTTTGGGTTTTGGGATATCTCATGCTAATTGTATTTGAGTAGTAAGTGTCGCAACTACAAGCGGAATGGTTAACTAAAACTGCATCGCTTATTATATCGGGATGACTATCTATACGACTAGTAATTGTTGCAACGAGCGAATAAATAAAGCGCCAAGCTGTGAGTTCCTCGGTTGACTTCCTCGTTTGGTCTCGAGGAAACACCGGGATGGGGTTGTTTGATGGTAGCATCGGTTGGTTCGAATAGGTCTTTCTTATCCCCTCGATAGCCGACATTTATATCGATTCTCTATAGGTTGTTTAGTGCATCTTGCCGCCGCTTGATCCACCATACCTATGTAGGCGAGGACGCCGAACTCTAGCCTCGCCGTGTCGCCTCGATCTTGACCGCTCTCTTTTCCTTTGCCCTTTGTCGGCACCTTTGTTTAAGCAGGTTTTGAGATCGGCGTCGTTAGGTGGTTACCCTTCCGGCTTGGCCTGGGCAGGGTTATGGACGCCATTGGTTATTCTTCAGGGCTCTTAGCCCCATTTGCATCTTGTCCGTAGCTGGACGCTCTTTCGTTTTCAAGGTGATTTGGATCTTTGTACTGTATATCTGTATTCTTGACTCTTTGAGTCGCTGTTGTATAAATCTGTTCTGTGGGTCCCATCGAGGACTGTTGTGTAATGTTATTACTTCGTTTTCCACCCGCACGAAAGTGCCTGGTGGGCACCTTTGAATCGTTTCTATGCGGGTTTGGCGGGAAGCGCTAAAACTTGCATAGGGCCGATTCTGAGGGTGTTACATGACAGCCGCTTATTTGATGAATAGAATGCCTTCTCGGGTGCTTAACAACAAGACGCCAATTGAGTGTCTAACTGGTGAGACTACTTATGTTGTGCCACCAAAAGTGTTTGGATGTGTTTGTTTCGATAGGAATTATAGACCTTCAGTTAGGAAGCTAGACCATAGAGCACTGAAGTGTGTATTTGTGGGATATTCTGGAAAACAAAAGGGTTATAAGTGTTGGTGTCCATCAGAGAAACGAATGTTTGTGAGCATGGATGTTGTATTCAAGGAACATGAACCATATTATGGTGAACCTGTTGACTTGACTAATGTTTTTCCTGACTCATTTCCTAGTGATGTTCTAGATCTGGACAACGATACATGGGGAGAGAAAGGAGAAGAGAGCAACTCTACAACATCAAAAGAAGTGGTGGTTGGAGTAATACCACTAGAAGATAGTCATGATTATAGAGATGTGGGTTCTACCGGAGAAGGACATGAGCAGATGCAAGGGGGAGATGTGGGTTCTACCGAAGAAGGACATGAGGAAATGCAAGGGGAGCGACAAAATGCTCCAAATGAGGTGCTACATTGGCCAAAACCAAATGAAGAACAAGAGGTTCGAGTATATACACGGAGGCAACGAGCAGAGAAGAATCATGTGTAAGTGCAAGGGGGGGAAACACTCCATTGGGACAAAATCCTGAAGATCTAGTCCAGCCAAGCACGCATGACTCAAGTTCAAGTCCCTCTGCAAACGATCGTACACTTTCCTTACCATTGTATGATTTAGATATTCATATTGCCCACGGAAAAAAGGCTTGTTCCACAGCAGGAAACTTGCCACCAAATCTATCTCAGTATGATATTTCTAATTATGTTTCATATGTGTCATTGGGTTCTCGGCATAAGTCATTCATAGTTGCACTGGATTCCACCTTATCTATACCACGTGATTGGCATGAGACTAAACAATATCCAATGTGGAGAGCAGCTATGATAGAGGAGATGACATCACTTGACAAGAACAACACTTGGGTACTTACTACTCTTCCTCCTAATAAAAGGGTTGTTGGTTGTAAGTGGGTATTTACTATGAAACAAAATTCAGAGGGAAAAGTAGAAAGATATAAAGCCAGATTGGTGGCTAAGGGTTATAGTCAAACTTATGGAGTGGATTATGATGAGACCTTTGCATCGATGGCGAAAATGAACACCATTAGGACCCTTATATCTGTAGCAGCAAATAATAAGTGAAAATTGTTTCAAATGGATGTTAAGAATGATTTTATTCATGGAGACTTGCACGAAGAGATCTACATGGATATTCCACCAGGGTTTAATAGTAGAGAAATCGAGGGCAAAGTGTGTAAACTAAAGAAATCCTTGTATGGACTTAAACAATCACCTAGAGCCTGGTTTGGGAGGTTTCAAAAGGAAGTATGCTCTCTGGGTTATCATCAAAGCAATGCATATCACACACTCTTCTTTAAGCACCAAAGTGGCAAGATTATTATTCTTATTGTCTATGTTGATGATTTTATGATCACAGGTAATGATGATGATGGGATAGCATGCCTAAAAAAGATATTGGCTAAGTCATTTGAAGTCAAGGACCTTGGATTTATTCATTATTTCCTAGGAATTGAGGTTCCATATGGATCACAAGGTATTTATTTATCACAAAGAAAATACATACTTGATTTACTTACTGAAACTGGCATGCTAGATTGTAAGCCGTCATCCACACCCATTGAGCAAAACCATTGTATACTAGCGGATTCGGGTGATCCTATAGACAAACATCAATATCAAAGATTAGTTGGACGGTTAATCTACTTATCCCATACCAGGCCAGATATTGCTTATGCCGTCAGCTTTGTAAGCAGGTATATGCATGATCCTCATTCTAGTCACTGGGATGCCGTACTTAAAATTCTTCGGTATCTCAAGAGTTGCCCGGAAAAGGGCATTTTATTCTCTAATTATGGGCATCTCAAAGTTGAAGGGTATACAGATGCTGACTGGGCTGGGTGCTTGGCCGATAGAAAATCTACGTCGAGATATTGTGTTTTTGTGGGAGGTAATCTCGTGAGCTGGAGAAGTAAAAAGCAAAGGGTAGTGGCACAATCAACTGCTAAAGCGGAATTTTGGTCTATGGCTTCAGGTTTATGTGAATTGATGTGGTTGAGGATTTTATTATCCGAGCTGAAGTTGCTTGATGATGGACCTCTAAAACTCTATTGTGATAATCAGGCAGCAATCAACTTGGTTCATAACCCAATCCAACATGACAGAACCAAGCATGTTGACATAGATAGACACTTCATTAAGAAAAAAATAGACGAGGGAATCCTCCAAGTTAGGTTTGTCAAATCCATAGATCAAGTTGCTGATGTATTAACAAAAAGTGTTAATGTTGTATCTTTCATGAAACTTTGTGACAAGATTGGGCTCATAGATATATTTTCCTCATCTTGAGAGGGGAGTGTCGAGGTGTGGTTGGCCTTGTAGGATAAAATAAAATATCAGAAGGGTTGTAGTGTAAAAGTGACATAAGGGCCATCTTATATTTGTACAGAGAATAAGAGAAATCAAGAGAGTTCTGGCTGTTGAGTCTCTAGTTCATTTTCTACCTATAACCTGAGTTCACCAAATTCGTGTGTGTATGAGTATAGAAGTCAACAACATTAAACTCAGTTTGCGGTACCGATTTTGACTGGACCGTCCTGCACATACATCACGACGTCTCCCACGCGATGTTGATCTAGAGGTCTCATTTTTTTTAGTCGGTTGGCTATAATAGTACTTCTTTCGCTATTCTTTCCCTCTTCTGATCTTCTTGGTTCAGTAACTAGAGATGTAAAGATGTAGCCACTAGGCAGAAAAACACCTACAATCTCTATTTGAAGATAACAGTACTGAAGTAACTGATGGGTCGTTCCTAAACAAGTCATCAATAATAATATCATAACGCCATGGTTGAAGTGAATATCAGCTCCTGAAAGTGAAAACATCATAGCCGGAAGAACCCCCTAAGAAAATATTTGCCTTCATTTTTTTGCTTTGCATAGGTATTCGAAGCTCTACAAAGGTTTATTAGTGATAAGATCGTTAGGTATTGTTTCATAATTGGTTTCTGTTGTAAATTCAAAAAAAAAGGTGTTTAACGGTGTTGTGACAAATGGTCATCCCATCACTGTATCTGGTCTCATAAGTCCAAATCTAACCAAGATGGTTGCATTGTTTGTCATATCCTATTCCTTGTGGATATCATAAGTTGCCATTAGAACTTATTAGTATAAGAGGATTATTCTAAGGTGTGATCAAGTATAACCAATTGTTGATGTACATCGCAGCAATGAGGGATTATGAGAAAATTAGTGACGAGCTACTAGACGGTGGAGATTCAACTCACAGTGGAGAAGGTGGTAATAACGCTGTTGTGCAGGATGGAAACACAGCAATCATGGAAATCATGATGAGAAAACGACCTTTTATGGCAAGTGAAGAAATAAACTTGTTGCTTCTCCGGTTCGAATAACAGTTATGGCCAGGAAGATTGAGCTGCTACATGTCTGGTGGCTACGATGAGGATTATCCGTGCAAGTGCGTGTGCAGTGGGTAATTTTCGGGGTTGTATGTGAGAGTTTCATTGTTTTTTAGACGGTGGGCAGTTTTAGGGACCACCTATGATAGTTTCATTTGTTTCTCGGTGATGGGAATGTTTCTAAGTCAACTGTTTGATCTAAATATTGGGATTAGTTTACATATCCACCGATTATGTGTCAATAGAGAAATAACTAGTTTCAAAGTTTTTTTGGCGAGAAAACAATTTCGGTGTCACTTCTTATTTAGAAGAAGTCGAACTTATTTCCAAGTTGGCAAATGCTGCTCCTTCATTTCTCCCCTTGGCTCATGACCTCTTTGCTTCTCCCATTTACTCTTCATTCATGCAGAGTTTTCGTTGAGTGTTGATCTTGTTTTGGAAAGATCTTCCTCGATTGTTTATCAACACTAAACTAAGAGATCTATTTCAAGCCAACACCATGGATCAAATAGCGAAAAAAATCACTTATGTTTACAAGATGCATATACAAAAGAAGATTATAACCTAACCTACCTAATTAATATAATGAGAAAGACGATTGCATGAAGACATCCTATAAAGTGGTGTTTCTCAAGGGGCATGCTGCCCCGATAGCTATAGTGGCCGTCTTCAGTTACCGAGCTCTGCTGCCTGCCTCCATGTGATCTAATGCTCCGTCAGTGTTACTCACCTCCCTCGCAGCACCATATGGGACTATGGACAAGTCATGCAGCGAAATTGACTGATTGCGCTCCGAGGTTGCTGTTGTTGTTGTTGTTGTTGTTGTCTGCCCTTGGTTCTCAGCTTCTGGATTGAGAATGTGGTGATGGAATGCATGGGGCCAATGTCCTGAAATAGAACAGGTAACAACGTATTCAATACACATAATCTTGCCTTGTTCATCTAAAAAGAAGGGTATACTAGCCTTGTTCCAAAAAAAAGCTTTAGTCAGTTAGGACCATCCATATAACCATGAAAATAGGCTACAGAGTTGGACTGGACTGCTCTCTAGTATAACCAGGGCCTTTTGGCTTAGCCCAAGTATAAATGAGCAGATATGCTTTGTGTATGCACACGCACTTCAGTTATATATATATGTTGCTAAATAACTTACAGTCGTTGGGCTATATAAACCTGACAAACATAGCAAAGAGTATTGGTATCCTGTATGGAGCAGAGTCAGAATCAGCATACCATTTTCACCCGAGGGAGACGGGAAGAACTGCAGATAGCAAAAGGAAGCAACCACCAGACCTGCAGAGATACACACACACACACACCCCACACGTCAGTCTGGCAGTATGATCTTCAGAACATACTGATGTATTTTTGAAAGGCTGAATTCTTGGCACCTACCGAGAATTCCACCGGCGAACACGTCCTGCCAGTGGTGCCAGTAGTCGTCCACCCGCGACACGCCGACCATCGCCGCGAGGAGCAGCGGCAGGATGATGATGCAGAGCTTGGCAACGTGGCCGCCCCGGTCGAACACCCTGATCTTGCCGGCCAGGTACCATGACAGGAAGCCCAGCCCCGCGAAGGACCCTGCATTGCATACCAGATGAACAGAAGAAATCTATGAGACTGGATGTACAATACTACTCGGCAATTATGGTTTTCAGAGTAGTAGCAGATGGTGGTCGTTGCTTACAGGACGTGTGTCCACTTGGGAAGCTCTTGTGCCCTTCTTTGATGACACCGGCGTCTCCGTGGCAGATGACTTGTCCTGTGAAATTGTTATAGTTCTGAAAAAAGAACACCAAATTCAGTGTGGCAGATTATCTGGACGAAGAGAAAAGCTGTAAAGAAGCAATGGGGGAGCGCTCACCGGCACTCCGTCAGGGAAGCATCTCCAGTAGAAGTCGGGGCGAGGCCGGCCGACGCCGTTCTTGATCGCCTCGGTGACCACGGCGGTGATGAGCACGGAGAAGAGCAGGCCTAGTATGGCGTGATGCAGGTCGTAGGCGTTCCTGGTCCTGACGTAGACGCCGGCGAAGATGAGCAGCGGCACGACGCCCGCGAGCACGGCGACGGCCCAGATGGGCACGGTGTTGCCCTTGAGCGGGTAGAGGAGGTCGACCATCATGTCCTTGCCGACGAACCGGTGGAAGGGCTCGATGGAGTTGAGCGTCACGGCGACGGCGGCGAGGAGCACCAGCACGATCCAGTCCACCATGTGCCGCCTCGCCACTTTAGCCCCGTGCGTCTTCAGGTACGCGTGCGGCGCACCCGGTCTGATCGGCGCCGCCGCCGCGGACGCCGACGGTGCCGGCATCTTCTTTCCCTGAGTTGGAAAAGAACGCACGGGCCGATGGGGCAAAGCACGTTGCGTCGACCACTTGCAGGCGGTCTGTTTAAGTTAGGTTCCGATGGCCGATGGGTGCTTCGCCGCAGCTTCCTTCTTCCTGCTTCTCCACATTCTTTTCTGTCGCTGATACTGACGGCCAACAGAGGGGCGGCGCCACCGGCCCACGTTCGTTCGTTCGTGGAGAAGAAAGGTCGTTGCAGGCTGGCTGACATGCTTGCCTGGGCGCGACTATGGATACGAGAAGTCGCTCCTTCTTCTTTTCTTTTAAGTTTTTTCTTTGACACTTGACAGTGAAGCACAAGAAATCGAGTTCATGGAGAGTGCGTGTCCACACACCACAGGTCATCTAGAAAAGACAGAATATAATCCCAAGGGTATCCACAATCTGAGGCTGAGCTTATCCTTTCTAAGGCATTTTCCAAGATGTTCCGGTTCCTTTTCTTAAGATATTTTTCTAAATTTCACACAACTTGTGGTCTACATTTTTTTGGCAGCCGTAATAAATAAAATAATTATGAGACAGTTTGCACTTTCCTTTACAAGAAGCATATACAGAAGAAGCTTACTACATGTTCCCTCCGTTAACAATTATAAGATATTTTAGTGTGGAGTATATACAGACCAAAATGAGCGAACACACACACTGAAACCGTCTAGATATATGTGTTCCAAAAAAAAAAGCTAAAACTTCTTATAATTGTGAACAGAGAAGGGCCTACCTAATGAGAGATAATTGCGAGAAAGCACCCTACAAAGTGGTGTTTCTCGTGGGTCATGCTGCCCCCATAGCTATGGAGAGGTTGTATTCAGTTACCGAGCTCTGCTGCCCGCCTCCATGGAATCTAATGCTCGGCCATTGGTTCTCATCTCCATGGAGACTGCATACGGGATGACGGAGAGGTCACGAGGGAGTACTGTCTGATGGCGATCTGAGGTAGATGCTGTCGTTTGTTGCGCTTGGGACTCGGCGTCTGGGTTGAGAATGTGGTGATGGTATGCGTGTGGCCAGTGCCCTGAAACAGAACAGTTTACATGTCAATATACAGAATCTTGATGTTTTTTTCTTTAGCGGGACAGAATCTTGATGATGCTAGTAGTAGCAAAGATGGCTTTAGTTTTGGGTTTGATTCATAATTCTGCCTTTTGGTTCTGTCCATTAGCCTGACTTTCAGCACATGCTAAGCTACCGAACGCCCGATAGACAAACAATAATAAGCATGAAAATAGCCCTGACTTTCAGAACGTCTACTGAAACAAGGATTATTTGGCCCTTCTGTTGCCCATTCACTTCAGTTGAATAATACAATGTTTTGCTAAAAAAAATCAGTTATGTAATGAACATTCACTTCAGTTATGTGCTGCTATAAAATTCAGTTCTATATGCAGCACCAATTCAGAATGGACATACCATGTTCACCAGAGGGAGATGGGAAGAACTGCAGGTAGCAAAACGAAGCAACCACCAGACCTGCAGAGATACACACACACCCCACACGTCAGTCTGGCAGTATGATCTAAAGGACATACTGTTGTATTTTTGGCAGGCTGGATTCTTGGCACCTACCGAGAATTCCACCGGCGAACACATCCTGCCAATGGTGCCAGTAGTCGTCCACCCGTGACACGCCGACCAACGCCGCGAGGAGCAGCGGCATGATAACGATGCAGAGCTTGGCGATGTGGCCACGCTGGTCGAACACCCTGATCTTGCCGGCAAGGTACCACGACAGAAAGCCTAGACCCGCGAAGGACCCTGTATTGCATGCCAGATGAAGAGGAAAAATCTATTGAGTCTGAATGTACAAAAGTACTCTGCAAGTATGTGAAGGTAGAGAGAGATAAACAGTTCATGAGGTTGCTTAAGCCAGCCAACAAGTTGAGATAGTTTTGAGAGTTGCAGAAGATGGTGGTTGTTGTCTCCCTACATGAAGTATGGCCACTCGGGAAGCTCTTGTGGCCTTCTTTGATGACGGCGGCATCTCCGTGGCATATGACTTGTCCGGTGATGTTGTTGTAATTCTGAATGGATAAAGCATCGAGTTTAGCAATGGGCAATCCTCCTGGATAAAGGAAGGTGTGAATGAAGAAGCAATGGACAACTCACGGGCACTCCGTCAGGAAAGCATCTCCAGTAGAAGTTGGGGCGAGGCCGGCCAACGCCGTCCTTGATCGCGTCGGTGAGGACACCGGTTATGAGCACGGAGAAGAACAGACCTGCAAATGTCGCCATAGGACTGATTGATTGATTACATTTTTTTCTGAATAATCTTGAAGTAAGCAGAGAACAGTTATGTGAATAATAATGTGACAGAGAGTCTGAACTCTGAAGGCCAGGGATAAACAACATGCCTAGTATGGCGTGATGCAGGTCATAGGTGTTCCTCCTCTTCATGTAGATCCCGGTGAAGATTACCATGGGCAAGACGACGGCGAGTATCTGCGTCCGTAAGTCCGGCCGGCCGCCGACCACGAGCAAGATTCGATCAAAACAGAGTATAAAGAATGTGTAGAATGAAGAAGGCGGGTGGGGTGGGGGGTGCGTACCGGGACGGCCCAGACGGGCACGGTGTTTTCCTTGAGCGGGTAGAGGAGGGTGTCCATCATGCCCTTCCCGACGAAGCGGTGGAAGGGCTCGATGAGGTTGAGCCCGACGTCGACGGCGGCGAGGAGGAGCAGCACGATCCAGTCGACCATGTGCAGCCTGGCCACTTTGCGGCCGTGGGTCTTGAGGTACGGGGGCAGCGCCCCCAGGCGGACGGTCGCCGCCGGCGCCGGCATCTCCTCCGCCTGCGTCGACAAGAGAGGGGATTTCAGGCGACCGGCCGGGCTGCCGAAGAATTCGCAGAAAAGCTCTTGGTCTCGATGCATATTTTCCTTAGACGCGGCCGGCGACAGAGACAAATGACAGCCACACATATAATATCAGGGGCGAGCGAGCGAGCGAGCGAGCGACTCACAGAAGAAGAGATTCCCCTTGCCGTGAGCGGAAGTCAACGGCGCCGGCGTGAGGGACGAACGGACGACGGCGAGCCCCTCCTCCTCTTCCGCTTCCTCCCCCTGCTCGACTCCGGCGGGAGCTGGGCCACGAACGGACGAACACCAAGATCGGAAGACGTGTGTAGCTCTCTGTCAGGGACTAGCTGCCCCTGTTTCTCCTTCCTTCGGGCGGCTGATCCTGACGTCGAGCGGGGGAACAGGTCCGCGTCTCCAATTGATTTCGATGATGCTGCCGCTTGCTTCCTCGCATCTTCTTCTGTACTGAATGCGTTTGCATTTATTTTTTTCTGGAGGTAATTAAACGGATGTCCAACTGGGAGAGGCTGGCTGGAGAAACGAACGCGTGGCCTCATTTGCTGATTCTTGTGAGCTGTGATTCGATGTGTTTGATCATTCAGGGGAAGAAGTTAGGTTCTTTCTGTGTGGTCTACACCAGGTGCGACCCGTCGACATGAAAAGTAGTGTTTTTCGTTGACTCTTGGAGGCGAAGCATGTATCGATGTTCGACACGTAATCGAGAAGAAAGAAATTTATTTTAACAAACTAAGAGGACAGTCAAATTATGTTTATTTTCACCTTGTTTTTTGCCCGGCAAACGTACAATCTTTTTTTTAAACAGAAAAGTCAGTCCCCCGTTAAGTCAAAGCGACGAGTGAATATTTTACAGAAAGGGACCGCATGAAGAAATAATTACAAACAATCCCCTAGATTTTGCCCAAATATCGTCAACAAGAAATCTGGAAAAGCAATCGAGGCCAACAACTCCTCGACCGCGTAGTCACCCTCACCGCCATCAGGGACGAAACCACTTGGGGGCAGTGAGGAGGGAGCCCACTTCGCTATAGTTGAAGAGCCTCTGAAATAGCATTGTAGCATACAGGTGGAAGTCGTCATGCACGAGTCGGCCGGAAGCAGCCGTTCCCGACGTCAGAGGTAGGAGTGGTCGTCGTTCGGCCATAGCATATGTCGACGATCAATGTCGCCTGCGTGAGGAAACTCCCAAGAGAAGTAAAAATTCTCCCTGCCGCACAATTGATGGCAAGCTACCGCCACCGCCTGAGATGCTCCCCTGCTCGCCTCCACGACGAGCACTGCCTGCATAAACGGAAGTAGTAAAGCCACCGTCGACCCTGCCAGGAACCACCGGATCCGTTAGCCTACTAAGCTTATTGACACAGGATATTTTCTCCTCCCCTCCTAGCTAGTCCCCAGATCTTTGCTTTTATGATATTCTCCGTCAGCTGACTTCACCATGGAAGGATAAAGTGTGCCCCATGATGGTAACAGCCAATTGAGCTTCGCATCGCTCGCTCTGAAATCAAACGGTCACAGAAAACATGGGTGCGCATGAATGGATATCACCCGATCTAGCAATCTCCTGTCATGAATATCCTAGTGGATTTCACCGGTGGAGCCTTCCGGAACACGACAAGCCAGCCAGATCGATGGGGACAGGCATTCGGCAGATCATCATATTGGCGCGAGTTGGAAGCCTAGAACCGCCACCTTTAGTCAAGCCGAGCTAGTAGCCCCCACGCCCCCGGTCGGCACCCTGTTGGATCATTCGCTCCGAACCTCACCGGCCAGGCCAGCATCGAGGAAGAAGACGACATAACATGGCAATATTCTGTAGGATCCGGCCAAACCGCGTAGCGAGGAGGAGCCCCTACCGCCGGTCAACACACCGTCGTGGAAGACCTCCGCCACCACCCGCGTTCCACATGTGCCTCCCCAGTGATGGCCCCGCCTCACGCGTAGGAGACCGTCAGACCTCGCGAGCCCTCACTGACGAGGTTCGATCTCGTCAATGCTCATTGTTATGGACTTTAGTTTTGGAGAAGATGGATATGCTGGAAGTCACGGAACGGTTAACAGACAAGCAACACAGGGACACGAGATTTACCCAGGTTCAGGCTCCCGGAGGGAAACACTACTCCTGCTTGTCTGCTCTTGATTACGGCGGAACCGAAAGTTATAGGGGTGCACACACTAGTAGAAAACTGACCTTTGGTCCAGAGCGTACAAACCGGGACTAATGACCTGGTCCCAACGTCTAGAAACGGCCGCAGGGCCCAGAAGACATTAGGCCCGGTTCTTATGGGAACTTTAGTCCCGGTTCGTTTAACAAACCGGGGCTAAAGGGTCCGGCGCTGGAAAAGAGCAGATGCGTGGACCTTTAGCCCCGGTTTATTTCTGAAACCGGGACTAAAGTCCCCGACTATATTTTTTCCCCTTTCTAGCCCGAGCCATTTCAAGCTCACACAATCATTCCTCTCAATTTTCTCCCCTCAAGCTCGAGTTCTTTCCCATTTTTCTCAATATTTGTGAAGAGTTTTTGGCTCCACATCTATCAAGGGTCCTAAGTGAAGGATTTCGCGGCATAGTAAATCAAAATTTTCTACGAATGCGAACAGAAGGAAAGCCAAGATCTAATCTAGGAGATGTAAACAACGAGAGAGATTGGATTAGATCTTCATACCCTTGAAGATTACAGACAGTGAACGTTAAATCGGAACATGGGTGATGTAGTCGTACTCGCTTCCCCTCGCGATCCGATCCGATCTAGCACCACAAGTGGCGGTGCCTCGTGAGATGCACACGTGCAGACCTCGGCGTCTCCGCTTCCTCGGTCCAGCATGTATGGTGGAGAGACGGATTGGATCTACAACGCGACGGTGCGGTGTATATGGTGGAGAGTTTCTGCAGCAGGGCTTCGCCTACAAACAATGGGAGGAGAGGAGGCGGGCGGCTAGGGTTGGAGGAAGGTGTGGGGTGGTGCGCCCCTCTTTATATAGAGGGTGGGCTGCCTAGCCCCTCCCCCAAGTCCAAACCGCGGCCACAGGAGGAGTGGGGGGCAAGGAAACCCCCCCTTCTAGAAGCTCTATCTAGGGTTTAAACCCTCTTTGGCCGGCTGGGCCCTATTGGGCCTTGTGACCCTGGCCCAATGCGGCCAGGGCACTCCCTCATAGGCCCATGCCCCCTCCCGGAAGGTGTGGCCATGTTGGTCCCCTTCCGTAAGGTTCTAGAAGCTTCCGGTACAATACCGATTAATCCAGAACAATTCCGAACTCCAAAAACCGCACTGCCTTATATGAATCTTATTCTCCGGACCACTCCGGAACCTCTCGTGATGTCCCGGATCCCATCCGAGACTCCGAACAAAAACTCATAAACCAATTATCCAATCTATCCTAGCGTCGAGACACGTTAAGTGTGTGACCCTACGGGTTCGAGAATATGCAGCCATGATCTTCTATCAATAATCAACCGCGGGGTCTGTACACCCATATTGACTCCCACGCATTCATCGATGATCATATCGGATGAACCACGATGCCAGGATTCAATCAATCCCATATATATATTCCCCTCGTCTCGCGATATTTTACTTGCCCGAGATTTGATCGTCGGTACCGTCATACCTAGTTCAATCTCGTTCACAGCAAGTACTTTACTCGTTCCGTAATCCAATATCACTTTGTGATTAACTCCTTAACCACATGCTTGCAAGCGGTGTTGATATCGATTACCGAGTGGGCCCGAAGTATATGTCTCCGACTTGGGAGGGACAAATCCCATCTCGATACATACAACCCAACAGATACTTTTCGATCACCTGAGAGACACCTTTATGATCACCCTCTCATAGGATGACGTTTGATGACCTCAAAGCTTTCTTCCGATACCAGGGAGTTTTATTATCTCATGGTCTAAGGAATACAATATTTGACATAAGAAAAGCTTCGCAAAGACGAACACGATGACACGATCTAATTGCTTCGCTTAGTTTGGGTCTGGCCACCATATCATTCTCCCAATGATATGATCTCATTATTAATTGACAACTCATGTCCATGGTTAGGAAACCTTAACCATCATTAATCAATGAGCTAGTCCATAGAGGCGTACTAGGGACACGGTGTTGTTCACAAACCACACAAGTATTAAAGTTTCCGCTTAATACAATTCTAGCATGGAATATAAACATTATCATGAACAAGAATTATAATAATAACATCTTTATTATTGCCTCTAGGGCATAATTCCAACACTAAGAGGTTAGAAACTTCATCATTTCATCTCTCATTGCTTGTTTTAGCTCATTTCATGCTCTAGAAATGGATAGATTTTGTGTGGATTCTATCTCTATATATCTGATTAATTTGGCACATATAGTTCTCGAAATTCATTTGATTCATCGAAGCACATAGATACATGAGTTCATCCTATCTACATATCTTGGTTTGACACGTTGTCTTAAAATCCAGACGGTTCACAGTGCATATCATGTCACCGTCGAGCAACAAAATATTCTTCTTTCTTCTACGTGTCGTCACAAAATCCATTGAAACAAAAATAAGTACCAAAACTATGAAGGCACACATATATATAGTGGCGCCCTAACATTTTAGTTAATCATACTGTTCAGCAAGAAATAACAAAAACATGAACACACCAAGGAGCTACTAAATTAAATTAGGGAGTGCCTGTATGGCGAGCTCCTCGAAGATGTCTGAGAACGAGGCATCCTAAGACATCTTCGAGAATCTCTGCCATAGTGGTGTCCCTGCTCTCTGTGGCATCCCGCAAAACCACTACTAGAAAATCGCGTTGTTTTTGTGCATTGCATCGCCATCATCATGCATTGTTGTCTGAACTATTTCGAAAAACCTAGTTTTGCTTTGTACAAATACCCCTCTTTATTTCAAAGGCAAAACCCCGAGTGTATCGGATATTTTATTTCCCTAAAAACTATTTGCAAAGTGGCCTTGTTTTAAAATAAACAACACCGAACAAACACATCTTTACAAAACCTAAACTCTAAATCCTATTTACACCTAGTCCCAATCTACCCACCAACCGTAGCGTGCCACCACCCTCCCCAATTCCCTACCCACTCGCGCATCATCAATCCATCACCCCACCTCTCTCCTTCTCTCACCCTAGCCCATCCTACCCACTCTCCTTAACCTCTCCTCACTTACCCAGGCCCCCACCTGGACCCACTCCTTCTCCCCTTCCACCTTCCACCCCTGGGCCCACTGCCACACCCCACTCACCTCCTTCTCCTGGGCCCGCCCAGCCCCACCCCCCGCCCGACCCTCCTCCTCTCCTCCCACCCCTTCTCCTTCCCGATGCCCCACCTCGCCTCGCCTCCCAGCGCCTCCTCCTCCTCGGACCCATGGCCTGCTCTCCTCTCCCATGAGCCACCAAGCCCCTCACGGCTGACTCACGCCTCGCCTCCTCCCGGCCGCCGCCTCCTCCCCTCTCCTCCCCCGACGCCTCGCCTCCTCCCCGGGCTCCTCCTCCTCCCCACGCCACACGCCTCCGTCTCTCCTCGGCCGGAGCCAGGCGCCTGCCTCCACCCGCGCTAGCCCCGGCTCCAACCCCGAGCTGCCTCGCCGCCGCGACCCCCCCTCTCCTCCAAGCTCGCTCCGCGCCTCCGCCTCTCCTCCTCCGCTCCCGCCGCCTCCTCCTCTCGAGCCTCGCCCGGCCGAGCCACCCCTCTTCACTGCCGACCGTCCTCCCGGCCTCGCCCGTTAAATCGTCGGCCCGCGCCGCCTCCTCTAGCCCCGCCTTTGCCTCCCTCCGCAGCCGTGGCGCCTTCCGTCCGCCTCGCCAGTCCGCTGCCGGCCTCGCCAGCGCCGCCCTCGGCGTTTGCTCCTTCTGCCCCGAGCCGCCACCGTCCTCCTGCGTCGGCGTGGTGCTCGCCCTAGGCGCCCTTGCTGCAGGATGTGTCTCCCTCTTATGCCGACATGTGTGGTGGTCGTCCCGAGAACTGCCGTCGACATGCGTGTGTGCCCCTGCGTATGTGTTGTATGGCTCTTTGTGGTGCCAGTACAAATCCCGAAGGCCAAGGTTGCGTCCATCTTCGTTCAGGGTTGTGAGCAACGATATTGAGCGCACCATAAAACCATCGCCAAGTTCTTCCCAAGAGAAACCTACACCAAGTTTTGGGGCGACAAGATCTTCTCGCCGACAAGACCAATATTAGAGCCTCGAGAGCCCTGGCTTGGACCCGAAGCCCGATTCCGAACCCGTCAGATCAAGTTCTCCTTCCGGATTCAAGGACTCGACAGTGCGACAAGTACTTCTATCCGAGCATAAGACCGGTCGAAAACGCCAAGATCTTCAATCGGAACGCCAAGTTCGTCACCCTGAAACGCCAAGACCGTACCGATACGAGGACCCGACAAGATCTTCGTGACGACAAGATCGGCACCGACCAGGGCGGGAACGATGCGCCCCCGACACCGAACCAAGACCTTCCCGGATGCGAGATCGATCCCCGTCGAACCCCGGAGACCGAACCCCGTGGACCGACATGATCTCCTTCACGGATACGTCAAGTATGCCTCGAGGACGCCGAGCTCCCCTCCCCGAGTCCGAAGACCGAACCCTGGCGCGCCAAGTACTTCACCCCGGGCATCGAGACCCTGAACGACAAATTCTCCTTCCCGGACGCCGAGCTCGCCGAGAACCCGGATGCGACAAGATCTACTTCTGTCGTCCGAGGCCGATCCCGTCGAACCCTGAACCCTGAGACCGGATCCTAAACCCCGAACCCCAAGATCGCCGAACCCTAATGTGTGACCCTTATTCGAACCCCTATTTCTATAAATGATAAACATTACCTGTTGCATATTAAATTGTTATTCTCGCATGCATATTTGTGTGGTTTGGGGGCCTTATGCCGATTCACCTCATAATTAAATATGGGGCCCATATGCGGGCAAATCTAGCCTTATATTGGCCTCATTTAAACTTGTGTAGCGAACCGGTGCGATCTTTTGCCATGTTATGACAACAGTTAAATTTCGGGGTAGCTAAACAACATGAACCACCTAATTAATTGTCGGGACCCCGGTTACACTTAATATTGACCTAATTGTGTAACACCCTCAGAATCGGCCCTATGCAAATTTTAGCGAAGCTCGCCAAACCCGCATAGAAACGATTCGAAGGTGCCCACCAGGCACTTTTGTGCGGGTGGAAAGCAAAGTAATAACATTACACAACAGTCCTCGATGGGACCCACAGAACAGATATATATACAACAGCGACTCAAAGAGTCAAGAATACAAATATAATGTGCAAAGATCCAAATCACCTTGAAAACGATGGGGCGTCCGACTACGGACAAGATGCAAATGGGGCTAAGAGCCCTGAAGAATAACCAATGGCGTCCATAACCCTGCCCAGGCCAAGCCGGAAGGGTAACCCTGCTAACGGCGTCGATCTCAAAACCTGCTTAAACAAAAGGGGTGCCGACAAAGGGCAAAGGAAAAAGAAGGAGCGTCAAGATCGAGGCCAAGACAGCGAGGCTAGAATTCAAGGTCCTCGCCTACATAGGTATGGTGGATCGAGCGGCGTGCAGATGCACTAAACAACCTATAGAGACTCGATACAACCGGCGGCTATCGAGAGGGTGAGAAAGACCTATTCGGATCCAACCTGAGACTACCATCAAACAAACCCATCTGGCGTTTCTCGAGACCAAACGAGGAAGTCAACCGAGGAACGCAGGTTGGCGCTTTACTTATTCGATTGTAGTTGCGCACTTTACTAGTCGAGTTTAGATATTCGTCCGGATAAAGTAGCAAGGGCACTTTTAGTTAGTCATTCCGTTATAGTGGCAACACTTACTAGTCAGATTCAATTATCATGAGATAATCCCAAAACCCGGCAGTTGTCGGTACGTTTACTTAGCCATTCCGTTGTAGTGAAGCTGATTACTAGTCCAATCGGAAACAAGTTAATTTAAACAAGAACTTTAGTTATAGTTGTCTATGATCGACAACGTGCTCCAAGTCGTCCATAACCGCGGACACGGCTTCTCGAAAAGATTTAACCCTACAGGGGTGCACCAAAGTATCCACAGGCACTTCGATCCTTTTTGCCAGATCAGTTAACATACACCCATCGGTATGTCGGCGGGGCCTAAGTCACGACATTCCCAGACACAAAGCAAGTACATGGGGGCCACCCACGAGTCGACACCATAGCGAGTCGGCCGGTCTCAACGGTCTCGGGTTTGGTATACGGTACATGCGACAAAGAAATCCCCAAACGGGGATCTGCACCGCTGAATCGTGTCCCGATCCTAAGCGATAATTGTGCAAGACTGCACAATCGTAAATAAAGCATAAAACATGGCATAAGTACAGATAGTAAAAACACCTCAAACTAGTTTGTGGCCCCAAGACATGTAGGGTTCGCAAGATAGAAAACAAAAATTTCCTACGATGGGAACAACTATGTACCAAGATCTATCTACTAGATACAACAGCAAGGATGTATATCCAGAGAGAACATACCCTTGAAGACCGACAAAGCTTAACGAGTCCAAACTCGTGGTTGATGTACGGTCTCTTGCCGATCTCAAGATCGAGGAAGTCCTAGCGCCGCAAAACAGCAAGATCCGTGCTCGCACACACGCTCGAGGCACCGAGCAACCTCCGCCTCCTCGCTCCAGCGATGCGGAAGCACAACTCTTTCTTGCCGAATAGCCACCGAACATGTATCTCGCTAGTCCGAGACCATGGGGATAAATTCTAGAGGGGAGAGAGATCCTTCACGAGGAGGTGTGGTGAGAGGAGAGGGGGCCTTTATAGGGAGAGGGGGCACCCAAGGGGCCATGCGCCATGGGGCTGCCCCCACCTCTTCCACATTCATGTGGGTGGAGCTCCCACTCAAAATGAAAAGCCTCCACTCCCATTAAAAAGCCTCCACTCATAAATCCACTCACATGCATTAAATTTCCACCAAATTTAATGCAAGCTCTCATTTAAATAAAACTCTTTATTTATTTATTCAGAATTTTGTTAATTACTTTAATTAACAAACATTCACATAAAACCCCTTGCTAGTATTCCATTTCACATGCGTAACCAGTTTGACAATTTCAACCAAACAGCTTTGTGTCTAGTGAAATAAATTCATGCACTTTCCTTTTCTTTTCGGCATGAAACTTTTGCTCCAATTGGATGTCGGTGTCTCTTAAGTGTGTCACCCTACGGTTCGAATAATGTGGACATGATCGAGACCCTCTCGATCAATAATCAAGCGGGATCCGAGACCCATCGACTCCACACATTCAACGATGACTTTCTTGTGATCGTCGGAACCTTTTACGCTAGTATCTTAATCCTTTTGTTTCGCGATATATTACATGTCCGAGATTCGATCATCCATCTCCATACCTAGTTTGATCTCGTTCGACATGCACTCTTTCTCGTTCCCGTGATATAACATTCTAGTGATCAAATCACTTGCTTGCAAGCTAATCAATGTGATATCACCGAGAGGGCCCATAGCATATCTATCCGTCATCGGGATGAACAAATTCCACTCTCGATCCATGGGCCTCAACATAACACTTTAGTAGTTCGAATCCATCTTTATAATCACCTGTTACGGTGTGACGTTTGATGTTATCAAGAAACTCTTCCTGTTAGTGATTGACATGATCTCATGGTCTAAGGATTAGGATCACTTCGTAAGTTGTTATAGCATTATAAACTCAATGACTTTGATCGTAATGCTATACTTGGATGAATGTTCATCACACCATTACACTAATGTTGTGACCCGTTATTAACAACATCCTATGTCCATGATCGTGAAACCTTGATCATCTTGTTAATCAACGAGCTAGTTTATGAGAGAGGCATAACTAGGAACTTCCTTTTGTTTATTAAACACACATGTATTAACGCTTCCGTATTAATACAATTATAGCATGTAAAATAAACATTTATCATAAATAGGAATACGATAATAACCACTTTATTATTGCCTCTCGGGCATATTCCTTGATCTCCCACTTGCACTAGAGACAATAATCTAGTTTGAGAACTTTGCGTATTGAACACCTATGGCTTTCGGTGTTCCATATCATAATTGCAAGTGGTTAACATAATCTCTGGATCGGCGCTTTCGGTCCGTGTGTATTCATGTCTTTGCGTCTTCACGCATGACTCATTCTCCAATGAGATGGCATTGTATAAATTTGGTCTTTCGGTGAGACCTTTAGTTCCTTGGGGTTAAAACACGCCGATACTATTGTCATACAATATATCTTTAGTGTTAGCCGTTGAACCACACCTTAGTTTGATAACAAACTACTTGACACAAATTCCTCCTTTCTTGCTACTATAGCGGTCATATACTTAGCCTTTTGTTGTAGTATTCGTCACAATGTCTTAACTTTGGAACTCTTCCAAATCCATCATGGAATCTCCTTTCCATTACATTGTGCCACCCATAGTTTAAATTGAGATAAACTTAATTTGTATCTTGTGACAAAACTAGTATCAATGTAATGCTTTACAATGAACTATTTGTAATTGTTTGTCACCTCTACACAAATATATTCTTAGTTCTTCCAAAAGATCATAAGAATATCCTTACTATCGTCCAATGATCATTTTATGATTCATTCTGGTATATGCTCATAACACTTAGAGCATAGGACATATCTCGATGTGTACATATCATGGTATGATTGATCAAAACATTCTCGTGATTGCACTCATCAAGTGTCAAAGCACTTGAATCTTGTTTCACTTATCAAGTGTCGATACACTTGAATCTTGATTCAATTCCTTTCCATGCAACAAGAACTGCTTGTCGTTTCTATATTGAACTCCTTCAATATCTCATATATGTCGTTTGGCATAAACATATTAGCGTTGATACCATCCACTATAGACATTCATGCTAAATATTCGGTTTTGCCTAAGTCTTTCATCGAAATGAAATTCTTAACCTTTGTCAATAAAGATATATCATTTCTAATCAACAAGATGTCCTTCACATAATGTATTAGAAATATGTCTCATTCCCACTTAATTTCTTGCAAATGCAAGCATCTTCATCGTCTCCGGATGAAAACTCATTTTCATCATGGTGAAGATTCCAACTCATGATGCTTACTTCAACCATTGAAGTTTGCATGCCCTTTTAGCATCCTTTGAATTTAACAAAACCCTTTGGACCGTGTCATGTACACGTCCTAGGTAACCATTCTATTAGAAGAACTTTGTTTTGTTTATTCATCTACCATATACCAAACTATATGTAGTGGTTGCTACTTTAATCCGTTCAGACTAAATAACGCTATGAAAGATCAAATCTTGTCATAGTCAACTCTTTGAACATTATCATAAAATACTTTACGACATGTCGAATATTTCATAGATGTGAGACATCCATGTTCATTTCTTTATAGATCCAAATACGACCGATAGGTTTTTACACCTTTCCGGAGGGTCTTCCAAGTTCAAAACTTGATTTCTCGTATATGGAACTATCACGGATTTTATGGCTTCAAGCCATTTGACGGAGTCAGGGCCCATCATCGCTTCTTTGTATGTATTCGGTTCATCATTGTCAAACAATAATGATTTACTCTCAAATCTTAGCATTTGATTGTTTAACCGACCTTCTTGGTTCAATAGGAACTTTAGACCTCCGTGACCACAACCTTTGAGACACATAAGCTATGAGCATTATGGCAGCCTCCAGAACGATTTCTGGCGCTGCGCAACTCAGCACATTTAGCTAAGGTTCGTTAACCTTATCAAAGTTCTATTGTCCTCCCACTTAACCTTTTATGAAAAATTCCTTCTTCAAGAAACTTCACATTTCAAGCGACAAACCCTTTTGTCCTCGGTGTTATGGAGGAATAACCAATTGTTATTCGAAATAACCTACAAAGACATGCTCATCCGACTTTGGTTGTAAACATCTTACTTATGTTTAGCATACCAAAATTTAAGAAAGGACAACTTGGGTTTTACCCCAAACCATAACTCATATGGTGTCATTTCAACGGATCAAGATGGAGCTCTTTTCAGTGTAAAAGCGGTAGTCTCTAAAGCTTTAATCTTTTAAAACATAATGGCAGTTTTATAAATAACACCTTTGATCCAACCATGTCAAACAAGGTTTCATTACAAATCTCAAACACTCCATACTCCTATGGTGTTTTGGGAGATGTAAATCTAGGTGTTTTGCTAAACTTGCAACTCAAATAAATCTCTTTATGATAAAATCATAATTCATTTATTTTCTTGTTACACTTGTAACTCAAATAAATCCCTTTATGATCAAATCATAATTCATTTATTTTTCTTGTTACAATGATTTTTCTCTTCATCTTGAAAGTCTTTGAAACATTTTCAAATATTTCATACTTGTTTCTCATTAAGTGAACATTCACTCAAATTTCCGGAGAAAGCATATGAAGTTGAAACCCATCGCCATTCGCACATAATGGACTACATACATCGATATGTATAAATTCCAATAATTTAGTCGTTCGTTCTTCTTTGGCCTTTGAACGAAGTTTTAATTATCCCGAGGAAAGTCTCACAAGCGTCATTTGATCAAATCAAAGACTCCAAAAATCCATGAAAATGGAGATTCTTCATGTTTTCTTTCCAATATAATTTAAACAGCGATGTCACTTCATAAGTGATCTTTCAATCATTTGTCTTGCAACATTTTAGCATTAGGATTTATGGATGTGATTTCTTCAACTAGATTTGTAAATCATCCATCTTATATGGAATACGGTAATTATTTGAACAACCTTTGTTCTTATAATACCTGATTCAAATAACAATTATTAAAACAAATCTTGAAGTCTAGCTTTGATGTCAACGAGAAATACAAACAACGGTTTGTTTGTTTTCGATGAACATCATCACATATTCTCTTGCTAGTTACTTAGGCCATTGTGGTTCATGAATTGCGTCATTTCGTATGAAATTTCATACCAACCAATTCGGTATCTAATACCCAAGAACCACATTGTTTAACAAGCAAAGAATACAACCATAACATGTATATCATATATATACCTAAATTGGATATTTCCAATCTTTTCTTTTCTGCCAAATATATTTTATAGATTCTCTTTCAGCATTTCCTTTTTCCTTTTAAAAGAAATTATCAACATCAAAAGTGGCGCCATATACATGACACATAGTCCAAAGCGTGTATATTCAAATAATAATACCTTTGGATTTGCACTTTGAAGTAGATCACCATCATCAAATGATCGGTATTCTTTCAAAATCCATTCTTTAGTAATATTTTAGTGTAGTAAACATTTTACATACATATTCTATTCACCCTTATCATGACGACATTCATGATCAAGCTACTTTAGCTTATAAAGGCGAATCGTGAGTATAACATTACTTTCCAAAACCCTTTTGGATGATTAGGATGTCTAGCATCTCCAACCTTCGCAAATTCTCATCCAATATGAGAACATATATTATACTCTATCATATTTCAACCAAAACATTGTTTCAGATATCGTTATATCTGCCACACATGATGGTTTACGAAATAATTCTTTCGCTCCTAGATAAACTTGATGTTTAAATCAAGAATCATGGAGGCAAACATGATACTTAAGATACTAACCTGGAATTGTTACTCTCGATTTAATACCAATTATTAAATTTCACGGAGTAAATAGAATTTTGCTGAAAGTTTGCAATAGGACTTTAAACTTTAGATTGACACTCAACACAATACGATACCAGTCAGAAAGTATATATCCAGAATTCTATAGTTCTATTATCTCAATTACAACTATGCATAAGGTGGTGAACGAATGCCAATGACTACAACAAATTATGCAAATTCACTTTGATTTAATTTATGATAAATTGAGTTCTACTAATCCAAATTAGAAATGAACTCCCACTCAAAAACGACATCCCTCGTGTCTTTTTGGTGATTACATGAACCAAATCCACTACACCAAGTCCGATCATCACGTGAGTCGGTGTAGCTTCAAAGGCGAGCATCAAATGGGCATCATATCTACTATATGACTCATGCTTAACCTTTCGGTCCGTGTTCCGAGGCCATGTCTGTACATGCTAGGCTCGCCAAGTAAGAACCTTAGTATTCGCGTGTGTAACTGTCTTACACCCGAGATATGCTCGTGGATTCAAGTACACCCGATCATCACGTGATGTCTTGAAGCGACGAAACATTGTCGGTGCATACTTAAGGAAGAACACATTTTTATCTTGATATCTAAATGAGGGATCATCTTATTATGCTAATAAAACGCCAAACAAGCAATATAAGATGCTATCAAACATCACATGTTTATTAGTGGAATGATATGGTTCTCGCATATGATCTCTATCATGTGCACCGTGGTATGATCACTATCATATCTTTATGTGTAAATCCAAGGTCTATGGAGTTTACACGTTATGTATGTTGTAAGAGTATCATCTCATACTTCTACTTACAACATCACCATATCATATCACTATCCCAAAGAACAATCTAAACTAGACGCCTCTAATTTATCCATTGCAAATTTTACGTGGCTTAGGGCTTTCAAGATAGAACCGTTCTTACCTACGAACATGAACCACAACGAGGATAACCAAATTGTTGACAACTCGTTGCAAATTAGATATTGACTATAGTAGGAGAGCAGACACCGCTAGCCACTTATGCAAAACTAGTTGCATGTCAAGCGTGGAACAGTCTCATGTGCGAGGACATGTAAAGTTTGTCCGCCGCTTCATCCCACTATGCCACCAATATCCAAAGTACAACTAAGAAGCAATAAAATGATCATCATCGCCCACATACTCATATGTGTACTACCTGCAAAGCATCTACATAGATCCGGCTCGATACCCTTTGTAGGGTTCGCATAGAAAACAAAAATTTTCCTACGATGGGAACAACTATGTACCAAGATCTATCTACTAGATACAAACAACGGCGGATGTATATCCGTAGAGAACATACCCTTGAAGACCGACAAAGCTTAACGAGTCCAAACTCGTGGTTGATGTAGACGATCTCTTGCCGATCTCAAGATCGAGAGGAAGTCCTAGCGCCAAAAACAGCGCATCCGTGCTCGCACACACGCTCGAGGCACCGAGCAACCTCCGCCTCCTCGCTCCAGCGATGCAGTGGAAGCACAACTCTTTCTTGCCGAATAGCCACCGGGAACATGTATCTCGCTAGTCCGAGACCATGGGGGGTAAATTCTAGAGGGGGAGAGAGATCCTTCACGAGGAGGCGTGGTGTGAGAGGAGAGGGGGCCTTTATAGGGGAGAGGGGGCACCCAAGGGGCATGCGCCCAGCCATGGGGCTGCCCCACCTCTTCCACATTCATGTGGGTGGAGCTCCCACTCAAAATGAAAAGCCTCCACTCCCATTAAAAAGCCTCCACTCATAAATCCACTCACATGCATTAAATTTCCACCAAATTTAATGCAAGCTCTCATTTAAATAAAACTCTTTTATTTATTTATTCAGAATTTTGTTAATTACTTTAATTAACAAACATTCACATAAAACCCCTTGCTAGTATTCCATTTCACATGCGAACCAGTTTGCCAAGAATTTCAACCAAACAGTTTGTGTCTAGTGAAATAAATTCCTGCTTTCCTTTTCTTTTCGGCATGAAACTTTTGCTCCAATTGGATGTCGTGTCTCTTAAGTGTGTCACCCTACGGTTTGCGAATAATGTGGACATGATCGAGACCCTCTCGATCAATAATCGAGCGGGATCTGGAGACCCATCGACTCCACACATTCAACGATGACTTTCTTGTGATCGTCGGAACCTTTTACGCTAGTATCTTAATCCTTTTGTTTCGCGATATATTACATGTCCGAGATTCGATCATCGGTATCTCCATACCTAGTTTGATCTCGTTACCGACATGCACTCTTTTCTCGCTCCTGATATAACATTCTAGTGATCAAATCACTTGCTTGCAAGCTAATCAATGTGATATCACCGAGAGGGCCCAGAGCATATCTATCCGTCATCGGGATGAACAAATTCCACTCTCGATCCATGGGCCTCAACATAACACTTTAGTAGTTCTGAATCCATCTTTATAATCACCCTGTTACGGTGTGACGTTTGATGTTATCAAGAAACTCTTCCGGTGTTAGTGATTGACATGATCTCATGGTCTAAGGATTAGGATCACTTCGTAAGTTGTTATAGCATTATAAACTCAATGACTTTGATCGTAATGCTATACTTCGGATGAATGTTCCTCACACCATTACACTAATGTTGTGACCCCGTTATTAACAACATCCTATGTCCATGATCAGGAAACCTTGATCATCTTGTTAATCAACGAGCTAGTTTATGAGAGAGGCATAACTAGGAACTTCCTTTTGTTTATTAAACACACATGTATTAACGTTTCCGTATTAATACAATTATAGCATGTAAAATAAACATTTATCATAAATAGGAATACGATAATAACCACTTTATTATTGCCTCTCGGGCATATTCCCTTCAGTACAATACTTTGAAATCAGGTAATTATCAATGGGGGGCCCATATCTCCCCACCTGTGGTTAGCGCGCTCGATCTCGGAACAGGTGTCAAGAACTCGGGTCCTACGGGACACAAGTGGGCGGTCGGAAACCAAATCTTACCTATCACCCACCGATGCCTCTGCTTAATTCAATTTTAGTTGTTAAACAGGAATTAAAGTGAACAATAAGTAAACCATGATCATCTCCAACGTCAACATGCGGCAATTCTCCAACAAAGGTGGTACTTGACGACAAGCAAAACACTTGAGCAAGCGACTACGACACGCGGGTCCAACTATCTACCAAACAACAGGTAATAGGATGTGTCCAAGGCTATATATGGCTGCGAGGGATATCACGGGTACGAAATCTAGAGCAACGCAACACAGATAGCAATAGATCAACAGGAGGGAAGTAAATACTATAAAAGTAAGATAGGTAGAAAGGGGGAGATGCTCGCCTGAAAACATTGTCGAAGGGTTCATCCGAAGAACGGGGTGAAGCTCACATCAACTCAACGGCCTTATCCGCGAAGAAGCAAAACACTAGAAGACACACCGGATGCAATATTTAATACAACGGCAGAAGATCGGCATGATGCATGTATGATGTATGGCGTGGCAAGGTGCGATGCAATTAGGTCAAATTAAGCGGAACCGGGGTCCCGACAATTATTAGATGGTTCAAGTTGTCTAGCTACCCCGCAATTTAAATGTTGTTTCAACAAGGCAAGATAAGATACCGGTTCGCTACACAAGTTTAAATGAGGCCGATATGAGACTAGATTTGCCTGCATATGGGCCCCATATTTAATTATTAGGTGATTCGGCATAAGGCCCCCAAACCACATGATATGCATGCGTAAGACAATTTAATGTGCAACAAAATGATATGTTATAAAATAGGGTTCGAGGAAAAGGGTCACACATCGGAGGGGCTCGACGATCTCGGGTTCGGTTGGTCGGTCTCAGGTCCGTGGTCCGGTCTCGGGGTCCAAGGTTCGACGAGTCGTTCTCGGACTCGTGGTAGGTCTTGGCGTCGGGCGATCTTGCCGCACACGGGTCGATCTTGCCGTTGCGAGAGTCTTGTCGGGTCCACGCCATTGTGTCGGTCTTGTCGTCCGGGGAATTCCGATGTTCCGTGGGGAAGATCTTGGCGTTCCGGATCGGGGTTCTTGTCGCCTTTGAACCCGGGGACTTGGCGTCCACGGCCTTCGGTTCCGAGAAGAAGGACTGGTCGCATACGACATCATTGCCTCCGGTTTCCATGTTGGAGCACCCCGAGTGGCATCGCCTTGGAGATATTGAGGTTTCCTTCACTTGACGAGCTTGGCGTACCGATGGAGCAGTCTGGTATTTCAGGGCGCCGGTGGTTCATCGGGCCTATCGGGTTGGTGACGGTCTCGGTGAAACATCTTCGCCAAACGGATGGCGGCTTCCTGGAGGTCTTGACGGTGGGCAGCGTGGCGACGGCGGACGGAGCGACGACGGTGACCACGGTGACTGCGGCTGCAGTTCTCGTGGCAGAGACCTGCGGGCTCGGCGGTTGGCGAGCTCCTAGACCGGCTCCTCCTCGACACAGAGGCGGCGGCAGCGACACTAGGAGACCGGCGAGGTGATGTGGTCTTTGCGGGCTGTGGCTTCACCGCGCTGGGCTGCTGGCTTGCTAGCCGCCTTGCTCGGGGTGGAGCTTGCAGGTGGCGGGGCGGCGGGCCGAGGTGGTTGCGGACAGCAGCAGGTGGAAGCGGCGAGTGGTGAGGTTGCAGGCGCACGGCTGCAGCCGAGGAGGAGGCGCGGAGAGAGAGGAGGGAGCCGTGGTGGAGAGAAGCTGCGGGGCAGCAGGGGAGGAGGAAGATGCATGAGGGGCAGCAGCGTCTGAGGGGAGTGGAGGGAGGTGGGCCGGGGGAGGGCGGAGAGGGGGTGTGGGCAGGTGTGTGTGGCGTGGCGTGCGTGCGTTGTGTGCTTGGTGTGGGATGGTTGGGTGTATGTGGGGGTGGCTTAGCTTAGGTGGAGAGAGGGAGGGTAGGTGGCAGGTTTCTATAGGTTAGAGGGGGAGAGAGGGGGAGGTGGCAGCGTGGGATTGGGTGGGGTGAGGTGGCCAGGGGTGTGGGTAGGATAGCTGGGTAAGTTTAGGAATTATGGGTGGTCCATTTTGTATTTTCTGGGGTGGTCGTTCGGGTCATTTGGCCCGTTCGACTGCCCCGCTTAAAATAATTTAATATTTTTATTTGATCAAAACATGACCTTTGCAATCCAATGCAAGACAAAATAAAATAATCCGGACAAGCCCGGGTTTTGGGTTTTGAATAAAGACGGGGCGTTTTAGAAAACAAAACGGGCTTGCGAACATAGTTTTGGCAAACAATGCATGATGATGACGATGCGATGCACAAAATCAACGCGATTTTCTAGTAGTGGTTTTGCGGGATGCCACAATTCGACACCACTAACAAGGGATCTCGCCCTCGAGATCCGCCTCATGGTACCGGAAGGAAAGGTCGGCGAACTGCGTCTTCTCGCTTCGTGTAGATCCTCGCGACACCACTAACAAGAGGTCATTGTCCCTGTTCGTCAAGAGAGCACTCCGGATGAACAACGGACGAAGTTAAAGGTAAAGCCACCTCTAACTTCCATGGAAGGAGCAAAATTGCATCGATCCACCATTCAATGTACAGAAGCGAATGATAAGAGTAGTGGTATGGTCGCGACTCCATCCCGCACTCAAATCATTACCCTGTACACGAATAGACAGATTATGCAACCAACTCTCAAGATTCAGACTGAAGATCTCGACAAGCGAGGTTCGGAAACAAAGGAGTGATGCATACTATGCATCGGTTCTGGCGTAGAGGATGTCGTTGCGGCGGAAAACACCGGAAGGAGCAAACAAGGAACAAAGAATGGTACCACGGAAGACGGATTCCTCGGATAGCATGAAGACCGGATGTAGCAACACCGTTACCAAAAGAGGAAGCGGAACCCTGAAGGTACGACGGAAAACCCACCACGAGAAGTCCTGGACTCGAAGAAAAGATAAGAGAGTAGATTCAAAACACGCCGAGGTAAGAGGAGAATAGCAGAGGGGTAAGGAGTAAAATCAGACCTAATCAGAACTATCCAACCGATTTTTCAAAAATAGTTTTGACACTCTACTTCGGCCGTTAGCTAGGTTATCCTACAGTTGGACTTGTGGGTATCGAATCACGAGCTCGATACCACTCAGAACACCCTCAGAATCGGCCCTATGCAAATTTTAGCGAAGCTCGCCAAACCCGCATAGAAACGATTCGAAGGTGCCCACCAGGCACTTTCGTGCGGGTGGAAAGCAAAGTAATAACATTACACAACAGTCCTCGATGGGACCCACAGAACAGATATATATACAACAACGACTCAAAGAGTCAAGAATACAAATATAATGTGCAAAGATCCAAATCACCTTGAAAACGATGGGGCGTCCGACTACGGACAAGATGCAAATGGGGCTAAGAGCCCTGAAGAATAACCAATGTCCATAACCACCTGTGCCAAAGGAAGGGTAACCCGCTAACGGCGTCGATCTCAAAACACTTAAACAAAAGGGTGCCGACAAAGGGCAAAGGAAAAAGAAGGAGCGTCAAGATCGAGGCCAAGACACGGCGAGGCTAGAATTGGCGGTCCTCGCCTACATAGGTATGGTGGACTAAGCGGCGGCGCAGATGCACTAAACAACCTATAGAGACTCGATACAATGGCGGCTATCGAGAGAGGGTGAGAAAGACCTATTCGGATCCAACTCGAGACTACCATCAAACAAACCCATCTCCGGCGTTTCTCGAGACCAAACGAGGAAGTCAACCGAGGAACGCATACGGTTGGCGTTTACTTATTCGATTGTTCTTTGCACTTTACTAGTCGAGTTTAGATATTCGTCGATAAAGTAAGCAGTGGGCACTTTTAGTTAGTCATTCCGTTATAGTGGCAACACTTACTAGTCAGATACAATTATCATGAGATAACCCCAAAACCCGGCAGTTGTCGGTACTTTTACTTAGCCATTCCGTTGTAGTGAAGCGATTACTAGTCAAATCGAAACAAGTTAATTTAAAACAAGTAAACTTTAGTTATAGTTGTCTATGATCGACATCGTGCTCCAAGTCGTCCATAACCGCGGACACGGCTTCGAAAAGATTTAACCTGCAGGGTGCACCAAAGTATCCACAGCACTTCGACCCTTTTGCGGATCGTTAACATACACCCATCGGTATGTCGGCGGGGCCTAAGTCACGACGTTCCGCATACTAAAGCAAGTACATGGGGCCACCCCACCGAGTCGACACCCGAACGGAGTCGGCCGGTCTCAAACGGTCTCGTGGTTTGGTGTACGGCTGCACGACAGAAATCCCCAACGGGGATCGGCATCATGAATCGTGTCCCGATCCTAACAAGACAAGTGCGTTACCTCGCACAATCGTAAATAAAGCAATAAAACATGGCATAAGTACAGATAGTAAAACACCTCAAACTAGTTTGTGCCCCAAAGACAATACTTTGAAATCGGTAATTATCAATGGGGGCCCATATCTCCCCACGTGGTTAGCGCTACCGATCTCGGAGCAGTGTCAAGAACTCGGTCCCACGGGACACAAGTGGTGATCGGAAACCAAATCTTACCTATCACCCACGATGCCTCTTCTTAATTCAATTTTAGTTGTTAAACAGGAATTAAAGTGAACAATAAGTAAACCATGATCATCTCCAACGTCAACATGCGGCAATTCTCCAACAAAGGTGGTACTTGACGACAAGCAAAACACTTGAGCAAGCGACTACGACACGGTCCAACTATCTACCAAACAATGTAATAGGATGTGTCCAAGGCTATATATGGCTGCGAGGGATATCACGGTACGAAATCTAGAGCAACGCAACAGATAGCAATAGATCAACAGGAGGGAAGTAAATACTATAAAAGTAAGATAGGTAGAAAGGGGGAGATGCTCGCCTGAAAACATTGTCGAAGGGTTCATCCGAAGAACGGGGTGAAGCTCACATCAACTCAACGGCCTTATCCGCGAAGAAGCAAAACACTAGAAGACACACCGGATGCAATATTTAATACAACGGCAGAAGATCGGCATGATGCATGTATGATGTATGGCGTGGCAAGGTGCGATGCAATTAGGTCAAATTAAGCGAAACCGGGGTCCCGACAATTATTAGATGGTTCAAGTTGTCTAGCTACCCCGCAATTTAAATGTTGTTTCAACAAGGCAAGATAAGATACCGGTTCGCTACACAAGTTTAAATGAGGCCGATATGAGACTAGATTTGCCCGCATATGGGCCCCATATTTAATTATTAGGTGAATCGGCATAAGGCCCCCAAACCACAGATATGCATGCGAGTAAGACAATTTAATGTGCAACAAAATGATATGTTATAAAATAGGGTTCGAGGAAAAAGGGTCACACATCAGAGGGGGCTCGACGATCTCGGGTTCCGGGGTTCGGGGTCGGTCTCAGGGTCCAGGGTCCGGTCTCGGGGTCCAAGGTTCGACGGAGTCGTTCTCGGACTCAGGGGTAGGTCTTGGCGTCGGGCAGATCTTGCCGGGCACACGGGGTCGATCTTGCCGTTGCGAGAGTCTTGTCGGGTCCACGCCATTGTGTCGGTCTTGTCGTCCGGGGAATTCCGATGTTCCGTGGGGAAGATCTTGGCGTTCCGGATCGGGGTTCTTGTCGCCTTTGAACCCGGGGACTTGGCGTCCACGGCCTTCGGTTCCGAGAAGAAGGACTGGTCGCATCCGACATCATTGCCTCCGGTTTCCATGTTGGAGCACCCCGAGTGGCATCGCCTTGGAGATCTTGAGGTTTCCTTCACTTGACGAGCTTGGCGTACCGATGGAGCAGTCTGGTATTTCAGGGCGCCGGTGGTTCATCGGGCCTATCGGGTTGGTGACGGTCTCGGTGAAACATCTTCGCCAAACGGATGGCGGCTTCTGAGGTCTTGACGGTGGGCGTGGCGGCGACGGAGCGACGACGGTGACCACGGTGATCGCTGCAGTTCTCGTGGCAGACCTGCGGCTCGGCGGTTGCGAGCTCCTAGACCGCTCCTCCTCGACACAGCGGCGGCGAGCGACACTAGGAGACTCGGGCGAGGTGATGTGGTCTTTCTTGGCATTGCTGTGGCTTCATCGCATGGCTGGCTGGCTTGCTGCTGCCACTTTGCTCGAGGTGGAGCTTGCGGGGTGGCGGGGCCATGGCGAGGTGGTTGGCGGGCAGCAGGTGGAGCGGCCAGCGGGGGTCGGTGAGGTTGCGGCGCCTGGCGATGGCGGACGGCCGAAGCGGCTACGCTGGGCTGGTCGCTGGGATCTGGGAGAACAGCCGTGAGCTTGGGAGGCGAGGGCGGCTGCGGGCTGGTGACGCTGGGTGTTTGGGGGTTGGGGACGGCCCGGCGGCGGGGCGGTGGTCTGGCGAGGCAGCAGGCGAAGGGCGCTGTGTAAGGCTAGAGAGAGAGACGGCCTTGAGGCAGAGAGAGAGAGCGCAGTGGTTGCTTTGGGGCAGCTTGAGCGGGAAGGGGTGGCGAAGGCGGAGGAGCTAGCAGGAGGCGGTCTGCTCGGCGAGGGGAGGAGGGAACAGCGGAGAGAGGGGAGGGAGGAGCAGTGAGGAGAGAAGGCTGGGGCAGGGAGGAGGAAGAAGATGCAGGGGACAGCAGCGTCTGGGGTAGGTGGTGGGTCCGGTGGGGCCGGGGACAGGGCGCGGTGGGGGTGTGGGCAGGTGTGTGTGGCGTGGCGTGCGTGCGTTGTGTGCTTGGTGTGGGATGGTTGGGTGTATGTGGGGGTGGCTTAGCTTAGGTGGAGAGAGGGAGGGTAGGTGGCAGGTTTCTATAGGTTAGAGGGGGGGAGAGGGGGAGGTGGAAGCGTGGGATTGGGTGGGGTGAGGTGGCCAGGGGTGTGGGTAGGATAGCTGGGTAAGTTTAGGAATTATGGGTGGTCCGTTTTGTATTTTCTGGGGTGGTCGTTCGGGTCATTTGGCCCGTTCGACTGCCCCGCTTAAAATAATTTAATATTTTTATTTGATCAAAACATGACCTTTGCAATCCAATGCAAGACAAAATAAAATAATCCGGACAAGCCCGGGTTTTGGGTTTTGAATAAAGACGGGGCGTTTTAGAAAACAAAACGGGCTTGCGAACATAGTTTTGGCAAACAATGCATGATGATGACGATGCGATGCACAAAATCAACGCGATTTTCTAGTAGTGGTTTTGCGGGATGCCACAAATTGCATCGCACCTTGCCATGCCATGCATCATACATGCATCATGCCGACCTTTTGCCGTAGTATTAAATAGTGCATCCAGTGTTTCTTCTAGTGTTTTGATTCTTCGCGGATAAGGCCGTTGAGTTGATGCGAGTGTCGACCCGATCTTCGGTTGAACCTTCGGCAATGTTTTCAGGCGAGCATCTTCCCCTTTCTACCTATCTTACTTTTATAGTCTTTATTTCCCTCCTGTTGATCTATTGCTATCTATGTTACGATGCTCTAGTTTTCGTGATATCCTCAGCTGCAGCCTTATATTGCCTTGGACACATCCTATTACCTGTTGTTTGGTAGATAGTTGGACTTGCGCGTCGTAGTCGCTTGCTCAAGTGTTGTTGTGTGTTGTCAAGTGCCACAGTTGTTGGAGTAATGCCGCATGTTGATGTTGGAGATGATCATGGGTTCTACTAATCGCTCATTTTAATTCCTGTTTAACAACTAAAATTGAAGTAAGTAAGCAGAGGCATCGGTGGGTGATAGATAATATTTGGTTTCCGACCGCCCACTTGTGTCCCGTAGGACCCCGAGTACTTGATACATGTTCCTTGATTTATCACGCTATCCACATCCGGGAGGATTATGGGACCCCCCTGAGCCAGAGCTTGATTCATTCTTATTTCTTGGGGCCACAAACTAGTTTGAGGTTTTATTTACTATCCTGTACTTATGCCATGCTACTACTGTATTTACGATTGTGCGAGGATCACTGCATCGTTTAGGATCGGGACACGTTTTGTGTCGACAAGCCCAGTTTGGGTTCCCATCGTTCACACCGTCACCCAAACCTCGGGTCCGTCTGAGTCACTAACTTCTATGGTGTACTCAAGGGTGGCCCCAAATATTTCTGAATCCTGTGATTGCTTTTTCGTGAAGGCCTCGTTGGGTTTTGGTTTGGTTTTTCCGAGGTTGATCGAGTGTGTGTTGCTATTTGTGCACCCCGGCCGGGTAAAACTTTCTGAAAGCCGTGTCCGCGGTTATGGACGACTTGGAGCATAGTATCTCGATCATAGACAACTATAACTAAAGTAGTGCTATAAATCTGACTATATAATGACTAGTAATCAGCTTCACTATAATGGAATGGCTAAATAAAACTGCAAACAATTGCTTGTTTGGGTTGTTGCTTGCGACCATTGTATCTGACTAGTAAGTATTGCAACTATAACGGAATGGCTAAATAAAAGTACCAACAACTGCTGGGTTTTGGGTTATCTCATGCCAAATGTATTTGACTAGTAAGTGTCGCAACTATAACGGAATGGTTAACTAAAACTGCCCACTGCTTATCTTATCAGGATGACTATCTAAACCTGACTAGTAATTGCTGCAATGATAACTGAATAACTAAAACTGCCAACTGTGTGAGTTCCTCGGTTGACTTCCTCGATTGGTCTCGAGGGGGAAACACCAGGATGGGTTTGTTTGATGGTAGCTTCAGGTTGGATCCGAATAGGTCTTTCTTATCCCTCTCTGATAGCCGCCAGTTGTTTCGAGTCTCTATAGGTTGTTTAGTGCATGCTGCCGCTGCCGCTTCAGTCCACCATACCTATGTAGGCGAGGACCGCCGAATTCTAGACTCGCTGCATCGGCCTCAAGATCGACGCTCCTCTTTTTCCTTTGCCCTTTGTCGGCACCCCTTTTGTTTAAGCAGGTTTTGAGATCGACGTCGTTAGCAGGGTTACCCTTCCGGCTTGGCCTGGGCAGGGTTATGGACGCCATTGGTTATTCTTCAGGGCTCTTAGCCCCATTTGCATCTTGTCCGTAGTCGGACGCCCTATCATTTTCAAGGTGATTTGGATCTTTGTATATTATATCTGTATTCTTAACTCATGGAGTCGTGTTGTATATATATATCTGTTCTGTGGGTCCCATCGAGGACTGTTGTGTAATGTTATTACTTCGTTTTCCACCCGCACGAAAGTGCCTGGTGGGCACCTTTGAATCGTTTCTATGCGGGTTTGGCGGGAATCGCTAAAACTTGCATAGGGCCGATTCTGAGGGTGTTACACTCTCGCACATCATCTTTCAGTTCATATCTTTTCTAGCTAAATCAGTATGTTGGTGGAACTAACTAATTTCACATATTAGGGAGTGCCTCTACGGTGAGCTCCTCGAAGATGTCCGAGGATGAGGTCCTAAGACATCTTTGAGAAGCTCCGCCGTAGTGGTGTCCCTGGTCTCGCACACGATCTTCCTTGCAGTTGATAGTTCACAAGGAAGCCTATTTATAGATTAAGCAGCACAACATAGTGTCGACACTCATGACATAATGTCGACACTCACCCCTGTCAAAGTGTCGCCACCCATCGAAAGCAAGGTCGCCACTCAACGGCATAGTGTCCACTCACGACATATAGTGTCGTCGCCACTTTAGTCCCGATTGAGTGTCCTTTAGTCCCGATTGGAGACACCATTCGGGACTAAACGGCTCATGTCGCCCCAAATGCAAGAATTCCCTTTAGTCCCGGTTGGTGTGTCCAACTGGGACTAAAGATGTAGTAGAAAGTTTTTAAATCAGTGCTTGTTTGATGTATACGATGTATTCTTTTATTTTTAGACTAGTACTACTCTTAGCATCGTGATTTTGTTTGATGAACTTATAAAATGCAGATGAGACGACAATGGATGTACGCTGACCGAATCTCTGACGAGTTCATTAAAGGCGTGCGTTCTTTTCTCGTTGTGGCAGAGGAAAACAAGCGGAATGGTTTTATGTGTTGTCCATGTGGTGAGTGTCGGAATCAGAAGGAATACTCTTCCTCAAGAGTCCTTCATGGCTATTTGTTTCGGTCCGGTTTCATGTCTGGCTATAATTTTTCGACCAAGCACGGAGAAAGAGGGGTTATGATGGAAGACAACAAAGATGAAGAGAATGATGACAGCTATCCTATGTCCCTGAATACGGTGGTACTACAATGGAAGACAATAATGAAGAAGAAGCAGAAGAACGTGCATCATATGAGCCAGATGATGATCTTGGTCGGGCCATTGCTGATGCAAAGGGAGAATGTGATAGCGAAAGGGAGAGGTTGAAATTTGAGCAGATGTTAGAGGATCACAACAAATTGTTGTACCTGAATTGCGAAGATGGCCACAAAAAGCTAGGCAGCACACTGCAATTGTTGCAATGGAAGGCAGAGGTCCGTGTGCCTGACAAGGGATTTGAAAAGTTGTTGAAGATAATGAAGAAGTTGCTTACAAAGGATAACGAACTGCCCGTCAGTACTTATGAAGCAAAGAAGGTTGTCTGCCCTCTAGGATTAGAGGTACAGAAGATACATGCATGCATTAATGACTGCATCCTCTACCGCGGTGAGCAGTACGAGAATTTGGATGCATGCCCGGTGAAAGGGCATGTATGCCCCCATGTGTGGTTTTGGTAATTAATAACAATCTCTATGGACTAATGTGTAAATTGAGTTTCACTTGTAGGTTTGTCCATTGGCATCGCTTGGGCCATGTGTTGGTATCAAGGTTGGAAGATGAAGAAATGTCCAAGGGCTTTGTGCCCATTGGAATCATGAAGAAAGAAGGAGCTTGAAGGTCGATCAAGGCATGTGCAAAGAGTTGCATCGAGATGGATCAACCTCAAGTAAGGATGAAGAAGGACGAGCTCAAGATGCGCCATCTCTAGAAGATCTCATGCTTGAAGCTTGCCATCCTCGTGCTCATGGAATGATGAAGACAAGTTCAAAGAAGAGGTTTCCCCATGGAGTATGGGGGGCATTTTGCAAGTCTTCATCAATCAAGAGCAAGAGCAAACAAGAAAGGTGTTCCCACTATAGAAGAACAAGACGGTCTACATCAAGTTCAAGTGGGACGCTCAAGGAAAAGGTATGTTGATAGGGCTTCTCTTTTGTCGGTCTCGTGTTGTTAGTTGGGAGACCGGGTTTAGGATAGATAGCCGTACTATCAAGAGGGGCTCTCAAGCGGGTGTCTCGTTTGCATCGTTCGGAGAGAGCTCAAACCTTTGCATTCATATCATCATCTTTCTTGGTTATTATTTGGTTCTTGTCCATGAGAGGATCTAGAGCTTGTGGTCACCATCATAACAAGCTCTAGCTCATCATCTAAGGATTTCACTTGCATATCTTATTGCGGTTTTTGATCTTGCGAGTTTTCCGGCTCCACACCTTGGGGGATAGATCACATATATATTCATGATATTTTCTCCCAAGGTGATACCACACCTTGTTGGATTCTATTCGTCGTTATCTTTCCAACAAAATTGGTTTCATCCCGTTTGGAGTTCGGATGCAAAAGTTATTGCGTTTCTGGTTTTCTGGTTTCTGGAATTTCCCTGACCGGAAGTTCCGCTAGGGCATCTTTGCTACCGAAAGTTCCGGTGGAAGTTCCAGGTCTTCTTCCGCTCACGCTCAGTAACCTTCTGTTTTGAAGCGTTCTATTTGCCGGAACTTTGTCGGAACTTGCATCGGAAGTTCACCGGAACTTCCGGTCTGTTTTGACCGGAACTTCCGGTTGCGCTTCTGGAGCGGGCGTCAATGGTCTGATGACCGTTGGAGCCAGTGTCTTGAACTTCGCCAGAGCCGGAAGTTCCGGCCATGATTCGTTTTTTCAGTTTCTCGCTCCGCAGTTTTCGACCGATGGCTGGGTGCCACCGGAAGTTCCGGCCTTCCACCGGAAGTTCCGGCCAGGTGTCGCGAATGCCCATAACGGGCAGATCTGGGAGCCCTTTAAAAGGGGCTCCTCTTCCCCTTCGTGGGCACTAGCTTTTCTTCTTGGTTCTTGGCTTTCTCTCTCTCCTCCATTGTCAACCTTGAAGAAGCTTTCCCTCTCCCTTTCCCCTCCTATGATTCTTGCATCTTTTGAGGATTTGAGAGGAGATCTAGATCTACAATCACCCAAGTCAAATCCCTTCTTTGTGAAGGAATCATTGGGATCTAGATCTTGGAGAGTTTTGTGTTCTCCTCTTGTGTTCTTCCTCCCTTATTCCCCCAATAGCTTTTGTAGATTTGTTGGAATTTGGGAGAGAAGGACTTGCCCTTGCATTTGGTGCATAGGTTTGAGTTCTACTCTTGTGTTCTTCCTCCCTTATTCCCCCAATAGCTTTTGTAGCTTTGTTGGAATTTGGGGGAGAAGGACTTGCCTTTGCATTTGGTGCATAGGTTTGAGTTCTCCTCGGAGATTCGGCGAGTTCAAGCTTGTGAGCTTGTTTCTCTTGGGTTCCTTGGAACCCTAGACGGTTGTGTGGTTGGATTGTTGACCTTTTGTGGTCTTGTTGACCTTTTGTGGTCTTGTAGCCTTTTGTGGCGTTGTTGGCCTTTTGTGGCATTGTTGGCCTTTTGTGGCTTTGTTGTTGGGAGCCTCCAATTGAGTTGTGGAGTTAGCCCCAATCTTGTACGGTTCGGTGACCGCCCTCAAGCGTCCCATAGTGGAGCAAGTGCCCGCCTTTTGTGGTGCGCACTTGGGAGAATAGGGTGAGCCTTTTGTGGCGTCGGTGAGTTGCGTGCTTCCGCATCCGGGGTGAGGCCTTGTGTGGCGTTGGGTGTGCATCGAGCCACCACACCTTGAGGTGAGCCATTTGTGGCGTTCGGAGAGCATTGCGCCATCGCACCTCTCCAATGGAGATGTAGCTTCTTTGGAAGTGAACTTCGGGAAAGAAATCTTCGTCTCCGCGTACATCGGTTATCTCTCAACCGAACCCTTTACTTATGCACTTTACATTGTGATAGCCATCGTGCTTGAAGTATTTATACCTTGCTATCACCTTGTTGCTTGTATTGCTTAGCATAGGTTGTTGGTGCACCTAGGTGAACTTAGTGGCTAGGTTTTGTGCTCAATAAATTAAACGTTAGTTTTATTCCGCATTTACTTGAGCCTAAACCGTAATAATTTTAAAAAGCCTATTCACCCCCCCCTCTAGGCGACTTCCTTTATACTTTCACCCGGTATGCACTGCATTGCGGTATAAGATCCGACGAGATGACCCTGGTGATGTTGAGGGGGAGCGCCCGGGGAAGAGGGTTCCCGCCAAGGTTATGTGGTATGCTCCTATAATACCACGTCTGAAATGTTTGTTCAGAAACGAAGAGCATGCCAAATTGTTGCGATGACACAAAAAAGACCGTAAGAAAGACGAGATGTTGAGACACCCCGCTGATGGGCCGCAGTGGAAAAAATTGAGATAAAGTACCCGGACTTTGCAGGTGACGCGAGAAACTTATGGTTTGGTCTAAGTATGGATGGCATGAATCCCTTTGGGGAGTAGGGCTGCAGTCATAGCACATGCCTATGACTTTGTATATCTATAACCTTCCTCTTGGTTGTGCATGAAGTGGAAGTTCATTATGATGTCAGTGCTCATCCAAGGCCCGAAGCAACCCGGTAATGACGTTGATGTATACCTAAGGCCGTTAGTTGAAGAACTTTTACAACTGTGACACGAACAAGGTGTACGTGTGTGGGATGAGCACAAACGTGAGGAATTTAACCTACAAGAATTGTTGTTCATGTAGGGGTTCGTAGCATGGAAAACAAAAAATTTCTATCGCATACAAACAAACAAGCCAAGATCTATCTACTAGATTGTAGCAACGAGTCAATGGAATAGCTTACCCTCGAAGATTCCAAAGCGGTTAACGAGAGCAGATTCTCGTGGGTGATGTAGTCGTACTCTTTCCGATCTCAAGATCGTGTAGACGATCCTTCCGCTGGCGTTCGGCAGCGCTTCGTAGTCGGTCACACGTTCGGTACTGACGGCGAAGACCTTCCTCTCCTTGTTCCAAAGACGGAGGTTGTAGCACTCTCCTCGCGATTCGGCAAGACAACGGGCGTGGTACCTAAGTAGAGGGAGATCCATGCAGGCTTAAGCCGGAGCGAGTATGGTGGAGTATGAGAGAGAGCTATTAGTGGTCTAATATTTAGACACACCAATTAGAAGGCTCTAAACCGCAGGCTAGAGCAATTATAAGCTCTAAACCAAAACGGCTCTAAACCGGAGATTAGAGGATAGGAACTTGTGTGTCTAGAGGAGGAGGCCCTGCCCCTCCTTTTATAGGTGGGAGGGGCGGCCAAGGGGAGGGGAGTCCCTCCCCAAGTCGGCCTTGGTTGGTGCGCCGTCTTGGAGGGACTCCTCCCCCAAGTCGGTTCCAACCACCTCTTTCTTGTTTCCCACAGTTTCCTGTTTCCCATAGTTTCGCTTTCCACAGTTTCTGTTTTAGCTGTTTGACTTTCAAACTGGCTTGACTTTTCAGTTTTAGAACAGCAAGAACACTTAGTACATGATGCAATCATTCAATATGTAATGACACATTCATGTACCCTCCTCCCGAGTCTTGGACAATCCGGCACCTTCTAGAACATTCCCGATGAAAACACCGGAATCATTCCCGAACTCCGAAACGGGACTTTCCTTATATGAATCTTATTCTCCGGACCATTCTGGATCACCTCGTGATATCTCGGATCCCATCCGAGACTCCGAACAACATTCGGTCTCTTTCTCATAATACCATAACTACTCAAAACAACGTCGAATCCTTAAGTGTGTCTCCCTACGGTTCGTGAATTATGCGGACATGACCGAGACACTTCTCCGAACAATAACCAATAGAGGAATCTGGAAATTCATATGGCTCCCACATATTTCTACGATTACTTTGCGATCGAATGAACCACTTACATACGATACCAATTTCCCTTTGTCTCACGATAGTTTACTTATCCGAGGTTATGATCGTCGGTATCTCTGCATACCTAGTTCAACCTCGTTACCGATAAGTACTCTTTTCTCGTTCCCGTGATATGTGATCCCTTGTGAGCCAGTCACATGCTTGCAAGCTAATTGGATGACATTCCACCAAGAGGGCCCAGAGTATATCTGTTGGGCCACGCAGAGATAAAACAAAAACTTTTCCTCTAACGTGGTGATCCCAAGACCTAGCTGAGGTAGAAGGCCACGAGGTTTACCACTAGACGTGCGGTTGCGGATTACTGATGAAGCGCGTCAGTTGATGCAGTGCAGTCCTCACGATCCGATCGTCCTGGTGCGATCGTCAGACACCTCTTTGGTATCCACATCGCATAAGGAGGAGCACCGCGGAAATCGCTAGGTTCGTTCTGGCGGCCGGATCGTGGAGCTAGGGTTTCCAACACATGGAATGACCTAACCGAACAACGATTAACCTTTCAGGTTACCGTGCTCCACTATATATAGGGAGTGAACGTGGGCTCTTTCGCGACCCATTCACTAAAGCCCATATAAAACTAGTCACCGTGAGTCCAACTCACTAACTCAGTCCTAATCCGGTTTAGGTCCAACCCACCAGATTCTGATTCGGATCCAATCCGAACTTGCTCCCTCTTAAGTGTGTGACCCCGCAGGCTCATGGTTACTTGGACACGATTAGAGTCCAACTCACAATCGATCAATCGGCATCGGCTCCTAGCAGAACATATCGATTCCCAAGTACCAAAGAGTCATGACGACTTGCCTTTCCAATGCGACTTACGTCTGAGTCCCTTTTGCCTCACGATATACCTTGTCAGACTATAGGCGAATATATGTCATCCCTTAAATAGTCCAACTCTCTTCTCGATCCGAGATAAGTGATTCACCCGACTAACTCTTAGTCGATCGCCTCGGTTAACACTTAACCGAGTCGCATGGCCATGCTTTCAAATCATATCTCACGAGAGGGCCAGAGAATATCTCTCCGAGTGGAGGGCAAAATCCCATCTTGGTTATTCACATCACGCAGCTTGATTCTCACGACTCGAACTCGCCTTTATAATCGCCCGATTCACGGATCAGCGTTGTGAGAACCTAAGTCGGTGATCCTCAACTCGCCTATGCAACAACCTCAGTCTAAGGATTACATTGATTGAGATATACAAATGACAGCTTAGTTCGTTGTACCTCAATATGGGTCAATCCGACTCGCTAAACTCTTTAGCCTAGTCTGTAAGTTGGAATAGCATCTCCATGCCCATGACAAGTGGAACCGAGTCATCAAGCCAACTTTCACATTGGTCTAAGTGTGTCCAAAGACAACCTCAATGACCAAGGATATTTAGTACAAACAACATGAATGCATAGTTCCACAACTGAATCACATATTCAATGATACACATCAGATGTTTATACAAGGACTACTTAATAACTTTATGAATACAATGGGAAATATCATCATACATGATTGCCTCTAGGGCATATTCCCAACAATATCTATCCGTCATATGGATGGACAAATCCCACTCTTGATCCATGTGTTTCAACCAATACTTTCCGAACACTCAATGCCACCTTTATGGCCACCCAGTTACGGTGTGGTGTTTGATGTCATCAAAGCATCCATCCAGTAAAGGTGATATGCATGATCTCATGGTCGAAGGAATTAGGTTACTATGTATCAGAAAGCATATAGCAATTGAACTATTGAAATGACTTGATCTTTATGCTACGCTTGCCTATAGGAGTATGTCCATCACATCATTCTCCTAATGATATGACCCTGTTGTTAATAACATCTCTATGTTCATGATCAGGAAACCATGATCATATATTAACCAACAAGCTAGTTTAACAAGAGGCTTTACCAGGGACTCTTATTTTAGTTTACAAATCACACAAGTATTAATGTTTCCGGTTAATACAATTATAGCATGGTATGTAAACATTTATCACAAGTGTGAAGATATGATAATAACCACTTTATTATTGCCTCTTGGGCATATCTCCAACAGTCTCCCACTTGCACTAGAGTCAATAATCTAGTTTCAAACCTTTGTGTATTCAACACCTATGACTTTCCGGTGTTGTATGTACACGATTGCTAGTGGTCAACTGATCTCCGGATCTGACACTTCCAGGTCCGTGTGTAATTGCATGTCTTTGCGTCTCTACGCATCACTCATTCTCTAATGAGATGGCTTTGTATAAATTTGGTCTTTCGGTGTGACCTTTAGCTCTTTGGGGTTAAAACATGTTGATAATATTGTCGCACAATATATCTTCATAGTTTTATCCCACTGTGAACTACACCTAGTTTGATAACAAACTACTTGACACAAATGCCTCTTTGTCGCTAAAATAGCAGTCATATACTTAGCCTTTTGTTGTAGTATCTGTCACAATGTCTTTAACTTTGGAACTCATCCAAATCCATTATGGAACTCACTTTCCATTATATTGTGCCACCTTTAGTTTAGATTGAGATAAACTTAATTTGTACTTTGTGACAAAGCTAGTATCAATGTAGTACTTTTACAATGAACTAACCATCTATTTGTCACTTCTACAAATATTATACTATTAGTTCTTCCAAAAGATCATAAGAATATCCTTACTATTGTCCAATGATCATCTTACGAATCATTCTGGTATATGCTCACAACATTTAGAGCATAGGACATATCTGGATTTGTACATATCACAGTATGATTGATATAAATACTCTTTGTGCTTTCATACATCAAGTATCAATCTATACTTTATTATTTGTTTCACTTTACCAAATGTCAATACACTTGAATATATCATCAACATTGAACTCATTCAATCCTTTTTGTGCGACAAGAACCTCTCTTGTAGTTTCTATATTGAACTCATTCAATATCTTGTCTATGTACTTCTGGCACAACCATATTAGCGTCTATTGATGCCAAATATTTGGGTTTTACCTAAGTCTTTCATCGGGATGAAATTCTTTAATATGTGTTAATATAAGATACATCATTTCCAATCAACAATATGTCTTCCACATAATGTATTAGAAACATGTCTTAGCGCTCCCACTTAATTTCTTGCAAATGCAAGCATCTCCATCGTCTCTGATGAACTTTTAAACTCCTTTAACAGTTTCATCACAGTGAAGATTCCAACTCCGCGATGCTCACTTTAACCATTGAAGTTTGCATATGCTTTTAGCATCCTTTTGAATTAACAAAACCCTATGGACCGTGTTATGCACATGTCCTAGGTAACGATTCTATTAGAAGAACTTGTTTTGTTTATTCAACTACCATATAACAAATTATATGTAGTGGTTGCTACATTAATCCGTCTAGACTAAATATCACTATGAAAGATCAAATCTTGTCATAGTCAACCTTTGAACATTTTGTGAACTCTTTCCCAACATGTCGACTATTTCATAGATGCGAAACATCCATGTCTATTTCTTTATAGATCCAAACACAACTGTAAGGTCTTACACCTTTCTCGAGGGTCCTTCAAGTTCAAAACTTGATTTCACGTGTATGGAACTATCAAGGATTTTATGGCTTCATGCCATTTTACGGAGTCAGGGTCCATCATCGCTTCTTTGCATGTAGTCGGTTCATTATTCTCAAATAATGATTCAACCCTCAAATCTTGGTATTTGATTGTTTACTCGACCTACTTGGTTCAATAGAAACTTTGACCTTCGTAACCACAACCTTTGAGGCACGTGAGCCATGAGCATTGTTGTCGCCTCGGAACACTTTTCAAGCGTTAACTTTGCACATATAGCTAAGGTTCCTTTAACCTTATCAACGTTCTATTGTCCTCCCACTTATCTTTTCACGAAAAATTCCTTCTCAAAGAAACTTGACGTTCTAAGCGACAAACACTTTTGTCTCCAGTGTTTTATGGAGGAATACTTAACAGTTATTCGAAATAACATACAAAGACAGGTTCATCCGACTTTGGTTGCAAACATCCTTTTTATGCATAGCATGCTAATGTTTAAGAAAGGACAACTTGGGTTTTATCCCAAACCATAACCTTATATGGTGTCGTTTCAGCGGATTATGATGGAGCTCTTTTCAGTGTAAAACGGTAATCTCTAAAGCTTTTAATCTTTAAAATACAATGGCAGTTTTATGAATTATACCTTCGATCTTACCATGTCAAACAAGGTTTAATTACATATCTCGAACGCTCCATACTCTTATGGTGTTTCGGGAAAATGCAAATCCACGGAACGATTCCTTAAATCTTAGGTATTATGCTAAACTTGTAACTCAAATATCTTCCTTTATGATCTTATCATAAACTATTTATATTCTTGTTACAATGATTTTGCACTTCATCTTGAAAGTCTTTGAACTTTTCAAATATTTCACACTTCATCCTTATTAAGTAAATATTCATATATTCACTCAAATTTTCGGAGAAAGCATATGAAGTTGAAATCCATCACTCTTGACTACACATAATGGATTTCGTACAACAATATGTACAAGTTCCAATAAGCTAGTCATTCGTTCCCTTTTGGCCTATGAACGAAGTTTTAATTATCTCTAGGAAAGTTTCACAAGTGTCATTTGATCAAAAATCAAAAGACTCCAAAATTCCATCCACATGGAGTTTCTTCATGTTTTCTTTCCAGTATAATTTAAACGGCGATGTCACTTCCTAAGTGATCTTTCAATCAATTTGTCTTTCGACATCTTTAGCACTAGTTTTATGGATGTGATGTCTCCAACGAGATTTGCGAATCCATATTTTATGGATTACGGCAATTATTTAAACAACCCTTTTGTTCTCATAATACCTGATAAAACAAATCTTTGAAGGCAAGCTTTGATGTTTAACGAGCAACACAATAACCCTTTATTTGTTCTCGATAAACATCATCACATATTCTTTTGCCAGTTACTTAGGCCATTGTAGTTCATGAATTGTGTTGTTTCGTATGACGATTCATACCAACAAATTCAGTATCAAATACTTAGAAACCACATTGTTTAATAAGCAAAGAATATAGCCATAACCCGTATATCATCTATATATTCAAACTGAACAATTCTAGTCTTTTCTTTTCTGCCATATACTTATGAGATTTTCTTTCAATATTTCCTTTTCTGTTTGAAAGAATCTATCAACATCAATAGTGGAGTCATACATATGACATATAGTCCAAAGCGTGTATAGTTAAATACCAATGTCTTTGGACTTGCACTTTGAAATAGATCACCATCATCAAATGTTTGGTGTTCTTTCAAATCCCTTTCTATAGTAATCTCTTGGTGTAGTAAATATTTTACCTACATCAAATATTCACCCTTATCATGGAATTATCCATGATCAAGCTACTTTTAGCTTGTAACGGTGAATCATGAGTATAATGTTGCTTTCCAAAAACTTTTTTTGGAGGATTAGGACAACAAGTGTCTCCAACCTTTTTGCAAATTCTCATCAAAATATGAGAACATAAACTTTGCCATATTATACTCTATCATGTTGTAACCAAAACTTCGTTTCAGATATCATAATATCTTCCACACATCATGGTTTCTGAAACAACTCTTTCAGATCCTAGATAACCTTGATATTAAGAGAATCCTTTGAATATCAAGAATCATGGAGACAAACATGATACTTATATACTAACACTTGGAATTGTTACTCTTGATTTAATACTAATTATTAAACTTCATGGAGTAACCGGAACTTACTGAAAGTTTGCAACAGGACTTTTAAACTTTACATTAACAGTTCAAAACAATACGATACCAGTTCGTAAAGTAACTAACCAGAATTCTATAGTTCTATCATCTCAATTATAACTAAGCGCAAGGTGGTAAACGGATGCCAATGACTACAACAACTATGCAAATTCACTTTGATTTAGTTTATGATAAATTGAGTTCTAATTAATAATTAAATTAATCTAGGTGAACTCCCACTCAAAACAATATCCCTCACATTGTTTTAGTGATCACACGAACCAAATCCACCACATCAAAACCGATCATCACAAGAGTTGATATAGTTTCAATGGCGAACAATCAACATGTTCATCATATCTACTATATGATTCATGCTTTACCTTTCGGTGATCCGTGTTCCGAGACCATGTCTGTACATGATAGGCTCGTCAAGATCAAACCTTAGTTTCGGCATGAGCAAATCTGGCTTGCTCACGTTGTATACACTTGCAGAATCTAACACACCCGATCATCACGTGGTGCTTCGAAACAACAAGCTTTAGCAACGGTGCTAACTAAGGGTGAACACTTTATGACTTGAAATTCATGTGCATGAGGGATCATCTTATAATGCTACCGTCGTCTACTAAGCAATACAAGATGCATAAAGTATTAACATCACATGCAATTCATAATATGTGATATGATATGGCCTTTCTTCTTTGTGCTTCCGATCACCATCTTCTAGCACGAACATGATCTCCATCATCACCGACATTGCATCAAGGTCAATGATGCTTCTCCATGGTTGTCGTCCACCGGCTTCAACTATTACAACTACTTTGAATAGACACGCGGGTCTTAACAGAAATTAAAGACAACCATATTTCGCCGGTTGCCAACTTACAATAAGGAACATTGCATACATCATATATAATCACAATCATGGCCATATCACATCACTGCACACCCCTGCAAAACAAAGTTAGACGCCTCTACTTTCTTTGCATGTTTTACGTGGTTTGGGGCTGTTAATAAGTGTCGTTCTAACTTACGAACAAGAACCACAACATTGATACTAGTATTGTTAATCACCCGTTGTAAATTGGATCTTAACTATGCTAGGAGAAACAGGCACCCGCAAAGCCACTTATACAATACAAGTTGCATGCCAAGCGTGGAGCAAGTCTCATGAACGATGTCATGTAAGGTTAGCCCGGGCCGCTTCATCCCAACATACCGCAAGATGCAAAGTACACAAGAAGCAATCGACAATAAAAGCATCAACGCCCACAATGACCATTGTGTTCTACTCGTGCAACAGATCTACATATAGACACGACTGACATACCTTTGTAGGGGTTCAGAGCATGGAAAACAAAAATTTCTATCGCATACAAACAAACAAGCCAAGATCTATCTACTAGATTGTAGCAACGAGTCAATGGAATAACTTACCTCAAGATTCCAAAGGTTAACGAGAGTAGATTCTCGTGGGTGATGTAGTCGCATTCTTCCGATCTCAAGATCTTGTAGACGATCCTTCCGCGCTGCTCCGCAGCGCTTCGTAGTCGGTCACATCGCTCGTACTGACGAAGACCTTCATCTCCTTGTTCCAAAGAAAATGGAGGTTGTAGCACTCTCCTCGCGATTCCGGCATCACAATGGCGTGGTACCGGAAGTAGAGGGGAGATCCCGCAGGGCTTCTCCTTAAGCCGGAGCGAGTATGGTGGAGTATGAGAGAGAGCTATTAGTGGTCTAATATTTAGACACACCAATTAGAAGGCTCTAAACCGCAGGCTAGATCAATTAGAAGCTCTAAACCAAAAGGCTCTAAACCGGAGATTAGAGGATAGGAACTTGTGTGTCTAGAGGAGGAGGCCCTGCCCCTCCTTTTATAGGTGGGAGGGGCGGCCAAGGGGAGGGGAGTCCCTCCCCAAGTCGGACTTGGTTGGCGCGCCGGCTTGGAGGTACTCCTCCCCCAAGTCGGTTCCAACCACCTCTTGCTTGTTTCCCACAGCTTCTGCTTCCCAGCTCTGCTTTAGTTTGACTTTCAAACCGGCTTTGACTTTTCAGTTTTGGAACAAGAACACTTAGTACATGATGCAATCATTCAATATGTAATGACACATTCATGTACCTCCTCCTCCGAGTGCGGACAATCCGAACCTTCTAGAACATTCCCGATGAAAACACCTAATCATTCCCGAACTCAAACGGGACTTTCCTTATATGAATCTTATTCTCCTGACCATTCGGATCACCTCGTGATATCCCGGATCCCATCCGAGACTCAACAACATTCGGTCTCTTTCTCATAATACCATAACTACTCAAAACAACGTCGAATCCTTAAGTGTGTCTCCCTACGGTTCGTGAATTATGCGACATGATCGAGACACTTCTCCGAACAATAACCAATAGAGGAATCTGGAAATTCATATGGCTCCCAGATATTTCTACGATTACTTTGCGATCGAATGAACCACTTACATACGATACCAATTTCCCTTTGTCTCACGATAGTTTACTTATCCGAGGTTATGATCGTCGATCTCCGCATACCTAGTTCAACCTCGTTACCGATAAGTACTCTTTTCTCGCTCCCGTGATATGTGATCCCTTGTGAGCCAGTCACATGCTTGCAAGCTAATTGGATGACATTCCACCGAGAGGGCCCAGAGTATATCTATCCGTCATATGGATGGGCAAATCCCACTCTTGATCCATGTGTTTCAACCAATACTTTCCAACACTCAATGCCACCTTTATGGCCACCCGCCACGGTGTGGTGTTTGATGTCATCAAAGCATCCATCCGAAAGGTGATATGCATGATCTCATGGTCGAAGGAATTATGTTACTATGTATCGTAAAGCATATAGCAATTGAACTATTGAAATGACTTGATCTTTATGCTACGCTTGTCTATAGGAGTATGTCCATCACATCATTCTCCTAATGATATGACCCTGTTGTTAATAACATCTCTATGTTCATGATCAGGAAACCATGATCATATATTAACCAACAAGCTAGTTTAACAAGAGGCTTTACCAGGGACTCTTATTTTAGTTTACAAATCACACAAGTATTAATGTTTCCGGTTAATACAATTATAGCATGGTATGTAAACATTTATCACAAGTGTGAAGATATGATAATAACCACTTTATTATTGCCTCTTGGGCATATCTCCAACAGTTCATAACCATCAATGATTGGCCTGCTCTTAGTAACATTTCAGGACAGACAAATAAGGGATATAATGCATGCACACACTGTTTAGATGACACTAAAAGTATTTATTTGGATAAGTGCAAGAAGAATGTGTACCTAGGGAATCATCATTTTTGTTTTCTTCCGCCCACGCATTCCCTAAGAAGGAAACACAAGCATTTTAATGGTGAAGCAGATCACCGGAGTAAGCCTGTCCGTCGTACCGGTGATGCTGTATTTGATATGGTGGAGGATTTAAAAGTAATCTTTGGAAAGGGTCCTAGCGGACAGTCCGTTCCGAAGGACGCTGGCGGACATGCACCAATGTGGAAGAAGAAATCTATATTTTGGGAGCTACCCTATTGGAAAGTCTTAGAGGTCCGCTCTGCAATCGACGTGATGCACCTGATGAAGAATGTTTGCGTGATACTGCTAGGCTTCTTGGGCGTGTATGGAAAGAATAAAGATACACCAGAAGCACGGCAGGACCAACAACATATGGAAGACCGAGAAGGCAGGCATCCAGAGCTGTTTCAAGGTAATGCCAGCTACGCTCTTACCAAGGAAGAGAAAGAAATCTTTTTTGAATGTCTGAGTAGTATCAAGGTCCCTTCTGGCTTCTCGTCCAATATAAAGGGAATAATAAATATGGCAGAGAAAAAATTTCAGAATCTGAAGTCTCATGACTACCACGTGCTTATGACGCAGTTGCTTCCGGTTGCTTTGAGGGGGCTTCTGCCGAAAAATGTTAGAGTACCCATTGTGAAGCTATGTTAGTTCCTCAATGCAATTTCTCAGAAGGTAATCTATCCAGAAAGTCTACCATGGTTACAGAAAGATGTGGTCCAGTGTCTTGTCAGCTTTGAGTTGGTGTTCCCACCATCCTTCTTCAACATAATGACGCACCTTCTAGTTCACCTAGTCGAAGAGATTACTATTCTCGGTCCTGTATTTCTACACAATATGTTTCCCTTTGAGAGATTCATGGGAGTCTTAAAGAAATATGTCCATAACCGTGCGAGGCCAGAAGGGAGCATCTCCAAGGGATATGGAACAAGGAGGTCATTGAGTTTTGTGTTGAATTTATTCCTGACCTTAAGCCGATCGGTGTACCTGAATCACGGCATGAAGGGAGACTTAGTGGAAAAGGCACGCTAGGAAAGAAAGCAAAGATATGTATGGACGGACATTCTTTCACTAAAGCACACTATACAATTATGCAAAGTTCCACCTTGGTGGCTCCGTATATCAAGGTACACAAGAATATTGTATGCTCGAACTACCCGGGGCAGTCTGACAGGTTGATTAGAGATGAACACATAAAGACTTTTGGCGGTTGGTTGCAGACACATCTAATGCTGATGGACAATAATGCACTGGTGATAGATAATACAGCCGGTGCAACGATGGTTCGCTACCCCGTGGATGAAGTCAAGGCAAGGACATCTTGGCAGGTCGTCGAGTGGGCTTTCCGTCGGGCTGGACCAGGTAGGCCAACATCGGGTACCCGTAGGGCATATCCATGTCACTCACCCCTCACCCCCATCTTCGACAGTCTAGGCGTGGCCGCCACCACCGACGAAGACGACGGCAGCATCCTTGGGAGGTAGATCAAGCGGCGACTCACTAGGGTGGGAGAGAGGCCTCCGGAGTCGCCCCGCGCAAGGCAACCCTGGAGGTAGGGGAAGGGAGGCGATGGGCTGGCGGTGTGCATACATATTAGCCACCAAAGTGGCACCTTTGCTTCTCTAACACCTAGAAAACCATGGACGATCTGCATTGTTCTTCCACCATTCTCACCTGCCCGAAGGCGATTTGGGTGAGCCTTGTTTTTGCGAGATCTAAAGCGGAAAACTCTTTAGAGAGATCTTGCTCCAATCGATCTTCCAAGTCAATTTTGGTCTTTGAGAATACATTTCGGGGGAATCTGAAGGCATGATACCTTAAGTCGGGGGCTTATTTTCTTCATTTGCACATGAATTTGGGTGACATAATACGACCGAGAAATAATTTAATTCTGGGTCAATGGAGAACAGCCTTTGTCTTTTTCCTAAGTTAGCAATTATCAAGATGATAAGAGTCGATTGCAGCCATTATCAAGATGATAAATCCATGTCGGAATCGCGCAAGTCGCTGCACGACCGACCGCGAGGCGAAGGCGACGCCGGTCTCTCTGTCCGTCCTTCGTGAGAACGTCGGCAGATAGCCGCTCATGCAGAAGTTTCTTCCGTCCCATCTCATCAAGTCATCATCCCCCTGATAACACGCCAGCATACAGTACTAGCCACTGGGAGGTATCGCAAACAGAGAGGCCACGCTCCTCGATCCCGAATTCATTCATCACTGGATAAACAGCCAGCTGAGCCGACAACCAAAGTTGCAGCGCGGAGAGCGAGACGACTGAGTTGGACACTTTGTCCCGTGACCGTGGTTTGTTCGTGAAAGGGAGAGGAGTGGTTACGGAATTGAGATGGTGACAGCCCAATCACCTCAATCATCAGCTACATACGCCTGTCTATCTGATTACCCTGTTGTCGATCTTCCTCCTTATCCACACAACTCGAGGTTAGGAATCGTTGGAATTTGGTGAGTATCGGTCTATTGGTCTAGACAAATTTTGAAATCCTCTTTGCACTATTTATACAGAAGCATATGGATAAAGTTTAGTCTTATAAAGTTTAGTCTCATTTAGGAATTGTTGGAAATTTGGTGAGTATTAGACTATTGGTTTAGACAAATTCTGAATTTCTTTTTGCCTCATTTATATATATGAGCATATGACTGTGTTAGTAGAGCTAAAGTTTAGTCTTACATTTCTAGTTAAATGAGAGTTGCATACTATCCTGTTCTACGACTTAGTAAGGTGTAAGAAAAGGGACAACTCTCGCGTATTCCTCCTCTCACGTTGTCCGCCTCGCCACGACGCGACACGCGAGTTTATGGCATTAAGTTTATATTTGTATATATTTTTGCTGTTCAGAAAAATTATTTTTCTGTATCATGGGCTATGTCTCACGACCTCCTCGGTCTATACTATATAAACGTATACGCTAAACCTAATCGGTATCTACGACACACACACACCTATTTCTAGAAACTTGAGCCTTCGCTTTCGTCTTTTCTATCTTGGCTTGCGGCGTGCACCACAGATCAGGATAGTAGGACTCTGGAACCCTACCTTCTCTTGAACTTGTACGGATAAGATGCGATCAGGTTTTTTTTTGGGAGGGGGGCGCTCCTGCGTAACTATTGACAACCACGACGTTGGTCGACTACAAGTTTTTCAACGACGACTACTTCCCGTACGTAAGCAACCTCTTCGCAAACCTCAACATGAATGACAACATCAACGATGATGCTACTGCTGAGGCCGCGCCGTACGTGCTCCTGAGCTTTCTCTTTTAAAGTTTACTAGAGTTTTTAGTTCTATCGTTTGGAGTAGATGCGATCGGTTTATCCTGTTTAGATACAATCTATTCATCTACTTTGTTAATTGCATGATTAGCTTAATTGTTGTTTCTATGATCATGCTATATATTCAGATTAAAACCATGTGAATTATTGTTTATATTTTCAACGGGAATTACCTACTGTTCTTCTGCGATTCGACGTGGAAGAACGACGAAAGTAGGAATGATAATTCGTCACGTTATGACGACACCGTTTTTTTCTTTGCCGACTTGTTTCCATGGAGTAGCAACATTTTGTGGCAACGAGAACATCGTGGTACGAAAGAATTTTCCGTGCACAAGTGGAGTTTGTCCCTTTTTGACCGTAGAACCGATGCAGTGTTCGAGCGCTCGGTCCACGGCCGTCCGATCCAGAGCCAACCGCGCGGATCCGACGGCCAGGGACGACCCCGACGGTTCGACGACTCCTATTTCTCCATCGGCTGCGCTGCTCGTCGGGAATAACTCCTCCCCAGTCCCCACCTACCGCCAAGCAGAAGCGCACGAGCGCACGAGGACGGACAGGGGGAGTCGGCAGCAGCACACAGCATCAAGGGAAGGGGACTCCGTCTGAATGGCCCGCGACGGCGCGGCGGAGCGGCGGCGGGTGGCGCTGCGCGTGCTCCTCGCGCACGGCGAGGGCTCGTCCTCCTCCTCTCCGCCGCTTCCGCGGCCGGGGGAGGCGCGGAGCAGCAAGCAGGGCCTCGCGTCGGCCTTGCGCGGCCTCGGGTGCACATCGGCCGCCGCGTCGCTGGTCCACGCGCCCGTCGCCGCCTCGACGGTGGAGGCCGTGCGCCCCCTGCCCTCCGCGGAGGAGGAGGAGGAGGAGTGGCGCGGGAGCCGGCGGCGGCGGAGGAAGGAGAGGAGGCACGCGAGGGGCGTGGGTGCCGGCCATGCGACGGGCGGAGGGGTCGCCGGGGACGTGTGGTGCACGTGCACGCCGGGGATACCTTTCGCCGCCGAGGCGTCGTCGGTGGACTGCGTCGTGGCGCGGCACCAGCCGGTGGGCGCGGGGCGCCGTGGGGAGGCGGAGAGGCGACACAGGGAGGTACTGGTTACCCTGCCTGTTCTTGTGTATGGTGGATTTCCAGTTGACTAGTTGTCTAGTTTCCGTCTCTCCGTGCTGAAATTTCGAACTGATTAACTGGGATTTTGTGTGCCTGTACTTTGTCGAAATTTAGTCGTGCTCTTCAGAAATTTGCAGTAGTTTCCTTCAGAAATCCAACTAAAATTCTGTACCGTGTTCTGTCGAATTGACCCGTGATGTCTCCTTGCCAGAGGGCTGCCGATCACCGGGCTCGCAGGGTGACCATGCGGGAGCACATATCGTCGTCGTTCATGGACTCGCCTCCACGCTTCCACATGCCGTTCCATGACGCCGACCTCCTGCATTCATCCCGCCACCGCCATATCACTCCATTCGGCCACTCCCACGCCAGGACCGAGGAAGAGGTACACTACATCATCTGCTCTGTTCCACACTTCCATTCCATGCATTATTACTTTTGGTATGAACCTTGCAGACAAAATTACAGTACTACTGTCTATAGTTGACATTACTGTCGGTACATGATCTAGGTTGGTCCTCCAAAAGAATAACTCTGATTGGTAGTAGCCTTCATACGTAATTCAGGGGTCCATGCTGATTTGGCATATTTGTTTGGTTGTTCGCGTGTCCACATACTCACATGCTGGTACACCATCCTCTTAAGATGTGGAGCTTAACTTCAATAATGAAGTGGCTGCAGCTCTAGGATTGGTACAACATAGTCTATTACCCTTAGCTGGTATAGTTATGTTTATAAGGCACGCATGCACGCGGCAGATACGACGTAGGAGAGAGAGGCACATGACATGAGGGCAGGTGAGGCATGATGGAATATGGGTCATGTATAGATACGTTAGGTGAGGCAGAGGCCCTTTGAGTGTAGCTGCAGATTTCTCTTCCTTGTACTTTACACACGGATGCTGAATCATTGTGCTGGACCGAGCAGCCATGTTGCTGATTCTTTTGGTTAACTGGCTGCCATGTTGCTGGAATGGGTGGTGGTGTTTGTTGTTTACTGTGATCTTCTAGCATGGGGCAGGCTCAGTGAAGGGTTTGGATGTCAGGGCAAGGATTATACTAAGAATCTGCCACCCTGTTCATTTTTCAAGTGGACCTGATGATATGTTGGACTCGCATATTTGTGAGTGAAAGGTTCGCTTTCGGTGGTGGTAATACTGTACTGGAGTTCTGCAGTTAAGATGACACAAGTACCAAGTTGTATGTGTTTTTTTGCTAGTTTGCTGCTCATGAAAGGATAAATTAGATAAATGGTGCTGCAACCGTGCTGATTCAGAGAAATGCCCATTACAATTTTGCTCTTTGGAAAAAAAATGCCACTCTAATCTGCGTGCCAATATGTTCTGGACTTACTTTCACTTGTTCTAGTCTGGATATTGGCACCATGCCATTTGATGGCCCATTCAAGTTCACTACGGCCAGCTACTCATTAGCTCTTTATAAATGCAACATGCTATATAACTGGCTGCCATGTTACTGGAACAGATGGTTGTTTTTGTTGTTTACTGTGATCTTCTAGCATGGGGCAGGCGCAATGAAGGATTTGAATGTCAGGACAAGGATTATGAGAATCTGCCACCCTGTTAAATGTTCAAGTGGACCTGATGATATGTTGAACTGGCATATTTGTGAGTGAAAGGTTGGCCTCAGGAGGTGGTAGTTCGGGAGTTCCGCAGTTAAGATACATCCAAATGCCAAGTTGTTATTGTTCAGAGAAATGTGTTAATTTTTTGCTTGTTTGTTACTCATGAAAGGGGTATGTTAGAGGACCTGATGCCACTGCAACTGTGTTCTGACCCATAGAAATGCCATTACAGTTTTGCTCTTTGGAAACAATGCCACTCTAATCTGTGTGCTAATAAGTTCTGGACTTACCTTCTTTTGTCCCATAGAATTATTTCCTCATTTGATGGCTCATTCAAGTTCTCTACGGCCAGCCACCCATTAGCTCTTTATATATGCAGCATGATTTATATATGTTGCATGAACTCATGATATCTGCTGTAACATTCAGATAATGATGTTTCGGACGAGACTATTGTTGGGACGAATGGGCATGTATGATCAATACCAGGATTGGCGCCTTGATGTTGATAACATGAATTACGAGGTACCCCTTTCTCTGTCCATCATGTGCAACTGATTTTAAGTTCGCACATTGCCATCTTTCTTCAGGGGATCCTGCATTTTCTCTCAACTTGCATCGTTTGACAGGAACTACTTGCTCTCGAGGATAGAATTGGGTATGTGAGCACAGGGCTGCGTGAAGATGAGATCGTTCGCGGCCTTAGGATGGTCAAGCACTCTGCATTCGACCGCAAGCAATTTTCGACAGATGCCGAGCGGAGCTGCAGCATTTGTCAAGTACGGTGATGAACTTGCTTTGCTCCTCTATTTTCAGTCTCACGCCTTCCCACATCAGCTCAGCTCTTAACAAGCTAATCTGAACATATATTTCATAATTTCCATTGCAATTTTCAGGAGGAATATGAAGCCAGCGAGGAAATAGGGAGGCTGAACTGTGGACACGGCTACCACGTGCAGTGCATCAAGCAGTGGCTTTCTCGGAAGAACGCCTGCCCGATTTGCAAGATCGCCGTCTCAAAATCATGAACCACATACAGTAGTAGTTTTTTCTTCTTCTGGTATAGTACTGTACTTGTATTCATTCATCATATCTGAAAGGTGTAGTTGTACCTGTGCAGCTCTCTGTTGCTCTGCATATAATACATTGTTGATGTAAAAAACACAGGCACGCATGTGCATATAGAAACAGCATCTTGTTCTTCCTGTACTGAGTTGCATGATGGCATCTCCTGCAATGAGCATCATTTTTTACCCTTGAATTTCCCACTGATGAGCTTCAGATAGTTTGGTATCAGCACCCTCATCCTTTTGTTCTCGTCGCGGATTGGCGGCGGCGTGCGTGGATTCCGACGCAGTGGTGAAGACGATGCGGATAGCACCGCCGCCGCCATCGTCCTCCTCCTTGATGTCGCCGCCGACGAGCTCTTTGCCCTCACGGTCACGGGTCTCTTCGACAGGGCGCGCTGCAGCCCTTCACGCGGCCTCTGCTGCTCCTCATCGTTCACAGCAGCCTGGGCCTCGGCGGCAGCGCCATCTGTTTCACGAAGCTCCCGCTCGATCGCCTCAGTCCGCATTATCATCTCCTTCTCGCCGGCCCGCCGCGCCTCCACCCACGCCTCCGCCGCCGCCACCTTCTTGTCGGCCACCGCTCGGACCACCTCGGCACGGCCTGCCAGGTACTCGTACTCGAACCTTGGGATCATGACGTTCCCGGACCTCTGCGACACCGTGGACGCCCGTGCCCACCTCGCGCTCTCGACGGCGTCCATGAGCTTTCCCGTCGCCGCGGCCTCGGCCTCCCTCGCGGCCTCGAGCTCCCTGACCGACGCCCTGATCCTGTGCTCCGACGCGGCGATCTCGGCGCCGATGTTCTCCGCGTCGGCTATGGCGCACCCGTTCTCCTGCTCCGTCAGCGCCTTCTCCTTCTCCGCGGCCTCCGTCTCCTCGTCCACCCGCCGCAGCGCCGCCTTCAGCTCGGACAGGATCTCGCCGGCCATCTTGTCCGCGGCAGTGACGGCCGCCAGCTCGGACTTGGCGTCCCGCAGCACGGCGTCCAGCTGCCGCACCTGCGCGCGGGCCTTCTTCTCCTGCCCCTCCAGCCGGTCGATCTCCTCGGCGAGCCGCGCCGCCTCGGCCCGCGCGCGCATCATGGGCGCCGTGAACTGCTGGCTCTCTTCTTTGAACGACTCCAGCTCTGCCCGCGCCATGTCCAGCTCGGCCTCCGCCGCCTGCAGGGACGGACAGCTGTCGTCTCGTCCGTGTCTTCTCGCCACGGGTACCGAGCCCAACGAAGAGGAGTATTCGTGTCCTTCGTCGGACTCGGAGCTCGCCGCCGTGAGCCACGCTTCCAGGTCGCTCGACACGCTCGCGCGGCCCCTGGTCGTGCCGCCTTGCCGGGGCACCATGGTCCGCGCCGTCCGCCTCGGGGCCCTCTCCTCCTCCTCCTCCTCCTCCTCCCTGGCGGCTCCGGGGAACTCAAACGCGACCAGAGGCTCGTTCGCGGCTTCGCCGGCCTCTCGTTCCTTCACGCCGCCGGCGACGATCGAGCCGGCGCCGGTAACCCCAGTCGCGACATGCTGCTCGTTTCCGTGAACGACGTCCAGTCTCTTGATCGAACCGGAGCTCGTCGTCGTCGTGGACGATGGCGACCCTGTCACGGGCCCCAACGCCAACGCCAACGGCGCGCCTCCCTGGGCGTCCCTGGCGCTCGCGGCCTTGACCTCGCGCTGCAGCTCGCGCAGCTCCCGCTTGACGCGGTCCAGCTCCTGCATCACCTCGGCGTACGTCGCGCCGCCGCCGCTGCTCTGCCGTGGCATAACAGCGGCGTCACCGGGCGCCTCAACGTCCACGACGAGGCCGCTCGCCCTTCTGCCGCTGCCGCGCGTTCCCTGGAGCTCCGGCCTGCGAGGCCTCGCCAACTTGCCTTCGACCTGCTTCTTGGCGGCCGGCGCCGCCGCAGGCCTCTCCTTCTCCTTCTCCGCCGTGGCCGGGCCCGGACGTGCGTGCAGCCAGTCCAAGCTGATTCTTGCCACGTCCACGGCGTCGTAGGAGATATTCTGCATGCACCACGGTCGATCTCAACACAGTAGAGCAGTACTAGTACTAGTGATCGGCAAAGGCACTAATCTCTGAGAACAAGTTTTAACCTTGTGCGTAGCTCGTCTCCTGAGCTTGCTCCGGCGCCTGACGTCGATGCTCTGGCCGAAGATGCTCATGCCGTCCCCCACCGACCCTGAGTCGTTGCCTCCTGCGTGCCGCTCCATTGCTACCTTGCTACACGAAGCTCTCTTGCTTTCAACAATGGAGGGCGACGTTAAATATGCTTATGTCTGTGTGCCTGTGCGTGGTGACAAGTGAGGCATGACATTTCCAAGCCTCTCTGTCCGGCAAAGTCTAGAGGAACTCGCGACAGCACCGAGTTTTCTTGCCGTGTCAGAAGCAATCTGTCTGTCGCTGCGGTGATTTTTTACATCGGCGACATCGCTGTATACGCTGTTCTTCCCAGGCCAATGGGATCAGGAGGAGAGACCTAGGTCGCATTTGGAAATTAATAACAAGGCGGCCTCGAGCCAAACCAGCAATCTGTCGTGGCTCTAGAAGAATTTGAATTGGTCCAGAGTTTCGGCATGGTTCTTTCTTCACATTGGCCTTGGATAAATTTCAGTGGGTTTGCACTGCCAGTTAAACCTGAGAATGATTTCAGAACCGACCCATACCTGAACCAAACCCGCGCAAGTATACTTGCCAGCCGAACCTAAACCAAACCTGGGGCTCGTGCTTGGAATCCGCGGTGATGGCGTGCTTTGCGCCTTCGGTTTGGTGGCGAAAAATGGCATCGTGCTTAACACATGGAGGGTCGACGGCGACGCCATCTGCCAAAGGGGTCGCACCCGGCACTGCAGCTGCGACATTAGTCTGCGCCGGTGGATCACTGGTTGCAGCGGCAGCGGGAATGGCGACGACGTTGGTGACATCTTGAGACCGAGCATGCCGATGCCTCGACCCTCAAGTCGTACGCTCTCTGCGCCGCGCGCCGCCGGTGAGGCCGCGTGCGAGCGGCAGCCGCAGGCATGGCCGATGGACGAAGAAGACTATGTTCTCTGGAACGGGAACCAGTGTCACAGACCGGGTGCAAACTTTGGATTGGAACTGTTTGAAACCAGACCCGTTCAAACCCATACCTGACCATACCCAACCATTTTTTATTAGAAACCAAACTAAACCAAACTCTTTTCAGAGTTATTAGCCCATTAAAACTTGAACAGGACGCGACCACTAGCAGGAACCGACCAAAGGGACCCGGTTAATACAAAACCAATCTCAGGTTTACTGCCAGGCCCCGTCATACAACCATATTAAGAACCAAAAAGGGCTTTTCAATCTGTTACTGTTACTGATACATCACGAAGAACAAAAAAGGCTTCAGTAGAAAAAAAAAGAGCTATAAATGGTAAATCATAATTTAACAGAGTACGCCAACAGATTTATGAGCTGAATGCTGACCGAGATACAAATGCTCCTGCCTAGTAGACCCCCCCTACTGTCCTGCACACACATAAGCTACAGTGTTATTTCAGCCCCACCTCCATCTTCCCTCCATGCGTTCTTTCAGTCCCCCCTTCATCTTCCTCCATGCGTTCCAGCAGACCGAACCTAACTTAGGGGCAGAGAGGTGGTACAGGATAAAAGGAAATCATGGGGCATTGGCAGCTACGCTCCCAATAATCTATGGTTCAGCAGGTTAAAATAACCAGTGACATCATCAAGCGCATCAGATAATCAGACTGCACTATGGGCCGGGCTGAAGCTACAACAATGGGACATGTTCCGATGATCTTTAGATCCCACCCCAAAATAGATAGAGACCACAAAACAATATGTACAAATGAGGTTAAAGGAAATATGGGACTGAGCTCCTAGGCCCTCGCATTTGGTTGTTCTCGTCCGTCTCTGTGAAGAACTTGACCTCTCTTTCCTGCCAATATGGTGTAAAAAAGGGTCAAACAGAATTATGAAATACGAAAAAAGAGAAATCAGTCCTAAAAATGACATAAGCAATCACGATTTTAATTGAATAACTGATAATTATGGTATGCACAGACTAGCCAACACATCAGCTACAGTGACACGAGGGAGTTGAATGAAGGTTGTTGCAATTCTTTTATTATTATTATGTGTTCTTCATCAAGGAAAGATAGCAGGCACCAGTTCATTTGTTGGCAAGTCTACAGCTTGGAAGCTGGTAGCACAATGGTTTATTTATTCTTGTTATGTCCTATTCATTTTGCTTACCCGACACTAATTCCTTTCCCAGATTTTTATTACTGTTAGTTTGTCAATATCAAGGGCACACAGAAGTGGTTACCATCAATTATAGAAGGAACTGTTGTGAATTTCACTGCAACACTACTATATATTAGCAAGGACAAAAACAGGTAGAAAACTAAGTTACCAGGCTATCTCTATCTGGCTACGCTATTAGGAGCTCCTAAGTTCATGTACAAAGCAATTGAATTATCTCTATATACCTCACTAATATTACCCATAAAAGTTTCCAATGAATACCAAAGCCTGAGTAGGAAGGATATCTTCAGAGTTTTGAAGGCAAATAAAACATCTCTAGCAAATCGTTGCAGGTTGAAGATAGTAACCAAACTAGACAAAATGAAGTTACATAAGACATACGGAATGAAATACCGGACGACCTACCATATTTTCGCTGAAGCTGAGTATAGAAGCAACGTTGCCACATCTGTAACAATAATTAGGTGCAGACCACACCTGGAAAATAAATGTACAATGAGCATCTTGAATTGGTTACGAGTTCTAGAACAAGTGGACACATGTAAACTGAGAGCTCACAGTCACAAGACCCTTGTCTGGGAACATGTATTTTAGGCCTTCCTGGACTAGTTGATGAGCCCGGCAAACTAACTCAAGGTTGTTAACATGGTTGAACTGCATTTGAACAACAGGCAGTCAGTACTGTCATGTGGGCGAACCTCGTATGGAGACAATCTGAAAACAAAAGATCAATATACCTCTGTTGTCACTCGTGATCCAAAAAGCCAACCTGCTCCACGTGGACTAACACCCCATGTCTCTATCTCTTCTGGGTCACTCCACATCAGATCACAAAAAGGTCCTTCGTGAGGAATTTCGCAATTGCGATCAATTATCCGCATCTGGGCACATCAAAGATATTGTAAAACTGTTCATGAGATTCCTCATTTGGTTTGGTAATTCACTGGGCACAGTATTAAACACTCACGGTCTCATATGACAGGGAAAGCAAAATCAGACAACAAGACATTTGTCCTCCTAGTGAGGTGTTCCACCAAACTACAGATTTCCAGGTGGAAAGTCTATTTTTACCACCGAAGAGAAATGAAACAAAGATGACTCGAATGGAAGATAGTCCACGGAGACAGCTGACGGAATACTATAGTACACTTAGAGCCATGTATTTTCTGATAATGCTACTCATTAGTAGTTTAGTACACACTTTAAACAACATAGGAAGCTACTCAAAAGGACATCAGATGCTTGAACCAATTGAAAAAAGGCAGTACAAGACTTAATTTGACACAGGAAAATGTGAATAACGATATCTTAAATTATGATTTCACCAGCACGGTGTAAATGAAATATAAAGCCAAAAAAGTGAAGCGAATCACTAACCTGATCAACCGTCCGTACATCAGGTGAAAGGCCACCATGAACACAGAGGACCTAACAGTTCAGCAAGTCAGTTAAGCATGACTGGGTATCATATGAACTTGTCACTTGCCTCTTTGACCAAAGTAACTTACCGAGCCATTAATGATCGCCGAAAGTGTAAGGTAATCAAAAACATCAGTGCAATACCGCCATGCATTTGCATTCCCATACTTCCTCTGACACTCATCATAAAAACCATACACCTAAAGAAAGAAACAAGTATTAGGAGTTTAGGACACATGCTCGATAGGACTGGTTTAGTTGCAAGTCTATACGTTAACCTGTATAAATCTTCAGCACAAATAGTATAAGTGATATAGTAGTCTTAGTTAGAAAGGAAAACACACAAGACAAACTGCAAACTGAAAAAATAGCATTTGTATTTTAGGTAGGATTATACCTGCGTCAATTGTCTGCTTTCATGGTTCCCACGCAGAAGGGTTATGTGGCCAGGATACCTAATGAAAGTCATGATATATTTCAATAAGTAGGATAGAATAAGAAGCTTATTGTGGTACTTTGGAAATAAGTCTTTGAGCGTCAAGCATAACAAACTGGATCCGAACAGAATTATTTGGTACCAACAGTTATTTCACCAATATGGAGTCAACAAGTATGTTACTGTGGGGGAAATTTGTCAACCATTCTACAGTGAAGAGGTATCAAGTAACAGCCACCTGAATGTTCTAACTTTTATTAGGTCGCTAGCTAGCAGTCACTGAAACAGTCAGCCAATCTACCTAACAATATTACATCTGAACTCCCATGTGCTGAATCACTGGGTACAGCATATACTGAATTACCGACGACAACGAGCTAAAACAACCTTACAAATCTGTCAAGGTACTATTTGATCAAGCAGACATTCACTGCAATACCTCGCTTTTAGGAGCAAAAGAATGGTGAAGACCTCAAGGCTGTTGAACCCGCGATCCACGAAATCACCCTGCAAGAAGTCAACACAAACTCAATTCAGGAATCAGGCAGGCCACTCAGAACCTAAAACATCAAACCACCAGCAGAGCCAGAGACCATGAATATGTAGTTGGTCTCGGGGACATGGCCCCCGGTGGCGAAGAGCTTCATCAGGTCGTGGAACTGGCCGTGTATGTCGCCGCACACTGTCACGGGGCTGTTGACCGGCTGCACGTTCGACTCCTCGATGAGAATCTCCTTCACCTGAATGGTTTCACCACACGGAAGCATCAGTCACAGCTGCACACCGATTCCTACACGCAAAATCTATCGGCAAATGCATCTATCCCCACCCATTCCTGACTCCAAAATCGCGGCACCAGCTAAGCTCACTGAACAACACCCCGAGGCGCACCACTGGGAACCTCAAGACCTAGGCCATACCCTGCGGAAGAGACGAGGGGGGGCTATCGCGAGGGGGGAGAGAGAGAGTATCGTACGTATTCGCAGAGGGACTGGAGCTCGTGCTCGGCGAGGTGCTGCCCCTCCTTGACCTTGACGATCCACAGATCCAAATCCATGTCGCCCGACGGCTGGAATCCCCGGCGCCAACTCCAGCTCCCGGCTAGGGTTTGGCGGACTGGATAGACGGGGCTGGAGATTGGATTTTGGTGGGAGGAGACGATTTGGCTCGATCGAAGTGTGCGCAAGGCGGGCGGCGAGTGAGAAGAAGAGGGCCAAGGAGCAAGAGCATTCAGTTCAGATTTCTTTTTTTTTTTCGAAAATCCTTGCTTGGAATTCCCATGGTCCCGCGTGTCAGACGAACCACTTGCTTCTCTAGTTTTTGTTTTCTTACATTTGTTGAGAATTTTTTTAATAAAAAGGATCACTCTCTCAGCCTCATTTTATTAAAAAAACGAGACCACCTGAGTTTAAATCGCAGAACACAACACCCTTACAACTAAGATTAAAACGAGAAGAGAGACAACTACAAGTCTGAGACGAGACTAACACACCACCAACACTATCCCTTACATCATGAACAAGCAATCTACCAAAACCAAAAACACCATGGGTGAATACCACAGAAAAGCCCTCTATCCCAAGACGCCGTGCACCGAGTTCTCTTCTTCAGGGTGGCCCTTCATGTATTCCAACATTTCCCTCCTAGCATGGTTGGATGAAGCACTGGACTTTTAGGTGGAGATCCACTCAAAGCCAGTACACTTCAGCTCGTCGGGAGCCTTAGGGGCGTTTTTAGGTTGCTGATCATCCTGTTCATGAATACCTCCAAAATCCCGCCCTCCAGGTCCTTGAAAGGAACTTTCCAGTTCTGAAGGTACAGGAGCACGAGGCGCCACATCTGCTTCATGTTAACCCAAGAACATGCATTAAAGACTAAACTATTTCTATTATTCCAAATGCTCCAAAGAATTGCATAAGACACAACATTGAAGTGCATAAATTTCTTATTTGCAATCTATTTAGAGGCAATGGAAAGGAAACTATCAACTGTGATATCAAATACTTCAAAAACATCATCCCACATCAATCTAGAGACAATGCATTCAAAGAAAAAATGATTCATAAATTCTATTTATTTACAAAGATTACACTCTAAAGGTTTAGGTATATCCTTGGACCTCATATTATCTATAGTCATAATTTTATTTTAAGAAAAGAGCCAAAGGGAAACTTGAATCCTAGGGGGAATTTTCAGAGACCACACCGTAGGTAGGAAAACTGTAGTAATGCCTCTCAAATTAACCACGGCATACATGAACTTAGAGGAATAAACACCAGAAGTCTCATATTTCCAAATCAATTGATCCTCTGGAACCATCTAACCTGATAGAAGCATCAATATTACTACAGTAAGATCTAACCACAGGACCATCATCTCCTTAGAGAAGATCCTTCTAAAATCACATCTAAGTTGGGAACCATCCCACAAATCATCTATGGTCCTAGTTTCTTGATTAGAAATCAGATACGAGTCCCAAAATTGGGTGGCTAATGGGGAGTTGCCAAACCATATGTCTTCCCAGAATAAAATATGTCTACCATTACCAACTTTCCATTTATAACCTAAAGAAACAGCCCTAGAAGCTCACATAAACCCCTTCCAAAAGGTAGAGGGGTGGATATCTCTACAACATAGAATATTAGGAGATATAGTATTATATTTAACATCAATAACCTTCCTCCAGAGGGTACCCTCCCCCTTGAATATATCTTTTAACCCAAGAACCCAGCAGGCACAAATTTAGATCCTTGAGGTTAGGAATGCCCATACCCCCAAAGTCTTTCTTCATGCAAACAGAGGCCCAGTTAGCTAGATGAATCTTATGGTTTCCTTCCTCATCATTCCAAAAGAAATTAGCTAAATGGGAATCTAAAAATTTTAAAGCCCATTTTGGAAATTTAAAAAAGGAAAGTAAATATATAGGGATGCTTGAGAGGCAAGCTTGGATTAACACCTTCTTGGCAGCATAAGAAAGGAGTTTGCCCCTCCACCCTGTAATCCTATGGAGTATGCTCTCAATCAAAGGCTATAAATCCTCCCTCCTAAGCTGATCAAAGTGGAGGGGGATACCTAAGTATTTCACTAGAAAGTTACCTAGGACACACTAAAAAATATCAATGAAAGGTTGACATTCAGTAACCGCATTATTAATAGGAATGAACTAACTCTTGGCATAATTGATCCTCATACCGGAGATCTGCTCAAAACAAGTAAGGATCCACTTAAGATTCACAGCTACTCTCTCATCATTTTCTAGGAAGAGCAAAGTGTCACCAGCATATTGCAGACATACTACTCCACCAGGGACAAAATCTGGATAGAGGCCTCTAATAGCACCAGTCCTAGTACCTTTAAAAAGCATCCTAGCAAAGACATCAATCATGATGTTGAACAACAAAGGGGCAATAGGGCCCCCTTGTCTGAGGCCCTTGCCAGTAAGGAAGAACTCACTCTCTACATCATACTCCATTGTGGGGAATCTTTTTTTCTTACACTTGAAATATACTCCGAGTACATGCAATAAATTTCCAATATGTGTTCTAAATGTACAGAAAAATGTACAACCCCTAGTTTAGTTGTATTGTACATAACAAATGCTTAGCAGTGATTTGATAGGCATAATGGGAGAGATACAAATTCAGCAGCACATGAACTATTTAGGAATTGCTTTGAGTATAAAAGTAATTGTAATTGGGTCGATAAACCCCCTAACTATCTTTTAAAAACTCTCTTGAATGATGTAACCATTGCGTGATATTAATAAAGCTTCGCAGTTGGACTGTCAAAAGGTTGAAGATGAAGGAAGAAAAAAATGATTACTTTGGAAAGGGTATGATTGGTTATCAGCTCGGCAATGTCTTTTTTGATGATTGGTTGATGAGTTAGCTCCTGCCATTCATGAACAAATAGAGCCTTATGTGGGGCTTCATTCTCATTGCCAATGTGAGTCATACGAAGAACGACATTGTCACATTCTTGAAACAGTATTGTGTAACCATTCAATTTCTTAGATTGTACAAACAAATATTCACCTGGCCGAACAAACATGAGAATCCAACCATCACCAGTATTGATCGTGTCTTTTGCACATATGATTAGGGGATGCTCTTCCCTCGCTGCTACCACTAGGTCTTCCCCACAACGTGCTTACATCATGTGTTTATGTTGCTCCAAGTTGTTTCCTCTGACACACACACACACACACACACACGTCCTTCTAGTTCAAAGAGGTAACAATTGTGTTTGCCAGGTTTTAGGAAATGCTTAGAACATATGCCTTCTGATGGAGAATGCCATCAATAGAGTCGACATCAACCTAGCATGCATGATAAAATACCTTAAGAGAGGGGGGAATATTGGCAACATCAAGATTCAAACAATATCATCTTAAGGGTGAAATTTGATGAGGAGGGTTAAGCCCTTACCTCAAATGAGAGAAAACAACGAAAGAATATCAAAAGTAGTTACCTTGGATTAGTCACAATTAAGAAGGCAAGGATGAGATAAAGGTCCCGAATATCTTGGATCAAGGTCGGTGATGCCAACACTAAGATCTTCAACATATGGGCTAATGATGACTAATTGATCATCTAAGTCGACTAGAGAAGGGTGAATAGGGGATGTTTAAAAAATAATGGAAGTTGGCATTTTATCAAGTTATTTTATACAGTTTCCTAAAATTCCCTAAGCATGTAATTCTGCAAAGATATAACGTTTGGAAAAGTGCATCAAAAGAAGTAATGGTTCCTTTGGTTTAAAAGAATGTTAAAGGATTTTTGGATGATTTGGTTCCTTAGGAAATATTCCTACATAGGTTGTTTGATTCAAAAGATTGGATTTCTTATGAAGCTCTCCTAAGGATTCACTTGCACTCTCTTTTGGAGGAAAATTTCCAACCACATGTTACCATCCTTTACTTTCCCTATTTTTCAAACATATACTTGATCCAAATTATTGTAGTTCTCTCATCTTGTAGGATTCAAGAGGACATGCCACCATATAATCCGAAGGTAATCGTGATTTCCAATTGCCCCTCTCAATAGTATGGCATACCCTATGACCCAAGAAAAACATTACATCGCATATGATAATATACATATCCTAACTTTTTGAATGGTCACCAAGCATGATCTAGTTTTTCAATTTCGATGATCATTAATTTGTTAGCATGATAAACCTATCATAGTGTGTGTGTGTGCATAATTGAACTTGCTTTTGGAATGAAAATGCACATCATAAGGAATGAGGTTGAAAGCTTAATGTTCATGATTATGACATGGGATTGTGCATTGTGCACATGGTATAAAAATAATAACATATATACAAGCTCAAGTGTGGTGACCCAAATGATTCCATGGTCTATGATGGAGAAAATAAACCACATACAAAAGAGTACCACCACACACAAAATAAGAGTTCACAACCCATATTAATACATAATAAAACTAAGATTGTAACTCTAAAGTTTGAAAATAACCCATGCAAGTTTGGCCGAAGATGACAAACAATTGAACAACCTCTGCAAGGGATGCCGGCTCGTGTTGGCAACATGTGACCTTGTGATCCAAGGTTAGGTGACTAGTCGATGTCAAAGTTGCAGGAATTTGTATCAACCAAAAAGTAGTGGAACCCATTATCTGTATTTGCTAGAAAGCTTGGTAGGAAACGAACATGCGCATCTTGAACGGCCAAAAGCTCATATATCGAAAGGTATCCTCCTTTACTTTCGAAGACATTGCACAATTTAACATAGTGAACAAGTCGATTGTTTAGGGTGGGATAGATTTTGGGAAAAAGTTCATATGTCACTTGTATCGGCTTCCGTAGGGTGCGCTCTATTAATTGTTAGAGTATGTAATCATATGGGTACGGGTAAGGAGTAGTACTCCGACACGTACACATACAAACCATGTACGCCACGTATGGGGCTATTTCCTACGCTTATATAAACACGCAACCGATGCCCTGAAGGGGTACGCATCGTTCCACCAAACACAAACATGGTATCAGAGCCGTCCTCTTCCACGCTCTAGTTGCCCAAGAGAAAAAAACCTAAGACCCCGCCGTCGTCTCAGCCTGCCGCCGTCGCACGCTGTAGTCGTTGGCCAAGATCAAAACAACACGATACAAAAAAGCCCCACGATCCAAGATCTGATCCGTCATTGTCCCGTAACCTTCAGTGTAGGTCGATCTCAATCCCCAAGACCCAAGATTCGATCTGCTGTTGTCCCTGTACTGCATCGATCCAAGACCCAAGACCAAAAAATCAATCTACGTCCACGTCCTCTCTGCTGCTGTACTCCCTGTACTACTGCATCAAGCCCAACGATCACAATACACCTTTGAAGATCTACGTCAAGCCTGCTGTCGCCGCATCGGGTCTCTGATTCTTTGCCGTGACCGCCTCCTCATACGATCACGTCGCAGCTTCGCTGCCACGTCTTCATCCTGCATCAACTATGACGTCATCATCGCCGTCCTCGCTTCGCCGTGCTTTCATTTGCGCAGGTCTCCACCGCATTGCTCACGCAGCGTGAAAACGCTTATCTGGAAGGCCCTCGTCATCCCGGCTCTGCGGTGCTCGTGTCCTCGACCTTGTTAAAGGAACGAGGCGCGAGAAGATCCCGAGACGGAGGACATCAACAAAAAGAAGGTGACTATTGAAAATCCGAGTCTGCTTGGATCTCGCGTGACCAGCGGTACTCATTGGATCCTCAACGCCCTCTCCCGACGTGCTCGCACATGTTGTTGGGATTGAGACTTCGGTGGCGTGGCTGCCATCAACGCCCACGTGTCTTCCACCTCCAAGACCGGGTGCACAAGCTGCGCTCACGCCTCAACGACACCATAAAAACGACCTCTCTGCCGACAAATATTTTGCTAAGATGAAAACTATTTCTTACAGGTTGGCTGCTGCGGGAAATCTCTCGATGAGGCTGATGCGATGCGTCCTCAAGGGCCTCGGCCACTACAACACTCTCGCACTTTTCCAACGCCAACCCCAAAGACCACCTCGACGATCGCTTACTCGAGGTCCAGCGTATGACCATGCACAAGACCGAGGAGGGCTTCACCTCTTCGCCAACGTGGCGCGTCGTGGTGGTGCACCTCGCTGACCTGATCGCCACGCCGGGATGACCGCCAGCGTCGGAGGATCGCCCTCGCCAAAGAAGACGACGAGCGCCACGGCGCTATGATGGCGTCCGCTATGATGATCGGGTCGTGGTGATGACCGCGCCGCCAGACTACCGTGATCGTCGTGACTATCGCGACCGTCGCGATGATCGTGGCCGCCAGCGATGGCGGCTACCGAAGCGCTATGGCGACGGCAGCCCTCGTCGTCGTGATGATGAAGATCGGAGGGATCGAGGTGGGCGTGGCGGTAGGGGTGACCGTCAGCCCACCCCGTACGTAAACACCACATGTCAGATATGCAACATTCATGGGCACCCCGCTCGTGATTGTTGGTGGCGCTTCTGATGATCCCGTGGTGATGGAAACCGTGGGAACAGAGGTGCCAACTTCACTGGAGTCGACACCAACTGGTATTATGATACTGGCGCCACCGACCACATCACCAGTGAGATGAGCAAGCTCCATACTCACGACAAGTATGATGGACATGATCGTGTTCGCACTGCTGAAGGCTCAGGTATGCATATTAGTAACATTGGTCATTCAGTTTTGCGCACCTCTCATAATTCCTTCAATCTCCATGATATCCTTCATGTCCCAAGTGCCTCTAAAAGTTTATTATCTGTTCATCGATTTACTCTTGATAATCATGTCTTTATTGAGTTCCATCATTTCTTCTTTTTGATTAAGGACCAAGCAACACGATGCATTCTGTTTAGAGGTCCCTGCTATGGAGGACTTTATCCTTTGATGCCCATCTCCGCCGAGTCCTCCAAGCATGCTTTCATCACAATAAAGCCATCATCATCTACATGGCATCGTCGCTTAGGACATCCATCTTCGTTTGTCGTTCAACAAGTTCTTAGAAGAAATAAGATAGCTTACACTCCAGAAATTAATCCATATGTTTGTGATTCTTGTCAGTTAGCTAAGAGTCACCAGTTGCCATACCCCATCTCCACTAGTAGATACACTGTTCCTTTTGAACAAGTTTTTTCTGATGTATGGGGTCCTGCACCTATTTCTGTTGGGAAACATGCCTATTATGTAGGCTTTATTGATGACTATAGCAAGTTTGTTTGGATCTATTTGCTTAAAAAGCGTTCTGATGTTTATCAAGCTTTTTTGAATTAGCAAAGTTATGTTGAGCGCAAGTTTGATAGGAAAATTATTACTACGCAAACTGATTGGGGGGGGGTGAGTATGAGAAACTCAATTCCTTCTTCCAAAAAGCTGGTATTACACATCATGTTTCATGCCCACATGATCATCAACAAAATGGTTCTGCTAAAAGAAAACATCGTCATATTGTTGAAGTTGGTCTTGCATTACTTGCTAATGCCTCCATGCCTCTTAAATATTGGGATGAAGCATTTGTCACAGCCACCTTTCTCATAAATTTACTCCATAGCAAAGTCATTGATCTTGAGTCTCCCACTGAACGTCTTCTTCACATTACACCAAATTATGATGCTCTTAGAACTTTTGGCTGTGCTTGCTGGCCTAATCTTCGTCCTTATAATACTAGGAAGCTAGCTTTTCGTTCCAAACGTTGTGTTTTTCTTGGCTATAGTCCCCTCCATAAAGGTGTTAAATGCCTAGATGTCTCCACAGGCCGTATCTACATATCTCGTGATGTAGTTTTTGATGAGAATGTGTTTCCCTTCCAAGAACTTCATCCTAATGCCGGTGCTCTTCTTAAGAAAGAAATTTTACTCCTTCCAACACCCACTCTCAATGAGGTTGCTCAAGCTACTGATGATCATATGTCTACTATTGTGCCTATTTGTGTTCCTCCTGTTTATGCTCCACAGGTAGATGCAGCAGCTGGTGAAAATTTGATGCACAATGATGCTCCACAGCCTCCAGAATCCTATGTTGAAATCAGCTTACAAAGTGATGAAAATGACACTGAAATCGAGGAAGATTCAGGGGAACATTCCCCTGGTCGCTCCGATCCCGAGGGCGCCGCTCCCGGCGTTGATTCTCCTGGGACGTCGCGCGGTCCCGCGGCCTCGTGCCCCGCGCCTGGCCAACGCGCTGTTGCACGCACGCCTCTGTCGCTCGCGTCCCCGCCCTCCTCCACTCCGCCTTCAACGCGTGGCGCAAAGAGCCTCGCTGCCTCCCCAGACCGCGATGTGCCGTCCAAGCGGTGGCCGCTCTGTCAGGATCATCTGTGGCGTTCCCTGCAGTGTCCCCTGGTGCGCTGTCTCCTGCTGATTCTGCAGGATCTTCTGTGGCTGCCTCTCGTGCGTCTGCTGCTGCACCACCGACACCACCAGGACCTCGTACTCGCTTGCAAAAAGGTATTAGTCATCCAAAAAATACAATCGATGGTCTTTGCGATATGGCATGCTCTCCTACAGTGAACCTCGAAATTTGCTCGATGCTCTCAATGACACTCATTGGCGTCTTGCTATGCAAGATGAGTATGATGCTCTTATGTTAAACAAGACTGGACTCTTGTTCCTCCAAGCTCCAACAAAAATATTATTGATTGCAAGTGGGTTTATCGTATCAAAAGACGTCTTGATGGTACTATTGATCGTTACAAGGCACGGTTGGTTGCAAAGGGTTCAAGCAAAGGTATGGCATTGATTATGAAGACACCTTTAGTCCTGTTGTCAAGATAGCCACTATCGAATTGTTCTCTCTATTTCGCTTTCCGTGGTTGGAGTCTTCGGCAACTAGATGTCAAGAACGCGTTTCTTCATGGTGTTCTGGAAGAGGAGGTTTATATGAAACAGCCACCTGGTTTTGAACATCCTGATGCTCCTCGTCATATATGCAAGTTGGACAAAGCTCTTTATGGGTTAAAACATGCTCCTCGTGCATGGTATTCTCGGTTGAGCTCCAAATTGCATGAGTTTGGTTTTCTTCCGTCTAAAGCTGACACCTCGTTGTTTCTATATGACAAGTCTGGTGTTACCATATTTGTTCTCATTTATGTTGATGATATCATTGTGACAAGTTCCTCAGATGATGCTATCTCAGTTTTGCTCAAGGACCTCAATGTTCACTTTGCTATAAAAGATTTGGGAGATCTTCATTACTTTCTTGGTATTGAAGTGAAACGCACTCATGATGGGATGCTCCTTACTCAAGACAAATATGCCACTGACATTCTTACTCGAGTTGGTATGCTTGATTGTAAGTCTGCCCCTACTCCGCTGTCTCCATCTGAGCCTCTTTCTCTGCATGAAGGTACTCCTCTAGGTCCTGATGACAATACTCAGTATCGCAGTATTGTTGGTGCTCTTCAGTATCTCACCCTTACACGGCCAGATCTATCGTTTTCTGTGAACAAGGTCTGCCAGTATCTTCATGCTCCTACTACTGCTCATTGGACAGCAGCTAAACGCATACTTCGTTATGTTAAGGACACATCTCAGCTTGGTATTACGTTTAAGAGGTCTTCCTCTACACTTCTCAGTGCTTTCTCAGATGCTGATTGGGCAGGTTGTCTTGAGGATCGCCGCTCTACTGGAGGATTTGCTATTTTTCTAGGTCCAAATCTGGTGTCTTGGAGTGCCAGGAAGCAAGCCACTGTATCTAGATCCAGTACAGAGGCTGAATATAAAGCATTAGCAAATGCTACTACCGAATTGATATGGGTTGAAGCTGTTCTTCGTGAACTAGGTGTGAAGCTCCGAGAGAAGCCTTGCTTATGGTGTGATAATCTGGGTACAACATTCTTGTCTGCTAATCTGGTGTTTCATGCCCGCACCAAGCATATTGAGATTGATTATCATTTTGTTCGTGAGCGTGTTGCTAGCAACAGTCTTGACATCAAGTTTATCTCTACCAAGGACCAGATAGCTGATGGCTTTACCAAACCACTTGCTGTAAAATATTTAGATAAGTTTAAGCGTAATCTAAACCTCTCTCGTGGTTTAGATTAAGGGGGGATGTTAGAGTATGTAATCGTATGGGTACGGGTACGGAGTAGTACTCTGACATGTACACATACAAACCATGTACGCCACGTATGGGGCTATTTCCTACGCTTATATAAACACGCAACCGATGCCCTGGAGGGGTACGCATCGTTCCACCAAACACAGACATTAATATGTCACACTTGTACATATTGTAAACACCATATCTTGTTTTATCTCAATTATAAGCATCATTTTCCTCGAAAAAAGAGGGATTGGTTACTGATGACATTTAAAGATGGCAAGCCACCGCTAAAGGTTAACCGATGGAGGTCGGGTGATACGACCCATCAACAACTAAGATTGAAGTTTGACCAAGGCTCCATTGGCTATCGGTGGCGGTGGATGGATACCCGAATACCTAGGAGGCAACAATGAGGCTGGTTCTAGTGCTAGTATCATAAGCGTCTGATGTGGCGCCATAATTAATAAAGAGAGAGGTGGTTAGTGTATCATAGGTAGATACCGTATCATAGCACGTAAAGCTAGAAATCATAATGACAAGTAAATCTTGTACACACATTTTACATAGAGATTCTACAAATCAATAAATATATACACATTTTGCATGAGAGGAGATGACATTGTCCATAGATAGGCGTAGCAGGAGGAGAGGGCGTGGCCAAGAGGCCGAAGTAAGCAGATAGGAGGTGGACAGCGGCGGAGGCAAGCATACGACACTCCAGTCTCACTTACAGTTACTTCCACCTTCCGCACATTTACAGTTAAACAACCACACACATTCTCACGAACTTGTAGTAACTGAACATGACATGTCAGTCCAATATCCCACCTCAAACCATACCGACCTCATCCACATGCACCTCCTCATGTCACACACACACCCTCTAGTGACGTCTGGTCTTGACGGGTCCTCTTGGTATCTTGTTGAGCACATTGGAGTCGACCTTCCTGTAGAACCTCTTGAGGTCCTCGCCGCCCTTGGCCACCAGATGGTCCACCTCGATCTCGTACCTCTCGTACAACGCCGGAACGGTGAGAGCGCACAGAAACCCTAGTCAGGAAAGAAAAGTATGGTACACAATGTTAAGCTGTCGATCATGTCTTTAACCTCTATTTTTTGGGGGGTAACTTTCCGGTGGTGGTACTTACCGACGAACAATAGGGTTGTGAAGCTGCAGTTCTCCCCGATCACCGCCAACACCCACAGAGATCCGATCACCTTGGCGTTCGGAAGATGAAAATGTGACTTGATCATTAGTTCAGTGATAAGCTGAATATATATGGCAGCAGCAAAAATACTCTCAGAGGCAGATCGTGGTGTGGTGCACGTACCGAGAGGAACTTCTTGAGGTCCTTCCCGCAGGCGATGTCGTAGAGCACCGCCACGGAGTGCTCCAGCTTGCGGTGCACCGTCAGCGCGGCCTCCCTGAAGGCGTGCTCGGAGACGATCACCTCCGGGATACGTGGTGGAGCCCTGTCGACGAGCGGCGCGGCGACGTTCCACAGGAAGAGGAGGAGCATCCCGAGGAGCACGGCGTGGCAGAGCAGCGTCACGGCGTTGTACTCGGCCACGTCGAAGAGGAACCACGTCGTGGTGGCGCCGGCGAGGATCCCCGCTGACACGTTCCTGTCCCTCCACAGCAGCACGTCCGCCACTGCCACAAAACGAAACGGTTCAGAGATCACGGCGTGTACAGTACTACAGTTTTCAGAGGGAGATGCGGAATGCCGCACCTTTCCGGCCGCCGAGGAGCCTGTGGATGGACCGCCGCCTGCGGAGCGGCGTCCGGACCGTCACATTGGGCGCCGACCGGTCGTCTTCGTCGTCGGAGTCGCGGACGTGGGGAACCACGGCCCCTGTCCCTGGCCTGCTGCTGCTCTTCATCTGGGTACTCGGATTGAAGGTCTCTGCTGGCTGGTTGATGTTGGGCGTGCAGGTTGTAAAAGTTTCTCGATCTTATATATATGCACCCTGGTGCCAGAACAAAGGAGTTTGATTATCCTGGGAAGGAAAGGATAGCTTGGCGCAGGGGATACAGTACAGGGGAATGAAGGGATGCTGCGGCCTGCGGCAAAGACTTGCTTCCGACAGGAGGTTTCCTGGGAACCGAGGAGATCCCTTGCTAGAGCCTCCAAGCCACACTCCCACAGTTTTTATTGTTTCTTTTTAAGTACTAGTAGCAGATGATTTTGTTCGTCAGTGTCTTGCATTTTGCTGCACCTGTCGTCCGTGCAGCTCTGTCAAAGCATTTCTACTTTACTTAGACGAGGGGGAGCTCGTATGCGCTGCCTGGCCTCTGCTTGCCAAAGCGTTTCTACTGTTCACAATCAGTGTTTCAGAATCTTAGTAAAGCTTTGTTCTTCTGTTCACAATCAGTGTGGTGCCCAATCTAGCCGGAGTCGATGAAGAACACAAGCAGAGCAAAAGCAGTATGAGCAAAAGTTCAGAAAACAACAACTAACTGAAACTGAACCTAAACTGACGACATTGTATTGGTTTATTTCAACAATCTTCCCCTAAGCTAGATGCATCTCCTTATTTCACAGCGACGATGCTGATCTTCTCAGGAAGTAGTTGAAAAAGAAGACGACCAAGGGACTTGATGATGATTTCAGCGACTTGAACTTTGACGCCGATGAACTGAACCGAAAGAGTACTATCACGGAATGTTCTTGCTTCGGTCACGGAATACCAGATTGTTGCACAGTTGAATCGCACACTTGTCAACGACGAGGGGCTCAGTCCCAAGCATATCATCGAGCAATCCCCCAAGCTAGACGTCTTGGAAAGCCGCTGTTGCGGCGGAAATATACTCATATTTGCACAATGACAATGAGACAACCTTTTGTTTATGTCACTGCCGCGAGACTAGACAATTGCCGACCACCGTCCCCGATGTAACATCTCTAGTTTTATTAAATACTAATTAGGATATGATTGTGCATGATGACCATCATTATTTCTTCCTAAGAAAAGTGCATTAAAGAAATTTTGGGAAAACCCCAAATCCCTATTTTCCTCTCTATGTTAAATTGATTTCAAAATGTTTCCAAATTTTGAAAAGCCAAAATATATGGAAACCTTACTGTATCGAGAGTGTTCAAAAACGTTTGAACTTTCTCTGCTTCTCAAAATATTTCAAAACAGTGCAGGGTTTTGAATTTTCAAAAGAGAGAAAGAATAAGGAAAATGGATAAAAGTTTCAGCAGAAAAAAAATATTTCCAAACTCTAAATGGGCTGCAGCCCATCCTTCCCTCTCTTCTCTGCCGCGCAGCGCAGCAGCCCGCCATCAGTGTCTTGCATTTTGCTACAGCTGCCTTCTGTGCAGCTCTGTCAAAGCACTGGATTCAGAGTTTCAGGCTCTTAGTAAAGCTTTGTTCTTCAGTTAAACCAGTACGACTGGATGGTCCTATAGAACAGGGGTTTCTGTCAAGGAGTTGCTTGGCTTAGGTGCCCCTGAATGTGATGCGTGGGTGGCGAAACAAGAGGAACCGAGGAAGTGCATTTGCCACTAACGACAGGTTGTTGGCTTAATGGAACGGAGCACTTGATCTGTCACCCTTAAAAACTTTCTTTCTATAGCATGTGAACGCGTCTATCCAGTTGATCAGAAATAATACACTATACATAATAAGCTCGCCAAAAAGTAGTACGGAGTAGGTGAAATACTTATGCTTTAAATACAATTCCTTTATACTACTCCCTCCTGTCCATATTAATTGACTTACATTCTAGACTTACATGAATTTAGACACTATTTATCATATAGGTTTATGCAAATTTTAACAAATCCAAGTCAATTAATTTGAAGCGGAGGAAGTACTTGTACTCAGCCAGACATGCCGGTGTACCTTTGTCAAACACTGAAACCCTCCTATCACTAATCACTTTACTTTTTTTTTTTACTTTTCACTCTTACACACTTCTTTACCAGATGTTTTATGTTGCCTTGGCTTTGCAGAGTAACCGAAACCAGCAAAGTAACCCGACCTTCTCGCTGTTCTTTAACCAGCTTTGCTAATCTGTTACTACTCCATAATCATGACGGACAGTGGGCATGTGCCCAGCCCAGCTTAACAAAGCTTATCATGGGCACTCCACCTAACCTGCTTTCGGCTGGGGTACGTGTGGCACTTGCAGTGTTGCAGAGCTTAGTGCGCGAAGCTTTGTTATGCTAGTTGAGTCGCTTTCAGCGCGACTAAAATTGGCACTGCAGTGCGTTGGACCATCTCTGCTCATCATCATCATGTCTTCCATGAACGCAATGCGCTCCTGCCAGGTCGGCATACATTGAATTCAGCCAGGCAATCTGCGCTGCGCACTTGTACTGCACTAGCCATGGCCATGTCTACACTGAGCTCACTGAGCTCACAACACGGACACCCCCCTGATCGCAAGCCTATAAGTACCACCGATCACTCTCCAAACACTCGCACCATCTGAAAGCATCATTCAGTACACAAGCCACTACAGGTCTTTAGTACTGTCCAAGCTTCAGAGACGTGCGTGCAGCATGAAGTGCTCGGCCCAGCTGGTGGTGGCGTTCGTCGCCGCGTTGGCGGTGGTGGTGGTGATGGTGGCGCCGGCGGGCGCGCAGGCGGCGACGTGCAACGCGATGCAGCTGACCCCGTGCGCGGGCGCCATCGTCGGGAACGCGGCGCCCAGCGCGGCGTGCTGCAGCAGGCTCAAGGCGCAGCAGCCGTGCATGTGCCAGTACGCGCGCGACCCCAACCTGAAGCAGTACGTCGACTCCGCCAACGGCAAGAAGGTCATGGCCGCCTGCAAGGTGCCCATCCCCTCATGCTAAACCCGACGCCATCCGTCGAGAGGAGACGAGAGCCAGCACAGCGCGCACGCGCGTCACTTGGCCGGCCTCGCTCGCTCTTTGCACGCTGGCTGCATATGTGTTGCTGTGTGAGTGTTTTGCTTTGTCTCTGAACCCGCCGTGTCGTTGCTGCAGCTGTAGTGGTCGTACTCCAGCTCGCTGTGTCTAGCTTACCCGTGTATCTGGACCGATATGTATCTGAATAAATGCAGCAACAGTGATGAGTACGAACAACTCCCAAACCACGCTACTGCCACATACTACTAGTATGTTCTCGGATCATGATCCCACGCGGCTAAAGTTGGGGAAGTATAACTTCTTCTGTTTCTAAACATAAGGCTTTTTGGCGGTTTAATTTGAGCTGCCTAAATGTTTTATATTTAGAAATCGAGATAATCTCTCTTATAAGAGTGAAAGTTGCAAATGGCTACCACATTTGGAGCTAGGTTTCAAAAATATACCACTCTTGCGAGGCGCGAGGCTAAGCGACCGTCCCCGAAGCTGGATGTCGTGGTGAGGAGCTGGAGGCCGCTGCCCACAGCCTCGTGCCACCCCCACCAGAGGGAGACAGAACCCACGCGCCTACGTGGCTCTCTCCTCACCTAGCAAGTTCTGCCGCCGCCCTCTCACCGAACAACCCCGACGCGGGATTCCACACACAGGAGGACACCTGCGCTCACCCAACCACAGCCATTGCCAGCACGACCTAGCTAGCGCCTCCAGACACCAGCGCTGAGTCGTCTTCTCCCGCTCCGGCCAAATGACCCTAAGTTCGCAAGTAGAAGAGTTTTAACCTTTTCTTTTTCCATTATCCAAATATAGCCTCCCCTCCACCATTCCTTGTATAAACCAACAACGTCTAACATGGCATTCACCAAATTTATTAGAGTCCGATTTTTTCCTCTCAGCAATCCCATTGGGTTGAAGGGAATTAGGCGGTGTCCTATCATGTATAATACCATGTTCCAAACAAAATAAATTGAACTCATTAGAAAAGTATTCTCCACCATGATCAGACTAAACCCTTTTGATCTTTAGTTCTCAATAGATATACATAATGGTTTATGGTAAAATCGGCAATCAAAGTCATGAAATATTTCTTCCCATATGTTATCAACACAACATTCATATCACGAAGATCTGAGTGTATGAGCTCTAAATGTGCCAAGTTTCTTTCCTCCCGAGGCTTGTGAGGCTCCCGAGGTTGCTTTTCTTGCACACAAGCATCACACTTAGAGCCGTTAACAATAGTGAATTTAGGAATTAAAGTCATACTAACGAGCCGCGACATACAACCAAAATGAATATGATAAAGCCGTGAATGCCAAATATTAGTTCATTAATAGTAGTGCATCCGTTGTTCACAACATTATCACATGAGTCTTGTTGGAATTATGCCCTAGAGGCAATAATAAAGATGTTATTATTATAATTCTTGTTCATGATAAAGTTTATATTCCATGCTAGAATTGTATTAAGCGGAAACTTTAATACTTGTGTGGTTTGTGAACAACACCGTGTCCCTAGTACGCCTCTATGGACTAGCTCATTGATCAATGATGGTTAAGGTTTCCTAACCATAGACATGATTTGTCAATTGATAATGAGATCATAACATTGGAGAATGATATGATGGACAGACCCAAACTAAGTGAAGCAATTAGATCGTATCATCGTGTTCATCTTTGCGAAGCTTTTCCTATGTCAAATATTGTATTCCTTAGACCATGAGATAATACAACTCCCTGGTATCGGAAGAAAGCTTTGAGGTCATCAAACGTCATCCTATGAGAGAGTGATCATAAAGGTGTCTCTCAGGTGATCGAAAAGTATCTGTTGGGTTATATGTATCGAGATGGAATTTGTCCCTCCCAAGTCGGAGAGATATACTTCGGGCCCACTCGGTAATCGATATCAACACCGCTTGCAAGCATGTGGTTAAGGAGTTAATCACAAAGTGATATCGGATTACGAACGAGTAAAGTACTTCTTGTGAACGAGATTGAACTAGGTACGATGACGATCGAATCTCGGACAAGTAAAATATCGCGAGACGAAGGAATATATATATGGGATTGTTTGAATCTGGCATCGTGGTTCATCCGATATGATCATCGATGAATGTGTGGAGTCAATATGGGTGCCTGCACCCGCTGTTGATTATTGATGGAAGATCATGCGCATATTCTCGAACCCAGGGTCACACACTTAACGTGTCTCGACGCTAGGATAGATTGGATAATTGGTTTATGAATTTTTGTTCGGAGTCTCGGATGGGATCCGGGACATCACGAGAGGTTCGGAGTGGTCGGAGAATAAGATTCATATAAGGCGTGCAGTTTTGGAGTTGAATTGTTCCGGGTTAATCGGTATTCGGAAGCTTCTAGAACCTTCCGGAAGGGGACCAACGTGGCCCCACCTTCCGGGAGGGGGCATGGGCCTATGAGGGAGTGTCCTGGCCGCATTGGGCCAGGGGCACAAGGCCCCATAGGGCCCAGCCGATCCTAGAGAGTTTAGATCGTTTAAACTAGACATAGGGTTTCTAGAAGAGGGGAGAGTCCATGCCCCCACTCCTTATCCTTTGGGCTTGGGGGGAGGGGCTAGGGCTGCGCCCCCCTCTATATAAAGAGGGGTGGGGGCGCACCAACCCCCCACACCTCTCCTCCAAACCCTAGCCGTCTTGCTAGCTTTCCTCTCTCCCGATCGCTTTGTAGGCGAAGCCCTGCCGAAATTCTCCACCATATACACCACGCCGTCGTGTTGTAGATCCAATCTATCTCTCCACCATACTTGCTGGTCCGAGGAAGGAGGAGACGTCGAGGTGCTGCACGTGTGCATCTCACGGAGGCACCGCCACTTGTGGTGCTAGATCGGATCGGATCGCGAGGAGGAGAAGCGTACGACTACATCACCCACGTTTTAACGCTCACTGCAGCGAATCTTCAAGGGTATGAAGATCTAATCCAATCTCTCTCGTTGTTTGCATCTCCTAGATTAGATCTTGGCTTTCCCTCTGTTCGCTCCGTAGAAACTTTTGATTTACTATGCCGCGAAACCCTTCAAGTCTACCAAAGAGAAGCGGGACATGACTCCACATTCATAGCTTTTTCCAACAAAGGTTCCATACTTAGATAATACAACTTTATTGGAGTCAAATACCAACTTAAACCATCTTTCAAAAGACATGATTGAGTAACAAGATTCTTCTTGATAGAAAGAACATGATGTACGTTTTTCAATTGCACGATCTTGCCTGAAGTAAACTTCAGATCGACCGTGCTAGCACCAAGAACATTAGCATGTAACCTATTCCTCATCATGATGGAGCAACCTCGATCCTGATAAGAGATGAACATGGAAACGTCAGCACAAATATAAACATTAACACCCATATCAACCCACCATTTTGTGGGCTGAAATACTTAAAATGCAGTAGGTAATAAATTACCATACCCAGGACCTAAAGTTTCTGTCTTAGTATTGCCAATGACCATGTTGATAGATTTAGAACTCTATTCGTCTTGACCATACTTGCCTTTCTTTTTTCAGGAGCGTTGATCCCAATGGCCAACTGCCCACATACCCAACAAGGTCCTTTCTTTTTATTGTTCTACCCCTTCTTCTTCTTAAAGTTGGTAGTCTAACCGACTTTGTTATTTCCCTTGGACTTGTGGGCATTTTTCTGCACCGTGTTGGCAGCAAAATGTCCCTTGGTTTCACTAGTGTGTTTTTCTTTTGCCCTCACCTTCTATTCAACAACCATAGAGCTAATGAGATACTCAACATAAAGATCATGCCTCTGATGTTTTAGAGAAGTGACAAAGTTCCTTCATAAAAGGGGAAGCTTAGCGACAATGCATCCCATGAAAAACTTATCTGGGAGAACACGCTTGAGGAGCTCAAGTTCCTTAGCCATGATCTATAGGTCATGATCATATTCCACTATAGATCGGTTTTCAATCATTTTGTAGTCATTGAACTTCTCCATAGCATATAGTTCACCACCGACATCGACCACACTAAACTTAGCGTCCAACGCATCCCATGGTACCTTGGCATCATGAATATGCATGTATGCAACAACCAACTTGTCTCCAAGCACACTAAGTGCTGAGCCACCAAAGAGTACAATGCTCCCCCTAATGATCTCTCTTATTCAAGAATAAGTGGACCTCTAGGAGTACCAGTTGCAACTCTTTCTATGCCCCGCAGTGAGCCAGAAGAGGGTTTTCGTATGCCATCTCTTGAAATGAGCACCCATAAACGGGTTAGGTTTGAGCGCAGCAGCAAAGCCAGATGACGAAAATAGCCTAAAGAAATAAGGTTTTCAAATTGTTGGATTATTAACCAATTTCCGCATGAGATTAGTTTCCAAAATCATCAACATGTAAGCATTAGCAGATCCAAACACATGGAACCAAACAAGCATATATAGTAGATTTGTAAATTTAGCAAGAACTAGTGAAAATAAAGAGAGGAATAACACACACACGTTGAATGGAAGGGTCATCACCAGTTCAACACAACAATAGAATAGTCATTGTTGTTGTCGCCCATGGTGCTATTGAGGTCGTAGGTTGCCGTATCCGAAGAGGAAGAACACAGACATATGCAATAATTCGTGAAGAGATGCTCCACCAAAACCTTATCGCCCGTCTCCCGGTGCAGGATCTCAAAGGATGGAGCTTCCGAGGCCTGCTCTCCTAGACGGTCGTGCATGCAGTCGCCGGGATGGAGAAGCTTAGAGAGCAGCGCAACAAAAGTAAGAAGGAGCGAGAGAGACATAGAAAGAACAACTAACTTCTCTCTCTCTCTAGTCTAGGAGGTGAGCCGACTTAACCACCACATGGTGGAATACGAGGACATGCATTAAACATGACACGAAATGTTGACACATAACCAAACAATTGGTGCACCATGCAAAAAATTTAGTCTTTCACAAAGCGGGTCGCGAACTCGAACTCGATTCACGCAATACGTCGTGCGTGCGAGGCAGGCGGTGAAGGAGGAGTGTGCATGGACTCTTTCTCTTCTCACTCACTTAGTGGGAGTGGAACAAAACACCTTATAAGCCGTTTCAACTCTCTCTTAACTAGCAATATGGAACTAAAATTTGTCACCCACACAAGCTTCCATAATAGATGGGTCTTTGAGGATTTATTAGGCTAAATGGGTTGTCTACACGGACAAGGCCTATATAAATCTAACACTATCACTATGATATGTCCGCTTACAATGTAAAACAAGATACATAGACAATTTATCTAGGTCTAAGCTTTTGGATTCGAACTTTCCAAACTGACCCGATATCTTTTGGTTAGTTTTCTTCCTTTCAACTAAAGAAAAAACCAAACTAAAAAATACATTCTACTATATATTTTTGATAAGGAATATATATCAATATTGTAAATATACCAATTACGCCTAGCCTCTATAACAACGTAGTGCCCTAACGGCAATACATATACACACAACCAAAATAATAAAGAAGAATTATAAAAAAATAATTCCCTCTACAACGATCTATGCCTTGTAACAGCAGACCAAACATCACCAAGACAGCACCACAAATCCAACTTGTTCAAAAGTGACGCCTTTAAGAAGGGAAAAATGCACAAGCGCCGTCGTCGCGTGATCGTAGATCATAGGTTTTCACCCCGGAGATAACTTCACGCTCTCAAAATAATACCTTCAACAAAGGCTATTCCAGACACAACCAATTAAGACCAGGCCTCTTAGACACAGAATTTCTATTGTGCTATCAGTCCCACTTTTCGCTGCCGCTGCTACGAGACATGAATGACCAAGCCGATTCCACATCGCCACCATGACTCGAACCACCATAAATATTCCTCAAATTTTGGCTTCCATGACTTTATCTGCACACTGACTTCACCATGGAACTAAATACATGTTTCACTATGGCAACCGACTATGGAGTTTCACCTCACTCCCTCTGAAACCAAACTGTCAGCAAAAATATGGTTGCGCATGACCGAATCATATCTGATCCGACAATCTCAAGTCTTGTTTCATCCATGGGAGTTCGCGGTCGGATCCTTCCGGAACTTAACACTCTAGCCTGATCACGAGGGCAACCATCAAGCATATCTTTGCTGTGGCACGAGTGGAATCCTAGGACTGCCGCCAAATTTATTCAGGTTGATCCAGCAGTCCCCAAACTTTCGATCAGCTCCCGGCAATTGGATCAAGCGGGATCAGGCTCGAGCCCAAGCCAGTAGGTAACGTGCCGCCGGCCGTCGCCACCTTTGGTATGCAGAACCGTGCCCGTCGTTGCCCTCCGCACCTCACAACCACGAGCCGGCGAGCACCGCATCGCCAATGTCTCATCGCCCGGGCCCCACCCACGTTGCTCCGCCCTGGAGGCCACCCCTCCTCCCGCACGAAGGGAGCCGGCACCGTCTTCGACGACGAGGCATGTCCGCCACCACCGGCGCCACAACAACAACGATTGCGGAGATCGGAAGGGGCGGCGCTTTCTAGGGTTTTCTTGGGGTCCTCAGGAGCCACCCTCGCACGAGCGGCCCAGGAGGAAGTTCTACGGTTCCTTGATTTCAATTTAACATGAGTGCTACTGAAGCTTTCATATATATATTCTACTACATATTATTAGTTAAAAAGGTATACATACAAAACAGCATTCTTTTGTTTTTGTTTTACATTACAGTAAACCTTCATAATAGTAGTTAGTAACAAGGACTAGCAAATAAAACTTCTTCTTGGCGACAGAACTCGTTTATCAGATCGTATCATTTACTAAAGACATGTCCCACTATGGTAACAGACTGTGGAGTTTCACCTCGCTCCCTCTGAAAGCAAAAGGTCAGCAAAAACATGGTTGCGCATGATTGAATTCCATCTGATCTGACAATCTCAAGTCTTGTTTTGTCCATGGGAGTTCGCGAGCGGAGCCTTTCGGAACTTAATGCTCTATCCAGATCATGAGGGCAGCCATCAAGCAGATCTTTATCGTGGAACGAGTGGAACCCTAGGACCGCCGCCAAATTTATTCAGGACGATCCAGCAGTCCCCAAACTGCCGATCGGCTCCCGACAATCGGATTGAGCGGGATCGGGCCCGAGCCCGAGCCGGTAGGTACCGCGCCACCGGGCATCGCCACGCCGCCACCTTCGGTATGCAGCACCGTGCCCATCGTTGCCCTCCGCACCTCACAATCACGCCCCGGCGAGCACCGCATCGCCAGCATCTCGTCGCCCGAGCCCCACCCACATTGCGCCGCCTTGGAGTCCACCCCCTCCTCCCGCGTGAAGGGAGCCGGACGAGACGTGCAAGGCCTGCCCACCGTCTTCGATGACGAGGCATGGCCGCCACCACCAGCGCCACGATAACAACTATCATGGAGATCGGAAGGGGCGGCGCTTTCTAGGGTTTTCTTGGGGTCCTCCGGAGCCACCCTCGCACGAGCGCCCAAGAGGAAGTTCTACCGCTCCTTGATTTCAATTTAACATGAGTGCTATTGACTTTGATTTTTCAAAATTTGGATAAACCTATATACTAAATAGTGTCTAGATTCATTCAAATTTAGACAAATTTGAGTCAATTAATATGAGCCGGAGGGAGTACATATTATTAGTTAAAAAAAGTATACATATAAAATGCATTTTTTTTTACATTACAGTAAACCTTCGTAATAGTAGTTAGTAACAAGGACTAGCAAATAAAACTTTTTCTTGGCGACAGAACTCGTATATCAGATCGTATCATTTACTTTCAGTATATATGGCACAATATCTTATCATGCACATTTCATATACATTTCTTGTTTTTATTATAAAATTCTCTTTACCTATTTCACAGAAACTTAAGCATTAAATTTATACATTCTGAAAACAACAACCAACTAACAAGTACGAGTATTCCATACCAGAAAAGGCTACGGATATAATTCGAGTGTTAAGCTACGAGCTGGCCGTTCAGAACAAGGGAGAGGAAGAGAGCCGTCAGTCCGCTGTACGTTCATAGTCTACTAGACATCCCGATCCATGTCAACTAGTTGACCCATTCGTTCCCAATCACCTTTGAGTTGGCCTTTCTCTTCCGCTTTCCCTTCCGCTTGCGTGGACCAGGCGCAGCCCTGACAGTGCGGCGACGTAGCGGCGGCGCTGGCACCACGGTATCCTTTGAACGACAGACGAAACGCGACAGATAGTCCACAATGCTGCCCGGACGAACGCGCAAGTCGCGCGTGATCCAGCCCTTCTTCAAATGGCAGGCTTCGACTCTCAGCCCGTCTCCACGACTACTACACCTGTAGACCGTGTCGGCCCTGATGGACGAGGACAGCCCCGCGTGCACCGACGCCGAGCGGCCACGGCCGGCGCCTCTGTCGCAGACGAACGCGGCACGCCCGCGCAGACCGTCGATGGGCACCATCTTTCCCGCTTCTAGATCCACCCGGTACGCCTGATACCGCTCCATAATGCTTCTCGCGTTCGGCCGCACCATAACCAGTTCGCCGTCGTTGTCCACTAGGTTCTCGTCTCTGCGTTGCCAATAGAAGTCTTCGTCCTCCTCGACCGCCGCCACAAGCTGCGGCAGCTGGCCGGCGGCGGCGGTGACGTCCACCACCTTGATGCCATTCTTGGTGACGCAATAGAAGCGGTCCGCGGACGACAGGGTCGCAATGATGGAGTAGGGCTCCGAGTACTTGCCCGACTCTGACCGCGCACGGCAGCTCCACTGCTCGTCGTTGGGCTTGGCGACGGCTAGCTCCACCCCATGGCCGTCCAAGTGCAGCGCTTGTTAGGAAAAATAAGCCACGCCGTGTATGGTCATGGCCGTGAGTCTATAGTGTACAGCGTGCGTGCGTGTGTGTTCTGGTTCAGGTCGAGGCCTTGGCGTGTGGCCGCGTCAGAGTAGATGGCGAGACTATAGCGGAGGTAGCTGTGGTGATCCGTTGGAGCTGGACGCGTCATGCGCGTGGTGGCGCCATGCACGCGCGGCCCTGGGAGAGCGGATCGTGGACAAACGTGAGCGTGTGGGAGGCGTCGTGCGTGTGCGTACTCCTGGGTATAAATTCCCCTGAACTGCTCTTATAATTTGAGTGGTTAGAGAGCCAGCTGAAATAAAAGAGATTAGGGTGTTGGAGCGCCCGCGGCGGCGTTCGTGCGCCGGCCCGAAAAAAATCTGCTGTCTCCACTTCTTCTTCTACCTTCGTCTGTGCGAGAGAGAGAGGACATCGGCGTTTGTCGCCGGAGGGCTGGTTCGGCGTGTGTCGCCGAGGCCAGCCCCAACAGCGCTACCGTTGAGCCGTCTGCTAGGCCGACGCCCAGGCCCAACGCCCGTAATTTCTCCAAATTGCTTAACACAGTCCGGCTGCTGTTGTTCAGCAGAGAGGTTGCGTTTGGGAGGGCCGTGAGCTGCTGGGTGAGCGGGTTGAGGAGGTGGATTTGGCGGGTGCCGCTTTGGCACAGCAGGATGAGGCCGCTGGAGGTGGGGCCGATCACGAAATGGAGCCGAAGCGCCGGGAGGTCCACACGGATGCGCTCTCCCGTCGAGATGTTCAGGAAGTCGCGGCGACTGATACTGGCGGCAAAGATCTCCGGGAGCATTATCCACCGGCGGGGGTGGAACCGGCTGTCCAGGCCGCCGTGCGCGTGCACGCTTTGAACGGCGGCAGAGCGTTCCTACGGCCGTGCTGGTAGGCGCCATGATCGTGCAAGGTTTTGGCGTCCGTATTAGGGTTGCACTGGACTGCTGTTTTCTTTGGCGCGTTTAGGCAGAGTAATAATATGGTGGTATCCGGAAGCGAGTCCTTGCACAACTCCCGTCCGGAACCGAGTCAGGAAGCAAGTAAATAATCACCGTTTATTCTTCTTGTGGCGGTGCACCTCCTGCCCTCACCGTTTAATTTCCAGCTTAATTTCTTTCCTTTTTCCGCTCCAACCTCTGATCGTATGATACACGAACTCATCCACGCCACTTGGGGACTCTCTCTGTTAGTTCGGCTTACCACCGGGCTGTTTTCAGAGCTCCCGTGTGCTTCCGTGGACGACTCTTCTATGAAAACCGCCATTGCCACTAAATGTCAAGATCTTTGTGTGGCAATTTTTATGGGATCGTCTACCCTGAGAGGTGGAGGTTTCCAAACGCCATAGGCTGGCCGAGGGATTGTGTTCACTTTGTTGGACTCTGGAAACGCGGGCACTCACATTATGTTTTTTTTTCCGAAATGGGGATGTACCTCGGCCTCTGCATCTTAGGATGCACACAGCCATTTTATTACTCAAAGTCTTAAAGTCTTAAAATACCAAATACAGATCAAAGATTAAAGAAGGTTGATACAAACACCAACCATCTGAAGAGAAAAAAAAAAGGTCTGAGGATATAGAGCATACAAACGCTAAACATGTCTCAGTCTACTAGAAGGACGCCACGTAGCCTGGTAGAAGATATCCTGAGCAACCATTACCGGACGACTGCATCCAGAAACCATCAAATCTCGGTGCTGCTCCGGGAGCAAAAAAGCCCAAAACTGGATCCATTGGGACGCTGATATTATAACCTGCAAAAAAGAAGGACCTCGCACCCTGTTAAAAATAATAGCATTGCGACTCTTCCAAATAGACCAACATAAAGCCGATACCCCTATACGTATTCGAGCTTTGTTAGCCCTATCCATCCCATTTAATCAATTCCCAAATATATTAGTAATATTGGTCGGAGGTGGAAGATTGTATGTAAAATAAACAATTTGCCATATAATTCTAGCACGGGGGCATTTAATAAAAAGATGTTCAATTGTTTCTTTCCCATTACAAAAACAACATTTTTTGCATCCTTTTCAATTCCTTTTAACTAAATTATCTTTAGTTAAAGAAACTTTTTTATGTAAGAACCACATAAAGATCTTAATCTTTAGGGGTAGTTTAAGCTTTCATAAATATTTTGTAGGGAGGCTCTGATGATCATTCATCATATCCTCATACAAAGATTTGACAGTGAAAACCCCATCTGTGGATAGCTTCCACCTAAACACATCCGGCTCACTAGTCAAAATAACCTGCATCAATCTCTGATATAGATGCAACCATGCATCCCATTTTGTCCCAGTCAAATTCCTCCTAAAGCCTATGTTAAGAGGATTGTGAGATAAGACATCATGAACAGATACATTTTTCATATGCACAATATTGTAGAGCGAAGGATACTGTTGGGAAAAGGACTTCTCTCCTAACCAAACATCTTCCCAAAATCGAGTTATTACCCCACTCCCAACTTTGAAGAACCCTCTGGTAAAGAATCCATCCTTTACCTTCATTAGTCCTTTCCAAAATGGGGAATCCGTCGGTTTAGCTTCTACCTGTGCTAGAGTTTTGTTTTTAAGATATTTATTATGAAGAATTTCCTGCCATACCCCATGCTCTGAAAGTAATTTATATAACCATTTGCTCAAAAGACATTTATTTTTAACTTCTAACACCTCAATGCCCAATCCACCCTGATCCTTGGGGCGAAAAATTATATTCCACTTAGTTAATCTATATTTTTTCTTATGTTCATCACTTTGCCAAAAAAATCTTGAACGATAGAAGTCTAATCGTTTTCTAACACCTTTAGGTATTTCCAGAAAAGATAACATGAACATGGGCATACTTGTTAATACAGAGTTAATTAGCACTAATCTATCTCCATATGACAAAAGTTTACCCTGCCAACATCCTAACTTTCCTTCAAAACGATTCTCGACAGGATTCCACTCAGAATTCCTAAGCCTTCTATAGTGAATAGGTATCCCAAGATACTTGAAAGGCAAAGAACCTGAGTCGCACCCGAATATATCTCTATACTCATGTTCATATTATTTTGCCTTCCCAAAACAATAAACCTCACTTTTGTGGAAATTGATTTTAAGCCCCGAAAGTTGCTCAAAAATGCAAAGTATCAGCTTCATGTTTACAGCCTTCATAAAATCATGTTCCAAGAAAAGAATTGTGTCATCTGCGTATTGAAGGATGTAAATCCCTCCCTCAACTAGATGTGGGATTAAACCACCAACCTGTCCATCTTCTTTAGCTCTAGCTATGAGGATGGCCAGCATATCTGCAATATTAAATAGCATGGGCGATAAAGGATCACCCTATCGTACCCCCTTTCTTGTTTGAAAAAAATGACCGATGTCACCATTCACTCTAATTCCAACACTTCCCCCTTGAATGAAATTTTCGATCCACTTGCACCATAAAGGGTCAAAACCCTTCAAACGAAGAGATTGAAGTAAAAAGGGCCATTTTACCTTATCGTATGCTTTCTCAAAATCTATTTTGAAAAGCACTCCATCTAGCTTTTTCGAATGAAGCTCATGGACGGTTTCATGTAAAATAACTACGCCCTCCAGGATATGCCTTCCAGGCATAAATGCTGTTTGAGTCGGTTGAATCACCTTGTGAGCTAGCATAGAGATTCGATTCGTGGCCACTTTAGTAAAAATTTTGAAGCTTACATTTAAAAGGCAGATCGGTCTATATTGCTGGATCTGAACCGCATTTTCTTTCTTAGGCAGGAGAGTGATAACCCCAAAATTTAGTTTATAAAGAGGTAACTCGGCTGTTTGCAACTGTGCAAATAAAGCCATCAAGTCATTTTTTATCACTTCCCAAAAAGTCTGATAAAATTCCGAAGGGAAGCCTTATTGTGTTCCATGGAAAAGATTGCGTCAAGCACTTCCTTTTCCGAGAACACCGACGTAAGAATTGTATTCTCCAAAGTAGATACCTGAGGAATGTCCCCGTTCCTCTCCTCCATTAATGAAAAACTATTTGGGTCCGTGTCAGCAAATAGTTTCTTATAATATTCGGAAATATAGATTTTCAAGTTTTCATCTCCCACAATAGTGCCCGCATCTTGTTCAAGCTGAAAAATATTTTTCTTCCGATGTTTTCTATTAGCTATTAGGTAAAAATACTTAGTATTATTTCCCCCTTCCTGGATATGTTTAACTTTTGCCCGTTGAGCCCACTTAGTCTCCTTATCATGCCTCAGCTTTGAGACCTGATCATTAGCGAATTGGAGTAAGTGTCTCTCAGCTGCCGACAAGTCAGTTGTCTCAGCCTTAATATCAAGCCTATCGATAATCGCAATGAGTCTATCTCTTTCTTTCCTGTATTTACCACTTTGGTTTTTAGCCCACCTGCGGAGAAAGCGTCTTAAATGCCTAATTTTATTTTGCCAGCGCGCAGTTGGAGTATCTCCATGTGATACCGCCCCCCATTATGTTCACCTATCGAGCTGTCCAATTTTTATGGAGTTTCATCCGAGAGGCTCTCACGTCTATCTGGCAAGTCCAAGAGCTCAGAGAGTTTCTCGCGATTGAGGCAAACCGCACCGGTAGGAGGTGTCATCTTTTCTGATTAGTGTTTGCCACGATGACCTAGAATCTATGGACGATTCATAGCAAAATGGTTATCGAGAAAATATCCTAGCTTGATGGGCTTCTGATTCTATTTTCAATTTCTTACTTTTCTACAGCTATTGTACCTATTATCTAGGAAATGAGACAGGGAGTCTTTGGATGATGACAGGCCTTCCTAGAGGCGTTTTTGTGCTTTTTCCTAATAGATAGACTTTCTGGTTGTCACGTGGATGGTTGCGTTTATATAATTTATAAAACAGTGCGAACGTCTGTTTGGAGGAGGTCCAAGTATGAAATACTAGAGAAGAATGACATATAGTACGGGCGTCCTCCTCCTCTCTGACTCTGGCTTTCCTAATCCCCACCCCGCGTCACAAGTCTCCTGATTTCTATCTAATTAACCAGTAACATCGTCCATTCACCCTGTCTTTCCTAGTTGGACCCGTCCGCTGCTTCAGCAGGATTCATACACCGTACTAAATTATGTGATTTTATGGGGTGGGGTTTTGTGATGGGTATGGACGAGGTTCTGCTGGAGATCGAAGTACTTGAGGGCACACCGGGTGGACCGCGCCATCTGCGAGGGATGTTTCTTGATCACGAAACCAAGTGAGTAGTGACATGTCCACTCCAAGGTAGACCAACCTCTGCACCGGACGAATTTTTACCGTCTCGGTTGCTTAATTTTTATGGGCAAGTCTGTGCAACATTGGTTTGTTCGATTTTGTCTAGTGCAAACTTTTGTACTACGTCCAAAGTCTTAATTGGATATGTGAAAGAAAATGAATTAATGAATAATAACCAGACGGTTTGAGTGGTGTGAACGAGGTTTTCGGTTTTTCACACCACTACTTCTAGGTAGGGATGAAAACAGAGCGGAAACGGACATAACTAAATGGTTTTGTTTTCATTTTTTTTTCGGATGCGGAAATGAATACAGACAACCCAGAAACAAAATCGGAAGCAGATATTGTTGAAAACAGATACATACTGAATATGGTACATATGCGAATGATGCAAATGTTACCTAGAATGAAGGAACCTTTGAATCATGCAAAAAGTCTTAAGCATTCAAGCAGACTAACAAAATCCCCTTTACTTCTTTCGCGAAGTTCCTAGTGGTTAGGATCTGTAGCGCATGATTCTTGGTCGGACAAATCAGGGGATCTCGCCGACAAAAGCGTGTCTTTCTGTGGTGCTGCGGGCATAAGGTGTCGACTGCCCTTTGGTTGTTGTGTTTCTGGCATGCGGTGTGGGTGACGAGTAGGGGGAGTTTGGTTGCCAGGGCGGCGACCCTAGATGGTGGGCGTGGCAGTGGCAGGCTCCGTTATGCTAGGTGCAGTACGACTTCCTTGACTTCGAGGTAGTGAGGCCGTCGGTGGGGGACGATCATTTTTCAGATCTCTCTTGTTCTCGTGCAGATCTTGGTGTCTCTCCTTATCCGATCTTCACCCGTGCTTCCAGTGAGACTTTGCTAGACACAGGATGTGGTACGTGTTGGATAGATCTCAACGTGACTGGGCCCAACGGCCCAAAGACGCTTCTAATCGCGCCTCGATCGGGGCGCCTGCTTTATCTAGGACGGTGGGCCCATGTCGCCAGCGCTATATAAAGTGGTGGGGAGCCGGCAGCACGACCTACGAGGTTAGCCGTGCCCTAGCCGCCCCACCTACAAGCCAATCCGATCTAGGCTAGCGCTGCGCCGACGGGAAGCTCCACCGCCGTCACCCTAGCCACACGCTCACCACACTCTCCCCTCTTCACCCATGGCCAACGACGGAGGCTCTAGCTCCGGCGCCGGTTCGGGCATTCCCTCTGGCTCTTGTCTGTCGAGCCAGGGAGCAGGTAGAGCTCGCCTCTGTTCTCTCTCTCTCTCTCTCCGTTCTCGATCTACAAAGGTAATGATTAGTGCTACTGTTAGATCTAGACTAGATCCGTGGTAAAGTCATTTTAACATTGGTATCAGAGCCACGTTTTAGTTGCTAGATTTTACAGTGCTTTTTGTAGAAAGTAAGAGTTCAAAAAGAAAGAATAGATCCAAAGTGCGCCTGCCCCATGGCCGCGCCGTTCCTCTCGATCTAGATGGGCATCCATTATGGAGACATCTAGAAGAAGAACACACCCTTCGGGGCAAAGCAAAACCCTAGATCTAAAGCCCCAAAAGATCCCGAACGCAAGTTCTAACCCCATAGATCCCCAAAGAAAAGACAATCAAAAAAAAGGGGTCCACTCCGGCCATCGCCGGGAAAAGTCTCCGCCCCACACCTCGGCCACTTGACGACGGTGCACCCACCCTCGGGTGGATGCACACATCGGCAAGGAGCAAGGTGGGGGGGGCGCCGCCGCAGTTTTCACTATGGACCAAACAAAAGAAAGGAGCACAAGGCTCCACCGCCGCCCCTCTTGACGGTGGTGCGCCCACCCTCGGGTGGACGCACCGCCGGCAAGGAGGACGGGGAGGAGCACGGCTCACCGGAGCGGAGCAGAGGGAGGGGCGCGCCGTGGCGGCCACCTCGCCTCGCCCGACTCGCGGGCTCGCTCGTCGGAGCGGAGCTAAGGGAGGGGCACGCCGGAGGGCGGCCGCCTCGCCTCGTGCTCGTCCGGGTGTCGGCGCAATAGCTCGGCGAAGGCGGGCGCGCGAGGCGGCCACCTCGGTCCAGCGGCCGCCACGGGCTTAGGAGGGAAGGGGCCGCGCCTCGGCCACTCCTTCCGACGACGCGGACGGGCGCCAGGGCAGGGTGCACGCCACGACCGCGGTGACCACACGGGCAGCACAGCGGAGGACGCCGTGGCGTAAGCGCACTAAGGGAGCGGGGACGCGGTGACCACGCGGGGAGGCCGCGTGCAGGACGCGGCACCGCCGCGGTGGCCACGCGCAAACGGTCACAAGGGGGGAAGTGGGCTAGGGTTTGTGGGGGTCGGCGGCTGTGGGGGTTTTTATACCCCGCACGCCCAATCAGAGATCTAGGGTTCTGGCCATCAACGGCTCAGATCGATCAGCGGCACAATACGCGGGCCACGCGGGCCCACACGGCCACGCGGATGCGTCTGGCCGCTTTTGGGCAGCCGCAGTCGTGGGGCAAGACGCGGGCGGCAGAAGCTAGGCAATGCTGGCGGGCAAGCCGTTGGCGGGCAAGGCTGGCAGCATGGCGCAGTAGCTGGCCCGGCGGTGCCACCTGAGCCGCCAGATCGCCCAAAGAGGGGCTTTTTCTTGTTTTTAGCAGTTTTTCTGTTTTTTTTACAGAGTTGTTTTTAATGGTTTTTTGCTTAGTTTTAAGCAAATTTTGCATAGTTTTCTCTAGTCTCTTTTACTCTTAAGTATATTGTGACTAGAGAATGTTACAAAGGCAGAATTTTTCTGCAAAGTATGAGTTTTTTAATGAAAGTTTTCGCTGCAAATAGTTCCTTTACATTGCAAATGTATGGTTTAAAATTGCACCAAATGCAATAAAGTTGATTAAATCTTGATATAAAGATGTGATTAAAGTGATTATGACTCATGCTATTAATTGACCAACGTTATTAATAATCATGACCATAATCTTTTTCCTATTAAGTATTAAAAGGTGCATTTAAATTTATTTCTACCCAACGGTGATGTAATTTTAAATAGCACGAAACGATTGCATGCTTAATTTATACCAACGTTGAATTAACGCATACAGTTGTTTTACTTGGTGATCTCACATCTTTTGTGATTTTCAGGAGGTCTCAACCTCATGGCATGTTTGAAGGACATCCCGCTCCTCCGGGAGGACCCCACGGGATAAGAGAGCACATCTTGAGGATGTCAAACATGGCAGCAAAGCTCAAGCCAATGGATGAGGACCTCGAGTTAAAGCCAGCACTCTTGGTGCACCTTGTGATGGCCTCACTTCCACAGCCTTTTGAAAACTTTGTGATAAACTATAATATGTCCCCTGAAAAGTGGGACATAGAAAAGACCATTGGGATGTGCTCTCAGGAAGAGGAAAGGCTGAAAGCCCTTCACGGCGGTTCTCTGAACTTCGTGAAGGACAACAGGAAGAGAGGCTTCACAGGCGGCAACCATGGTGGCTCACCCTCCAAGCCCCATGGCAAGGGTCCAATGCAGCACCAAAGATCACCATTCCACCCTCGGGGAGAAGGATCGTGCCATCATCGCAAAAAGCTGGGCCACTACAAGAAAGATCGCCTGATTTGGCTAAAGTACATCATGGCCAAAAATGGTAAAGATATTGTTTCTTTTGTTAATGAATCTTTGTATGAAAAGTTTACTAGATCCACTTGGTGGATTGATTCTGGAGCAACCGTTCATGTTGCCAACTCTTTACAGGGGTTCCATTCGACAAGGACCACGCCAAGAAGAGAAAGACACATTGAAGTGGCGAATGGAATAGAAGCAGAAGTGGAGGCCATTGGTGACGTCCCTCTGGAGCTGGCTGATGGCTCTTTGCTTATGCTCAAAGATGTGCTTTTCGTTCCTTCATTACATAGGAATTTAATAAGTGTTTCCTGTTTGGACAAAGATTCTTACGAATGTTATTTTGGTAATGGCAAGTGTGCCATCTGGTTGAAAGACAAATGTGTGGGTGTTGCTACATTATTTGATAAGTTATATTTGTTATCCCTGCATGAGAAAGTTTTCTCTGTGTGTGATGTGAATGAAAAAGTTTCCTTGTCGAACAAAGAACAAAAGAAAAGAAAGCAAACTCTTGACTCATCGAAACTATGGCACTGTAGACTAGGCCATATTTCGAGGGGAAGAATAGAAAACCTCGTTAAAAATGACATTCTTCCTCCGTTAGAGTTCAACGACATAGAACAATGCATAGATTGCATTAAAGGAAAGTATGTCAAACAGATTAAAAAGGGTGCAAACCGAAGCATAGCTACACTAGAAATAATCCACACGAATATTTGTGGACCGTTTCCGGTGAAAAGTGTGGATGGCTATGATTCATTCATAACGTTCATGGATGATCACTCCCGGTATGGTTATATTTATCCAATCAAAGAAAGATCTGAAGCGCTGGATACATTTAAAATTTTCAAAGCTGAAGTAGAAAATCAGCACGATAAAAGAATCAAAATAGTTCGGTCCGATCGTGGGGGGGAGTACTACGGTCGGCATACTCCATATGGTCAAGTACCAGGACCCTTTGCACGGTTCCTGCAAGAAAATGGAATAGTCGCCCGATTCAATGCAAGTAACCTCAAAGAAAACGGAGAATGAAAGGCGCAACTGCACTTATGGATATGGTGCGCAAAGATGATGAGCTATTCCACCCTCCCATTGGGATTGTGGATGGAGGCGCTTAAAACCGCCATTCATATTCTCAACAGAGTACCAAGTAAGTCTGTTCCCAAAACACCGTATGAATTGTGAATGCAGTCCCCTCTCTGCACCACTTGAGGGTCTGGGGGAGCCCAGCTGAGGCAAAAGTTTTCAATCCAAACATTGCAAAGTTAGACCCCAAAACAGCATCTTGCCATTTTATTGGCTATCCAGATAAGTCCAAAGGCTATCGCTTCTCTCCGACAGACATACACAAAGTTTGTAGAAACGAGACATGCAGTCTTCTTGGAGGACGAATTGATGAGGGGGAGCACGGTAGCTAGGAACATTGATCTTGAGGAGAAGAGGGTGCATGCACCTAATCCGATGATTCAGGAGCCATTTTTCTCGCTACCTGTTGTGCCACCATCTACAACCCCTGAGGTTGTGGTGCCGGCACCTGTTGTGACTCCACACGTGACAACAATGGGCGAAAGTTCGGAACCTCCCATCAGAGCCACCTGAACCCACTGTTGAGCACGAAAGGGAGCCAGAACAGCCACCTAGTGTAAATGTGCCTGAACCCGAGGCAAGAAATGAGCAAGAGTCTGATGAACTCAGACGGTCTAAAAGAGAACGAAGACCAGCCATTTCCAAAGAAATCTACAAAGTTTACAATGTAGTTCATATGGAGGGCGATCCTACCACATATGAAGAAGCCATGAGTAGCCCTCACTCAGCCAAGTGGGTGGAGGCAATGGAAGATGAAATGAAATCGATGAGTTCCAACAATGTTTGGGACTTAGAGGAAATTCCCAAAGGAGCCAAAACAGTAGGATGCAAGTGGGTCTACAAAACAAAGTATGACTCCAATGGGAATGTAGAAAAGTACAAAGCTAGACTCGTGGCAAAAGGCTTTACGCAAAGAGAAGGTGTAGATTACAATGAGACTTTTTCTCCGGTCTCATGTAAGGACTCCTTCATAATCATCATGGCACTAGTTGCACATTTTGATTTAGAGTTACATCAAATGGATGTCAAGACGGCATTTCTAAATGGAGATTTAGAAGAGAATGTTTACATGAAACAACCCAAGGGTTTTTTCATGGAGGGGAAGGAACATATGGGATGCCGCCTAAAGAAATCCATTTATGGGTTAAAGCAAGCCTCTAGGCAGTGGTATTTAAAGTTTAATGATACCATTAAAAGATTTGGATTCAAAGAAAATGTTGAGGACAATTGCATTTATGCAAAGTTCAAAAGTGGGAAATATATTTTCCTAATTCTATATGTGGATGACATTCCTTGCTAGCGGTGATGTTAGTCTACTACTAGAAACAAAGAAATTCTTGTCATCAAACTTTGACATGAAAGACCTTGGTGAAGCATCTTATGTTTTGGGCATAGAAATTCACCGAGAGAAAGAATGGAGTGTTAGGACTGTCGCAGAAGCGACAGAAAAGATTTTAAAGAAATACAATATGCATGCGAGTAATTCAACACCTGCTCCCATAGTCAAGGGCGATAGTTTTGGGAAATCCCAATGTCCAAAGAATCAATATGAGATCGATCAAATGAAGTCGCACCATATGCTTCTGTTGGAAGCTTACAAGATGCACAAGTGTGCACTACTCGACTTAGCATTTATCACCGGGTACTCGGTAGATATCAAGAGAATCCGCATAGAGCAATCGGAAGATGGTAAAGAAAGCTTTGCGCTATGTGCAAGGCACAAAAGGCCTCATGCTAACATACAGAAGATCTGATTCCCTAGAGATAAAAGGGTATTCAGATGCAGATTTTGCGGGAGATAAAGACGACCGAAAGTCCACGACAGGGTATGTCTTTACTCTCGCAGGAGGTGCTATTTCGTGGAGAAGCGCCAAACAGTCGATAGTTGCATCATCCACGATGTATGCAGAATTCATAGCATGTTATGAGGCCATGGGACAAGCGTTATGGTTAAAGAAATTCTTACCCGACTTGAAAGTGGTTGACTGCATCAGCAGGCCACTAAAGATGTACTGTGACAACGAGCCCGCAGTATTCTATGCTCACAACAACAAGTCGAGTAATGCTTCAAAGTCTATAGATATAAAGTATTATGTTGTGAAGGATAAAGTCCAGGATCAAACTATAAGTCTCGAGCATATAAGGACAAAGAATATGCTTGCGGATCCGCTTAATAAAGGCTTACCACCCGGTGTTCAAGGAACACATAGCCGGCATGGGTTTAACGGAAGCCTATGATTCCTGGACCATAGAGGCCCAAAAGTAATGTAATTTGTTTGAACATGAAGGTATATAGTAGCTGCCGATTCTATCGGCAATTGAGCTGGGACGATGAAACATGCGCTATGTGTCATTCTGTGATGAAATAAGTAAAGAACAAGGTTAAAAGTAAAGTCGAGATCTAGGGGGAGAATGTTGGATAGATCTCAACGTGACTGGGCCCAACGCCCAAAGACGCTTCTAACTGCGCTCGATCGGGGCGCCGTTTATCTAGGACGGTGGGCCCATGTCGCCTATATATAAAGTGGTGGGGAGCCCAAGACGACCTACGAGGTTAGCCGTGCCCTAGCCGCCCCACCTACAAGCCAATCCGATCTAGGCTAGCGCTGCGCCGACGGGAAGCTCCACCGCCGTCACCCTAGCCACACGCTCACCACACTCTCCCCTCTTCACCCATGGCCAACGACGGAGGCTCTAGCTCCGGCGCCGGTTCGGGCATTCCCTCTGGCTCTTGTCTGTCGAGCCAGGGAGCAGGTAGAGCTCGCCTCTGTTCTCTCTCTCTCTCTCTCTCTCTCTCTCTCTCTCTCTCTCTCCGTTCTCGATCTACAAAGGTAATGATTAGTGCTACTGTTAGATCTAGACTAGATCCGTGGTAAAGTCATTTTAACAGTACGTAGATGAAAACCTTGCCCGTCGTTGTTGGTGCCGGCAACGGTGACGCTTTCAGGTGCCATATTCCCTCTTGAGGGTGTTATCGAGGGTCTAGATCTCTCCGTCATCGGGCTCCAGATGAAAAACCATGGTCCTCTCTGGACCAGGCACCAGTGACACTTTGGCGTTGTTACCTTCTTGAAGGCACTGTCTTTGGACTCTATTGTCTGTCGATTAACGGGGTGTGGGGGGTTTGCAGGCATTGGCGGTGCCCTTCTCGTTGTAGTCCCGGTTTCATTGGGTTGGCCATGTTCTTGATCTCCCTTGGCTGCCTTGTTGCCTCACTGCCTTCCGTGTGCTCTCTGGTGAGCTTTCTCCAACTCTGACGGTTGGGGCCCTCTTCAGATATGGAGACGGATTGCGCATGGACAACGGGAAGCCTCGAGGTTGCAGATGCTGGCACATTTTCTTCAACAACTCGGTGGCTTCGTCCTCAAGACCCTGCACTCGTGTCATCTTTAGTCAGCAATCGGTGTGGATCATAAGGATTTGGATCATCTCAAGCGGCGTGTCTTGTTTATTCTCTGTTTGCTTGTTGTTCCTTTTTTTATTGTAAGCTAATTGACGTTTTTATTAATTTAAAGTCGGACGTTATTGCCTTTTATCTAAAAAAAGGTTCTGTTTGAAAAAGTAGTGTACTGAGTATCTTTTATAGATACTCGGTAAAAAAAAAGTGGTCACAGGCTTGACTACATTACGTCTTTACCAATTAAAAAATCACTAAGAAAAGCATCTTTTCGAGCAACTAGTTCGTGCTTATATCAGCTTTATGTCACAACAAATGAAATTATATCACATTATATACAACCACAACATTGAACACATGTATATAAAAACATTTAACTAGCAAATATCATCATTCAAAAGATCTGACATGCATCACAAGATTCAAACATACGAAAGTTCACAACTTGCATGTCCCAGGACACGGCCACATCAGATAATGGTGTTTGTCATCGCAGATAAAACCCACGGTACTAGGAGTTGGAGGCTTCAAGCTGACTGGCATAGTCCAAAAGTAAATCAGTGTAGGTGTGCAACGATCCTTTTTTAACTACAGTACCCAATTACAACAGCACAAGGGACTTCAAACAACATATCCCCAAATCCAGTGACCATCCTAGTTCCTTTTTTAGAAAGGAGCATATATTAATATCAGAGGATACCAATTACACCCAGCCTGCAACAACGCATTGCCCTAGCGGCGCCAAAAAAAAAGAAGAATTACAAAAAAGAAAAGTCCCGCTACAGTTTTCCATTCATTAAAACAACAGTACTACCACCACCAAGATATCATCAAAAGTCCATCTTCTTCAAAAACGACGCCTCCAAGAAGGAAATAGTGCACAAACACCGTCATCGCCCAATCAAAGATCTAGATTTTTACCCTGAAGAAAGTCCACGCTCTCAAAACAATACCTTCAACAAGGCCATTGCCAGGCACAACCAATTAAGGCCAGATCCTAGGTTTTTGTGGCATCCCGCAAAACCACTACTAGAAAATCGCGTTGTTTTTGAGCATCGTCATCATCTTGCATTTGCTTGCATAAAACTATTTGCATAAAAACCTTGTCTTTATTTTCTAAACGCCCCGTCTTGTTTTCAAAATGCAAACCCCGGGTCTCCGGATTAGTTTGTTTGTCTGCTATCGGTAGGCAAACGGTGCTTGTAAAATAAATAAAACTTTTAATTATTTTTAGTGGGGGCAGTAGAACGGGCCGATTCGACCCGAACGACCACCCCCAGTCCAAGCAAAACGGTCCGCCTAAAATACCTAAGCTACCAGATAACCTACCCAGCCCTCCCCTCCACCTCACCCGGACCAGTCCCACGCTGCCACCTCACCCTCTCCCCCCTCTCTACCCAATCCTAAGCTGCCACCTCAGCCTACCCCACTCCCCATCCCCAGCACACACCCTGGGCCACACACACACACAAGCACACACGCACACCACACTCCGGTCCTTCCTCACCCGCCTGCCCTCACACCCACGCTCCCACCGCACGCCTGCGTGGCCCCAGCCCAGCGGGCCCCAGCCCAGCGGGCCCCACCCCGTCCCCCACCTGCCGCTGTCTCCTCCCTCCCCACGCGACCTCCTCTTCCCACGCGCGTCTGCCGCTTCCTCCTCTCCCTCCTCGCTCGCTCACCGCCCCGGCTGCTTCCTCCTCCGCGCTCTCCTTCTCCCTCCCCTCCGGCCGACGAGCCCCTCGCCGCGCGCAGCTCCTTCCCCGCCGCCGCCTTCCTTCTCTCACGGCCGCGCCGCCACTGCCGGGCCCTCTCCTCCGCCTCGGTCGGGCCAGCCCCGCCTCCATCGCCACAGCGCCGGGCCGAGCCTCGCCCGCCTCCGACCCTCTGCGTCCCCGCCTGGAGCCAAGGCTGTCTGCCCTCCTTCCTCAACCTCGGCACCCCGCCTCACTGCCTCCTTCCCTGCGACCGCCGCCTTCCCCTGTTGTGCTCAGGCCCCTCGCGGCCCTCCCCTTCCTCTCTCCGCTCCACCCCCTCTCCCTCCCTTGGCCGCGCCGCCGCCGCCTAGCACCTCCTCGCCTCCCTCTCCTCCCCTCCTCCGCGAGCTCCGCCGCCAGCGGACGCCCTCGCCTCCTCTGCCCTGTTTTCCGGCAAGCTTTGCCTCCCCGTCGGCCTCTGCTACTCCGGTCCCTTCCCCTTGTTGTTTTATCTGCAGCTGCGTAGGTTCGGCGATGTCGGGGTCGTCTCTGCGTGTTCCTGGCCATCACGACACCTAGGTAGCACTCTGTTTTTGTTGGTCCGCACTGTGAGGTGCTCTGTCTGTACGGGTTGACGATGAGGATGCCTGCAACCTGCTCGACCCTAGTCTGCTTGCTGAGATATATAGTAGATCAAGTGCTGCCGAGACGCTTGAGTTTGTGTTGTCTGGAGGGGTTAGTGTGACAAGGCGACGACAAGTTCGCACCTCGAGGATCCTGACAAGATCTTCTTCGCCAACAAGACGGAACAAAATGTCCATGATTGGGGTGCCAAACGGTTCGACCAGATCTCCTCGTGACATGCCAACACCGGCGTGGAATCCAAGTCTGCCATCGATCGAGGATGCCGGTGCCAAGTTCTCCTTCCCGGAATAGTTCAAGATGGAACACCAAGTTCTTCACGGAATTCGAGAAGCCCGATCCCCGGAGTCCGAAGACCGAACCCTGGCGCGTCAAGTTCTCCTTCCCGGACGCCGAGCTCGCCGAGACCCGGGACACCAAGATCTTCGCCGTGAAACGACAAGACCGACGACACGACCCGGCGACCGCGGATGCGACAAGACCGTCTCTCGGACGCCAAGTTCTTCACCCTGAATGCCAAGTCCGACCCGACCCGCGGACCCGACAAGGTCTCCACGAATGCGACAAGATCGACACCGACCAGGGCGAGTCCGATGCGCCCCCGACACCGAACCAAGTCCTTCTTCCCGGACGCCGTTTCCGCTGAGAACGATTCGTCGAACCCCGGACCCCGGACCCTGTCGAACCCCCGAACCCCGGAACCCCAAGATCGCCGAGACCCCAAGTGTGACCCTTTTCCTCGAAACCTATTTTATAACATAATAACCTTGTCGCATATTAAATTGTCTTTCATCTCGCATGCATATCATTGGGTTGGGGGCCTTATGCCGATTCACCTCTAATTAAATATGGGGCCCATATGCGGGCAAATCTAGCCTTATATAGGCCTCATTTAAATTGTGTAGCGAACCGGTGCGATCTTTTGCCATGTTATAACAACAGTTAAATTGCGGGGTATCTAAATAACATGAACCATTTAATTAATTGTCGGGACCCCGGTTCCACCTAATATGACCTAATTGCATCGCACCTTTGCCATGTCATACATCACACATGCATCATGCCCGATCTTTTGCCGTAGTATTAAATATTGCATCCGGTGTTTGTTCTAGTGTTTTGCTTCTTCGCGGATAAGGCCGTTGAGTTGATGTGAGCTTCGCCCCGATCTTCGGTTGAACCTTCGACAATGTTTTCAGGCGAGCATCTCTCCCTTTCTACCTATCTTACTTTTATAGCATTTATTCCCTCCTGTTGATCTATTGCTATCTGTGTTGCGATGCTCTAGATTTCGTACCCGTGATATCCCTTGCAGCCTTATATTGCCTTGGACACATCCTATTACCTGTTGTTTGGTAGATAGTTGGACTTGCGCGTCGTAGTCGCTTGCTCAAGTGCTGTTGCATGTTGTCAAATGCCATAGTGGTTGGAGTAATGCCGCATGTGTGTTGTTGGAGATGATCATGGCTTTACTTATCGTTCACTTTAATTTCTGTTTAATAACTAAAATTGAAGTAAGCAGAGGTATCGGTGGGTGATAGATAACATTTGGTTTCCGAACGCCCACTTGTGTCCCGTAGGACCCCGAGTACTTGATACCTGTTCCTTGATTTATCGCGCTATCCACATCCGGGAGGTATATGGGACCCCCCCGAGCCAGAGCTTGATTCCGTCTTATTTCTTGGGGCCACAAACTAGTTTGAGGTTTTATTTACTATCCTGTACTTATGCCATGCTACTTCTGTATTTACGACAGCGAGAGCACACTGCATCGCTTAGGTAAGCGGAGTGTTTTCATGTATCGACAAGCCCAGCCACACTTTCGGTTCCCGATCGTTTACAGCCATTGACGCAAACCTTGAGTCCGTCTCGAGCTAGCTTACTTTGTTATGGTCTACTCAATGGGGTGGCCCTGAAATATTTCTGAATCTTGTGATTGCTTTGTCGTGAAGGCCTCGTTGGGTTTTGATTTGGTTTTTCCGAGGCTGATCGAGTGTGTGTTGCTATTTGTGCACCCCGGCCGGGTTAAAACTTTCTGAAAGCCGTCCATGCGTTATGGACGACTTGGAGCACAAGATTCTAACCATAGACAAGCATAACTAAAGTAGTGCTATAAATTTGACTTTATAATGACTAGTAATCAGCTTCACTATAATGGAATGGCTAATTAATACTGCCCACAATTGCTTGTTTGGAGTGTCGCTTGCGACCATTGTACCTGACTAGTAAGTATTGCAACTACAAGGGAATGGCTGAATAAAAGTACCAACAACTGCTGGGTTTTGGGTTTATCTCATGCCATCTGTATCTGATTAGTAATTGTTGCAACTACAACGGAATGAATAACTAAAAGGGCCCACTGCTTATTTTATCAGGATGATTATCTAAAACTTGACTAGTAATTGCTGCAACTAAAACTGAATAAATAAAACTGCCAACTGTGTGAGTTCCTCGGTTGACTTCCTCGTTTGGTCTCGAGGGGGAAACACCAGGATGGGTTTGTTTGGTGTTAGCTTCAGGTTGGATCCGGATAGGTCATTCTTATCCCTCTCTGATAACCGCCAGTTGTATCGAGCCTCTATATAGGTTGTTCAGTGCATGCTGCCGCTGCCGCTTCAGTCCACCATACCTATGTAGGCGAGGGCCGCCGAATTCTAGTCTCGCCGTGTACTGGCCTCAGTACTGACGCTCCTCTTTTTCCTTTGCCCTTTGTCGGCACCCCTTTTGTTTAAGCAGGTTTTGAGATCGACGTCGTTAGCAGGGTTACCCTTCCGGCTTGGCCTGGGCAGGGTTATGGACGCCATTGGTTATTCTTCAGGGCTCTTAGCCCCATTTGCATCTTGTCCGTAGTCGGACGCTCTATCCTTTCAAGGTGATTTGGATCTTTGTATATTATATCTGTATTCTTGACTCTTTGAGTCGCTGTTATATATATCTGTTCTGTGGGTCCCTTCGAGGACTGCTGTGTAATGTTATTACTTCGTTTTCCACCCGCACGAAAGTGCCTGGTGGGCACCTTTGAATCGTTTCTATGCGGGTTTGGCGGGTTTCGCTAAAACTTGCATAGGGTCGATTCTGAGGGTGTTACAGTTTTCACCCTGAAAGATAGAACCATGAGCTTCTCATGTACTGTCGCCCCCTGCTTGCATACCAATGCTCCAAGTCACGAGTCACCAAACCAATTCCTCATCACCACCCGGACTTGAACCACCATTGTCAGTCCTCAGATCTCGGCCTTCATGACATTTCCCGTTGGCACCATGGGACAAGAACATGCCCCATGATATTAACAACCAATAGAGCTTCGAAGAGCTCCCTCTAAACCCAAACGGCCAGAGCAAAAACATGGGTGTGCTCGACCGAATCCCACCTGATCCAGCGATCTCTCGGCATATGCGCACTGTGGAGTTCGCCGGCGAAGCCTTCCGGAACACGACGCTTCAGCCAGTCGATGACGACATGCAACTGATAGATCTTCACCTTGGCGACGAGTAGGAACCCTAGGACCACCACCTTTTATTCAAGCCGAGCATGTGGAGAAGACGACATACCAGAAAGTCGTCGCAGAACGTCACCTGCGTGCTTCCGCAACATAGCCTAGCCCAGATCTGAGGCCGAACTCAGGACTGCATCGATGCTTCGTCTCGAGCCCCTCGCTCTCCACTTGCTCATTCAGGGAACCAACCGTCCGGTGACCGGCGTGGAGCCCCGAGTCCCACTGTGCCGCCACGAGGACGGCGGGTCTAGGAGGAACCCTAGACCCGTGGCCACAACACCAACACCCGCAACCGCCGAGGAAGAGGAGTTCGGCTGCAGCCGCCGCCTGGCCAGGAAGCGCCGCCCCGACCATCGTCGGGGCCTTTTTGAAACGGCGCAGCCCCAGCCACCCCATCGAAGAAGACCGCCACAACCGCCACCCCTAGCAACTTAGGTACTAGGGGGCCGCCGCCACCGCGGCCGACGCTGGCGGCAGCGGTGGAGGGAGGCGATCTGGAGGAGGGAGGTCGGCGGCGGCGGAATTTGGGGGCCCTCCGGTGGCGCCTAGGGGTCGCCACAGGAGGGTGACGGAAGGGTTACGGGAGGATACGCCTGTTAGCTCGTTTGTCGGTGATCTTCGTCTTCATCACCATTCAAGGGTGGATATGACTCTCCTGCAGCATCTGCCTTTCTGAGATTATTCTCTCGTACTCAAGTTGTTGTACTGTTTGTGTGCTTGGTTTGAGGTCGATTAGTTCCAGAAGGTTCAACAATACGGGGTGTAGCTGGCCTGTTGCTTTGCAAAATGTCATTTTTAATGATTATCACCTATCTCATGTGATTAAAACTATTTAAATTTTTATTGAAAGCATGTTTTGGTCGTTTTTCATCTAATATATATATATATGCCTGTTCTCCGTCCACTGCGAAATAGGCATTCCCAATTAAAAAACATGATAGTATATCTCTTGAGCCGAGAAGACTTTGTTCAGTTCACACAATAAAACGTGCACCAGGAGGGCCATGGCACCCCTTATTCATATCGTGCGATGCCGTCACGGCCGATCTCTCTATTGATCTCGTCGGTTCAAAGTCAAACTTGCTCTGTTAATCAGTGCGTGCTGGATGTACACATGCCTACATATGCATCTCCCATCACACCCTCCGTTTTCCACAACATACACAAACAGGCAACAACAGCGTATCGTTCGTGGAGTCGTGGACAGACACAGACAAGGGCGGCTTCGCTTCCATCCGATCGAGCAGCGTACCCAACGAAGAGCATGGCCGCGAAGAAGGCTCCTCTCGCCCTCTGCTTCCTCCTCATCGGGGCGCTCGTGGTGGCCAGCACCGCGCAGTTCATGCCGCCGCCGCCGTTCTGTGACCAGTCCGCGGCGCAGCTAGCCCCGTGCATGCTCGCCCTCCTCGGGACCGGGCCGGCGACGGCGCCCTGCTGCACCCAGCTGAGGGCGCAGCAGCACTGCCTGTGCCAGTACGTGCTCCTGCCCGTGCCCTTCCTGCAGAGCATAACCTCCACCGTCGGCATGAACCTCCTGAGAGTATGCGGTGTGGCCCCGCTCTCCTGCTAAATCCATCCTGCATGCATAAATACGTGCATGGGTACGCGGGTGCGAGTGTACTTGCTCCGATCGTATACTACTCCAGCTACATGTGCAGTTGCATAAAGTACATATGTAGGTACAGCGTATGTACCGTGCATATGGTGAGTTACCGTTTCTACTTGTTGTCTGCTGCAGCTATATTTACTACACATCACTTGTATCTGTTCATGGTGTGTTTGCAGTTGCATGGATGTGCATATGATGAATAAATGTATTACTAATACTGTTGTGTGCAATTGTGTTTGTGTTCTTGCTCCAAGATATGTGCAGTTGCTTTTAATTCCAAAATGTATTACTAATAGGGTTCCTCCTAGACCCGCCGACCCTCCTCCAGATCGCCTCCCTCCACCGCTGCCATTATTACTAGAACTACTAAAAAATGCTTACATTTTGGAATTGAGGGAATAGTAGTTAGTTCAGTAGTTGCATTCTTTTTTTGAAAAATATGTCTGACTTTACTAACAAAGACGTACCGACCGCACATGCTAACCCCCTCCCCCCCTCTCTCTCTTAGACCAATTTTTTGAAAAATGTTTTATATGATACCTTCTTATCTGACTAAAATCTTCGACAAATATCGCATGCAAGAGGAACTAAGGGAGATAGATTAACCACATACATAACATTCATGCTCCAGATCAAAAAGAATTAGGTAAGTTGCATTCGAGGGCATATATGTGTCTCTCGATCTCGTGAGTGTCATGTTCATTATTTTTGGAAAGATTATTGAGTTGAGGTGTCATTGGTGAGTGTTCTTGATCCGTAAATACACAAACACTAGAGATGCGATGGACATATATATGAAAAACATATCAAGAAAATTTAACTTAAATAGCAAGACTCCTTGTGAGTAAAGGGTGGCATGCCTGGATACGTCGATAGCAGACATAGATTAATACATGCATATCATGGTTCTAGAGCAACGCGAATGTGCCGTAGACAAAAATCATGTAATATCTAGTACATGAGTTAGTAGGTTGTAGGTCGGTTTAGTTAGAGTAAATTACTCCATAAGAAGAGCGCAAATCCGCATTGTAATTCAATCTTTTGCCAAGTTGTGACATCATTAAGGTCCATAACATTAGATGTATTCTATTTAGTTAGAACCATGTACAAGTTTGTATGTATGAGGAAAAGATGGATTTGTGAGCTTAGTGGTTTAGTTCCAACACTTTATAACAACTAAGTGAACATCATCTCATATGCATTGATTCAACAGAGGTCTGCCATTTCCAAGTGTTGTAGAGAGATATAATACTTTACAATTAACATGATAAAATTGATTCATACATATATGCTAACTACTATTAATGTTAATAAGATCACTCAATGTTCACTAACACTAATATATGCTCTCTTCTCTCTTCTCTCTCTCTCTCTCTCTCTCTCTCTCTCTCTCTCTCTCTCTCTCTCTCTCTCTCTCTCTTAGACCAAACTTTTTGAGAAATGTTTTATATGATACCTTCTTCTCTGACTAAAATCTTCGACAAATATCGCATGAAGAGGAACTAAGAGAGATAGATTAACCACATACATAACATTCATGTTTCAGGCAAAAAGAATTAGGTAAATTGCATTAGAGAGCATATATGTGACTCTCGATCTTGTGAGTGTCATGTTCATTATTTTTGGAAAGATTATTGAGTTGAGGTGTCATTGGTGAGTGTTCTTGATCCGTAAATACACAAACACTAGAGATGTGATGAACATATATATGAAAAACATATCAATAAAGTTTAACTTAAATAGCAAAACTCCTTGTGAGTAAAGGGTGGCATGCCTAAATACGTCGATAACAGACATAGATTATTACATGCATATCATGGTTCTAGAGCAACGCGAATGTGCCGTAGACAAAAATCATGTAATATCTAGTACATGAGTTAGTAGGTTGTAGGTCGGTTTAGTTAGAGTAAATTACTCCATAAGAAGAGAGAAAATCCGCATTGTAACTCAATCTTTTGCCAAGTTGTGACATCATTAAGCTTCATAACATTAGATGTATTCTATTTAGTTAGAACCATGTACAAGTTTGTATGTATGAGGAAACGATGGATTTGTGAGCTTAGGGGTTTAGTTCCAACACTTTATAACAACTAAGTGAACATCGTCTCATATGAACTGATTCAACAGAGGTCTGCCATTTCCAAGTGTTGTAGAGAGATATAATACTTTACAATTAACATGATGAAATTGATCCATACATATATGCTAACTACTATTAATGTTAATAATACCACTCAATGTTCACTAACACGAACAATTGGTATAAAATATTCGAAGGCACTTGGTTTTACATTACAAATTAAGTTTAATAATTGTTTTGAGATGTTTTTTCTAGGAAAAGTACAATGGATAGAATTTACCAAAATCACTAGGTCATAGTTAAAACTAACATGAAAACACAAGTTTATGAGTACGTGTGCGTCCGTCTATTACCCCTATTTGCATCAAGATTCGTCATATCCATTTAGTTCAACTATATCATTGGATTATTCTATACCTCGCATTTTACATACCATACCTCCAATCATTTCTTATCATGATCATTGGTTCGGAATTTTTTGGAGCATAAGCAAGTTTCCTTTTATCCTTCTTAAATGTTAGATATATCAGTCAGATTTGAGCATAATTAACTGTATGAAATTTTACCATGAATAAACCATGAAAAATTGATCCGGTCACAATTTTCTAAACCATAATAAATGAAAAAATAGAGAAAAACCATGAAACTAAACAAAAAAATTGGGGTTGCGGATCAAGAGGAGTTGAACACCAAAGAGACCATATAGGTGGTCCCGTACGGAGAGCCGCTAGAGATTTTGGTAACACCAATCTCAGACACAAAACGAAGGATGGAAATAAGGTTGAATGCCGACATATAGGTGTAAACCGCACAGTCAAACTAATCTTATGAAATACCATACCACATATTAATATTTTCCATGTTATATATTTTATCAAATATTAAATAAAACAACACTTCCTCCATCACAATGTCCATAATAACCATGAAAATGAGCATACAAATAAATTGACCACAAGGCCAATGAACTGTTTTGACATTGAGTCAAGTTCACACATAAACCACTTGGTCATAAAATCATGTGATTCTACCACGAATCTCAACAAGCTGAAGAGCGTCATGTTGAAAAATAGTCGGAGACGTTTTCTAGAACTTGTGACCATGGCATCTAGGAGCAACAGGAACCAACATGAAAGTTGTGCAAAATGTGGGTTAGGATCACCAGATCAAGCTAGGGATTAAAGAGACATAAAATGAGGGTGTTATATCCAATTGTAGGCACTGGTGTCTTCCCTTCATCCCCACAGCTCTCCCCTTAGGACCTTGCCTCTCACTCGTTGGGAAATAGTGCCTCCCCTTATGGGAATGTTGCAAGAAATGACCACACCATGGAGCACAAAAATTCCAAACGTCGGACCATTCACCTCAAAGCAACATCTCAACCATTCGACAAAGGACTTTGATCCGAGTGACTATGTGTTATTTTATCACCATCATTTGATGAGGCTTCTTGTCTCTGTTTGGTAAGACCAATGTTGTTAGGATGTTCAATTCCATTGGTGTTTAAGTGATTGGAAGACATATGTTGTGGGGGCAACGCTTTGCTGGATTACATAGATGTATGTTATCCACCAGTCTATAGAGTGAAATGTATCAGGTCCATGAGAATATGAGAAAAAGGATGATTCTTTCTTGTCAAGCTTCGTTGTTTGTGCCTGTGAACTAACTCTCAAACGCAAATAACCTAGTTAAATATATCAAACCGAAGTGATCTTGTTGAATAGTTTTCCTCACAAAGGACAATATACTAATATCAAGATGACACCAAGTATACCATGCATGTACAACACTATAATGTTAAGAGTGATCAAGACATTGAAGATGAACATGTCCGAACCTTGTCGAATAATGATGACTATATGAGAGGTCTAAGGGAGATTGAGTCAAATTTATAGATAATTAAAGTTAACTAGTGTGTGTGTCTTTGGAAACAAATGATGGTAGAGACATTCTTGATGTGGAATAGTATCTCATCTGAAGGACTAGTGCTGCAGACAAAAGGGAGAAAATATGTAATTAATAATCTTTTAACAAGCTAGAGATAGCTGATTTTAGGGGAGTGTGATCACCAAAATGCAACACCACACAAATAAACCTATATGATAAATGCACATTATCAATTCTAAAAGGCAAGAACAACAAGCTAGAGATACCACTAAGCAAGTAAATGATCTCAAGATATATTCACATGTCATCGCTCACACTATGATTGCCTTGGTAACAATGATATTCACAGGATATGATTTTTGATAGTTTTATATGCCATCCCTCACACTATCATCGTCTCAATACCCTATTACATGAAACTTCGAATCTAACTCAAACTTTGAATTCTATTGGAAAATTAACACGAGATCATCCGACGTTCGCATTAGAAGGGGATCCCCTCATTTTCAAAAAGAACCAGAGAAGCGTGTAAAATTTAGCCCAATGGAAATGTTATGTGATAGATAACCTAATCACTTCACACTAGGATTCTAATAGACCTCTCCTAAAAAAGATAACAATGGACCTGGAGTATAAACCTCTCATGCTTGTACCCATGGCACTAATTAAACCTATGGCATGGGCCATGACGGGCAACTATCATCCACTTGGTCGGCATGCCATCCAGATGGTCATCTCTTCCTAAATTTGCTTCTCGGAACACTCACACATCACCATTTTTTGCACTAATACATTGCCTTTCTGGACAGTCACACACTGCCTTCATGAACACTTGAACATTGGCCAAGTGAGGAACCAATGTTCACCTCATGTTGGAACATGTGTTCAATATGTGTATAAGTCGTGCTATAGTTAAACTTGTAGAGAAAGATTATGCTTTGTTAGTCAAACACATTTAAATTGGCCGTTGGATAGTAAAAGATAGACTAGACAGAGGTGGTAATCTAGACACTAATAACATAGGGATGGTTCAGACTCCCATGGGAGGGTTGATCATATCATCCCTGAAGCAGTGACATAGATGCGTCTGATACCATTGGCGGGATTCTCCGAGGTAATACATGTGTTCCAGTAACATGTATATTTGTTGAATGTCTCCATGTCATGTGTGATTGCTTATTCTCATATGATCTTCAGGCGCCTCAAATTTTGAATGCCTCGTGCTAGAAGGAAGGATGGAAGCCTTGACTCTCCAAATCATTCCAGCTAGAACACGCCTTACTAACCGGGATGTCAAAACGGGCGCATATAGCCCTGCCACCCACCAAGACAACACCATGCAGCATATGCGAAGAGCGTCACTATCATGGCCTGCTAGTGACGAAGGTGACAACAGGGAAGCGACCATGTTTATGTGGGATTGACAGCGTAGCGTAATTCAAAACTTTGACGACCAACATTTTCAGTAGTTTTTATGCTTCCGCTCTACGGATGAAGAGTTCTAGACTTTAATCCACGCAATAACGAGCATATATACGCCACATACCCACATGGATGAAGATGCATCCCCGCACCGTGGTCCGGAAGGAGAGGCATGTGGGAACTGCCCTTGACGGAGAAAACAAACGAACGAAGGCAGGAGTTGGAAACACGAATCAACACAAAATAAAAAAAAAACACTAGGAACTGGGTGGGGTTACTAGAACGCACATATGGAAAAACAAAAGTTGACTAAACTTCGTAAAAAATCATATAATGGACCTACTTTCTCCAGTCTCAAATCCACTGTAATAACTACACACGAGTTAAGATGATACGGGCCGAGCCAGAGCATGGACTACGAAGCATGTGCCTTTCAACGACAAAAGAGAGTCCCTATCTATACTTAGAACCATCTTGACTTGTTCAATCAGTCAGTCTGTCACACTTGCAGGGAAACTCCAGATATGTCTTGGAATCATCTAGCCTAGTTCAGCTGGAGGCCAATGGACCTGGTGCCTCCGGATCTGGGTCTGCAGGGACATTAAATACTTTTAGACAAAATAGATAATAAAGAGGTATATATACTTTTAGTCCCACATCTTGCACCGCTGGAGCGTTTTAGTCCCACATCTTGTAAAGTGAGCAAAACTAGTCCCACAACTTGCATCCGAGGAGCATTTTAGTCCAATTTAGCCCGATTTTATTAAGTTTGACCAAATTCGTCCAACTATGACGTTATAACATTTTTAAAATGACCCTGCGTATTTTTTTCTGACACTTATGACCTTGGTGCTAACCAACAAACAGGCAGTAGGTGCACAAAATAGTTAAAATTATAGCAAGTGAGAAAGGAATTGAACACATGACCTTAGCATCACTAACAGCTTGCTCAAGCCACTGCACCGATAGTAATAATTATACAACCTAATAAGGCGTAATTCTTTTTATACAATACAAACCACGCGCATACACATTCAAATACTCATGTTCGCATACACATTCAAATACTCATGTCCGCAGTTAAAGTAATATCGTGCATGGAGGCCTTTATTTTAAAACTCGCGCTAGATGGAGCCATTTGTTTTGAATATTTGAATAATGCAATTTAAAGTATAAAACACCTTTAAAAAATACGTACAGATGGAAAATGATATAAGATTTCGGTGTTCAAAATTTTAAACCGGATTGATTACATTGGGACAGATTTCGGTGTTCAAAATTTTAAACCGGATTGATTACATTGGGACTGCACAAAAAAAGACTATTCTAACAAGATACGAAGCAACAACCCCAGATCTCTAATTTTATTTTTTATATGTAGCCTTGAACACAAATTATTTCAGATTGGAAATTTGGATTTTTTAGAATTTTTACAACTTTAGAACACATATTTTTTTATGTTCAAAACAAAGGCTGAAATTAATGTATAATAAACGGGTGTTCTCTTATTTAACAAATCCTGGTGTGTGTGTAGTATTGGCAAGCTTTTGCTAATTTATTGGCATGGTCCTGAGTTCGACCCCCACTATTGCAATTATTAGATTTTATTATTTGATCACTAACAAGTGGGTCCGCCTATACATGGGTCATTTTGCAAAAATCTCTAGAATGAGTTCCGCCCTACAAGTGAATGAATTCGATTAAATTTGCTGAAATCCGACTAAATTGGACTAAAATGCTCCTTAGATGCAAGTTGTGAGACTAGTTTTGCTCACTTTGCAAGATGTGGGACTCAAACGCTCCAGCGGTGCAAGATGTGGGACTAAAAATGTATATACCTCGATAATAAACATACTAAAGTTCATCCATATGCTAACTAATCGCTCATGTTGTCGTGGTATTGCTGACGACTACGCCATGGAGGGGTCCTCACAGTGCGTGTTTAGAGACGTGGGGTAAGGCGGACGGTTGACGGGTACGAGGTAACACAGCTTACCCAGGTTCAGATCCCACGACGGTAGCGGAATCCTACTCCTGCTATAAATCACTATAATGGCAATACGCCAAGTTACAGAGATAGGTTCGCTCTGCGAGGTGACTAGAAAGTCTAAGTTATCGTTCCCTAAAGGTTCCCATAGGCCCGACTTATATAGTCGCCAGGTCCTAGGGTTACAGGAAAAAGTCCTAGCCGAACAGGTTATAGAGTTCTACACCGTCTATTACTAGTCTTGTGTATCTCACACTCCAAGGCTCCGGGTACGCTGGTGACTCCACCGTAGCCTTCCTTTATCCGGCATGGGCCTCCCTTCTGGATCCACCTAACTGGGCCGCCCAGCAGGCCATAGGCCATGCTACCGACTATGGGCCACCCGGGTTAGTCGGATAAGAGACATGCTATGAGGATACCCATATAGCATATCCCCAACACATGCAGAATGAGAGCACCCAAGGTTCAATAATTGCTTCTACCAAGTAATATACTCCCTCCCTCCGATCCAAATTAATTGACTTCGATTTATCAAGATTTAGATGTATTTAGTATTAAAACAATTCAAGTCAATTAATTTGGATCAGAGGGAGTAATTGATTTCTTTTTGAAGGAGAAAACTGTAAGGGATATCTCCGCACTATGAAATTTTGCATCCATAAGAATTTGAACTTGGGTGGTGAAACTGTACCGCCACTCCCAACCATTGGGCCTAGGTTCATTTATTAGAGTGCATTGATTTCATCTTCAACAAAACCAGTGTTACGGATGTTCTTGTGAGTATGCTCAACCTCAAGTATATCAAATTAATTTAGGAAAGATCAAAAAATGATATATTTTATTTCAAACTATGAACTGTGTAACTCGCGGCAACTTGAATTACCTGATATTTTGGGTGTGTGCTTCTTGGGAGGCTGGTTTGAAGGAACAGATGAAACACAAGGAACGTTTGGTGCCCCTTCTTTGTTATACAAAGAATAATGCGTAGCAGTTACAAGTCTTCCTTTTGATCTAAAGATTTTTAGCATGCACTCATCATTTGTATCTGTCAAAATTAAAACAAAATGTTAGGTGTTGAAGTTTTCTAATCTTAAACAAATAATCCAAAAGTTACCTAAAATTGAATTCACTGCTAAACGAGCAGCGTTCTCGGCGGCATCCTTCTTACTTTTGCCTATGTCACCTATAAATTCCTTCCCAGCAACAGACACCGTTGCAGCAAAAAAGGTCATTCTACATGGACCTTTTTGACGATGGTAGGAGTAAGAAGGTTGACATGTTTTTTTCTTACAAGTAAATTCATAAAGAATCGTCTTGCAGGGTAGCAGATCCTAAATGAAAGAAGAATAGGAAGAACATATAATATTTTAAATTGAAAAAATACCAAATGACTCTAAATGATCAACAGTCGACGCAAAACCCATAAATCAAATTGATGAACAAATCTGTGAAAGCAGTACCTTATCAATGAGTGCTAGCACATCTGCAAAATTATCACCATCTCTTGGCACTAAGAAGTCATATGCAACCTTGGCGGCATCTTTCTCAGCTTCTTTTTTGTGTCCATGAAGCTGAACTGATCTAAAGTGTTGGCCATCCACCTCAATAGTACACCAAAACTTGCAATCATGTGGTTCACCTTCAGACCTAGTTATGTAAACCGGATACTTTTTATATGTATTTAACGAAAATATTTGTAGCTGGCTTTTGTGACAGGACTCCTCTGCATAACAAAACACCTCGATTAAAGTGGTTTATTGGTTTGAAATTTGGTCGACTAGGAAACAAAAGTAGATGCAGTACGTAACAATCTACCAAGACCGAGAAAAGCCTAGAAAGGGAACACAAACCACGAACTGGTGGCCTCTTGGGCTCATTGATCTGGTCAATCGCCTCGTGCAAGGTTGGACCCTTATACCACTTAAGGTTGGTGGAGATCTCGATTATGTTGTTACCCTTTGAACCGGAAATGGGAACAAGACTAATTCTGTTCTGGTTGAACCCCACACTCTCGAGGTATGAAGAAGCTTGCTTCACGATTTCATCATATTGGTCCTTTGAGAAGGCATCTTCTATCTGACCAACAGATACTTCACGGTATATAGTAAGTACAGTTACACAACATTTGATGCATAAACATACTCCCTTCAACCCATATTAATTGATTTGGATTTGTTAAAATTTGATGAATCTAGACACCATTTAGTATATAGGTTCATCCAAAATTTAACAAATCCAAGTCAATTGCGTCGGAGGGAGTATAATATAACTAAGCTAAAACAGACAGACACGCAAATTCACTGCGCATGCTGCACAATTTCCATAATTTGTAGACCTTCAACAGCAAGCTTGAATACATAATTGCAGTCATGAGATCAACAATTTAGCAATTCAATCTAGTAAGGATAGATATGCCCGGTATTTACACTATTCCTAAATGGCGCTTCATAAATATACTCACATGTTTTATGTACCTCGTTGCAACAGCAGCAGATCAGCTGCTGCCTACCAAGAGCAAAAACACAGAGAGCACGTCCGATAAGCCCGTCCTTGGATAGGGTAGAGACGATAGTGGTGCAGTCAATGATGAGGAGGGCGCAATCAGCCTGTTCATGGGCATCAATGATCGTGCAGCAGTGCTTGCTGGTCTCAAACTTCCCGTCCATGACACCAAGCTTACCGATGAAGTGGCCATTGGTGTCTGAATTGCCGGAGTCGACATGGCCAATGACCACAATGTTAATGTGTGTCTTGTCCTTACCCATGACTGCATAGAAAATTAGGCAACAAATAACTCTGTTGAGCAAATCATGGTAGATAAATAAATAAATAAATAAATAAAAGGAAGAAGCATTCATTCTATGTTTTTCAATCATGCATTTAGGTGGTATCTACATAATACTGCCTCTATTTCACAATATAGGCCTTTTAAGAAGTTGTTTTAGTTTTCTAAAAACGCTTATATTGTGAAACGAAGGTAGTAGATCGAAACTTCACACATGGGCATGGGATTATTATACTAAATACTTCCTCTGTCTTAAAATAGATGTTTTTAATTTGTTAAATTTTGGATGTATCTATATACTAAATAGTGTCTAGATTCATGCAAATTCTGACAATTCCAAGATATCTATTTTGAGACGGAGAGTGTACCAGAATTAAGATAGGTTTTATAAAAGGATGGATCGAAACAGCATTCAAACGACAAAGGAACACCGATTGGTCCTAATTCCGAGCTATGGGCAAGATTAAAGGCATAGCAAGAACTACTGATGCATACTCGCGAGAATCGGATTTACAGGAATACCTTCTAGATAGGCGACGGTGGCGGCCGATGGTATTGGTACCGAGAGGAAGCGGAAGCGGGAGCGGCGGCGGGTATCGAGGTGAAGGAGCGGGCGGCGCACGGCAAGCGATATGTGCCTTAGGTCCAGGGCTTTCTTCCTGGCCGCCGGATACTCCGATAATGGTCCTCCTGTCTAGGCATACAGAGACAGTCTATATCGGAACTTGGATGCCTCAGATCGATACCGACATGATATATAGTTTTTCAAATAAAATCTAGATGTAGTTTTTCAAATAAAATCCATATTTCTTTTAGAACAGGACAAATTTAGCAAACTTCTGACTTTTTTGCGACTGCATAGGTCTGAATTGTTGATTAAGAGCATCTCTGGCCGTATCCCAAAACGACATCAGACAAAAGCACAGGATCGATCGTTTGGGGGCACCGCCACGTCTGTTTCCAGTCACGTAAGTTAGACGCCGGCCGCTGGCTTCAGTGGTTACAGGAAATCCTATAAATCGTTTTGTATTTCTCGACCTCTTATGATTTTATCTTTCAAGTTTTTAGAATAATTATTTTATCCCGGTATGTTTCTAGTGTCCACATGTGTTAATTCATGTAACTCGATTCTCGATCAGTGAAATATGTGGTTGCTTTTAAAAAAATCGATGTACCAAACAAAAGATATTCTATTTAAACTTATTTTGCAAAGTTTAGTATATAGTGCATAAATAGAAACAACAATCAACTAAAACCTAAATTAGAGACTTCTCATCGACGGTGTCACTCCCGTCACTGTCATCGTCGTCGATGTCCATGCAGTAGTGCCTATGACACATCGTGGCGTCAAGCACCTTCATGTCGAGCATGTTGTCGCCTTCCCATGTGAAGTTCAGGAAGCAGCCGAGTTGTTCGCCGTGCACGTAGGAAAACTGCTCCTAGCCGTTGTGGAGGTACATGCGGCCTTGCTCGTCGAACAACACCTCCACGCACCAGAGGGGAGCACCATGGACTGCCAGTTAAGAAGTTGCGCGAACTTGTCGCGGAAAGTTTATTCTTGCTTAAAGGTTCTTCATGGATGGGGATGAAGAACTCGAAGTTGGAGCCGTCCTCCCCCATCAGCGATGGCGAGTGCGACGGCGAGCAGGAAGGCACCGTTGATTGACCGCGCTCGCGTTGACCACGACCACGCCCCCGTCCCCCAGCCACGACTATAGTCGCCGCCCCTTTCCCTGGAACTTGTAGCCATGGAGTGCGAGTGGATCTAGCTTGCACCGACAATGGAGCGTCTGCAGGATGCGGATCACGCGGCTTTTTTATATAAAGGCCGAGTAGACAAGCAGTTGTTCCATTGATGCAGGTACAGGACTCGAGCGATCAGCGCCGGAGAAAACAAATCGTGTGTACATCAATGGGTACGCAGACTGCACCGGCCATGCTCCACTTCAGCGACAGGACGACTCTATGCGAGGGGCATGCGCCACTGTGACAATGATACAACTCCCTGGATCGGCCACACGGTACTGTGGTGACGGGATAACTCCCTGCGTCGGGCAGGTGAATCGACACCGCCATTAAGTCGAAAGGTTGGTGACGACATAATAAATATTGTTGGTGCCAATGACAAGGATGTCCCGCCAATGCCACGTCGCCTGTGCATTGCGCCCAACTAGCCTGAAGGGTTCACCATGATTTTGGGATGGCCTCGGCATACTAGACATGCTTCGGGGCCGAGCCGAACCAAAAATGGTTATGAGGCACACCACTAGGCACGTATTTCTGTCTGGTATGCCCCAAAGCCATTGGGCGACGGATTGGGGGACGATAATAGAGATTCTCTAAGCGTTGGGCGTCCCCCGGAGGATCGATCCCCACGATCCACTGCCTCCCCGACCATTTGTCCACACCCACGTCGTCCGTCTAATCAACTTGGGACCACCTGTCCTACCACCTCTTTCTTATCTTCACAAAAATTCCCCTGCCACAAACTGTTGGAGATATGCCCTAGAGGCAATAATAAAAGTGGTTATTATTATATCTTTGTGTTTATGATAAATGTTTACATTCATGCTATAATAGTATTAACAAGAAACATTAATACTTGTATGATTTGTAAACTAAATTAGAGTCCCTGGTAAAGCCTCTTTAATAATACTAGCTTGTTGGTTAATAGATGATCGTGGTTTCTCGATCATGAACATTGAGATGTTGTTAACAACGAGATCATATCATTAGAAGAATGGTATGATGGACATACTCCTATAGATAAGCGTAGCATAAAGATCAAGTCATTTCAATAGTTTGTTTGCTATAAGCTTTTTGATGCATAGTAACCTAATTCCTTCGACCATGAGATCATGCTAATCACCATCACCGGAAGGATGCGTTGATGACATCAAACACCACACCGTAACTGGGTGGCTATAAAGGTGGCATTGAGTGTTCGAAAAGTATGGGTTGAGGCACATGGATCAAGAGTGGGATTTGTCCATCCATATGACAGATAGATATACTCTGGGCCCTCTGGGTGGAATGTCATCCAACTAGCTTGCAAGCATGTGACTGGCTCACAAGGGATCACATATCACGGGAACAAGAAAAGAGTACTTATCGGTAACGAGGTTGAACTAGGTATGCAGAAATACCGACGATCAAAACCTCGGATAAGTAAACTATCGTGAGACAAAGGGAAATTGGTATCGTATGTAAGTGGTTCATTCGATCGCAAAGTAATCATAGAAATATGTGGGAGCCATATGAATTTTCAGATTCCTCTATTGGTTATTGATCGGAGAAGTGTCTCGGTCATGTCCGCATAATTCACGAACCGTAGGGAGACACACTTAAGGATTCGATGTTGTTTAGTAGATATGGAATGTTAGTAGGGATACCGAATGTTGTTCGGAGTCTCGGATGGGATCCGGGATATCACGAGGAGATCCGGAATGGTCCGGAGAATAAGATTCATATAAGGAAAGTCCGATTCCGGAGTTCGGGAAACATTCCGATGTTTTCATCGGAGAGGTTCTAGAAGGTTCACCAGTCCGGAAGGAGAATGGTCCATGAATGTGTCATGGGTAAGTGGAATGATTGGACCATATCCTAGGCTACTTGGTATGGTTATTTGTGAGAGAGAATTAAAGCTCTAAATTGAAAGTCAAACGAGAGGTTTGAAAAGTCAAACTGGAGCAATAGTTTCCTAGTGGAAGTAGGAGTGAGTCCTCCAACTTGGATTTGGAAGTGGATTCAAACTCACCCCTCCCAAGGCTGCCCCCTCTCATAAATAGAGGGGGAGGGCTGCCCCAAAGCACCAAGCCTATCCCCTCTCCACCTGAGCCGCCGCCGCCGCTCGCCGCCACCGCCGACACCTCCTCCTCCTCCCGGTCTTCTAAACCCTATACCATCGGGAAACCCTAGATCCACCATAACTCGCACCGGCTTAGGCGAAGCCCTGCGAGATCTTTCCTCTACTTCCGATGCCACGCCGTCGTGCTGCCGGAATTGCGAGGGGAGAACTACAACCTCCGCTGCCTGCTGGAACAAGGGAGAGGAAGGTCTTCATCGAGTACCGAACGTGTGACCGACTGCGGAAGCGCTGCCGGAACGCAGCGCCGGAAGGATCGTCTACGCGATCTTGAGATCAGTAAGTGTACGACTACATCACCCACGACAATCTGCTCTTGTTAACCGCTTTGGAATCTTCGAGGGTGAGTGCTTCTATCGACTCGTTGCTACAATCTAGTAGATAGATCTTGCTTGTTTGTGTGCATGCGATATAAATTTTTTGTTTTCCATGCTACGAACCCCTTCACAAACCACCCACACGCAGCGCAAGAGCATGAACGAATCCCTCCACTTCCAACTCTATCGCACCACTTCCCCATCACTCGAACAAGGGCCTTGGCGCAACTCCACCAAGAGGCCGTCTACGAGGAGCATACACCAGAGGACTCATCATCGGAGAAGATGGCGGTCGCATCATAGCCACGAGATTGCAGAAATGATGTTCATCCTTTGCATCTCCGGCGCTCGCCCTTTGCAGCTTCACCGGTTGCACTTGTAGCTCGTCGCCACACCACCAATCACCGCTTGCAGCACCGTCGTCCTCCGTTCGCAGCACTGATGTCCTCTCCTTGCAGCAATAAGGAACTTCGTTCATAGCTCTGGAGCATCGAGCGAGCACTAGTGCTTGCTCCCCTATAGCACCGATGCCCGCCTATGGCAGCAACTTTGTCCGCTCGTTGGATCACCCGCGGCCACCACCGGTAACATCGCCACCGTCGAGGCAACACTATCGGCCATGCTGGTAGCACCACTCAAAGTCGATGGCAGCACCCATGGTTGCCGTAGGCAACACCATAAACTACAAAGAACATAGATGCATTTTAAATGCATCGGCATCCTCAAACTTAACCTATGTTCGTCCTCGGGCATTAAGGTGATAACTAAATGGGCTTTGTTAGTTTATTGTCAATAGATACACAATATAGAATTCATGATCATTGATACTCATCAGAGTACAAAAGTTTATCAATAAGTAAATAACAGCAAGAGATTATCATATGAATCAACATAAAACATAAACTTTAAATATCATTAATGGAAAAGTCTTTATAACAGTCATTTTGCTAGTAGCGCTCAAAAGCAAACTCTCTTCCGTGGTTCCGTGATGGCCCTCCAGAAAGATGACCACTAGCACCGACGCGCATGCGCGGGTGTCTACGACGTGTAGCTCAGCCGCTCGGCGCTGCTGCACACAGCCGAGATCGATTATTTCAGCGCGGAGCGCACTCATGTCTTCTCATGATGGGTTCTTCCCTTAATTCGCCTCCACTAACCCACTGAGGTCTTCAGTCTGTCCCCGTTCACACACACAGGAAAAGCGTAACACGTCACTCGCTTTTGGGTTGTGTCCGTACCGTTAGACATGCCACGCGCCATCTCTCCATGCATGGATCGCCAGTGGAACATGTCTGTTCGCGTACGGCGCACGGCGCGCATGCTTGATGCTTCCGCATGGGACACGGTGTACACTCACTCACCGTGGGCCGTGGCGCGCTTCACCTACTACATGCCGCCCGCACGGGACCTATAAATACACCGTCGATCGCTCTCCATTTTCACCAACGACGACACTGGCAGCTTGATATCCTACAGGAGCTGACTCTATCACCTGCTACCATTTCGTCCTAACACAGGAAGAGCAAGCATGGCGGCGGCGAAGGCAGCTCTGGTCTGCTTCCTCCTCGTGGCTGTCGCGGCTGTGCTGGCGGCGCCGGGCGCGGTGGAGGCGGCGACGTGCAGCCCGACGGAGCTGACCCCGTGCGCGCCGGCGATCATCGGGAACGCGGCGCCGACCGCGGCGTGCTGCGGGAAGCTGAAGGCGCACCCGGCGAGCTGCCTGTGCAAGTACAAGAAGGACCCCAACCTGCAGGCTGCAGCGCTACGTCAACTCCCCCAACGGCAAGAAGGTCTTCGCAGCCTGCAAGGCGCGACTGCCAAAGTGCTGAGCTTATGAGCTCTATGCCTCTATGTATGAGACACCACGCGATGGCATCCTTTGTTGCAGTTCATGTGAGTTGCGTACGTGGAAATGTGGAATAATAAAACGAGTGACATATTATAGCATATTAGTACTACTTCACTATAGTGCGTCAGTGCCGTGGGTTGAGAGTTTTACAGACTTATTAATTCTGTGTCATGAACTCCGATCCGTCTATCCACAGTAATTAAGTTATATCTTGTTCTGTCACATTTTTTTGGGACAGTCTATTTAACCGTCGGCTGATTTCTAATTCTGCATCAGTCAGATTTTGCAACGTACATAGAACGACACATGGCATGTTAACCCAACGACCTCATTGTACTGACACCGGATATGCACTAACTCATTGTACTCACACATCCGCTGCACTATAAGTGAAAAAAAAAGACAGTCACCGCTAAAAGGCCCATTCACAATGATTTTAAAAGATGGATTCCACTCAATCTACACGATTGAAGAACCTATTTACAGTGCCGATTGCCCATACTTACATGTTCCAGAACTAAAAAACCAAGAGTAGTCGGCTGTAACTTGTTCTAGATTAAGAACTTACCACACAGGAAAAAAAACACAAGGAAAATTGACTCTACGTGATTATCATCTTTCCTCCAAACTATTACTCCCTCCGATCCAAAATAAATGTCAGAGATATTGTACAAAATTTATACTTCGGCACTTGTTATGAAACGGAGTGAAAGTACATGAAACTCAAAGTATTCCAAGAGCGTGAACAGGTGAATTCGTATTTGTCATATGCCAAAACTTACACTCCTAGGGCTGGAAAAATTATATTGTAACTCCATTACCTTTGAAATGTAAAAATTAGTAACCTACATTGCAAGAAATAATGGTAAAATACATCGACCATCTACACACGGACCTATCAATAATTTGTCAATAACTAGCTAGATTTTTCTGGTAATGATAACTTTTTTTGACAAAGGCAATATACTTATCATAAAAATACCAATTATACCCGGTCTCTGTAACAATGAAATATTCTAAAGATATTACAGATGCACACAACCCTATAACAAAAAAGAAGAATAAAAAACAAAAGATCCTGTAAAAAATCCGATCCTTGTAACCGTAACACAAACCATAGCCAAGACAACACCTGGGGTCCAAATTCTCCAAAAGCGACGCTTCTAAGAAAAAAAGCCATTGTCATGCACAACTAATTAAGTTTAGACCTTGCATTTTCACCTTGAAAGAAAAGACATTTTACTCCTCCTATGCTGCCACTCGCGCTTGGCGATGCCACCGACAATTCAAGAATCACCAAGCAAACTCATCATCGCCTCGAAGACTCGGTCCGTCATTACTAGACCTCTGACCTCAGCCGCCATGACATTCTCCACCATTAGCTTCATCATGGAAATCAAAACACCGACATATATCATGATGGCAACAGATAACGAAGCTTCACGTCACTCCCTGCTGAAGCCGCATGCCCAAAAATATGGGTGCACACGACGGAATTTATGGAGGATCCGACACAGGAATCCCTAGGAGACCGAGTTGAAGGCCCGTGATATGTCCATATTGAGTATCAACCTAGGCTCCTTCAGCCTACGCAGTAGTTTGGTTATCTGCTGAACCAACATAAAGTTATCATGGATACAACATTTTCTGATGATGGTTGTTATCCACCAGCAATGCCATCCTAGGCACTAATCTAGTCGTCGTCGCACTAGTAGAAAACATGCCATCCGTTCGCGCCCCCTCAGAGCATTAGTCCCGGTTGCGCCACGAACCGGGACTAATGCTGGCACGCGTCCCGGTTCGAGCGGGCACGGGGCCCGGAGGCATGCATCCCGGTTGGTAAGGGGGCATACGTCCCGGTTTGTAACACAAACCGGGACTAAAGGTTGGGCGTCAGCCACGTGGCGTGGCACACACCTTTAGTCCCGGTTTGTGTTATAAACCGGGACATATGCTCTCGCCCTCTATAAATGCCACGCCCCAGCCCTCTGCCTTCACTCTGTTTTTTCTTGGTAGAAGGTGTGAGGGGTGTGCTAGTTTTTTTCCCTTATGCATGCATTCAAGGTGTTTGATGAAATGTTTGAGTGAATGATCCCGTTCAATTTCTCATAAAACAAAAATATAGAAGGTGTCCGAGACGCACTTGAGCTTTCTCCTCTTTATTTTCCTCGATCGAGGTTAGCAATCTTATCTTTTCTCTGTCATTGATACAATACATGTGTCGATGTGAATTGGTCATTTCACTATTTATGATGTTCTGATTTTTGATAAACTTACTTATATGATGCAGATGAACGGTCGGGAATGGATGTACGGTGACCGGCGCGTAGCCGGGTATATGAAAGGCGTGGATAAATTTATCGATGTGGCTATGGCAAACAAAGAGAATGGTTTTATACGTTGTCCATGTGTTCAATGTCAGAACAACAAGGAGTACTCTTCCTCGAAAATCATTCGCGGCCACCTGATTATGAAAGGTTTCATGCCCAACTATAATTGTTGGACCAAGCACGGGGAAAGAGGGGTTATGATGGAAGATGGTGAAGAAGAATATGATGATAACAACTATCATCATATATTTCCTGAATACAGTGATACTGCAATGGAAGACAATGGAGAGGAAGGAGGTGAAGAACGGGCATCAGATGAGCCGACTGATGAACTTGGTAGGGTCATTTCTGATGCAAATCGAAACTGTGAAACATAAAATGAGAAGTTGAGTTAGAGGGCATGTTATAAGATCACAAGAAATTGTTGTACCCAAATTGTGAAGATGGCAACACAAAGCTCGGTACCACACTGGAATTGTTGCGATGGAAGGCAGAGTGTGGTGTAACTGACTCCTCATTTGAAAAGATGTTGAAAATAATGAAGCCGAAGTTTCCAAAACATAACGAACTTCCCGAGAGTACCTACGAAGCAAGGAAGACTCTTTGTCCTCTCGGATTAGATGTGCAAAAGATACATGCATGCATTAATGACTGCATCCTCTACCACGGTAAGGAGTATGAGAATTTAGATAAATGCCTGTTATGCAAAGCATTGCGATATAAAATCAGACGAGATGACCCTGGTGATGTTGAGGGAGAGCCCCTCCGGAAGAGGGTTCTTGCTAAGGTTATGTGGTATGCTCCTATAATACCAAGGTTGAAACGCATGTTCAGAAACAAAGAGCATGCCAGGTTGTTGCGATGGCACAAAGAAGACCGTAAGAAAGACGGGAAGTTGAGACACCCTGCTGATGGGTCACAGTGGAGAAAAATCGAGAGAGACTTCCCAGACTTTGCAGGTGACGCAAGGAACTTATGGTTTGGTCTAAGTACGGATGGCATGAATCCTTTTGGGGAGCAGAGATGCAGTCACAACACCTGGCCCGTGACTCTATGTATATACACCTACCTCCTTGGTTGTGCATGAAGCGTAAGTTCATTATAATGCCAGTGCTCATCCAAGGCCCGAAGCAACCGGGCAACGACATTGATGTGTACCTTAGGCCATTAGTTGAAGAACTCTTACAGTTGTGGGGCAAACCAGGTATACGTGCGTGGGATGAGAACAAACAGGAGCCATTTGATCTACGAGGGTTGTTATTCGTAACCATCAATGATTGGCCTGCTCTTAGTAACCTTTCGTGATGCATAAACAAGGGATATAAGGCATGCACACCTTTGTTTAGATAAGACCGAAGGTACATATTTGCATAAATGCAAGAAGGTTGTGTACTGGCGAATCGATGATTTCTTCCGACCAATCATCCCGTGAAGAAAGAAAGGAAAACATTTCAAAGGTGAGGCAGATCACGGAAGAAGCTCGAACTCCTACCGGTGATGATGTATTTGGTATGGTCAAGGACATAGAAGTAATCTTTGGAAAGGGTCCCGGCGGTCAATCAGTTCGAACGACGCCGCTGACACACGCACCCATGTGGAAGAACAAATCTATATTTTGGGAGCTGCCATATTGGAAAGTCCTGCGTGTCCGCTCTTCAATCGACGTGATGCACGTGACGAAGAATCTTTGCGTGAACCTGCTAGGATTCCTATGCGTGTATGGGAAGACAAAAGATACACCAGAAGCACGGGAGGACCAACAAATTATGAAAGACCCAAAGAACATGCATACACAGAACAAGACGGATAAAGGGCGTCACTTAAGTCGTGCCAGCTATGCTCTTACCAAAGCAGAGAAGGAAATCTTTTGAAGTCCTTACAAGATCAAGGTGCCGTCGGGCTTCTCATCTAATATAAAGGGGATAATAAATATGGCAGAGAAAAAGTTCCAAAACCTGAAGTCTCATGACTGTCACGTGATTATGACGCAGTTGCTTCCGATAGCATTGAGGGGGCTTCTACCGGAAAATGTTCGAGTACCCATTGTGAAGCTGTGTGCATTCCTCAATGCAATATTTTAGAAGGTAATCAATCCAGATATTCTGCCAAGGTTACAGAAGGATGTGGTACAATGTCTTGTTAGTTTTGAATTGGTGTTCCCACCATCCTTCTTCAATATTATGACGCATCTCCTGGTTCACCTAGTGGAAGAGATTGCCATTCTAGGTCCGGTATTTCTGCACAATATGTTCCCCTTTGAGAGGTTAATGGGAGTCTTAAAGAAATATGTTCATAACCGTGCTAGACCAGAAGGAAGCATCTCCAAGGGATATGGAACAGAGGAGGTCATTGAGTTTTGTGTTGACTTTATTCCTAACCTTAAGACGATTGGTGTTTCTGACTCGCGGCATGAGGGAAGACTAAGTGGAAAAGTCACGCTGGGAAAGAAAGCAATGATATGTAGGGACGGGGATTCTTTCACTAAAGCACACTACACAGTTCTACATAATTCCACCTTGGCAGCTCCGTATATCGAGGAACACAAGAATATTGTACGCTCCAAAAACCCGGGGAAGCCCGAATCATGGATTACAGATGAACACATGAAGTCTTTCGGTGGTTGGATGCAGACACATCTCTTGAATGACACCACTGTTGGAGATCAGCTATACTTGTTGGCCGCGTCACCATCTTCTACTGTATTAAATTTCCAAGGGTACGAAATAAATAGGAATACATTCTACATGATCGCCCAAGATAAAAAGATCACCAACCAAAATAGTGGTGTCCGCTTTGATGCAATATACGAGAATGGACAAAAGGACACATATTATGGTTACATAGAGGTGATATGGTAACTAGACTATGGAGTCTCTTTTAAGGTCCCTTTGTTTCGCTGCAAATGGGTCAACCTGAATGGGGAAGGGGTAAAGATAGACCAGTTGTACGGAATGACAACAGTGGATCTCAACAATCTTGGTTATAGAGATGAACCATTCGTCCTAGCCAATGATGTGTCTCAGGTTTCATATGTGAAGGACATGTCCTCCAGACCGAAAAAAAAGAAAAAATATGTAAACGAATACATCATATGATGAGCCAAAGCGTCACATAGTTCTTTCAGGGAAAAGAAACATCGTGGGAATCGAGGACAAGACAGACATGTCAGAAGATTATAATAAGTTTGATGAAATTCCCCTTCACAAAGGAAACCGACCCAAGCATTCCGTTAAGTAAAGAAGATGCTCCATGGTTACGTCTGAAGCGATCATAAGGAAGGACATATGCCAAGAAGTTCATGCTCATATTATGTAAGTCTAGTTCATGTCTTTCGCGGTTTGTGGCTTCACCTAAGGATATCTTTCGCGGTTTGTGGCTTGACCGGGACTATATATATAGGGGGGCCTTTAGTTCCGGTTTTGTAGTCTCAGTTTTTAATATTAATAAATGTCTTGAGTGTTAGTCCCGTTTTGTGGCTGGACCGGGACTATGAAGAAGTTGTCCCGATTCGTACTTACCATTAAGATCTGATCTCCAAACGCGCGAGGTCACATAATAGGGAGTGCCTCTATGACCAGTTTCTTGGAGATGCCGTAGGACTGGGATCCGGCGGCTTCTCCCTGAAACTGGTCGTAGTGGTGTCCCTGCTCTCGAAAACCATCTTGCAGCTTGTAACTTCTCTAACTAGATCAATACACCTTGGATCTAACTAATTTCACATATTAGGGAGTGCCTCTATGACCAGTTTCTCAGAGATGCCGGAGGAGTGGGATCCGGCGGCATCTCCCTGAAACTGGCCGTAGTGGTGTCCCTGCTCTCGAAAACCATCTTGCAGCTTGTAACTTCTCTAACTAGATTAATACGCCTGGGAGCTAACTAATTTCTCATATTAGGGAGTGCCTCTATGACCAGTTTCTCGGAGATGCCGGAGGACTGGGCTCCGTCGGCATCTCCCTAAAACTGGCCGTAGTGGTGTCCCTGCTCTCGAAAACCATCTTGGAGATGCCTCAAACTGGCTGGAGGACTGGACTCACAAGGATGCCTATTTATAGTACAAGCAACTCGGCATAGTGTCGACACTTACGAAATAATGTCGACACTCACCCCTATTATCAGTGATGACTCGTGTTTTTTCCCGGTTGGTGTCTCCAACCGGGACTAAAGGTTCATCTTTAGTCCCGGTTGGTGACACCATCCGGGACAAGGTACACGCCGCACGACATAATGTCGACACTCACCCCTATCATTAGTGTTGCCTGGCCCAGCCTGCCGAAATCCCTCCAACCGGGACTAAAGATGAACCTTTAGTATATTGAAAATCCGAACAATGAAAATCCTTCGCGTGGTGTCATATTATATGACATAGTTGAAAGGAAAAATACCAGACTTGGTATATTGATCATGTCTCGAAAAAACCTTCACAAAATGACCTATCATGTTCGAGGTTTCATGGCTTTCGGTCCAAATGACCGATGTTATGTGCTGAATCACGGCATAGTTTGTGATGTTGTGCCTATATTATGCATGCGTGTGGACATTGGTATGGAGAACAATGTAGTAGGAGGAAGTTTTCCTTTTTGTCACACGGAAAACCCCTTTTCCAATTTCTAAGCGCAAAAATGGGTCGTTTTGTGAAGTAACCACAAAAATACCGTTTCAGAATGCTACCGTTCCATTTTCCTAAAATACTAGACCACCTTACATGGACTATCTCCCAACCGGGACATCTCAAACCTTTTCGTCCATCCCGGGTAAAAAGTACAAATGTCTACCGAATCGGTAGGAAGTGGGTCCGGTTTGTACTACATGTACATGATCTATCGCCCGTGATTTTTTGAAAAAAAATCATTTTTAGACTCGCAATATGTGGTTTCTTCAGAGATCCAATGCAAGTTCTAACGATACTCGTCCCGTATCTTCATGCACGCCGGTTCGACCATAGTTAGAAATTCAGATAATTCAAAACGGGCATAATAAATTCAAAAACAATCCGAACAATGAAAATCCTTCGCGTGGTGTCAAATTATGTGACATAGTTGAAAGGAAAAATACCAGACTTGGTATATTGATCATGTCTCAAAAAAACCTTCACAAAATGACCTATCATGTTCGAGGTTTCATGGCTTTCGGTCCAAAAGACCGATGTTATATGCTGAATCACGGCATAGTTTGTGACGTTGTGCCCATATTATGCATACGTGTGGACATTGATATGGAGAACAATGTTGCAGGAGGAAGTTTTCCTTTTTGTCGCACGGAAAAACCCTTTTCCATTTTCCGAGCACAAAAAACGGGTCGTTTTGTGAAGTAACCACCAAAATGCCATTTCAGAATTGTATCGTCCCATTTCCCTAAAATACTAGACCACCTTACATGGACTATCTCCCAACCGGGACAACTCAAACCTTTTCGTCCATCCCGGGTAAAAAGGACAAATGTCTGCCGAATCTGTAGGAAGTGGGTCCGGTTTGTACTACAGGTACATGATCTATCGCTCGTGATTTTTTGAAAAAATCATTTTTAGACTCGCAATATGTGGTTTCTTCAGAGATCCAATGCAAGTTCTAACGATGCTCGTCCCCTATCTTCATGCACGCCGGTTCGACCATAGTTAGAAATTCGGATAATTCAAAACGGGCATAATAAATTCAAAAAAAATCCGAACAATGAAAATCCTTTGCGTGGTGTCATATTATGTGACATAGTTGAAAGGAAAAATACCAGACTTGGTATATTGATCATGTCTCGAAAAAACCTTCACAAAATGACCTATCATGTTCGAGGTTTCATGGCTTTCGGTCCAAATGACCGATGTTATGTGCTGAATCACGGCATAGTTTGTGATGTTGTGCCCATATTATGCATACGTGTGGACATTTTTATGGAGAACAATGTTGCAGGAGGAAGTTTTCCTTTTTGTCGCACGGAAAAGCCCTTTTCCATTTTCCGAGCGTAAAAAACGGGTCGTTTTGTGAAGTCACCACCAAAATGCTATTTCAGAATGCTACCGTCCCATTTTCCTAAAACACTAGACCACCTTACATGGACTATCTCCCAACCGGGACATCTCAAACCTTTTCGTCCATCCGGGGTAAAAAGGACAATTGTCTGCCGAATCGGTAGGAAGTGGGTCCGGTTTGTACTACAGGTACATGATCTATCGCCCGTGATTTTTTGAAAAAATCATTTTTAGTCTCGCAATATGTGGTTTCTTCAAAGATCCAATGCAAGTTCTAACGATGGTCGTCCCCTATCTTCATGCACGCCGGTTCGACCATAGTTAGAAATTCAGATAATTCAAAACGGGCATAATAAATTCAAAAACAATCCGAACAATGAAAATCCTTCGCGTGGTGTCATATTATGTGACATAGTTGAAAGGAAAAATACCAGACTTGGTATATTGATCATGTCTCAAAAAAACCTTCACAAAATGACCTATCATGTTCGAGGTTTCATGGCTTTCGGTCCAAATGACCGATGTTATGTGCTGAATCACGTCATATTGTGCATACGTGTGGACATTTGTATGGAGAACAATGTTGCAGGAGGAAGTTTTCCTTTTTGTCGCACGGAAAAGCCCTTTTCCATTTTCCGAGCGTAAAAAACGGGTCGTTTTGTGAAGTAACCACCAAAATGCTATTTCAGAATGCTAACGTCCCATTTTCCTAAAACACTAGACCACCTTACATGGACTATCTCCCAACCGGGACATCTCAAACCTTTTCGTCCTTTCCGGGGAAAAAGGACAAATGTCTGCCGAATCGGTAGGAAGTGGGTCCGGTTTATACTACAGGTACAAGATCTATCGCTCGTGATTTTTTGAAAAAATCATTTTTAGACTCGCAATATGTGGTTTATTCATAGATCCAATGCATGTTCTAATGATGCTCGTCCCCTATCTTCATGCACGCCGGTTCGACCATAGTTAGAAATTCAGATAATTCAAAACGGGCATAATAAATTCAAAAAAAATCCGAACAATGAAAATCCTTCGCGTGGTGTCATATTATGTGACATAGTTGAAAGGAAAAATACCAGACTTGGTATATTGATCATGTCTCGAAAAAACCTTCACAAAATGACCTATCATGTTCGAGGTTTCATGGCTTTCGGTCCAAATGACCGATCTTATGTGCTGAATCACGGCATAGTTTGTGATGTTGTGCCTATATTATGCATGCGTGTGGACCTTGGTATGGAGAACAATGTTGCAGGAGGAAGTTTTCCTTTTTGTCGTACGGAAAAGCCCTATTCTATTTTCCGTGCGCAAAAAACGGGTCGTTTTGTGAAGTAACCACCAAAATTTCGTTTCAGAATGATACCGTCCCATTTTCCTAAAATACTAGACCACATTACATGGACTATCTCCGAACCGGAACATCTCAAACCTTTTCGTCCATCCCGGATAAAAAAGACAAATGTCTGCCGAATCGGTAGGAAGTGGGTCCGGTTTGTACTACACGTACATGATCTATCGACCGTGATTTTTTAAAAAAATCATTTTTAGACTCGCAATATGTGGTTTCTTCAGAGATCCAATGCAAGTTCTAATGATGGTCGTCCCCTATCTTCATGCACGCCGGTTCGACCATAGTTAGAAATTCAGATAATTCAAAACGGGCATAATAAATTCAAAAACAATCCGAACAATGAAAATCCTTCGCGTGGTGTCAAATTATGTGACATAGTTGAAAGGAAAAATACCAGACTTGGTATATTGATCATGTCTCGAAAAAAACCTTCACAAAATGACCTATCATGTTCGAGGTTTCATGGCTTTCGGTCCAAATGACAGATGTTATGTGTTGAATCACGACATAGTTTGTGACGTTGTGCGCATATTATGAATACGTGTGGACATTTGTATGGAGAACAATGTTGCAGGAGGAAGTTTTCCTTTTTGTCGCACGGAAAAGCCCTTTTCCATTTTTCGAGCGTAAAAAACGGGTCGTTTTGTGAAGTAACCACCAAAATGCTATTTCAGAAATCTACCGTCCCATTTTCCTTAAATACTAGACCACCTTATATGGACTATCTCCCAACCGGGACATCTCAAACCTTTTCGTCCATCCCGGAGAAAAAGGACAAATGTCTGCCGAATCGGTAGGAAGTGGGTCCGGTTTGTACTACAGGTACATGATCTATCGCTCGTGATTTTTTGAAAAAATCATTTTTAGACTCGCAATATATGGTTTCTTCAGAGATCCAATGCAAGTTCTAATGCTCGTCCCCTATCTTCATGCACGCCGGTTCGACCATAGTTAGATATTCAGATAATTCAAAATGGGCATAATAAATTCAAAAAAATCCGAACAATGAAAATCCTTCGCGTGGTGTCATATTATGTGACACAGTTGAAAGGAAAAATACCATACTTGGTATATTGATCATGTCTCGAAAAAACCTTCACAAAATAACCTATCATGTTCGAGGTTTCATGGCTTTCGGTCCAAATGACCGATGTTATGTGCTGAATCACGGCATAGTTTATGATGGTGTGCCTATATGATGCATGCGTGTGGACATTGGTATGGAGAACAATGTTGCAGGAGGAAGTTTTCCTTTTTGTCGTAGGGAAAAGCCCTTTTCCATTTTCCGTGCGCAAAAAACGGGTCGTTTTGTGAAGTAACCATCAAATGCCATTTCAGAATGCTACCATCCCATTTTCCTAAAATACTAGAACACCTTACATGGACTATCTCCCAACCGGGACATCTCAAACCTTTTCGTCCATCCCGGGTAAAAAGGAAAAATGTTTGCCGAATCGGTAGGAAGTGGGTCCGGTTTGTACTACAGGTACATGATCTATCGCCCGTGATTTTTTGAAAAAAAATCATTTTTAGACTCTAAATATGTGGTTTCTTCAGAGATCCAATGCAAGTTCTAACGATGCTCGTCCCCTATATTGATGCACGCCGGTTCGACCATAGTTAAAAATTCAGATAATTCAAAACGGGCATAATAAATTCAAAAACAACCCGAACAATGAAAATCCTTCGCGAAGGAAAAATACAGGACTTGGTATATTGATCATGTCTCGAAAAAACCTTCACAAAATGACCTATCATGTTCGAGGTTTCATGGCTTTCGGTCCAAATGACCGATGTTATGTGCTGAATCACGGCATAGTTTGTGATGTTGTGCCCATATTATGCATGCGTGTGGACATTGGTATGGAGAACAATGTTGCAGGAGGAAGTTTTCCTTTTTGTCGTATCGGAAAAGCCCTTTTCCATTTTCCGAGCGCAAAAAAGGGTCGTTTTGTGAAGTAACCACCAAAATGCCGTTTCAGAATGATACCGTCCCATTTTCCTAAAATACTAGACCACCTTACATGGACTATCTCCCAACCGGGACATCTCAAACCTTTTCGTCCATCCCGGGTAAAAAGGACAAATGACTGCCGAATCGGTAGGAAGTGGGTCCGGTTTGTACTACAGGTACATGATCTATCGCTCGTGATTTTTTGAAAAAAATCATTTTTAGACTCGCAATATGTGGTTTCATCAGATATCCAATGCAAGTTCTAACGATGCCCGTCCCCTATCTTCATGCACGCCGATTCGACCATAGTTATAAATTCAGATAATTCAAAACGGGCATAATAAATTCAAAAAAAATCCGAACAATGAAAATCCTTCGCGTGGTGTCATATTATGTGACATAGTGGAAAGGAAAAATACCAGACTTGCTATATTGATCATTTCTCGAAAAAACCTTCACAAAATGACTTATCATGTTCGAGGTTTCATGGCTTTCGGTCCAAATGACCGATGTTATGTGCTGAATCACGGCATAGTTTGTGATGTTGTGCCCATATTATGCATGCGTGTGGACATTGGTATGGAGAACAATGTTGTAGGAGGAAGTTTTCCTTTTTGTCGTATGGAAAAGCCCTTTTCCATTTTCTGAGCGCAAAAAACGGGTCGTTTTGTGAAGTAACCACCAAAATGCCGTTTCAGAATGCTACCGTCCCATTTTCCTAAAATACTAGACCACCTTACATGGACTATCTCCCAACCGGGACATCTCAAACCATTTCGTCCATCCCAGGTAAAAAGGACAAATGTCTGCCGAATCGGTAGGAAGTAGGTCCGGTTTGTACTACAGGTACATGATCTATCGCCCGTGATTTTTTGAAAAAAATCATTTTTAGACTCGCAATATGTGGTTTCTTAAGAGATCCAATGCAAGTTCTAAATGAGCCATTTTTCTTCCCGCCATTTTTTCCCGGCATTTCTCTCGCCAGTTCTTCCCTCCAGTTATCTTCCTGCCATTTCTCACTATATATATATGTAGGGTTGGCCTCCATTGTCATTGCACATCTCTAGACTCATATCTACAACCTCATCACTTTTTCCCATGACTTCCATTGTAGCACTAACTCCCAGGGAGGCGGAGGCGCTTTGCGCCTCGAACCCCTCGCCACCTGCCATCTTGTGCCTCGCTGGATCTCGAGCGCCCGAGGAGTGCCGGTTCCTCCTGTCCCTCTAGGTGTGGCGCGTTGGATGGCCATCACGAACCACTACTACTTCGAGCTCACGCCGGAGCAGCGGAGGAATCCCAGATGGCATCCCGATTATTTCCCGACTTGGGAAGCCTTCTTCATGGATTGGCGTGAGAGGGCGCTCGCCAGGCACGAGGAGGATGGCCCACCTCCTCCGAACTTCAACGAGGCCGGCCGTCGGTTGTGGTGGCGCGGTCGCACTCTCCAGAGCGTCATGGCTTACGACATGGCCGTCGACTCTATCCCCCGCCTGCGCTACCCTCAAGTCCAGCCCACTCGTACTCAGCCTTCAAGGTTCAACTACAGCGACCCCGATGACGAAAGCGACGTCGGCCGCGGCGAGTACGCCGACTTCAGTGGCGAGTATTACAGGTGTAGGCAGGAGCATGATTGAATCACTCCAACATTGCAAAACAAGTTCGGCCGATTCTGGCTTAATCTGGCCATGTATCTTAATTTTTAGTTCTTCTATGTAACTTTGTGTTAGTTGCGTTATGTACTTTAATTCCAGTTCTATCCTAATAAAATTTTATTTCCGCCCATTATTTCCCGTCCTTTTTTTCCCGCCTATTAATATATAAAAAATATAAGTTAATTCAAATCCAAATTAAAACACAGAAAATGGTTTTGAATTATTTAAAAATAGAAAATGGTTTTGAATTATATATTCAAATCGAGACACTTTTTATGTTTAAAGTTTTTCTAAATTCCAAATTAATATTCAAAAAATATAAGTTAATTCATTTTTAATTTAAATGGTTCATAGTTTAAATGGTTACATTAATTATTTTTTAAAAATAGAAAATGGGTTTGAATTATTTATTCAAATCCAGACACTTTTTATGTTTAAAGTTTTTCTAAATTCCAAATTAATATTCAAAAAGTATAAGTTAATTCATTATTAATTTTAAATGGTTCATAGTTTAAATGGTTACATTAATTATTTTTTAAAAACATAAAATGGTTCTGAATTAGTTATTCAAATCCAGACACTTTTTATGTTTAAAGTTTTTTCTAAATTCGAAATTAATATTCAAAAAATATAAGTTAATTCATTATTAATTTTAAATGGTTCATAGTTTAAATGGTTACATTAATTATTTTTTAAAAACAGAAAATGGTTTTGAATTAGTTATTCAAATCCAAACACTTTTTATGTTTAAAGTTTTTCTAAAATCCAAATTAATATTCAAAAAATATAAGTTAGTTCATTTTTAATTGTAAATGGTTCATATTTTAAATGGTTACATTAATTATTTTTTAAAACAAAAAATGGTTTTGAATTATTTATTCAAATCCAAACACTTTTTATGTTTAATATTTTTCTAAATTCCAAATTAATATTCAAAAAATTAAGTTAATTCATTTTAAATTTTAATTGGTTCATAGTTTAAATGGTTACATTAATTATTTTTTAAAACAGAAAATGATTTTGAATTAGATATTCAAATTCAAACACTTTTTATGTTTAAAGTTTTTCTAAATTCCAAAGTAATTATCATTTGAAAAACATTACAAATTGAAACCCCAAAATAAAAATTAAGGTGGGAAGAGAGAGAAAATTCCTATTTTTTTTTGAAAATAGGGTTATATGTCCCGGTTGGAGCCACCAACCGGGACTAAAGACCCTGCACGTGCCAACCCTTGGTCTGCTGAAAAAGTTGGAGTATACGTGGCTCCAACCGGGACGTATGATCCTTTAGTCGAGGTTGGAGCCACCAACCGGGACTAAAGGTCCTTTGGTTATAACTGACGCGCCTCCTCTTCTTCTTCCCCATCTCACTTCTCTGCTTCTCACCGACGCGCGCACAGGAACCGCCCCCGACGCCGGCAGGCTGCCCGAGCCCGCGCGTTCCGTCCGCCACCACCGCCGCCTCCGTCCGTGCGCGCCCCAGCTACTTCCCCCCGCCCGACACCGCCGCCGCTCGAGCTCGACGGAGGCGACGCTCCGGTGACCAAGAAGGAGCGGCGCCGCCACTATCTTGCTCCCTGCATCGCCCTCTCTCTAATGCGCGGTGAGCCTCTGCACCTCCCAGTGCCCTCCGTTTGCCTGCTTGCTTGTTGTAGCCGCCACGCGTCGTGTCCCTGCAAGCACCGCCGCCGCTGCCTGCCGTGCTTCCAGCTCCGGTGACCTTCTTCGAGCGGCGCCGCCACTTTATTGCTTACCTCGATGCGCTGCTTCGATCAATCCTAGCCCCGTCGCCCCGCACGCCTCACAGCGCCGTCACGGGTGACCATCCGACGGTGGCCGCCGAGATGATGTCACCCCGACGTCACGCTGACATGGCCCACGGGCCCGCTGACCTTTGACCACCACGGTGGCTTGCTGATGTGGCCTAGGGCCCAAAGATCCATCAAAGGTGTCAGGTTCTCGGTAAAAATAAACCCAACCCTTTGCTAATGTCATATTGACATAGTAATTCAATTTTAAATGATTTAATAATTCCAGAAATTGATATAAAATTGTAAATTCAATATCTTTTTATTTATAAGTCATAAAAATACAAGTAATATATCAAAATGTTCAGAAAAATGAGAACTACCTATTTAAGCTATAATCATGCATTGTTCAACAACTTTCAATACAAGTTTAATTAGAACAATTCAACCCCTCTCATATACATCCGGATTTTCCCCGAGTTAGGGTTTTCACCCCTCGGAACCCCGATTAAGTTGTCGATCATGTGTTAGGGTTACATTTCAATTCAAATTAACTTGTCATATCATCATACTTGCTTGAGCATTGCATCGATGCCATGTGTTGATTGTTTCCCTTTCTTTTCGGTGTTTGGTTCTTCCCGGTAGAATACGATATCGAGATCGAGACCAAAGCCAGAGATCAACTACCCCCCTGTGTTGATGTACATATTGATTGCGCATTGTATTATGCCATGTATTGATTGCCGCCTTTCTTTACGGTATTGGTTCTTCGCGATAGGATCCGAGCCCGAGGGTTTCTCCGAATTAGGGTTTCTGATATTGTAAATTCATTTTTATTATTGTGTATGTATATATTAGGGTTTCTCCGAATTAGGGTTTATATCTCTCAACACCGTACCTAACATTCTCCCTTAGCCGCTTTGACTTATCCGTTTTTCCACCTATGCAGAAAATATGGACCCACACGACAGAGACGAAGAACAGGAAGAGTTGATCCAAGGTGTGATCCGCGGGGAAGAAAAATTAGATGTATCGACATTTCTGAACAAATCCGGTGAGGGTGATCCTCTTTTTGCCGGAAGAGACGACTTGTTTGAGGTTGAAGGTGATGCCTTCCGCGAGGGAGAAGGCGATACCTTGTGTAATCGAGAAGACGACCGCTCTGGCGAGGTGCATGTAATATAATTAATTCATTAATTAATCATCTACTATCTATATAGAAATAGTAACGACGATCTTTCTTCTTTTAGCCCTCCAGATCGAACAAATCTACTGAAAAGAGCGGACGAGGCCCAACCAAAAAGTTGGAAGATCATGAGAGGTTCAGGATCGAAGATATCGCTGAAGACGGCAAACCGACGGCTCCCGAAGTTGTCGCAATCAAAGTTGTGGCACAATGCGGAGTAATCGTTAGGGACTTAATCCCGATCACCATTCAAAATTGGAATAGGCCTGCTGATGCGGAAGAAGAGGGAACATGTTTGTTTGTCCCTAACAAAGCCAAAGATTTACTGTGGAAGAGGCTCATGGTTAATTTCAAACTATCGAAGATAGAGCTGGATCCAAATGCGGAGGATCCAGTTGAGGACGCCTTAGAACATGGGAGAGCCATGGAGGCTAAGGTCAGGGAGTGGGCTATGAAGAAGATGGACCAGTGTTTCACCAACTGGAAGAAAATATTGCACCTTGACTATGTCGTGAAAGAGAAGACTCCGGATTTCAAGAAGATTCAGTTTGAGAAGATAAAACTATTCTGGGCTGAGTTTGTAAATTACAAGACATCAGAAAAATCTAAGAAAATGTCTGCAATGAATAAGCTGAATGCTGCTAACAAGAAGTATCACCATACTATGGGGCAAGGTGGATACAAGGCTGGCATTCCTAAGTGGGAGAAACTTGAGAATGAACTGCGTGCTAAAAAGATCACCCCAGAGACAGACGATTGGGTAGAATGTGCAAGTAATTGGTTTTACGGGCATGGGGGCACGTTGGACTCGGAAGGGATGTGTATATATAACATACGACATAAAGAAGACCCCTTGCCAATCGATAGGATGAGAAAAGCAGTAAAGACTGTTAAAGATGGGGACTTCATTCCCGATAGAGAGAATGATGAGCTCACACTCTCCCTTGGAAATAAGGAACATGATGGACGAACACGAGGCACAATAGGCTCCCAACCATGGAGGACTGGGTTTCCCGAAGAGAGGAAGAAATATCCTAATAGAAGCCGTTAGAGGAGAAAAGACAGGGCGGAAGTTGAAGCAGATATTCATAAAGAGCGAATGCGTATAATTGAAGAACGAATAAAGCAACAACAAGATGAAATTAACGCACTTAAAGAGCAAAGGACTACTGCCCATCTCAGCAGCACACTGCATTCGATGCTACTGGCCTAAAGCAGTGTGGCTTCCACCGAGGTCCCGGGTGATGACAATGGCGATGATGATGGTGCACCGACGATGGCTCCTGTTGGCTACCCAATGGATCATATCACAGAGATGACACACTGCGAGCTACATGTCAAAGTTGTGAAAATATCAATGAAGGTGGCGGCCGACTATGCCTTATCAATTGGACCCACACCAACTTACCACTGTCGTCCGGTTCCAGAGGGCTGCGCTGTTGTCGGGGTGGATGAAATCATGCCCACCTTTGAAGTTTTGGATCTTCACTACCCTGCAGGTGAAGGGGATGTGACTGTACTGGGAGACGCAACAAACGTCACCGTTCTATGGCCGAAGGAATGTATCGTGCTTTGAAATCACACGCCAAGGCCATCTTCGCCGCCGCCTCACCCGTCTCCAGCGAGGTCGTCGCCGCCGCGGCTGCCGTCTTCGTCGCCTCACCTGGCTCCGCCGCCTCACCAATCTTCGGTGCAGCCATCGCCGCGAGAGCCATCGCCGGCGCCTCAGGATAAAAAGCGTAAGCATACCGCTACTCTGCGTCGTGGTAAGCAATCGTCGAAACGTAAACAAGAGCCTCTTCCAAAAGTACCAAAGGTTCCTCCTAGGAGAGCTTATGACTGTACCGAAGAGGAGACTGCGGCGATCGTTGATGCGGAAACGACAGTGTTTTTCGCTAAGCTGAGGCGGACGAAAGAGCCAGATTTCCCCAGCACCAAAGAAGAAAAAGACAAAGTGTTGAAAATGCTAAAGACTCTTCATCAACCCGAGCCAAAGCTGTCATCAGACTATGAGCGTTCTATTCTCAAGTCACATGCGGCACAAAAAGCCTCAAGAGCGATCGATGCAAGCGAGAAATCTGTTGCCCAGCTCGGAGAACAAGCAAAACAGTCTTGCGCCCCTCTCATGGTGATTTCCCAAACCAATGTGGGGTCGAGCAAATATGGGGCCGAAGAGCAGTATGATCCAGAGGTAGTTGCACCATACGGATAAGCTGCCGCTGCTAAAGGTATGAGTATTGCCCAATACTTATCCCAGTTAGAGTACTTCCCCGTGAGTGAAGTAGCATACAAATACCAGTACGGCAAACCTATCGTCAAACCTGAGGAGGTAAATAATCTTCCAACAAAAATGCGAAGATTGCATAACTGGTACATGCATGCCACAAAGGCCGGGGCTAACTGGATAGTGCTGAGGGTTAAAAAAAACATCATGGGAAAGAAAAGGATGAGATGATATCCATTGAATTTGATGAACTATTTCAATTATTCAATCAAGACGCCTTGGACAAATCGATCATCAGTGCCTATTGTCTGTAAGTACTAATTCTGTAATTAATTTAGTCTCCAGCTATCTCACCTTGTTTATTGCATGTATATAATCATACTGTAATATGCAGAATGAAGATTCTCGAATGCAGCAGAGGACAAATCTATGACATTGGCTTCATTGACCCATATTGGGTTCATGAAGCTAATCTCAAAACAAGCCCCCAGGATACGGAGGATAATATAGTACACGCGTTAAGGTATCAAGAAACCAGAAGGGAAATACTTTTTCCTTACAACTTCGAGTGAGTGTTATTGTCTTTTATACACTTTCTATTTCGCTTACTCGATGTTAAGTATATAATTGATTAGTTATGCATTCGCATCTTTCACTATATTCTGTTAATCATTCAACTTAACAAAGGGCGTGTACTAGTCATGGACTCGAAACATAAACCCCTTGAGAAGTGGAAGGACATGCAGATGCTTCTCCAGCGGTAATTCTAATCATTACGACACTATATCGGCAACGAGTTCGTGAATTTTATGATATCAAGTAATTAATAACTTATTTTATTTGTTTTCTTCGTCGAGCAGCGCTTCGAAACGGTTCACCAACAAGGCTAGGGGTGTTTGGAAAGCGGATCTTATATTTGAAGCACTAGATGTAGGCACCACTAGCTATATCCGCGCATCTCTTTGATTCTAGTTTTGATACAGTTATTATCATGCTTGATTATTATTTTGATTGAACTATGTTCTCGTAAAGTGTCTGACACGGGGACCAGGTAACAATCTATGTGGATACTATGTTTGCGAGTTCATCCGGCAGACGTGTGATGAGAATGACATACATTTAGAGCAACTCCACGTACGTAAACAATTTCTATAGTTTTTAATTACAATCAAATTGTGTTTAGTTTCATTCATATAGGCTGACTCCTTTTTTAAATCAGATCGAACGTCTATGGGACGGTCTTCTGCCAAAGGATCACGTACGAGCAATTCAGTAGGAATTGACGGGATTCTTGGATGCAGAAGTCCTAAACCCAAAAAGGGAATACTATTCGGCTGTGTATAGACAGTAGGGATTGTAAAAAAAGTAACTTTTGTATGTAGTGCATGAACTCGATCCGTGTATCGAATGTAATATTGTCATGATGATCTTGTGAAATATAATGGTTCCTTCATTAATGAGTGCAAAACACTAAATAAACAATAAAACAACCTAAATGAATTTTCTGCCGTGGCACAAAAAGTGACGAAAATGCTGCCGCGGGAACAAAATGTGCCAAAATGAATTCTCTGCCGCGGCAAAAGGTTATTTGTCCCGGTTCGTGTTACGAACCTGGACGGTTGGTCCACCCCCCCCCCCCCCCCCCGCCCTCTGACGCCGCCACCTGTACCCCCATTTGTTCCGGTTGGTGGGGCAACCGGGACTAAACGTTGGAGCTTTAGTCTCGATTGCTCCGTTCCGGTTGGGTAACCGGGACAAATGCACCTTACCAAGGGCGTTTTGTACTAGCGTGGCCTTAGCCACAATTTTGGTGAAGATGTGGATCAGTCTGACCGGGCGGTAATCATCCAACGCGGTTGCGGGTGGATATTTAGGCAGCAAAATCAACAGTGCCTGGTTCAGGACATGGAATCCACGCCCACATGTCGAACGCGGCCATGAAATCACCCTTCACGCCCCCCCCCCCACCCACCCACCCACACACACACCACCCACAAGCAACTTTGGAGAAAACCGGCCGCGAAAGCTTTCGTCCTTTTCTATTTTTATGGGTTTATTTTGTAGTATCACAACATTACAACATAAATATATATTGGCCTTTTCTTTAGCGATACTATAGATCAACATACCTTGTGTAGCTCTTGACGTAGCCTCAACAAAGTTTTTGATTCTACTTGTATTTGGAATTCTTAAAATGAAGCACGGCATCCACTTTTGTGCTTGCAGCAAGTGTAGTTGTCTTAGCACAACTTTACCTTTTGAGCAAGTGTAAGGGTATACACAAGGAAGCAGTTGTAGTGTAGTGGTATTAGCACAACATTTCTGTCCTCCATTACTCAGTATGTGGTGTTCCCATCTCTGTCTATATAAATCTATATAGCATTATTTTCACGGTACATATTCATCTTCTATTTTTCTCTGATTTCTCATGTATCATCGTAAAGGTGTAGTTCAGTTCTAGATTATGTAATCATCAATATGTATTTTACACAAGTTTCACTATGTAAACATATTTTCATAATGGATATTAATTTTACCATGTATTCCCGCCGCAACAAGCGGGCGAATCATCTAGTAGACATAATGACAGTGACTGAAAGGTTATCCGAATATAGTTAGGAAAACGATAGGATTCAGTCGGGGGGATATTTCGTTGCGATCCCCCGGATTGCTCGCACGCCACGTCGAGTGAAGCCAACTATTGGCGGGTCCCGCACACCGCTTTTTCTTATCTCTTCCTTCTTCAATTTTCTCTCCAAAAATTTCCCAACTCATGTACTCCTGTCGTCGTCGCCTCCCAGATGAGAGTGGTTGCCGTCACTGGTCGTCGCTTCCACACACGCCGACGTGCCTAGCTTCGCCTCCCCCAAGTGTGCCTTCCTTCCTCCCTCTCTCTATCCTCGTTCCTGTCCCAAGCACGGAGGTTCGAGCCGGCGGTCGCCGCTGCAAATACTCGCAGTGGTGCTGCGAGCGCCTTCCGTCCATGGGCGGCGGTACGGTGATGAGCAGCAGCGTTTTCGCGATCCCCGAGTGGGATGCTGCAAGGGCAAGGCGGCGGTGCTACAAGTGGGGAGTGGGCGCTGCTACCAACGGGGCGGCGAAGATTGCTACCAACAGCGGTGAGCTCTGTTACCAATGGTGGTGGGCGGTGCTACCAACGGTGGCGAGCTCTGCTACCAATGGCGGTGCGCGCTGCTACCAACAGTAGTGGGCTCTGCTACCAACGGCGGCGAAGATTGCTACCAACGACAGCGAGCTCTGCTACCAATGGTGGTGGGCGCCGCTACTAACGGTAATGGGATTTGCTACCTACGGCGGTGGATACTGCTACCAAGGATGTAGGGTGTTCTTATCGATGGCGGGCCGCGTACGGTGCTGCTGTGACGGCGGGACGCTCTTGCTACCATGGGTGTATAGTGTTGCTACATCGGGGTAGACGAGCGTCGCTACCATGGGAATGGACGGCGACTGGCCCTCGCTGGAGCTAGACGGTTTTCAAGTTCGCCACCAGAGCTGGATGGTGGTCAAGGCCTCAAGGGCCCCATGGGCGACGGTGTCGGGCACAGCCCTGTGCGCCTGAGCGAGCAGTGGAGGATGCCCACAGGAAGGCCGAGCTTCCTTTTCTTTTGGGAGCGGTTTGTTTTATTTTGACTGTACGTGTGTGGTCCCGAAGGACACGTGTCGAACGGGCGAGCCGGGGGATGGGAAGCCTGTGATCCCCCCGGGGACGCTCAGGTTCCCATATACTAGTTATCAAGTGTACCCTAGAGCCAAGTTCTAGTGGCATAAGTAAATTTTACTCTTTGTAAGATATGATGTGAGGTGAGGTGAGTCAAGACAGTCCATGGGGCATCATTGGTGTCAAGCACTTGAGTAGTTGAGTTCCATTTATGTCGTGAGGGTGGGCTTTTCTGTTTGTTGGCACGTTGTTTAGGGTTCGGTTAAAACCGATTCTTAATAAAAAAAAATGACGAGTTTGACTGTGCGCATGTACAGAGTTAGGCTAATTTGATGATGGTGTATATGTGTTATTCAAACTAGACAGTCCAGTGGGGGAGATCATTGGTGTCAAGCATTTGGGTTCCATTATGTATGTGAGAGTGGGGCTTTTATGTTTTGTCGGCGCGTTATTTAGGGTTGGGTTAAAACCTCTTCTTATAATAATAAAGAATGGTGAGTTGGAACGTGCGCATGTACAGAGTTAGGTTAATCTGATGATGGCATATAGTATGTGTTATTCGAACTATAGAGCGGTTTAGTTCTGATGGTATAATTGTCCAGTCGACACCCATGAATCCATGGTCGTGCATTATTCGTGTTAGACCCCAAACCCTTCGTGAACCAAGAATGCTCCCCTCCTTAATCGCTGTCCCAGCGAGATAATCATTTGCACCGACGCGCATGCGCCACCGTCTACTACGTGTAGCCCAGGGGTGCACACGGCCGATTATTTCAGCGCCCCCATGATCGCTTCTCCGCTTAATCCTCCCCTTTCCACTACTAACCCAACTGAGATCTTCAGGCTGTCACCCGTTCACACAGGAAAAGGCAACACGTCACTCGCTTGGGATGTCTCCGTGCCGTTCGATGTGCCACGCGCCGTCTCGGTGGATCGCCAGCGGAACCGCGCGTGTGCTCGCGCGCGGCGCGGCGTGCATGTCGCAGTGCGCGCATGCTTGATGCTTCCGCAATGCACATCGTGCACACTTTCGGTCGAGCGCTTCACCTACTACGTTCTGCGCATGGCCTATAAATACACAGTCGATCACCCTCCATTTTCCGCATCGCAAACACGCCGACACAAGCAGTTTGCTATCCTAAGCTAGAGGAGCCAACTCTATCAGCTAGTGTCCGAACTCAAGAAAGCAAGAAGCAAGCATGGCGGCGGCGAAGGCAGCTCTGGTCTGCTTGCTCCTCGTGGCTGTCGCGGCTGTGCTGGCGGCGCCGGGCGCGGTGGAGGCGGCGACGTGCAGCCCGACGCAGCTGACCCCGTGCGCGCCGGCGATCATCGGGAACGCGGCGCCGACCGCGGCGTGCTGCGGGAAGCTGAAGGCGCACCCGGCGAGCTGCCTGTGCAAGTACAAGAAGGACCCCAACCTGCAGCGCTACGTCAACTCACCCAACGGCAAGAAGGTCTTCGCAGCCTGCAAGGCGCGCCTGCCAAAGTGCTGAGCTTCTGACACACGCTATGGCACGGCTTTGTTGCACTTATTCGTGCGTGCTGCGTACGTGGGATAATAAAACCAGCATATAGCATACTACTACAGTACTACTACGCGAATATTGAGTGGAAATAAAATGATCTAGCTGTACTTTAGTACAGCACAGTGGGTTCAGTGTTTTACAGACTTATTAAAGTCAGCTGTCACGAACTGCTTGTATTTCACAGTAATTAAAGTATATTATATATGAGAGAATTCCTTATTTGACACTATTTTCCAATATGATTTCTTATTTGAGTGGAAATAAAATGACCTAGCTAGTTGTACTTTAGTACAGCACCGTGGGTTGAGTGTTTTACAGACTTGTTAAGTCAGCTGTCATGAACTGCTTGTATTCCACAGTAATTAAAGTATATTGTATATTGTTCTGTCTATTTTTTTAGATGATTGTTCTGTCATATTGTACGTGTGTGATTTACTCAAAATTTTCTAAACTTTGAAATAAGATCTCTGCGATTCTTCGAAAAATAGGTCCCACCTAGACCCATGTTCTCCTAGGTTTTTTCGAACTTCTTTTCCTCTCTTTTCTTAAAAGTTTGTTCTCTTAATTTTTTTTGAGCGGTAAAGTGGCTCTTTATTGATTGATAATAATCATCGGATTAGTGAGACCTAGAGGAGATACACAAGGCTGAAATAGCCAAAACCTGTCTACCGGAACAATTAGACACATGTTCATTCCCTTAATTAGATGGGCGGAGTAGAGCCTTGATAATGTGAAAGCTTTTTTTTTTAAAGAGAAAAATATGGCCTATGTATCGGTTGATGCACACATCCTTTTCTTAAAAGTTTAGCAACCAAAATCCCACATCCAACATCCAAAATTATTACAAGTCATGAGTCGCTTAGAGTTGATACATGAATCAACGAGAAAAAACATGCGATCACAAAAAATTCCGTAATCGACTAAAATGTTGCCAGCCAGGCTGAATGATATCCCTGGCGACAGTCAGAAGACGGCTGCACCCAGTAGACATACACTCCCACCAGTCATGTGGTTGAAGGAGTGCCCAAAGATGCATCCAATGTACCACCATATTGATAACTTGCAAAATATCAAAAGTTTTTTATTTGCTAAATATAATGTCATTTCTACATCTAAGTTTTGTCAACTTCACTCAACCAGCTGCCGAACATATTTATTATATTCTTGAGGAGTGGATCTTAAGCAAAATTAACTATATTCACAAAAGGCGAGCAAAAGGATATGATATAAACAAATGTTCTATGGTTTTCTGAGACCCACAAAAACAACACTTGGTACATCTGACCCATTTCCTTTAATCAATTATCCTTTGTAAGTAATACTTTGTCACTGAGGAAGTAGATACTCTTGAAGAAAAAAATATATGATCATTCATAAGGTCTTCTTATATTACATGGATTTTTCTGAGAATACCCCAAACGATGTTAAGTTCCACCCAAACTTATCTTTATCTTCCGATGGCTGTCAATCATATGTTTCGGGCATAAGTGTAACCAATCAGTTCACTTAGTATCACTAAGCACTCTCCTAAAACCGATGTTTAGTGATACTTGAGCTAAAACATGTGTAACTGTAACATTATTCCATTGCATGTTGTTATATAATGGTGGATATTGTTGTGCTAAAGGTATATCTTCCAATCATGTATCCTCCCAGAACCTGGTAGTAGAACCATCCCTAATTTTGAAATGACCTCTAGTAAAGAGCTCATTCCTTACCTGCATAAGTCCTTTCCAAAATGGAGAGTTCATTGGTTTCGATTGGAATTCAGATAACAATCCATTTGCTCAGTAAATATCTATTTAGTAGAAATATCTTCTAACTTAGATATTTGTTATGTAGAAATTCTTGCCATACCCCTTCATTCAGTAGTTTAAAAATCCATTTGCTCAGTAAATATCTATTTTTATTTCCAATACGTTAATGCCGAGACCCCTGATCTTTTGGTCTATAAATTCTGTTCCATTTTGTTAATCTGTATTTTCTTTTATTCTCATCATTTTGCCAAAAAAGTGACACCTATTGAAATCCAGTCATTTCGTAACCCCTTTTGATACTTCCAAAAATGATAGCATAAACATAGCTAAACTCGCTAAAACAAAGTTGATTAGAACTAAGCCATCACCATAAGATAATAACTTGCCCTTCTAGCAACACGATTTTCCTTCGCATCGGGTTTCCACTGGGTACGAATCTAAATTTTTAAGTTTTCTGTAATGGATAGGTCCTCCCAAGTACCGGAAAGGCAAGGATCCAACTTCACAACCAAAAATTTGTTTGTATTGTTGTTTCATGTCCGTCTCTTTACCAAAACAGAAGATCTCATTTTTATGGAAATTAATTTTAGCCCCGAAAGTTGTTCAAAGATACACAATATTAGTTTCATATTCACGATCTTCTATAGATCATGCTCCATAAATAATATAGTATCATCCGTATATTATAGGATTGAGGCCCCTCCATCAACAAGATGTGGAATGAGGCCTGCAACTTGGCCATCCTCCTTTTCTCATACAGTTAGGATAGCTAGCATATCTATAACGATATTGAAAAGCATTGGAGATAGTGGGTCTCCCTATGTAGTCCTTTTCTCGTTTGAATGTAATGTCCAATCTCATCGTTGACTCGAATTCCAACACTTTCTCCCTAAACAAACTGCTCAATTAATTTGCACCACTTTGGCGCAAATCCTTTCATGTGCAGTGTTTGTTGAAGGAAAGATCATTTAACCTTGGCATAAGACTTTTCAAAATCAATTTTAAACAACACTCCATCCATTTTATTCCGATGAATCTCATGGATGGTCTCATGTAGGATAACCACCCTTCGAGGATGTGTCATCCTGGCATGGAAGCAGATTGTGTGGGTCTAATTATTACTTTTGGAGCAATCCCCATGATACGATTAGTACCCACCTTAGTGAAAATTTTGAAGCTAGCATTCAATAAACATATTGGTCTATATTTTTGTATCTGTACCACATTTTGTTCTTTGGAAAGTAAAGTGATCACTCCAAAGTTTAATTTTAACAGATGCATATCCCATGCATACAAATGACTAAATCATGTTACAAGATCACTCTTAATTATCTCCAAACACTTTTGATAGAACTTAGTCGGAACACCATCCGTCCAAATGCCTTATTGTGATCCATTTGGGAGATAGCACATACACTTACTTTTTAGTAAAAGGTGCACTAATAATACTATTCTTCTCAGCATTGAGTTGTTGTATATCATGAGTGATCCCCTCCCTCATCGAAATATTTGATGGGGATGGCGCCCCAAAAATCTTTTTGTAGAATTCAGTAATCTAGACCTTTAAATTTTCCGCAACCAAAATGGTTCCTTCATCCTGTTCAAGTTGAAATATTTTTTTCTTCTTATGCTTGCCATTTGTAATCAAATAGAATTATTTTGTATTCTTCCCCCTCATGTACATGTTTTACTTTACCTTGTTGAGCCCAATTAGTCTCCTCAGCCCTCCTAAGAGTGGTGAGGCGATCGTTAGCATCCCTTAACGTATCACGATCACCAACACTCCAGGGTTTTGTTTTAGCTTTCATATCAAGATCATCGGTAATATTAAGCAATCTTTCTATTTCTTTCTTGTATTTCCTACTTAAATTTTTTCCCCATCCCTTTAGGAAACATCTCAGATGACGTATCTTATTTTTTCATCGCTCTATAGGATTATGCCCTTCTGAAATAGCAGCTCATTCTTTTGCCACTATCTCATAGAAACCTTCTTGATGTAACCAATACAACTCGAAGGAAAAAACGAGACTTGTTTCCTAATATGCTTTAACTCCAAAATCAATAAGAAGAGTATGATCCGAACCAGTGCGGGTAAGTGCACGCACTGAAACTAGGGGGAATTTCTATTCCAATTCAGCACTGGCCAAAATCTGATCCAGTTTTTCGAAGGTTGGAGTTTCTTTATGACCAGCTCATGTAAATTGCCATCCAGAGAGAGCAATTTATCCACTCTCTATAATGGCACTAAAGACAAAAGGCCAATGTGCATTAAAACTATCATTATTCTTTTCATCCCTCGTATGATGTTGAAATCTCCACCTACAAGAGGTTTCGAGTCACAAATACGAACCATTTCAGGAAGAAATTCTCTTTATGTGTCTCCTCAGCAGCCCCATAAAAAAGCACAAAACCACTAAAATCCACCTTTTCACAAAACCCACGATAATCCCTGATGGACACGTTTAGAACCTAGATAGTATCTGTGTTAATTCTAACGACCTATAGTTAGGCAGTAAGCAAAACAATACAAAATCAAAACCAGCATCAAGTTGTTTTAGAAAGAGTACCGCAAAGTTAGATCTTCCAGTCTCTAGTAAGGAAATGAAGTCTAAGCGGTGATGCGTGATAGATTCCTTCACAAAAAGGTGTTTCGCATGATCTTTAAAACCCTCACTATTCTAAGTCAAACCTTTTATTTTGCATTATGAAAATATATTTTTAGTTCTTTTCCTTATACTCTTTCGTACTTTACAAACATCATATACTTTTATTTGACGTGGTTTTATTGAATGAGTATCTATTCTAGTATTAGATGATCCAATTTATCATCTAATGCTACGTGATCCTCTACATCTTCAATCAAGTACTCACATGGACAGGGATTTGTGGCACCCGAGCAACAGTTCTCTCGGTATCATGGTCGTTCGCTGTCTCATCATGATCTGTGCCACAATGAACTAAATGTAAATACTTCTGTTTGCAAAAGCAGGTATACATGTGCCGATGTATAGGCTAACAGTGAAAGACCTGAAGTGTTATAGGCAGAATAGTATTTTGAAATGTGCCATAGTGCCATGTGGCTAAGCATGTGGAGTTGGGACTTCAGAGGAAATTAATGGCAGGGCCCAGCTGAACTGACGCCCTGTGCACAGATTGAACTCTTGGCTAGGGCAGCGTTATTCATTTTTTTGAGATCACAAGGCTGGGGCGGTGTTGACAGGTTAGTTGAGCAAGAACTGACGCATCACTTTAAGCATGAACTGAAGAACAGAGCTATGGGAGTTATGGTCACGGTGGATTCCGATGTCATGTAGCCTTTCATCTCTTCGAGGTTAGTTGACGAAATCTTGGCTTTTTTCCGTATAAGTAGTGTCTTTGAGATTTGTAACTAATTAGCAAGAACAATTTTGCATGAATAAATGGAGATTTATTGATGATTTTTTGGACTTGAATTGTGCACTTGATCAGCTAGCGGAATTTTTGAATACATTCAAGCATTTGTGTGCCCAGAAGAAGAATCGAGTTTCAACTGTACCTAGGAGAGAGCAGCTAAAAAAATAGAGAAAAAGAAGGGCCTATCCTTAAATATAAGGTTTACATTCAATTTATAAAATCAGTTTAATGATTCATAAAATTTGTTTTGAACTCTGAACTTTTTTTGTGTCCGGTGGACATTTTCGCTAAAAGTCGTTAACATATATTTGGACAGCGAATATTTTTGAATCCTGTGAAAATAATCAGTGAACATTTTTTCGAACTATCAATGGGATTTTTTTAGTTAGTGAACATACTTTCTTTTCAAACCCGTGATTCTTTTTTAACCCCGTGAATATTTTAGAAATTGGCTATAATTTTTAAATAGGCTAGTATACTTTTTTTAACCCATGAAACTTTTTTAACATATAACTATTTTGAACACCTTTAACATTTTCTAACAGATAAACTATGTTTGTGAAACCTATAAAAACATTTTTTTGGACCATGAACAATTTTGTTAAATACGACGAACACTTATCGGACCACCGTGAATTTTTTTTCAAATGATAAAGTTATTTTAGAGTCATGAAACTATTAGTCTTGAATCATGAACAATTTTTTGAAAATCATTAACCGTTTCTGAACCAGTGTGAATATTTTATGAACTCATGAACATTTTTGCGACCGATAAACTTTAATTTAACCAAAGAAGCTATTATTTTTTAACCATGTTTAAAAAACATAACATCATTTAAGGCATGTGAATTATTTAAACATTTAATTTTTTTCTTGAAACCTGTGAAATTTAATTTTTACCATTACAATTTTTTAAAAAATATGTTACTAAACATGTCATTATTTTTTTCAAAACATAACGATCAGTTCAACCGATGAATGGCATTGGTGATGGTTGAGAGCACAATGCTACTGACTTTGGTTCTGACAAAACAGAAGGGTAGGTTTGAGTTAGGTTGACTGCCGCGCAGCATAGTGTGACAGTAGTCTATTTGTTGTTCAACGTGGCTCACTGAACATGGACCGAAAATATGATTACACTTCTAAATACAAAAATATTTAGCAGAATACTATAGATAAGGAATCTGGATACGGACCATGTGCTGTTGTTGAAGACAAGATGCACGGCACAGGATACGGACCATGTGCTGTTGTTGAAGACAAGATGCACGGCACAGATAACGAGATCAGTGCTGCTCGGATGCCACAATCAGTTTTCGAATCTTTAGAGGGTATAAATGTAACTACGTTCCACCGCTTGTCGCAGGAACGCACGCTGCGCGCTGCCCTATCAGATTAGCGAGCTAGGCCTATGCACTGCGCCCGTATCTAGCCTTGTTGCTTCCCCCTGTCCACCATTGCTGCACACTACCTATCCTCGGCAAGAGAGGAAGAAATCACTTCAAAGTTTATTTTTCGAGCACTGTGTTTGACACTATTTGCCTTGCTGAAGAGCTTTTCCATTGGCCGATGGACTACTGTCAAGTCATTTCTATCATGACAAAGTATGCACGGAGAGGCGGCACAGTGTATTGGTCAAACCATCGAGTGCACCGCAGGCCGTGCTCTATCGTTTCTATATTTTCTCTGCACTCTATTTACTTGGCTGAAGTGACGCGGCGAGACCAGCTGTGCCCGGGCATAACTTCGACCCATTACTTTCCCTGTCCCCGATCGCGCGCAGCATATCTATCAACAGCACATTGGCGCAGTTCATATCTCACTATCTGACACCTACTGCTTGGGTGCCACAAATCCCTATCCATATGCTAGTGTGAAACGAGCTAGTAGTACAAACACTAGTTGTGTCTGCGCGTAGTGCGTCCTTGGAGCATACGTGGGGATGTCATCATTTAGTCTAGGTGTCCTACCTGCAGTAGGTGTCAGATAGTGAGATATGAACGTCAATGTGCTGTTGATAGATATGCTGTGTGCGATCAGGGACAGAGAAAATAATGGGTCGAAGCTATGCCCGGCACAGCTGGTCTCGCCGCATCACTTCAGCCAAGTAAATAGAGTGCAAAGAAAATATAAAAATGGTAGAGCACGGCCTGCAGTCCACTCGATGGTTTGACCAATACACCGGGTCGCCTCGGACAGGGATTTGTGGCACCCAAGCAGCAGTGCTCTCGGTATAATGGTCGTTCGCTGTCTCATCATGATCTGTGCCACAGTGAACTTAATGTAAATACTTATGTTTGCAAAAGCAGGTATACATGTGCCGATGTATAGGCTAACAGTGAAAGACCTGAAGTATTATAGGCAGAATAGTATTTTAAAATGTGCCACTGTGCCATGTGGCTAAGCACGTGGAGTTGGAACTTCAGAGGAAATTAATGGCAGGGCCAGCTGAACTGACGCCCTGTGCACAGATTGACCTCTTGGCTGGGGCGCTGTTTCTGATTTTTTTGAGATCACAAGGCTGGGGCGGTGTTGACAGGTTAGTTGAGCAAGAACTGGCGAATCACTTTGAGCATGAACTGAAGAACAGAGCTATGGGAGATATGGTCATGGTGGATTCCGATGTCATGTAGCCTTTCATCTCTTCGAGGTTAGCTGATGAAATTTTGGGTTTTTTCCGTATAATTAGTGTATTTGGGATTTGTAACTAATTAGTAAGAACTATTTTGCATTTGATGAATAAATGGAGATTTATTGATGACTTTTTGGATTTGAATGCCAAGCCAATCAGAACAGGAATTGTGGACTTGATCAGCTAGTGGCATTTTTGAGTACATTCAAGCATGTGTGTGCCCAGAAAAATAATCGAGTTTCAACTGTATCTAGGAGAGAGCAGCTCAATAAACAGAGAAGAAGGGTCTATCCTTAAATATAAGGTTTACATTCAATTTATAAAATCAGTTTAATGATTCAGAAAATTTGTTTCGAACTCTGAACTTTTTTTTGGTGTCCGGTGGACCTTCTTGCTAAAAGTCGTTAACATATATTTGGACAGCGAATATTTTTGAATCCTGTAAAAATAATCAGCGAACATTTTTTCGAACTATTAATGGGATTTTTTTAGTCAGTGAAGATACTTTCTTTTCAAACCCGTGATTCTTTTTAACACCGTGAACATTTTAGAAATTGACTATTTTTTTTAATAGGCTAGTATACTTTTTTTAACCCATGAAACTTTTTTAATAGATATTTTTCTAAAAACCATGAAACTATTTTGAACACCTGAACATTTTTTAACAGATAAACTATGTTTGTGAAACATATGAAACCATTTTTTTGTACCATGAACGATTTTGTTAAATACGATGAACACTTATTGGACCACCGTGAACATTTTTTTAAATGATAAACTTATTTTAGATTCATGAAACTATTAGTCTTGAATCATGAACAATTTTTTGAAAACCATTAACGTTTCTGAACCAGTGTGAATATTTTATGAACTCATAAACACTTTTGGGATCGGTAACTTTAATTTAACCAAAGAAACTATTATTTTTTAACCATGTTTAAAAACCATAAACATCATTTAATGCCTGTGAATTATTTAAACATTTAATTTTTATCTTGAAACCTGTGAAATTTAATTTTTACCATTACAATTTTTTTTAAAAAATATGTTACTAAACACGTCATCATTTTTTTCAAAACAAAACAATCAGTTCAACTGATGCGCGGCATTGGTAATGGTTGAGAGCACAACGCTACTGACTTTGGTTCTGACCAAACGGAAGAGTAAGTTTGATTTAGATTGACTGTCGCGCGACACGGTGTGAAAGTGGTCCATTTGTTGTCCGAAGTGGCTCACTGAACATGGACCGGGAATATGATTACACTTCTGAATACAAAAATATTTAGCAGAATAATATTCATAAGGGAACTGGATACGGACCATGTGCCGATGTTGAAGCCAAGATGCATGACACAGATAACGAGATCAGTGTTGCTCGGGTGCCACAAGCAGTTTTTGAATCTTTAGAGGCTATAAATGTAACTACGTTCCACCGCTTGTCGCAGGAACGCACGCTGCGCGCTGCCCTATCAGATTAGCGAGCTAGTCCTATGCATTAAGCCTGTAGCTAGCTGTGGCATCCCGCAAAACCACTACTAGAAAATCGCGTTGAATTTGTGCATTGCATCGTCATCATCATGCATTGTTTGCATAAAACCATGTTTGCAAAACCCGTCTTTGTTTTCTAAACGCCCCTCTTGATTCAAACATCAAAATCCGGGTCGCCGGAATATTTTGTTTTGCCCGATATCGGTTTGCAAAAGCATTGTTTGAGATAAATAAAAGTTATAGTATTTTTAGTGGGGGCAGTCGAACGGGCCAGATCGACCCGAACGACCACCCCCAGGTTTTTGAATCGGTCCAACTGCAACCGCCCCTAAATCCTACAGTTACCCAACTACCTACCCACACCCCCTGGCCACATCACCCCCTCCTATCCTGAGCCGCCACCTCACCCTCTCCCTATCCCTCACCCAACCAGACCATGCCACGTCACCCCTCACCCACTCCTCCCTCTCTCAACCACACAAACCCACTCACCCCACCAACCCCCCAGACTCACCCTGTACACAGCACACACGCATGCGCCACCAACCCCTCCCTCTCCCTGCACGTGGGCCCCACGCCTCGCCCTGGGCCCACCCGCTTCCCAGATACCGCCTCCCCTGTGGCCCCGCCTCACCAGCCCCGGCCCCGCCACAGGCTCCTCCTCCTCCTCACGCCCGCACGTCCGCCCTGCCCTCTGCCTCCCCTGGCGCCGAGCGCCTTCCCCGACCGCTGACGTGACTGGCTGGCGCTACCGACCCGCCAGACCGCCTCGGCCTCCTCGCCTGACGAACCTCTCGCCACGGCCAGACCTTCCTCACAGGCTCTCCGTCTGCCGCCTCTCATTGCTGCGTCGGCCTCACAGCCGCCTCCGTCGCCGACCCCAGCCTCCTGCCGTCCTCCTCCGCCATGGCGCCAGAGCCCTTCGCCCACCCCGAAGTTCGCCTCGCCCGAGCCTCAAGGCCGCCTCGGCCCGACCAGCGCAACCCGCTCCTCCTCGGTGCCCTCGCCCCTAAGCTCCGCCGCCCCTCACCGCCGAGCGCGTCTCCACCTCCGCTCCGACCATGCGCGGCCCGCCTCCGTCTGCTGGCGACCTCGCGCCAGGCCGCGCCGCTGTAGCCTCCGCTTCGCCCGCCGGCCTCAAGCCGCCGCCTCGACCTCGACCGCTGGCCTCGGCTCGACGCCTGCCGCCCGTCTCAGGACGAGCTCGCCGGCGACCTCCCCAGAGCACATCGCCGCCGTCGCCTGGCAACAACCCTCCTGCTGCGTCGGCCTGGCCCCACCTAGACGAACCCCATGCGTGTCCTGCCAGTAAGGTGTTCGATCCGGTGTCCGCTTGGGTCAGGCCTCTGTGGTTTGTTTGGCCTCTGCCCCGTGCCTTCTTGTTGATGGTACGTTGTATCGGAGATGGTCATGGCAACCCCAAGATCTTCTCGAAGCCGAAGCCCTGAGATCGGCTTCCCGGAACCGGAAACCCCGAAGAGCTCTCGTCAAGATCTTCATCGACCTGAGGAAAACCACACCGAGAGATTGGGGTACCCGAAGGCCTTCGACACGGACATCAAGAGCGCCTTCCCGGGTCCCAAGTCCGAACCCGAACGCCAAGACCGTCGACATGGAACAAAAGGGCGCCGAGTACTTCACTCCGGACCTGAAGACCGCGAATGCGACAAGAACGGCATCGACCCAGGGCGAATCCGCTGCCCGACGCCAGACCAAGTACTCCTTCCCGGACGCCAAGTCCTCCCTCCCGAAACGCCAAGATCGTCGTAACGACAAGACCGACAACATGAACCGAAGACACGAACGCAACAAGAACTACCCCGGAATCCGAGAACGCTTCCGCCGGACCCCGAACCCCAGATCCGTCGAACCCTAGACCCTGGACCACGAGACCGGCCCCGAACCCCGGAACCTCCAAGATCGTCGAGAACCCGAAAGTGTGACCCTTATCCGAGAACCCTATTTTATAAGATAATAACAACTTGTTGCATATTAAATTGTCATCTCGCATGCATATCGTTGGTTTGGGGGCCTTATGCCGATTCACCTAATAATTAAATATGGGGCCCATATGCGGGCAAATCTAGCCTTATATTGGCCTCATTTGAACATGGGTAGCGAACCGGTTCCATCTGTTGCATTGCTAAACAACATTTAAATTGCGGGGTAGGTAAATAACTTGAACCATATGTTAATTGTCGGGACCCCGGTTCCGCTTAATATGACCTAATTGCATCGCACCTTTGCCATGCCATGCATCATACATGCATCATGCCGATCTTCTGCCGTTGTATTAAATATTGCATCCGGTGTTTATTCTAGTGTTTTGCTTCTTCATGATAAGGCCGTTGAGTTGATGTGAGTCGCCCGATCTTGGTTGAACCCTTCGACAATGTTTTCAAAGCAGCATCTCCCCTTTCTACCTATTTTACTTTTATAGTATTTACTTCCCTCCTGTTGATCTTTTGCTATCGGTGTTGCGATGCTTTAGTTTCAATATGATATCACCGTGCAGCCTATGCCTTGGGACACCTCCTATTGTTGTTTTTGGTAGTTAGTTGGACTTTGCGCGTCGTAGTTGCTTGCTCGAGTCTGCTGATGTGTGTCGCCATATGCCACGATTCTTGATGTATTGCCGCATGTTGATGTTGGAGATGATCTTAGTTTTACTTATTGTTCACTTTAATTTCTGTTTAACAACTAAAATTGAAATAAGCGAGAGCATCGGTGGGTGATAGAAAATATTTGGTTTCGAACGCCCACTTGTGTCCCGTAAGACCCCGAGTACTTGATACCTGTTCCTTGATTTATCGCGCTATCCACATTCGGGAGTATGGGATCCCCTGAGCGAGCTTGATTCCGTCTTATTTCTTGGGGCCACAACTAGTTTGAGGTGTTTTACTATCCTGTACTTATGCCATGCTACTTTATGTATTTAATTTGTGCGAGGAGCACACCTTGTGCTTAGGATCGGGACACGATTCCGCGGTGTCGACAAGCCCAGCCACACTTTCGGGTTCCAGTGCTCACAGCCGTCTACCCAAACCTTGAGCCCGCCTCGAGTCACCGCTTCGCGGGATCTACTTAAGGTGGCCTGAAATATTTCGAATCCTGTGATTGTTCAATGTGAAAGCCTCGTTGGGTTTTGTTTTGGTTTTTCCGAGGTTGATCGAGCGTGTGTTGCTATTGGTGCACCCCGGCCGGGTAAAACTTTCTGAAAGCCGTGTCCGCGGTTATGGACGACTTGGAGCACAGTATCTCGATCATAGACAAGCATAACTAAAGTTTATTGCTATAAATTTGACTTTATAATGACTAGTAATCAGCTCAACTACAACGGAATGGCTAATTAATACTGCCCACCATTGCTTGTTGGAGTGTCGCTTGCGACCATTGTACCTGACTAGTAAGTAACGCAACTACAACGGAATGGCTGAATAAAAGTACCAACAACTGCTGGGTTATGGGTTTATCTCATGCTAATTGTATCTGACTAGTAAGTGTTGCAACTATCACGGAATGGTCAACTAAAAGTGCCCACTGTTTACTTTATCAGGACGATTATCTAAACCTGACTAGTAAAGTGCCGCAACTATAACTGAATAAATAAAACTGCCAACTGTGTGAGTTCCTCGGTTGACTTCCTCGTTTGGTCTCGAGGGGGAAACACCAGGATGGGTTGTTTGGTGATAGCTTCAGGTTGGATCCGGTTAGGTCATTCTCATCCCTCTCTGATATCCGCCAGTTGTATCGAGTCTCTATAGGTTGTACAGTGCATGCTGCCGCTGCCGCTTCAGTCCACCATACCTATGTAGGCGAGGACCGCCGAATTCTAGCCTCGCTGCAATCGGCCTCAAGATCGACGCTCCTTCTTTTTCCTTTGACCTTTGTCGGCACCCCTTTTGTTTAAGCAGGTTTTGAGATCAACGCCGTTAGCAGGGTTACCCTTCCGGCTTGGCCTGGGCAGGGTTCTGGACGCCATTGGTTATTCTTCAGGGCTCTTAGCCCCATTTGCATCTTGTCCGTAGCTGGACGCTCTATCGTTTTCAAGGTGATTTGGATCTTGTATATTATATTTGTGTTCTTGACTCTTTGAGTCGTTGTTATATATATGTGTTCTGTGGGTCCCATCGAGGACTGTTGTGTAATGTTATTACTTCGTTTTCCACCCGCACGAAAGTGCCTGGTGGGCACCTTTGAATCGTTTCTATGCGGGTTTGGCGAATTTTGCTAAAGCTTGCATAGGTCCGATTCTGAGGGTGTTACACTAGCCTTGTCCCTTCTCCCTGTCCACCACTGCTGCACACTACCGATCGCCGACGAGAGAGGGAGAAATCACTTCAAAGTTCATTTTTCGAGCACTCTGTTTGACAGTATTTGCCCTGCTGAAGAGCTTTTCCATTGGCCGATGGACTACTGTTAAGTCATTTCTACCATGGCAGAGTATGCACGGAGAGGCGGCACGGTGTATTGGTCAAACCATCGAGTGCACTGCAGGCCGTGCTCCACCATTTCTATATTTTCTCTTCAGTATATTTACTTGGCTGAAGTGACGCGTCGAGACTAGCTGTGCCCGGGCATAGTTTCGACCCATTACTTTCCCTGTCCCCGATCGCACGCAGTATATCTATCAACATCACATTGACGCAATTCATATCTTACTATCTGACACCTACTGCTTGGGTGCCACAAATCCCTATCCATATGTTAGTGTGAAACGAGATAGTAGTACAAGCACTAGTTGCGTCTGCGCGTAGTGCGTCCTTGGAGTGTACGTGGGGATATCATCATTTCTTCTAGGTGTTCTAGCTGCAGTAGGTGTCAGATAGTGAGATATGAACTGCGTCAATGTGCTGTTAATAGATAAGCTGCGTGCGATCAGGGACAGGGAAAGTAATGGGTCGAAGCTATGTCCGGGCACAGCTGGTCTCGCTGCGTCACTTCAGCCAAGTAAATAGAGTATAAAGAAAATATAGAAACGGTAGAGCACGACCTGCAGTGCACTCGATAGTTTGACAAATACACCGGGTCGCCTCGGACAGGGATTTGTGGCACCCGAGCAGCAGTTCTCTCGGTATCATGGTCGTTCGATGTCTCATCATGTCTGTGCCACAGTGAACTATATATAAATACTTGTTTGCAAAAGCAGGTATACATGTGCCGATGTATAGGCTAATAGTGAAAGATCTGAAGTGTTATAGGCAGAATAGTATTTTGAAATGTGCCACTGTGCCATGTGGCTAAGCACGTGGAGTTGGGACCTCAGAGAAAATTAATGCCAAGGCCCAGCTAAACTAACGCCCTGTGCACAGATTGACCTCTTGCTTGGGGCGGCGTTTTTATTTTTTTCAGATCATAAGGCTAGGGCGGTGTTGACAGGATAGTTGAGCAAGAACTGGCGCATCACTTTGAGCATGAACTGAAGAACAGAGCTATGGGAGCTATGGTCACGGTGGATTTCTATGTCATGTAGCCTTTCATCTCTTCGAGGTTAGCTGATGAAATCCTGGGGTTTTTTTTCGTATAAGTAGTGTATTTGGGATTTTAACTAATTAGTAAGAACAATTTTGTATTTGATGAATAAATGTAAATTTATTGATGATTTTTTGGATTTGAATGCCAACCCAATTAGAACAGAAATTCTGGACTTGATCAGCTAGCGGCATTTTTTAGTACATTCAAGCATGTGTGTACCCAGAAGAAGAATCGAGTTTCAACTATACCTAGGAGAGAGCAGCTCAAAAAACAGAGAAGAACAAGAGCCTATCTTTAAATATAAGGTTTACATTCAATTTAAAAAAATCAGTTTAATGATTCATAAAATTTGTTTCGAACTCTGAACTTTTTTTGTGTCCGGTGGACCTTTTGTCAAAAAGTCATATATTTGGACAGCGAATATTTTTGAATCCTCTGAAAATAATCAACGAACATTTTTTCGAACTATCAATGGAATTTTTTTAGTCAGTGAACATTCTTTCTTTTCAAACCCATGATTCTTTTTAACCTCGTGATCATTTTAGAAAATGGCTATATTTTTTTAATAGGCTAGTATACTTTTTTTAAATCATGAAACTTTTTAACGGATATTTTTCTAAGAACCATGAAACTATTTTGAACACCTAAACATTTTTTAACAGATAAACTATGTTTGTGAAACCTATGAAACCATTTTTTTTGGATCATGAACGATTTTGTTAAATACGATGAACACTTATTAGACCACTGTGAACATTTTTTTAAATAATAAACTTATTTTAGATTCATGAAACTATTAGTCTTGAATCATGAACAATTTTTTGAAAACCATTAACGTTTCTAAACTAGTGTGAATATTTTATGAACTCATGAGCATTTTTGGGACCGGTAACTTTAATTTAACCAAAGAAACTATTATTTTTTATCCATAAACATAATTTAACGCCTGTGAATTATTTAAACATTATTTTTTTCTTGAAACCTGTAAAATTTAATTTTTACCATTACAGTTTTTTTTAAAAATATGTTACTAATCACGTCATCATTTTTTTCAAAACATATCGATCAGTTCAACTGATGCGAGGCATTGGTGATGGTTGAGAGCACAACGCTACTGACTTTGGTTCTGACAAAACGGAAGAGTAGGTTTGAGTTAGGTTGACTGTCGCGTGACACAGTGTGATAGTGGTCCATTTGCTGTCTGACGTGCCCACTGAATATGGACGAGGAATTTGATTACACTTCTGAATACAAAAATATTTAGCAGAATACTATAGATAAGAGAACTGGATACAGACCATGTGCTGATGCTGAAGCCAAGATGCACGACATAGATAACGATATCAGTGCTGCTCGGGTGCCACAAGCAGTTTTCGAATCTTTAAAGGGTATATATGTAACTACGTTCCACCGCTAGTCACAGGAACGCATGCTGCTCGCTGGCCTATCAGATTAGCGAGCTAGGCCTATGCACTGCGCCCGTAGCTAGCCTTGTCCCTTCTCCATGTCCACCACTGATGCACACTACCTATCGCCGGCGAGAGATGGAGAAATCACTGCAAAGTTCATTTTTCGAGCACTATGTTTGACACTATTTGCCCTGCTGAAGAGCTTTCCCATTGGCCGATGGACTACTGTCAAGTCATTTCTACCATGGCAGAGTATGCACGGAGAGGCGGCCCGATGTATTGGTTAAACCATCAAGTGTATTGTAGGCCGTGCTCTACCGTTTCTATATTTTCTATGCACTCTATTTACTTGGATGAAGTGACGCGGCGAGACCAGCTGTGCCCGGGCATAGCTTCGACCCATTACTTTCTCTGTCCCTGATCGCACGCAGCATATCTATCAATAGCACATTGGCGCAGTTCATATCTCACTATCTGACACCTACTACTTCGGTGCCACAAATCCCTATACATATGTTAGTGTGAAACGAGCTAGTAGTACAAGCACTAGTTGCGTCTGCGCGTAGTGCGTCCTTGGAGCGTACGTTGGATGTCATCATTTCTTCTAGGTGTTCTAGCTGCAGTAGGTGTCAGATAGTGAGATATGAAGTGTGTCAATGTGCTCTTGATAGATATGCTGCATGTGATCGTGGACAGGGAAAGTAATGGGTCGAAGCTATGCCCAGCACAGCTGGTCTCGCCGCGTCACTTCAGCCAAGTAAATAGAGTGCAGAGAAAATATAGAAACGATAGAGCACGGCCTGCAGTGCACTCGATAGTTTGACCAATACACCGGGTCACCTTGGACAGGGATTTGTGGCACCCGAGCAGCAGTTCTATCGGTATCATGGTCGTTCGCTGTCTCATCATGATATGTGCCACAATAAACTAAATATGGACTTGATCAGCTAGCCGCATTTTTGAGTACATTCAAGCATGTGTGTGCCCACAAGAAGAATCGAGTTTCAACCGTACATAGGAGAGAGCAGCTCAAAAAACAGAGAAGAAGAAGGGCCCATCCTTAAATATAAGGTTTACATTCAATTTATAAAATCAGTCTAATGATTCATAAAATTTGTTTAGAACTCTGAACTTTTTTTTATGTATGGTGGACCTTTTTTCTAAAAGTCGTTAACATATATTTGGACAGCGAATATTTTTGAATCCTCTGAAAATAATCAGCGAACATTTTTTCGAACTATCAATGGAATTTTTTTAGTCAGTGAACATACTTTCATTTCAAACCCATGATTCTTTTTACCCCGTGAACATTTTAGAAAATGGCTATCTTTTTTTAATAGGCTAGTATATATTTTTAACCCATGAAACTTTTTTAACAGATATTTTTCTAAAAATCATAAAACTATTTTGAACACCTGAACATTTTTTAGCAGATAAACTATGTTTGTGAAACCTATGAAACCATTTTTTGGACCACGAACGATTTTGTTAAATACAATGAACAATTATTAGACCACCATGAACATTTTTTTAAATAATAAACTTATTTTAGATTCATGAAACTATTAGTCTTGAATCATGAACAATTTTTTGAAAACTATTAATGTTTCTAAACCAGTGTGAATATTTTATGAACTCATGAACATTTTGGGACCGGTAAGTTTAATTTAACCAAAGAAACTATTATTTTTTAACCATGTTTAAAAAATCATAAACATCATTTATCGCTTGTGAATTATTTAAACATTTAATTTTTTTATTGAAACCTGTGAAGTTTAATTTTTACCATTACAATTTTTTTTAAAAAATATGTTACCAAACACGTCATCATTTTTTTCAAAACATAACTATCAGTTCAAGTGATGCGCGACATTGGTGATGGTTGAGAGCACAACGCTATTGACTTTGGTTCTAACATGTAACATCCCAAAAATATCAAACTTAGATCAACAAAACACTAATCCTAAAGTTTAGGATTAACAAAAACTTTTCTAAATCAATTCATGAATGCATGTATATGTGTATGCATGAATTTTGAAATTCTTTAAAACCACCTTGTGTGTGTGATCCATTGCTTGTAAAATGTTTCTTAGGTGAAAAGAACATCATCTAAAACATTCCCCACACTTTTCCTAAAGACAAATAAATCAAAACAAATATATTAAGTGAATGGTCATTTTAACCAATTTAACTCCCATGCCTACTTTGGCTGTCTCAAACTTTCAAAACCTAACAGAAACTTTTCTGGATCTTTGCACCCCTTGAATGTACTCATAACAAAGTATCAAGGCCCACTTTGTGATCATCCAGAAACTTTCAAATGCATAGTTTAAATGGCAATTCAAAATTGAATCTTCTTCATATGGGAAGATCCCACTTTTTCAAAACCCACTCAAACAAGCTCAATTTTCAAAACCCAAGCATCTGCAGACTCACCAGAACCAATCTAGCAAACCCACCAAAAATCATTTCAAAATTAAAAACTTGATTTCATGCGGCCATTTCATCAAACAGGTTGCAGACACAAATCAAACAAAACCACAAACACTATAGTGTGCAGTGTTTTGAGCCTAACTTGTTCCCTAGTTAGCTCTCACACAATCCAGTAGATCATCTAGCAAGGTTAGACCAGCACTAGCACCCCTGTGAGCTTGCCATTGCCATTAATGGTGAACAGCCGAGCAACCCCATGTCACCCCAATGTGGACAGCAAGCTAGGAGCAGCAGCAAGCCTAGCCAGCATGTCTGGGAGGCAGCCCACCGTCCACCGCCACTGCTTTGTCCCAGCCGCGAGCGTTGCCAAGCCCTGGACCACGCGCACAAGACACGCCCAGACCATGCCAAGCGTGCGCCAGAACACCACTCGCGACCAGCATCCACAGACCGCGCGCCGCCCTCACCGCGCGCACACACGATCACCACCGACCCAGGAGACCGCCAGACATCCCCGTTTAACGCCCCGCGCCATACAGCCACCGCCCGCCGTCGAGAACGCCGCCTCTGCCGCGCAGAGCACCGCCCGTTCCAGTCCAAACCACACCGCCCCATGCCTCGCGACCATGTCGTTGAGCATCGCCAGGAGACACAGCACCGTCCCCTACCCTTGCCCATGCCATTAGCTGCCTGTAACGTCGCCTCCGACGAGCTCACCTTGCGCCCCGACGGTCCCCTCGCTCGAATATAAATAGAGGCCACCCCCGCACGATTTCTTCACGCCATCTCACTCCCCTCTCCTCACTGATCGTGCCACACCATTCTCAGAGCAAGGCGAGCACCACCTCGCCGGAATTTCACTGGAGCCCGCCACGGAGAAGAAAGGAGCCAGCGATTGAGCCGCCTCAGAGAAGCCACCGTACGGAGGTTCGCCGTCGTCGACTTCGCTGCTCGCCTCGCCGACCCTCGCCCGTACCCCGGTGAGCCCCCTGCAACCCTCACTGGCCGCGCTAGGTTTTGTTCTCGCCGGAGCTGTCTCGCGTCGACGATGACCCTCAGCCGTTGGATTAGAACAAGATCGAACGAACCACGTTGCCCCATACCGCTTCGCCTAGCCCCGTGTCACTGACGAGTGGGGACACCCACTTAAGCAGCCCGCGGGAGCACTGCGCTTAGCAGGCCGGCCCGTTAGAATTTCCCGCACAGCCCAGCAATTCAAATTAAACCTTTTCTTTTTAATTTCAAACACATTTCTGTACCCAACTTCAAAAATCAACCCAGATCGATTTATTGCACCAAATTAGATGAAACCGATTTTGTTGGAAAGGTCTATGAATGCTTAATCCAAGCCCGTTGGATTCAAGTCATTTGGATCTGTAGATCACCCATAACAAAAATAACAAGGCAGAAGCTTTTTTGCATTCAAACATTTTTCAAATTTAAACCATAATAGCTTTTGAGTTGATTCCAACTCTCAAAAATCACATTCAACCATACCTTTCAGAATATATAAAAATATATATAGGTTACTTGCAGAAATAATGTTCAAGGAATAAAAGAATTCTTCATAAGAATTTCTAGCCACTTTAATTAATTAAAATAAAAGGGTAAAACCTTATTAAATTGTGACACCACTCTAAATCACATTCCCATGGACTACAATATGTGGTGATGACATGTGTCAACATGATCCCATGTTTAGTTTGGAGAATATTAAATCTTAAGTAATTTTTCAATGAGTAGAAATTACTTTTCTAAAATAAAAATACTTAAACCAATCCTTAACCTTGTAATGTTAGAGATGATGCTAGATCATCTATAGGACCCTTGTGTGTTATGATTGCAAGTAGTTAAGTATTGTTTGGTGATTGTGTACCTCGTATTTATTCATAGACGCTAGTACCGACCAAGGATACGAGGAGGAAGGAGGATACTACGAAGAGGAAGCCGAGGAAAACTTCAACCACTGCTCTGCACAAGGCAAGCTTTACTATGCAAGCTATACCAACTAAGTTGACCAATGCCAGCTAACACTTGCAAGATACTATACCTATGCAAGCTTATTTTGACATTGATTGCAAGCCTAATACCACTAGTGATTGTGCAAGCTAACCCTTGCAAGATACCCTATTGTTGCCACAAACCCATGCTTGTGATATGATTACTATATGCCTTAAGCGTATGTGACCATACCCACTTGCTAAACCCATCCTAGTTTTATGGAAAACTTCTTACTTTATTTCTTTATCAAAGCTTACTTGGAGCCTACTTAAGAGTTTGGTAGATATTAGACAGTTGTGCTGAAGGTTGCATAAAGAGCATAAAATTTGGCCTAAGCTAGAAACCTTGATATCAGCTTATGATATAAGGTTGGACTTAGTTGAAACTCCACTAGTTACCACCCCCCATTAGTACTACCCCACCTGTAGATGCTAGTGCTAAGCATAAAACTTGATCAACTTTAGATGGGAATACTTGGTGGAAAAATGGTTACGAAAACCTTGGAATGATGGATCATTCTATTGAAATGTTTTGGACATGTGTTTCCAAACACTTGATGATTTTGGTGATGAAAATGTTGAGGCATGAGCCTTATCCCTTTATAAAACTGATGGTTGTCTGGATGCGATACCATTCCAATTTTATCGTACAACCACAATACCTGAATATTGGGTAGGGCTTGACTGGAAACTTATATCCCTTAGTATTAGTTCCTCACGCCCAAGGTCCGAAGTGAGGCTACCTTGTGAAGATTGTCCACATGCAAGACCCAAGATGACAGTGGTCATGGTTGGGAGGCCAAACTCACAGGAGAGGTGCTTATACTAGGGAGTGTAATTGAAAGGTTAGGATTGATTATCCGCATACTGAGTATGGTGAATTCAGGATTTGTTCCTGACGGATGTATCGAATGTTGTGGTGAAAGTGTACAATCTCTGCAGAGTGTCAAACTATTCGAATAGCCGCGTCCGCGGTTATGGACAGTTGGAGTGGCCATACTGTTCCCCCGTCAGACCCTTTTTAAAATGACTTGTGAAATGAGTTGAGACTTTGACTTGACCACAACAGAGTTGTGACCTGAATTACAAGATCCCACTTAGTAGTTATAAAATTTGTGACCAGCTTTGGAACTTAGTAGTTATAAATCTGGCTTTTGCAAAACAACCCTAGAGCCTAGTGTCCTATAATCCAAAACCCCCTTTTTCTTGTTAGTATTAGTTTGCGAGTACTTAAAGAGTACTCATGGCTTTGTCCCTGGCTATTCCCATGGCCAGACTATGAAGAGGAGTACCTGGAGGATGGACCCCAGGAAGGTTACGACAACTAGGATCATCTCCCATCGCAAGATCTCGTGACCCCGAAGATGGAGCCTCGCCTACGCTACCGTTATCATTACATATTCCGCTGCTTGATATTGTATTAAGGACTGGATCATGAGATCCCTATTTGTGTAAGAACTTATGTATCGTTGTAATGGATGAAGTACTATGGTATCCAATTCTGTTATGTCTCGCAAAAATGGTAATCCTGGGATTGCGATGTATGGCATAACAGGCATCTAGGATTGAAAAATCCGGGTGTTGACAAGTTGGTATCAGAGCCATCCTGACCATAGGAGACCCTAGATAGATTGGACGCTGAACCAAAAACTTAGTTTCAAAACTCAAGAACAAATCTATTTACGAAAACTTACTCTCATTCTTACCTCTTTAATTCTTTAATAAACTCCATGTTCCTCAAAAACTCTTGCAAAATATATAAAATTTTGACACACTTGATCACTTTGCTAATCTACTCATCCTCTATTTTTATAGATGGACGTGAAGTATGCAAAGTTTTACCAACTCGGGAATGGAGGAGACCTTATCTTTGAGAGGATCTGGATCAGCTTCGGAACTTCGAGCGCCGCATCCCGAGTTCTTGAGCTCAGCTCAATGATCAAGGGGAGAAGATCTGCAGTGGCTAATTGTTGCAAGTCTCCGAGGAAAGATTGAACCTCCCATCATGGAGGGAATTCAGTTTACCTTGAGGGAAAACAACTGGCTTGATGGACTTGCCAGAGCAATACAGGAAGCTCTTTCTCGTCTGTGTGGACAGAGCATCAATCAGATCAAGGGTACTCGCTTTGAGTTTTGCCCAATACGTGATGCAAATGGTCAACCACTGGAAGCCCCATACCACCCCGAGCTGAAGACTCAATTGGACCACCTTAGCTTCATGATGTATGATCGTCAGCAGGAACTGGACAACTGCCGTGACTATTGCAACCACAAGTCTGCTATCATCAAGACGAAGGATCAGACCATCGCCATGCTAGCAAAGGATCGCATGTCTCGCTGCCGTCAGCTCGACAAGAAGGAGCGCATTATTGCCCGTCTTCGCCATCGCATCTCATCTCTGGAAGAGACCATCCATGAGAGAGACATGCAGTTAGAGGAAAGGGAGAATGCCGGAGAAGATCTTCGTGGAGACCCTTACTCCTACCTCAGCGATGACGATGATTTTCTGGAGGATCAGGCCATGGACTTCTTCACCGATGAGGATGATTTCGCCTTCATCGATGATGCGGAAGATGATGAAGCCACAGACTCCGAGCAGTAGTAGCACTGAGCACTAGCGTAGTGAGTAGTGGTCGGTACCACTGTATCGTAGTTCCCAGAATGGTTCTTAAAACGATCTGTTTTGCTTTGTTGTGGTGTGTGTTATACTGTGTGCTATGAGTGAATGAATGAAAAAGCAAGTTGCTAGAAAACTTGAGTCAAACTCTAAAAACTTTTCAAAGACCCAAAACCTTAGAAATTTCCCTCTTTTCTCACGATCTATATCAATCTTCAGATGCCACGTGGAGGAAGTGGTTCAGCCCCGGACCCGATGTTGCAGATCCTGCAAATGTTGACTTCTGACCGCGAAGCTGAAAGAGCAGAACGTCAAGCCAACCTAGCCACTCTGCAACAGATATCCCAGCTAGCCCACAACAACCAAGGCCATGGAAATCAGGACAACCACGGCTCTAAGCTCAAGAATTTCCAGAATACCAACCCACCCGTTTTCACCAAGTCAGAAGAACCCCTAGACGCCGATGATTGGCTGCAAACTATGGAGAATAACTTGGAAGTAGCCGGAGTAGAAGCCAACGAGAAAGTATTGTTCGCCACTCATTATCTAGCCGGAGATGCCAGGGCATGGTGGAACAGTGTTCGTGCAATGACCGGAGGCCAAATGATGATCTGGGAGAAATTCAAGGTCAAGTTTAGCAGAACCCATGTGCCGCCAGGTTTGATCAAGAGAATGAGAGACGAGTTCCGAGAATTGAAGCAAGGAAGGATGACTGTAGTAGAATACCGTGACAAATTTTTGTCATTAGCTAGGTATGCCCCGGATGAGATAGACACCAAAGCCAAGAAGAAAGAAAGATTCATGAATGGTCTGCATGACGAGATGCAGACAGTGTTAGTCAATATTCCCTTTGCGGATATTGAAGCCCTTGTCGACTCCGCTATCCAGATGGAAGGAAAGATCAACCAAGCCAGTGAGAACCGCAAGCGTCGCCTGATGCATCAACCAGGAACCCATCAGACCCCAAAGTATCGCCCCAACCCATCTCCAGGATTTGCCCCAAGAACCAACAGACCCCCTATGACCCGTCCGACCTATCCCAACCGTGGAAACCCTAGACCCGGAGGAAATCACAACAACCCTGGCAATTCTAGCAATTTCACCCGTGCCCCACCCAAGTTCAACACCAACCATGCTACCGCCAACCCCAATACTGCCCCGAGGACTGGAAGCAATGTTGTGCCTATCGCAGCCAAGGACAAGTCACAAGTGACTTGTAATGACTGTGGAAATAAAGGCCACTATTCCAACGAGTGCCCCAACAAGAAGAACGCTATAGCCCCTAATACCAATGTCCCAGCTTAGCAGCAGCGTCGTGTCCAACCAGGGAGAAGATTTGCCCCAGGAAATTCACTCAACCGCAACGGCCGCCTTTTTCTCATGCATGCTGAAGAAGCTCAGGAAGCGCCAGACGTCGTGCTGGGTATGTTTTCTGTTAATTCAGTACTCGCAAGAGTGTTGTTTGATTCTGGTGCATCGTATTCATTTGTCACCGAAGAATTTTCATGCACTAGTAAAATTCAACCAACCAAACTGAAGCATGTGATGATTGTACAAATTCCTGGATCGACCACCAAGGCTAGGCAAATTTGCAGAGCCGTCCCTATCCGAATCCATGGCATAGATTTTTATGCTAATCTAATAGTACTCGGAACTAAAGGTTTGGAAGTAGTACTAGGAATGGATTGGATGTCCAAACATAAAGGAATGATTGACTGTGCCAAGAAAGCCATTACCATGACTAGTACCGCCGGAGTATCAGTCGAGCATATATCTGAAACCTTACCTCGCCAATTCAGGTGTAACAAGAGTCTAGCCCAACCTACCATTGACCAAGTTCGGATAGTCTGTGAATACCCCGATGTATTTCCAGATGTTTTGCCCGGTATGCCCCAGAGATAGGGATATCGAGTTTATCATCGAACTAATCCCGGAACAGGACCTATAGCCCGAGACCCTATAGTATGAACCCGTCGAACTAGAAGAATCAAGAAGCAGTTGGATTCCATGTTAGAAATCGGATTGATTCAACCAAGTGCGTCCCCATGGAGGTCACCTGTCTTGTTTGTGGACAAGAAAGATGGAGGTAACCGTTTGTGTACGGATTATCGAAAGTTGAATGATGTCACCATCAAGAACAAGTACCGCTTGCCCAAGATAGAGGATTTGTTTGATCAGTTGACCGGTGCCCAGGTGTTTTCTAAGATTGATCTTAGAACTGGCTATCATCAACTCAAAATTCGATGCGAGGATATTCCAAAGACCGCCTTTACCACCGATATGGATTGTATGAGTATAATCATGTCTTTTGGATTAACCAATGCCCCGCTTATTTCATGAACCTCATGAATAAGATTTTATGGACTTCTGGATAAGTTTGTCGTTGTTTTCATCGATGACATTCGATTTATTCCAAATCGGAAGAAGAACATGAGCTACATAAGGACCATTCTTGGAACCCTTAGAGAGCATCATTGTATGCAAAATTTAGCAAGTGTGAATTCTGGTTACAGAAGTAGGATTTCTCGTCACATTGTATCACCGGAGGAATTGCCGTTGACCCCGCCAAAGTGAAGGATGTAGAAGATTGGCAAGCCCCAACCACTCAAACCCAAGTTCGTGCCTTTCTCGATTGGCGGATATTACCGCAAATTGTGAGAAGGATTCTCTAGTATCGCCCACCATGACCCAATTGCTGAAGAAGGACAAGAAGTTTGAATGGACAGACAAGTGTGAAGCGAGTTTTCAAGAACTCAAAAGGAGATTGATTTCCGCCCCAATCTTGATCATGCCGGATATCACGAAGCCCTTCGATGTGTATTGTGACGCATCCAAGATTGGTCTCGGATGTGTGCTAATGCAAGAAGGCAAAGTTATATCCTATCTATCGCGACAATTGAAGCAACATGAACAAAATTATCCAACCCATGACCTCGAGCTTGCAGCCGTAGTTCTAGCCCTGAAGACATGGAGACATTACCTTATGGGAAACCGTTGTGAGATTTATTCAGATCACAAGAGCCTAAAGTATATATTCACTCAGAAGGAGCTGAATATGAGGCAGAGAAGATGGATTGAGCTAATCAAGGATTACGACCTGGACATTCACTATCACCCTGGAAAAGCCAACGTGGTAGCCGATGCCCTTAGCAGATTGCCGTGCCGCTTGAACTCCATGATTTTGAAGGAGCAACCAAGTTTGCACAAAGAGATGGAAGATTTTCGAATAGAATTAGTAAGTGAAGGATTTTTGGCTAGCATAGAACTTCAGCCCACTTTGATCAGTCAGGTTAAAGAGGCGCAGAAAGGAAATGCTAGTATCGACGGAATTAAACGTCGTATCGGTACAGGCAAAGTACCCGGATTCACCGAGGACGAAGAAGGAGTTTTGTGGTACAAAGGACGCCTTTGTGTACCAGCAGATTCTGAGTTAAAAGAAGTTATCTTGAAGGAGGCTCATGATACTCTTTATTCTATCCATCCAGGAGGAACTAAGATGTATCAAGATTTGAAAGAGCAATTTTGGTGGCATAAGATGAAGAGAGAAATCGTGACTATATCGCCAAGTGTGATATATGTCACGAGTCAAGACAGACATCAAAGACCCGGATTGTTGCAACCTTTGCAAATTCGAATGGAAATGGGATTCAGAGAATGGACTTTATCATCGGACTACCTACTTCTAGTAGGGGAAATGACTCTATTTGGGTCATAGTGGACAGATTGTCCAAAGTCGCCCATTTCTTGCCCGTTAAAACTACCTATCAGAGTTCGAAGCTAGCGGAGTTGTACATCGCTAGGATCGTTAGTTTGCACGGAGTCCCCAAGAATATCGTATCGGATCGAGGAACTCAGTTTACCTCGAGATTCTGGAAGAAGGTCCAGGAAGGTTTAGGAACCCGCCTAGATTTCAGTACCGCGTATCACCCTCAGACCGATGGACAAACGGAGCGAGTAAACAAAATACTCGAAGATATGCTTAGAGCATGTGTGTTAGAATATGGATCCAAGTGGGAAGACTATCTGCCGTTTGCAGAATTTTCCTACAACAATAGTTACCAAGCCAGTTTTCAAATGGCCCCATTTGAATTCATGTACGGAAGGAAGTGTCGCACCCCTTTGAACTGGTCGGAAGTAGGAGAGAGTCAAATTTTCGGACCCGATATCCTACGAGAAGCAGAAGAGAAGGTTCACAAGATTCGAGAGCACCTCAAGACAGCCCAATCCCGACAAAAGAGTTACGCCGACAAGAGACGTCGAGACCTCGCCTTCAACATCGGAGATTTTGTTTATCTGAAAGTGTCGCCATTGAAGGGAATGCAACGTTTCCAACTCAAAGGAAAGTTAGCCCCCAGGTATATCGGACCTTTCAAAATTTTGAACCGTCGAGGAGAAGTATCGTATCAAATCGAGCTACCAGAAGAGATGTCAGCGATGCACAATGTGTTCCATATCTCGTTACTTCGCAAATGTCTCGAAGTCCCCGAGAAAACCGAAGTGTTCAAGAATATCGATCATAGGACCATAGAGATCAATGATGACCTGACCTATCCCGAAGTACCCATCCGTATATTGGAAGAAGCCTTTCGAACGACCAGAACCCGAAGCATCAAGTTTCTCAAGATTCAGTGGAGCAACCACACAGAAGAGGAAGCTACACAGAACGCGAAGATCACATCAGACGGAGTTTCCAGATCTCTTCAAATCCTAGGTAATCTTTTCGTCCTTTTTCAAATCTCGGGACGAGATTTTGTTTAAGGGGGGAAGGTTTGTAACATCCCAAAAATATCAAACTTAGATCAACAAAACACTAATCCTAAAGTTTAGGATTAACAAAAACTTTTCTAAATCAATTCATGAATGCATGTATATGTGTATGCATGAATTTTGAAATTCTTTAAAACCACCTTGTGTGTGTGATCCATTGCTTGTAAAATGTTTCTTAGGTGAAAAGAACATCATCTAAAACATTCCCCACACTTTTCCTAAAGACAAGTAAATCAAAACAAATATATTAAGTGAATGGTCATTTTGACCAATTTAACTCCCATGCCTACTTTGGCTGTCTCAAACTTTCAAAACCTAACAGAAACTTTTCTGGATCTTTGCACCCCTTGAATGTACTCATAACAAAGTATCAAGGCCCACTTTGTGATCATCCAGAAACTTTCAAATGCATAGTTTAAATGGCAATTCAAAATTGAATCTTCTTCATATGGGAAGATCCCACTTTTTCAAAACCCACTCAAACAAGCTCAATTTTCAAAACCCAAGCATCTGCAGACTCACCAGAACCAATCTAGCAAACCCACCAAAAATCATTTCAAAATTCAAAACTTGATTTCATGCGGCCATTTCATCAAACAAAGTTGCACACAAATCAAACAAAACCACAAACACTATAGTGTGCAGTGTTTTGAGCCTAACTTGTTCCCTAGTTAGCTCTCACACAATCCAGTAGATCATCTAGCAAGGGTAGACCAGCACTAGCACCCCTGTGAGCTTGCCATTGCCATTAATGGTGAACAGCCGAGCAACCCCATGTCACCCCAATGTGGACAACAAGCTAGGAGCAGCAGCAAGCCTAGCCAGCATGTCTGGGAGGCAGCCCACCGTCCACCGCCACTGCATGTCCCAGCCGCGAGCGTTGCCAAGTCCTGGACCACGCGCACAAGACACGCCCAGACCATGCCGAGCATGCGCTAGAGCACCACTCGCGACCAGCATCCACAGACCGCGCACCGCCCTCACCGTGCGCACACACGATCACCACCGACCCAGGAGACCGCCAGACATCCCCGTTTAATGTCCCGCCATACCATACCACCGCCTTGCCGAGAACGCCGCCGCGCAGAGCACCGCCTGCCTGCATCAAACCACACCGCCCCATGCCTCGCGACCATGTCGTTGAGCATCGCCAGAGACACAAAGACCGCCCCCTACCCTTGCCCATGCCATTAGCTGCCTGTAACGCCGCCCAACGAGCTCACCTTGCGCCCGACGGTCCCTCGCTCGACTATAAATAGAGGCCACCCGCACGATTTCTTCACACCATATCACTCCCTCTCCTCACCGATCGTGCCACACCATTCTCGAGCAAGGCGAGCACCACCGCCGAATTTCACTGGAGCTCGCCACGCCGGAGAAGAAAGGAGCCAGCGATTGAGCCGCCTGGGAGAAGCCACCGGTACCGGGAGGTTCGCTGCCGACTTCGCTGCTCGCCCGCCGACCGCCTGCACTCGGTGAGCCCCCAAGAACCCTCACCGGTCGTGCTAGGTTTCGCTCGCAGAGCTGTCTCGTCCGACGATGACCCTCACCGCTGGATTAGAACAAGATCGAACGAACCACGTTGCCCCATACCGCTTCCCAGCCCGTGTCACCGACGAGTGGGGACACCCACTTAAGCAGCTGGAGCACTGGCGCTTTAGCAGGCCGGCCCATTAGAATTTCCCCGCAGCCAAAGAATTCAAATTAAACCTTTTCTTTTTAATTTCAAACACATTTCTGTACCCAACTTCAAAAATCAACCCAGATCGATTTAGTGCACCAAATTAGATGAAACCAATTTTGTTGGAAAGGTCTGTGAATGCTTAATCCAAGCCCGTTGGATTCAAGTCATTAGGATCTGTAGATCACCCATAGCAAACATAACAAGGCAGAAGCTTTTCTGCATTCAAACATTTTTCAAATTTAAACCATAATAGCTTTTGAGTTGATTCCAACTCTCAAAAATCACATTCAACCATACCTTTCAGAATATATAAAAATATATATAGGTTACTTGCAGAAATAATGTTCAAGGAATAAAAGAATGCTTCATAAGCATTTCTAGCCACTTTAATTAATTAAAATAAAAGAGTAAAACCTTATTAAATTGTGACACCACTCTAAATCACATTCCCATGGACTACAATATGTGGTGATGACATGTGTCAACATGATCCCATGTTTAGTTTGGAGAATATTAAATCTTAAGTAATTTTTCAATGAGTAGAAATTACTTTTCTAAAATAAAAATACTTAAACCAATCCTTAACCTTGTAATGTTAGAGATGATGCTAGATCATCTATAGGACCCTTGTGTGTTATGATTGCAAGTAGTTAAGTATTGTTTGGTGATTGTGTACCTCGTATTTATTCATAGACGCTAGTACCGACCAAGGATACGAGGAGGAAGGAGGATACTACGAAGAGGAAAACTTCAACCACTGCTCTGCACAAGGCAAGCTTTACTATGCAAGCTATACCAACTAAGTTGACCAATGCCAGCTAACACTTGCAAGATACTATACCTATGCAAGCTTATTTTGACATTGATTGCAAGCCTAATACCACTAGTGATTGTGCAAGCTAACCCTTGCAAGATACCCTATTGTTGCCACAAACCCATGCTTGTGATATGATTACTTATGCCTTAAGCGTATGTGACCATACCCACTTGCTAAACCCATCCTAGTTTTATGGCAAACTTCTTACTTTATTTCTTTATCAAAGCTTACTTGGAGCCTACTTAAGAGTTTGGTAGATATTAGACAGTTGTCAAGGTTGCATAAAGAGCATAAAATTTGGCCTAAGCTAGAAACCTTGATATCAGCTTATGATATAAGGTTGGACTTAGTTGAAACTCCACTAGTTACCACCCCCCATTAGTACTACCCCACCTGTAGATGCTAGTGCTAAGCATAAAACTTGATCAACTTTAGATGGGAATACTTGGTGGAAAAATGGTTACGAAAACCTTGGAATGATGGATCATTCTATTGAAATGTTTTGGACATGTGTTTCCAAACACTTGATGATTTTGGTGATGAAAATGTTGAGGCATGAGCCTTAGCCCTTTATAAAACTGATGGTTGTCTGGATGCGATACCATTCCAATTTTATCGTACAACCATAATACCCGAATATTGGGTAGGGCTTGACTGGAAACTTATATCCCTTAATATTAGTTCCCTCACGGCCAAGGTCTGAGCTGAGGCTACCTTGTGAAGATTGTCCACCTGTGTAGTACCCAAGATGACAGTGGTCATGGTTGGGAGGCCAAACTCACAGGAGAGGTGCTTATACTAGGGAGTGTAATTGAAAGGTTAGGATTGATTATCCGCATACTGAGTATGGTGAATTCAGGATTTGTTCCTGACGGATGTATCGAATGTTGTGGTGAAAGTGTACAATCTCTGCAGAGTGTCAAACTATTCGAATAGCCGCGTCATGATTATGGACAGTTGGAGTGCCATCTTTCCCCGTCGAGACCCTTTTAAAATGACTTGTGAAATGAGTTGAGACTTTGACTTGACCACAACAGAGTTGTGACCTGAACTACAAGATCCCACTTAGTAGTTATAAAATTTGTGACCAGCTTTAGAACTTAGTAGTTATAAATCTGGCTTTTGCAAAACAACCCTAGAGCCTAGTGTCCTATAATCCAAAACCCCTTTTTCTTGTTAGTATTAGTTTGCAGTACTTAAAGAGTACTCATGGCTTTGTCCTGGCTATTCCCATGGCGGACTATGAAGAGGAGTACCGGAGGATGGACCCGGAAGGTTACGACAACTAGGATCATCTCCCATCGTCAATTGTACTGTGACCCGAAGATGGAGCCTCGCCTACGCTACCGTTATCATTACGTATTCCGCTGCTTGATGTTGTATTAAGGACTGGATCATGAGATCCCTATTTGTGTAAGAACTTATGTATCGTTGTAATGGATGAAGTACTATGGTATCCAATTCTGTTATGTCTCGCAAAAATGGTAATCCTGGGATTGCGATGTATGGCATAACAGGCATCTAGGATTGAAAAATCCGGGTGTTGACATGACAAAACGAAAGAGTAGGTTTGAGTTAGGTTGACTGTCGCGCGGCATAGTGTGACGGTGGTCCATTTGCTGTCCGACATGGCCCACTGAACATGGACCGGGAATCTGATTACACTTCTGAATACAAAAATATTTAGCAGAATACTATAGATAAGGGAACTGGATATGGACCATGTGCTGATGTTGAAGCCAAGATGCACGACACAGATAACGAGATCAGTGCTGCTCGGGTGCCACACGCAGTTTTCGAATCTTTAGAGGGTGTAAATGTAACTACATTCCACCGCTTGTCGCAGGAATGCACGCTGCTCGCTGCCCTATCAGATTAGCAAGCTATGCCTATGCACTGCGCCCGTAGCTAGCCTTGTCCCTTCTCCCTGTCCACCACTACTGCACACTACCTATCGCCGGCGAGAGAGGGAGAAATCACTTCAAAGTTCATTTTTTGAGCACTGTGTTTGACACTATTTGCCCTGCTGAAGAGCTTTTCCATTGGCCGATGGACTACTGTCAAGTCATTTCTACCATGGCAGAGTATGCACGGAGAGGCGGCCCGATGTATTGGTCAAACCATCGAGTGCACTGCAGGTCGTGCTCTACCGTTTCTATATTTTCTCTGCACTCTATTTACTTGGCTAAAGTGACGCGGCGAGACCAGATGTGTCCGGGCATAGCTTCGACCCATTACTTTCCCTGTCCCGTATCGCACGCAGCATATGTATCAACAACACATTGACGCAGTTCATATCTCACTATCTGACACCTACTGCTTGGGTGCCACAAATCCCTATCCATATGTTAGTGTGAAACGAGCTAGTAGTACAAGCACTAGTTGCGTCTGCGCGTAGTGCGTCCTTGGAGCGTACATGGGGATGTCATCATTTCTTCTAGGTGTCCTAGCTGCAGTAGGTGTCAGATAGTGAGATATGAACTGCACCAATATGCTGTTGATAGATATGCTGCGTGCGATCGGGGATAGGGAAAGTAATGGGTCGAAGCTATGCCCGGGCACAGCTGGTCTCGCCGCGTCACTTCAGCCAAGTAAATAGAGTGCAGAGAAAATATAAAAATGGTAGAGCACGGCCTGCAGTGCACTCGATAGTTTGACCAATACATCGGGTCGCCTCGTACAGGGATTTGTGGCACCCGAGCAGCAGTTCTCTCGGTATCATGGTCTTTCGCTGTCTTATCATGATCTGTGCCACAGTGAACTAAATGTAAATACTTCTGTTTGCAAAAGCAGGTATACATGTGCCAATGTATAGTCTAACAGTGAAAGACCTGGAGTGTTATAGGCAGAATAGTATTTTGAAATGTGCCACTGTGCCATGTGGCTAAGCACGTGGAGTTGGGACTTCAGAGGAAATTAATGGCAGGTCCCAGCTGAACTGACGCCCTGTGCATAGATTGACCTCTTGGCTGGGGCAGCGTTTTTCATTTTTTTGAGATCACAAGGCTGGGGTGGTGTTGACAGGTTAGTTGATCAAGAACTGGCGCATCACTTTGAGCATGAACCGAAGAACAGAGCTATGGTCATGGTGGATTCCGATGTCATGTAGCCTTTCATCTCTTCGAGATTAGTTGATGAAATCCTGGGTTTTTTACGTATAAGTAGTGTATTTGGGATTTGTAACTAATTAGTAAGAACAATTTTGCATTTGATGAATAAATGGATATTTATTGATGATTTTTTGGATTTGAATGCCAACCCAATTCGAACAAGAATTGTGGACTTGATCAGCTAGCAGCATTTTTGAGTACATTCAAGCATGTGTGTGTGTCCAGAAAGAGAATCGAGTTTCAACTGTACCTAGGAGAGAGCAGCTTAAAAAACAGAGAAGAAGACGGGCCTATCCTTAAATATAAGGTTTACATTCAATTTATAAAATCGTTTAATGATTCATCAAATTTGTTTCGAGCTCTGAATTTTTTTTGTGTTCGGTGGACCTTTTTGTAAAAGTCGTTAATATATGTTTGGACAGAGAATATTTTTTAATCCTGTGAAAATAATCAGCGAACATTTTTTCGAACTATTAATGGGATTTTTTTAGTCAGTGAACATACTTTCTTTTCAAACCCGTTATTCTTTTTAACCCCGTCAACATTTTAGAAATTGGCTATGTTTTCTAATAGGCTAGTATACTTTTTTTAACCCATGAAACCTTTTTAACAGATATTTTTCTAAAAACCATGAAACTATTTTAAACACGTGAACATTTTTAACAGATAAACTATGTTTGTGAAACCTATGAAACCATTTTTTTGGACAATGAACGATTTTGTTAAATACGATGAACACTTATTAGACCACCATGAACATTTTTTTAAATGATAAACTTATTTTAGATTCATGAAACTATTAGTCTTGAATCATGAACAATTTTTTGAAAACCATTAACGTTTCTGATCCAGTGTGAATATTTTATGAACTCATGAACATATTTGGGACCCGTAAACTTTAATTTAACCAAAGAAACTATTATTTTTTTAACCATGTTTAAAAACCATAAACATCATTTAACGCCTGTAAATTATTTAAACATTTAATTTTTTTTCATGAAACCTGTGAAATTTAAATTTTACCATTATAATTTTTTTAAAATATATTACTAAACACGTCATCATTTTTTTTAAATATAACGATTAGTTCAACTGATGTGCGGCATTGGTGATGGTTGAGAGCACAACGCTACTGATTTTGGTTCTGACAAAATGAAAGAGTAGGTTTGAGTTAGGTTGACTGCCGCGCGGCACAGTGTGACAGTGGTCCATTTGATGTCCGACGTGGCGCACTAAACATGGACCGAGAATATGATTACACTTCTGAATACAAAAATATTTAGCAGAATACTATAGATAAGGGAACTGGATAAAGACCATGTGCTGATGTTGAAGCCAAGATGCACGACACAAATAACGAGATCCGTGTTGCTCGGGTGCCACAAGCAGTGTTCGCTAGCGTACATGGATTTTTGGCACCCGAGTAGCAGTTCTCTCGGTATCATGGTCGTTCGCTGTCTCATCATGATCTGTGCCACGGTGAACTAAATGTAAATACTTCTGTTTGCAAAAGCATGTATACATGTGCCGATGTATGGGCTAACAGTGAAAGACCTGAAGTGTTATAGGCAGAATAGTTTTTTTAAATATGCCACTGTGCCATGTGGCTAAGCACGTGGAGTTGGGACTTCAGAGGAAATTAATGGCAGGGCCCAGCTGAACTGACGCCCTGTGCATAGATTGATCTCTTGGCTGGGGCAACGTTTTTCTTTTTTCTTTTTAGATCACAAGGCTGGGGCGGTGTTGACACGTTAGTTGAGCAAGAACTGGCGCATCACTTTGAGCATGAACTGAAGAACTGAGCTATGGGAGCTATGGTCACGATGGATTCCGATGTCATGAAGCCTTTCATCTCTTCGAGGTTAGTTGATGAAATCCTTGCTTTTTGCCATATAAGTAGTGTCTTTGGGATTTGTAACTAATTAGTAAGCACAATTTTGCATTTGATGAATAAATGGAGATTTATTGATGATTTTTTGGATTTAAATGCCAACCCAATCAGAACAGGAATTGTGGACTTGATCAGCTAGCGGCATTTTTTAGTATATTCAAGCACGTGTGTCCAGAAGAAGAATCGAGTTTCAACTGTACCTATGAGAGAGCAGTTCAAAAAACAGAGAAGAAGAAGGGCCTATCCTTAAATATAAGGTTTACATTCAATTTATAAAATCAGTTTAATGATTCATAAAATTTGTTTCGAACTCTGGACTTTTTTTATGTCCGGTGGACCTTTTCGCTAAAAGTCGTTAACATATATTTGGACAGGAAATATTTTTGAATCTTGTGAAAATAATCAGCGAACATTTTTCTGAACTATCAATGGGATTTTTTTAGTCAGTGAACATACTTTATTTTCAAACCCGTGATTCTTTTTTAACCCCGTGAACATTTTAGAAATTGACTATGTTTTTTTAATAGGCTAGTATACATTTTTTAATCCATGAAACTTGTTTAACATATATTTTTCTAAAACCATGAAACTATTTTGAACACCTGAACATTTTTAACAGATAAACTATGTTTGTGAAACCTATGAAACCATTTTTTTTGGACCATGAACGATTTTGTTAAATACGATGAACATTTATTGGACCACTGTGAACATTTTTTAAATGATAAACTTATTTTAGATTCATGAAACTATTAGTCTTGAATCATGAACAATTTTTGAAAACCATTAACGTTTCTGAACCAGTGTGAATATTTTATGACCTCATGAACATTTTTGGGACCGGTAAACTTTAATTTAACCAAAGAAAATATTATTTTTAACCATGTTTAAAAAACCATAAACATCATTTAACACCTCTGAATTATTTAAACATTTTTTTCTTGAAACCTGTGAAATTATTAACTTTTACCATTACAATTTTTTTAAAAAATATGTTACTAAACACGTCATCATTTTTTCAAAACATAACGATCGGTTCAACTGATGCGCGGCATTGGTGATGGTTGAGAGCACAACGGTACTGACTTTGGTTCTGACAAAACGGAAGATTAGGTTTGAGTTAGGTTGACTGTCCATTTGCTGTCCGACATGACTCAGTGAACATGGACCGGGAATATGATTACACTTCTGAATACAAAAATATTTAGCATAATACTATAGATAAGGAAACTGGTTATGGACCATGTGCTGATGTTGAAGCCAAAATGCACCACACAGATAACGAGATCAGTGCTGCTTGGGTGCCATAAGCAGTTTTCGGTCCTCACATAGGTTACATCCTTTTGAAACCATAAGATTGGAGGGGCTAATATCCCCATACACGGAAAGAAATATTTGTTGTAGTAAAATTGAGCCCATGTGAAAGCTCATGGACTGACCCGAGCAAACATGCAGGTGACCAGGGGTCCATAAGTGCAACTCCAACGACCTCGTGCAAATGGAACGGGGCGTCGATTCTTTCCAACCCCAACGGAGCCCTTCCTAAGGACCACATCTCGTGAATTGGTCTGTTTTGCCATATTCTCACGTCAAAATGTGGGTTGGTTTTGTTGGAATTATGCCCTAGAGGCAATAATAAAGATGTTATTATAATTCTTGTTCATGAAAAAGTTTATATTCCATGCTAGAATTGTATTAAGCGGAAACTTTAATACTTGTGTGGTTTGTGAACAAGACCATGTCCCTAGTACGCCTCTATGGACTAGCTCATTGATTAATGATGGTTAAGGTTTTCTAACCATAGACATGAGTTGTCGATTAATAATGAGATCATATCATTGGGAGAATGGTATGATGGACAGACCCAAACTAAGCGGAGCAATTAGATCGTGTCATCGTGTTCATCTTTGCGAAGCTTTTCTTTTGTCAAATATTGTATTCCTTAGACCATGAGATAATACAACTCCCTGGTATTGGAAGAAAGCTTTGAGGTCATCAAACGTCATCCTATGAGAGGGTGATCATAAAGGTGTCTCTCAGGTGATCGGAAAGTACCTGTTGGGTTGTATGTGTCGAGATGGGATTTGTTCCTCCCAAGTCGGAGATATATACTTCGGGTCCACTCGGTAATCGATATCAACACCGCTTGCAAGCACGTGGTTAAGGAGTTAATCACAAAGTGATATCGGATTACGGAACGAGTAAAGTAATTGCTGTGAACGAGATTGAACTAGGTATGACGGTACCGACGATCAAATCTCGGGCAAGTAAAATATCACGCGACGAAGGGAATATATATATGGGATTGATTGAATCCTGGCATCGTGGTTCATCCGATATGATCATCGATGAATGTGTGGGAGTCAATATGGGTTTCCAGACCCCGCTGTTGATTATTGATATAAGATCATGTTGTTGGAGATATGCCCTAGAGGCAATAATAAATATAGTTATTATATCTTTGTGTTTATGATAAATGTTTACATTCATGCTATAAAATTATTAACAAGGAAACATTAATACTTGTGTGATTGGTAGACTAAAATAAGAGTCCCTAGTAAAGCCTCTATATAATACTAGCTTGTTGGTTAATAGATGATTGAGGTTTCCCTATCATGAACATTGAGATGTTATTAACAACAAGATCATATCGTTAGGAGAATGATATGGTGTACATACTCCTATAGATAAGCATAGCATAAATATCAAGTCATTTTAATAGTTCAATTGCTATATGCTTTCTGATACATAGTAACCTAATTCCTTCGACCATGAGATCATGCATATCACCTTTACCAGATGGATGCTTTGATGACATCAAACACCACACCGTAACTGGGTGGCTATAAAGGTGGCATTGAGTGTTCGGAAAGTATTGGTTGAAACACATGGATCAAGAGTGGGATTTGTCCATCCATATGACGAATAGATATACTCTGGGCCCTCTCGGTGAAATGTCATCCAATTAGCTTGCAAGCATGTGACTGGCTCACAAGGGATCACATATCACGGGAACGAGAAAAGAGTACTTATCGGTAACGAGGTTGAACTAGGTATGCAGAGATATCGACGATCATAACCTCGGATGAGTAAACTATCGTGAGACAAAGGGAAATTGGTATCGTATGTAAGTGGTTCATTCGATCGCAAAGTAGTCATAGAAATATGTGGGAGCCATATTAATTTCCAGATTCCTCTATTGGTTATTGATCGGAGAAGTGTCTCGATCATGTCCGCATAATTCACGAACCGTAGGGAGACACACTTAAGGATTCGACGTTGTTTGAGTAGTTATGGAATGATGAGAAAGAGTCTGAATGTTGTTCGGAGGCTTGAATGGGATTCGGGATATCACGAGGAGATCCCGAATGGTCCGGAGAATAAGATTCATATAAGGAAAGTCCCGTTTCGGAGTTGGAGAATGGTTCCGGTGTTTTCATCGGGAATGTTCTAGAAGGTTCCGGAATGTCCGGCACTCTGGAGGGGAAGGGTACATGAATGTGTTATATCAGGTTGGTATGATTGCATCATGTACTCGGTGTCATCGCTGAACAAAATAGAGGGTTTATTCAAATCCTAGTTTGAAAAGTCAAACGGCTATTTTCGGGAAGTGGAAAAGGAGGAGGAAACCGAGTTGGGGATCCCTCCTCCCCACCGCCGGCGCACCACCAAGCCGAGTAGGGGAGGGACTCCCATCCCCTTGGCCGGCCCCCTCCACCTATAAAAGTAGGGGCAGGGCTCCCCTCCTAGACACATAAGATCCACTCCTCCAAACCCTAAGCCGCCGGCGCCGCCACCTCCATTGTCGCCGCCGCCCTAGGTCAAGCCGCCGCCGCCTAGCAACCCTAGCAGCCGGCCAAGCCTCCTCCTCGACGTTTCTAAACCCTAGATCGTCGAGGGACTCTCTCATACTCCACCATACTCGCTCCGGCTTAAGGCGAAGCCCTGCGAGATCTCCCGTCTACTTCCGGTACCACGCCGTTGTCTTTGCCGAATCGCGAGAAGTGCTACAACCTCCATTTTCTGGAACAAGGGAGAGGAAGGTCTTCGTCGAAATACGACGTGTGATCGATCAAGGGGCCGCCGAACGCAGAGCCGGAAGGATCGTCTACGCGATCTTGAGATCGGGAAGAGTACGACTACATCACCCACGAGAATCCGCTCTCGTTAAACACTTTGGAATCTTCGAGGGTGAGTTATTCTATCGACTCGTTGCTACAATCTAGTAGATAGATCTTGGCTTGTTTGTTTGTATGGGGTAGAAATTTTTTGTTTTCCATGCTACGAAACCCTACACATGTCTGCATATTCTCCAACCCGAAGGGTCACACACTTAACATGTCTCGACGCTAGGATAGATTGGATAATTGGTTTATGAGTTTTTGTTCGGAGTCTCGGATGAGATCCAGGACATCACGAGAGGTTCCGGAATGGTCCGGAGAATAAGATTCATATAAGGCAATGCAGTTTTTTAGAGTTCGGAATTGTTTCGGGTTAATCGGTATTGTACCGGAAGCTTCTAGAACCTTCCGAAGGGGGACCAACGTGGACCCACCTGCCGGGAGGGGTCATGGGCCTATGAGGGAGTGCACTGGCCGCATTGGGCCAGGGGCACAAGGCCCCATAGGTCCCAGCCGTCCAAACACCTAGGAAACCCTAGGGGAGCTTCTAGAAGGGAGGGGGGAAACTTGCCCCCCACTCCTCCCTCCTTGGCTGCCGGCCTAGGGCTTGGGGGAGGGGCTAGGGCTGGCCGCCCACCCCTCTATATAAAGAGGGCTGGGGGCGCACCCCTCCCCTACACCTCCTCCTCAACCCTAGCCGCCCTGCTGCCCCTCCTCTCTCTCCCCCTCCCGACTGCGTGTAGGCGAAGCCCTGCTGCAGAAACTCTCCACCGCTTGCACCGCGCCGTCGCGTTGTAGATCCAATCCATCTCTCCACTCCACTTGCTGGACCGAGGAAGGAGGAGACGTCGAGGTTCCGCACGTGTGCATCTCTCGGAGGCATCGCCACTTGCGGTGTTAGATCGGATCGGATCGCGAGGAGGAGAAGCGAGTACGACTACATCACACACGTTCCGTCACACGTTCCGCTGTGCGAATCTTCAAGGGTATGAAGATCTCATCTATTCCCCCTCGTTGTTTGTATCTCCTAGATTAGATCTTGGCTTTCTCATTCGCATCCGTAGAAATTTTTTGATTTACTATGCTGCGAAACCCTTCAGGTTTTGCGGTGATGGGATATCCTGCTAGTATGTGTATATCCACCCTTATTTTACTGTGCTCCCCTAGTTGGGACCAAATTTTACTTTACTAGTTAAAATCACTAATACATTGACGGCTATACTAGACCTACATAGCAGCACCTTTGCTGCCGCCCTTGCCGTTGCACCTCAATGCCGTCTTGGGTTCCTTCACCATTCGTTCATGCTCAATGGATGTAGATCGCCGTAGGATCTTAGAGAGGGTCGCATCGCATGTTCCCTCTCTCTAGCCTCCTCTGCGGTCGTTGGCTCCAGCTCTGCTTGTTGCATCCTTTTCTTCGCTATGAGTTCGCCGCCACCAGGCAGTACGGGGCTTGGGCCTAGGGCCACCCAAAACACGTAAGCCTCGGCCTCCATGTCTTTTTGGATCTTTCCTCCTTCCCGCACAGGTGTCAGGTTGCCATCATCTCCATGATGCGGTCAAGCTCCACTCTCTTGGTCGACTCCTTGAGCGACGCTTACATGTGCCAATAAATCTATTCCACCACGGCGAAGCGGGCTGCCTCCCCCATCTCCTCTTCCTATTCATCCCATGTAGACGCTCGACGGTTGTAGGTGGATAGTGCCCTCGTAGTCAAAGTCGTTCGACTCCTCCTCATCCAACCCCTCAATCATTTCTGACTCCTCAAGCCAACGCCGTCTGACGACAGGGTACGTAGGTAGGCGGAGCGTGTGGCCTTGTGCAGCTGGGCCCAGGTTGTGAGGAGACGACCAGGCATGGATAATGGTTTTATGTGTTGTGCCACTGTTCCCCAACCTACGGTGGCGCATTCTTATAGTCTTTTTTTTTGAACGGAGAAGGGTCCGAAAGGACCCAGAAGTTTCATTCCAAGCGGTGGGTTACAATTACACAAAGGACATCAAGAATAAAAAGTAATACCAACTCGTCCTTGCATTTTACAAAAAGGCCCTCAAAGAAAAAGGGGAAACGCGATCGAGGCCTTCTCCACCGACGCCGAACAGCAGCGCTGCAACAGCCGTCAAATCCACCGCGGGGCGGACCACTTGGGTGGATTCGCCGATGAACGCCTTTGGTGCCCAAGATCCTCCTGAAGGAGGAAGAAACAACCTCGAGCACAACACTGCAGGCGCGGGTGACCCCCTTGGTCAATGATAGCGGCGGCGCATCTCGCCGGCGCTTGGGAACTTCCGCCACCGAAACTTCACCTTCTTCTCCACCACAACCGGTTCCCACCGTCCCTCGCCTCTGGCCATCACCATGACGCCCAGAAGAGAGAAGAACAGGAAGCAGTGCGGCCCTGACTGGTGAGCACTCCAGAGAAGAACAGGTCCAGCTGCCACTTCCCTTGCCCCCCTCGCCGCCACGGCCGGCCAGGACAAGGTCCGCCGCATCGCTCGCCACGCCGCTTCGCTTCTTCCCCTCGCCGCCACGGCCGTCCAGAAGAAGCTCCACCACTTGACCCTGCAGCATCTCGGAGCTCACCAGCGCCTTTATTGATGGATACGGTGTTCCTTCCTCCGCCACCTGCTCCAGCCATAGGAGCATAGCGGTAACAACAAGGAACCCTAGCATGCCCAGATCTGGCGCAAGATCCCGAGCTCCGCATCCACTACCGGGCAAGAAGCCCACTACCGGCACACGGCCGCAACATCTACGGGTCCTAACTACTCGGGCACGCCTCCCCGTCCAACTCCGGCCGGCTAATCCGGCGGAGAGGAGCAGGGAGTGGCCCAGATTCTTGGGGAGCTTGCTCAGGTACTGTAGCACGAGAAGGAGGAGAGAGGAGAGGAGCGCATTCTTATAGTCGAAGGCCTCTTCGGGAAGCAGGTGAGGGAAATGGTGCGGTCGGGCATGCGGGAAATGACGCGTACAGGTAGGAAAGGGAAGAAAGAACGACGGGAAGTGCTACTGCCAGACGAAGAATGTACACTACAGGTCGCGCTGCGTGGTGAGCACAAAGCGAACTATTCTTTCGCCTTTTACACTACAGGTCGCGCGCGCTACGCCGAGGGCAAAAAGCTGTTGGCGTAGGCCAAAATGCTCTCGGCGTATGGTACGTCGACGGTTGTCCTCGGCGTAGCTTCCTCGGCAAAGGTCTCCCTCGACGGAGCACACACAAGCCGTCGGCGTATCGAAATGCCGTCGACGTACGCTACGCCGACGGCTTTGCCCTCGGCGTAGCGACCGTCGGCATAGCCTGCCGGCCGATTGCAAAAACATTTTAAAAAAAATATTTTTTTCTCATTTTTTTATTCTTTTGAATTGTTTGACTCGTTAATCTCCCACTTTGAACATTTTTAACACTAATTACACTTAATATTTGATTAAATTTCAGTCTTAGTCAAACTTTTCAGGCGGCCACCCATCCTAATAATACTCTAACTCCAACACGCTTAACTTCCTCGCTCCTTCGGAATCTGTTTCCGCAAAGTAATTCATACATTGTTGTCAATACTATGATATCAATCCTATTAACTCTTATATCATCATGTCATATGTTTGTATTTTTTGAAATTACAAACAATTATCTAAGTAAACATTAATGAATAAGTAAAAATATTATTGAATTCAAATAAAAATATAATAATTTTACTTTTTTGTATTTTTCTATTTAATATAGAATAATTAATATCTTTAAATCTGTAAATCGGATTTCGACAAAAAGTATGTCTAAATTGATCATAAAAATGAGAGAAATCCAAATATGATATCCATATCAACTAATCACAAATCCTCCTTTTTTAATTAGCTATTTGGTGGTTGTTTTAGAAAATCCCCTTTTTGCGCTCGGATAATGAAAAATGGCTTTTTAGTGCGATGAAAAGGAAAACTTGCATTGAATCTTTGATAAAATAGCATATTATTAACCTAAAAATGATTTTTGTAAAAACATAAGCATCGGATCATGTACCTGTAGTTCATATCTGACCCAATTCCTGCCGATTCGGCAGGAATTTGTCTTTTTTACCAGAGGTGGACAGAAATTTTCGGACCCCCCTGTTGTGACATTGTGCATATAAGGTGGTATAGTATTTTAGTAAAATGTGTTTGTAGCATTTTTAATTAGCCATTTGGTGGTTGCTTCACAAAACCGTCCATTTTTTGTGCTCGGAAAATGGGAAATGGTTTTTTGGTGCGACGAAAAGGAAAACTTCCTCCTGCAACATTGTTCGCCATCCATGATACATGTGTATGCACAATATGGGCACATTATCACAAATTATGCTTTGATTCTAGCCATAACATTGGTCATTTGACCCGAAAGCCAAGAAACCTCGAATGAGATAGGTCATTTTGTGAAGGTTTTTTGAGACATAATCAATATATCAAGTTTGATATTTTTCCTTCTAACTATGTCACATAATATGACACCACGCGAAGGTTTCACATTGTTTCGATCGTTTTTCAATTTTTTATGCCCGTTTTAAACTATCGTCAAACTTTGTCGAACGGCGGGTATGAAAATTCTTAGCTCGGGGCCGAGCCTCGCTAAACTTGCATTGGATCTTTGATAAAATAGCATATTGTGAACCTCAAAATGATTTTTGTAAAAAAACATGAGCATCGGATCATGTACCTGTAGTTCATATCTGACCCACTTCCTACCGATTCGGCAGGAATTTGTCTTTTTCACCAGAGGTGGACGGAAAGGTTTCGGACCCCCCTGTTGTGACATTGTGCATATAAGCTGGTATAGTGTTTTTGTAAAATTTGGTGGTAGCATTTTGAATTATCCATTTGGTGGTTGCTTCACAGAACCGCCCGTTTTTATGCTCGGAAAATGGGAAATGGCTTTTTGGTGCGACGAAAAGGAAAACTTCCTCCTGCAAGATTGTTCGGCATCCCATAATGCATGTGTATGCACAGTATGGGCACATTATCACAAATTATGCCTTGATTCTAGCCATAACATTGGTCATTTGACTCGAAAGCCAAGAAACCTCGAATGAGATAGGTCATTTTGTGAAGGTTTTTTTAGACATAATCAATATATCAAGTTTGATATTTTTCCTTATAACTATGTCACATAATATGACACCACGCGAAGGTTTCACATTGTTTCGATCATTTTTGAATTTTTTATGCCCGTTTTAAACTATCGTCAAACTTTGTCGAACGGCGGGCACGAAGATTCTGAGCTCGGGACCGAGTCTCGCTAAACTTGCATTGGATCATTGATAAAATAGCATATTGTAAACCTAAAAATTATTTTTGTAAAAAAAATGAGCATCGGATCATGTACCTATAGTTCATATCTGACCCACTTCCTACCGATTCGGCAGAAATTTGTCTTTTTCACCAGAGGTGGACGGAAAGGTTTCGGATCCCCCTGTTGGGACATTATCCATATAAGGTGGTATGGTATTTTTGTAAAATGTGGTGGTAGCATTTTGAATTAGCCATTTGGTGGTTGCTTCACAAAATCGTCCGTTTTTGTGCTTGGAAAATGAGAAATAGCTTTTTGGTGCGACAAAAAGGAAAACTTCCTCCTGCAACATTGGTCTCCATCCCATGATGCATGTATATGCACAATATGGGCACATTATCACAAACTATGCCTTGATTCTAGCCATAACATTGATCATTTGACCCGAAAGCCAAGAAACCTCGAATGAGATAGGTCATTTTGTGATGGTTTCTTTGAGACATAATCAATATACCAAGTTTTATATTTTTTCTTCTAACTATGTCACATAATATAACACCACGTGAAGGTTTCGCATTGTTTCGATCGTTTTTGAATTTTTTATGCCCGTTTTAAACTATATATAATGTTTTATGTTTTACTTAATTTTTATTTACAAATGTGTAATATTTGAGTGTAGATAGATAAGCCTTATTTTTCTGCAAATTTTTATATATTATTTGTATTTTTCGAATTAGAATGATTTAGTTGTGATTTTTTAAAGTTTAATGAGATAAAATAAAAAAATATCTACGCCGGGGGCGGCCGTCGGTGGAGGGCAATTCTACGCCGACGGCTGCTTGACGGGGCTGGCCTGGACGATGGCTACGCCGACGGCCCCGACATTTGGCCATCGGCGTAGCGACTGGCCGTTGGCGTAGTTTTTCATTCCTGTAGTGGTAGGCACGAGTAGGAAACGCGCGTGCCACCATTAGTAGGTGTCTCTGCTGCTTTCTGCACATACCAAATATAGGTCGGCTCGTTGAATGCAGTGGCCTTGCTTGGGCGGACAAAGACCCTAAAGATGTTCGCAGGCCACCGCAAATGGACCAATCCGAGGGGCGTGGGCGTTGGAGTAGCCCTAGGATCTGCATTTCAAACCCTGTTCTAGCTAGTCATTGAGAATATCATATGAGTACGTACATTTTTCTCTCCAGAACATCAAGAGTACATTTTTCTAGAAGAGAAGAGTCAAGAGTAACTTTGTTGTCATCCTGGTTCGGTCCGTGGCGTGGTCGAGGACGTGCTGGGATTTTTTATGGGTTGTTGGGATTTTTTATGGGTTTTCTATAATAAGTAAAGTCACTAGTCATGAATGTACAAATCCAGTGGAACCAGATTATTTCGTACTCTGGTCAGAATAATGGCTCGTCTCTTCCACAATGTTGCTCCGACGGACGCACATATATGGACTCACAAAAGTCGCACATGCATGGCTTGAAGTTGGTTGATGATATCTTCGGCCCCGTACGTGTTCATCTCAGATGTGCGCTCAACCTCCAGGCTTTGTGGAAGGAGATGAATTTGACGAGTCATTCCTACCGTTTGAGCTCAACTTTGGCGCTTCTCCAAAGACTTGGACTCCTTGTATTTCGAGAAGACAAGAAACTTCCGACATGTTTCCTTACCTAGGGGCACAATTTGGAACACCGATCGTACAACATGAATGTGCTTCTATGACCACGAGGAGGAGCTGGACCGGGGGACCGAGGGTCATGAGGCAACGGTTCGCGAGGAGTACCGCCAGCAGCTCACCATGTTGGACGTCTCCTCCGGTGGGAAGTGTCCCGGTGGCCTCCTTTTGTTTAGGGTTAGCTTATCCTTGTTTAGGTCCTAGTTGATCTATGTATGGAAGTATGAGCATGTACGATGATGGAAATTGATGTAACTCGCGTTGTTCATGTATGGCGATCGAAGTTGAAAAGCAGTGTGAAATCCTTTTTAAAACAAACTTGTTTCCCCCAACTTAAACTGCACGGACTGTTTTACCTTTTTACCCGTCGAAACTCATATCGAGGCCACGTATATGTGTACTCGGTCGAACTGGGTATAATCCATGTTCCGGCGTCGCAATCTACGTCTTTGCATGTTATATTTTAATTTTTTATTGTTGTTATATAACTTCCGATTTTCGTCTTCCGCGGACACATGAGTATATGTATAAGGTGAGTATACGTCTAAGAGGACCATATGAACTTTGGGTTGGTTCGTACGGTCCTTTAAACAATCGGTATCGAGTTTTTGTTTGTCAAAGTTTGAAAAGAAGGGGAGCAAAGGGGGGGGGGGGACCGAAGCAAAAGTGTGTTTCTAAAGTTCTTCAATGTCTACTCCGACAAATAAAAAACCGACATAAGGAAACCCTAGCCCGTGGTTCTTATAGATCTACTTCTTTCACGGGCTTCAAACGATGATTGACCAATTGATTTTTATTATTGCTCAATTTTGTTAGATAATAATAGCATGAAAAACTAAATATTTTCCCAATATTTCAAAGAATTCCCCTCGGTTGATTTGTAGTTGTGGTTTGACAATCTATCATCATATGTGAGACCAAATATGAGCATAAGAAATTTTAAAAATCCAAACATCTTATACTGTGTCATTATATATGATAAATTACTAGAAAATAAAATTAGCATGCAACAAAAAAATTCAAAAGCAAACACAACTAAAGCTTAGAAAATACAATCAAATAAAAAAAGGTGTATGCCGATGCCCCACCTTCGGGTGCGTGACACCCGGCCATCTCTCTAGCGCCATGTGGTGGTGCTATATGCCGACGACTGACGTCGGCCGACAACTAAGCTTGTATGGCCATCGACATAGAGGGTTACATGCTGACGGCTTTACTACGTCTAAGTTCTTTCCTAGCAGCAGGCATACATCTTGTATGCCGACGGCCGCATACAGAAAGACCGTTAGCAATATTATCATTTCCTCTAGTGCTTGTCATGTCCTAAATATGGTTTGCGAGATAACAGAAACCACTTTTACAGTATGACAGTATGCGGGATCTGCTAGAGATGATGTAAAGGACTCGATACCTAGCAAAGAGCTCCTCAATCCCTGTCCCTGCATTTTTCAGCTTTTTTTTTTCTAAATATCGAGCAGTTTATTTGAGACGGCCAGAAGTTGGTGACAATCCACTTATAGGAAACAAAAAGGAAGTAGCAGAAAGCAGATAGTACAAATTCGACGACCAAACGTGTTTATATGGCATGAAAAAAGGAAATTGGCATGCAGCCATCGATTTGCGCGAGACAAGTCCCTGCTGGATCACACACCGATCAGGTCTTCATCGCCCGGGGTCACGCTATGCGACCAGCAAGCTAGCACCCGCCCACCAGTCCCCGGAGCTTCACCTACCTCCGCCAAAGCCGAGCAGGTCAAGGTCGTACACGCGCGCGCGCCCGCAGCCGCCACCAGATGACCAGACTTAACCATCGACCCGATTAAGCAGCTGCGTGCGCCGTGCCAGTGTGATCCCCAACCGCCCGCCATGCCGCTGCTCTTCCGCCTCCTGCTGGTGGCCGTCTCGCTCGCCGTCTCCGGCGGCGACCCCACGTCCGCCGCCGTAGCCGACGCGTACAACGCCAGCATGTGCCACAAGTCCTTCATGTGCGGCGCGCACGACATCCACTACCCGTTCTACCTCTCGAACGAGTCCAGGGTGATCGACGGCGTGGCGCGCTCCTACTGCGGCTACCCGGGCATGGCCATCCTCTGCGACGCCACCACCGCCAACGCGACGCTCCAGCTCGCCGAGGGCACGAACTACACCGTGCTCGCCATCGACTACGACAACAACACGATCACCCTCGCCGACGCCGACGCGGTCGCCGCCGGCAGCGACTGCCCGAGAGTCCGGCACAACGTGACCATCCCGCCCGAGGCGTGGCTCGACTTCTCGGCCATGGGCAACAGCACCATCTCCTTCTTCCTCGACTGCAACTTCACCGGCGCCGCGGACCCGCCGCCGCCGGACATCATACGGATCAACTGCAGCACCTTCGCGCAAGAAGGGCGATTGCCGTCGTTCCTCGCGCCGCAGCTTGGGGTGCCGGAAGGGGACTGGTTCCGCGCGTGCAACGGGGTGTACGTGGCGCCCGTGCTGACGGAGTGGCTCGCGAGCCCGGAGTACGGGCCGCGGCTGGGGAGCGGCGGGTACGGCGACGTGCTGCGTCAGGGGTTCCGGCTGAGCTGGGACCCCAGCGCCGGGCCGTGCTACGAGTGCGAGCAGTCCAAGGGCCAGTGCGGGTACGACCAGACCGGCGGGTTCCTCGGCTGCCTCTGCCCCGACGGCAGCGTGCGCGAACCGGACTGCGGTAAGACCAAGTCCATCTCTTCTCTTCACTAGAGTTTCTCCTGCGCATACTACGTGTTTACTGTACTTTCAGCAACAGCAATTTCCATTTCAGTGGTTCGTATTCAGTGGTTCCTTAGAACAACGCAGTTTCCAGACTAGAGAAATGTCTAGTTTTCCATCCTGTGTCGGTCGACTACTACGCTTTGGTCGAACTGCCGCCTGCTCTGTTTCCACGACGTACTCCTGCGGCGGCGGCGGCGGTGGAGCTGAACGATCGCCCGTCACTGTCGTCGGCGGTCGCCAACAGTTTCTTTCGTTTCTAGACCCGGTCCGGTCGTGTGCCACCAAACCGTTGGTACTGGTTTCCGATGGGTGACGCCGGGCGACACGATCGAGTCCCCTTGCCTCATGTCAAAGAAAAAAGAGGGGTCCCTTGCCTCCACCAAATGCGCCTGAGACTGTTGACTTTAACCTCGCCGCACCTGGGCGAAAATCTTCGTCTGCGCGAGCCGTCAAGACAGCTGAATTCTCCTGCTGACACGCGGTGACACTACCACGCCATTGTTTCCAGACACACAACTCAATTCTCCTCGATCGATCGACCATCCTCGCGAAATGCGTTTCCTGCATCTCCTGCCACTCCTGGAATCGGCGCCACGATCAAAGCCAGAACGTGTGTCGATCTGCCCTGACGGTCAGGCTGTCGGGTCGTGTCCTTCAGGTTCAGGTACGCTCTGCGTTCCGTATACTGCCCAGATCGTGACACGGACAGGTTGGTCAGCGATGTTTGATCGATCAAATCTCAGATGACCACGTACTTTCGATTGCAAGACTTTCCTTCTTCAACGTTGGCATTTAGCCTGCACGAGGCCGTGACCTTTGACTAGGCGATTACAGTGTCTAGAAGTAGTAGTATTAACTAGGCTCTATACGAGACAAAAAGGCAAGCCGAGCACCATTATGGACCAGATCTTTTTTCCTGTACTAATATTCTATGTTGAGTTTCCACAAAGCGTGGTATATGTACATATTTTTTGGGAGGTCAAAAGCCAAAACAAATACTAATCAGTTTTACAATCTCCAAGTTCTTCATATTTGAGCATCATAATTGATTTTTTCGTTGCTATGGTCATCTTAACAGAGTGGATTCTCACAGTTGTTTCTTGATTCTTCAGGGACAGAAAAATCCAGTAACAAAAAGAAAATAGCAATAGGTATAATATACGAAAACTCTGCCTGCTTTACCGGTTTATTTTGACGAAATCTATCATGTTACTACTATTATTTTCTGACCAGTTCAGCCGCCATGTGCAACACCAGGAGCCTCCATTGCTTCTCTGGTCCTGTTCTTGCTTCTGCTGGTGATGTCCTTCCTCTACATCCGCAAGAAAAGACAATACAAGATGACCTACTCCTCTGGGCTCCTCAAGTGCACCATGTCCGGCGGGACGCCGCGCTCTTGGGGCAGCACCGACATGGACTCCGGCAGCGTCCACCACCTGCAGACGCACCAATTCTCCTACGAGGAGCTGGAGGACGCCACCGGCGGCTTCTGCGACACTAGGGAGCTCGGCGACGGCGGCTTCGGCACCGTTTACAAAGGTAGGTAGCTTGCACGTGTTGAACGCCAAATTAGCCAGAACATCCAGATGGCATCGACCTGATTGCATCGGATTTGATGTGCGTTCAGGGCATCTCCGGGACGGCCGCGTGGTGGCGGTGAAGCGACTGTACAACAACGGGTGCCGGCAGGTGGAGCAGTTCGTGAACGAGGCGGCGATCCTGTCGCGGCTGCGCCACCCGAACCTCGTCACGTTCTACGGCTGCACGTCCAGCCGTAGCCGGGAGCTCCTGCTGGTGTACGAGTACGTGCCCAACGGCACCGTGGCCGACCACCTGCACGGCCACCGTGCGGCCGAGCGCGCGCTGCCGTGGCCGCTCCGCCTCAACATCGCCGTCGAGGCCGCCACGGCGCTGGCCTACCTCCATGCCATCGAGCCCCCCGTGGTGCACCGAGACGTGAAGACCAACAACATCCTCCTCGACGCCGACTTCCACGTGAAGGTGGCCGACTTCGGCCTCTCCCGTCTCTTGCCGCCCGACGGCGCCACGCACGTCTCCACCACGCCGCAGGGCACCCCAGGGTACGTCGACCCGGAGTACCACCGGTGCTACCAGCTCACTGACAAGAGCGATGTGTACAGCTTCGGCGTCGTCCTCGCGGAGCTCATATCGTCAAAGCCCGCCGTGGACGTCACCCGGGACCGCGACGAGATCAACCTGGCTGGCATGGCAGTGGGAAGGATCCAGAGATCCCAGGTGGACCAGCTGGTGGACATCCAGCTCGGGTATGGCTCCGACCAGAACACTAGGATGGCAATGACGATGGTGGCCGAGCTTGCATTCCGGTGCCTGCAGCAGAACGGCGAGATGCGACCACCGATCAGAGAGGTGCTCGAAATCCTCAAGAGCATACAGAAGGGTGGTGTGAAGGAGGGAGATAAAGACGGAAGGAAGAAAGAGGGTATCCCCCGTGTGCCATGCTCCCCTGATTCCGTGCATGTTAGTTGGGAGAGCTTGAGTACCACACCGAGCATTATTAGCCAATAATAATAGTGTATGTAGCGTAGGGAATTAACCAATAATAGTGTATGTAGCGTAGGGACTTCAAAATGTGGATACATGCAACATAGTACGATCTCGTGGCGATCATGTTTTATGATCATGGAGAATTTTGCCTACTATAGTTATGGATCATGGGTCATGTTTTGATTAGGAAAGTTTTAAGAACAATGAGGGAATTAAAAATAAAATGTCATTGTCATAATTTAACTTGAAATTCATTATATTGAATTATTACAATTTGAAACATTATAATAAGAAATTAAAAGCTATAGTGCTTGAGTTTGGTTGCAACATATTCTAAAAACTCATTTATATTTAATTGGGCCAACTTTAAAACCCTCCACCTAATCAAGACAAATTCGGATAGTCAAGAAATTCTTTTAAAACTCTCGAAAAGTATTAGACATTACTGGTGATTAACACGGTTCTTGATTAACACGGTCCCAGCGCCTCCTCCCTCTCTCCCCCGCCACCCTGCCGCCGCCAGAGGTCCCGCCGGCAAAGCCCGGGCGGTGACGGCGGCGGTGGGGCTCTCTTCGTGCGCGCGCGTGCTCCGTTCCTCTATGCGAGCCCACTTCCTACCCTATTGAATGGTATGCTACTTCATACTCCGTCATATATGCATGATAGGTTCACACCGACAAGTACGGAGGCAAGGGAGGAAGCCCGGAACATCAAGCCCGACAAGACGAAGGCTTGGAAGAGGAGACGAAGAAGCCACGGCTGAACCACGGAGTATGTGGCCTACACGGAGTCTCCGGTCCTGCCGAGTCTCCGGACCGACCTCCGGACCAACCCCAGCAACCGCCTTGGGGACAGTCTGTAGGCCACTCCGGAGACGACATCGGAGACTGACCGGAATCTCCGGCCCTGACTGGAGTCTCCGGCCCCTACACCGGAGTCTCCGGCCTGCGTGATGGGTCTGCGCGCCGCCAGTTGGGCCTTCGGCCCATGTACCCCTCTAGCTTCATCCCGTAGTTTCATCATGTTGCCACGCAAGCATTTTACCAGCTGCATCACGTCTTTTGTTGTTTTCTTTTCTTTCTTCTTCTTTAACTCTTTCCAATTCATTTTATTCAAATTTAATTAATGTGTAAAATATGTTTATGAATCAGAAAAAGCGAGGAATATGAATATGCCATCTAAATATAATTTTGGACAAAAAAAATCGAAATACCTTTAATGCAATAAAGAGCCTTTTCTTAATAAAATAATAACTTGAAGTCTGTAACACAAAAATTGACATATAATATGTCTAAATCGGTCAATTCGACGACACGAATTCAACCGTCGTATCTTTTTATTCTTTCGCATCATGCATCATCGAATATTAATTAAATTTGCACCAGAACACTTAAGTAAATGGTCGACACCTCATGTCATGCTCCCCTGATACCGTGCATGCTCCTTGGGAGAGCTTGAGTACCTCGCCGAGCATTAGCCCATAGTGTATGTAGCTTAGCGACTTCAAAATGTCGATACATGCTACATATATACTACAATCTTGTTGGTCACATCTTGTTGGTCACATCAAGTGCCTCAATGAGCCTTGTCTTGGATTGAGCCTTAGTCAAATTTGAGGAAAATCTCAACCAGAGTGATCAGAAGTTTAAGCCTGGTTGGAAAGAACTATTCATAATTCATAAGTAAAGTCGGTACTATTGAAAATACAAACTATTCTCCAAAACAAAACAAAACAAACTCTATATAATTTGCTAGGGCCACTAGCCGCGCCGTCGTAAAGTCGGATAAGTCATAAGTCGCGAATATTCACGCGAGCGCACGCGCTATTTATTTTTGCTACATGTCCTTCTAATGCTATCTAGAAGACCACAAAATGTGCTCCTTATATGTTGGTCACCACCTCTCTAAAGTAGCGAGGTGGGACTAAACATTTGGCTACTCCTCTTTACTTTGTTGCTGTCGCTGTACACCCGTGCGCGCGCCCTTTCCATTTTCTCGTTGTGCTAGACATTGTCTTTTGTTGGGCCTCAGCTTGACTTGCTTCCTCCAGGAGGTGGGCTGATAAAAAAAATGTTTGGTAGTACTAGTGTGATATTGGAAACCGAAAAGAGTAAATGGCCCACCCATATAGACAACTCTATCGAGAAAAAGCGAGGACACGACACTTGATTTTTCTAGCTTCTACAACAAGTGCCTCCGCAATTAATAAGAACAATGTGGACAGAATGGGGTACATACATGGTAAGCTCTCAATATCTTACATGTGATGAAGACGGTGGCGGACGTCACCATTTACCAGCACAATCTTTCTTGAAATTAAGCTAAATACTTTCTTGAAATTAAGCTAAATAGTATAACAGAAAATGAGATCGAAGACTACGTACCCGTGTTTAGCGCACCGGCTATGGCTATATTGCGCTTATCGGTTCCAAAATAAAAAATTATTCCTTGCATATATTCTATCCTTGTAGGTTAATTATAGAATCTAGCACCCTCGTTTTTCTTCCTTCAAAGTAAGCTTTAATCATTCACGACCAACTTCTCAAGTGTAGCCGGTAACTTATGTAATCCATTCTTCTCCTTGCTTACTTTTGAGGGTAGTCTCGGCTAATTCGGCTATTATATTAAGCTAATCTTTGACTAGTATGTTATGAGTTCCTGAAGCAGCTCACCACGTGTATTAGCTTTTCTGGCTTGGCCGAGGTATGTAGGTGTGGCCGCCGATCGAGGGCCGTCGTCGTCGCTACACCGCCTAATAACTCTACCGTCTTCTTCTTGGACACCTTTAGCCCAATATTTTTGAATGTTGTTGGGAGAGCTGCTAATGATCAGAAGTAAAAAGGTGTAGAAACCCGCACTAGTAGGTTAATTTTGAGATAAAACAGGACGAGCAACTGGAAGGCACACCTAAAACACCATAGGGTAGCTGAGCGTCATCCACATTCTCAACTATGATTCCAGTCGATCGTAACTAAAACGAGAAACCTATTGCATGCTACTTCACGTGTAATGGAGATTAATGAAGCATTCCATTTGTGTTCGTGCGAATTATGTTTCTCTTTGTTAAAGATTGTACATAGTCCGTGTGTTGGTATTGTAGTTGCTCACGTGTGTACAAGTCCAAGTCCAAGTCCTATACGGCAAGGCAATTATAACTTGTATATATTCTGATATATATTCCACCTAGCTAGCGACCCAAGTTGGGTATCGCCGCATATATATATCAAGCTTCGTTATACCCTTGTTAGGGTTGTGCATACACGGTTTGCCAGTTTGGACTAGTTCGTTCTTTTGTACTAAATCTCATGCAAGAAATCAAATTGTGAAAGGAAATGGACTAGATCATTGCTGGCTGGTTTGGACGGTTTCCGCAGTTTGGTATTTTGCCCACCCCTAACTCTTGTCTTGCCGATTAATCCTGAATGTGATGAAATTTCGTCAAATGTTGCCCGGGTGCCGGGTGGTCCTTCAAGAAAGTGGTCGAGGCCAGGATCGACTATATGAACAATATCAGACCGCGGTCGCCGGACAAAGAGTTATGCAAATAGGTGGTACCCCCAACACTGGCACCTCGCTATTGTGAGAAGATTGCCGGTAGGCCCTCACATCTTCTCTAAGAGAAGGTAAAGGTGTTGTCTTTTCCAGGTTGTCCGAACCGGCGACAATGTCCATAGTAAGGAACTAGAGTCAGTCCAGAGGATCCACAAGCCGAGGCAAAGCGTACGTGCTCCGTTTAACATTCAAAGAACATACGATAGTACAAACCTACCAATGGAAGCTAGATATTTGTTCTCATTTCCTGTCCGGATTGAGTGATGGCTAGCTTGGGAGACAAGCACGAGCTCTAGATAGCTCATTGCCATCTTAAATATGACGAGATCTCTAGGAATAGGGCTTGTGTCAGACCCAAACCCCTGCGCTCATGATCACCGGCACGGGCCGTCGGCAACAATGGTTGAGCTCCCCGCCGACATGCGGCTCCAACGAGACTGCTTGTCCTGGGCACGTCGCGCTCGACCCCGACGTAGGGCGAGGAAGTGCAGGTCCACGCACCATCTCTTCCTTCATCTTGTAGCTGTTGGAGATCCAAACGCATGGATACAGAGTTTGCGTGGTCGGCGTGGCATTCAAGGTGTTGGTGGAGGAGCAGCATGTTGTGGAAGTTGAGTAAGGTGGGGAACGGCGTGAGTAGAGGCGGGATGTCGAGAACGTTGTTGGAGCCCTCATTCAGCCCCTTGATGACGTTGGTGACGAGGTCCGAGTCGGAGACCGGTGCCGACTTCACCGAGGCGTCGCCGCCGCCTTTGGAGCTGGAGATAGTAGGCGATGGGCGCTCCTCTTGTTTGACGTTGCGAATTCCACGGCGAGGTCGTAAACCTCGCGGTCTTCTTGTTGTCGTTGAAGAGGCCGGGGACCGTCGTCCAGACCGTGTCTGTGTGGCGGCGGGAGCAGCGGAGTCGGTCGAGGTAGGCATGACGGTCGACGATGTACATGGCCATGGAGCCATGCGTAGAGCCAACAAAGAACCGTGGCGTCGAGACGGATCCACGTGGTGTCGGTTGGAGGTGTCTCGGTGGTGAGGTGATCCTCGAGGCGAGGTGGTGACAACGATGGTGAAGACGGTGCGCCACTTCGGAAGACGCGATAGGGCAAAGATGGAGGAGCGAATCGACGGCGATAGGGCACGCGCCGCTTGTATGGGCCACGGCGGAATCGGCATGTAGAGGCTACCGCGGCGTGATATGGTTGCGGCGGTGGAGTTTGAAGTGGAGGAACCCAGGCCTGGCTCCTCTGTGATCTCGGAGGCACTCGTCCCTCCCGAGCAACCTCCTCGGGCGCCTCAATGGCCCAGCGCCTCGCGGCCCTTCTCTCTCGTCGTGTCGCGTGAGGCATGACCGCATGAGGCGTGGTAGGCAGAATCCCATTGAAGTATACTCCTTCAGCGCCGCCGAGTGGGGCTAGTTTCGCCAAGCAATTATGTTGTTCCGATGCTCCTCCTCGTCGTTCTCTGCGTCCTTGGCGCAGTGAGGCCATCGTCGTCGCGCAGCCTCTGCCGCAGAAGCCGGCGTCGCAGCCGTGCGGGCATGCGGCGGCGCCGAGGCCGACGCCGTTCGGGCGCACCATGTCGACGGTGATCACGGTGGCCATCAGCGTCTTATTCTTCATGCTCTTCTTCTGCACCTACATCAGCCAGTGTCGCCTCGCGGGCGATGGTGGCGCGCCGCTTGGGCGCAACGTCGCGTCGGCCGCGGGACTGGGAGGGTCGTCGAGGAGGGGCAAGCGCGGGCTAGACCCGGTTGTGGTGGCCACGTTCCCGATCGTGTCCTACAGGGAGATCATGGAGCACAAGGTCGGGAGGGGCGTGCTCGAGTGCGCCGTGTGCCTCACGGCGTTCGAGGGCGACGACCTCCGCCTGCTGCCGCACTGCTCCCATGTGTTCCACCCCGAGTGTATCGACCCCTGGCTCGAGGTGCGGGTCACGTGCCCGCTATGCCGCGCTAACCTCGAGAAGCCGTCGAACGAACCGGTACAATGGCAAAGTACCTAATATGCGGTTTTGTGGGAGGGTAAAATTGTCCAAAAAAATGTTGGACCGGGAGAAACATTTTGTGCTTTATTATTATTAGGTATATATAGATATATAGATTAGTGTACACACTAGAGCTCGAAGCGCAGATTTCTAGCAGAGCCATCAGTTTAAAATGTCAATTAACCATGACATTACCTAAGCCTTGCAAACAGCTACGTAACAACACATCAAGCTGCTTCTGAAGAAACATGGTCGCAGTTTGAAATGGCCACGATGCAGACCAAAATAAGCAAGTTTCAACTCTCAACCATGCAACGTAAATCTTCTTAAATGATGAGAACACCGACATTAGGTAGCTCCCATATGCTGCATATAGTATTGCATTTCATTTTGAACTTGCTAGTATGTCCTGGACAGTAAGTGCATCTTGTTAATTAGATCTTATTGTTCGAAGTAAATAGTTACAAAGCTAGAAAATATATGTTCCAAGCAATAAATACTGTTCAAACTTCTGCCATATAGGACGCAAGGGCATAATCAACAATCTTTGTTGCAATCCTCGTCGCATGAGAACTTACATCAACACTAAAAGGACCGACCTACTTTGTTGGGTAGTGCATGGAAGAGTTGGTAGGCCAAGGACCCGAAAAAGGCTGAGCACCCACATCCGAGTCCGACGGCAAGTGAGTCGATCATGAGAAGAGACCGACAACAAGAGCCCAATGTATTTGCTAGCCCGCGCCATTGTAAAATCGGATAAGTCATAAAACTAATATAAACCTGAACATGAAACTAATATAAACATGGAAGAATTGACTGTGAACTTCGATTCGAAGCTCACGGTGCCCTAGTGTGTGGTTCCGACCACCCGGTGACTCTGTGCTCGTCTTTCTAGCCTATAAACAACATGTAACATCGACGGAGTACCATGGGAGTTGCTCTTGTTTGCGTAGGTCTCGCTCGCACGATGCATTTGCTCAGTGAAGTAGACTTTGGCTGAGACACTCAACATAGCAAGTGTAGCAAGCTGCCGATGCTTTTGTCCACCAATTTTGGTGGAATCAATAGCTTCATGGCTCATGTACGCTAGCTTGTATGAGTCCGCACCTACACCCATGCATGGATTAGGTACCAATTCATGCAAATATGATAAGACATGTCCAATACACGATACTTGAAAATAATGAGCTTTTCAATGTGTGCAGAACCACCAAAATCGAACCTCATATGCTGAAGTTATGGCTTAAGACAGACATTGATGGAGAAATCTCCGGACTACCCGGTAATCTTACCAGGCCACCACAATGACAAGAAGGCACATTAAATGATAGGTAATAATAGCTACCACCTATTGTAGAAAATGATAATGTGAGACGATGCACGGCGCATGAGAATAACAATGCCACACAACAAGAGCTTTCCATCGGCTACGACATTGCATTGAGTGAAACTCGTATGTAGAAGCTCATGCTCCCTAAAAAACTTGAGGAAGAAATCTCTCGACGCCCGAGAGTTCTACGGAATATGAAATGATTGGTAAGAGCTATCATTTCATGCATAAAGTGATGAGCGTGTCGCCGACACACGTGAAATGATAGGCAGTAGCTATATTAGCTAGCACAAAATAAGAAGCCCGGCAGCAGAATGACACATGAAATGATACTTTACCAGGACATGCATGCGTTAATACCTGCAAGTTTGGAAAAGAATTAATTAATGCAACAATGGAATTAAGATTACTAGCGCTAAAGAGTGGATAACGAACTGGTACTTAGTCCATGAGAGAAACAAGCGACTGAGAGGTGGCGCCTAAAACCCATCTAGGGTTCCGTCCTCCCGCCGGCGATGTCACTGGTATGCTCCACCTCTGGTGGCTTGGAGGTGTGGCGGACCACGACCCAGAGGTTTCTCGTTCTTTGTTTATGTCTTTTTTAGTGTTTTCCTTGGAATGTTGAGGCAACGACTACGTCCTGAAGTCAGAATTGTCCTATCCTCGCTCTGGTGGTGCATCTAACTCCTAGGATCTATCATTTTTCGTGTTCATTTGTGTGGTTTCATGTCAGTCTTTTTCTATCTATGGTTGTTATCTTTGGCGATGGTTCTTCAGATGCGGTGCTTTAGGAACCATGGGAGTTGCTCTTGTTGGTGCAGGTCTCGCTCGCATGATGCATTTGCTCGGTGAAGTAGACTTTGGCTGAGACACTCAACATAGCAAGTCTAGCAAGCTACCGATGCTTTTGGCCAGCAGTTTTGGTGGAATCAATACCTTCATGGCTCATGCGCGCTAGCTTGTACGAGTCCACGCCTAAACCCATATGATTAGGTGCCAATTAATGCAAATACACTTGAAAATAATGAGCTTTCCAATGTGTGCAGAACCACCAAAATTGGACCTCATATGCCGAGGTTATGGAGAAATCTCCGGACTACCCGGTAATCTTACCAGGCCACCACAATGACAAGAAGGCACATTAAATGATAGGTAATAATAGCTACCACCTATTGCAGAAAATGATAATGTGAGACGATGCACGACGCATGAGAATAACAATGCCACACAACAAGAGCTTTCCATCGGCTACGACATTGCATTGAGTGAAACTCGTATGTAGAAGCTCATGCTCCCTAAAAAACTTGAGGAAGAAATCTCTCGACGCCCGAGAGTTCTATGGAATATGAAATGATTGGTAAGAGCTATCATTTCATGCATAATTGATGAGCGTGTCGCCGACACAACACATGAAATGATAGGCAATAGCTATATTTGTTAGCACAAAATAAGAAGCCCGAAAGCAGAATGACACATGAAATGATACTCTACCGGGACATGCGTTAAGACAAGTTTGGAAAATGATTAATTAATGCAATAATATAATTAAGATTACTAGCGCTAAAGAGTGGATAACAAACTGGTACTTAGTCCATGAGAGAAACAAGCGACTGAGAGGTGGCGCCTAAAACCCATCTAGGGTTCCGTCCTCCCGCCGGCGATGTCGCTGGTATGCTCCACCTCTGGTGGCCTTTGGGGGCCTAGAGGTGTGGCGGACCACGACCCCTCGCCATCGGGATGTTTCTCGTTCTTTATTTAGATCATTTTTAGTGTTTTCTTTGGAATGTTGAGGCGGCGACTACATCTTAAAGCCAGAATTGCCCTATCCTCGCTCGGGTGGTGCATCTAACCCTAGGATCTATCGTTTTTTGCGTTCAATTGTGTGGTTTCATGGCTGTCTTTTTCTATCTATTGTTGTTATCTTTGGCGATGGTTTTTTAGGACAGTGGCATACCTTCGGCTCACATTTAGTGTTCAATTGTGTGGTTTCATGGCTGTCTTTTTCTATCTATTGTTGTTATCTTTGGCGATGGTTCTTTAGGACATGCATACCTTGACTCACATTTAGTGTTGTAGTAAACGCTAGATGGTCCAATGCCATATTTTTAATTTTATTATTGCTTTTAGGGCTCTTTGAACTAGGTTGTCACACATATAGCCGAACCTAAATGAATGAACCGTCTATTTGAAATCGACAGGAAGGGTGCCCTAGTACGTGTGGTTTCAACGAGTAGGCAGCAACGGCTGGACCACCAGAGCATGGCCATGGGGTGAACATGAAATATGATTCAGCATGAACATGTCGAGTTATTCCTCACATGACCGTGCTCAGCTGGCACGTGAAAATGATTTTCATACTAGCTAGATTGATCCTTGTTTGCTCTTTTTTCATACCAAAGCAAAAAAGCTCACGTACACATATGATCAGCTCACGTAGGAAACAGCTTACCTAGATAAATAAATTTAAAACAATGTAACCAGTACATGATTGAGCGGAATTAATCTGCTACAAAATCCGGCATGACATATTCTGGTTTTCGGACATCCAGATCACACAGCAGAAAATTTTCACGATAACAGGGGCATATACAGCACAACCCATATGGTCAGCAAATAAGATCTACAAGGTGGAATAGACAGAAGCTACTCCCAGATTCTGAGAGGTAATTTCAATGGTCCGAAGCTACTCCCAGTAACTAGCAAGCTACTGCCAGACCAAGATAGTTCTTCTTTTCCCTTGTATTTGTGCTCTGCTCTCATATCTTCCTGCTGTTGCTGCTCCCAGCTCCCTTCCGATTCCGATTCCAGTTACAAGTGCTTCAGCCAGGGCAGACATAGCAACTGCATGCAAACAAGCAAGGTAAGATTTTCGATTAGTTCCAAAACAGAGATAAGCAAACAATCCTTACATCCATTCCAAGACAGACAGATAGATAGATGTAGTGGATTAATTCATCCATGGAATCCAGGGGGCAATAGCTAAAAGAAACATGGATGGACGAGAGAATAATTCATGACAAGAAAAACCAAGTTCATTCATAATTTTTCTTCAGAAACAAAAGTACTAGTCAAGCTAATTAATCAATGCAAGTTTAACTAGAAATAGTGTTCAAAATTTTGCCATGACCTCCGCCTTTTTTGGACAGCCAGACAACAATTCAAATAACAGCAGAAGTGCACAGAGCACACCTCTAGAGACAATTCAAACAAACGGTCCAAGGTCAACCAAACAGACACTCAATCAGAGGTCTAGATATAGAGAAACTCCGCAAAACTCAACACTGAATGTCAAGGCAAAGTCGATGCACAGCATGAAATTTCACGCAACCAATATTCAGACTGACAGTTATCATCACGGAGTTAAGGTGCTAGAAAACCTTCTGTGTGGAGATAACTCAACCAGCGCAAAGAGATTTCAAGGTCTTCCATCTTCCAAGTGGCTTCCATTTAGTCCTCGATATCCTTGCACAAGGACAAAACACGATGGTCAGCTATAGATCAGATTTATTAGCAGGGATGAAATTGAGCACATACCGTGCCAATAAATCTACTACCTATGCACAGACCGTTGAATGAAACAAGTTTTTATCCAAACATGCATGCTTTCTCTACTGCATAAACATTCAATTCATTCAACAGGAAAAGAAACATTTGTTTTGCAAAAGTACATGGAGGAGGGGAAGAGAGCTCACTGGCAGCAGTGCAAATTCACTTCATTTTGTACAGAGAACTAAGACTATGCATGTTAAATGCGCAAATAGCAATCAGAGGATCATCGATTTCACAACAGGCATCATAATTCCAAACTAACTATGAGCCCAAGTCAGACTCTCACAGACAAAACAACTGCATGTCATGTACAAATCTAAATCAATCAAAATCACGTAGGAACCTTGAACAGACGGCCCAATTGGCGGTGCATCACCATCACAGCACCGCAACCACAACACAACCGGCGGGCACCACCACCAGTCTCGTGACAGAAGACAAGACTACAGCACAACACTATATCTATGTCGTAGAAGCACCACAGGGCAAAGGAACACAAAAAAAAGATGAGACAAATGCCTAGTGTTGGACCCACTGTTTAATGGCCATCTAATCAGCATTTCCTCATCACAGAGAACCACCAACACAAATAAGAGGTAAAAACACGAGCTAAATACACAACCTTCCAAAACGGCACAAAATTACGAGTAAAAGTCAAGCGGGGTGCACCTATCCGCTGTAGTCGTTCTTCTCCCTGGCATCCAAGTGGAGGAGGTCGTCCAGAGCCTGCTTCCCATTATTCACCTATAAGGCTCCCTCCATGTTCAGGAAAGATACAAGCGCCAGCAAGATATTCTGTGATCACAAATGAATAGAATAATTAGAAGAGAATACTTCTCATTAAATCAAGCCTGAAAGGAAGTGTTGATATATCAGGAGATACTAGTGGTACTGCCTTGTCTTGGCAGTTTTAATTTTGGGGGAAAAAGTGAAACACACAAGGTACTCCTGAATTATTAATTTTTGCAAGTAATGAATAAACAAACAGACATGTAGTGTAGATTTTATCCACCACGCGATGACATCAACCTATAGCTGCTGCCAATTGAGGAACGGGGCCTGAGCAAAGATCATCATCATCTAGAACAAAGAAGGTACTCCGGAAAAAAAATAGTATCCTGTGTCTTGCTTGCCGCTCCTCTTTTACTAGATAGATAGATAAACTAATATCATTCATGTAGCATACGCCTAAATAGCAACAGTCCTCCCATTCATTTCCAAGAATGAGATGGAGGTACTGGTGGGTACAAAAATCAAACACTCAACCCAACTAAACGCGAGCTAAAAATCTGCAACGGTTAAGTCCAAATTAGCTCCTACACTTCAGATTAGGTGCTACTGCATATTCAGAGATGGATATCCAGTTATACACTTGTTAAAACACCACTCAAATATATTGTTCCACATGGTGTAATACAATGCATTACAACCGACTCGTCATATCTGTTCATGGCCACAGAGAAGACCTAGCACAACGACATCAACTCATCCCGGCAGACAAAACAGCACAAACTTATGAGTAAAATGCAGCGGGGTGCACCTATTGTGTTGTAGTCGTTCTTGTTCCTGGCATCCGAGTGGAGGAACTAATCCTGAACCTTCTGCCCATTATTCAGAGGTAAGACTCCCTCCATATTATTCAGGAAAGACTCATCGCGAACCTGCTGCACCTATAATAATTAAAAGCGAATACTTGTCATTAAATCAAGCCTGAAAGAAAGTGCCTTGTCTTGCAGTTTTGATTCAGAAAAAAGTAAAACACACACAAGGTACTCCTGAATTGTTTTAATTTTGCAAGTAATAAACAAAGAAACGGACATGTAGTGTAGTTTTAATTGACGACACAATGACATCAACCTATAGCTGCTGCCAATTGAGGAACAGGGCCTGAGCTAAGATCATCATCATCTAGAACAACCACCACGAGCTAAATTTATTACATTGGCGGACACCAAGTATTGCGTTGCACAGGCAGACAAAACAGCACAAAATTAAGAGTAAAAGGCAGAGGATGCACCTATTTGTGTTGCAGTCATTCTTGTTCCCCGCATCCGAGTGGAGGAACTCGTCCTGATCCTGCCGCCTATAATTCAGAGGTAAGGCTCCTCCATACTATTCAGGAAAGATACAAGCGCCAGCAAGAAATTCTGTGCTGGGAAGAAATAAAGAGAACAATTAGAAGAGAATACTTGTCATCAAATCAATCCTGAAAGAAAGTGCTGATATATGTCTAGAGATACTGCCTTGTGGTGCGTTTTTTATTCGGGACAATGTAAACACATACAAGGTACTCATGGGTTGTTTGTTTTTTGCAAGAAATAAAGAAACAAACGGACATGCCGTGCAGATTTTATTATCCACGGCATGAGGGACATCAACCTAGCTTCTGCCAATTGAACTGAGGAGTGGGGCCTGAGCCAAGATTACCCACACAACCTGAACACGGAAGGTACTCCTAATAAGAAAATAATTTCCAGGGTTAACTCCTTGTTACCTAGATAGATAAACTACACAATTGTTCATCTAGGGTACGTCTAAGCAGCAACAGTCCTACCATTCAAAATTTACCAAAACATAAAGAAACAAAACACTAAACTTTTTAGCTGCAGACAAGCAAGCTAAAAAACACTAAACTTTTAGCTGCAGACAAGCAAGCTAACAAAACTAGTGATGCGTCAGGTTCCAATCTTGCTCCAGCCTTGAACGCAGCCACAGAATGCACAGCAGTGATGCACCTGAAAACCGGGAACCCCTCCGTCTCAAATCTAACTAAACATCTGTTTGCTAAGCAGCAAGGAAGCAAAGAAACTAAACATCTGTTTGCTAAGCAGCAAGGAAGCAAAGAATAATCATTGGGACTCGACTCCAGCCAAGACAAGTCTACTCCACACAGAAAAAGGAAGAGACAAGACCACGTGTTTTAGCTCATCACCACGGAGGACAAGTATGGACCAACCTACACAATCCTTGTGGTGCAGAAAGGAAGTGAAGCCCATACCAAGATGGAAAAAAAGCTCAGATTTTGAAGCTAAGACATCGAAGGCCACCGCAACGCCACAGACAAAGACAGCCTAGGGTCTTGCCACATTGCTGCTCGGCAAAGAATCGATTTTTGAATTGAGATTGAAGTGGGGGGGGCGCTCGTGCTCCTCCAAGCAAACGAGCTCTTGAGGAAATCGCGGTCGAGGAGGTTTCTTTCTTCCCCGCGAACGGACAGCGGGCGAGGTTCGAGTCCACGTGCTTGCACCGCCGGAGAAACCTAGCGGAGAAGATCGAAGAGGGTGCTGTCAAATAGGAAGTTCTTTCCCGAGGAAGTTAGCCAAGGAGAAGGAGGACGAGCAGTTGGAGGAGAGATGTTGCAGGACCTGCGGCATGGCGGGAGGCGAGGTCGGTGGAGGGGCCTCCTCCCGTGGGATTGAGGACGCGGGGGAGGTGGCCGACGCTGTATCTCGAGGCCACCGGCGCGAGGAGCCAGGGTCGGTCCTGGTGCTCCTGTTGGACGACGCGGTGAGGCGAGTTCGACGGAGCGGCGCGCTTCGCGCAAGCGACGCACGCGCGGTCCGGCGAGCAAGCCTGCCGCGCCGCCATGGTTCTTCGCGTCGGGACAGAGAGGAGAGGGAGGGGAAATGCTGAGGGTAAAGGGTTTGGTTGGGGTGGTTTTGTTCCGGCTGGGATCGACAGCAGCCGCTGATCTCCATCCATCGGACGGCTCCGGACAAGCATAGGTTGGGCCAGCCAAACATGGACATGGGCGGGCGGGGCAGAGAGACTCGTGGCTAGCTGGTCCATTAGGAACGATGAAGCCCAAAACGTACTACCTCCGTTTTGTGATTATAAGTCCCGCGTGGATAACTAGGTTGCCAACTTGAACAACAAAATATACATATTATAGTATAAAAATTATACCATTAGATACCTTAGAGATTATATTTTCTAATGATATAATTTTTGTAATATATAAGTTATATTTTTTGATCAAATTAACAACCTAGGTATGCGCGTAGGACCTATAATTCCGAACAGAGAGAGTACTTATTACCGGGTTCAAATCCCTGACATGAGCTATCTCAGCCCTTATAGATGGAAAATAAATGGATTTGTTCAAAGCATCCCAAGTATAAAAAAAAGGTATAGTTTTTGTAGTGGTATATTTCGAACCGATGGCGACGTGAATGACATAAATCCAATTAATCTGTTTCTTTTTTAGGGAAGTTCAAGCCTTCTGGGGATTGGATGGAAGAGGCCAATGGCGAGAAGTTTGTGAAGTCTTGACGAGCGTAGGAGGAGAAGGACGACCAAAGAGATAAGAGATTGGGAGTATGTCCTACCCACGACGACTCTCTCGGTTGCATCCATCACGAGGGGCGCGCTCGGAAGGAGGAGGCCGCTAGCGTAGGATCCTGCTTGTTTATTATACTCCCTCCGTCCTATAGTAGATGTCTCAGATTTGTCAAAAAAAAATGATAAATCTAGACACTATTTAGTATATAGATTCATCCAAATTTTGACAAATCTAAGACATCTATTTTGGGACGAAAGAAGTAGAATTGTTCACTTGTATGATTTTATTGTTGAAATACAACAAAACCACCCGTGATCGTTCCGAGGGATAGATAAGATATGGATTATGACGGGAAGAGATGATACATTTTGAGAAACTTGGCTTCCCGGTTCTGGTTCACCACACGACCCTCTATGGGCTCGACGACATGCATGGGTTGTGCACGAACGACGCATGATGCGTCATGCAGCCTAGGCTACTTTTTTTGATCTGCGATACTACATGGTCTATATATATATATACTGTATACGTGATCGGGTTGATGGAGCCAGGCAACGTTGTGCGTTTCGGGCGATGAAGCTACAAAGTCATCTTGATGTGCGGGTTGATTAGTTAGTCTCCTGATTTATTTTGTTTTGAAGCATGATTATTTAGTCTCCTGATTAAGCTACTCCCTCTGTTTTTGCAGGGTATAAGTCTTTTTATTTAGCAAGCTATAAAAGGGTACGGTCTAACATGCATGAAGTACCCAAATAAAGGGGGAAAAAAAGAATGTCGGGAAGTTTTTTAAATCTAAATATACGTATGCACTAAAATGTGTTTAGATACATTCAAATTTAGAAAAATTTGAGACATCCTTTTCAACATATGGTGGCGGGGTCGGTCTGTCGGACGGCGAGACATATCGGATCGAAAGAAGAAGGTTAATTATGCGGAGTGTGCGAGTACTCCCTCCGACCCATATTAGTAGACTTGGATTTTGTCAAAATTTAGATGAATCTATATAATAAATAGTGTCTAGATTTATCCAAATCTAAATAAATTTGAGTCAACTAATATGGGTCAGAGGGAGTACTCTATTTGTTGTTTGAAATCATCGTGAAGCAAGCAAAAGCAATCAAGAAAAAGAAAAAAAAAAACCGTTACGAGATCGTCGAGTCGTCGTCCCCAGCTGGCAGTCGCGGACCGAAGCTCTCGTCGTCACGCAAAAACCGTTACGAGTCGCTCCTACCTACCTAGGGTAGGCGCGGGAAAAGAAGAGATGAGGACGCGATCGAGAGAAAAAAGATCGAGCACAGGGGCACACGTGTGCACGTGGACTTATATATGTTTGAAATTGACAGCGACACTGCTAGCTAGTAGCAGGGGTTGCGTACGTGCTACCTACGTACGTACGTACTTACGTTGGTTGAGCCAGCGGTCGACGCGCCCCTGCGACAGCTGCATTTCTGGTTAGCAGTCTGATGACTGATTGTAAGCTGAACCCTTTGAAATAATAAACTCCGGAGCTTCTATGCAAAAAAAAAAGGGAGCTCGGCGACGGCGGCTTCGGCACCGCGCGTGTACAAAGGTAGGTAGCTCGTAATAACCAAAAGATCGATCCAGATAATTAACTTCAGACACCTGATTAATTGTTATACATCGGATCTGATGTGCGTTCAGGGCATCTCCGGGACGGCCGCGTGGTGGCGGTGAAGCGGCTGTACAACAACGGGTGCCGGCAGGTGGAGCAGTTCGTGAACGAGGCGGCGATCCTGTCGCGGCTGCGCCACCCGAACCTCGATCGTCACCTTCTACGGCTGCACGTCCAGCCGCAGCCGGGAGCTCCTGCTGGTGTACGAGTACGTGCCCAACGGCACGGTGGCCGACCACCTGCACGGCCACCGTGCGCTGCCGTGGCCGCTCCGCCTCAACATCGCCGTCGAGGCCGCCACGGCGCTGGCCTACCTCCATGCCATCGAGCCCCCCGTGGTGCACCGAGACGTGAAGACCAACAACATCCTCCTCGACGCCGACTTCCACGTGAAGGTGGCCGACTTCGGCCTCTCCGCCTCTTGCCGCCCGACGGCGCCACGACGTCTCCACCACGCCGCAGGGCACCCAGTACGCCGACCGGAGTACCACCGGTGCTACCAGCTCACCGACAAGAGCGATGTGTACAGCTTGCGCCGTCCTCGCGGAGCTCATATCGTCAAAGCCCGCCGTGGACGCCACCCGGGACCGCGACGAGATCAACCTGGCATGGCGGTGGGAAGGATCCAGAGATCCCAGGTGGACCAGCTGGTGGACATCCAGCTCGGGTATGGCTCACCAGAACACTAGGATGGCAATGACGATGGTGGCCGAGCTTGCATTCCGGTGCCTGCAGAGCGGCGAGATGCGACCACCGATCAGAGGTGCTCAAATCCTCAAGAGCATACAGAAGGGTGGTGTGAAGGAGGGAGATAAAGACGGAAGGAAGAAAGAGGGTATCCCCCGTGTGCCATGCTCCCCTGATTCCGTGCATGTTAGTTGGGAGAGCTTGAGTACCACACCGAGCATTATTAGCCAATAATAATAGTGTATGTAGCGTAGGGAATTAACCAATAATAGTGTATGTAGCGTAGGGACTTCAAAATGTGGATACATGCAACATAGTACGATCTCGTGGCGATCATGTTTTATGATCATGGAGAATTTTGCCTACTATAGTTATGGATCATGGGTCATGTTTTGATTAGGAAAGTTTTAAGAACAATGAGGGAATTAAAAATAAAATGTCATTGTCATAATTTAACTTGAAATTCATTATATTGAATTATTACAATTTGAAACATTATAATAAGAAATTAAAAGCTATAGTGCTTGAGTTTGGTTGCAACATATTCTAAAAACTCATTTATATTTAATTGGGCCAACTTTAAAACCCTCCACCTAATCAAGACAAATTCGGATAGTCAAGAAATTCTTTTAAAACTCTCGAAAAGTATTAGACATTACTGGTGATTAACACGGTTCTTGATTAACACGGTCCCAGCGCCTCCTCCCTCTCTCCCCCGCCACCCTGCCGCCGCCAGAGGTCCCGCCGGCAAAGCCCGGGCGGTGACGGCGGCGGTGGGGCTCTCTTCGTGCGCGCGCGTGCTCCGTTCCTCTATGCGAGCCCACTTCCTACCCTATTGAATGGTATGCTACTTCATACTCCGTCATATATGCATGATAGGTTCACACCGACAAGTACGGAGGCAAGGGAGGAAGCCCGGAACATCAAGCCCGACAAGACGAAGGCTTGGAAGAGGAGACGAAAGAAGCCACGGCTGAACCACCGGAGTATGTGGCCTACACCGGAGTCTCCGGTCCTGCGCACCGGAGTCTCCGGACCGACCTCCGGACCGACCCCAGCAACCGACCCGGGGACAGTCAGTACGCCACTCCGGAGACGACACCGGAGACTGACCGGAATCTCCGGCCCTGACCGGAGTCTCCGGCCCCTACACCGGAGTCTCCGGCCTGCGTGATGGGCCTGCGCGCTGCCAGCTGGGCCTTCGGCCCATGTACCCCTCTAGCTTCATCCCGTAGTTTCATCATGTTGCCACGCGCAAGCATTTTACCAGCTGCATCACGTCTTTTGTTGTTTTCTTTTCTTTCTTCTTCTTTAACTCTTTCCAATTCATTTTATTCAAATTTAATTAATGTGTAAAATATGTTTATGAATCAGAAAAAGCGAGGAATATGAATATGCCATCTAAATATAATTTTGGACAAAAAATCGAAATACCTTTAATGCAATAAAGAGCCTTTTCTTAATAAAATAATAACTTGAAGTCTCAGAACACAAAAATTGACATATAATATGTCTAAATCGGTCAATTGACGACACGAATTCAACCGTCGTATCTTTTTATTCTTTCGCATCATGCATCATCGAATATTAATTAAATTTGCACCAGAACACTTAAGTAAATGGTCGACACCTCATGTCATGCTCCCCTGATACCGTGCATGCTCCTTGGGAGAGCTTGAGTACCTCGCCGAGCATTAGCCCATAGTGTATGTAGCTTAGCGACTTCAAAATGTCGATACATGCTACATATATACTACAATCTTGTTGGTCACATCTTGTTGGTCACATCAAGTGCCTCAATGAGCCTTGTCTTGGATTGAGCCTTAGTCAAATTTGAGGAAAATCTCAACCAGAGTGATCAGAAGTTTAAGCCTGGTTGGAAAGAACTATTCATAATTCATAAGTAAAGTCGGTACTATTGAAAATACAAACTATTCTCCAAAACAAAACAAAACAAACTCTATATAATTTGCTAGGGCCACTAGCTACCGTCGTAAAGTCGGATAAGTCATAAGTCGCGAATATTCACGCGAGCGCACGCGCTATTTATTTTTGCTACATGTCCTTCTAATGCTATCTAGAAGACCACAAAATGTGCTCCTTATATGTTGGTCACCACCTCTCTAAAGTAGCGAGGTGGGACTAAACATTTGGCTACTCCTCTTTACTTTGTTGCTGTCGCTGTACACCCGTGCGCGCGCCCTTTCCATTTTCTCGTTGTGCTAGACATTGTCTTTTGTTGGGCCTCAGCTTGACTTGCTTCCTCCAGGAGGTGGGCTGATAAAAAAAATGTTTGGTAGTACTAGTGTGATATTGGAAACCGAAAAGAGTAAATGGCCCACCCATATAGACAACTCTATCGAGAAAAAGCGAGGACACGACACTTGATTTTTCTAGCTTCTACAACAAGTGCCTCCGCAATTAATAAGAACAATGTGGACAGAATGGGGTACATACATGGTAAGCTCTCAATATCTTACATGTGATGAAGACGGTGGCGGACGTCACCATTTACCAGCACAATCTTTCTTGAAATTAAGCTAAATACTTTCTTGAAATTAAGCTAAATAGTATAACAGAAAATGAGATCGAAGACTACGTACCCGTGTTTAGCGCACCGGCTATGGCTATATTGCGCTTATCGGTTCCAAAATAAAAAATTATTCCTTGCATATATTCTATCCTTGTAGGTTAATTATAGAATCTAGCACCCTCGTTTTTCTTCCTTCAAAGTAAGCTTTAATCATTCACGACCAACTTCTCAAGTGTAGCCGGTAACTTATGTAATCCATTCTTCTCCTTGCTTACTTTTGAGGGTAGTCTCGGCTAATTCGGCTATTATATTAAGCTAATCTTTGACTAGTATGTTATGAGTTCCTGAAGCAGCTCACCACGTGTATTAGCTTTTCTGGCTTGGCCGAGGTATGTAGGTGTGGCCGCCGATCGAGGGCCGTCGTCGTCGCTACACCGCCTAATAACTCTACCGTCTTCTTCTTGGACACCTTTAGCCCAATATTTTTGAATGTTGTTGGGAGAGAGCTGCTAATGATCAGAAGTAAAAAAGGTGTAGAAACCCGCACTAGTAGGTTAATTTTGAGATAAAACGGGACGAGCAACTGGAAGGCACACCTAAAACACCATAGGGTAGCTGAGCGTCATCCACATTCTCAACTATGATTCCAGTCGATCGTAACTAAAACGAGAAACCTATTGCATGCTACTTCACGTGTAATGGAGATTAATGAAGCATTCCATTTGTGTTCGTGCGAATTATGTTTCTCTTTGTTAAAGATTGTACATAGTCCGTGTGTTGGTATTGTAGTTGCTCACGTGTGTACAAGTCCAAGTCCAAGTCCTATACGGCAAGGCAATTATAACTTGTATATATTCTGATATATATTCCACACCTAGCTAGCGACCCAAGTTGGGTATCGCCGCATATATATATCAAGCTTCGTTATACCCTTGTTAGGGTTGTGCATACACGGTTTGCCAGTTTGGACTAGTTCGTTCTTTTGTACTAAATCTCATGCAAGAAATCAAATTGTGAAAGGAAATGGACTAGATCATTGCTGGCTGGTTTGGACGGTTTCCGCAGTTTGGTATTTTGCCCACCCCTAACTCTTGTCTTGCCGATTAATCCTGAATGTGATGAAATTTCGTCAAATGTTGCCCGGGTGCCGGGTGGTCCTTCAAGAAAGTGGTCGAGGCCAGGATCGACTATATGAACAATATCAGACCGCGGTCGCCGGACAAAGAGTTATGCAAATAGGTGGTACCCCCAACACTGGCACCTCGCTATTGTGAGAAGATTGCCGGTAGGCCCTCACATCTTCTCTAAGAGAAGGTAAAGGTGTTGTCTTTTCCAGGTTGTCCGAACCGGCGACAATGTCCATAGTAAGGGAACTAGAGTCAGTCCAGAGGATCCACAAGCCGAGGCAAAGCGTACGTGCTCCGTTTAACATTCCAAAGAACATACGATAGTACAAACCTACCAATGGAAGCTAGATATTTGTTCTCATTTCCTGTCCGGATTGAGTGATGGCTAGCTTGGGAGACAAGCACGAGCTCTAGATAGCTCATTGCCATCTTAAATATGACGAGATCTCTAGGAATAGGGCTTGTGTCAGACCCAAACCCCTGCGCTCATGATCACCGGCACGGGCCGTCGGCAACAATGGTTGAGCTCCCCGCCGACATGCGGCTCCAACGAGACTGCTTGTCCCGGGCACGTCGCGCTCGACCCCGACGTAGGGCGAGGAAGTGCAGGTCCACGCACCATCTCTTCCTTCATCTTGTAGCTGTTGGAGATCCAAACGCATGGATACAGAGTTTGCGTGGTCGGCGTGGCATTCAAGGTGTTGGTGGAGGAGCAGCATGTTGTGGAAGTTGAGTAAGGTGGGGAACGGCGTGAGTAGAGGCGGGATGTCGAGAACGTTGTTGGAGCCCTCATTCAGCCCCTTGATGACGTTGGTGACGAGGTCCGAGTCGGAGACCGGGTGCCGACTTCACCGAGGGCGTCGGCCGCCGCCTTTTGGAGCTGGAGATAGTAGGCGATGGAGCGCTCCTCTTGTTTGACGTTGCGGAATTCCACGGCGAGGTCGTAAACCTCGCGGGTCTTCTTGTTGTCGTTGAAGAGGCCGGGGACCGTCGTCCAGACCGTGTACGCGGTGGCGGCGGGAGCAGCGGAGTCGGTCGAGGTAGGCATGACGAGGTCGACGATGTACATGGCCATGGAGCCATGCGTAGAGCCAACAAAGAACCGTGGCGTCGAGACGGATCCACGTGGTGTCGGTTGGAGGTGTCTCGGTGGTGAGGTGATCCTCGAGGGCGTAGGTGGTGACAACGATGGTGAAGACGGTGCGCCACTTCGGGAAGACGATAGGGCAAAGATGGAGGAGCGAACTGACGGCGATAGGGCACGCCCGCTTGTATGGGCCACGGCGGAATCGGCATGTAGAGGCTACCGGCGGCGTGATATGGTTGCGGCGGTGGAGTTTGAAGTGGAGGAACCCCAGGCCTGGCTCCTCTGTGATCTCGGAGGCACTCGTCCCTCCCCGAGCAACCTCCTCTGGCGGCGCCTCAATGGCCCCGCGCCTCAACGGCCCTTCTCTCTCTCGTCGTGTCGCGTGAGGCATGACCGCATGAGGCGTGAGTAGGCAGAATCCCATTGAAGTATACTCCTTCCAGCGCCGCACAGAGTGGGGGCTAGTTTCGCCAAGCAATTATGTTGTTCCGATGCTCCTCCTCGTCGTTCTCTGCGTCCTTGGCGCAGTGAGGCCATCGTCGTCGCGCAGCCTCTGCCGCAGAAGCCGGCGTCGCAGCCGTGCGGGCATGCGGCGGCGCCGAGGCCGACGCCGTTCGGGCGCACCATGTCGACGGTGATCACGGTGGCCATCAGCGTCTTATTCTTCATGCTCTTCTTCTGCACCTACATCAGCCAGTGTCGCCTCGCGGGCGATGGTGGCGCGCCGCTTGGGCGCAACGTCGCGTCGGCCGCGGGACTGGGAGGGTCGTCGAGGAGGGGCAAGCGCGGGCTAGACCCGGTTGTGGTGGCCACGTTCCCGATCGTGTCCTACAGGGAGATCATGGAGCACAAGGTCGGGAGGGGCGTGCTCGAGTGCGCCGTGTGCCTCACGGCGTTCGAGGAGGGCGACGACCTCCGCCTGCTGCCGCACTGCTCCCATGTGTTCCACCCCGAGTGTATCGACCCCTGGCTCGAGGTGCGGGTCACGTGCCCGCTATGCCGCGCTAACCTCGAGAAGCCGTCGAACGAACCGGTACAATGGCAAAGTACCTAATATGCGGTTTTGTGGGAGGGTAAAATTGTCCAAAAAAATGTTGGACCGGGAGAAACATTTTGTGCTTTATTATTATTAGGTATATATAGATATATAGATTAGTGTACACACTAGAGCTCGAAGCGCAGATTTCTAGCAGAGCCATCAGTTTAAAATGTCAATTAACCATGACATTACCTAAGCCTTGCAAACAGCTACGTAACAACACATCAAGCTGCTTCTGAAGAAACATGGTCGCAGTTTGAAATGGCCACGATGCAGACCAAAATAAGCAAGTTTCAACTCTCAACCATGCAACGTAAATCTTCTTAAATGATGAGAACACCGACATTAGGTAGCTCCCATATGCTGCATATAGTATTGCATTTCATTTTGAACTTGCTAGTATGTCCTGGACAGTAAGTGCATCTTGTTAATTAGATCTTATTGTTCGAAGTAAATAGTTACAAAGCTAGAAAATATATGTTCCAAGCAATAAATACTGTTCAAACTTCTGCCATATAGGACGCAAGGGCATAATCAACAATCTTTGTTGCAATCCTCGTCGCATGAGAACTTACATCAACACTAAAAGGACCGACCTACTTTGTTGGGTAGTGCATGGAAGAGTTGGTAGGCCAAGGACCCGAAAAAGGCTGAGCACCCACATCCGAGTCCGACGGCAAGTGAGTCGATCATGAGAAGAGACCGACAACAAGAGCCCAATGTATTTGCTAGCCCGCGCCATTGTAAAATCGGATAAGTCATAAAACTAATATAAACCTGAACATGAAACTAATATAAACATGGAAGAATTGACTGTGAACTTCGATTCGAAGCTCACGGTGCCCTAGTGTGTGGTTCCGACCACCCGGTGACTCTGTGCTCGTCTTTCTAGCCTATAAACAACATGTAACATCGACGGAGTACCATGGGAGTTGCTCTTGTTTGCGTAGGTCTCGCTCGCACGATGCATTTGCTCAGTGAAGTAGACTTTGGCTGAGACACTCAACATAGCAAGTGTAGCAAGCTGCCGATGCTTTTGTCCACCAATTTTGGTGGAATCAATAGCTTCATGGCTCATGTACGCTAGCTTGTATGAGTCCGCACCTACACCCATGCATGGATTAGGTACCAATTCATGCAAATATGATAAGACATGTCCAATACACGATACTTGAAAATAATGAGCTTTTCAATGTGTGCAGAACCACCAAAATCGAACCTCATATGCTGAAGTTATGGCTTAAGACAGACATTGATGGAGAAATCTCCGGACTACCCGGTAATCTTACCAGGCCACCACAATGACAAGAAGGCACATTAAATGATAGGTAATAATAGCTACCACCTATTGTAGAAAATGATAATGTGAGACGATGCACGGCGCATGAGAATAACAATGCCACACAACAAGAGCTTTCCATCGGCTACGACATTGCATTGAGTGAAACTCGTATGTAGAAGCTCATGCTCCCTAAAAAACTTGAGGAAGAAATCTCTCGACGCCCGAGAGTTCTACGGAATATGAAATGATTGGTAAGAGCTATCATTTCATGCATAAAGTGATGAGCGTGTCGCCGACACACGTGAAATGATAGGCAGTAGCTATATTAGCTAGCACAAAATAAGAAGCCCGGCAGCAGAATGACACATGAAATGATACTTTACCAGGACATGCATGCGTTAATACCTGCAAGTTTGGAAAAGAATTAATTAATGCAACAATGGAATTAAGATTACTAGCGCTAAAGAGTGGATAACGAACTGGTACTTAGTCCATGAGAGAAACAAGCGACTGAGAGGTGGCGCCTAAAACCCATCTAGGGTTCCGTCCTCCCGCCGGCGATGTCACTGGTATGCTCCACCTCTGGTGGCTTGGAGGTGTGGCGGACCACGACCCAGAGGTTTCTCGTTCTTTGTTTATGTCTTTTTTAGTGTTTTCCTTGGAATGTTGAGGCAACGACTACGTCCTGAAGTCAGAATTGTCCTATCCTCGCTCTGGTGGTGCATCTAACTCCTAGGATCTATCATTTTTCGTGTTCATTTGTGTGGTTTCATGTCAGTCTTTTTCTATCTATGGTTGTTATCTTTGGCGATGGTTCTTCAGATGCGGTGCTTTAGGAACCATGGGAGTTGCTCTTGTTGGTGCAGGTCTCGCTCGCATGATGCATTTGCTCGGTGAAGTAGACTTTGGCTGAGACACTCAACATAGCAAGTCTAGCAAGCTACCGATGCTTTTGGCCAGCAGTTTTGGTGGAATCAATACCTTCATGGCTCATGCGCTTGTAATGCAGTCCACGCCTAAACCCATATGATTAGGTGCCAATTAATGCAAATACACTTGAAAATAATGAGCTTTCCAATGTGTGCAGAACCACCAAAATTGGACCTCATATGCCGAGGTTATGGAGAAATCTCCGGACTACCGGTAATCTTACCAGCCACCACAATGACAAGAAGGCACATTAAATGATAGGTAATAATAGCTACCACCTATTGCAGAAAATGATAATGTGAGACGATGCACGCATGAGAATAACAATGCCACACAACAAGAGCTTTCCATCGGCTACGACATTGCATTGAGTGAAACTCGTATGTAGAAGCTCATGCTCCTAAAAACTTGAGGAAGAAATCTCTCGGCCGAGAGTTCTATGGAATATGAAATGATTGGTAAGAGCTATCATTTCATGCATAATTGATGAGCGTGTCGCCGACACAACACATGAAATGATAGGCAATAGCTATATTTGTTAGCACAAAATAAGAAGCGAAAGGAATGACACATGAAATGATACTCTCAGGACATGCGTTAAGACAAGTTTGGAAAATGATTAATTAATGCAATAATATAATTAAGATTACTAGCGCTAAAGAGTGGATAACAAACTGGTACTTAGTCCATGAGAGAAACAAGCGACTGAGAGGTGGCGCCTAAAACCCATCTAGGGTTCCGTCCTCCCGCCGGGCGATGTCATTTGGTATGCTCCACCTCTGGTGGCCTTTGGGGCCTAGAGGTGTGGCGGACCACGACCCCTCGCCATCGGGATGTTTCTCGTTCTTTATTTAGATCATTTTTAGTGTTTTCTTTGGAATGTTGAGGCGGCGACTACATCTTAAAGCCAGAATTGCCCTATCCTCGCTCGGGTGGTGCATCTAACCCTAGGATCTATCGTTTTTTGCGTTCAATTGTGTGGTTTCATGGCTGTCTTTTTCTATCTATTGTTGTTATCTTTGGCGATGGTTTTTTAGGACAGTGGCATACCTTCGGCTCACATTTAGTGTTCAATTGTGTGGTTTCATGGCTGTCTTTTTCTATCTATTGTTGTTATCTTTGGCGATGGTTCTTTAGGACAGCGGCATACCTTCGGCTCACATTTAGTGTTGTAGTCGTCGCTAGATGGTCCAATGCCATATTTTTAATTTTATTATTGCTTTTAGGGCTCTTTGAACTAGGTTGTCACACATATAGCCGAACCTAAATGAATGAACCGTCTATTTGAAATCGACAGGGAAGGGTGCCCTAGTACGTGTGGTTTCAACGAGTAGGCAGCAACGGCTGGACCACCAGAGCATGGCCATGGGGTGAACATGAAATATGATTCAGCATGAACATGTCGAGTTATTCCCTCACATGACCGTGCTCAGCTGGCACGTGAAAATGATTTTCATACTAGCTAGATTGATCCTTGTTTGCTCTTTTTTCATACCAAAGCAAAAAAGCTCACGTACACATATGATCAGCTCACGTAGGAAACAGCTTACCTAGATAAATAAATTTAAAAACAATGTAACCAGTACATGATTGAGCGGAATTAATCTGCTACAAAATCCGGCATGACATATTCTGGTTTTCGGACATCCAGATCACACAGCAGAAAATTTTCACGATAACAGGGGCATATACAGCACAACCCATATGGTCAGCAAATAAGATCTACAAGGTGGAATAGACAGAAGCTACTCCCAGATTCTGAGAGGTAATTTCAATGGTCCGAAGCTACTCCCAGTAACTAGCAAGCTACTGCCAGACCAAGATAGTTCTTCTTTTCCCTTGTATTTGTGCTCTGCTCTCATATCTTCCTGCTGTTGCTGCTCCCAGCTCCCTTCCGATTCGATTCCAGTTACAAGTGCTTCAGCCAGGGCAGACATAGCAACTGCATGCAAACAAGCAAGGTAAGATTTTCGATTAGTTCCAAAACAGAGATAAGCAAACAATCCTTACATCCATTCCAAGACAGACAGATAGATAGATGTAGTGGATTAATTCATCCATGGAATCCAGGGGGCAATAGCTAAAAGAAACATGGATGGACGAGAGAATAATTCATGACAAGAAAAACCAAGTTCATTCATAATTTTCTTCAGAAACAAAAGTACTAGTCAAGCTAATTAATCAATGCAAGTTTAACTAGAAATAGTGTTCAAAATTTTGCCATGACCTCCGCCTTTTTTGGACAGCCAGACAACAATTCAAATAACAGCAGAAGTGCACAGAGCACACCTCTAGAGACAATTCAAACAAACGGTCCAAGGTCAACCAAACAGACACTCAATCAGAGGTCTAGATATAGAGAAACTCCGCAAAACTCAACACTGAATGTCAAGGCAAAGTCGATGCACAGCATGAAATTTCACGCAACCAATATTCAGACTGACAGTTATCATCACGGAGTTAAGGTGCTAGAAAACCTTCTGTGTGGAGATAACTCAACCAGCGCAAAGAGATTTCAAGGTCTTCCATCTTCCAAGTGGCTTCCATTTAGTCCTCGATATCCTTGCACAAGGACAAAACACGATGGTCAGCTATAGATCAGATTTATTAGCAGGGATGAAATTGAGCACATACCGGTGCCAATAAATCTACTACCTATGCACAGACCGTTGAATGAAACAAGTTTTTATCCAAACATGCATGCTTTCTCTACTGCATAAACATTCAATTCATTCAACAGGAAAAAGAAACATTTGTTTTGCAAAAGTACATGGAGGAGGGGAAGAGAGCTCACTGGCAGCAGTGCAAATTCACTTCATTTTGTACAGAGAACTAAGACTATGCATGTTAAATGCGCAAATAGCAATCAGAGGATCATCGATTTCACAACAGGCATCATAATTCCAAACTAACTATGAGCCCAAGTCAGACTCTCACAGACAAAACAACTGCATGTCATGTACAAATCTAAATCAATCAAAATCACGTAGGAACCTTGAACAGACCGGCCCAATTGGCGGTGCATCACCATCACAGCACCGCAACCACAACACAACCGGCGGGCACCACCACCAGTCTCGTGACAGAAGACAAGACTACAGCACAACACTATATCTATGTCGTAGAAGCACCACAGGGCAAAGGAACACAAAAAAAAGATGAGACAAATGCCTAGTGTTGGACCCACTGTTTAATGGCCATCTAATCAGCATTTCCTCATCACAGAGAACCACCAACACAAATAAGAGGTAAAAACACGAGCTAAATACACAACCTTCCAAAACGGCACAAAATTACGAGTAAAAGTCAAGCGGGGTGCACCTATCCGCTGTAGTCGTTCTTCTCCCTGGCATCCAAGTGGAGGAGGTCGTCCAGAGCCTGCTTCCCATTATTCACCTATAAGGCTCCCTCCATGTTCAGGAAAGATACAAGCGCCAGCAAGATATTCTGTGATCACAAATGAATAGAATAATTAGAAGAGAATACTTCTCATTAAATCAAGCCTGAAAGGAAGTGTTGATATATCAGGAGATACTAGTGGTACTGCCTTGTCTTGGCAGTTTTAATTTTGGGGGAAAAAGTGAAACACACAAGGTACTCCTGAATTATTAATTTTGCAAGTAATGAATAAACAAACAGACATGTAGTGTAGATTTTATCCACCACGATGACATCAACCTATAGCTGCTGCCAATTGAGGAACGGGGCCTGAGCAAAGATCATCATCATCTAGAACAAAGAAGGTACTCCGGAAAAAAAATAGTATCCTGTGTCTTGCTTGCCGCTCCTCTTTTACTAGATAGATAGATAAACTAATATCATTCATGTAGCATACGCCTAAATAGCAACAGTCCTCCCATTCATTTCCAAGAATGAGATGGAGGTACTGGTGGGTACAAAAATCAAACACTCAACCCAACTAAACGCGAGCTAAAAATCTGCAACGGTTAAGTCCAAATTAGCTCCTACACTTCAGATTAGGTGCTACTGCATATTCAGAGATGGATATCCAGTTATACACTTGTTAAAACACCACTCAAATATATTGTTCCACATGGTGTAATACAATGCATTACAACCGACTCGTCATATCTGTTCATGGCCACAGAGAAGACCTAGCACAACGACATCAACTCATCCCGGCAGACAAAACAGCACAAACTTATGAGTAAAATGCAGCGGGGTGCACCTATTGTGTTGTAGTCGTTCTTGTTCCTGGCATCCGAGTGGAGGAACTAATCCTGAACCTTCTGCCCATTATTCAGAGGTAAGACTCCCTCCATATTATTCAGGAAAGACTCATCATGAACCTGCTGCACCTATAATAATTAAAAGCGAATACTTGTCATTAAATCAAGCCTGAAAGAAAGTGCCTTGTCTTGCAGTTTTGATTCAGAAAAAAGTAAAACACACACAAGGTACTCCTGAATTGTTTTAATTTTGCAAGTAATAAACAAAGAAACGGACATGTAGTGTAGTTTTAATTGGACACAATGACATCAACCTATAGCTGCTGCCAATTGAGGAACAGGGCCTGAGCTAAGATCATCATCATCTAGAACAACCACCACGAGCTAAATTTATTACATTGGCGGACACCAAGTATTGCGTTGCACAGGCAGACAAAACAGCACAAAATTAAGAGTAAAAGGCAGAGGATGCACCTATTTGTGTTGCAGTCATTCTTGTTCCCCGCATCCGAGTGGAGGAACTCGTCCTGATCCTGCCGCCTATAATTCAGAGGTAAGGCTCCTCCATACTATTCAGGAAAGATACAAGCGCCAGCAAGAAATTCTGTGCTGGGAAGAAATAAAGAGAACAATTAGAAGAGAATACTTGTCATCAAATCAATCCTGAAAGAAAGTGCTGATATATGTCTAGAGATACTGCCTTGTGGTGCGTTTTTTATTCGGGACAATGTAAACACATACAAGGTACTCATGGGTTGTTTGTTTTTTGCAAGAAATAAAGAAACAAACGGACATGCCGTGCAGATTTTATTATCCACGGCATGAGGGACATCAACCTAGCTTCTGCCAATTGAACCGAGGTGGGGCCTGAGCCAAGATTACCCACACAACCTGAACACGGAAGGTACTCCTAATAAGAAAATAATTTCCAGGGTTAACTCCTTGTTACCTAGATAGATAAACTACACAATTGTTCATCTAGGGTACGTCTAAGCAGCAACAGTCCTACCATTCAAAATTTACCAAAACATAAAGAAACAAAACACTAAACTTTTTAGCTGCAGACAAGCAAGCTAAAAAAAACACTAAACTTTTTAGCTGCAGACAAGCAAGCTAACAAAAACTAGTGATGCGTCAGGTTCCAATCTTGCTCCAGCCTTGAACGCAGCCACAGAATGCACAGCAGTGATGCACCTGAAAACCGGGAACCCCTCCGTCTCAAATCTAACTAAACATCTGTTTGCTAAGCAGCAAGGAAGCAAAGAAACTAAACATCTGTTTGCTAAGCAGCAAGGAAGCAAAGAATAATCATTGGGACTCGACTCCAGCCAAGACAAGTCTACTCCACACAGAAAAAGGAAGAGACAAGACCACGTGTTTTAGCTCATCACCACGGAGGACAAGTATGGACCAACCTACACAATCCTTGTGGTGCAGAAAGGAAGTGAAGCCCATACCAAGATGGAAAAAAAGCTCAGATTTTGAAGCTAAGACATCGAAGGCCACCGCAACGCCACAGACAAAGACAGCCTAGGGTCTTGCCACATTGCTGCTCGGCAAAGAATCGATTTTTGAATTGAGATTGAAGTGGGGGGGGCGCTCGTGCTCCTCCAAGCAAACGAGCTCTTGAGGAAATCGCGGTCGAGGAGGTTTCTTTCTTCCCCGCGAACGGACAGCGGGCGAGGTTCGAGTCCACGTGCTTGCACCGCCGGAGAAACCTAGCGGAGAAGATCGAAGAGGGTGCTGTCAAATAGGAAGTTCTTTCCGAGGAAGTTAGCCAAGGAGAAGGAGGACGAGCAGTTGGAGGAGAGATGTTGCAGGACCTGCGGCATGGCGGGAGGCGAGGTCGGTGGAGGGGCCTCCTCCCGTGGGATTGAGGACGCGGGGGAGGTGGCCGACGCTGTATCTCGAGGCCACCGGCGCGAGGAGCCAGGGTCGGTCCTGGTGCTCCTGTTGGACGACGCGGTGAGGCGAGTTCGACGGAGCGGCGCGCTTCGCGCAAGCGACGCACGCGCGGTCCGGCGAGCAAGCCTGCCGCGCCGCCATGGTTCTTCGCGTCGGGACAGAGAGGAGAGGGAGGGGAAATGCTGAGGGTAAAGGGTTTGGTTGGGGTGGTTTTGTTCCGGCTGGGATCGACAGCAGCCGCTGATCTCCATCCATCGGACGGCTCCGGACAAGCATAGGTTGGGCCAGCCAAACATGGACATGGGCGGGCGGGGCAGAGAGACTCGTGGCTAGCTGGTCCATTAGGAACGATGAAGCCCAAAACGTACTACCTCCGTTTTGTGATTATAAGTCCCGCGTGGATAACTAGGTTGCCAACTTGAACAACAAAATATACATATTATAGTATAAAAATTATACCATTAGATACCTTAGAGATTATATTTTCTAATGATATAATTTTTGTAATATATAAGTTATATTTTTGATCAAATTAACCTGGTATCTTGTGGGACCTATAATTCAACAGAGAGAGTACTTATTACGGGTTCAAATCCCTGACATGAGCTATCTCAGCCCTTATAGATGGAAAATAAATGGATTTGTTCAAAGCATCCCAAGTATAAAAAAAAGGTATAGTTTTTGTAGTGGTATATTTCGAACCGATGGCGACGTGAATGACATAAATCCAATTAATCTGTTTCTTTTTTAGGGAAGTTCAAGCCTTCTGGGGATTGGATGGAAGAGGCCAATGGCGAGAAGTTTGTGAAGTCTTGACGAGCGTAGGAGGAGAAGGACGACCAAAGAGATAAGAGATTGGGAGTATGTCCTACCCACGACGACTCTCTCGGTTGCATCCATCACGAGGGGCGCGCTCGGAAGGAGGAGGCCGCTAGCGTGGGATCCTGCTTGTTTATTATACTCCTCCGTCCTATAGTAGATGTCTCAGATTTGTCAAAAAATGATAAATCTGACACTATTTAAAGATATAGATTCATCCAAATTTTGACAAATCTAAGACATCTATTTTGGGACGAAAAGAAGTAGAATTGTTCACTTGTATGATTTTATTGTTGAAATACAACAAAACCACCCGTGATCGTTCCGAGGATAGATAAGATATGGATTATGACGGGAAGAGATGATACATTTTGAGAAACTTGGCTTCCCGGTTCTGGTTCACCACACGACCCTCTATGGGCTCGACGACATGCATGGGTTGTGCACGAACGACGCATGATGCGTCATGCAGCCTAGGCTACTTTTTTGATCTGCGATACTACATGGTCTATATATATATATACTGTATACGTGATCGGGTTGATGGAGCCAGGCAACGTTGTGCGTTTCGGGCGATGAAGCTACAAAGTCATCTTGATGTGCGGGTTGATTAGTTAGTCTCCTGATTTATTTTGTTTTGAAGCATGATTATTTAGTCTCCTGATTAAGCTACTCCCTCTGTTTTGCAGGGTATAAGTCTTTTATTTAGCAAGCTATAAAAGGGTACGGTCTAACATGCATGAAGTACCCAAATAAAGGGGGAAAAAAAGAATGTCGGGAAGTTTTTTAAATCTAAATATACGTATGCACTAAAATGTGTTTAGATACATTCAAATTTAGAAAAATTTGAGACATCCTTTTCAACATATGGTGGCGGGGTCGGTCTGTCGGACGGCGAGACATATCGGATCGAAAGAAGAAGGTTAATTATGCGGAGTGTGCGAGTACTCCCTCCGACCCATATTAGTAGACTTGGATTTTGTCAAAATTTAGATGAATCTATATAATAAATAGTGTCTAGATTTATCCAAATCTAAATAAATTTGAGTCAACTAATATGGGTCAGAGGGAGTACTCTATTTGTTGTTTGAAATCATCGTGAAGCAAGCAAAAGCAATCAAGAAAAAGAAAAAAAAAAACCGTTACGAGATCGTCGAGTCGTCGTCCCCAGCTGGCAGTCGCGGACCGAAGCTCTCGTCGTCACGCAAAAACCGTTACGAGTCGCTCCTACCTACCTAGGGTAGGCGCGGGAAAAGAAGAGATGAGGACGCGATCGAGAGAAAAAAGATCGAGCACAGGGGCACGTGTGCACGTGGACTTATATATGTTTGAAATTGACAGCGACACTGCTAGCTAGTAGCAGGGGTTGCGTACGTGCTACCTACGTACGTACGTACTTACGTTGGTTGAGCCAGCGGTCGACGCGCCCCTGCGACAGCTGCATTTCTGGTTAGCAGTCTGATGACTGATTGTAAGCTGAACCCTTTGAAATAATAAACTCCGGAGCTTCTATGCAAAAAAAAAAGGGAGCTCGGCGACGGCGGCTTCGGCACCGCGCGTGTACAAAGGTAGGTAGCTCGTAATAACCAAAAGATCGATCCAGATAATTAACTTCAGACACCTGATTAATTGTTATACATCGGATCTGATGTGCGTTCAGGGCATCTCCGGGACGGCCGCGTGGTGGCGGTGAAGCGGCTGTACAACAACGGGTGCCGGCAGGTGGAGCAGTTCGTGAACGAGGCGGCGATCCTGTCGCGGCTGCGCCACCCGAACCTCGATCGTCACCTTCTACGGCTGCACGTCCAGCCGCAGCCGGGAGCTCCTGCTGGTGTACGAGTACGTGCCCAACGGCACGGTGGCCGACCACCTGCACGGCCACCGTGCGGCCGAGCGCGCGCTGCCGTGGCCGCTCCGCCTCAACATCGCCGTCGAGGCCGCCACGGCGCTGGCCTACCTCCATGCCATCGAGCCCCCCGTGGTGCACCGAGACGTGAAGACCAACAACATCCTCCTCGACGCCGACTTCCACGTGAAGGTGGCCGACTTCGGCCTCTCCCGTCTCTTGCCGCCCGGCGCCACGCCGCGTCTCCACGCCGCGGGGCACCCGGTACGTCGACCGGAGTACCACCGGTGCTACCAGCTCACCGACAAGAGCGATGTGTACAGCTTGGCGTCGTCTCGCGGAGCTCATATCGTCAAAGCCCGCCGTGGGCGTCACCGGGACCGCGACGAGATCAACCTGGCTGGCATGGCAGTGGGAAGGATCCAGAGATCCCAGGTGGACCAGCTGGTGGACATCCAGCTCGGGTATGGCTCCGACCAGAACACTAGGATGGCAATGGCGATGGTGGCGAGCTTGCATTCCGGTGCCTGCAGCAGAGCGGCGAGATCGACCACCGATCAGAGAGAGGTGCTCGAAATCCTCAAGAGCATACAGAAGGGTGGTGTGAAGGAGGAGATAAAGACGGAAGGAAGAAAGAGGGTATCCCCCGTGTGCCATGCTCCCCTGATTCCGTGCATGTTAGTTGGGAGAGCTTGAGTACCACACCGAGCATTATTAGCCAATAATAATAGTGTATGTAGCGTAGGGAATTAACCAATAATAGTGTATGTAGCGTAGGGACTTCAAAATGTGGATACATGCAACATAGTACGATCTCGTGGCGATCATGTTTTATGATCATGGAGAATTTTGCCTACTATAGTTATGGATCATGGGTCATGTTTTGATTAGGAAAGTTTTAAGAACAATGAGGAATTAAAAATAAAATGTCATTGTCATAATTTAACTTGAAATTCATTATATTGAATTATTACAATTTGAAACATTATAATAAGAAATTAAAAGCTATAGTGCTTGAGTTTGGTTGCAACATATTCTAAAAACTCATTTATATTTAATTGGGCCAACTTTAAAACCCTCCACCTAATCAAGACAAATTCGGATAGTCAAGAAATTCTTTTAAAACTCTCGAAAAGTATTAGACATTACTGGTGATTAACACGGTTCTTGATTAACACGGTCCCAGCCTCCTCTCTCTCGCCACCCACCGCCGCCAGAGGTCCCGCCCGGCAAAGCCGAGGCGGTGGCGGCGGTGGGGCTCTCTTCGTGCGCGCGCGTGCTCCGTTCCTCTATGCGAGCCCACTTCCTACCCTATTGAATGGTATGCTACTTCATACTCCGTCATATATGCATGATAGGTTCACACCGACAAGTACGGAGGCAAGGGAGGAAGCCCGGAACATCAAGCCCGACAAGACGAAGGCTTGGAAGAGGAGACGAAAGAAGCCACGGCTGAACCACCGGAGTATGTGGCCTACACCGGAGTCTCCGGTCCTGCGCACCGGAGTCTCCGGACCGACCTCCGGACCAACCCCAGCAACCGACCCGGGGACAGTCTATATGCCACTCCGGAGACGACATCGGAGACTGACCGGAATCTCCGGCCCTGATCGGAGTCTCCGGCCCCTACACCGGAGTCTCCGGCCTGCGTAATGGGACTGCGCGCCGCCAGTTGGGCCTTCGGCCCATGTACCCCTCTAGCTTCATCCCGTAGTTTCATCATGTTGCCACGCGCAAGCATTTTACCAGCTGCATCACGTCTTTTGTTGTTTTCTTTTCTTTCTTCTTCTTTAACTCTTTCCAATTCATTTTATTCAAATTTAATTAATGTGTAAAATATGTTTATGAATCAGAAAAAGCGAGGAATATGAATATGCCATCTAAATATAATTTTGGACAAAAAAAATCGAAATACCTTTAATGCAATAAAGAGCCTTTTCTTAATAAAATAATAACTTGAAGTCTGTAACACAAAAATTGACATATAATATGTCTAAATCGGTCAATTCGACGACACGAATTCAACCGTCGTATCTTTTTATTCTTTCGCATCATGCATCATCGAATATTAATTAAATTTGCACCAGAACACTTAAGTAAATGGTCGACACCTCATGTCATGCTCCCCTGATACCGTGCATGCTCCTTGGGAGAGCTTGAGTACCTCGCCGAGCATTAGCCCATAGTGTATGTAGCTTAGCGACTTCAAAATGTCGATACATGCTACATATATACTACAATCTTGTTGGTCACATCTTGTTGGTCACATCAAGTGCCTCAATGAGCCTTGTCTTGGATTGAGCCTTAGTCAAATTTGAGGAAAATCTCAACCAGAGTGATCAGAAGTTTAAGCCTGGTTGGAAAGAACTATTCATAATTCATAAGTAAAGTCGGTACTATTGAAAATACAAACTATTCTCCAAAACAAAACAAAACAAACTCTATATAATTTGCTAGGGCCACTAGCCGCGCCGTAAATAAAGTCGGATAAGTCATAAGTCGCGAATATTCACGCTGGCATAGCGCTATTTATTTTGCTACATGTCCTTCTAATGCTATCTAGAAGACCACAAAATGTGCTCCTTATATGTTGGTCACCACCTCTCTAAAGTAGCGAGGTGGGACTAAACATTAGGCTACTCCTCTTTACTTTGTTGCTGTCGCTGTACACCGTCGTGCGCCCTTTCCATTTTCTCGTTGTGCTAGACATTGTCTTTTGTTGGGCCTCAGCTTGACTTGCTTCCTCCAGGAGGTGGGCTGATAAAAAAATGTTTGGTAGTACTAGTGTGATATTGGAAACCGAAAAGAGTAAATGGCCCACCCATATAGACAACTCTATCGAGAAAAAGCGAGGACACGACACTTGATTTTCTAGCTTCTACAACAAGTGCCTCCGCAATTAATAAGAACAATGTGGACAGAATGGGGTACATACATGGTAAGCTCTCAATATCTTACATGTGATGAAGACGGTGGCGGACGTCACCATTTACCAGCACAATCTTTCTTGAAATTAAGCTAAATACTTTCTTGAAATTAAGCTAAATAGTATAACAGAAAATGAGATCGAAGACTACGTACCCGTGTTTAGCGCACCGGCTATGGCTATATTGCGCTTATCGGTTCCAAAATAAAAAATTATTCCTTGCATATATTCTATCCTTGTAGGTTAATTATAGAATCTAGCACCCTCGTTTTTCTTCCTTCAAAGTAAGCTTTAATCATTCACGACCAACTTCTCAAGTGTAGCCGGTAACTTATGTAATCCATTCTTCTCCTTGCTTACTTTTGAGGGTAGTCTCGGCTAATTCGGCTATTATATTAAGCTAATCTTTGACTAGTATGTTATGAGTTCCTGAAGCAGCTCACCACGTGTATTAGCTTTTCTGGCTTGGCCGAGGTATGTAGGTGTGGCCGCCGATCGAGGGCCGTCGTCGTCGCTACACCGCCTAATAACTCTACCGTCTTCTTCTTGGACACCTTTAGCCCAATATTTTTGAATGTTGTTGGGAGAGAGCTGCTAATGATCAGAAGTAAAAAAGGTGTAGAAACCCGCACTAGTAGGTTAATTTTGAGATAAAACAGGACGAGCAACTGGAAGGCACACCTAAAACACCATAGGGTAGCTGAGCGTCATCCACATTCTCAACTATGATTCCAGTCGATCGTAACTAAAACGAGAAACCTATTGCATGCTACTTCACGTGTAATGGAGATTAATGAAGCATTCCATTTGTGTTCGTGCGAATTATGTTTCTCTTTGTTAAAGATTGTACATAGTCCGTGTGTTGGTATTGTAGTTGCTCACGTGTGTACAAGTCCAAGTCCAAGTCCTATACGGCAAGGCAATTATAACTTGTATATATTCTGATATATATTCCACACCTAGCTAGCGACCCAAGTTGGGTATCGCCGCATATATATATCAAGCTTCGTTATACCCTTGTTAGGGTTGTGCATACACGGTTTGCCAGTTTGGACTAGTTCGTTCTTTTGTACTAAATCTCATGCAAGAAATCAAATTGTGAAAGGAAATGGACTAGATCATTGCTGGCTGGTTTGGACGGTTTCCGCAGTTTGGTATTTTGCCCACCTAACTCTTGTCTTGCCGATTAATCCTGAATGTGATGAAATTTCGTCAAATGTTGCCCGGGTGCGGGTGGTCCTTCAAGAAAGTGGTCGAGGCCAGGATCGACTATATGAACAATATCAGACCGCGTCGCCGGACAAAGAGTTATGCAAATAGGTGGTACCCCAACACTGGCACCTCGCTATTGTGAGAAGATTGCGGTGAGCCCTCACATCTTCTCTAAGAGAAGGTAAAGGTGTTGTCTTTTCCAGGTTGTCCGAACCGGCGACAATGTCCATAGTAAGGAACTAGAGTCAGTCCAGAGGATCCACAAGCCGAGGCAAAGCGTACGTGCTCCGTTTAACATTCCAAAGAACATACGATAGTACAAACCTACCAATGGAAGCTAGATATTTGTTCTCATTTCCTGTCCGGATTGAGTGATGGCTAGCTTGGGAGACAAGCACGAGCTCTAGATAGCTCATTGCCATCTTAAATATGACGAGATCTCTAGGAATAGGGCTTGTGTCAGACCCAAACCCCTGCGCTCATGATCACCGGCACGGGCCGTCGGCAACAATGGTTGAGCTCCCCGCCGACATGCGGCTCCAACGAGACTGCTTGTCCCGGGCACGTCGCGCTCGACCCCGACGTAGGGCGAGGAAGTGCAGGTCCACGCACCATCTCTTCCTTCATCTTGTAGCTGTTGGAGATCCAAACGCATGGATACAGAGTTTGCGTGGTCGGCGTGGCATTCAAGGTGTTGGTGGAGGAGCAGCATGTTGTGGAAGTTGAGTAAGGTGGGGAACGGCGTGAGTAGAGGCGGGATGTCGAGAACGTTGTTGGAGCCCTCATTCAGCCCCTTGATGACGTTGGTGACGAGGTCCGAGTCGGAGACCGGGTGCCGACTTCACCGAGGGCGTCGGCCGCCGCCTTTTGGAGCTGGAGATAGTAGGCGATGGAGCGCTCCTCTTGTTTGACGTTGCGGAATTCCACGGCGAGGTCGTAAACCTCGCGGGTCTTCTTGTTGTCGTTGAAGAGGCCGGGGACCGTCGTCCAGACCGTGTCTGCGGTGGCGGCGGGAGCAGCGGAGTCGGTCGAGGTAGGCATGGCGAGGTCGACGATGTACATGGCCATGGAGCCATGCGTGAGCCAACAAAGAACCGTGGCGTCGAGGCGGATCCACGTGGTGTCGGTTGGAGGTGTCTCGGTGGTGAGGTGATCCTCGAGGCGTAGGTGGTGACAGCGATGGTGAAGGCGGTGCGCCACCGGGAAGGCGATAGGGCAAAGATGGAGGAGCGGCGGCGGCGATAGGGCACGCCCGCTTGTATGGGCCTGGCGGAATCGGCATGTAGAGGCTACCGGCGTGATATGGTTGCGGTGGAGTTTGAAGTGGAGGAACCCCAGGCTGGCTCCTCTGTGATCTCGAGGCACTCGTCCCTCCCGAGCAACCTCCTCGCGGCGCCTCAATGGCCCAGCGCCTCAACGCCCTTCTCTCTCGTCGTGTCGCGTGAGGCATGACCGCATGAGGCGTGGTAGGCAGAATCCCATTGAAGTATACTCCTTCGGCGCCGCCTGAGTGGGGGCTAGTTTCGCCAAGCAATTATGTTGTTCGATGCTCCTCGTCGTTCTCTGCGTCCTTGGCGCGATGAGGCCATCGTCGTCGCGCAGCCTCTGCCCAGAAGCGGCGTCGCAGCCGCGTGCGGCATGCGGCGCCGAGGCCGACGCCGTTCGGCGCACCATGTCGACGGTGATCACGGTGGCCATCAGCGTCTTATTCTTCATGCTCTTCTTCGCACCTACATCAGCCGATGTCGCCTCGCGGCGATGGTGGCGCGCTTGGCGCAACGTCGTCAGCAGCGGGACTGGGAGGGTCGTCGAGGAGGGCAAGCGCGGCTAGACCGGTTGTGGTGGCCACGTTCGATCGTGTCCTACAGGAGATCATGGAGCACAAGGTCGGGAGGGCGTGCTCGAGTGCGCCGTGTGCCTCACGGCGTTCGAGGAGGCGACCTCCGCCTGCCGCACTGCTCCCATGTGTTCCACCAGAGTGTCGACCCACGGCTCGAGGTGCGGGTCACGTGCCCGCTATGCCGCGCTAACCTCGAGAAGCCGTCGAGCGAACGGTACAATGGCAAAGTACCTAATATGCGGTTTTGTGGGAGGGTAAAATTGTCAAAAAATGTTGGATGGGAGAACATTTTGTGCTTTATTATTATTAGGTATATATAGATATATAGATTAGTGTACACACTAGAGCTCGAAGCGCAGATTTCTAGCAGAGCCATCAGTTTAAAATGTCAATTAACCATGACATTACCTAAGCCTTGCAAACAGCTACGTAACAACACATCAAGCTGCTTCTGAAGAAACATGGTCGCAGTTTGAAATGGCCACGATGCAGACCAAAATAAGCAAGTTTCAACTCTCAACCATGCAACGTAAATCTTCTTAAATGATGAGAACACCGACATTAGGTAGCTCCCATATGCTGCATATAGTATTGCATTTCATTTTGAACTTGCTAGTATGTCCTGGACAGTAAGTGCATCTTGTTAATTAGATCTTATTGTTCGAAGTAAATAGTTACAAAGCTAGAAAATATATGTTCCAAGCAATAAATACTGTTCAAACTTCTGCCATATAGGACGCAAGGGCATAATCAACAATCTTTGTTGCAATCCTCGTCGCATGAGAACTTACATCAACACTAAAAGGACCGACCTACTTTGTTGGGTAGTGCATGGAAGAGTTGGTAGGCCAAGGACCGAAAAAGGCTGAGCACCCACATCCGAGTCCGACGGCAAGTGAGTCGATCATGAGAAGAGACCGACAACAAGAGCCCAATGTATTTGCTAGCCCGCGCCATTGTAAAATCGGATAAGTCATAAAACTAATATAAACCTGAACATGAAACTAATATAAACATGGAAGAATTGACTGTGAACTTCGATTCGAAGCTCACGGTGCCCTAGTGTGTGGTTCCGACCACCCGGTGACTCTGTGCTCGTCTTTCTAGCCTATAAACAACATGTAACATCGACGGAGTACCATGGGAGTTGCTCTTGTTTGCGTAGGTCTCGCTCGCACGATGCATTTGCTCAGTGAAGTAGACTTTGGCTGAGACACTCAACATAGCAAGTGTAGCAAGCTGCCGATGCTTTTGTCCACCAATTTTGGTGGAATCAATAGCTTCATGGCTCATGTACGCTAGCTTGTATGAGTCCGCACCTACACCCATGCATGGATTAGGTACCAATTCATGCAAATATGATAAGACATGTCCAATACACGATACTTGAAAATAATGAGCTTTTCAATGTGTGCAGAACCACCAAAATCGAACCTCATATGCTGAAGTTATGGCTTAAGACAGACATTGATGGAGAAATCTCCGGACTACCCGGTAATCTTACCAGGCCACCACAATGACAAGAAGGCACATTAAATGATAGGTAATAATAGCTACCACCTATTGTAGAAAATGATAATGTGAGGCGATGCACGTAGCATGAGAATAACAATGCCACACAACAAGAGCTTTCCATCGGCTACGACATTGCATTGAGTGAAACTTCGTATGTAGAAGCTCATGCTCCCTAAAAACTTGAGGAAGAAATCTCTCGGCCTTGAGAGTTCTACGGAATATGAAATGATTGGTAAGAGCTATCATTTCATGCATAAAATGATGAGCGTGTCGCCGACACGTGAAATGATAGGCAGTAGCTATATTAGCTAGCACAAAATAAGAAGCCCGCAGCGAGAATGACACATGAAATGATACTTTACCAGGACATGCATGCGTTAATACCTGCAAGTTTGGAAAAGAATTAATTAATGCAACAATGGAATTAAGATTACTAGCGCTAAAGAGTGGATAACGAACTGGTACTTAGTCCATGAGAGAAACAAGCGACTGAGAGGTGGCGCCTAAAACCCATCTAGGGTTCCGTCCTCCCGCCGGCGATGTCACTGGTATGCTCCACCTCTGGTGGCTTGGAGGTGTGGCGGACCACGACCCAGAGGTTTCTCGTTCTTTGTTTATGTCTTTTTTAGTGTTTTCCTTGGAATGTTGAGGCAACGACTACGTCACAAGTCGAATTGTCCTATCCTCGCTTACGGTGGTGCATCTAACTCCTAGGATCTATCATTTTTCGTGTTCATTTGTGTGGTTTCATGTCAGTCTTTTTCTATCTATGGTTGTTATCTTTGGCGATGGTTCTTCAGATGCGGTGCTTTAGGAACCATGGGAGTTGCTCTTGTTGGTGCAGGTCTCGCTCGCATGATGCATTTGCTCGGTGAAGTAGACTTTGGCTGAGACACTCAACATAGCAAGTCTAGCAAGCTACCGATGCTTTTGGCCAGCAGTTTTGGTGGAATCAATACCTTCATGGCTCATGCGCGCTAGCTTATGCGAGTCCACGCCTAAACCCATATGATTAGGTGCCAATTAATGCAAATACACTTGAAAATAATGAGCTTTCCAATGTGTGCAGAACCACCAAAATTGGACCTCATATGCCGAGGTTATGGAGAAATCTCCGGACTACCCGGTAATCTTACCAGGCCACCACAATGACAAGAAGGCACATTAAATGATAGGTAATAATAGCTACCACCTATTGCAGAAAATGATAATGTGAGACGATGCACGACGCATGAGAATAACAATGCCACACAACAAGAGCTTTCCATCGGCTACGACATTGCATTGAGTGAAACTCGTATGTAGAAGCTCATGCTCCCTAAAAAACTTGAGGAAGAAATCTCTCGACGCCCGAGAGTTCTATGGAATATGAAATGATTGGTAAGAGCTATCATTTCATGCATAAATTGATGAGCGTGTCGCCGACACAACACATGAAATGATAGGCAATAGCTATATTTGTTAGCACAAAATAAGAAGCCCGAAAGCAGAATGACACATGAAATGATACTCTACCGGGACATGCGTTAAGACAAGTTTGGAAAATGATTAATTAATGCAATAATATAATTAAGATTACTAGCGCTAAAGAGTGGATAACAAACTGGTACTTAGTCCATGAGAGAAACAAGCGACTGAGAGGTGGCGCCTAAAACCCATCTAGGGTTCCGTCCTCCCGCCGGCGATGTCGCTGGTATGCTCCACCTCTGGTGGCCTTTGGGGGCCTAGAGGTGTGGCGGACCACGACCCCTCGCCATCGGGATGTTTCTCGTTCTTTATTTAGATCATTTTTAGTGTTTTCTTTGGAATGTTGAGGCGGCGACTACATCTTAAAGCCAGAATTGCCCTATCCTCGCTCGGGTGGTGCATCTAACCCTAGGATCTATCGTTTTTTGCGTTCAATTGTGTGGTTTCATGGCTGTCTTTTTCTATCTATTGTTGTTATCTTTGGCGATGGTTTTTTAGGACAGTGGCATACCTTCGGCTCACATTTAGTGTTCAATTGTGTGGTTTCATGGCTGTCTTTTTCTATCTATTGTTGTTATCTTTGGCGATGGTTCTTTAGGGGCTGACATACCTTCGGCTCACATTTAGTGTTGTAGTCGTCGCTAGATGGTCCAATGCCATATTTTTAATTTTATTATTGCTTTTAGGGCTCTTTGAACTAGGTTGTCACACATATAGCCGAACCTAAATGAATGAACCGTCTATTTGAAATCGACAGGGAAGGGTGCCCTAGTACGTGTGGTTTCAACGAGTAGGCAGCAACGGCTGGACCACCAGAGCATGGCCATGGGGTGAACATGAAATATGATTCAGCATGAACATGTCGAGTTATTCCCTCACATGACCGTGCTCAGCTGGCACGTGAAAATGATTTTCATACTAGCTAGATTGATCCTTGTTTGCTCTTTTTTCATACCAAAGCAAAAAAGCTCACGTACACATATGATCAGCTCACGTAGGAAACAGCTTACCTAGATAAATAAATTTAAAAACAATGTAACCAGTACATGATTGAGCGGAATTAATCTGCTACAAAATCCGGCATGACATATTCTGGTTTTCGGACATCCAGATCACACAGCAGAAAATTTTCACGATAACAGGGGCATATACAGCACAACCCATATGGTCAGCAAATAAGATCTACAAGGTGGAATAGACAGAAGCTACTCCCAGATTCTGAGAGGTAATTTCAATGGTCCGAAGCTACTCCCAGTAACTAGCAAGCTACTGCCAGACCAAGATAGTTCTTCTTTTCCCTTGTATTTGTGCTCTGCTCTCATATCTTCCTGCTGTTGCTGCTCCCAGCTCCCTTCCGATTCCGATTCCAGTTACAAGTGCTTCAGCCAGGGCAGACATAGCAACTGCATGCAAACAAGCAAGGTAAGATTTTCGATTAGTTCCAAAACAGAGATAAGCAAACAATCCTTACATCCATTCCAAGACAGACAGATAGATAGATGTAGTGGATTAATTCATCCATGGAATCCAGGGGGCAATAGCTAAAAGAAACATGGATGGACGAGAGAATAATTCATGACAAGAAAAACCAAGTTCATTCATAATTTTTCTTCAGAAACAAAAGTACTAGTCAAGCTAATTAATCAATGCAAGTTTAACTAGAAATAGTGTTCAAAATTTTGCCATGACCTCCGCCTTTTTTGGACAGCCAGACAACAATTCAAATAACAGCAGAAGTGCACAGAGCACACCTCTAGAGACAATTCAAACAAACGGTCCAAGGTCAACCAAACAGACACTCAATCAGAGGTCTAGATATAGAGAAACTCCGCAAAACTCAACACTGAATGTCAAGGCAAAGTCGATGCACAGCATGAAATTTCACGCAACCAATATTCAGACTGACAGTTATCATCACGGTTAGTTAAGGTGCTAGAAAACCTTCTGTGTGGAGATAACTCAACCAGCGCAAAGAGATTTCAAGGTCTTCCATCTTCCAAGTGGCTTCCATTTAGTCCTCGATATCCTTGCACAAGGACAAAACACGATGGTCAGCTATAGATCAGATTTATTAGCAGGGATGAAATTGAGCACATACCGGTGCCAATAAATCTACTACCTATGCACAGACCGTTGAATGAAACAAGTTTTTATCCAAACATGCATGCTTTCTCTACTGCATAAACATTCAATTCATTCAACAGGAAAAAGAAACATTTGTTTTGCAAAAGTACATGGAGGAGGGGAAGAGAGCTCACTGGCAGCAGTGCAAATTCACTTCATTTTGTACAGAGAACTAAGACTATGCATGTTAAATGCATAAATAGCAATCAGAGGATCATCGATTTCACAACAGGCATCATAATTCCAAACTAACTATGAGCCCAAGTCAGACTCTCACAGACAAAACAACTGCATGTCATGTACAAATCTAAATCAATCAAAATCACGTAGGAACCTTGAACAGACCGGCCCAATTGGCGGTGCATCACCATCACAGCACCGCAACCACAACACAACCGGCGGGCACCACCACCAGTCTCGTGACAGAAGACAAGACTACAGCACAACACTATATCTATGTCGTAGAAGCACCACAGGGCAAAGGAACACAAAAAAAAGATGAGACAAATGCCTAGTGTTGGACCCACTGTTTAATGGCCATCTAATCAGCATTTCCTCATCACAGAGAACCACCAACACAAATAAGAGGTAAAAACACGAGCTAAATACACAACCTTCCAAAACGGCACAAAATTACGAGTAAAAGTCAAGCGGGGTGCACCTATCCGCTGTAGTCGTTCTTCTCCCTGGCATCCAAGTGGAGGAGGTCGTCCAGAGCCTGCTTCCCATTATTCACCTATAAGGCTCCCTCCATGTTCAGGAAAGATACAAGCGCCAGCAAGATATTCTGTGATCACAAATGAATAGAATAATTAGAAGAGAATACTTCTCATTAAATCAAGCCTGAAAGGAAGTGTTGATATATCAGGAGATACTAGTGGTACTGCCTTGTCTTGGCAGTTTTAATTTTGGGGGAAAAAGTGAAACACACAAGGTACTCCTGAATTATTAATTTTTGCAAGTAATGAATAAACAAACAGACATGTAGTGTAGATTTTATCCACCACGCGATGACATCAACCTATAGCTGCTGCCAATTGAGGAGCAGGGCCTGAGCAAAGATCATCATCATCTAGAACAAAGAAGGTACTCGGAAAAAAAATAGTATCCTGTGTCTTGCTTGCGCTCCTCTTTTACTAGATAGATAGATAAACTAATATCATTCATGTAGCATACGCCTAAATAGCAACAGTCCTCCCATTCATTTCCAAGAATGAGATGGAGGTACTGGTGGGTACAAAAATCAAACACTCAACCCAACTAAACGCGAGCTAAAAATCTGCAACGGTTAAGTCCAAATTAGCTCCTACACTTCAGATTAGGTGCTACTGCATATTCAGAGATGGATATCCAGTTATACACTTGTTAAAACACCACTCAAATATATTGTTCCACATGGTGTAATACAATGCATTACAACCGACTCGTCATATCTGTTCATGGCCACAGAGAAGACCTAGCACAACGACATCAACTCATCCCGGCAGACAAAACAGCACAAACTTATGAGTAAAATGCAGCGGGGTGCACCTATTGTGTTGTAGTCGTTCTTGTTCCTGGCATCCGAGTGGAGGAACTAATCCTGAACCTTCTGCCCATTATTCAGAGGTAAGACTCCCTCCATATTATTCAGGAAAGACTCATCGCGAACCTGCTGCACCTATAATAATTAAAAGCGAATACTTGTCATTAAATCAAGCCTGAAAGAAAGTGCCTTGTCTTGCAGTTTTGATTCAGAAAAAAGTAAAACACACACAAGGTACTCCTGAATTGTTTTAATTTTGCAAGTAATAAACAAAGAAACGGACATGTAGTGTAGTTTTAATTGACGACACAATGACATCAACCTATAGCTGCTGCCAATTGAGGAACAGGGCCTGAGCTAAGATCATCATCATCTAGAACAACCACCACGAGCTAAATTTATTACATTGGCGGACACCAAGTATTGCGTTGCACAGGCAGACAAAACAGCACAAAATTAAGAGTAAAAGGCAGAGGATGCACCTATTTGTGTTGCAGTCATTCTTGTTCCCCGCATCCGAGTGGAGGAACTCGTCCTGATCCTGCCGCCTATAATTCAGAGGTAAGGCTCCCTCCATACTATTCAGGAAAGATACAAGCGCCAGCAAGAAATTCTGTGCTGGGAAGAAATAAAGAGAACAATTAGAAGAGAATACTTGTCATCAAATCAATCCTGAAAGAAAGTGCTGATATATGTCTAGAGATACTGCCTTGTGGTGCGTTTTTTATTCGGGACAATGTAAACACATACAAGGTACTCATGGGTTGTTTGTTTTTTGCAAGAAATAAAGAAACAAACGGACATGCCGTGCAGATTTTATTATCCACGGCATGAGGGACATCAACCTAGCTTCTGCCAATTGAACCGAGGAGTGGGGCCTGAGCCAAGATTACCCACACAACCTGAACACGGAAGGTACTCCTAATAAGAAAATAATTTCCAGGGTTAACTCCTTGTTACCTAGATAGATAAACTACACAATTGTTCATCTAGGGTACGTCTAAGCAGCAACAGTCCTACCATTCAAAATTTACCAAAACATAAAGAAACAAAACACTAAACTTTTTAGCTGCAGACAAGCAAGCTAAAAAAAACACTAAACTTTTTAGCTGCAGACAAGCAAGCTAACAAAAACTAGTGATGCGTCAGGTTCCAATCTTGCTCCAGCCTTGAACGCAGCCACAGAATGCACAGCAGTGATGCACCTGAAAACCGGGAACCCCTCCGTCTCAAATCTAACTAAACATCTGTTTGCTAAGCAGCAAGGAAGCAAAGAAACTAAACATCTGTTTGCTAAGCAGCAAGGAAGCAAAGAATAATCATTGGGACTCGACTCCAGCCAAGACAAGTCTACTCCACACAGAAAAAGGAAGAGACAAGACCACGTGTTTTAGCTCATCACCACGGAGGACAAGTATGGACCAACCTACACAATCCTTGTGGTGCAGAAAGGAAGTGAAGCCCATACCAAGATGGAAAAAAAGCTCAGATTTTGAAGCTAAGACATCGAAGGCCACCGCAACGCCACAGACAAAGACAGCCTAGGGTCTTGCCACATTGCTGCTCGGCAAAGAATCGATTTTTGAATTGAGATTGAAGTGGGGGGGGCGCTCGTGCTCCTCCAAGCAAACGAGCTCTTGAGGAAATCGCGGTCGAGGAGGTTTCTTTCTTCCCCGCGAACGGACAGCGGGCGAGGTTCGAGTCCACGTGCTTGCACCGCCGGAGAAACCTAGCGGAGAAGATCGAAGAGGGTGCTGTCAAATAGGAAGTTCTTTCCCGAGGAAGTTAGCCAAGGAGAAGGAGGACGAGCAGTTGGAGGAGAGATGTTGCAGGACCTGCGGCATGGCGGGAGGCGAGGTCGGTGGAGGGGCCTCCTCCCGTGGGATTGAGGACGCGGGGGAGGTGGCCGACGCTGTATCTCGAGGCCACCGGCGCGAGGAGCCAGGGTCGGTCCTGGTGCTCCTGTTGGACGACGCGGTGAGGCGAGTTCGACGGAGCGGCGCGCTTCGCGCAAGCGACGCACGCGCGGTCCGGCGAGCAAGCCTGCCGCGCCGCCATGGTTCTTCGCGTCGGGACAGAGAGGAGAGGGAGGGGAAATGCTGAGGGTAAAGGGTTTGGTTGGGGTGGTTTTGTTCCGGCTGGGATCGACAGCAGCCGCTGATCTCCATCCATCGGACGGCTCCGGACAAGCATAGGTTGGGCCAGCCAAACATGGACATGGGCGGGCGGGGCAGAGAGACTCGTGGCTAGCTGGTCCATTAGGAACGATGAAGCCCAAAACGTACTACCTCCGTTTTGTGATTATAAGTCCCGCGTGGATAACTAGGTTGCCAACTTGAACAACAAAATATACATATTATAGTATAAAAATTATACCATTAGATACCTTAGAGATTATATTTTCTAATGATATAATTTTTGTAATATATAAGTTATATTTTTGATCAAATTAACAACCTGGTATCTTGGCGTAGACCTATAATTCAATGAGAGAGTACTTATTACCGGTTCAAATCCTGACATGAGCTATCTCAGCCCTTATAGATGGAAAATAAATGGATTTGTTCAAAGCATCCCAAGTATAAAAAAAGGTATAGTTTTGTAGTGGTATATTTCGAACCGATGGCGACGTGAATGACATAAATCCAATTAATCTGTTTCTTTTTAGGGAAGTTCAAGCCTTCTGGGATTGGATGGAAGAGGCCAATGGCGAAGTTTGTGAAGTCTTGACGAGCGTAGGAGGAGAAGGACGACCAAAGAGATAAGAGATTGGGAGTATGTCCTACCCACGACGACTCTCTCGGTTGCATCCATCACGAGGGGCGCGCTCGGAAGGAGGAGGCCGCTAGCGTAGGATCCTGCTTGTTTATTATACTCCCTCCGTCCTATAGTAGATGTCTCAGATTTGTCAAAAAAAAATGATAAATCTAGACACTATTTAGTATATAGATTCATCCAAATTTTGACAAATCTAAGACATCTATTTTGGGACGAAAGAAGTAGAATTGTTCACTTGTATGATTTTATTGTTGAAATACAACAAAACCACCCGTGATCGTTCCGAGGGATAGATAAGATATGGATTATGACGGGAAGAGATGATACATTTTGAGAAACTTGGCTTCCCGGTTCTGGTTCACCACACGACCCTCTATGGGCTCGACGACATGCATGGGTTGTGCACGAACGACGCATGATGCGTCATGCAGCCTAGGCTACTTTTTTTGATCTGCGATACTACATGGTCTATATATATATATATACTGTATACGTGATCGGGTTGATGGAGCCAGGCAACGTTGTGCGTTTCGGGCGATGAAGCTACAAAGTCATCTTGATGTGCGGGTTGATTAGTTAGTCTCCTGATTTATTTTGTTTTGAAGCATGATTATTTAGTCTCCTGATTAAGCTACTCCCTCTGTTTTTGCAGGGTATAAGTCTTTTTATTTAGCAAGCTATAAAAGGGTACGGTCTAACATGCATGAAGTACCCAAATAAAGGGGGAAAAAAAGAATGTCGGGAAGTTTTTTAAATCTAAATATACGTATGCACTAAAATGTGTTTAGATACATTCAAATTTAGAAAAATTTGAGACATCCTTTTCAACATATGGTGGCGGTCGGTCGGACGGCGAGACATATCGGATCGAAAGAAGAAGGTTAATTATGCGAGTGTAAGATCTCGACCCATATTAAGTAGACTGGATTTTGTCGAAATTTAGATGAATCTATATAATAAATAGTGTCTAGATTTATCCAAATCTAAATAAATTTGAGTCAACTAATATGGGTCAGAGGGAGTACTCTATTTGTTGTTTGAAATCATCGTGAAGCAAGCAAAAGCAATCAAGAAAAAGAAAAAAAAAAAACCGTTACGAGATCGTCGAGTCGTCGTCCCCAGCTGGCAGTCGCGGACCGAAGCTCCCGACGTCACGCCAAAACCGTTACGAGTCGCTCCTACCTACCTAGGGTAGGCGCGGGAAAAGAAGAGATGAGGACGCGATCGAGAGAAAAAAGATCGAGCACAGGGGCACACGTGTGCACGTGGACTTATATATGTTTGAAATTGACAGCGACACTGCTAGCTAGTAGCAGGGGTTGCGTACGTGCTACCTACGTACGTACGTACTTACGTTGGTTGAGCCAGCGGTCGACGCGCCCCTGCGACAGCTGCATTTCTGGTTAGCAGTCTGATGACTGATTGTAAGCTGAACCCTTTGAAATAATAAACTCCGGAGCTTCTATGCAAAAAAAAAAGGGAGCTCGGCGACGGCGGCTTCGGCACCGCGCGTGTACAAAGGTAGGTAGCTCGTAATAACCAAAAGATCGATCCAGATAATTAACTTCAGACACCTGATTAATTGTTATACATCGGATCTGATGTGCGTTCAGGGCATCTCCGGGACGGCCGCGTGGTGGCGGTGAAGCGGCTGTACAACAACGGGTGCCGGCAGGTGGAGCAGTTCGTGAACGAGGCGGCGATCCTGTCGCGGCTGCGCCACCCGAACCTCGATCGTCACCTTCTACGGCTGCACGTCCAGCCGCAGCCGGGAGCTCCTGCTGGTGTACGAGTACGTGCCCAACGGCACGGTGGCCGACCACCTGCACGGCCACCGTGCGGCGCTGCCGTGGCGCTCCGCCTCAACATCGCCGTCGAGGCCGCCACGGCGCTGGCCTACCTCCATGCCATCGAGCCCCCCGTGGTGCACCGAGACGTGAAGACCAACAACATCCTCCTCGACGCCGACTTCCACGTGAAGGTGGCCGACTTCGGCCTCTCCCGTCTCTTGCCGCCCGACGCCACGCGACGTCTCCACCACGCCGCAGGCACCCGAATACGCCGACCGAGTACCACCGGTGCTACCAGCTCACCGACAAGAGCGATGTGTACAGCCGGCGTCGTCCTCGCGGAGCTCATATCGTCAAAGCCCGCCGTGGACGCCACCGGGACCGACGAGATCAACTGGCTGGCATGGCGGTGGGAAGGATCCAGAGATCCCGGTGGACCAGGTGGTGGACATCCAGCTCGGGTATGGCTCCGACCGTAACACTAGGATGGCAATGACGATGGTGGCGAGCTTGCATTCCGGTGCAGCAGAACGGCGAGATGCGACCACCGATCAGAGAGGTGCTCGAAATCCTCAAGAGCATACAGAAGGGTGGTGTGAAGGAGGGAGATAAAGACGGAAGGAAGAAAGAGGGTATCCCCCGTGTGCCATGCTCCCCTGATTCCGTGCATGTTAGTTGGGAGAGCTTGAGTACCACACCGAGCATTATTAGCCAATAATAATAGTGTATGTAGCGTAGGGAATTAACCAATAATAGTGTATGTAGCGTAGGGACTTCAAAATGTGGATACATGCAACATAGTACGATATCTCGTGGCGATCATGTTTTATGATCATGGAGAATTTTGCCTACTATAGTTATGGATCATGGGTCATGTTTTGATTAGGAAAGTTTTAAGAACAATGAGGGAATTAAAAATAAAATGCCATTGTCATCATCGAGCTCTCTTAATTTGAGATCTGCTTTATTGAATTATTACGATGTCAAATTTGAAAAATTATAATAAGAAATTAAAAACTATAGTGCTTGAGTTTGATTGTAACTTATTCTAAAAACCCATTTATATATTACTCGGGCCAACTTTTAAACCCTCCACCTAATCAATACAAATTCTGATAGTCAAAAAAATGTGTTAAAACTATCGAGAACTATTAAACATTACCGGTGATTAACATAGTTCTTGTTTCTGTAAATCTTGAGAAAAAAATTTTATGAAAAGAAAATCATTACCACTTTCGAATACAATACTCTCTAAGATGTCTCTTTTAAAACAAAGTAAAAGACAAAAGTTTCTAAATCAACAAGGAATTATAGACTTTATTTTTTTGTACAATAAAATATATACTCATACTTGCAATTTATTATTTGCTTTCATTATTAAATTTATTATCGTCTATGTTATCTTAATATAATTTCTCATGTTGTGGTGTTTAAGATCCTTATTTAACATCGAGGGTGCCTGAACACAAGGGCCAGCCTGGGGCTATCTTAATATAATTTAATATAATTATGTTGTGGTGTTATCTTAATATAATTTCTCATGTTGTGGTGTTTAACATCCTTATTTAGCTGCCACGCTGCATCATACTTATATATATATATATATATATATATATATATATATATATATATATATATATACTTGTACAATTATGTTATGTTCATATACGTTGGACTTCTATTGTGTCTCCAAGTTAAATAGACCAATATATAGATTCCATGTCCTCTTTGGAGAAATATTGTACTTTTAAACATCAAGGGTAACCATCTAGAAATGCAGCGTGGTAGCTGAGTATGATGTAGATTCCATATCCTCTTTGGAGCAATATTGTACTTTTAAACATCAAGGGTAACCATCTAGAAATGCAGCGTGGCACCTAAGTATGATGTAGATTTCATATCCTCTTTGGAGCAATAATATTGTACTTTTAAACATCAAGGGTAATCATCTAGAAATCAGCGTGGCACCTAAGTATGATGCACTACCATGTTGATCCAACAGAGAGAGAGAGAGAGAGAGAGAGAGAGAGAGAGAGAGAGAGAGAGAGAGAGAGAGAGAGAGAGAGAGAGAGAGAGAGAGAGAGAGAGATGCTCAGATCCTTTGCCCCTTAATTTTAGTTGCAGCTAAACGGACTAATAGAACAATGTTCAATAAGGTGATAGAGTCTTCAATAAGGTGATAGTTAAAATTAAATCGAACAGTAAAATCTTTCAGTCTATCGTACTAAATATATCCCAGAACAGATGTATAAATAGTTCATATAAGAAATCTTGAATCCTTGTGATTTCGAAATCCAAAATTGGAATGCATTATAATGACGAAATGAAATAAAACAAACTAAAGTTTGATTTGTAGGAACTTTTGTCTATAACTCCACCTTACCTTTATATTTAATACACATGGGTAGTTTTTCCACCAAATGATCTCACATATACTAGGTGTATTTGAGGTATTATAACCTTCAAAAACAAAACTTATAAAAATGTAACGTAAGATCAGAAAAGAATTATTCATCGATATTCAAGCTTTTCCCTTCATTCTTCAAAAGTCTATGTTTTAGTGCATGACCGTATCCGTGCGATGAGGTAGTGTGCATGCATATATGTTCATATCATACACGATGTTTCATGTTTCTTTAGTTTTCTATTAATACTATACCGTGTATTTCTATTCTCGTCGCTTCTTTTTTTTGCGGGTAATCTATTCTCGTCACTTCGAAGAAACGCAGAAAAGTATCCCATACATGACGTCACTCTAGCCCTATAATTCACCTTGTCATCTTCATTATCACTAAGTTTGCAGTTTGTCCATTCGCAAAAAAGAAAAAATGTAGTTTGTCTCTTACGCAAATTTCAAATTGTAGGAAAACCATGTAATTTTATTTTTTTGAAAATTTGGTTAGTCCGTGGTCTTATTGCAAGAAAACATGGATGAATGATGCATAAGTCTCACCATTCTGGCTCATTAGGCCCATCGTATGGGTCTAAGTAATACGCCACCGATCGTACGGGCTGCATCGGAGGCCGGGGGCTTTTACGGCCCAGCTTTTACACCCCGGGATTCCTCAGCTTGTCTGGCGCTGCTGTGTCCGTCCGACGGGCGACGGCTGCGTGAACGGTGAACCGAACGGCGGCACCGGCTGGCAGGCAGGGGCGGAGCCAGGATTTGACATTGAGGGGGGCGAAAATACTGATGATCATATATTAGATTTTTTTCTCATAAAGACAACAACTACCTATCGTAAACTGTTTGGATAAAAAACATAATAGTATATCAAAGTATCGGCATAGAACTGATATACATATGTAGCACTAAATCTTAGACAATACAAAACAAAAAATTAGTTTATATTGGATCAACTTTATATCTATGAGTATAAAGCCTGATAATTCCATTGCAGGTGATCTTCCTATTATTATTTCCCTTATTATGCAATAAGTTGTCGTCATCACCGAGCAAACATCAAACAAAACACTCATATTTTTTGTAAATTAATCAATTAGACTATTATGCAATCCATCGAAAAAAAATATTAACGATTTGATACCTTCAATCAGAGTGAGAAAGATTGATTCCTATACTCGATGGCACAACATGCTTGTTTTTGGCGTTGCGGCATGATTAACAAAGGTAGAAACTAGCAAACAACATGGCTAACTAGCATGGCGCCATGGCCGCGGCATCACGTGGCATCTGACTACTGAGTAGGAGCGAGCGATGGTTCAGTTGATCTGAACGATTGCATATGGTGCTAGCTATTAGGTCTAGTTACACAAACGGAAAATGTTGGAACATGTTACTATGGTTGACTAATAAAATGAATTCATGGGATACATTTGGCTTTCGATATAAAGAAGCACGACAAATCAATTAATTTGGGCTTAGTGTTAATTTAGACTATGAGGCCATTAGTTTAGTACTAAAATCAGCACATATGTATTGAGGGGGGCCGATGGTTAGGGGGGGGGGGTCTAGCCCCTGCTAGCCCCCCCTTGGCTCCGCCCCTGCTGGCAGGCGCAGTGTGCGTGCGAGCGTGGACGCCGGTGGCCAGCGCATGGGAGCCTCGTGCCGCAGCCGATCTTCCCGCACCACACGCGGGGAACCCACACCCGTCGGCCGTCGCCTGTCGAAGTGTCGCTCGCTCGCCCATCCCATCCCATCTGTCGCATCCGCCATGCAGCTGCGTGGCATCTGGCCGACGTCGGATCGCGACCCTTTCCGAGGCGTGTTCCACCGGATCTATCTGAACTTTTGATTTGCGTGCATGATCCATGGCTCACCCCCCATGTCCGGCGAGTGAGCCAGGTTAGGTCGCCACGTTCAGGTCCGTCCGACGGCGCCGGCAGGTACCGACCGTCAGGTGTTTTTCTGTGTTCGTACCCTGGATGGATCCAGCCGTCTCCATCCAGTTTTAGAAGACTTCTCCATGTCACTTCGATTCGGGTCGCGCACGCGGAGTACTGTTTCGTTAATTTGGACGCTATACTAATACGACTGGTCAAAACAAATCAAAAGGAAGTCAGGCCATGGTGGCCAGCCTCAGCCCTCAGGGACAAGTTAAGCAAGATGCTGCCCTCGCCCCCGTGCTGCCGTAACTGTCATCATCGCCATTTTCGTCTTTATAAGCATGCTTTATTTACCTGAAAAAAATAACTGATCCATTTTTCGAGAGAAAAAAAAAAGAGTGGTTCATCCGAGGACATGAACTGCATTTTCTTCCACTCGTCAGTTTTATGTGGGTGTATTTTCGTCAGTACGTGTGCTACCAGCTCAACGACACGAGCGACGTGTATACTTTTGGCGTGGTTCTCCCTGAGCTGATATCGTCCAAGCCTGCCATGGATGTCACTTGTGACCGCGACGAGATCAACCTGGCCGACATGGCCGTCAGGACATGAGCAGGACACAGAGGTCCTAGGTGGACCAGCTGGTGGACCTCGATCTCAGCTATGACTCCGACGAGACAACGAGGAAGGGCATTACAATGGTGGTTGAGCTAGCATTCCTAGATGTGGTGGTTGCAGGCCTACAACACAAGATAGATGTGAGCACCGATAGGAGAGGTGCTCAATGTCCACAAGGGCATAGAAGAGGGACGGTGTGAAGGCAGGCCCGGCTCTGGCCCATGGCAAGGTTGTGCGAAGGCCAAGGGCCCAGGCCGAAGGGGGGCCTAAAAAATTTTATGCGCAAAAGGCAGAACTAGAACTAGAGAAAGGCAGCTGGCAGCCCAACAAATAAGTCGCGAGCAGCAGCGAGCACTCCTTGGTCGCGACTCGCGAGGAGATCGATCCTGATTCCCGATCGATCGTGAATTCTACAGGTCCAGGTCGCGGTCGCTGGTGTCTCGACTCGGGATCGATCCAAAAAAGTCACCTTCACCCGCTAGCTCAAAAAAAAAAAATCCGACGGGACGAGAGTAGGCTGGAGACCTGGAGTCTGTTCGTCTCTTACTCTCTCGCCGTCTCGCGAGTCGCGACTCGCGTGTCTTCTGGTCGTCTTTGTTTTTGACAATTGTTTTTGACATTGATGATCTGCTTTCCATCAATAATCTTGGACACGCCCTGTCCTCTACGAGTTTACGCCTTAATTTATCCTTAATTCCTCGTTTAATCCTTCTAATTAATTCCTCAATTAGGGTTATAAATTTTAAGATTATAATAAATTCTTTCACATTTGATATAAATTTTAGGATCATGAAGAAGCTTTTTTCGAAGCACTAAAACTTAATTGTCGATGAACTCATTGGAGGCCGGTTTTTTTTTGAGGTATTCGCTAGCATGGAATACTTGTTATGTTTTAATACCATTTTTATTTTCTATTTAAATATCATAATGCTTTAGTGTTTGAGAATTATTTATAGACATCTTCACTATGAATGTGTGGTTATATGCTTTAAAATATTTTGCAAGTGAAATTGACACATATATCGTCTATATATATAGTCATTAAGAGCCCTATTGTCGACTTCGCCCAAGGGCCCCGAAAAATATAGAGCCGGCCCTGTGTGAAGGAGGGTGATAAAGACGAAAAAAGATAAATGGTCGACCCCTCATGTCATGCTCCCCTGATACCGTGCATGCTCCTTGGGAGAGCTTGAGTACCTCGCCGAGCATTAGCCCATAGTGTATGTAGCTTAGCGACTTCAAAATGTCGATACATGCTACATATATACTACAATCTTGTGGTCGTCGTCTTTTATCATCATTAAGAATTTTGGCTACTATATTTTGTTACGAATCATGTTCTCATTAAATTTCTAAAAAAAACAAGAGAAATAAGAATAAACGCCATTGTCATTATTTAACTCTTGGAATTTCAATCTCTTATATCGAATTATTATGATATCAAATTGGATTGATTAGAACAAGAAATTACAAACACATGGTGATGAACTCTGACTATAACATATTCTTAAAAAACATTTATGTATTAATCGGTCCTTAAACACTCCACTTTGTGAAGACTAATCTGTGTGATCATAAAAGTCTTGTCAACACTCTCGGAAACTATACTACATGGCATTACTGCGGCTCCGATGTTGCATGCCTATTAGTTTAAATAAAAAATTATATAAAAATACAACGTAATTCATTATCACTGTCGAATGTAGTGCTCTCTAAGATGTTTCTTTTAAAACAAAGTAAAAGACAAAGTTTCTAAATCAACAAGGAATTGTACACTTATTTTCTTATAAAATAAAATATATACTCATATCTGTTGCAACTTAATGTTTGAATTTTATTATCAAATACATTATATGTTTTGGTATCTTAATATAATTTCTCATGTCATTGGGTATAAGATCCTTCTTTAACATGGGCTTACATATCAAAAGTAATTGGAAATAAATGAATACTTACTTACAAATTGTACAAGTTTAGTTACTCACCATTGGACTCTTGTTGTGCCTAGACCAATATATAGATTCCATGTCCTTTTTTGGAGCAATATTCAACTATTAAACGTCAAGGGGAACCGTCTAGAAACTCAATGTGGCAATATAGTATGATGCACTAACACGTTGATCCAATAGCGGGGTCCTTCACCCCTTACTTCTAAGTGTGGATGAACAAATGGCCAGAACAATGTTCCCCATACATTATATGTAAATATCACTCTATTTTATGAAATTTGTTTGTCGAACCAATCTTTGGGAAAATAATGTTAATCATAATTTATACACATACGCAGAATGCTTCTATGACAGAGTCTTCAGTAGGATGACCACTAAACTTCACACCAAACAGTAAAAAAAAATCAAGATTCTGATGCTAAATATATCCCGAAATAGATAAATAGTTTGTATAAGAAATCTTGAATCCTTGCTACTTTCTAAATCCAAAATTGGAATTTATTATAATAAGGAACTCCAAAATCTGATGACAATTACAATGGTGTCCAGGCTATCATTCTGATGTCAAAACAGCAAGATCCGACCACCGACCAGGAGGTTCTCGACGTCCTCAAGGGCATTCAAGAATAGTGCATGCTCGTTGCGAGAGCCTGAGTACCACACCAAGCATGGTGTTCAATGAGGACCGGAGGAGGGTGAAGAATACGACATGAAGAAAAAAGATCCTCCCTTGTGCCATGCTCCCCGTATACCGTGCATGCTCGTTGCGAGAGGAATATCAATGCGTTATGCAGTAGGGTATGTAGCATAAGGACTTCAAAGTGTTAATACATTCTACTGAAAGTGACGTTGAAAATCACAAAAAAGTCAATATTCATAAACTTTAACCGAGAATATATACAAAATACAAAGATCTATAATACCAAAGGAATATCAATGATTCATCATAAGATATATTTTCATAATATACTTATTTAAAACTATATTTTTTATATTTTCTTAAGTATATTTGGTCAAAGTTAGAAAACGTTCATTTTTTACTAAGCCTATATGCCACCTATTTGGAGATGGGTACATACTAAACTGTTTTATGGGGTACATACCTCACCAACACGAGCGACGTGTATAGTCTTGGCATGGTTCTCGCTGAGCTGATATCGTCCAAGCCTGTCGTCGATGTCACTCGTGGCCGTGGGAAGGATACAGAGGTCCTAGGTGGACCAGCTGGTGAACCTTGATCTCAGCTATGACTTCGATGAGACAATGAGGAAGGGGATTACAATGGTGGCTAAGCTAGCATTCCTAGATGTGGTGGTTGCAGGCCTACAACACAAGATAGACGTGAGCACCGATAAGAGAGGTGCTCAATGTCCACAAGGGCATAGAAGAGGGACGGTGTGAAGGAGGGTGATAAAGACGAAAAAAGATAAATGGTTGACCCCTCATGTCATGCTCCCCTGATACCGTGCATGCTCCTTGGGAGAGCTTGAGTACCTCGCCGAGCATTAACCCATAGTGTATGTAGCTTAGCGACTTCAAAATGTCGATACATGCTACATATATACTACAATCTTGTGGTCGTCGTCTTTTATCATCATTAAGAATTTTGGCTACTATATTTTGTTACGAATCATGTTCTCATTAAATTTCTAAGAACAACAAGAGAAATAAGAATAAACACCATTGTCATTATTTAACTCTTTGAATTTCAATCTCTTATATTGGATTATTATGATATCAAATTAGATTTATTAGAACAAGAAATTTCAAATATATGTTGATCGGGTCTGACAACATATTTTTAAAACCCATTTATATATAAATCGGCCCAAATTTTAAATACTCTAGTAAGTGAAGACTGATCATGGTGATCGCAAAAACCCTTGTTAACAATCTCGAAAAATATACTACATTTCATTATTGGTGATCAGCAGAGTCGTTTTATGCCTACTAGTTTAAATAAAAGATAATGTACAAATACAACATATTACACTATCACGTCGAATGTAATATTCTCTAAGATGTTTCTTTTAAAACAAAGTAAAAGACAAAGTTTCTAAATCAACAAGGAATTGTAATTTTTTTCTTATAAAATAAAATACATACTCGTATCTCTTTCAATTTAATGTTTGCATTTAATTATTAAATATATTATTGTATATGTTTTGGTATCTTAATATAATTTCTCATGTCATTGTGTATAAGATCCTACTTTAACACGGGCTTACATATTAAAATTAATTGGAAATAAATGAGTACTTAGGTACAAATTGTACAAGTTTAGTTACTCACCATTGGACTCATGTTGTGCTTAGACCAATATATAGATTCCATGTTCTCTTTGCAGAAATATTCTACTTTTAAACGTTAAGGGAAACCATCTAGACACGCAATGTGGCAACAAAGTATGATGCACTACAATGTTGATCCAACGGTGGGGCAACGAGCAATGCTCGGGGTCCTTCACCCCTTACCTTTAAGTGTGGATGAAGGAACGGCCAGAACAATGTTCTTCATACATTATATATGTAAATATCACTCTATTTTATGAACTCTGTGGGTCAAACCAATCCTTGAGAGTATAATGTTAACATAATGTATACACTTACGCAAAATACTTTTATGATAGATAGAGTCTTCAGTAGGATCATAACTAAACTTCAAACCGAACAGTTAAATCTTTTGAGGTTCTCATACGAAATATATCCCAAAATGGATAAATAGTTTGTATAAGAAATATCGAATCCTTGTTACGTTTGAAATCCAAAATTGTAATTTACCATGCCGCTGCCTATGGTGTCCACGGTGCATACCTTGACCACTTTCTGATCTAATAAAGGAAACACACGGTGTTAGCTAGAGAGAGCAAACGGCAATCGTAAACATGCATGCAGCACAATCGTTTAGCACGGGCAGCGGCTTGAAAAATCACATCCATGCACCACGGTAGCCGGGCTTCACTTGAGCAACAAAACACACATATATTCAACATCGGCTGAAGTTTAGCATCAAACACACACGTGCGCGTCGGATAGCACTGATACATGAAAAGCGGCAACACACGCATGCATGTGATCACGGCTTCTAATCATTTTCACGGCTTCTTCGTGTAGTACAAGAATCTGATGTACTCATTGATTTAGCTCCTTGTTTTTAATATCACAGGAGGAAAGCTACGTCGCCGGCCGGCGGGATGAGAGCAGCGGGACAGGAGCAGCTGCTCCCTATTCAGGTTGCAGGCGGGGCGGGCTGCGGTTTCCCGCTACAGAGCGAAACAGGACAGAGCCCGGTCTGCGGACGCTCGCGACTTGCCGCCACATACCGCTGGAATAAGCGCGGACACTGCGGCAACCCGCATCATCCCGCAATACCCCCGCTTCATTTTCACCCGGTACACGATCGGACGGCACTATGGTTAGTTCGTGGAGAGCAGAACATGCGTGTTTGATAGTCGGACTTGAAAATCGGAGTGAGCTACGCGACGCCGGACTTGAAAGTCGGAGTGGACAGCGCAAAAGCGGGTTTGATAGTACACGCCTGGGTTCCGGGGTGGATTTGTTTGGTTTTCCGGGGTGGATTTGTTTGGTTTTCTGCGCGCCCGTAATCGGCTGCATTTGTTTGGTTTTCTGATCGTGCTCGTCTACGTTCCGTATAACAGACAACACATGTTTTTTGTTTTTGTTGAAATATAAATTGCTCACCATTCTTCGTCACTTCAGAGCGATTTGATGGAATAGTTTTATGCATACAACTTACAACCCATGTAAAGAGGGACGGTTCGATTCATATGCTACTAGGAAAAGGAGTTTAAAATAAGATAGATGGACCTATCCATACACGACTGTAATTGTCATCGGCTAATTTTTTTAGTCAAATTTCGAATAGTAGGAAAATAATACTCCGAGAACACACGGTCTTATTGCGAAGAGAACACGAGAATGAATAAGGGTCACCGTTTCGGCTCATTAGGCGGCCCATCGTATGAGTCCAACGCCAACGAGGAAAGCTCGATCGTACGGGCTGCCTCGGAGGCCTCTGGGGATTTTGCGGCCCAGCTTTTACAGCCGGAAGGAAAATACCCGAGGTTCGTCAGCTTGCGTGGCGGCGCTGTGTCCCACCGACGGCTGCGTGAACCGGACGGTGGCACCGGCTGCCAGGCGCAGCGCGCGCGCGAGCGTGGACGCCGGTGGCAGGCGCATGGGGGCCTCGTGCGGAGCTTCCCGCAGCACGCGTCACGCGTCGGCACTCGCGGATGTGTCTGTCGCGGCCGTGCAGCTGCCTTTCCCGGCGGAAAACTTGGGAGTCCTGCTCATGATTGGCCCCCTGCGTCTGCAGGTAAAAATCACAGAATTAACCCAAAGTTGCAAAAAAATCACATAATAATCTGTTTTTTTGAAGATATCACGATCTAACCTACTCGCATGACGCTTTACAAGAAAGCGTCAATGTCAGTAGCAGGACGCTCTCCTCAAAAACGCCATGATCCATTTAGCGCGACGCCATCGTTTGGTCCGACGTGGCGGTCAACCATGGCCACGGGACCACTTTTTTAGTTTAGCGTTTTTGCAGGGGCGCCATGCCAATATGCATGGTGTTTTTGCAATGGGCGTCGTGCCTACATGTATATGCGCGAGCCCATCAAAATCTCTTTGTGAAATTTTCTAAGTCATGACCATGGCGCTTTTGTCAAAAGCGCCATGCTAGTGGCAAAAACGTTATGCTACTGACCATGGCGCTTTTGGCAAAAGCGTTATGCAACCATGGCGCGGGGTTACAGATTTTGTACGCGAGCCAAACAAAATCTCTCGAGAAAATTTGCTAAGTCATAAGCATGGCGCCCTCGGTAAAAACGCCATGCTAAAGAAGTGGGTTCGCGGGCACGGTTGACCGCCACGTCAGCCGAGAGGATGACGTTTTTTAACAAAGCGCTATAGGTTGCATGACGCTTTTCGCGAGAGCGTCGTGCTACTAAACATGGAGCTTTTCGGTAGAGCGTCATGCGAATAGGTTAGATTGTAAAATCTTTTTAAAAGCAGATTATTTTATAATTTCTTACCGTAATAAGGTTAATTATGTGATTTTCGCCGCATCTGCATGCATGATTCATGTCCGGCCGATGGGCAAGCGGCCACATGCAATTTCTTTGTTCGTTGATGGACCCTGGCTGGATTCAGCCGTCTCCAGTTTAAAAAGACCTTTCCACAATACGTGGAGCGTATGCGGAATATTGTTTCGTCAATTTGGACCCAAACCGCGGTTTTTTGGCCGAAGGATAGACCATATACGATATTTAATGGAATAATCTACATAAGAGTATCTTTATTCGTTGGGCGAATTCAGGCCGAAATCCGAACTTTTTTGGCCGAACGAAACTTGATTTTGTCCTGGGTACGTCCAGTTTTCCACTCGCGTACCCAGGCCGAGTTCCCGGATCGCCTGTTTCGCTCAAGTTTGGCTCAAATTCGACTTAATTTTGTCCAGATTTCGGCATAGTTCTGCATACAAAGAATACAGAACAATTTATGGCCAAAGTTCGGCGAAATTTTAAACATAGTTTAGCCCGCAGTGAAAGTACAACATATTTCGGCCAAGTTCGGCCATTTCATGCTCGGCATGTACGACGTGTTGCCCCTGCGTATCCATAGGTGCTCGATAAGATCATCCTGTATTTGTTGATGCACCGCCGGATCTCGGATCTCCTGATGCATGGCGATGAATGCAATCCAGGTTGGAGGCACCTGATGATCAGGATCGGCAAGAGGACCATGTCCGTAGTATGGCTCGTTCTCCTCGAGCAAATTCACTGAATCCTTCCTCTCATCCTCAATGATCATGTTTTGCAAGGCCACACAACAGTTCATCACTTTCACATCTGATCTTTCGACCAGGTCATAGCAGGGAACCGGACAACTGCAAACCTCTGCTGGAGCACACCGAATGCCCGCTCCACGTCCTTCCTGCAAGCTTCCTGTTCCTTGGCAAAGTGAGAATGATTGGGGAGCATTGGGTTTGAGATAGTCTTCACAAATGTTGGCCATCTTGGATAGATGTCATCTGCTAGATAGTATCCCTTGTTGTAGTGGTGTCCACTGATCTCAAACTTCACAGGAGGAGCATGACCCTCAACAAGCTTGGAGAAGACAGTTGAGGACGTTGATGTCGTTGTTCGATCCTGCCATGCCAAAGAAGGAGTGCCAAATCCAAAGATTATGTGTAGCAATTGTCTCAAGTATCACAGTGCATCCTTCTTCCACTTCCAATGCATGCAATCTATGCTTCCAAGCATACCAGGAAATCCTCTACTTTCATTGACTGCAAGGATCCGAGAAGTGTCTTCAGCAGTGAGTGATCTCAAGTACTCTTCCCCGAACACTGCAATCACTGTCCTGCAGAACATGTACAAGCAATCAATGGCGGTGGACTCGGCGATACGGAGATGGTCATCGGCAGCATCAGTCGGGCGCTCCATATGCAAGCAACCTCATCGCCACGGTGCACTTCTGCAGTGAGGAAAACCCAACCAAGCTGGTGCAGTCCTTCTTGGAAATGAAATAGGGGTTGAACTCCCGGATGGCATGCACAATCTTGAGGAAGAGCTTCCGGCTCATCCTAAAACAACGGCGAAACACGTCCTCTCCATGGAGTGGCTGGTCGGCGAAGTAGTCGGCGTACAACATGCAGTAGCCCTCTATCCTTTGTCTCATTTTGCACTTCCGGCGACTTGGCACCGAACCACCGCGCTTCGGCTTCGCCATCTGCATGTACAGCTGGGCGAGCGATGCGAGGACCTGCAAGTGCTCTTCACCTTCGGCGACCTCAACGCTCTCCTCCTCCAGGAGTACGGCGAGCATCTCCGCGTCGTCGGAGTCCATGGAGAGTATCTTGTCCTCATCGGAGTCCATGGCGAGTATCTCGTCCTCGTCGGAGTCCATGGCGAGTATCTCGTCGTCGGCGGAGTCCATGGCTGAATCCGGCCAAATGTCGAACACTTGGCGGGCGTGGTGGTGGGAGCACGTAGCGAAGCAGAGCTACGTCGAAGCTCAGTCAGCGAGAGCGGCGGCGGATAAGGCGTCGAGGTGGGCGGCAACTATGGCGAGCGTATCTACAGGCGTGGGCATGTCTCGGCGCAGGGGAGCTCCGCTGGTGAAGTCATGGCGACAGGGGGCGCTGGGAGCTCTTCGCCACAGTCTGGGTGAGTGGAGTGGGTGGGAATGAGATTGTCTCGCCGACAGAGCTGGCCAACGCCCTTTTTCGCGACGTTCGGCGTCCCCAGGGCGTACCCAGGAACCTGGGTTCGGCCTGGATAGGCCGGACCAAAATACGCCCAAATTCAGACGAAAACAGGTCCCTGGGTACACGACTGGGTCGATTTTCAGCGTCCGGACCTAAATTCGGCATCCTGATCGGCGTCCTAGGTAGACGAGTGGAGATACTCTAAAATAAGCATTTGGTGATCTGTTAAAAACCATATCATTCCGAATATTTCAGATCGCCCAGAGCAAAGCACAAACACCCACTCGTATTTGAACTTTCTCATTTTTATCAACCCCATTTAACCAATTTCCAAATAGATTCTTAATATTTGGGTGGAGAAAGATTGAAAGCCATGTGAACAATACGCCATACTAAGCGCGCAAAACGATAATGTATGAAAAGATGTTGGATGGATTCATTGGAACCACAGAAAACACACTTGTGATAACCTTGCCATCTCCTTTTTGTTAAATTATCTTTTGTTAATAGTTCTTTACGATGTAAGAACCATATGAAAATCTTTATTTTCAGTGGTATCTTCATTTTCCATAGATACTTACTTAGGTACCTTATGTTTCCATTAAGTAAATCTAGGTACATAGATTTTACCGTGAATTTCCTAGACGCTATCAGATCCCGTCTAAAATGATCGACACCATTATTTAAATTAACATCCATAAACCGATTGACTAAATGAGTCCATCTTGACCATCTAGGTCTGATTAGAGATCAACGAAAATAAATATTTATAGGATTAGTTGATAAGACATTTGCAACCGAAACTCCTTTTCGTTGCACAATTCTATATAGCGAAGGATATTGCATTGCTAAAGGATTATCTCCTAACCATGTATCCTTCCAAAAATTGAGTATTTAGACCATTTCCAATCGTAAAAGACCCTCTAGCGAAGAAATCATCTTTTACACGCACAAGACCTTTCCAAAAAAGCTGAATCAGAAGGCTTAGCTTTAATTTGAGATAATGTTTTGGAGCGTAGGTATTTATTTGTAGTAAGTTCCAGCCAAACTCCCTCTTCATTTAGGAGCTTAAATAGCCATTTGCTTAACAAACATTTGTTCTTTAGTTCAAGCACCTCAATTCCGAGCCCCCCCCCCCCCCGATCCTTCGGTCTACAAATTATATTCCATTTGGTAAGACGATATTTCTTTTTATGATCATCACTTTGCCAGAAAAAACGTGATCGAAAGAAGTCTAATCTCTTCCGAACACCTTTAGAAATCTCCAAAAAGGATAACATAAACATTGGCAAGCTTGTTAAGACCGAATTAATTAAAATCAAACGATCTGCATATGACAGTAATTTGCTTAACCAACAGGCTATTTTTTTTTCTCAAACCGGTCCTCTATCGTCTTCCACTCACCATTCTTAAGTTTTCTAAAATGAATTGGAATTCTCAAATACAATAGAAATGATCCCAACTCGCAGCCAAAGAGCTCCATATATAGATCTTGTACTTCAGTAGCTTTACCAAAGCAGAAGATTTCGCTCTTATGAAAGTTAACTTTGAGGCCAGACAATTGTTCGAAGATACACAAAATTAGTTTCATGTTTACAAATATCAGACCATAGCAAGATGCTGTTGTCGCAGTCAAGGTGTGGAAAATTGAGTAAGCCCAAAGTAATCTTGCTGCCACTATAGGAATGGAGTTAAACATCCATGGCCAAAAGTCGGGACCATCGGCGTAGGCCACGAGCTGGACGTCCCATGAAGATGGTTGTCCGCGTTGGATAGCGTACGCCGACGGCTGTCCTCGGCATAGTCTATGTCGACGGCTACCCTCAGCATAGCTATTTTTTCTTTTACCTTATGAATCTTATAAAAATCACAATAAAATTATTCTAATTTAAAAAATATAAATAATATATTAAAATTTGCAAAAAAATAAGATCTATCTATCTACACTCAAATATTAGATATTTATGTTAAATAAAAATCTTCATGCTCGCCGTTTTGACCATAACGGGCATAATTTTTTTAAAAACGATTGAAACAATGAAAAACCTTCACATGGTGTCATATTATGTGACATAGTTGGAAGTAAAAATATCAAACTTAATATATTGATTATGTCTTAAAAAACCTTCATAAAATGACCTATCTCATTCGAGATTTTCTGGTTTCGGGTCAAATGACCAATGTTATGGCTATAATTAAGACATAGTCTGTGATAATGTGCCTATATTATGCATGCATGTGCATCATGAGATGGCAAAAATGTTGCAGGAGAAATTTTTTCTTTTCGTCGCACAAAAAAAGCATTTTACATTTCCCGAGCGCAAAAAATAGGAGGATTTTGTGAATCAACCACCAAATGGCTAATTCAAAATTCTATCATCCCATTTTTTAAAATAGTAGACCACCTTATATTGACAATGTCCCAACATGAATATCTCAAACTTTTCCATCCATCCCTGGTGTAGAAGACAAATTCTTGCCGAATCAGTAGGAAGTGGGTTAGATATGAACTACAGGTACATGATCTGTTGCTCATGATTTTTTTTTTTTAAATCATTTTTAGGTTCACAATATGCTATATTATTAGAGATCCAATGCAAGTTTAGAGAGGCTCGGCCCTGAGCTAAGAATCTTCATGCTCGCTGTTCGACAAAGTTTGACGATAGTTTAAAACGGACATAAAAAATTTAAAAACAATTGAAACAATGCGAAACCTTCGCGTGGTGTCATCTTATGTGACATAGTTGGAAGGAAAAATATCAAACTTGGTATATTGATTATGTCTCAAAAAACCTCCACAAAATGATTATCTCATTCAAGGTTTCTTGGCTTTTGGATCAAATGACCAATGTTATGGCTACTATCAAGGCATAGTTTGTGATAATATGCACATATTATGCATGCATATGTATTATGAAATGGTGAACAATATTGCAGGAAGAAGTTTTCCTTTTTGTCGTACCAAAAATGCATTTTCTATTTTCCGATCATAAAAAACGGGAGGTTTTGTGAAGCAACCACCAAATGGCTAATTCAAAATGCTACCATCCCATTTAAAAAAATGCTAGACCACCTTATATGGACAATGATCCAATAAGGGTATCTCAAACCTTTTCGTCCACCCTAGTAAAAAAAAGACAATATCCTAATATAGGCTACGCTGACGGCTTTTGATCCTCGGCATAACGAGCCATTCCTATAGTGTGCTTACATTAATCACTCCTACTAGCAAAACAGTATCTCGGCTGCCGTAAGGGTAACTCCAGCGACCCCCAAAACAATCCGCTTCATAGGTTCAGCTCCGTCTGCGGGTGATCGTTGGACCATGCTATCGGTCCGTTTGGACTGATTCAGACCCGTCTTGTCCGTTTGCTGGGAACCGTTAGAGTTGACCTAAATGTAAAAATTAACTGGTTCATCCAAGAACACGAACTATATTTCTTTTTCACCATCCACTCCTCGGTTTTATGTTGGTATTGTTGGGAAACTAGGCCGGTAGAGGCCTATTCGGTGTGGACTCTACTAAGCTAGGGTTAGCTCATGTGGGTATTCTATCCCTTTAGTCTATAAATAGAGGAAAAATCATTGTATATAAACACAACGGAGAGATATCAATAAAGCTCCTTGTTCCCGGTGTAATTCTTGTGTGCCTTCGACTCTAGTCTTCTTTCTCGTTTGTGGAGCAGCCTCAGAACCGGCCAGCCAGCAGGGGTTGTTCTACCCATTATCAGCACGTGTCTCTTCGCCGAGCCTCCGTCAAGCCACCGTCGAGCCTGCATCACGCAGGCTTTCGTTGAAGGTAATCCGAAATTGATCGCAAAAATGGATTCGCCATTCGATTTCCTCTCAATTTTTGCGTTTAGCTCATAAATCAGATCCCATCTACTGTGTGGATTTCTCAGACATGCTGTCGCCAATCAATGTCGATACTCTCGGATGTGGAGATTTGTTGACTACACTTTAGAGAGTCGGTACATCAGATCTCGTCAATCCGTACCGCAACGATTGCTTTTTTTTAATTGATTGCGATTACTATTTTTATTGATCCAGTTGATCTGTCTAGATTCGTCATTTTTTCCGATCTTGGCAAAATACTCACGCGCGTACACGGCGCCGCACGGCGCAAGGGAGCCAACGCTGTCTGGCCATGCTGGCCACACCGCCATGCCATTGCCGCCGCCCGGCCCTGCTGGCCGCGCCCGCCGCCGCTGCGTGCACGTCGTCGCCGCCCGGCCCTGCTGGCCGCACTGCATGTCGCCGCGTGCCCGTGCGTACCGCTGCCGGCCACAGCTGCGCGCTGGTTGACCTCGCTCGCTACGACGCACACCCGCCCTGGCATCCGTGCCCGCGCGCCCTGTTGCCGGTGCTTGCCGCCATGGCCGGCCGGTGCCCAGGCTCCGCTGGCCGAGCGCCGTCACGCACTGGCCCTGCTGGCCGCTGCTTGCCGCCATGGCCGCACGCATGCGCAGCTACTAGCTGCCGCTGCTCGCTGGCCGCGCCCCGCGTCGCACGCTGCCACTGGCCGTGCCTGCTAACCTCGAGCGCCGTGGCGCGCGCTGTTGCCCTGCTGGTCGCGTCCTTGCCAGCAGCGGCCGCTCGCCGGCCACGCGCTCGCGCGCATGCGCATGCGTCCTTGCCATAAACCATGAACTTTGATCCCATGTACTCACACCTACAAACAAAGATCCAGAAAGAAATTCAGATGAGATGACCAAGTTGAGAATTGCACTTTTATGCGAGAAGTTGAGCTGTTTGTGCCAAATGTGGATGTGGTTAAGAGCTAAGTGTCTGTTCGGTTCCAACCATGCTGCACCGATTGCGCCATGCCATCGTCGCGCCCTGGCCGCCCATGCCCCGTCGGCGCATCGCTGGTGCGCTCTGTTGACGCCGCCACCACCCCAGTTGAGAACTGGGTTAACAGTTCTGTTCCCCCTCTTAGAGGGCTGGGACGGTCTGGACGTACTTTCTGGCCCAGTTTCGGTCCTATTTTCTAGATAGAACGCAGAATTTGTTAAAAATAACTTCGTAAATCGTTTTTTACCGTTTTTTCATATTTAGAATGCGTCCACTATACCATTTCTTTGTACAAGCTTTTATACTATGTTTTACTATAATTATTAATTGTCATATGATTTTAATACTTTGTATCTCATAGTTAGCTTGTACCGTTTTTAATTTAAATTTTAGAACGCCGTCATATTTGAATAATTGTATCGATTATCGCATTTATGCAACCGATTACCTGTTGTAATCTTACACACTTTGCATAAATTGTAGATGACCGGAATCGTGAGCCGTGAGTTCCCGGAGCTGACCTAGAATGGGCTGAACTACCTGACTTGGGCCTCGGACGTGGAGATCGTCCTCAAGGGCCGATGCATCAAGGGTGCGCTGAGTGCGGGGACCCAGACGGCCCCCAGCACCACCATCCCTGCGGACAACGCCAAAGCACTGCATTTCCTCCGCCATCACATGTGTGAGACTCTCAAGAATGAGTACATGGCAGAACAAAGTGCTTCTGCCCTTTGGACCGCCCTCAACAAGCGGTTCTCTAGGCTTAAGTACACCATTCAGTCACATACGGAGGCAGATTGGATTCGTCTGAGGTTTGCAGACTTCAAGACTGTGAGGGGGTACAACTCCGTGTTACACCGGATTTATACCATTCTTCGGCTGTGTGGAACCAGTACCACAGATCAGCAGAAGATAGACAAGACTCACTCCACATTGCACCCTGACAACATCCAGTCCTCACGAAACTATCGCCAGGAAGGATTCATGGAATATGCATCGCTTATTTATGCTCTCCAAGTGGTCGAGGCGTAGGATAATGTTCTAAAAAAGAACTTCTCCGCGCAACCCTTCGCGGGGGGCCCAAGTCATGAAGCTAATGTCGGCGCCTACAAGGTGCGCAAGCCCATCCACAAGAAGCGAGGCAAGAAGGGACCCAACTCCTCCAATCCGGCCAAGCAACGCAAGGGGGGCAAGGGGGAGGCAAGGCCCCAGGACTGCTTCCGCTGTGGCTCCAAGCTCACTTTTCCAGGAAGTGTTTGGCCCCTAAGCACATCGTGGACGCGTTCAAGGCCAACAAGAAGGCGCGCGAGACGCACCTCGTCCAGGTTGAGGCACCACTGGCGCCCGGAGCGGCGCCCGTGCATAACGTCGCGCCCGTAGTGGCGCAGGACATAGCACATGTGACAACACCTTTGGCGGTTCCCACGAACACCACTGTGCCCATGGAGGTTGAGCACGTCGTGCCCCTCCCATGCCCCAGCTAGACATTTCTGCTGCCTCGATGATGATAGCCAATGAAGAGAAACTCGGCGATCTTGAGATAGCAGCTGAGATTGATGGTTTCTTTGCATAATCCACCTGAGCTCCTTTTTGTTGTTATTTACTTCATGATTTCATTCCGCAAATAATCTGATACAATCTTTCGATATAGTTGTAAGCTCTATGAGAGCAAAACATTTATTTGTTTCTGGCGATTGGATGACATTTATTTCATTCATTTATTCCATTATTTAATATGTGATGGTTGTGTTATGTTCTAAAATGTTCATGTGTTTTACTTACTTGATGTAGCATCTTCCTCGCTCCATTATATTAATTAGACATTGTATTTTAGAATGCGTGTGGCGCCCAAATGGAGGAAACGTGTCTTGATGATAGCGGCACCATCAATACCATCTTAAGAGAAACAATATACTTTGAGTCTATTACCAAAAACCCCGGTAACATAATGACGATCGCCGGCTGCGGTCCGAATATAGTTGGCTCCAGAAGAGCAACTATCATACTCCCGAATGGAACAACTCTGATCATTGAAGAGGCATTGTTGTACCCGGAGTTGACTCGTAGTCTCTTGAGTTTTAGAGACATCCGCGCAAATGGTTTCCATGTAGAGACCGATGATGATGCGAATGGAAAGGAGTTCCTACTCATTATCAAGCGCGACGAAAATGGTAAACATGTTGTCGAAAGACTCTCTTCATTAGCTACTGGGTTGTACTACACTAAGATAGTAGCACCACCTATCTACACTACTCTTAAGACTGTCTTTAGAAGCTCTGAACTATTCTACCTTTGGCATGATAGGTTAGGCCACCCCGGTCTTAGGATGATGAGAAATATAATTAACAACTCGAATGGTCATAATGTTAATGTGAAAAAATTTCTGAATCCCGATGATTTCGTGTGCTCCGCATGCGCTACACGGAAATTGATCATTAGACCATCCCCCTTAAAGGTGAAGGATGAACTCCCCGCGTTCTTGGAACGTATATAAGGGGATATATGTGGTCCAATTCAGCCGCTCTCAGGGCCGTTTCGGTACTTCATGGTGCTCATTGATGCTTCCTCTAAATGGTTCAATATTTGCCTGTTGTCAACAAGGAACCATGCTTTTGCAAAGTTGATCTCCCAAATCATACAAATAAGGAATAAATTCCCTGATTATCGTTTAAAGTCTATTCGAATGGACAATGCCGGAGAATTTACTTCAAAGGCATTCGATGATTATTGCATGGCAATAGGAATCAAACTTGAGCACTATGTACCGCATGTCCACACTCAAAATGGACTTGCGGAGGCATTGATTAAAAGAATTAAATTCATTGCCCGAACACTCCTTCAGGGTTGTAATTTACCAACTACATGTTGGGGACACACGGTGTTACATGTTGCTAATCTCATCAACTTTTGACCATCGGCCTACAACATCCACTCTCCTATCCAACTTGCGCAAGGGTCGACACCGAAAATTTCCCACCTACGTATGTTCGGCTGCCAGGTATATGTAACTATACCACAACCCCAGCGATCAGCAATGGCACCGCTCCGTAAGTCGGGGATATACGTTGGTTATGAGACTGTGTCCATAATCAGGTTCTTGGACCCCTTGACAGGTGACTGTCACACGACCCGTTTTGCTGACTGCATTTTTTACGAGGATCTTTTTCCGACTTTGGGGGGAGGTAATCAACCCCTGGATGACAAAAGTCAAGAAATCACATGGAAAGCCACGGGGATCCACGCTCATGACCCGCACACTGTTGAGTCTAATAGAGAAGTCCAAAAGATACTAGATTTGCACTCCCCAGCGAATCAATTGCCTGATCATTTTAGTGATTTAAAGACTGTGACAAAGTCGCATGTGCATGCACGCAATGCACCGGAAAGGGTTGAAATACCAAAGAAAAATGATGGTATACCCACTCCCGTTCCAAGGCCTAAGAGGACGCGGAATCCGGTTTCTCAAATTCCAAGTACCCGGGGACGCCCGAAGAAAAAGGATAAGAGAGATTTATTACAGTCTGCCCCTGTTGAGGGGAGCCAGTTGAGACGTGGCACAAGTACAAATATTCCAGTGCATAAAATCCCAGACTTAAATTTTCCTATATCGGAAATACCCAGCGAAGTTGTGTGCGCACACATTGGAGCGGGAAAGCTAAAGGACCTAGCCCCTGGATTGGGAAATCCGCTAGAGCAAGAGGATGTGCCTGATGCACTCCATGACGAAATGGCCATTAACTATGTTAATTCGGGCGAGTCATACAACCGAGCCATGGCAAATGTCGACGTTAATTTTGCCAAGAAAATTGCCTCAATAATAGATCTTGACCCTGACCCTAACACGCTCGCTGATTGTAAGAAAAGATTGGATTGGAAAGATTAGCATAAGGCAATCACTGCTAAATTATTATCATTAAACAGAAGAGAGGTATTTGGACCTGTTTGTCTAACTACTCCCCACATTCGCCCCGTTGGCCATAAGTGGGTTTTTGTTCGAAAGAGAAACGATAATAATGAAGTGGTAAGGTACAAAGCAACGCTCGTTGCTCAAGGTTTCACTCAGCGACCAGGTGTCGACTTTGAGGAAACTTACTTCCCGGTCATGGATGGAATTACCTTTAGATACTTGATCTCAATGGCAGTAAACATGGACTTAAAAATAAAACTGATGGATGATGTCACCGCTTACCTATATGGTAACTTGGATTCAAACATATACATGAAAGTACCAGAAGGTATCCCTGTTCCAAACCAGGATAGAGAAAACAAGAGCTTATACAGTGCTCAGCTTAAGAAGTCGTTGTATGGACTAAAACAGTCAGGTAGGATGTGGTATAATCGTTTAAGAGATTTCCTTCATCAGAAGGGCTACGCGGGCAATGAAGATTGCCCATGTGTTTTTATATGAAGATTCCAAGATGGTTTCTGTATTATCTCGATGTACGTGGACGATTTGAATATAATCGGTACACCTGACGATATTGAGGAAGCGAGTTCCTACCTGATGTCGGAATTCGAGATGAAAGACTTAGGCAAAACTAAGTTCTGCCTAGGTCTGCAACTTGAGCATTCCCCTGCTGGGATTCTAGTTCACCAGTCGGCCTACACCCAGAAGGTGTTGGAACGATTTGGGTTTGAAAAAGCATATCGTTATAAGACCCCGATGGTCGGAAGATCTTTGCAGCAAGACAAGGACCCGTTCAGGCCTAAAGAAGAGGAGGAGGAAATTTTGGGACCGGAATTCCCTTACTTAAGTGCAGTTGGCGCACTTATGTACCTCGCAAATTATACACGGCCGGATATTGCATTCGCCGTTAATCTACTTGCTAGGTATAGTTCTAAGCCTACCAAGAGGCATTGGAAATGCGTTAAGGACATCTTTAAGTACATACAAGGGACCAAAGACCTTGGCTTATTTTACCAAAAGAACCAAGACCTATTTGTTGTAGGCTATGCAGATGCTGGGTACCTTTCGGACCTGCACACATCCAAGTCACAGTCTGTATATGTTTTCCTTTATGGTGGAACAGCGATTTCCTGGAAATCGTCTAAGCAAACTCTTGTGTCAACTTCGACGAACCACTCGGAAATCATAGCATTATATGAAGCATCACGAGAATGTGTATGGCTTCGACGATTAGTCAGCCACATCCAGATGTCATGTGGGCTGAACACCATACAAACCCAACAATTATCTATAAAGATAATGTTGCTTGTGTTGCACAAGTCCAGACGGGTTACGTGAAGAGCAATCTCACAAAGCATATAAAACCCAAGTTCTTCTATGCACATGAACTGCAAAAGTTGAACGAAGTAAAAGTCTTGCATACTAAGTCATGTGAAAATCTTACTGATTTGTTCACTAAATCATTGCCAGCATCTTCTTTCGAGAGTTGTGTTCGTGGGATTGGCATGATGAGACTTAGGGAGATGCAAGGTTCAGGGGGAGAATCTTCACAAACTCATCGCTGAAATCTTGATCCCGATGATTGAGTGTTTAACTTTATAATTAAGTGAATTGTACTCTTTTTCCCTTAGTGAGTTTTTATAAAGTTTCTCACATGAGGTTTTTAATGAGGCAATTCGTGCAACATAGAAAGAAGTATACCATGTACGTTTCTCCATATTTTTCTCACGAGATTTTTCGGAGTTTTGAGACATGGTTATACAGATAAGATACCGAGGGGGGGTGTTGGGAAACTGAGCCGGTAGAGGTCCATTCGGTGTGGCCTCTACCAGGCTAGAGTTAGCCTATGGGGGTATCCTATCTCTTTTAGTCTATAAATAGAGGAGCAATCATTGTACGTAAACACACCAGAGAGATACCAATAAAGCTCCTTGTTCTCTGTATCAATTCTTGTGTGCCTTCGACTCTAGTCTTCTTCCTCGTTTGTGGAGCAGCCTCGGGACCGGCCAGCCGACAGGGGTTGTTCAACGGGTACATACGTGCGTACGTGACCTTCTTGGTCGCATCCGAAGCCCTTCTCTGATTTGGGATCGCGTGGTCTCACTTTGTATAGTCTTTCTCCTATTCGACAAAAAAAAGTGTATGGTCTTTCACTCTTTCTGTGTGGACGTGCAAGTTGTGATATGGTTTAGTGTTGGTGTAGTGAGTTGGACGTATTGGACGATTATAAACAAACGAATATTGAGAACAAAATCATCAATAGTAGTAAGTGTGATGACTCCCTTTTTAAAAGCATATTATAGTTAGGACATCAATACAGAGTGAATGTCTTTAGTAGTAGAGCAAATGAATCAATAGTTGTCACGCGTGCAGTGGGGGAGCTAGAGACCCGATGATCCGGGTGCACAGTGATGCCCCAGCTGCTAGAAAATATGTTTTAGGGGTAACACGCATGGTAAAAAACTGCTATTATACAAAGGATTTTGTTTTTACCTGGTGTCACGTGCACCCCTAAGCACACACTTTCCAACAACCGTAGACAAAAAATCGAATATGGTTGGCAATTCATTTTCTTCATGTTGTAAAATTAGACGTGTTTGCTCCTTATAAAGTCCCTACCCCTTAAGTAAAAGTTGTATTTGCCACCGTTTGGGAGACCTTGGACAGGCAAAAAACGCTCGAGAGGGCGGTGGAAGCAATACGAAGATTGCACGCTAGACTGGAGAATTATTCCTCCACTTTCTTGTTTGCGTTGAGTGGTACCATCTCGGTTCTGAGAAGTGATGAAGTATGGATTGTGAGTATAATATTGTGTTGTTTTGGAGAAACTTGGTTATAAGAACTTCACTAGTACCATTTTGGTGTTATCTATAAGTTGGCTAAAGGCCTTTCTTTAAATGTTCATTGCCTCCATTCTCATGTTTGGAAGATTGGAGTTTGAACGATAGAAAAACACATCTATCGTCTTTAATAGGAAAGTTTCCGCACATCATGAACAAGGTGCTCACGCGCCCCACTGTGGGAGTGAAACATTTTAGTAGTAACATTTTTTCATGAGAACAGGGGTTGAATTTTGAGGAAGCAAAACTTTTACCTCGTTTAATTTTAACAAAACAATGCCTGGTTTGGTTTAACTAATTAATATCACAATAAGATGTACTTCCTCCATTTCAAAATATAATATGTTTTAGCTTTATGAAGGAAATATATCTAGACTCCTTTTAATATGTAGGTTCGGAGTAAACCTCTATGAACCTATACACTAAAAATAGTCTAGATAGATTTCCTTTACAAAATTAAAACATCTTATATTATGAAACAGAGGGAGTATATACAACACAAAACATCTACAACCTCTTTGACTTTGTTAGAATCCTCTTATCCAGTGCTTCCTCCCCTCCCCTCCGCCCACCTTCACCGCCTTCGTCTCTCCCTCTCACCTCTTCACACTTGTGACCTCGCTTCCTCGGTGTCGAGCACTGTATAAATCTTGGGGGAGTCTGTTACCCATCCAGCTTCACTTCACCACCACGCCATCACAATTAAGCAACCCCCCTTCGTCTTTTTAGATCAACAGGGACCCCTGTCCCCGGTTCCATTGATAACATCAACGAAACCTGGAGTGAAACTCAGGTTCAGTACAAAAGAACATCTTAGAGAAATGCGGTCCAAAACAAACTAGAAACTAAACAGATAGTAAAGCAGGGGGAAGCCACACAGAGACATCCCCAGATAACAGAGAGAGCGCTAGCCTAATTAAGAGTTACAGAGGGCGAGAGGGAAACACTGCAGCTGCCAGTGTGGAAGTCGGTGTAGCCCAGGTCCCCAGCCTCACAACTCTTTTGCTCGCCGGCGACGACGGTTCAGAAGGATCCTCCCCTTCAGCTTCAGCACTCATGCTCAGCCACTCATCTGAGCGAATGGCGAGGCCAGAATCTTGGAGAGGTGAGTGCAGTGTAGGGTTTCGTAGCATGGAAAACAAAAAATTTCTACCGCATACAAACAAACAAGCCAAGATCTATCTACTAGATTGTAGCAACGAGTCGATGGAATAACTCACCCTCGAAGATTCCAAAGTGTTTAACGAGAGCGGATTCTCGTGGGTGATGTAGTCGTACTCTTCCCGATCTCAAGATCGCGTAGACGATCCTTCCCAAGGCTCCTGCTAGCTCAATGGTCACATCGCTTCGGCTGACGAATACCTTCCTCTCCCTTGTTCCAAAGAAAATGGAGGTTGTAGCACTCTCCTCGCGATTTCGGCAGCACAACGACGTGGTATCGGAAGTAGAGGGGAGATCTCGCAGGGCTTCGCCTTAAGCCGGAGCGAGTATGGTGGACTATGAGAGAGCCCTCGGTGATCTAGGGTTTAGACACACCAAGGAGGGGCAAGGCCGGCGGCTAGGGTTTGACCTAGGCGGCGGCGAGTTGCTCTAGGCCGGCGGCGGCTAGGAGCTAGGGTTTTGGGTGGAGGTATTGTGTGCTAGGAGGGGCAGCCCTGCCCCTCCTTATATAGGTGGAGGGGGCGCGCCAGGGGAGGGGAGTCCCTCCCCAACTCGGTTTCCCAAGTGGGCCGGCGGTGGAGGGGAGGAACTCCTCCCCAAGTAGGTTTCCTACTTCCCCTCCACCTTCCAAAATAGCCGTTTGACTTTTCAAATTGGCGTTTGACTTTTCAAACTAGGATTTGATTAAACCCTTTATTTTGTTCAGCGATGACACCTAGTACATGATGCAATCATTACAACTTGTTATGACACATTCATGTACCCTTCCGCTCCGGAGTGCCGGACATTCCAGAACCTTCTAGAACATTTCCGATGAAAACACCGAAACCATTCTCCAACCCCGAAACAGGACTTTCCTTGTATGAATCTTATTCTCCGGACCATTCCGGATCTCCTCGTGATATCCCGGATCCCATCCGAGACTCCGAACAACATTCGGCCTCTTACTCATCATTCTATAACTACTCAAACAACGTCGAATCCTTAAGTGTGTCTCCCTACGGTTCGTGAGTTATGCGGACATGATCAAGACACTTCTCCGAACAATAACCAATAGAGGAATCTGGAAATTCATATGGCTCCCACATATTTCTACGATTACTTTGCGATCGAATGAACCACTTACATACGATACCAATTTCCCTTTGTCTCACGATAGTTTACTTATCCGAGGTTATGATCGTCGGTATCTCTGCATACCCAGTTCAACCTTGTTACTGATAAGTACTCTTTTCATGTTCCCATGATATGTGATCTCTTGTGAGCCAGTCACATGCTTGCAAGCTAATTGGATGACATTCCACCGAGAGGGCCCAGAGTATATCTATCTGTCATATGGATGGACATATCCCACTCTTGATCTATGTGTCTCAACCAATACTCTCCGAACACTCAATGCCACCTTTATAGCCACCCAGTTACGGTGTGGTGTTTGATGTCATCAAAGCATCCTTCCGGTGAAGGTGATATGCATGATCTCATGGTCGAAGGAATTAGGTTACTATGTATCAGAAAGCATATAGCAATTGAATTATTAAAATGACTTGATCTTTATGCTATGCTTATCTATAGGAGTATGTCCACCATATCATTCTCCTAACGATATGATCTTGTTGTTAATAACATCTCAATGTTCATGATAGGGAAACCACAATCATTTACTAACCAACAAGCTAGTATTATAAAGAGGCTTTACTAGGGACTCTATTTCAGTTTACAAATCATACAAGTATTAATGTTTACTTGTTAATACTATTATAGCATGAATGTAAACATTTATCATAAACACAAAGATATAATAATAACTACATTTATTATTGCCTCTAGGGCATATCTCCAACAGTCCCCCACTTGCACTAGAGTCATCTAATCTAGATTACATGGTAATATACCGAACACGCATGGCAGTTTGGTGTTGGTCATGTTTTGCCCTCGGGAGAGGTTTAGTCAACGGATCCGCCACATTCAGATCTGTGTGTACTTTGCAAATCTTTATGTCCCCATCTTGGACATGTTCTCGAATAGCGTGAAAACATAGCTTGATGTGCTTCAGCTTCTTGTGTGACCTTGGTTCCTGCGCATTGGCTATGGCGCCCATGTTATCACAGTAGATAGACATTGGGTCCAGCGCACTTGGAACCACACCCAGCTCTATAATGAAATCTTTCATCCATATCGCTTCTTATGAATCCTCTGAAGCAGCCATGTATTCCGATTCAGTTGAAGATCTCGCCACAACGCTTTGCTTTGCACTCCTCTAGCTAACTGCTGCACCATTCAAAGTAAATATGTACCCAAATTGTGATTTAGAATCATCCGGATCGGTGTTCCAACTAGCATCGGTGTAACCATTAACAATGAGCTGTTCATCACCTCCATAAGAAAGAACCATATCCTTAGTTCTTCTCAAGTACTTAAGGATGTTTTTGACCGCTGTCCAATGATCCACTCCTGGATCACTTTGATTTCTGCTAGTCAAACTAACAGCATATGCAATGTCGGGTCTAGTACATAGCATGGCATACATTAGAGACCCTATGGCTGAGGCATAGGGAGTCTTACTCATCCTTTCTCTATCTTCTGCCGTTGTCGGACTTTGAGTTTTACTCAAGGTCGTATTGGGCAACATGGGCAAGAACCCTTTCTTGCTATCTTCCATTCCAAACCTCTTTAGAACTTTGTCCAAATATGTACTTTGTGACAATGATATTAGGCGTCTTGATCTATCTCTATAAATCTTTATGCCCAATATATAAGCTGCTTTGCCAAGATCCTTCATTGAAAAACTATTATTCAAATATTCCTTGACACTATTAAGAAGGTCTACATCATTCCCTATCAACAATATGTCATCTACATATAGTATTAAGAATGCTACAGAGCTCCCACTCACTTTCTTGTAAATACAAGCTTCTCCATAAGTTTGTATAAAACCAAAACTTTTGATTACCTTATCAAAACGTTGATTCCAACTTCGGGATGCTTGCTTCCATCCATAGATGGACCGTTGAAGTTTGCATACCTTGTTAGCATCTTTAGGATCGACAAAACCTTTGGGTTGCATCATATACAACTCTTCATCAATGTCTCCATTGAGGAATGTTGTTTTGACATCCATCTGCCATATCTCATAATCGTAATATGCAGCGATTTCTAACATAATCCTCACAGACTTTAGCTTCGCTACTGGTGAGAAAGTCTCATCGTAGTCAACTCCTTGAATTTGTCAAAACCCTTTTGCAACAAGTCGAGATTTATAGACAGTAACATTACCATCAACATCTGTTTTCTTCTTGAAAATCCATTTGTTCTCGACCTTCCGCCATCCGTAAGTCCACCAAAGTCCATACTTGGTTTTCGTACATGGATCCAATCTCGGATTTCATGGCTTCTTGCCATTTATTGGAATCTGGGCTCATCATTGCTTCCTCATATGTCGCAGGGTCATCGGTGTTGTCCACCAACATGACATTCATAACGGGATCATACCAATCAGGAGTGGTACGAGTTCTCGTTGACCTGCGAGGCTCTGTAGCAACTACAACCGAAGTTTCATGATCATCATCATTAGCTTCCTCTCTTATTGGTGCAGGCACCACAGAAAGTTCGAGAGAAGGTTCGACAACCTCGTCGAGTTCTACTTTCCTTCCAGTCACTTCTTTCGAGAGAAATTCCTTCTCTAGAAAGGATCCATTCTTGGCAACGAAGATTTTGCCTTCGGATCTATGATAGAAGGTATACCCAATAGTTTCCTTTGGGTATCCTATGAAGACGCATTTTTCCGCTTTGGGTTCAAGCTTGTCCGGCTGTAACTTCTTTACATAGGCTTCGCAACCCCAAACTTTAAGGAACGACAATTTAGGTTTCTTCCCAAACCATAATTCATATGGTGTCGTTTAAATGGATTTAGATGGTGCCCTATTTAAAGTGAATGCGGCTGTTTCTAATGCATAACCCCAAAATGATAGCGGTAAATCTGTAAGTGACATCATAGAACGAATCATATCTAAGAGAGTTCGATTACGACGTTCGGACACACCATTACGCTGTGGTGTTCCCGGTGGTGTCAATGGTGAAAGTATTCCGCATTTCTTCAAATGCTCGCCAAACTAGTAACTTAGATATTCACCTCCACGATCAGAACGTAGAAATTTAATCTTCTTGTTACGTTGATTCTCAACCTCACTTTTAAATTCCTTAAACTTCTCGAAAGTTTCGGACTTGTGTTTCATGAAATAGATATACCCATATCTACTCAAGTCATCCGTGAAGGTGAGAACATAACGATAACCACCGCGCGATGCTACACTCATTGGACCACACACATCGGTATGTATGATTTCCAATAAGTCCATAGCTCGCTCCATCATACCAGAAAATGGAGTCTTAGTCATTTTACCCATCAGACATGCTTCGCATCTTTCAAGTGATTCGAAATCAAGTGATTCAAGAAGTCCATCGGAATGGAGTTTCTTCATGCGCTTCACTCCAATGTGACCAAGACGACAGTGCCACATATAGGTCAAGTTATCGCTCGATTTCAAACGTTTAGCCTCAATGTTATTAATACGTGTATTTCCACTATCGAGATTCAATAAGAATAGACCATCTATCAAATGTGCATGTGCATAAAACATATTACTCATATAAATCGAACAACCATTATTCTCGGACTTAAACAAGTAACCGTCTCGCAATAAACAAGATCCTGATGTAATGTTCATGCTTAACGCAGACACCAAATAACAATTATTTAATTATAAAACTAATCCCGATGGTAGATGAAGGGGTAGCGTGCCGACCGCGATCACATCAACCTTTGATCCATTTCCCACGCGCATCGTCACCTCGTTCTTCGCTAGCTTCCGCTTATTCTGCAGCACCTGTTTCGAGTTACAAATATGAGCAACCGAACCAGTATCAAATACCCAGGCACTACTACGAGTACTAGTGAGATACACATCAATAACATGTATATCGGATATACCTTTCTTCTTGATGTTGCCATTCTTCAAATCCGCCAAGTACTTTGGGAAATTCCGCTTCCAGTGACCTTCTCCCTTGCAGTAAAAGCACTCACTATCAGGCTTAGGTCCAGCCTTGGTCTTCTTCGCCGGCGCGGTAACTTTCTTACCACCCTTCTTGAAGTGTTCCTTTTTCTTAGACTTGTCTTTCTTGAATTTGGTGGTCTTATTGACCATCAACACTTGGTGCTCTTTCTTGATCTCCACTTCTGCAGATTTCAACATGGCAAAGAGTTCTGGTAACTGCTTGTTCATGTTTTGCATATTGTAGTTCATCACAAAGTTCTTGTAACTTGGTGGTAGTGATTGGAGGACACGATAAATCCCCAAAGCATTAGGAATCACTATACCCAAGCTTTGAAGTTTGTTTGCGTGCCCAGACATCTTAAGCACATGCTCACTGACGGAGCTGCCCTCTTCCATCTTGCAGTTAAAGAACTTTTCAGAAGCCTCATAGCTCTCAATTGCCGCATGAGTCTCAAAGATCAATTTGAGATCACGGAAAATATCATGTGGGTCTGAATTTTCAAACCTTTTCTGAAGCTCCGATTCTAAACCATACAAGATAGCACACTGAACTGTGGAGTACTGAGTCTCCCGAGTGAGGTAAACATTCTTTACTTCGTCGGTAGCAGTAGCTGCAGGTGGGTCACCCAGCGGTGCATCCAGCACATAGGTCAAATTACCAGCTGTGAGGATAATCCTCAAATTGCGGAACCAATCCGCAAAGTTGTTTCCATTGTTTTTCAACTTTTCTTTCCCTAAGAACGCATTAAAATTGATGGTAGGGGCCGCCATTGATCTACAACATATTTGCAATAGTTTAGACTAAGTTTATGATAAAATGAGTTCTATTTAATAGTTAAATTAATCTAGGTGAACTCCCACTCAAAACAACATCCCTCACATTGTTTTAGTGATCACACGAACCAAATCCATCACATCAACACCGATTATCACGAGAGTTGATGTAGTTTCAATGGCGAACAATCGACATGTTCATCATATCTTTTATATGATTCATGCTTTACCTTTCGGTGATCCGTGTTCCGAGACCATGTCTGTACATGCTAGGCTCGTCAAGATCAAACCTTAGCTTCCGCATGAGCAAATCTGGCTTGCTCACGTTGTATACACTTGCGGAATCTAACACACCCGATCATCACGTGGTGCTTCGAAACAACAAGCTTTAGCAACGGTGCTTACTAAGGATGAACACTTTAGAACTTGAAATTCATGTGCATGAGGGATCATCTTATAATGCTACCGTCGTTAACTAAGCAATACAAGATGCATAAAGGATTAACATCACATGCAATTCATAATATGTGATATGATATGGCCTTTCTTCTTTGTGCTTCCGATCTCCATCTTCAAGCACGAATATGATCTCCATCATCACCGGCATTGCATCAAGGTCCATGACGCTGCTCCATGGTTGTCGTCCACCAGCTTCAACTATTACAACTACTTTGAATAGACACGCGGATCTTAACAGAAATTAAAGACAACCATATGGCTCCTGACGGTTGCCAACTTACAATAAGGAATATTGCATACATCAAATATAATAACAATCATGGCCATATCACATCACAACACACCCCTGCAAAACAAAGTTAGACGCCTCTACTTTCTTTGCATGTTTTACGTGGTTTGGGGCTTTCAATAAGTGTCGTTCTAACTTACGAACAAGAACCACAACATTGATACTAGTATTGTCAATTACCCGTTGTAAATTGAATCTTAACTATGTTGGGAGAAACATGCACCCGCAAAGCCACTTATGCAATACAAGTTGCATGTCAAGCGTGGAGCAAGTCTCATGAACGATGTCATGTAAGGTTAGCCCGGGCCACTTCATCCCACCATCCCGCAAGATGCAAAGTACACAAGAAGCAATAGACAACAAAAGCATCAACGCTCACAATGACCATTGTGTTCTACTCGTGCAACAGATCTACATATAGACACGACTCTGATACCACTGTAGGGTTTCGTAGCATGGAAAACAAAAAATTTCTACGGCATACAAACAAACAAGCCAAGATCTATCTACTAGATTGTAGCAACGAGTCGATGGAATAACTCACCCTCGAAGATTCCAAAGTGTTTAACGAGAGCGGATTCTCGTGGGTGATGTAGTCGTACTCTTACCGATCTCAAGATCGCGTGAGCGATCCTTCCGGCTGCGTTCGGCGGCGCTTCCATGATCGGTCACGTTGGTACTCGACAAAGACCTTCCTCTCCTTGTTCCAAGTGACGGAGGTTGTAGCACTCTCCTCGCGATTTCGGCAGCACAACGGCGTGGTACCGGAAGTAGAGGGGAGATCGCAGGGCTTTGCCTTAAGCCGGAGCGAGTATGGTGGACTATGAGAGAGCCCTCAGTGATCTAGGGTTTAGACACACCAAGGAGGGGGCAAGGCCGGCGGCTAGGGTTTGACCTAGGCGGCGGCGAGTTGCCCTAGGCCGGCGGCGGCTAGGAGCTAGGGTTTTGGGTGGAGGTATTGTGTGCTAGGAGGGGCAGCCCTGCCCCTCCTTATATAGGTGGAGGGGGCGCGCCAGGGGAGGGGAGTCCCTCCCCAACTCGGTTTCCCAAGTGGGCCGGCGGTGGAGGGGAGGAACTCCTCCCCAAGTAGGTTTCCTACTTCCCCTCCACCTTCCAAAATAGCTGTTTGACTTTTCAAATTGGCGTTTGACTTTTCAAACTAGGATTTGATCAAACCCTTTATTTTGTTCAGATATGACACCTAGTACATGATGCAATCATTCCAACTTGTTATGACACATTCATGTACCCTTCCCCTCCGGAGTGCCGGACATTCCGGAACCTTCTAGAACATTCCCGATGAAAACACTGAAACCATTCTCCAACCCCGAAACAGGACTTTCCTTATATGAATCTTATTCTCCGGACCATTCCGGATCTCCTCGTGATATCCCGGATCCCATCCGAGACTCCAAACAACATTTGGTCTCTTACTCATCATTCCATAACTACTCAAACAACGTCGAATCCTTAAGTGTGTCTCCCTACGGTTCGTGAATTATGCGGACATGATCAAGACACTTCTCCGAACAATAACCAATAGAGGAATCTGGAAATTCATATGGCTCCCACATATTTCTACGATTACTTTGCGATCGAATGAACCACTTACATATGATACCAATTTTCCTTTGTCTCACGATAGTTTACTTATCCAAGGTTATGATCGTCGGTATCTCTGCATACCCAGTTCAACCTCGTTACTGATAAGTACTCTTTTCTCGTTCCCGTGATATGTGATCCCATGTGAGCCAGTCACATGCTTGCAAGCTAATTGGATGACATTCCACCGAGAGGGCCCAGAGTATATCTATCCGTCATATGGATGGACAAATCCCACTCTTGATCCATGTGTCTCAACCAATACTTTCCGAACACTCAATGCCACCTTTATAGCCACCCGATTCACGGTGTGGTGTTTGATGTCATCAAAGTATCCTTCCGGTGAAGGTGATATGCATGATCTCATGGTCGAAGGAATTAGGTTACTATGTATCAGAAAGCATATAGCAATTGAACTATTAAAATGACTTGATCTTTATGCTATGCTTATCTATAGGAGTATGTCCACCATATCATTCTCCTAACGATATGATCTTGTTGTTAATAACATCTCAATGTTCATGATAGGGAAACCACAATCATTTACTAACCAACAAGCTAGTATTATAAAGAGGCTTTACTAGAGACTATATTTTAGTTTACAAATCACACAAGTATTAATGTTTCCTTGTTAATACTATTATAGCATGAATATAAAAATGTATCATAAACACAAAGATATAATAATAACTACATTTATTATTGCCTCTAGGGCATATATCCAACATGCAGAACTCCTCCACCTTTTCCAACATCTCCTCCTTGAAAATCAACCTCCAGTGCCTTACTGAGGTCAAGATTTTCCCAAGGACATGATGTAAGTTTATCCAAGGAAGACCATTAAAGATTAAATCATTCCTAAATTTCTAGAGACACCAAAGAGCAGCTGAACACACTGAATTTAGAACAACATGTTTTTTGTTTAAGATCCAGTTCTTAGCTACAGACAGGTAATCATTTCCAATAGCAAAGCCAAAGAATTGGGAGATGATACTCCAAACCTATTTTGCAACCAAGCACTGAAAGAAGAGATGGTCAATGGACTCATCTTCAGAACAGAAAACACAATCCTCGGGTTTATTCAGATGTCTTTTATGAAGGTTATCTCTAGTAATTAACTTGTTATGAGCTAACAGCCAAAGGAATATGTGGACCCTAGGTGGGACATGAAGCTTCCAAACAGTAGTTATATAAATGGGAATAACACCCCCAAAATTGATAACAGCATAAAGGGAGGTAGTGGAGTAATCTCCTTTTCTCTCATATTGCCAAATCAAAGCATCATTGTTGGAGTTAAGGGAAATACCATAAGCAATTGCCTCCAGTTCAAACCACTGTTTTAACAGATTACTATTAAAGTTTCTCCTAAAAGTAAGCCTAAGGGAAGAGCCATCCCAAATCTGTTGAACAGTCTTGTTATGTTCATTACAAATGACATAAATTTCAAAAAATTGCACCGACAAAGGGGAGGTTCCAAACCAGGTGTCCTCCCAGAACCTGACTTGAGTCCCATCCCCAATTTGCCATCTGTAACCAAATTTAACACTATTAATGGCCCAAAGGACCCCTTTCCAGAATTGAGACACCCCAGCCTGCCTACTACAAAAAATGTTGGGATTACTAGTATCATACTTGGAGTCAACTATAGACCTCCAGATCTTACCCTCATCCTTGGTATATCTTTTTATCCAAGACCCAAGGAGAGCCAAATTGACATTAGCTAAGTCAGGGATCCCTAGGCCTCCAAACTCCTTCTTCCTACAAACTAGTTTCCAACTAGCTAAATGCAGTTTCCTATGCCCCTCAAAGTCATTCCAAAGACAGATAGCCATCTGGGAGTTGATGAGGTCTAAGGCCCATTTGGGAAATTTAAAGAAGGAGAGCAGATAAACAGGGATACTAGCTAAGCAGGTTTTAATAAGAATCACTCTAGCTGCATAAGATAGTAACTTCCCTATCCAACCAGCTATCCTTTTAAGGATTTTATCAATAAGAGGTTGAATATCCTCCCTTCTAAGTTTTTCAAAATGCAAAGGAATACCCAAATATTTAATGGGGAAATGGCCAACAGTACACCCCAAAATATTAGAATACAGAGCAATATCAGAGTCCTCCAGCCCTATTGGAATGAATTCACTTTTGGAGTAGTTAATCTTCATCCCAGAGACTTGCTCAAAGCAGGTTAAAACCCATTTTAAGTTGGTAGCAAAGTAAGGGCTATTGTCAGAAAAAAGGATGGTGTCATCTGCATACTGCAAGCAAATGACCCCCAGGGTGTAAGTCAGAACAGAGGCCTTTGATCAAATTAGCACTATAGGCTTTGATAAGCATCCTGGTTAAGACATCCACCCCCAAATAAAATAAAAGGGGGAAAATGGGGTCTCCTTGTCTAAGCCCTTTGCCAGTGACAAAGAAATCACCAATAGAATCATTAAGCTTGACACCAACAGACCCTCCATGAGTAATGGCTTTAATCCAAGAAATGATAATGGGACTAAAGCCTCTTTTAGCCAGGAGGTCAAGGAGGAAGTCCAAGTCAACCTTATCAAAGGCTTTTTCATAGTCTAATTTAATTACAAGCCCTTGATTCTTATCATGAGAGATAGAATGAATAACTTCATGTGCAGTAACAACACTTTCTAAGATAAATCTGCCTTTGATAAAGGCAGATTGATTGCAGGATGTTATAGAATTCATCAGTAAAGCTAAACGGTTAGTCAAAACTTTAGTGAAAATCTTGAAGACACAATTGAGTAAGCTAATAGGTATAATTTTTTTTCATACTGCTAGCTTCAGGCTCTTTGGGAATAAGAGTCAGGATAGCAAAATTTAGTCTATAAATGTCTAATTTGCCTTGATGGAAGTCAGTAAACATGGCCATAAGGTCAGATTTAAGTCTCCCAAAATTGCTGATAAAAAATAAAAGGAAGGCCATCAGGACCTGGAGCCCCATCAGGGTAAGATCCAAACACAGCTTGTCTGACCTCATCCTCAGTAAAAAGGGCCTCCAGAGCCTGGTTTTGTGAAGCAGAGATTTTTTCATTGGGGGAGAAGAAATCCTCAGAAAGAGTGCAGCCAGAAGGCTCCTCTTTTTTGAAGAGATCCTTATAAAAGGAGGTAGCAATTTGCATCATAGCATTCTTATCCTGAACAGCACATCAGACCCATCTAGAGAATGTACAAGCATTTTCCTTCTCCTCTGGTTAGAAACCCCCCTTCTAATTTTGAACTCCAGTTTCATCATTTGCATCTTGTTTCCCTCCTCCCATTTTCCCACTCCTTTCCTATTTTGCTTCCATATTTCCACATTGAGTTGTAAAGTCGAGGCAGAAGATGTTAACGTGTCGTGCATGTAGTCACCAACATCAGTTATTACCTAAAAAGATATAGTACTAGTAGTTTGTACTCCGTGTGGTTGCTAGCATAACCATCCACGCATGAATACACACACGTACGTCCATTTCATGACCTAACACGGATAACAATCGATGGCACATGCTACAATAGATTAGCTACCAGCTGATCAAACGATGTCCTTTCTGCATGCAATTAATGGGTTAATTAACATATCTATCCAGGCTTTGGTTGGGAGAGAAGCACAGAACACGCACGCTGAATACTCAAACCCATCTATCCCCCTCTCCCACTATCTGGCCGGACTGGCCAACAACTGTTATATAGGTTAACTAATCATCATGTGTGCGATTTCCATAGTTATATCAAGGTGTGGTACCCTTTGGGGTAGTGGAGGAGCCAAATTAACAGGCCACGATGCCTTCCCACTATCTGGCCAGACGAGGAACTTTTTATCTTATTAATCTCTGAATGACCAAACCTAGATATATTTGATTAATATAGCGCGGCGTAGATCCGGCTGACCGGCTCACATGTACTCATGCTAGCTGCCATCGATGGGATTTTTATATTCTAATTTTAGGACGATCTAGCACTGGATTTTGTGGGCGGCACGAGACACGCCTTCTTCTTCTGGCTACTATATATGACGACCCAAGGAGCGACGTGTACGCATTATGTCGCCATGTGTGTATTATGTCGCCATGCATGCATGCATGCATGAATTAAGGCGTCTCGCCCAATCAGCAGCCGCCGCCGCCAGTGCACGTACGTTCGCATAACGTTATACTAGTGTTGCTGTTGTCCATTTTAGTGAAACACGTCACACGTGTCTCTAGCTTGGATTGGATGCATTCATTTTCTAGCTAGCGTAACCACCGAGTAGTTTAGCTTAATGTATGCTTTCTTAACACTTACTATCACTCTTTCAGGGCATTCCGTGATGTTTACTTGACGCGTGTGGAGTAGTTTCATAGCGCTAGCTATATGATCACCTAGATTCTTTTTTCTTCTGAAATCGCAACACCATAGTTTGCTTTTGGTCCTAGAATACAAAGGAGCTCTCTCATCTTGATTTTTTTCCTACAACCGGGCTACAAGTGGAGAGCCTGCTCTACTCTCTTTCCTATTTTTTTTCTCTGCCACGTAAGATTTTAATGATGTGGCGAATGCTATAGTCTGCTGAGTAAGTCTTACTATACTTGCTCTAATGCGTAGGTGACCGCAACCCCATCCCACCTCCTCCCTTCGCAACACCAAGGTAACAACGTCCTAGGGTCCATTTAGACATTTTTTCTTCTTCTCCATTCAGACATTTTATTAGTATACACAACCATCATGTAGGTGTAGTGCCAAATGACCAACCTTCATCATAGCCACTTCCTAGTAAAATGCAGATTTTTCGCCATAGCTGGACTAGAACCGCTTGCTTGCTTTTAACCCAAGCAAACAAAGCCTAACTCTAGAGCTAGGGTGTGTTGGTCTAAGGCTCTAAGCCTCTTTTTTTGAGAGTTTTTCTTGGATATGTTGTGACTAAAGTTGGGAAAAAATAACTAGCATGGGCAATGTGACATTTGCATGCCAAAATTTTGGTTCCTAAAAAGAAAGCCATACTTTAGCCACGACTAAAAAGTTCATAGGTTGGCGTTCTACATAATTACTTTTTTTTATAAAGAGAGTAGATTTTATTGACTCAAACATCGCTTCTTTTCTGTTGTATAAAGTCGATTAAAGAGACAATCTAAGGCTAACTTTTTTTAAATAATACATTTTTTATTGAATTACACAAATAATACATAAAACGGACAAATTGCAAATCTGTTGGTCGATTGCGTTCGACGACAGCTTCGTCTGCTCAGTTCAGACGAACGCTGCTCGTGCATTGAACGGCCGACCAATGATTTGCCCGTTTCGTTTTGTGTATTATTTGTGAAATTCAATAAAAAAAATATATTATTTAAAAAAATTTAGCCAATCTAAGTGTCATGTGCCGACAACATGGATAGAAGGGTAGAAGAGTCAAAGACTATGAGAGCACATTTTGTACCTTAAAAATGCAATCTCACTGGACAGTGGGTCCAGTGTACAGACACACAAGACCTCCACAACAGGCCCAGTAGGCCGCAACGGCCACTCGCTCCGCCCCACCTCTCATTGGCCACCACCACATAAAAAAAGCCCAGAAAACAACACGAACTGAAGCAGAAAGAGAACCCACCCAGCGAAAGCGCAGCCAAGCCAGACACGTGCTCCGACCAGCCGGAGCGCGGAGGATGGCGACGCCGATGGCCGCAGTGATCCCGCGCTCCCCTCCCCCGTCGGCCTCCTCCGCGGCAGAGTCCGCGGCATCTGGCGCCGTGGGGACGGCCGCCGAGGCGCCGGTGCTCATATTCGTCTACTTCCACAAGGCGATCCGCTCCGAGCTCGAGAAGCTGCACGCCGCGGCGGTGCGGCTCGCGACGGAGGAAGGCGGCGGGGACGTGGCGGAGCTCGAGAGACGCTGCCGCTTCCTCTTCTCCGTCTACAGGCACCACTGCGACGCCGAAGACGCGGTACGGTTATCAATGGCGCACCCCAAGCCTCCTTCTCTCTGTTTTCGATCGCTCTGTCTTACTGAATTTGTGTCGAATAACATGGGCTACGATGTGTGAGAATGCGGAATTATGTATGTGTGGTGGTTTAATACCGCGGAATTGTAGAATCGAGTCCGGGATTTGGGTTGTTGGATTGGGTGTTTGAAGTGAGGTGTAACACTGCCATGGTCTGAAAATGGTTGGAGTTTTAGGAGACATGGTACTCCAGCGATATGCTCAAATAATCCATTGTGTATTAGGAGACATGTTTACGATCTTACATACACTCACCAATTGATCATGAACCATTCTGTGCATACTGCATTCCCCTCTGTACGCCTTCCTATGATTTTACTAGCATTTTGATGCAAAGGCCTAGATGTGCTTCTGCTGACTTGGGAAACCCTGCCCAGCTTCTGACCCTCGAGAATCTAATTACATGATTCCATCTCGGGATACACCATTTCCTTGTGAAAATCGTAGTAGTATAGACTACGGGAATTGCCTACCCAATGTAGTAGGGTACATCCGTTGTAACTTCATTCCTGCTATCAGTTGTAATTCTGGAACCAATCAACTCTGCACTGATATGTATGTGAAAATTTCTAAACTACCTTTAACCATTCTGCGATTCACAATGTATAGCTGTGGCGAACATTTAGATATGATATTTGCCTTTGGTAATTTCAGGTCATCTTTCCAGCACTCGATATTCGAGTCAAGAATGTAGCAGGGACATATTCTCTTGAGCACAAAAGGGAAAATGATCTCTTTGCCCACCTATTCGCTCTACTGCGGCTTGATGTGCATAATAATGACGGTCTCCGGAGGGAGCTTGCATCCTGCGCTGGAGCAATTCGAACATTTATAACTCAACATATGTTCAAAGAAGAAGAACAGGTTTTCCCGTTTCCGTTATTATTATGGTATGATGTTTGTATGCTATTTGTTGAAATGACAGTCGAAGGCGATTTCGTTTCTCTATGGCAGCAGTATGAGATTTATTGCCATGCTGTCTGGGCGTAGTGTGAAGTTCCGTTTTAGGAAGTTTTGAATTGTCAAATCAAACAGGTCATATGCTGGGAACTCGGGATGCACTTTTGGCTCAACGCCTTTAACTATAGAGATAGGAGGTTATGTGGAAGTTATATGCATGTCTTTGTGGCCTTTAGTTAATTTTGCCCCATCTCTAGTTATCCTATTGCCTAATCTGATATATTGAACTACAGCACAATTATAGAGTAACGCCATTTCGTGCATAACGCTAGAAGGTGATGCAATTGTAGGAAGATGTTTCCAATTACGGTTTCCTCTGGATTGACAATCTGCACCATATCCACTGTCACGGTCACTGGGTACTTACTATGCTGGTATAACGAGACTAGACATTGATTCCAATTTCCGTGTATGTATGCAACTTGTGGTTCACTGAAAAGACGTCATAATCTAGAAGCCACCTATGAATTACTGGAGTATCTCTAGAATGTCTCGCTAATTGCCATGTCATGTATACAAGATTGAACTTTTGCATTCTGTGATCTGTATCAATCTTATTGTCCAAGATTCACAAAGTGTATACACATGTGCTGGTAAAGCATATAGCTTTGATTAAAGTGCTTCGAACAGCTTAGACAACTGAATGGCGAACCTATCAGTAAATACTATCATTCACAATGAAAAGTTTCTATTGGAATTCTACAAGTGCAGAAATTATTTTGATGAGACAGTTTTTCATTTTTCAGCATCTCTTAAATCAGTATATTAGTCTGCCCGGTCATTATTCGTTCCTTTCAGCATAGTGCATACAGTTTTAGTCGCTAATCATGTTGAGTATGTTTCAGGTCTTCCCGTTGCTTATTACCAAGTTTTCATATGAAGAGCAAGCTGATTTAGTCTGGCAGTTCATATGCAACATCCCTGTAAATATGATGGCAGAGTTCCTTCCATGGCTCTCATCTTCTGTTTCACCTGATGAGCACCAAGATATTCTTAACTGCTTGCATAAAATTGTTCCTCAAGAGAAGCTTCTCCAACAGGTTCTCACTATCATGCATCTTTTGATAACAACAAGGTTTGGCATGTTCACTTAATTTTAGTTTAAAAAAATCGTGTAGGTTGTGTTTGCATGGATTGGAGGTAAATCTATAAGAATGGTGGCACAAGATTTGGATAATCCTTGTTCAAAAGGCAGTTGTGGAAACGAGGATATCTCTCACCAAACAGATGAAAGCAGATGCTCACATGAGCATTCTATAGTCGGAAAGCGGAAGTATGCAGAATCTAGTTACTGTCAGCTTGCAGTACATCCAATAGATGAGATCTTGTGGTGGCACAATGCTATCCGAAAAGAATTGAGTGATATAGTAGAGGAGACAAGAAAGATCCAGCAGTCCGGAGACTTCTCCAATATATCAACCTTCAATGCGAGGCTTCGGTTTATTGCAGACGTGTGCATCTTCCACAGGTCTGTGACTTTGAATCTCAATTTATGTGCACCTTTATTTCAAAATCACAAGTCATCTCTTTAAGTGAATGTAGAGCATCAAATTATATGTTTGGACATCAAGTGGTGGTTTAGGCGCAACTCTTGTGAATGACTGAAGTCCTAAAAACCCAAGATACGAGCTAGCACAGTGAATGGTGTTGTGAATATCTTCTTATTTGCTTTGCCTGGAATTATATGGTTTTCTCAAAAGAACTTTATCTTTATAGATCCAATCATAAGTTTATGTTTTATGAAATGAAGTGGAATCATGTAACCTTAGTTTGATCAGTTGCTGTTTTTCTCTTTTGTTGCTCTGCAGTATTGGCGAGGATCAAGTTATATTTCCTGCAGTTGATGGTGAAGTATGCTTTGAGCAGGAGCATGCTGAACAAGAACAGCAGTTTAATAAATTTAGATGTTTAATTGAACAAATCCAAACAACTGGAGCAAGATCAACTGCAGTGGATTTTTACTCTGAATTATGTTCACAAGCTGATCAGATAATGGATGAAATGGAGAAGCATTTCAATACCGAGGAAACAAAGGTTTGTGTTTTTAAGAAACGTTATTTTAGTAGTTGAAAAGCTGAACCATTCCCGCTCAGAAGAATATTGTCTGGTTGACCAAGTGGCCAACATGGTCTCATGTCCAATTCACCTTATTATGAAGGTACTTCCTCAAGCTAGGATAAAGTTTTCACCGGAGAAACAAAGTGAACTTTTGTACAAGAGTCTTTGTGTCATGCCATTGAAGTTATTGGAGAAGGTTTTACCATGGTTTGCATCAAAGCTGGATGATGCAAATGGACAGTCTTTTCTTCAGAATATGTTCTTGATAGGTACCTCTTTACTTCAGTTTTTATATGTTATATGCATCTATACCATACTAGCGATCTAAAACGCCTCCAAATTTGAATATGTACTAATAAACTGCATGGAACAGCACCTTCCTCTGAAACTGCACTGGTTACTCTTCTGTCTGGCTGGGCGTGCAAAGGCCGTTTGAAGGATACATCCAACTCTGGGAAATTCATATGCATGCCATCAGGAGCACCGAACTGCTCATTGGATGGAGATGAGTTAGAAAAGTGTCAGTCAATCTGTCCATGTTCTTTGGGCAACAACACAACTTTTTCAGTACCTCAAACAGAAAATAGTTCAAGGCGAGTCAAGCGAGGAAATCATGCAGAATCTAGTACCAATATTAACATAAGTCACTGCCCAGAAACTACTGACATTGAAGAGACTCGATGTAGCAATAAACCTTGCCACATTCCTGGGTTAAGAGTGGAAACTAGCAACTTTGCTGCTGATTCATTTGCTTCTTTGAACTCTTTTCGCTCGCTCTCTTATAGTTATTCTGCACCTTCATTGCACTCTAGTCTTTTTTCATGGGAGACAGACAAAGCATTTTCAAGCCCAGATAGCATCTCTAGGCCAATTGATGCAATATTCAAATTTCATAAGGCAATTCGCAAGGATTTAGAGTTCTTAGATGTTGAATCCGGAAAGCTCATTGACAGAGATAAATCTTGCCTTCGCCAATTCATCGGAAGATTTCGTCTACTGTGGGGTCTTTATAGAGCACATAGCAATGCTGAAGATGAAATCGTCTTCCCTGCTCTTGAATCGAAAGACGCACTACATAATGTCAGCCACTCGTACACCCTTGATCACAAACAGGAAGAAGAATTATTTCAAGATATATCCACCATACTATCTGAGCTTTCACAGTTATTTGATGATTCGGGTCATCCCATTGACAAAGCTGAAGAAAGTCATATTTGTTCATACAATGAGCTTGATTCATCTAGGAAGCATAATGAGCTTTTGACAAAGCTTCAAGGAATGTGCAAGTCTATCCGGGTTACCCTGTCTAATCATGTGCACAGAGAAGAACTTGAGTTGTGGCCACTGTTTGATAAACATTTCTCTGTAGATGATCAGGATAAGATTGTAGGTCGTATAATTGGATCTACAGGAGCTGAGGTTCTGCAGTCAATGATACCCTGGGTTACATCAGCACTTAGTCTGGAGGAACAGAACAAGATGATGGATACATGGAAGCAAGCAACTAAGAATACAATGTTTGATGAATGGCTAAACGAGTGGTGGAAGAGTTCACCAACTTCATCTGGCCCCTCATATGAGACCTCCCCATCAGAAGGTGTGCTAAATTTTTTAAGACTCCCCTCTACAAATTCTTCCACCATATTTTTGGTCAGCATTTATATATGCATTTGCTTTCTTCCACTTGGTAATAAATTTCGAAGTCAGATATTTTTATCCATAGTAAAACCTTCAATTGAGACCCACGCTATGCTCTTTTTGATAAAGCAGATACAAGAGTTACCACTCACTACATTGGATTGTAAAGAGGATATAATTTCCAGTGAGCATCATATGAATTTAATACACTAGTTAGAAGTTGTGTTACTTAAACGAGACATGTCTCCTACTTTACCATACATAATAGTGAAACTGTCAGAGTACAAAGTTGCAACCAACATGTTGGTTTGCATGGACAAAGGAAATATTAGAGAACATTTCAGTCTAGAGCAAAGAAGATGGGAAAAAAGTATATTAGTGCATTTCTTCGCAACAGCTAAAAGTGCAATATGGACTACTAGGTTTCTCTGGGTTTCCATCATCTAATCTAGACATTATACACAATCGTTGGTGATTTAGATTTGTGATAAAAGGGGCCAATCAAGGAGAATGAAGTTGGGCATATCATACCGGACAGAATACTTGCTAGAGAAATGACTAGTCAGCAAAAACTAAAATAGTGGGAATGGCATTTACATTATGATGAATGGGAAAAACACTCTCTACACCTCCATGATATATAGAATGTTACAGATTTGAATATCAGTATTTCAATGAGTTTTTCTTTTCTCTCACCCTGTAGAGAGTCAATTTGAGGAAAATCTCAACCAGAGTGATCAGAAGTTTAAGCCTGGTTGGAAAGACATCTTCCGAATGAATCAAAGTGAGCTCGAGGCCGAGATACGAAAAGTTTCTCAAGATTCTACTCTTGACCCACGGAGGAAAGCATATCTAATCCAAAATCTCATGACGAGGTTTGTCATTAAAAGTTACAAAAATTAAGTTGCCGGGGCTTTCCCTGAAAATTAATTGGAATTGTATATTTGATCTATACCTAATAATGTGAAATTCAGCCGTTGGATAGCTTCTCAGCAGGAATCACCACAACCAAGATCAGTAGATCACGATGGATCTACTACAATACCCGGATGTTCTCCTTCATATCGAGATCCAGAGAAAAAAATATTAGGTTGTGAGCATTACAAAAGAAACTGCAAACTCATGGCTGCATGCTGCAATAAGCTGTTCACATGCAGGTTCTGTCATGATAAAGTTAGTGATCATACAATGGAAAGGTAAAATTAGTACAGTCAATGTTTTATGTGCTGAGTGACACTTCTATATTTCTTAAAGTAGTAGAGTATTCAATGTTCCATCTTAACTTCTTAACATAAATTAGAAACATCAAATAAGTATGCCGTGATATAAATGTTACTAAGTAAAAAGTGAGATTTAGACAAGCTTGTGGTTGATTAGCTCTTGTGTAGAGCAGCAAGGCAACATGATTATTCTAGGCGCTTACTCATCATGCCCCTCGTATTATCTTTTCTTTGGTTCTCCTTCATCTGCTGTCTTCCTACAAGTTACATTCACATGGAAGTAATTGGTTAAAAGCTTCAATGAACAAAACATTGGCCCTGTGAGCTTCTCATTAAACTTCCCAATTTGTAGCTTTTAACTGCTATGCCATAGCTATGCAGCAGTTTAAAACATACATATGGATGGAAGGACAGAAACCGTATTCTGTTGCATACCTTTTGTGTAGTCATATGTGTTTGTTGTTAGAGATCTCGTCTGAAATTAAGCTGAAAAGATATTACTCACTTTGTTAGGCTGCAATTTTTAGGAAAGCAACGGTGGAGATGATGTGCATGCTATGTATGAAAGTCCAACCGGTTGGTCCAAATTGCCAAACTCCTTCCTGCAATGGTCTATCCATGGCAAAATATTACTGCAGTATATGCAAGTTTTTTGATGATGAAAGGTAAAGTGTGAACGTGTTTGCTATTAGTTTCTCTTGTAGTAAGTCTTCTATTACCTCTATCCTCTACTTTCTCTTATTTCCAATCACTCCTTAAAGCCAAAAACTTTAATTGCCAAGCCTCAAATACCTAGGTCAGCTGCATTGAAGAAAACTTTCCAGATTTGTTAAGTAGCTTTCAGTAATGCTTGATCTTCATAAATTAGGTGAATATGTGCTATGATAAATGTCAGCAAGTGGCTTTTATTTTTCCATAAGCATCAGGTGGTTTATGTCATATTTTCCCGAACAGTACAGCTTTTATTTCTTCAGACCCAATAGTTCAGTCCTCTAGATCACGTCTTTTTTTTAAACTACAGTTATGCGCGAAAGTACAGGCCGGTCAATAATAGCTTCCGTTTGGTGTTGTCCATCTCCATAATATAGTGCAGAGGTCTAATCATGTGAACATTACAGGAGTGTGTATCATTGCCCCTTTTGTAATCTGTGTCGTCTTGGGGAAGGATTGGGCACCGATTTCTTCCACTGCATGAAGTGCAATTGTTGCCTCGGCGTGAAACTGAAAGAACACAAATGTCGAGAAAAGATGCTGGAGATGAACTGTCCAATCTGTTGCGACTTCTTATTCACATCAAGCGCAGCAGTCAGAGGCCTTCCCTGTGGCCATTTCATGCATTCAGCTTGCTTTCAGGTAATGATAGTCTAGCTGCGTTCTGAGACTTGTTTCTGATGTAGTACTTCTCTGTCCTAGAGTCTGTTCTGACAATACTGTTGATTCTAGGCGTATACGTGTACTCACTACACGTGTCCAATCTGCTGCAAATCCTTGGGAGATATGACGGTGAGTTACACCACTTGATACCAAGACCGTTTATGCACTTCACCCAAACCCCGTGTTCTATCTCACCGAAACTAGAAATTTCGGAAGCAGACAGACAATTTCCTCTGCAGAAATGCCACCTTTCTATCTCACGAAACTAGCAATTTCCAAAGCAGTCAGACAATTTCCTCTGCGCAAATGCCACATTCCTTGCTAAAACTTAGTCTGAAAAACCAGTTATGAAGTTGTATAATCCTCCCGTTTTTTCTCCCGTAGGTGTACTTTGGCATGCTTGACGGCTTGCTGGCCGCAGAGGAGCTTCCCGAGGAGTACCGGAATCGGTGCCAGGTACGCTATTCTCACAGTCGTTCCTGACTCTTCATCTCTTCTCGTTTATTGCTGAAGGATTTATATACTGAGTTGCCGTCTGAATCGTCCAGGATATACTTTGTAACGACTGTGGGAGAAAAGGAAGTTCTAGGTTCCACTGGCTGTATCACAAGTGCGGCGCCTGCGGTTCGTATAACACCAGGGTTATCAAGACTGACGCCCCAGATTGTTCCACATCGAATCAACAGGCGAGTTAGCCTTTTCTTTTCTTATGCTCGGAAATTCGTTGGTGTAATCCATGTGGACACAGAGAAACCTTTTTGGGTGTATATAGTTGTGATAATAAAGTCGTTTCGGAGAATCCTAGTCTGGCTACGCGGTTACTACAATCTTGGTTTACTGTTGATAAAACATGCAACTCGGAGTAGATATGGATATGGCAAATCAGTTTTAGCAGCACGCCATGGGCATGGTAAACCACCGAGTCCAGGACTAAGCCCATGGCATGAACACGCACATCACTGAGGCAAGTAAAGGATGAACGGCCCCAAAAAGGTTGGTACAGATGGATTGGCTCTGGCCGAGAGGAGTTGGGCACTCGGCCAGAAGTGTCATCGTCAGGTAGAAGGAATCTTCCCCTCGGAATAACCGAGGCAGGCTGCTCCGCTTCGAGGCCGTCTGACTGCAGCTCTGCGTCACACTGCACTCCGGCCGGCCACTCCACATGCCCCACCCCGCTCCGCCATCCTGTAAGAGCATCTCCACTCATTTGGCCGAATCCAGTTCGAAATCCGGACTAAACTTCCAAGACGGCCAAGAAGCGGTCCCAGACGCAGCTTCACTCGCATCTGAAGCCGGTTTCGCACGTTTCCGCTTAAATTCGGCTCAAATTTGGCTAACCTTCGTCTAAATTTTGGCATAGTTCGGCATACGACGAATACAGAACACTTTAAGACTAAAATTCGACGAAATTTTTAAGCAGAGTTCGGCGTACTGTAAATATAGTTTGGCCTGCAATAAAATTACAACATATTTCGGCCAAGTTCGGCCAGTTCATGCTCAGCATCTACGTCGTGTTACCCCTGCGTGTCCATAGGTGCTCGACAAGATCATCCTGCAGCTGTTGATGCATCGCCGGATCTCGGATCTTCTGACGCATTGCGATGAATGCAGCCCATGTTGAAGGCACCTGATGATCAGGCTCGGCAAGAGGACCCTGTAGATGGTATGGCTCGTCCTCCTCGAGCAAATTCATTGGATCCTTCTTCTCATCCTCAATGATCATGTTGCACAACAGTTCATCACTTCCCACATCTGATCTTTCGACCAGGTCATAGCAGGGAACCGGACAACTGCAAACCTCTGCTGGAGCACACCAAATGCCCGCTCCACGTCCTTCCTGCAAGCTTTCTGTTCCTTGGCAAAGTGAGAATGCTTGGGGAGCATTGGGTCTGAAGTATCACAGTGCATTCTTCTTTGTGGCTTTTGTACATTTCTTGCCATTTAAATGGACGGTTCTTTCACTCCTAATGCATACAATCTATGCTTCCAAGCATACCAGGAAATCCTTTACTTTCATTGACTGCGAGGATCCGAGCAGTATCTTCAGCAGTGGTGACTTTGGTGATCGTCGGCTGGAAATCACAGACGCGCGCGGCACCGCATGTCCGCATCTCACACTCTCTGCCCGATAGTGCGGCTTATCCCGACGTCGTTGGAATCTGTCATTGCGCCGCAGCATCGCCCACGCTCTCATCCTCGCAGGTGACGTCGCTTGCAGAGCACGGGCTGCTCGTCGCCGGCTACGCTGCCCACCCAGCGGCGCACTACGAACAGAAACGCATCTTCTAGCTTAGCCGCATCCCGCGATACCTTTCACTCAAAGTATCAAATGCCAGCACTCGCGATCTCGGCCGGCACACCGCAAACGGGCCAGGAAAATGAGCGTGGCAACTCATTACAAAACAGAAGAACCTCAGGCAACTCATTACACCAATTACTACTACTAACCTACTTACTACCACGAACAGGGTCAGTTCACAGCCGCCTGGGCATGTCCATTCCCCCGATCTCGTGCACTAGCTCCTGCACCAGGTCCCTCTCAATCTGGGCGACGATCCGCAACGCCTCGTGCAGGAAGGAGCCCAGGCCGGCCACGACGGCCCGCTCAACGTCGCTGCCCACCAGGTCATCCAGGTCCTGCACCTGCCCGGCCATTCCTCCGCACCTCGCGACCTCCTTCCTCACCTCATCAGCCAGCCGCTCCTCGGTGGTGCTAACCACGTCAATCTTCACAAACGACCTGTACCCCGAGTCGCAGAGTCGGACACACATCGAGTCGAGGCACTCCATGACCAGGTCAGACGCGAGGTTCCGCAGCGGGGTCGCCCCCGCGGCCTTGGAGCAGCCAGGGTGGTTCTTGGTCAAGCCGGCAAGAACAGATTCAGATGTCTGAAGAAGGAAGGTCTTGGAAGGAGCCTTTGGTCTCCGTACACCAGACGAGCAGACGTTCGCTAGTACCAGGTCGACGGTTGATGTGAGCTCTCCACCGTGCATCATCAGCTTGCTGTCCTGGACCGCCGACGCAAACCGGTGTGCACCATGCTTGCCGGAACTAGGCTTGGCGCACCTTGCGTTTCTCTCCGTAGCCGTGCTAACCGGGGGTGCACAAGTCTCCGAGCAGCGGCTGTCCTTGAGTTGAACATCTGTTTTGCGTGTTTGAGGAATGAGTGAAAGAGTTAGCATGCAACTCAAAACTGTGTAACTCGTTCAACTAGTATTAGAATTTGCATTTTAGATCATTATTATGCTGCAGGCAAGGGTAAAGATAGCACAGGTTTAGAGTCTGTTCACCAAAACTTTTGCTAGTTGAGCCAATGTAAGAGCAAAGGGTGTCAAGAGCTCAAAAAAAAAAAAAAGGAAGTTATTGTTACCTGCAGTGCAGTCTGGACTCCCAGAAGCGCAATTCTCATCTGCATATGTAGATTGAAGAGCTCCTTGTTGCCTGTCGCCTCCAGGTACAGATCTTGATGGAGTGCTAGCCTTCCCGTTGTTGGCCTGCAGATGGTAGCGACCAAGGAGTGTTTGTCAGAAAAACAATGGTCCTTGAGTTATAATGTTTACTTAGAAATCGGAGGGAACTCTCTTTTTCAACAGATGGTAGCGACCAAGGAGTACCATGGTTCAGTACAGGGATGGGAGAAGTTACTAACCTCATGCTTTTTATGAGGCTCACGCGACTCCATGGGACTAGGAAGCTCCCCGGAGCCATGCATCAGATTGTCTAACTCCCGTAGAAATTCATCGCTTGACGACTTCTCTAGGGCAGGAAATCCACTCGCTTTTTGAGACAATGAAGAGGGTGCTCTGCCACCAGGAACATCTCTGTTCTTCAACTCATCTCGACTAGAGCAGACTGATTCTGCAGCCTGGATACATGATGTACCTTGGAAATTTTTCCTGGAAACCAGCTCCCTTTCTGAAGAAATATTTTGAAACTCCCTATGGGAGTTTCTTTTAGGACAAGCTCCATTTGGAGATCCCAGAACAGCACTACCTTTCCCTCTAATATTTTCACTGGCCAAAGAAGTAGGGATGGACTTCATTGGTGAACTGAATGTGAAAGAAACAATGTCGGAGTCATTACACCTGGAAGCATTGTGTGGCTCTGCCTGTCTCAGCAAGTCATCTTTAACATAGTTTGGACTGGTAGCCCTTGGCTTCTCGCTAACCAACCCTGCGCCTTTTGCAATTATCATATCTTTCTCCATACCTTTTGGTGATGCGGTACTTAGCTTCGGTTTGTTAGAGCTACCACTATGCGGCCCATTGGTTCGATGACCTTTTTTGCTCAGGTTCTTGTTCTGTAAACTACCATGTGACATGCGAATTTCATCCATTACTTTACCTTTGGGCCTCAAAGATGAGCTGCTATTCATATCTTTGTTTAGAGAAACAAAATCCTTCCCGGTGCTTGACACATGTTGCTCCCCAGTTCTATGTTTCTGCCTTTGAATTACATGGTGTGGATCTTCTGTTCTTGCAGCTACAGGCAATGTGTTTTGCTTCAGGTTGTTCTGCTTCAGAGGGCTAGAAGCAACATTACCCCGGGATACGTTCCTGGGCTGAACTTTTCGGACATCTTGATATGTATCAGCGGTAGTGTTGAAGATCATCTCATCCCTCTCCTTAAATCTAGCCTTCTCGCTCGAGCTGCTAACAGGCAAGACCTTACTGTTTCCTTCAGGTTGCACTTGCCTTGACATATCCTGGTTTGGCCTCCTAGCGGCATCGACCTTCTTGCCATTCTCTTCAGACCACTGACTAGGAGTAGACTTGTGCAGAGGGGTACCTTCTACTTTGCGAGCACCCGACATTGGTGCATCATGATCGTGCATATCTCTTGAGAATTGATCAGGCAAATTATGCATGACAGCAGCAGCCCTCGCCACACCATCACTGTTGCACGGATACTCCAAGCGTGCCTGTCGCCGAGCCCGGTGGCGATTCCTGGACTGCAGACCGGGTTCCAGAACCCTGGCTGCTGCCTCAATCAGCCGAGCCTTGTTCCTGCTTGAAACTGACCTTGGGCTCCTAAGAGGTGAAGCTACCTTGTGATTGTGGTGCCTCACTGACCACAATGCCTGCGAATCTGCATTGAACTGGCTGGCATGTTCATGCCGTTCATCCATGAGTTGCCCTGGCTTCTGTTGCTTCTGATGTGAGGCGCCCATGCTCCTGGAGCTACCAGGCAAACCTTGAGAGCATTCGTTCCAGTGAGCGTCGACCTCAGAGGAATCGGTGGCTCTGGCTGGCCTTTCATGGCTGGTAGACGGCATTGAGCTGAGACCCATCAGCCGGGCTACCACGCCAGGAGTAGACATTTCTCTGCAATTCTTGTCTTGGCTTGGTGGTGGCGAGCAATTGATGCCATGGCCTTCACTTCTGCTCCTTGCATGGTCTGCAGAATCAAGCTGAAGAAAAACATGGATGAGTTAGCAATCTTAGCACACAGAAAACAAAACAGAGAGGAAAAGGAGATGATGTAAAGTTGAAAAGGGGAAGAAAAGGGTATCCAAAATGCTGGAGTACTGAACCTGCATTAGCTGGAGGGAAATCATTCGGGATCTAGGCACGAAGGTACAGATAAAAAGGGATAACTTTATTTTGGGATATCTTAAGAAAGAAATCATGGATGTAGAGTTAATTATTTAAGTGAAATTGTTGTCCGCTCCATTCGTTGCTACAGAACATCAATTTACAAGGAAGGGGGTGAAAAGGCAGAACGCAGAAGAAAAAATCTTGGCTTGGGGTCATGAGAACATGTGTGAAGGGAAAAGAAAAATAATAATTTCTCTAGGCATAGATTTAGGGAAAATTCAACTAGAACTGTGAACCAAAATAACTGCGCAGGAAAGAACATCGTACCAGGAGAGGCCTCTTCTTGGCCACCGGCGTCTTCTCGCCGCCGCTTCCGCCGCCGGGTGGTCTCCCAGGCGGGAAGTTCGGTGCGCGTGCTGAAACGGCACAAGTCGAGTCAAGAAAACAAATCCATCGTTTGCAGAGCCAAGAGCAATGCAGCCTCTCCGCAATCTCACCTGGGGCGAGCAGCTTGGTCTTGCTGGAGGAGGAGGAGAAGAGCTTCCTCTTGGCGAGCATCTGGAACAGCGCCGCCACGCACGACGGCTTCTGCCGCTCGGCGATCGCCAGGCCGCCGCCGCCGCCGTTCGCCGCGGCCACTGAGGAGGAGCTCCCGTTCTTCATGTCTGTCCACACCTCGCCTCGCAAGAAGAAAGGAGGAAACAGAAAGATTCAAACCGGGTTCTTTCCGAAATCTGTCACAACAGCCTCCTCCGCTCCTCTTGAATCTTGAATGCTTCTCGCTCAGAATAAATGCAACAAATTTGAACTATAGCCGCTCCTCCGGTATTAATTGCCACATCTAGTTCTTCGTGACTTGCCGAATCTTGAAGGGAACAGCCAAAAATGCTAGAGAACAAAACGAGATTCGCACTGCTCAAGACATGACCGGCGGTCCATGAAATTCCTCTCTTCTCTCCTGGTCAAGAACTGGCCATGGATGAGCAGCGGCCGAAGACTCAGCCTGACTGTTCTTGTCACCTCGTGAACCCTTGTGTCGCCTGATCCAGAGCAAGAGGGCAGATGAGCCAAGCGATGGAGTGGGGAGGTTGGGGAGGGAGGGAAGAGCGTGGCCCTGGAGGTGAAAACAGAGGGGCTTTTGTTTTGCGGGCGATGAAGGGAGAAGGGAGGCGTCTGCGTTTTACTACTTGTCACTCACTGCCGCAGAGAGGATTCAGAGGAAGGGACATGTCAAGGGCTGCTTTTGTTTGTTTTAGCACGTGAGTTCTTCTGTGATGTGTTGTTACATGTGTGGCCGTGTCAGAGGAGAAGCTTTCCATGGCTGAGCTCTCCTTTTTTGTTTGCTTCCCCGGCCAGTCTGGCTATACTCGAGTATTCTAGTATAGGGTTTTTGTTGGGAGCTTGGACTGGTCCAATGCTAATTAATTAGAAGGAGTGCTACGCTTTGGATTGGTCTAATTCAAATCAATTAGTATCCAATCCTAAGCAACTCTGGCCTCTACTAGGAGCTAAGAACCGAGTCTTAAGATGGAAGTGAGGTGCAGATCTTCTTTTTACCCCAGAGTCATCCTCTCAACTTCGACTTGTATGTATCATGTGATGTGACTGAAGATGAGTAGAATCAAAGCAAGAAAATTTTACTTTGCTTGTGTGTAGGTAACATAGCAGTAATAATTGAAAGTTTGAAACCAGAGGCGCAGATGGTAACATTCTACTTAACACACCATCAACACCAACCTATGGTGGCTGTGATACACACTTGCTTGGGAGAGATGCATAGTACAAGGTAGTGTAGTCTGGTAGCTAGTGTATCTACCTGTGGTTGTCGGTGAATCTGTGATGATGGTGAGTAGGGTCCAAGTGAAGAGAAGGTGGTTGCATATGGACAGCTCATGGAACCGAACTGGAAAGTGCCACCCATTTTACTGCCCTGCCCACCAAGAGAGGAGAGCACTAGCACTTTGGATTGGGGAATGGTATTTTCTTCTTTGGTCAATTCTCGTGCCAGGAAGTTTGAAACGGATGGTGCCCCTAGATATACACATATGACAGATGCAACTGTTGATTTCTTTTTAATTCCTTTCACATGGCGACGGCAAATAATATTTGAATATCCTGATGTCGTTAGATTTTGGAGCGTCAGTGTGCACAAGACAACAAAGAGGAAGGAGCTGACGTACTACTACTCCCTCCGATCCATATTAATTGACTTTGATTTGTTAAAAATTGAATGAACCTATATATTAAATAGTGTCTAGATTCACTCAAATCTAGACAAATTTGAGTCAATTAATATGGGCCGGAGCGAGTACTATTTTTTATTTAGACAAGAGACGATCTATTATGGATTAGTGTTTGAATAATATTTGAATATGCCTGATGTCGTTAGACTTTGGAGCGTCAGTGTGCACAAGACAACAAGAGACGTCTAATCTTGAGTTGTGAGCCCAGTTGTTAAACAAAATAAAATGCGCTAGCTACCGTACAAAATGAACCAGGTCACTAGGTCAAATGCAACACTGAGAGTTGCAGACATTCCAGGGTACAATGTTGACTAGTAGAACCATAAGAGATTTTAATACGTTGTATAATAGTCCTTTCGATTCAAATTAATTGACTCGAGTTTATCTAAATTCGGATGTATCTAGTATTAGAACCTGTCTAGATACATCCAAATTTAGTCAAATCCAAATCAATTAATTTGGATCGGAGGGAGTATATGGATTAGGGTTTGAATTACTGGCACCCATACGGAAGTAACCAAATGCGAGTAAAACCGCACTTCAAGTTATGTAGGAGCACTGAGCACATAAGTTTCCGATCATTTGAAGTGACCATACAGGATAGTGACATAGACCGAGAATTTACAAGATTTTCACCTGCCTGAAACTGTCCGAATTTTTCAAGGGAATCCAACATATTTCCGTAATTAGACCTGATTGAGCGGATGCGAGAGAGAGAAAAAAAAGGAAATCCTGGATTTAACGGAACCAGCAGTCCTACAATTCCGAAAACAAACAAAAACAGGAGCAGTGGTGTGCCGCACTGTACTCGTACGGAGCAGCAGGGCTCCCACGGGCCCACCTGCAGCCACACACACACATGTGGAGAAACTGTTCTACATCAGTTCCGTTCCCGGGCCCCTGCCATCAGGAGCAGATCCAGGATTTGATAGGCCGAACAGACAAGCACGTCGGACTGAGATATCAGTTTTTCCCGTCCCTCTCACCTCTATAAACAATAAACAATTCGACCACTCGAAACAATATCGGCCCAGATATAGTTTCATACAAATATAACAAATTATTGTAGTCAAATTTCACATATTCAAATTTTGAAACTTCAGAGCAGTAAATGGATGTATAACAGGTAAAAGGTCGTCGGCTTTCCCATTGAGATATTTTTTTGTTGGCACTGTTTTCCTTGATGTATAAAAATTAAATATTCCTATAAAGCTCTTTGAATAATTAGAATTTCGATTGATCCCTCGTCCTATAAGGGTGTGTTCGTTTATGGAATTCGGTGGGACGAAACCGGTCCGTTTCGTGCCTAGCGTTCGTTCGTGTGTCCGGTTGGAAGAAAGGAACAGAACGAGGTAGTTCCTCAGAACGGAATATTCCTCTAATATGCGGAACGAGGTCGTCCGACCGAATCGGCCGGATCGCGCGGAACGGCTCGCTAATTCACCGAATTAGCGGAGGTTTTTAGCTGTGACGATGATTAGCTAAGATGATTAGCGACAAAATCTTGCAAAAACATGCGGCCTCTAATTTGAGTGTATTTTGCAAAGATTTTGAAACAAAAAGATTTCTATGATTTGATACTTTTAGCAAAGATTTTAAGATAAAAATATATATTTTCTACCGTTAATTACAATTGTTAAATTTAAGCTCAAATTATTAGAATTTTAAGCATCATTATAGCTATTCTGTTCCGGTCCGAATTCTCCTAACCGAACACAATATGGGACCATTTCGTTCCTTGGTCTTTTCCAAACCGAACACAGGGTCGAAACCGTCCCATGCCCTCGGAATGGACTCACTCCGTTCCATTCCCTCTCGTTGTAGAACCGAACACACCCTAAAACTCTACGGTGGCACGGAACAAAAGGCGTATAATTTATAATGATCTAACAAGAACTCTACTAAGTAGATTGTATAAATCTAAAAACAATTACTATGTACTTTGATTAAATTTAGTACACTTAGGACATGCCTATGGTTTGGATTACCTGGGAGCCATGAGGTGTGGACGAAGGCATTAGGCGGACCGGTTGGCCGTGTTCGCCCGGCAAGCGCATGACAGCAATCGCGATAGCCAAAGCTTGAGGACTATGGTTCCAGGCGATGAGCGGTGCCCATACCCTAGCTTGGTGGCGACGGGGAACAATCGTATCGAACGGGATACCTTCAAGCCGTCAATATGTGTATCGACCGCCGAATGCGATCAACTAGTTGGATAGATGTATCGCGAGCTAATTAGTTTAGGTTTGGGCCATTGTTGGGCACTTACAAATTAAGCGTCTAACTTTGCTAGATAAGGCCTCCTACTAATTGCTAATTAGCACAGTTGTACCAACTAAGATTACCGGTAGCCTCCGCTAGCAATCCATGGGGGAGGGGCCAGTCGATAGGAGGACCTGGCCACCGCTCGCCCCGTGGATCCGCCTCTGCCTGCCATGGCTTAGGTCAGAGGGGGAGCTCATCTTGAGCATCTCGTGGAGCTTTTCGGATCTGGGCGTCTGCTTTGCTAGTGCCAACCCAATTTCCGGTGGTTGCACTATTGTGGGTGCCTTGAGGTCGTCGGTGAGCGGCGGAGGTGGATTTCTGTGGCTTGAGGCCATTCTCTTTTGTAAGAACGTATGCCTTATCTTTAAATACTACTCCCTCTGTCCTAAAATAGATGTCTTAAATTTGTTAAAATTTGGATGAATCTAGACACTATTTAGTATATAAATTTATCCAAAATTTGAAAGACCTAAGACATCTATTCTTGGACGGAGGGAGTAGGTTTTTCTAAGAAAGTGTTGTGAAGGGCCTGCTTGTGAAATTGTATCCGACTTGTTTTAATTGAAGCTTGTGGGCCTCTTGCTTGAGGCTATTCCATCCAGAAATAAATGAGTTATATATTTTTTTAATTTGCACGTGTCTAGACATGCTCGTTCATTGCCCCCGTGGCCTCCACCTGCGTTTCTGTACGTAAACCATGTTGGATTGTTCATGTCCCAGCTGCTTCGGCGGCGATCGAGCCGAGAGGATCGAAATGTTATGGGCCGTGATTTCCGACGAGTGAATCATTGCGCTTTGTACTACTGTAGTACTTGCATTGATGGGGAGAGAAGGAGGTCGGGACGGCGGTTCCCTCCGTCGCATCGCATCGTATCGTTGGCACGACGTGACGTGATACACGATTCGAAGGGACTGCGTACGTACGGAGTACTACTCGGCTGTCCCGGCCGCTGCCGCGAAGCGAAGTGGCTGAAAACCACACGCACGTGCTCCTCTTCAGGCTGCAGTTCTTCATTTTACAGATGAAACCAGGATGCTGTAGGTGCGTTCGTGCATTGATTGTGCTCACCGACCGGCGCGGCTGCTCGATCGTGGGCTCATCTCATGGCAATTCTGCTCAAGTTTCTCTCCGTCAATAATGGCTGCTTAGACTGTTGGAGAGTATTTGTGCACGTCCATCGACCCTGCAAGTTTCTTCTCCAGTGGAGAGTATTAGTAGTATGGAGATCTGCGAGCAGACGACCTGGCCATGCACGCCGAAAGGCAAAGCACAGGGTCAGGGTCACAGGGTTTTGCAGGCGCCCATGGCGTAGGCCGAGCAACTTTATTTTCTTTACAAATATATTTATATATGTCCCCAAGATCAATCTATCAACACAATTAACTATTATTATCTTTGATGATTGATTGATAGTATTGCATAAAAAAACATACTGCCTCTAGTAGACATAGAATCCTAAACTACCAAATATTAGCAATTAGTGATCTACTTTAATACCAAACCGTGGTATACTCTAACAAAGGAGACGTGGGTGGTACTGGTAAGGGTTGCAAGCGGCAACCCATATAAGCCCACAAAATCAAAATTTAGTTAAAATTAGACTAATTTTATTAAAAAATTCTGAACTAGACTAACAACTTTTGTCTCCGAAGTAGGGCGGATCGGATGTCGCTTTGCAATCCTTTCCAGGGTTTGTTCATGGGTCAAAAATAATTAAAAAAACTAGTCTAAAATAAATAAAACAAATGTTAAACCTGATGGGTACCCTCTCGGGGGTAGGTCACGGGTCTCATTTCAGACCCATGGATAGGGTTGTGGGCATAGATCTTTGCCCATTTTGTAATTCTTTATTATTATTTTGGTTATGTGCATTCGTATTGCCATTAGGACACTATATTGTTGCAGATGCTAGGAGTAATTGGTATATTGGCGATAATAATATATATTCTTTATCAAAAAAAAATATTAGAATATTTTTTTAGTTTGATGGTTTCTTTAGTTGAAAGGAAGAAGACTAACCAAAAGATACTGGGTCAGTTTGGAAAGTTCAAATCCAAACGGTTTTACAAAGGTAGATCTATGAAATTTTGGCAGGTAAGAACAATTATAGCATGTATATTAATATATTTTTTACAAAGGTAGATCTATGAAATTTTGGCGACACATAAAAAGTTAATATTGTAGGTTTCAGCCTGTCCCCGCTAATGAATCGGTCAATTATTTTAATCCTTTTATTTAAATAAAACGAGGCAGATTTGTCCTTGTTTCGAAATATAGATCGATATTGTAGACTTGTTATCAAACATCCAAAATTAGACTAGATTTAAATAAAATATATCAGGAAATAATGGGTGATTGCCTGAAAACCAACAATGACGAAGCATTTACATGGGAGCAGATTCGACCTCACAACAGGAGATCTTTTCTAAAGAAAATACAGTTAATAAAGAGGTTATCGGAAATTATTTTTAGCTCCTAAACACCAGTGCTCCCTTCATTTAAAAAATATATTGTAGATGTTTTAAAATATTTAAAAATAATTCTAGAGATAATCAATGTTATATCCCACAAGCATGTAAAATCAAGCATGAAATTCTTTGTATTTTTGTCTACACAAAATGACAAATCTGATAAAATTTGGAATTTGAAATGATATTTTTTTGTACCGCACAAAATACAAAGTTTTTGAAATTGTTTTTTTGCCCATTGGTTGGGTAAATCATGGGCTACATCAGGAAATTTCTTAAAATATTTTTTGAAACTCGCTAATATAATTTAACATGTGCGCCTTGGTGACCGGTGAGAGAGATCGATTTAAGAATGAAAACGCAAACAAGTTTCTATTAGGTCGTTGCTACAACGACCGGTCTGAAAAAGAAGAATCCTGGCGGAAGTTTAAATAAGAATTTGTCCAGCAATTTGCATACATAGTATAGCCAGCTCAACTCAAATAGGAAAATTCAAAATGTTTTCTAGGTCAAATCGTTTGTCCGAATTAAGATCCGTTTTCACCGTTAGGCTAGTCGCGACGATATCTTTAGATCTCATGTTGACATATTCTGATAACTTTTTTATTTAACAAAAGTTATCCATCCGTAACACGCGAGTTATCCAGACTTCAACATGTAAATTACCCACCCAATAACATATAAGTTACCCACCATTATAAAATTATCCACGGATCACGTATTAGGGATAGATAACTTTTTTGTTTACCCACAAGTTATCCATCAGTAACACGAAAGTTATCCATACTTTAACTTGTAAGTTATCCACCAAATAACATGTAACTTATCTATTACTATAAAAATTAACCACGGATAGAATATAAAAAGTTATTCTAAAGGCCCGATCTCGTTGCCCGTCGCCGCTCACACAATGTACGGACTACTTAATCTCGAAAGGCTACCGCGTCCAACATCAAACATAATACTAACTAAATTTAAGCTTTTTTCCATACGATATAAATAAATAGGGTCTTATGTCCAATCACCCACCACACTAAGTCGTAGTAAACAACGTGATGCACAATCAGTATTCTAGCCGCTCGACTTGGTCGTCCATTGTTGTTACCACGACGTACGAGTGACGAAGTCTCGAAGAGTTTTAGAATACCGTGGTTTCATCGCTCGTCGCATTGATGGTAATGAAGCCTTAGTACCCTAACAACTAGTCTACTGTGTTCAATTAAACTTGCTCAACACGTATACGAGAATGTCTTTATCCAACACGTTTATATGGTGGATAACTTATGCGTTACTGGATGGATAACTTACATATTATAGAATGGATAACTCACGTTTTTAGGGTGGATAACTTTTTGGTCCGAATTTTTTTATCAAAACATATCAACATGGGATCTAGTTTGGAAGATCTCGTTGCGACTAGTCCAACGGTGAAAACGAATTTTAAATTGGACAAACGGTTTCATCTACAAAATATTTTAAATTTTCGAAATAATAGTAACAGCATGCATTCATAATTCTTATCAGATTTTGTAAACTACCAAATGGTCTGTGAGTAGATTCCCCGTTCTATTATCCTCGAAGAGCTCCCTGGAAACAAAAAGTTGTGGTGATTCCACCCTGATCGTTGCTTTCGTCCTACCAGTCAGTGTCTTTTTTACTGAAGGTTCGTGAAGCGTCGTGCGTACTCCCTGTAAGGCGGTTTCCCAGTCGATCCAATCAGCCAAGGTCATCATTTGCCGCTCCATGACCACCACATCCTCCTCCTCCTCCTTCAATTCCCTCTAGCTGCAAGCCCCTCATCCCGCGTCTCCGCCATCTCCGTTGAGAAGCTGGTCGCCGCCCACGGCGGGCAGTCTACGGCAAGCGGCGGCAACTGTGGTGGTCTGGTGGGCTCGGCAGGCTGAATCGGCGGCAACGTCGGTGTCAGGCAGCCCGACGTCTCGAGGCTTCGGTGGTGTTGCAGGTAAAAAGATGAAAAATGTATTTTTTTTGTAGGTAGTATTGTTTGTAAATGTAAGAGATTTCAAAAATGTAATGCGCACACACGCAGCTGTTTTTTTTAGAAAACACACGCAGCTGTTAGTTTCGTGGGTTGACAAAAGAAATCATCTCTTCAGCTTCGTGGAGAATGGCTATGGCACACCAAGAAAAATGGTGCAACGCTTAGAAGAGCTTAAGGGTCGTCCATTTGTTACCGTCCATTTGTTACCGCTTTCGCTTAAGCTTTTGCGTTATAGAATCTAAATTCCTAAACAAACTAACACAGATTCTAAACAGCACTTGCGAGAATCAGGTCGGAAAAACATACTAGCGATTGCGGGCGAGCGAAAGCGGGGCAAGGGGACTTCATAAGATTTTCAACGATTCCTGAGTTACAACGGACAAGATTGCCCTTCGGGACTTCAAATTAATTACACGAACCTGCACCGTGCTCATCCACTACGCCTAGACCCCAAGCCCGATGCTGACGGATACCCCGGTCGCCCCCGACCTTCTCTCATGTACCCATGGATATGCAGGGCTAGGGTTTCCCACTGCCACCTTTCCTGTCATCTACATTCCCTGTCGCTGGTCTCCATCCACCCCATCGAAGCTTCCTGCCACCGCTCTGTCCTCACCCGCTCAGTTCTGGACCTCTCTTCCTCCCAATCGACGGTGGACCTACCCAGGACAAATCGGCCTCGTCCCCCAAGCCTGCCGAAGACCGAAGCTCGAGTAGCCGCCGCCACCTCTCCATACCACGCCCGGTGGCGCCCCCTACAACTTCTTCGATGCACCAAGCATCCGCTCCAACCCCGACGCCTCTTTGTTGAGGAAGGCTGCATGAAGGTAAATCGTTTCCCCATCTATCTTTCCGCCATTTAGGAACATGGGCATTTTGTAGATATTGTTGGTTCTGAATTAATCTAGGAAGATGGCCAGATTTTTTTTTGAAATGGAGGATGTCCCCCGGTATCTACATCGAAGAGATGCATACGATGTGTTTTATTAATTATTCAACAAACGACTGACAAAGAACATACATTGCAAAATCTGAAGCCTCCACACAACACCTAAGAATCTGACAATGGGTGAAGATCATGTCAAAAGGGCCTATGCCCACCATCAACTGAACCGGGGACATATCGCATACCACGAAACCCCTCTAGGCGAAAGGAGAGCGCTCATCCGGTATAACAGACTCGTAGAGAGCACCTCATGTACACGCTAAAGAAGTTGTCACCACTGTCTATCCTCCAAGTAATCTTCAAGGTTAAGATTAGCATAGACTTTGACGGTCCTGTCGACGATGCCACAACGATGCCAAACAACGCCTCCACTCTGTGCGAGTCCATCGATCCCCATCAGATACCGAGACTCCACAGATCCACACCATCGAGACTCCATCGATGTCGAGGTCAATGAAAGTTGCTCCACTTCAGGGGCCCTCCAACCGGCATCAGCTCCAAAAACGATGTCCCCGTACGGAAGAGAAGCCTCACATGATCATCATCCGAACCAGGAGACCTGGGTCTGAGGTTTCCCCCCAGAGTAGATGACCCTTCATGCAGCCTACGCGGTGGCCCAACGCCTCCATGCCTTTGAGATCCCATTGGCGATATGAGCTCCAAACCAGTGCCTCCATGAGGAAGACAACGCCACGCGCCACCACTGTCCGGACCAGTTCTAGGTTTCCCTCGGAGCCCGACCAAACTTCCACCATGATGATGCCATCCAAGAAGGCTAGCGGAGCCCACAGACGTCGCCGCATCATCTGTGACGACAAAGCTAGGCAAATGATTTCACCCCGGAGGTTGTTCCGTAACCATGAGATTTCTAGCCATAGAAATCCATCAAAGGCACCCATCGACGTAGAAGGAGAGGCCATGTTGAGCCGAGGCCCAACCCAACTGGACTAGCCGCCGTCAATATAGCGAAGATCCTGACGTGCCGGCCAAGGATTTTCCACCTCCATCGGCGATCCGTTACCGCCAACCACCATGCACATCGCCCTCACCGCTTCCGTCGAGCTCGCTGCAAGGATCTTGGAGCAACAGCACCAGGGCCCCTCCCCCTTTCATTGGTGGCCAGGGCTTTGCCGACGGCTTCTAGGAGTGGTGAGGAGGGGAAAAGGGAGAAGGGGAGGCTACATGCAGCACGATATAGGGAGTACCCCCCGATATCCTGGAGGAGGGCGACTAGGGGAGTCGGGAGGGCCGGAGGGGGTTACGTGAGGGTTACCAGGACAGATTTTTGTATGTATTGGACATTGTCAGATTGTTGTATGCATACATACATGTGTTTACATATGTAGTATTGGACATGGTGTTGGTTCTATTTTGCACACATACATATGTTCATTTAAATTTGTTCCTACATACATGTAATTAGATGGATCAAGATAAGACCCCTAAAGCAAATCGGGAAATCCACCACAATCTTTTGTGAGATCTGCGCGACCGAGACATATGCGGAAAATAGTCCTACAAGATTTTTGAGTTCGGAGGGGTACAAGAATTTAGATAGAGAATTTGGTGTTAGCACAGGGAGAAGCTACACAAGGGGAAGTTCAAAAATAAATGAGATTCAACCAAAGCATTGTATCAAGCATGGGTGTATTTCAAACTCAAAGCAACTGGACTTGGTTGGAATCCGGTGAAACAGATAATTACAGCAGATGAGACACAATGGGCTAAATTAATCAAGGTATGATATATGCCATGTGTATGTCATATTTAATTTACATTTCAGAATAGATGGAACATATTATGTTTATTCACTTGTGAATCTTATGAAGACTAACAAGCTTATTGTGGGTTTCCGAGAGGTCCTCTGAATAACTTGGAGATGATGGAGGTCATGTTTGAGGTTGCCCATGTTGACGGGACATCGACGGTCATGTCGGGAGTGCCAAGAGAAGTGCCTGCTGATTTTAACTTGCGGTTCACCTCCATAATTGCGGGATGGCCAGGTTCTATGCACGACGATATTCAAAGATACATTGCTTAAGTTTGAAGCAAATTTCCTGCATCCTCCTCCAGGTATATGTTAGACTTGTGCACTTCTCATTATGTGGTATTGGTGTCGTATATCCCATCACTCACTTGTGTTTCATTCAAGAAGATACTATCTAGTTGATTCGGGTTATCCCAATCAGGATGGCTATCTTTCACCATATACATGTACCAAGTATCATCTATCTGAGTTTAGACTTGCTGGAGCGCATCCTGGGAAGAAAGAAACATTCAACCATGCACATTCACCTCTGCGGAATGCTATTGAGAGAATATTTGGAGTGATGAAGCAAAAATGGCGCATCGTGCATGAAGGGTTTCGCGGCATAGTAAATCAAAATTTTCTACGGATGCGAACAGAGGGAAAGCCAAGATCTAATCTAGGAGATGCAATCAACGAGAGAGATTGGATTAGATCTTCATACCCTTGAAGATTCAACGCAATGAGCGTTAAACGGGCGTGGATGATGTAGTCGTACTCGCTTCTCCTCCTCGCGATCCGATCCGATCTAGCACCACAAGTGGCGGTACCTCCGTGAGATGCACACGTGCAGCACCTCGACGTCTCCTCCTTCCTCGGACCAGCAAGTATGGTGGAGAGATAGATTGGATCTACAACACGACGGCGTGGTGTATATGGTGGAGAATTTCTGCAGCAGGACTTCGCCTACAAATAGTCGGGAGGGAGAGAGGAAAGCTAGCAAGGCGGCTAGGGTTTGGAGGAGAGGTGTGTGGGGTTGGTGCGCCCCCACCCCTCTTTATATAGAGCAGACTAGCCCCTCCCCCAAGCCCAAAGGATAAGGAGTGGGGGGCATGGACTCTCCCCTCTTCTAGAAACCCTATCTCTAGTTTAAACGATTTAAACTCTCTAGGATCGGCTGGGCCTGTTGGAGATATGCCCTAGAGGCAATAATAAATGTAGTTATTATTATATCTTTGTGTTTATGATAAATGTTTACATTCATGCTATAATAGTATTAACAAGGAAACATTGATACTTGTGTGTTTTGTAAACTTAATTTGAAGTCCCTAGTATAGCCTCTATACTTCACTAGCTTGTTGGTTGATTAATGATTGTGGTTTCCCTATCATGAACATTGAGATGTTATCAACAACAAGATCATATCGTTAGGAGAATGATATGGTGGACATACTCCTATAGATAAGCGTAGCATAAAGATCAAGTCATTTCATTAGTTCAATTGCTATATGCTTTACGATACATAGTAACCTAATTCCTTCGACCATGAGATCATGCATATCACCTTTCGGATGGATGCTTTGATGACATCAAACACCACACCGTAACAGGTGGTTATAAAAGTGGCATTGAGTGTTGGAAAGTATTGGTTGAGACACATGGATCAAGAGTGGGATTTGTCCATCCACATGACGGATAGATATACTCTGGGCCCTCTCGGTGGAATGTCATCCAACTAGCTTGCAAGCATGTGACTTGGTCACAAGGGATCACATATCACGGGAGCGAAAAGAGTACTTATCGGTAACAAGGTTGAACTAGGTATGCGAGATACCGAGCGATCATAACCTTGGGTAAGTAACATATCGTGAGACAAAGGGAAATTGGTATCGTATGTAAGTGGTTCATTCGATCGCAAAGTAATCGTAGAATTATGTGGGAGCCATATGAATTTCCAGATTCCTCTATTGGTTATTGTTAGAAGTGTCTCGATCATGTACGCATAATTCACGAACCGTGAGAGACACACTTAAGGATTGACGTTGTTTGAGTAGTTATGGTATTATGAGAAAGAGACCGAATGTTGTTCGAGTCTCGGATGGGATCCGGGATATCACGAGGTGATTCGGAATGGTCCGAGAATAAGATTCATATAAGGAAAGTCCGTTTGAGTTCGGGAATGATTAGGTGTTTTCATCGGGAATGTTCTAGAAGGTTCGGATTGTCCGGCACTCAGGGGAAGGGTACATGAATGTGTCATTGATCATTGAATGATTGCATCATGTACTAAGTGTTATGCTGTCCCAAATAAAGGATTAAATTGAATCCTAAAACAGAAAAGTCAAATGTCCGGTTTGAAAGTCAAGCGCCAAAACAAGAAACGTGGGAAACAAGCAAGAGGAGTTGGAACCAACACGGAGGAGGTAGGACTCCTCCAGGGCGCCGACCCTAGGCCGAGTTGGGAGGACTCCTCCCTCCTGGCCAAGGAACACCCTCCCATAAAAGGAGGCGGGGCTCCTCCATAGACGCTTTTCTACTCTAGATCTCCGGTTTAGAGCTGTTTTGGTTTAGAGCTTCTAATTGCTTTAGCCAACAGTTTAGAGCCTTCTAATTGGTTTAGAGCCCTCTAATTGGTGTGTCTAATTACTAGGCCACTAATCCTCTCTCTCATAAGCTCCACCATACTCGCACCGGCTAAGGCGAAGCCTGCGGGATCTCCCTCTACTTAGGTACCACGCCGTTGTCTTTTAGGAATCGCGAGAGTGCTACAACCTCCATTTTCTTTGGAACAAGGGAGAGGAAGGTCTTCGTCAGTACCGACGTGTGACCGATCAAGGAAGCCTGCTTGGAGCGTGGCCTGGAAGGATCGTCTACGATCTTGAGATCGGGAAGAATCGACTACATCACCCACGAGAATCCGCTCTCGTTAACCACTTTGGAATCTTCGAGGTGAGTTCCTCCATCGACTCGTTGCTACAATCTAGTAGATAGATCTTGGCTTGTTTGTTTGTATGCGATAGAAAATTTTTGTTTTCCATGCTACGAACCCCTACAAAGGGTATCGAGCCGTGTCTATATGTAGATCTGTTGCAGTAGAACACAATGGTCATTGTGGGCGTTGATGCTTTTATTGTAGATTGCTTTTTGTGTACTTTGCATCTTGCGGTATGTTGGGATGAAGCGGCCGGGCTAACCTTACATGACATCGTTCATGAGACTTGCTCCACGCTTGACATGTAACTTGTATTGCATAAGTGGCTTTATGGGTGCATGTTTCTCCTAGCATAGTTAAGATCCAATTTACAACGGGTGATCAACAATACTAGTATCAATGTTGTGGTTCTTGTTCGTAAGTTAGAACGACACTTATTGAAAGCCCCAAACCACGTAAAATATGCAAAGAAAGTAGAAGCGTCTAACTTTGTTTTGCGGGGTGTCTTGATGATGTGATATGGCCATGATTGTGATTATATTTGATGTATGCAATGTTCCTTATTGTAAGTCGACAACGGCAGGAGCCATATGGTTGTCTTTAATTTATGTTAAGACCTGCGTGTCTATTCAAAGTAGTTGTAATAGTTGAAGCGGTGGGCGACAACCATGGAGAAGCGTCATTGACCTTGATGCAATGCCGGTGATGATGGAGATCATGTTCGTGCTTGAAGATGGAGATCGAAGGCACGAAGAAGAAAACCATATCATATCACATATATATTGAATTGCATGTGATGTTAATCCTTTATGCATCTTGTATTGCTTAGTAGGCACGGTAGCATTATAAGATGATCCCTCATGCACATCAATTTCAAATCATAAAGTGTTCACCCTTAGTTAGCACCGTTGCTAAAGCTTGTTGTTTGAAGCACCACGTGATGATCGGGTGTTCTAGATTACGCAAGTGTATACAACGTGAGCAAGCCAGATTTGCTCATGCGAAACTAAGGTTTGATCTTGACGAGCCTAGCATGTACAGACATGGTCTCGGAACACGGATTACCGAAAGGTAAAGCATGAATCGTATAGTAGATATGATGAACATGATGATTGTTCGCCATTGAAACTATATCAACTCTCGTGATGATCGGTGTTGATGTAGTGGATTTGGTTCGTGTTATCACTAAAACAATGTGAGGATGTTGTTTTGAGTGGGAGTTCACCTAGTTTAATTTCATTAATTAATTTGAACTCAATTTGTCATAAACTTAGTCTAAACTATTGCAAATATGTTGTAGATCAATGGCAGCCCCTACCATCAATTTTAATGCGTTCCTAGAGAAAGAAAAGTTGAAAAACAATGGAAGCAACTTGGATTGGTTCCGCAATTTGAGGATTGTCCTCACGGTGGTAATTTGACCTATGTCTTTGGATGCACATTGGGTGACCCACCTGCACTGCTTCCGATGAAGTAAAGAATGTTTACCTCGCTCGGAAGAATCAAGACTCCATAGTTCGGTGTGCTATCTTGTATGGTTTAGAATCGGAGCTTGAGAAAAGGTTTGAAGAGTCGGACCCACATGATATTGTCGAGGATCTCAAATTAATTTTTGAGACTCATGCGGCAATTGAAAGCTATGAGGCTTCCGAAAAGTTCTTTAAGCGCAAGATGGAAGAGGGCTCGTCGGTGAGCATGTGCTTAAGATGTCAGGCATGCAAACAAACTTCAAAGCTTGGGTATTGTGATTCCTAATGCTTTGGGGATTTACCGTGTCCTCCAATCACTACCACCAAGTTACAAGAACTTTGTGATGAACTACAACATGCGAGAACATGAACAAGACGTTGCGAACTCTTTGCCATGTTGAAATCTGCGAAGTGGAGATCAAGAAAGAGCACCAAGTGTTGTTGGTCAATAAGACCACCAAATTCAAGAAAGGCAAGTCTAAGCAAAGGGACACTTCAAGAAGGGTGGTAAGAAAGCTACCACGCCGACGAAGAAGACCAAGGCTGGACCCAAGCACTGAAGATGCTTTTCTTGCAAGGGAGAAGGTCCTCGAAGCGGAATTGCCCAAAGTACTTGGCGGATCGAAGAACGGCAACATCAAGAAGAAAGGTATATCCGATATACATGTTATTGATGTGTATCTCACTAGTACCGTAGTAGTGCTGGGTATTTAATCTTGGTTCGGTTGCTCATATTTGTAACTCAAACAGTCTGCAGAATAAGCGGAAGCTAGCGAAGAACGAGGTGACGATGCGGCGTGGGAAGCGGATCAAAGGTTGATGTGATCGCGGTCGGCACGCTACCCTTCATCTACCATCGGGATTAGTTTTATACTTAAATAATTGTTATTTAGTGCTGCGTTGAGCATGAACATTATCTCGGGATCTTGTTTATTGCAAGACGGTTACTTGTTTAAGTCGAGAATAATGGTTGTTCGATTTATATGAGTAATATGTTTTACACATGCACCTTTGATAGATGGTCTATTCTTATTGAATCTCGATGGTGGAAATACACATATCAACAACATTGAGGCTAAACGTTTGAAATCAGCGATAATTCGACCTATATGTAACTGTCGTCTTGGTCACATCGGAGTGAAACGTATGAAGAAACTCCATTCCGATGGACTTCTTGAATCACTTGATTTTGAATCACTTGAAAGATGCGAAGCATGTCTGATGGTAAAAATAACTAAGACTCCATTTTCTGGTATGATGGAGCGAGCTACGGACTTATTGGAAATCATACATACCGATGTGTGTGGTCCAATGAGTGTAGCATCGCGCGGTGGTTATCGTTATGTTCTTACCTTCACGGATGACTTGAGTAGATATGGGTATATCTATTTCATGAAACATAAGTCCGAAACTTTCGAGAAGTTTAAGGAGTTTCAAAGTGAGGTAGAGAATCAACGTAACAAGAAGATTAAATTTCTACGTTCTGATCGTGGAGGTGAATATCTAAGTTACGAGTTTGGCGAGCATTTAAAGAAGTGCGGAATACTTTCACAATTGACACCGCCGGGAACACCACAGCGTAATGGTGTATCCGAACGTCGTAATCGAACTCTCTTAGATATGGTTCGTTCTATGATGTCACTTACAGATTTACCGCTATCATTTTGGGGTTATGCATTAGAAACAGCCGCATTCACTTTAAATAGGGCACCGTCTAAATCCGTTGAAACGACACCGTATGAATTATGGTTTGGGAAGAAACCTAAATTGTCGTTCCTTAAAGTTTGGGGATGCGAAGCCTATGTAAAGAAGTTACAGCCGGACAAGCTTGAACCCAAAGCGGAAAAATGCGTCTTCATAGGATACCCGAAGGAAACTATTGGGTATACCTTCTATCATAGATCCGAAGGCAAAACATTCGTTGCTAAGAATGGATCCTTTCTAGAGAAGGAATTTCTCTCGAAAGAAGTAACTGGAAGGAAAGTAGAACTCGACGAGGTTGTTGAACCTTCTCTCGAAATTGCGAGTAGCGCAAAGACGGAAGAAGTTCTGTGGTGCTGCACCAATAAGGGAGGAAGCTAATGATGATGATCATGAAACTTGGTTGAAGTTACTCTGAGCCTCGGAGGTCAACGAGAACTCGTACCACTCCAGTTGGTATGATTCCGTTATGAATGTCATGGTGGTGGACAACACCGATGACCCCGAGACATATGAGGAAGCGATGATGAGCCCAGATTCCAATAAATGGCAAGAAGCCATGAAATCGAGATTGGATCCATGTACGAAAACCAAGTATGGACTTTGGTGGACTTCTGGATGGCCAAGGAACATCGAGAACAAATGGATTTTCAAGAAGAAAGCAGATCTTGATGGTAATGTTATCGTCTATAAAGCTCGACTTGTCGCAAAAGGGTTTCGACAAATTCAAGGAGTTGACTACGATGAGACTTTCTCACCAAGATGCGAAGCTAAAGTCTGTGAGGATTATGTTAGCAATCGCTGCATATTATGATTATGAGATATGGCAGATGGATGTCAAAACAGCATTCCTCAATGGAGACATTGATGAAGAGTTGTATATGATGCAACCCAAAGGTTTTGTCGATCCTAAAGGTGCTAACAAGGTATGCAAACTTCAACGGTCCATCTATGGATTGAAGCAAGCATCCCGAAGTTGGAATCAACGTTTTGATAAGGTAATCAAAAGTTTTGGTTTTATACAAACTTATGGAGAAGCTTGTATTTACAAGAAAGTGAGTGGGAGCTCTGTAGCATTCTTAATACTGTATGTGGATGACATATTGTTGATTGGGAATGATGTAGACCTTCTTAATAGTGTCAAGGAATATTTGAATAATAGTTTTTCAATGAAGGATCTTGGCGAAGCAGCTTACATATTAGGCATAAAGATTTATAGAGATAGATCGAAACGCCAAATATCATTGTCACAAAGTACATATTTGGACAAAGTTCTAAAGAGATTTGGAATGGATGAAAGCAAGAAAGGGTTATTGCCCATGTTGCCCAATACGACCTTGAGTAAAACTCAAAGTCCGACATCGGCAGAAGATAGAGAAAGGATGAGTAAGACTCCCTATGCCTCAGCCATAGGATCTCTAATGTATGCCATGCTATGTACTAGACCCGACATTGCATATCCGTTAGTTTAACTAGCAGATATCAAAGTGATCGAGTGGATCATTGGACGTGATCAAAACATCCTTAAGTACTTGAGAAGAACTAAGGATATGGTTCTTTCTTATGGAGGTGATGAACATTTCGTTGTTAATGGTTACACCGATGCTAGTTGGAACACCGATCCGGATGATTCTAAATCACAACTGGATACGTATTTATTTTGAATGGTGCAGCGATTAGGTGGAGGAGTGCAAAGCAAAGCGTTGTGGCGAGATCTTCAACCGAATCGGAATACATGGCTGCCGGAGGCTTCACAAGCGATATGGATGAAGGAGTTCATTACAGAGCTGGGTGTGGTTCCAAGTGCTGGACCCAATGTCTATCTCTTGTGATAACATGGGCCATAGCCAATGCGCAAGAACCAAGGTCACACAAGAAGTCAGCATATCAAGCTGCGTTTTCACGCTATTCGAGAACATATCCAGGATGGGGATATAAAGATTTGCAAAGTACACAGATCTGAATGTGGCGGATCCGTTGACTAAACCTCTCCGAGGGCAAAACATGACCAACACCAAACCGCCATGGGTGTTCGGTATATTACCATGTAATCTAGATTAGATGACTCTAGTGCAAGTGGGAGGCTGTTGGAGATATGCCCTAGAGGCAATAATAAATGTAGTTATTATTATATCTTTGTGTTTATGATAAATGTTTACATTCATGCTATAATAGTATTAACAAGGAAACATTGATACTTGTGTGTTTTGTAAACTTAATTTGAAGTCCCTAGTATAGCCTCTATACTTCACTAGCTTGTTGGTTGATTAATGATTGTGGTTTCCTATCATGAACATTGAGATGTTATCAACAACAAGATCATATCGTTAGGAGAATGATATGGTGGACATACTCCTATAGATAAGCGTAGCATAAAGATCAAGTCATTTCATTAGTTCAATTGCTATATGCTTTACGATACATAGTAACCTAATTCCTTCGACCATGAGATCATGCATATCACCTTTCGGATGGATGCTTTGATGACATCAAACACCACACCGTAACAGGTGGTTATAAAAGTGGCATTGAGTGTTCGGAAAGTATTGGTTGAGACACATGGATCAAGAGTGGGATTTGTCCATCCACATGACGGATAGATATACTCGGGCCCTCTGTGGAATGTCATCCAATTAGCTTGCAAGCATGTGACTTGGTCACAAGGGATCACATATCACGGAACGAGAAAAGAGTACTTATCAAGAATAAGGTTGAACTAGGTATGCAGAGATACCGACGATCATAACCTTGGGTAAGTAACATATCGTGAGACAAAGGGAAATTGGTATCGTATGTAAGTGGTTCATTCGATCGCAAAGTAATCGAGAATTATGTGGGAGCCATATGAATTTCCAGATTCCTCTATTGGTTATTGTTCGAGAAGTGTCTCGATCATGTCCGCATAATTCACGAACCGTAGGGAGACACACTTAAGGATTCGACGTTGTTTGAGTAGTTATGGTATTATGAGAAAGAGACCGAATGTTGTTCGAGTCTCGGATGGGATCCGGATATCACGAGGTGATCCGGAATGGTCCGGAGAATAAGATTCATATAAGGAAAGTCCGTTCGGAGTTCGGGAATGATTCCGTGTTTTCATCGGAATGTTCTAGAAGGTTCGGATTGTCCCAAGACTCGGGGAAGGGTACATGAATGTGTCATTGATCATTGAATGATTGCATCATGTACTAAGTGTTATTGCTGTCCCAAATAAAGGATTAAATTGAATCCTAAACAGAAAAGTCAAATGTCCGTTTGAAAGTCAAACCGCCAAAACAAGAAACTGGGAAACAAGCAAGAGGAGTTGGAACCAACCCGAGGAGGAGTAGGACTCCTCCGGGCGCCAGCCCCTAGGCCGAGTTGGGAGGGACTCCTCCTCCCCTGGCGCCCAAGGAACACCTCCCATAAAAGGAGGCGGGGCTCCTCCATAGACGCTTTACTTTCTACTCTAGATCTCCGGTTTAGAGCTTTTTGGTTTAGAGCTTCTAATTGCTTTAGCCAACAGTTTAGAGCCTTCTAATTGGTTTAGAGCCCTAATTGGTGTGTCTAATTACTAGGCCACTAATCCTCTCTCTCATAAGATCCACCATACTGCACCGGCTTAAGCCTGCGGGATCTCCCTCTACTTCGGTACCACGCCAGCCTTAGGAATCGCGAGGAGAGTGCTACAACCTCCGCTGCTTGGAACAAGGGAGAGGAAGGTCTTCGTCGAGTACCGAACGTGTGACCGATCATGAAGCTTTAACGTGGGCGCTGAAGGATCGTCTACACGATCTTGAGATCGGAAGAGTACGACTACATCACCCACGAATCCGCTCGTTAACCACTTTGGAATCTTCGAGGGTGAGTTCCTCCATCGACTCGTTGCTACAATCTAGTAGATAGATCTTGGCTTGTTTGTTTGTATGCGATAGAAAATTTTTGTTTTCCATGCTACGAACCCCTACAGGGCCCTATGGGGCCTTGTGCCCCTGGCCCAATGCGGCCAGGACACTCCCTCATAGGCCCATTCCCCCTCCCGGAAGGTGGGGCCACGTTGGTCCCCTTCCGGAAGGTTCTAGAAGCTTTCGGTACAATACCGATTAACCCGGAACAATTCCGAACTCCAAAAACTGCACTGCCTTATATGAATCTTATTCTCCGGACCATTCCGGAACCTCTTGTGATGTCCCGGATCCCATCCGAGACTCCGAACAAAAATTCATAAACCAATTATCCAATCTATCCTAGCGTCGAGATACGTTAAGTGTGACCTGCGGTTCGAGAATATGCATGATCTTCTATCAATAATCAACGGGTGCAGGCACCCATATTGACTCCACAAATTCATCGATGATCATATCGGATGAACCACGATGCCGTGATTCAATCAATCCCATATATATATTCCTTCGTCTCGCGATATTTTACTTGCGAGATTCGATCGCTTGCAGTCATACCTAGTTCAATCTCGTTCACGCAAGTACTTTACTGCTCGTAATCCGATATCACTTTGTGATTAACTCCTTAACCACATGCTTGCAAGCGGTGTTGATATCGACACGAGTGGGCCCAAGTATATCTCTCCGACTTGGGAGGACAAATTCCATCTCGATACATACAACCTAATGATACTTTCCGATCACCTGAGAGACACCTTTATGATCACCCTCTCATAGGATGACGTTTGATGACCTAAAAGCTTTCTTCCGATACCAGGGAGTTGTATTATCTCATGGTCTAAGGAATACAATATTTGACATAGGAAAAGCTACGCAAAGATGAACACGATGATACGATCTAATTGCTTCGCTTAGTTTGGGTCTGTCCATCATATCATTCTCCCAATGATATGATCTCATTATCAATTGACAACTCATGTCTATGGTTAGGAAACCTTAACCATCATTGATCAATGAGCTAGTCCTTAGAGGCACTGGCGGACCATCACGGGGTCGAACCTGGGCCGTCGCCCCCCCAGCCCATGAAAAATCGTCTAGTATTTGCAGGTATATTGGCCCATTTTCCAATTAAACTCAGCCAGAGGCCCATTTTTCGTCCCCCCAAGCCCGTTCGCCACCCCAGGATTTTGGCCCAAGGTTCGCAGTGCTTAGAGGCGTACCAGGGACACGGTGTTGTTCACAAACCACACAAGTATTAATGTTTCTGCTTAATACAATTCTAGCATGGAATATAAACTTTATCATGAACAAGAATTATAATAATAACATCTTTATTATTGCCTCTAGGGCATAATTCCAACAGTGCATGGCGTGCAAAGTTACCCATTAGAGAAGAAGACCGAGATTATCATTGCCTGCATGGATCTCCATAACTTCATCAGGGATAGTTAGTTGTTTGATCTCCACTTTTACCGATGTGATCATGATGAGAACTATGCCTCTAGGGCATGTTGTTTCCACAAACGCGGGCAATGTGGGCAATGATGTGGGAGAGGACCATGTTTCCATGAACAACATGCATGATAACATAGCCGATGCTTTGTTCGTTGCAAGAGGAGGTGTGTTGGAGGCATGAAAACCCCATACTTATTTTGGGTTCATATGGACAACCTTGTAACTTAATTATGTTACAACCTCGTATTATATTTTGGTGTGATCATGATGAGGACTATCTGATGTTTTAGGTTTATCGACAAGCTTTAGAATTTAATTACTGTGACAACCTTGCATTGTCATTTCAAATAACCCTTGAACGTAGTATTTAAGTAAAACAGGTAAGGAATAGCTAATTTATTTCAAAACAACACTTATGTAACATATTCTACACTTAGGGTAATTTCAGACATTTCAGTTCTAAAACCAACAACAACAGCCATCAAAAGCACTTTTGCCAAAAAACAAATCTCTGCTTCCGAAAGTTGCTTCCTACAGTTGCTTTTCTAAAGCTGCAGCCAAAACAAACACACTCTAAGGCCTTAAGTTATCATTACCGTCAAGGGTCTATTGTTACGTCTGTTCCACGAGGAGTTAGCTAAGGGTGGATATTTGGTACGAACGTGGTTGGACGCGGTGCAACCGGTGGAAGCTCCGAGGCACACAAACAGACTCACACAATAGACTGATCGTGGTCTATTGTTATGTGTGTTGGACACATGAGGGATAGAACTAGAAAATAAAGTATGCCGGTCACAACTAAAATGCAAATCATTCTAAAGAAAGTAAACATACTTCACAAGATATAAGTTTTCATAGCTCATACCGGTGTAACATCACAAGAAATAAAGAGGTTTGAAATTTGAGAGGGGGGCAAATGCCCCCTTCCAAGTAGCACTAAAAGAATCATCAGAACCATAACACCCAGTTTCATGGTTTGACAAAAATCTCATCACATGAGGCTCTTAGGGTGTGTTTGGTAGCCTGTGTCCCTCTAGAATGACTCTCCCGGTTGAGACAAGCTGACCTTATACATGATGGGTTCGGATTTTGTGGTGTGTTTGGCAGCCTCTATGTGTTGAGACATGCTGATCCCAGAGTTTGTTTGGTAGGCTGCGTCTGCCCAGATTTGGTCTACTCCTCTCTAAAGTAGTAAGGATACCCTAGAAACTATGAAATTATAGGGAGGTCCAACTTTCTTACACAAAGGACCTTGAACAAAAAAAGAAAAAAGCAATCGGGTCCTCATCTCATATCTACCATCGCCATGGAGTTCTGAGCATGCTCGGAGCACCTCGTCGGCGGCGCCAGGAGGAGCTAGGCGGCAGCTCTAGGTAGTAGGTAGTGCATGGAGACGAGGAGGAGGCTCTTGGTTGGCGGCGCAGCCTGCTGCATGTTCAGGGAGAGGGCTGCGGCGCTGCCTGCTGCACGTTCAGGGAGCGGGCGGCAGCGCTGCCTGCTGCGCATTCAGGGAAAGGAGGGCGGCACGGTGGCGTCGGAGGAAGAGGAGGCCGGTGCGGCCTGATGCGCGTTCAGGGGGAGGAGCACCTGGAGGTTCCGGAGTCGTCCAATCGTCGTCGGCGTGGTGTTCTTGCGGCGTGGGCGTGAAGTCGCTGGAGCGTAAGCAGGAGAGAGACGAGAGATGCGGGGAGGAATGAAGTCGCTGGAGCGTGCGGGCCAGTGACCCCTAACGGGCTGCATCGCATGCGCGAGACGTTTTTGCGGGATGGAGTCGCCCATGCCGAGTTGCGAAGATCGATTCGAGCTTCACAACTGGGTAGGGCTGAGAGCCTGTTTCTGTATGAGATGGGCATTGCCAAGGACAGCCGACCCGGTCTACCAAACATCCAAAAATGAAAAAAGTTAGGATGAGATGAGAATATCTGGATACACCCAAGGTACCAAACACACCCTTAGAGAACGACGTGCTATGACACAACCGAGCAAGATGTGAAACACTTATAAAGACTTGAGAGTTCCCATTACGACGAAACGGAGAGGGATCCGGCTTATACCTATATGGTAGCGGTGACCCAGCCATGCGTTCATTCATCGGTAGTTGCATCTCGAAAAGTTGAATGATTGAAATAATCTCATGTCATAGAGTTGTTAGTGGAACATACATATCGTGAGAATTCCAAATTGCAAAACTACATTCACAGCTAGAAGGTGTAGTGCCATGTACTTTATTAGAACATAAAAGGATATTTCGCCACCTATGCAAGTGGTTTGAGGACTTAGTAGTTTGCACAATGAGTGTACTCCCTCTGACCCATATTAATTGACTTAAATTTGTGTAAATTTGAATGAATCTAGACACTATTAACAAATCAAAGTCAATTAATATGGATCGGAGGGAGTAGGTATTTTCTATAGATTTTTGGTAAGAAGCTTCGAGCACAACATAAACGCATATATTGGTATTCTAGAGACGTTGCTCGGAATTAAAGTAACATCTATGTAACATCTTCAAAACAACACTTATGTAACAACACTTAGGGTATTTTGCTCGGAATTTGCTCGGAGGAATAGCTAATTCATTTCAAAACAACACTTATGTAACATCTTCTACACTTAGGGTAATTTCATACATTTCAGTTCCAAAACCAACAACAACAGCCATCAAAAACACTTTTGCCAAACAGCAAATCTCTGCTTCCGAAAGTTGCTTCCTACAGTTGCTTTTCTAAAGCTGCAGCCAAAACAAACACACTCTAAGGCCTTACGTTATCATTACCGTCAAGGGTCTATTGTTACGTCTGTTCCACGAGGAGTTAGCTAAGGGTGGATATCTGGTACAGACGTGGTTGGGCGCGGTGCAACCGGTGGAAGCTCTGAGGCACACAAACAGACTCACACAATAGACTGGTCGTGGTCTATTGTTACGTGCGTTGGACACATGAGGGCTAGAACTAGAAAATAAAGTATGCCGGTCACAGTTAAAAAGCAAATCATTCTAAAGAAAGTAAACATACTTCACAAGATATAAGTTTTCATAGCTCATACCGGTGTAACATCACAAGAAAAAAAGAGGTTTGAAATTTGAGAGGGGGGCAAATGCCCCCTTCCAAGTAGCACTGAAATAATCATCAGAACCACAACACCCAGTTTCATGGTTTGACAAAAAGCTCATCACATGACGCTCTTAGAGAACGGAGTGCTATGACACAACCGAGCAAGATGTGAAACACTTGAGAGTTCCCATTACGACGAAACGGAGAGGGATCTAGCTTACACCGATATGGTTGCGGTGACCCAGCCATGCGTTCATTCATCGGTAGTTGCATCTCAAAGAGTTGAACGATTGAAATAATCTCATGTCATAGAGTTGTTAGTTAGTGGAACATATATACATATCGTGGGAATTCCAAATTGCAAAACTACATTCACAGCTAGAAGGTATAGTGCTATGTAGAACATAAAAGGATCTTTCGCCACCTATGCAAGTGGTTTGAGGACTTGGTAGTTTGAACAATGAGAGTAGGTATTTTCTATATATAGATTTTTGGTGGTAAGAAGCCTCGAGCACAGCATAAATATGGATTAGTGTTTGAATTACTGGCACCCATACAAAAGTAACCAAATATACGAGTGAAACCGCACTTGAGATCATGTAGGAGCACATAAGTCGCGGATCATGTGAAGTGACCATATTAGAAGATAACATGGATCGAGAATTTACAAGATTTTCACCTGCCTGAAACTGAAACTGTCCGAAATTCCAAAGGAAAATTCCAAAGCTGATGCGAGATGCGAGAGAGAGAGGGAAAAAGAAGGAAATCCTGGATTTAACGGAAGCAGCAGCAGTCCTACAGTTTGGAAAACAATCAAAAACAGGAGCATGCAGTGGTGTGCGCACTATGCTCGTGTACGGAGGGGCAGGTCTCCCGCGGACCCACCTGCAGCTACACACACGTACGTGGAGAAACTGTTTTTTTCTCTCTCTCAAAAAAAAAAGTACCGTCCAAAAGTTAATAAACAGTTAACAGTAAGAAAGATGTTCATCCATGACTCTTGTGAGTTGTGACCTGTCGTCTCTGTAAAACCTTGCCCCTCGGCTGCTTCGGCGACGATGATTGAAATGTTTTTATTGGTCCGTGATTTTTTTTCCCCGATGGGTAAACATTGCGCGTGTGTATTTATTGTACTGTGCTTGCATTGATAGGACGCGGAGGACAGGAGGCGGTACACGATTCGAAGGGACGACGTACGTACGTACGTACTCATCTGTCCCTTCCGGCCGGCCGCATATATAGACATTTTAATTTTGACATAGCGTGCTGCTGCGACTGAAAACTACTACACACTGGCTTTTTACCGATATCCGGGCTGCATTCGTTGTGGTTGCCATTCTGTTTAGATTTTTTGTCCGTGAATGTTTTTCTACTACTACTGTTCGAGGGTATGAGTGCCCGTCGATCTCGATCAGTTCTCGTTTCGTTTTTTACTTGGAGTAGAATATATCTGCGCCGTGTTACTCGAGGCAGGGTGGTGAACGCTCGGACAGCGTGCACACTCAAGAAGACCTTCCCAAAACCCAAGTGGCGTGGCGGTGCACAGCACAGCACAGGGGTTTGCAGTTGCAGTTGCAGGTGCTCCCGGTCCGCCACTGAGCGCACGGTACGGTGCCGTCGTCCCACTTGCGCCCAACCCAACCCAACCCAGCTGGAAAGCAACAGCGTCTCTCGTCCCGTCTCAGGTGTCGGTCGCTGCCAGGATCAGCCGGGTCAGCGCTCAGCCCCAAAGCGACATCATTGGTTTCATTGGCTCCCCAGTCCCCACCACCACACCCCTGCCCGGCGCCGTGTACTGGAGGAGAGGCGGCGCGTTCTCAGCCCGGCCAGGGAACAGGAGCCCATCAGATGGTGGGCGAAGCCAACCCAACGTGAGCCGAAAAGAAAAAGGAGCAACTGGTTAAGAAAACGTAATGACGTTATGAACGGAAACATGACATTCATCACCACAGTACATGCCCCTGGAACGAACAGAGTCTCGTCAGCTCAAGAAAAAAGAAACGAATGAATGCAGACTTAATAAAACAAAGGCCACAATGACGAACACGTGTTTACACAGGCGTAGAGTTGACCTTAAAATAGGATATCTTTTTGTAAATAAAACACAAGAGGTTACTTACAGAGATTTCATGTGTAGTGTTAATAGTGTACACATTATTATTTTTATCAATTTCAGCTTTCTTTCTCCACCTAGCATGAAGTTGAGCTAACAGCCTAACATTTTCATCAATAATAACTTGTATGGCATGAGCAGTAGCAAATGCATTTTTCACAGCTTCAGGTTTAGTAGCCATTTTATTAACCAAGAAAGACTGAGCTTTAGACAAAGAGGGTATATTTTTCTCAATAGTTAAAAGCTTCTCCTCTATAGTTTTATTGAAAGTGGTTTATTTACTAATAAAGTCTTTGAGCATGACTTCAAGTTCAGAGGGGGCACTTCTAGCATTATTGTAAGAGCTTCCATAAGAATTGTCATTATTAGGAGGATAAGGCCTATAATTGTTGTTGCTATCAAAATTGTTCCTATAGACATTGTTGTTAAAATTGTTGTTTCTAATGAAGTTCACATCAACTAGTACTTCTTGAGCAACCAAAGAGGCTAAAGGAACACTATTAGGATCTAGAGAAGTTTTTCCATTAACAAGCATAACCATAATAACATCAATCTTTTCACTCAAGAAGAAAGTTTCCTCAACAGAATTTACCTTCTTACCATGTGGAGCTCTTTCAACATGTCATTCAAAGTAGTTAACAATCATATTATCAAGGAGCCTTGTTGCAGTATCCAAAGTGAGTCCCATAAAAGTATCTCCAGCAGCTGAATCCAACAGGTTTCTTGAGGAGAAGTTCAAACCTGCATAAAAAGTCTGGATAATCATCCAAGCAGTGAGTCCATGAGTAGGGCGATTTTTAACCAAAGATTTCATTCTTTCCGAAGCTCGAGCAACATGTTCACTATCAAGTTGTTTAAATTTTATAATATCACTTCTCATAGCAATAATTTTAGCAGGAGGATAGTACTTTCCAATAAAAGCATCTTTACACTTAGTCCAAAAATCAATACTATTTTTAGGCAAAGAAAGCAACCATTCTTTAGCTTTTCCCCTGAGGGAGAAAGGAAAAAAGCTTGAGCTTAATAATATCTCCATCTACATTCTTATACTTTTGCATCTCACAAAGTTCAACAAAGCTATTGAGATGGGCAGCAGGATCATCAGAACCAGCACCAGAAAATTTCTCTCTTATCACAAGATTTAACAAAGCAGGCTTAATTTTATAAAAGGTAGCATCAGGAGCAGGTGGAGCAATGGGTGTGCTTAGGAAATCATTGTTGTTGATGCTAGTGAAGTCACACAACTTGGTGTTCTCAACAGAGTTCATTTTGGCAAAAGTGGGCAAGCCAAAAATAGCAGCAGCTAGAGCAGAAACTAATTTTTTTGTATTTTTGAAAGAGACAAGCAAACCAAACTAGACTAATTTTTTGGGGTTTTTTGGAAAGAGGCAAACAAAACCAAACAAAAGAAACAGAGCAAACAAAAACAAAGTAAAGAGAAAGGAAGTGAAGGACTCTCCTAGTGAAGACGTCCTTGGCCTCCCCGGCAACGGCGCCAGAAAACTTGTTGATGGTGCTGACGTGGAGCGCTTCGTTGGAAACCCCAAGAGAAGGTGTGATGAGCACAGCAGCAAGTCTTTCCTCAGTAGAGACCGAGGTTATCGAACCAGAAGGAGGAAGGAAACGTCACACAAGTGTTGCAAGCAACACGGAGACCTGCACAACACAAACTTAAGACTTTGCCCCAACGAATCAGTGAGGTTGTCAAGCTCACCGGTTTGCTGTAACAAAGGATTAAACATATGGTGTGCAAGGTAATGGTGGTTTGCAGCAAATAAACAAGTAACAGTGGAAGATGTATCAATGGTAAAGATTGGACCGGGGTCCATAGTTCACTAGAGGTGCTCTCCTTAGATAAACAACATGGAACGAAGGGTAAACAAATTACATCAGGGCAATTGACAGGAACTGAGCAAGGCATAACAATGCAATTACTAGTCAGAAAGATCCTATGAGATTCGATTGGGCAATACAACAAGATACATAGACCGCCATCCAACTGCATCTATGACTAGAAGTCCACCTTCAGGTTATCATCCGAACCCCCTCCACTATTAAGTTGCAAGCAACAGACAACTGCTTTAAGCAAAGTGTGTAAGGTAAACAGTCCACATGTTCCATGAACAAGAGACCGTTGTTTTCTCCCTAATAGCAACAACACATCTACAACCGAAGAGATTTCTGTCACTTCCCTTGTAAAATAGAGGCATGAACCCACTATCGAACATAAATACCCCCTCTAGGAGTCACTAGCAATTACTTGGCCAAGATAGCTACTAACAACGGAGAGCATGCAAGATCACAAACAACACAGACATGATAGAATCATAAAGACAAAACCATTAATCAAACCAACATAATAATATCAATATCCATCGGATCCCTGCAAACACAACATGCATGATTATAAATAGATTAGATCTTGATCATGAACGGGGCCCACAAGATCTATACATGAAAGCACAAAGGAGGAGATACAACCATCAAGCTACTATATGGACCCATAGTCCAAGGTGGAACTACTCACACATCATACCGGAGAGAAGGCCTCCGGGATGATCTCCCCTCCGGCAGGGTGCCGGGAAGAACTTCAGATCCCCCCGATCTAGGGACGATGGTGGCGGCGGCTACAGACGGTTTAGTGGATATTTGATCGGGTTGCTTAGGGTTTATGCATCGGGGGCTTCTTATAGGCGAAGGGGGAGGCCGAGGCGGCGGCCAGGGCATCCAAACCCTAGCCAGGCGTGGGGCAGGGCCCACCCGCGCCTGGGGTGGGTCTGGCCTTCCTGGCTGGCCCCTCCGGCTCCCCTCTGGAGTTCTTGTTCCCCACAGAAAGTAATTGAATTTGACGTTTGTCCCGTCCAATTCCGAGAATATTTCTTTACTAACTTTTCTGAAATAAAAAACAGCAGAAAACAAGCATCTGACACTGTTGCAACTTGTTATTAGGTTAGTACCAGAAAACATGTAAAAAGCACCTCAAAGTGTGGACAAGTAAATCAAAGTAGATACTAAACAATCATGGAGCATCAAAAATTGTAGATACGTTTCCAACGTATCAATAAGTGACTTTGAACTCATACCTACTTACATGCCATAAAGCTACCGGAAGAAGCGGCACCGCTCCACTAAGGGTCTGTTTGTTAGCGCTTGTGCTGCCGCTTTGCGTTTTTAAATCGGGCGAACAAAACAAACAACCAACTTTTGTCCAGCGCTGGCGAGAAGTGGTATGGGAAAACCCTCTGTCGAGCGCGGGCGGGGGAAAGCATGAGTAGAGCCGCTTCTGGCGATTCCCGAGTTGCAACGGACCGTAGTGCCCTCTAGCGTTTGAAGAAATTACAGACTACCTGCCACCGCGCCCTAGGAAAAGGTCCAACCCCGTCCCGCATAGAAAATAGTCGCTAGCGGCTCCCGACCATCTCCTTCGTCGCCATGGACACGAGTTAGGGTTTCCTTCCCTACCGCCTCCCTCCCATGCCGCCTCCCTCCCAAGCCGCCGGTCTCTGTCCCCGCCATCTCCCGTGCCCAAGTCGGCCAGGAGCACCGCTCGTTCTCTCCACCGTCGATCTGGACCATCCATCCCCCCAATCGATGGGGGTTGGACCAAGGACCACTCGCCTCGTCCCCGTCATCGGTCGAAGACAGCCGGCTCGCCGTACTACGTGTTGTGGCGTCCCCTTCACCTATTCCGACGAGCCTAAGGCCAGCTGCAACCCCGACGCCTCTTCTCCGACCCAAATAGCTCATCCAACGACAAGGTGAGGATTTTCCCCCTCTTTTTTTAGTTTTTGTTAGCTAGTCAACATGCTGAATAGATGTGAGCTGATAGACATGGACATTGTTTGCTTGTTATGTGAGTTTTTGATTTGCTTGTAATCTGTTAGTTAAACACTTAGATATTGTTTGTTGTTTTAAATTGTTGGTACTGTTGTTTTGCTAGTACAATCTGTCTACTATGTTGTTGATTGAATTGTTGCTAGTAATCTTGCTAGATGGATCAAGAAATCTGCAAGGATAGATAATTTTGTGAAATCTGCAAGGATCAAAAAGAGGCAGGAAATAGGCCTACAGCTTTCCTTAGTAATGAGGGGTACAAGAATCTAGCTAGAGAATTTGGTAAGAGGACGAGAAAAATCTACAATAGAGGGCAGTTCAAAAACAAGTGGGATTCAACCAAATCTTTGTACCAAGCATGGGTGTATTACACTACAAAAGCAACCGGACTTGGTTGGGATACGGTGAAACAAACGATTATAGCCGACGAGGCACAATGGGCTGAATTGATCAAGGTATGATATATGGCATGTTTATGACATATTTTCATTTTGAAATATATGGATCATATTCTGGTTATTAACTTGTGAGATCTTATATGCAGGATAACAAGCTTATTGCTGGCTTCTGAAAAGGTCCTCCGAAAAACTTGGAGTTGATGGATGCAATGCTTGAGGGTACCCATGTTGATGGGACATCGGCAGTCATGTCGAGAGAACTACATGCCTCCTGGCCATGTTGTTTCCACATCAGGAAACAATACAGGCAATGATTTGGGAGAGGACCATGTTAGCATGAACAACATCCGAGATGACATAGCTGACACTTTGTTCGTTGCAAGAGGATGTGTCTTGTAGGCATGACCAGGTTGTACTTCTTTTGGGTTCTTTTGAACAGCTTTGTAATATATTTATCACCATGACCTCGTATTATATTTTGGATATATTTCGTTTCAAGTTCATGTGTAATATGGAGAAGCTTCATAAGTTAATTGCCATTGAATGTGATATTTAAGAAAAAAGGGGTTAGAAATAGCTAATTCACACTAAATCAACACTGATATAACATATTCTGCATCAAGGGCACTTCAGAAATATCAATTCTATAATTAGCAACAACAATCGTTAAAAGCACTCTTGCCAAACACCAAATATCTGCTTCCAACAACTTCCTACAACTGCTTTTCAAAAGCTGCACCCCAAACAAACACAGCCTAAGAGTTTACGACTGGTGGATTTGGTACCCACGTGGCTACGCGTGGTGCAGCTGGTGGAAGCGCTGAGGCACATAAAAGATAGGACGACTATTGCTGGAGTGTTGGATGCATGGTGATCACAACTGAAAAATGAAATTTGTTGGTCACAATTAAAATGAAAACCAGTCTAAAGAAAGTAAGCATCCTTCCAAATAATCCAAAGCTCATTTTTTCCATACGACTCCATTGAGTCTGGTTCCATTATCACAGGAATACAGATAATAGAACGTATGTCTTAGGTTAACAAACCCAGTAACAGGAAAGAAAAGGAAGAAAGAAAGAAGTTCATGAGAATAAAGTACAAGCATACCACCGACAAAGCCCAGAATACTTGTTTCTAGGAAGTAATGAGGGAGAACACATCAGGACACTTTTTTTTTCATCTTATTCAATAATCAGTGGCATCGACACTTTCATCCCTCTCGCCATCCTGCACCCTCGGAGTCGTTGTACGCCTGAGCATCTCATGATCTTGCGATGCCATCTGCTGCAGGCGCTCGGCTCCACCCACCAACATCGTTTTGTCCTGCTCATTTTGAAGACCTGCCCAGTATCGAAGAAAAGCGCAGATATAGCATATTAATACCAAAGGGGAAGAAACCAATTTTCCTTCAAAACAAGCATGATTCCTAGTTTTCCACAGTACCCAGCACAAAGTAACAATAAAAACAATATGTACATTTTCCCAAAAGGGAGAAACTTTAGAACCTACCAGAATTATTGTGTGAAACAGGAGGGACGGCTACTAGCACCCAGGAAAGAAGCAATAGTTCTCCACATATACACCGCAGTAGGACAAGCAAAGAATAGATGATTAGTTGACTCATCCCCGAGGCTAAACTGGCAAATGTAACTACCCTCCCACTTCCTTTTTCCATATTATATTTAGTAGCAATTGCATTATTACAGATAAACCAGAGCCAAATCCTTTAATCTTCAAAGGAATTTTTGCTTTCCACAAGTGTTGAAAAGATCGATCAGGCCCAACATCAGCCAACTTGATATACAAATATTTGACTGAAAAGATACCAGTCTTAGTAAACTTCCACTTAGGTTTATGTTTCACATCACTCAAAGAAACAGAAGCCAACATATTCCTCAAGGTTCTCCATTGAATCGCCAGATGAGGTGACAACCGCCTTCTAATAGTAAAGAACCACCCCAAGTCAGACATCTCCCTAATCGTACCAATTTGTTTATTGCACACCTTATAAAGACCTAGGAATTTCTCATAGAGGGAGACACCCCCAAGCCAATGGTCATGCCAAAAAATAGTAGCTCTACCATCCCCAACTTCAATTCTCCTCCTAGACAAGTAGATATTTTTAAGTTTTAATAGATCCTTCCAAGCAGCAGAATATCCTTGTCTCACCCCCACTCTCCATATACCATGAGAGATATTATATTTTGCTTTCACAATGTTCTGCCAGAATCCATCTTTAGATTCTAATCTCCACCACCACTTACACAACAAGCAGATATTAGACAGTTTCAAATTTTTAATTACCAAGCCACCTTTCTTTTTTGGTCTACATATCAAGGACCATTTAACCATATAGTATTTTTTTTTCTTATTATTAGCCCCTTCCTAGAATAATTTCTTGATGATTTTGGTAAAACCTTCCAAATTGGTATCAGCCACCAAATACATGGACATAAGATAAATCAATAAACTATTCAAAGAGGATTGGATAAGAGTAAGCCTCCCTCCAATCAAAAAATAATTAACTACCCACCCATCAATTTTTTAAAGAAATTTATCATGCAGAGGTTGCACATCAGCAACATGAAGCCTGGTGCCACAAACAGGGACACCAAGATACTTAATAGGCCAGTAGCTAAGTTGACAACCAAAGAGATCCACATATCTTAATCCCTTCTCACCATCCTCCATAACCATAATGAGTTCACTTTTATTGAAATTGATTTTTAGCCCAGACATAGCCTCAAACATGTACAAAATCAGTTTAACATGAATTAACTATTCCATATCATCCTGAATAAGCAGGGTAGTATCATCAGGATATTGTAAAACAGCTACCCCATTCTCAATTAGATGAGAAACCAAACCAGTAAACCATTACATGGATCCTGAGAAATCATTTTAGCCAAACCTTCAGTAGCAAGATTAAACAGGAAAAGAGAAAAAGGGTTCCCTTGCCTCACACCCCTATGACTACCAAAATATTTTCCCCTCCTATTATTGATTTTTACACAGGGGGTACCATTTTTAACTACCGATTTCACCATTTCATACCTAAACTCACTAAAACCTTTCTAGGCCACACACTTCAGCAAGTATTCACATTCCACCTTATCATAGGCTTTCTCAACATCTATTTTTAGGACTACTCCCTAGCACTTAATTCTTCTAGATTCATGCAAAATTTCATGCAAAGACATCACCCCATCCATAATGTTTCTCCCTTTAATGAATGTAGTTTGGGAATTAGAGATGATTTTGTTTATAAAAGGTTCAAGCCTGACAGTAATCACTTTGGTAATAATTTTATACAACACCTGAAGCAAACAAATGAGCCTATATTTGGAAATAACATCAGCATCATGAGTTTTCGGAAGGAGGATAATCATGCAAAATTAATTATGAATAAATCAAGATTACTAACCCACAAATCATCAAAAAGATCCATAATATCAAACTTAATAACATGCCAACAAGTATGAAAAAATTCAACATGAACACCATCAGGACCAGAGGACTTATTTTTAACCATCAAATCTAGAGCATTTTTTACTTCCTCTTCAGTAAAAGGTCTATATAAAATTACACTATCTTCTTCAGGTAATGTTTCATTCTTAGACCACACAGAGAGATCCAAGATCAACAAATTACCATCCCCTTGCCCAAAAACGGATTTATAATAAACAGTAGCATGATCCAGGAGATCAGAGGTCCCCTGAATTAACAAATAATTATTCTTAAGAGAGTACATAACATTTTTCCTACTCCCATTGGCAACTCTGTGAAAATAAGCAGTATAATTATCCCCCTCTAAGATCCACTTAGCGTTAGATCTACTAAACCAAAAAATTCTTCCTCTTCATAAATCTTCAAAATTTTAAACTGAAGAAAACCTTTCCTCTAGAACTGATCACCAGTCAAAACATGATCTTCCTTAAGAAGTTCTAAAGTTTCCAGTTCCATTGTCAAATCTCATATCTCCCTAATAGGTTGTCCCCTAACATTAATACCCCACCCTTTCAGGTCATTTTTCACATTTTTAATCTTCCCCTGATTTTTAATGATACTATCCAGAGCATTACCCGAGGAATGCCAAGCCAACTTAACCTTTTCATGAATGTCAGAATGAGATATCCTGGTTTTCTCAAACCTGAATTCATTATTCTTAACCTCAATTTTTCACATGTATCAACCACCAGAGGATTATGATCAGGCATAATTCTAGGGTTTTTTTCACATGTGTCAAAGGGAAAGTAGCCTCCCACTTGAATTAACCAGAATCCTATCTAATTTTTCAAGAGTAGGAACTTTATGATTGTTTGACCAAGTGTACTGAGTACCAGAAAATTTAACTTCCCAAAGAGCATATGAGTTAATAATTGAGTTAAACAAATTAGTATCTCTTGAACATTTTCCTTATTTTTTTCATCAACAAACCTGATGATATTGAAATCCCCCCAATGACGGAGGAGATATTCAAATCATCACAAGCATTAGCAAATTCAGCTAGAAAAATCTCTCTACCTGCCACTTGAGTAGAACCATAAACAACAACCAAATACATCTCAAACCTAGTTTTTGATCAAGGACCCTGGCCTTAATAAAGTATCTATTAATTTCCACTTTCAAGACAGTAAATCTAGAAGATCCGAGACATCAGATTTTCCCACAGAGGGGTACCATAACCAAGTGAAATCATTACCAGGATCAAGTTTCCTACGAATAGAAACATCATTTTTTCTCTTCATAGTCTCTTGCAAACCAATAAATTCAAAAGAAAACTCACTCTTCAAATCTCAAAAACAAAAAGCAAAACCTTTTTCCCACACCCCTACAATTCATAATGAGACCTATCATATATATTTATTAGTTTTACTTCTTAACCGAGTTTCATGCACAATATCACAGAGGGTGATTTTCTGTAGCCCTTACCTCTTTTTTAGTGCCACCAAGGGACACACCACCAGATTTCTTAGAACCACTAGCATCTTTCTTCATTTGTTTCTTAGTTCTTTTAGACAAAATAGGAGTAAAATCATTTTCATCAATATCAACATATTTATCACCCTCAACCAAATTCCCCTCGTCCAAATTTTTATCCAACAACATTTTATGATCGGATTCATTCACATTCAAACAAGGAGTAATCACAACACAAACATTTCCATTCTTCTCAACCAAATTATTCCTAGCACATTCCAAATATTTAAGCATATGCATAGTTGCCACATATAATTTTTTCACATAAATCCCTATTTCTAATGCTTTATCAACAATCTCATTATCACTCAAAAGAGAAAAGGAATTAGCATTCTGGATCAATGTTTTACCTGCATTATCCCTGGCATGAATGTAGTCCATGGCTCTATTCAACACAGGAATATTAGATAATCCAGTACCTTGATTCCTAGCACTGTTTCTTGTAGGCATAGCCTGATCAGGCATAGGAATAGCAGACACAGATGGCCTAGCTATAGAATAAGAAGAAACCAACACATCATCATGCTCAGAGGGCATTTCAGTGATGCATATCACAGAAGATTGTACAACATGAGGCTGAGAAAATTCCTCAGAAACCTCCTCACTATCCCCAGAATTATCCCCACTAACATCCATTAAGCTATCTTGAGGAGATTCCACTACCGGATCCAGATTCACCCCAAGAAGTCTGGCAAAATGCTGCCTCCATTCATGTTTTTTGTCACTGTTTGTCTCAAGTAATTATTTGATAAAATCCTCATAACTCATCTCACATTTCAAAAGCTCATCTGGATTTTCCACCACCCTTGGAGCCAAAATTCTTGGCCTTTTAATAAATTCCAAATATTGACAGCAATAGTCCAGTGCAGGTGGCTGCTTGTTCACCTAGCTAGAGGAAGCAGTAGCATAATCACCAAAAGATGAAAGGAGTGCTCCCATTTGTTTCAGTTTTGTTCCCATAGAAGGAGTGTCATCATCACTATCATCAGGCACCACCTCTTCATCCACAACCTTCCTCTTACCAAACTTATCAGGTTCAGCAGCAGATAAGTTAACTGGTTGTGCAGAACTGACATTGGCATTATATGTTCTCCTTGCATCACCCATAAATCCTCCAGGAGAATATCTAGGTCCCTCTCTATCTCCGTCTATCCTAGCCATCTTGGGAGTATGATGTGCACCAAAATTCCCAATGTTTGAAGTAGGGTTGCTAGAGTTTATATGATCATTAGCAACCAAGATCTTATCACCTGAGTTCTTTCCTCTTGGATTTTTCCTGGTAAATTCTAGATCATGAAATCTAGATACAATGTTAACATTATACACTACAGGAGGCAGTAGTGAAACATCCATATTCCCAATCTACAGTCTCACATAATCCACATTATTTAGACTATGTTTATCCACTGCTAGATTTCTCTCCACCAAGCTACCAGCAAATGCAATTGTAGGACAATTCCTATTATCCAGAGGCACCCCCTAGAGTTGAAACCAAGCAGTGTCCAATTCACTAGTTGCGCCATATCCAGGAAACCAGTTATCAACTTGAATCAGAACATTTTGAACAGTTCTTAGGTTTGTTCTTCCAAAATGTTTCCATGCATCAATATATATAGGGCTAGGAAACCTCATCAGGAACTTGTTAGCAGACATAGGTTTTGCATACCATATCAAAGAACATCTGACACCAGCCTACTAGCCAAACTCATCTTCTATCTGCCTAGATGAAATGTTTCCCTCAATAACATGAATGACAACCTGGTAAATTTCTCTTGGTGAAGCAGCATTCCTAATATCAGGAATGATAAAGAAACCATTACCTAGCAAGGCTGCACCCACAAAGGGAGCTGCAACCTCCCATGGTTTCTATTCATTAAACAAGAATTTATCAACATGAGAATCTCCACACATTAAGAACAGATCACCAGCTTCCATGACTTGGTCTGATTTTCTTTGAACTGTACACTTCTTTAGCATCAGGCACACTCCCCTGAGCTTGTCTATCACATGTACCCAAATTAGCACAAGCATCAGAGGTGTTATGTTGCTTCAAAGGAGAAACAGAACCCTCAGTATCTCTACGACCAATATTAGCTAAAGAACTACTCTGCAACTCCTGATTACGACTCTGGAAATTTCCTTGCCCGTCACTCCCAGAATTCTCCGATCCTTCTTCTCTCATCTCAGATCGATGTGCCCAATGATCCCTACTGCTCGCACTAGAGTTTCCTCACATAAACTCATCCTCAAAATGGTTCCGCGACGCAACTACACCAAGCCTGTTCGAATTGTTGCCGCACGAAGGGTGGGAATCAAATCTACCAGGATTCGCCTCCCTACTATGACAACGACTGCCATTTATGTTGTGGCGCAGATCACTAACCCTAGAAGAACCGTAATACAAAGGATCATGTCTAATCGGATCACGACAACGCACTTCCTCTGGCCTAGGGTTGGAAGAATGCACATGTGGAATCATCATAACTAAAGCACCATCAAACATACCAGGAGCGAAACTGCCTGGAGGACGGCTCATCGGCGGGTAATTAGGGCGCGCATGTGAGGAAGATCCCCTCCCACGGGCACCACCACCACGCCCGAAGTTGATAACCATCGGCGTTGGAGAAGAGACAACCGTCGCGAAGCTATGTGAATCTGAGGAGTTTGTCCCTTTCACGGAACCGCCACTGAGGGACGGAGGATCAAGCGAAGGATTGGTTTATCGAAAAACACAACCCGCTGAAATCCATCCAATCTACCTTTATTTTCAAACTCATATTTGTGTAACATCACAAGAAAGCAAAGAGGCTTTGAAATTTGAGAGGGGGGCAAATGCCCCTTCCCCGTAGCACTGAAATACCTGCGAGAACCATAACTCCAAATTTTATTGTTTGACAAAAAGTTCATCGCATGAGATTCTCGTACAATGGTGTTCTATGGCACAACTGATCAAGATGGTGCAACAGTTAGAAGGGTTTGAGTTTCCATTACGACAAAATAGTTCCATCTTTGATCAACAATAGTAGCCATGATCAATCCATTGCTCATTCATATGTGGTTGCGTCTTGACGAGTTGAAAATTTGAAATAATCTCATGTCATAGTGTTAATGGAACATCCATATCTTTGAGACCTCCAAATTGTTATGTGTTTTATACCGAGAAGGTATAGTGTTATGTATTTTAGAGCATAAAGGATCTTTCGACAACTGTGCAAGTGGTTCGAGGACTTAGTAGCATGCACAAATGAGAGTAAGTATTTGGACACTATGTTAGTATAGAAGTGATGTCCTAGAAGAGCCTAGAATATTCTAGTGAGTGTTAGTATGGTAGTGTTTTTGTAGGACAGACTGGAATGTTCCAGTGAATGTTGGAGTCTAAGTTAGTGTCCTAGCACAGTCTAGAGTATTCTAGTGTACTAGATAAGACATAACCTAAATTTAGTTATATATAAAAGGATGTGGTGGTTAAAGGGACTTGCCATCCCAGAGTTTTCCCCTAAAGACTACATGGTATCAGAGCCTTGGTGTTCCAAAGAAGTGGCAATGGTGATGAATCAGGGCTGCTTTGCCGTGGTATAAGTTGAGGAAGGGGGCACTTGGTCTTAGTGGTGGCCGGCGGTGAAACGGACGACTTGTGGAGGAGCTCCATGCATTCAAATGGTGAAATTACTCTTCTTGAATTTATAAAAGACGTGGTGCAGACGTGGTACGACTACGAGGCTGTCCATTAAACTAACTCAAGACAAGTTGTTTAAAAAACAAACAAAAAAACCAATTCAAGATACGAGCGTCAAAATGTCCGTGCAAACTTGCACTGCGCTTGAGTATATCAAAATCATAAGCAGCGCTCGATTACTTTCTATTGCTAGTATGACCGCTTTCTAAAAATTGATTTCGAGAAGACCTATGATAAAGTCAAATAGTCTTTCCTTCAACAGATTCTTAGAATGAAAAGTTTTTCAGCTGAGTGTCGTTCTTTAATCAATAGCTTTGTGTCGGGGTAGTGTTGTCATCAAAGTCAATGATGATGTTGGCAAATTTCCAGACTAAAAAAGGGCTAAGACAAGGAGAACACTTATCACTAATGTTATTTAATATAATGACCGATATATTATCTATCATGATTGAATGTGCAAAGTCTGATTGAGTGTGTGATTCCTCAACTAGTGGATGGAGGTTTATCTATCCTTTAATATGCCGATGATACAATTTTGTTTATGGAACACAATCTTAAAAAGGCAAAATCTGAAACTTATACTTTCAGCTTTTGAACAACTTTCGAAATTAAAAATTAACTTTCATAAAAGCGATTGTTCTGTTTTGCTGAGGTCCAGGGTGCGGCTGACCTATATGTTGAGCTCTTTGGGTATAGTCAGGACGTATTTCCGATTAGGTATTTGAGTATTCCAGTTCACTATCAGAGACTTACAAGTGCTGAATGGAAAATCGTTGAGGAGAGACTGCAGTTAAGATTGAGTAGCTAGAAAGGTAAACTGCTCTCCATAGGAAAAATATTGGTGCTCATTTATTCTGTACTAAGTAATATGGTATTGTATATGGTATCATTCTTTCAATTTTCAAGAGGAGTCTTACAAAGGTTGGATTATTTTCGATCAAGATTCTTTTAGCATAAAGATAGTAAAAAAATAAATATAGACTGGCAAAAAGGATTGTGCTTTCCCGACCCAAAGAACAGGGTGGGTTGGGTATTCATGATCTGGAGATCAAGAATATAACCCTACTTAGTAAATGAATCTTCAAGTTATTAACTAAAGAGGTAAACTCTTTTTAAAATAAAATATATTGGTGCAAAATCATTATCCCAAATAGTTTGGAAACCTGGTGACTCACTTTTGGGCCACTTTGATGGCAACAAAGAAATTTTTCTTCTGCTTCGAATATTTTCTATTAAGGATAGATCTCAGATACGGTGTGGGAAGGATAAGTGGCTTGGTAGTGCTACATTTCGTGAACGATATCCCGCGTTGTATTATATCGTCCGTTATAAGGAGGAAACGATCGTCACTGTATTAGAATTGTTCCCTCCCAACGTGACTTTCAGAAGAGATTTGATTAGAACCAGACTTGACTCTTGGATTGCACTGCTACATCATTTAGCAAATGTACAACTGTTATCTGGGCCTGATGAATTTCTATGGAACTTAAGTGAGAATGATTTATTCTCCGTCAGTTCCTTATACAATGCACTGGTCCAGCCAGTCATACCAGTTTTAGATAATAGGATTATCTGAAAGATGCAGATACCTCTAAAAACAAAAAAAATGCTTGGTATCTTCATCGAAGGGTTATTCTTACTAAAAATAATCTTATTAGGCAGAATTGGCATGGGAATTCTATGTGTGTTTTTTGTCATCATAATGAGATAATTAAACATCTGTTTTTTCAATGCAACTTTACTAGGTCTATATCGTCAGTTACCCAAGTAGTTTCAGGCTTGTATCCACCATGTGGTATTGCCAACATATTTGGGAATTGGTTACATGGTATAGATCACAAGTATAAGTTACTACTTTGGGTGGAGCGATTGTCATCATATGGTCGCTATGGCTATGTAGAAATGACAAAGTTTTTAATAATATAAATTGTTCTCTTCTACAGGTTATTTACCATTGTATCAACACTCTGTGTTCTTGGTCGGCCTACATCGTGCGGAGTATCACGGCCTTTTTATGAAGGTGTGTATGCGACCGGAGGATAGGGCGCGCGATTTGTTTACCCGCCATGGATGACAGCATAATCTTCAGATCGAGCCACATTTAGTATTTTAGGTGTTCTACAATTTCTTACTTTGATATGTATAATCTGGTTGGACCTGTGCACTGTGTCGGCATCCTAATTATGCAAAGACAGAATATAACGCATAAATCTTTTAAGAAATAAAGCGTCCTGGTCGAAAAAAATAAACACCTACCTACCGCACTATCACTCGGTTGGCGACTAATTGGGCGAGAAAGACCACATGGAGAAGTTTCGCTCCTAGGCGCTGAACCTTTTTTTTTACTTGCAACTAAATTTATAAACGTGGTGATGCAACCAGCATTAGTGTCAGGTTTGATTCGGATCAAACTGGTAAGTTTTACGTCCCCAGATTATGTTATCCCATTGCTGAGATTGCACTACGATCTACGTGCAGCTCCAATTAAGCCATGACAACAAGTTTTACTGTATTTCCTGAACCTGAAGGCGTTCCATCAAATTTTTTAGCCTCAGCAGCTTTCTTTTTTCATGAAATACGAGCTATAGCCGTGTGTCTCCAATACAGATTCGCTGATAGCTAAGTTGTTTGTTCTCGCCCAGCAGCGGGTGATTTTCAGTTAAATCAATCCAACTAGTAGGTATAGGGACCTTCACAATTTTGGGTGTGGCGGTGCACACACCTGGCACACCATCTACATCCGCCTCCTCCAACACGAACGAATCCATGTGTCTATATATGCTTGTGGCACCAAAAGGAGGTTGACCCAAAGACGGAGATGAAACCCTGGTGGAATGCCACCCACTGCATAAAAGGATTTCTTACCTGAATATCGTGAGCAAGACATGGGTCAGGGGCATCAGGCTGCTTCGTGGAGAAATGCAGCATCCTAGACGTTTCAGGAGTTGGAGCGCAGCACTGTGAGTGACATTACCTGATGAATACTCACAAAAATCACGGCGCAATGGGAATGGACGATGCCTTACCAAGTCAACTGTTATAAAAAAAAAGTCAAAACAGTATGGGCATCGAGCGTCATCAAGTAGTAGTATAGCCCCTTGATTCAAGAAACACACTGCATGCAAAATAAACTGAGGAGGAGAATATGAGTCCCAGGAATCACATACTAGTACAAACCAGGGTCCAAGTATATCAAAACCAAAGAGGCAAAGCGCACAGTACACAGACCCCCAAACGTAGCTGATCATAAAACTAGTTAGAGACCGGGAAATACCAGAACAATCATTCATCAGACGTGATTAGGAAAATATTGAATTGCTAAATGTGCAACCATAGACAACTGCACAATCAAGCATGTTTTCAACTCCAGTAAAAGAAAGAGCAGGGTTTCAGTTACCAAACTTTTTTTGTAAAGATCGGGGATGAAATAATACATCAGAGGAACAACAACTGTAACAGGACACTGTTAGACCTATAAGTATTCTGAAAGCAGGAATGTCATGCATCTGTTTTCTTATATGTCAACGATGCAAGAAAACATGAACAAGAAAAGTGAAGAAGATAACAAAAAATTGATGAATGATTATATCTAAAAAATTGTATACATGTAGAAGAAGAGTAAGACAAGATGCAAACTTTTTTCTGAAAACTGGCTTGAACATTTACTTCAGTTTCACATATTTATCAGGAAAGGCCAACCATGTCAAATGGTTTTAAAAAAAGGTCAATGTCAGGTCATGTCAAGTTCCACCCCTTCAATAAAAACAAACAACTGATAATGACCAGAAGCAAAAAAATATGGATTCCCAGGATTAGCAATATTGTTACCAGGATCAGGCTCGTGAAACCATATAAAAAACCAATATCACAATCTTCCAACACAATCAGTAACAAAAAACTAAATTAAAGACTGATCGGTACATTACTTCCATCCAATTATTCACCAAAACTGATTACCAAGACAACATATCGAATTAATAAATGTACAAGCCAAGAAAACTGGAAAAATAAGAACAAGTGGCTCTATGAAGAGCAGAAAAAATCAACTCGTGTGGAAATTAAGAGGACGAGCAGCAGTTCAATCAACAAATAAAAACTGTTAAATTGGTTTTGAGAACAACAAATGTAAAGCATGGCTACTCCTTTGTAAATCAAAGAAGCATCCTAAACGTTTCAGGACTAAGAGCGCAGCACTGTGACATTACCTGATGAATACTCACAAAATTTGGTTTTGAGTGCTGAACATGACCCTCCTTCATAAAGCAAAGAAGCATAGCAGAGAAAAACAAATGTAATAAAACACTGTTATGAAATGAAGCGTTCTTACAGCAAAAAGGTACTCCCTCCGTTTCAAAATATAAGATATTTTAGGTTTGTGAAGAAAATGTATCTAAACTTGTTTTATTGTGTAGATTCACTCTAAACCTGAGTGAACCTACATACTAAAAATAGTCTAGATACATTTGCTTCATAAAGCTAAAACATCTTATATTTTGAAACGGAGGGAGTATACAATAATTTCCTTAGAAATAAAATACATACAAGAAAACATGAACATGAAAATAAGGAATACAAGGAAAATGGATGAATAACTATAAAAGAGAACTGTACATGTTACATATCAAACTTTGTCTGATAACTTGCTTCAATTCTTACCTGATTTCCATTAATTGATCAGAAAAAATTAAGAGAGTTCTATTCGTTCAATATTCTATAATCTATAACAAGTATAAAGTACCTATTACTTACTCCTCCATTAGCTATGTCCAGTTTTAGATATATATTTCCTGCTTAAGTAAAATGAAAGCTGTTCTTTTACCTGACAGTAAATGACGCCATCATGCTCATGCAATGCAGCTAATTATCAATCTTCCATCAGTAATGAATCCAAAAATGGCAATCATAAGAAACATATAAATATCGTAAGAACACTTGATAACCGCAATCCTATGTCATAACTCAAGAACTTCTGAAGAAATCTGAACCCAAAGGGAAAAAGACTGACATATTGTTTCACTGAACTAATTCAGAATCTAAGCAATGTACATGACTGCTTCTTAATTATCACCTATGAATATGATCACTTCCTACAGGCTGGAAGAGCCCTAGTCCATACCCAAACATATTGCACCCTAAAGCAGGAACGCCACCATTGCTCCAGCAATTCCTCAAAAAGGAAAATATACACAGACACCCCACAAGGAACCTAACTACCCAATTTGCTATCCTCTATCTCAGAAGAAACCTGAACAATGGAGGGACGTGCTGGTTAGCTATCACAGGAAGCAAGAGAGAGGTGTGATCATCTGACTAGTTCGCCCCGTTAATTTGCAGCTCCATCACCGCAACAATCGATCACCTCTGCAGGCCCCTCTGCAAGATAAAAACGCGCATGAGGAAAAGAACCAACTATGGGGAAACAGACAAATTCAGAACGTCGCCTCTACTACCTCTTCGATCTTGTAGTTGTCCAGGTCCACATCCAAGAGCAACAGTCCCGGGCACATCTTCTGCAATTTCCAAACCAATCAGAACTGAGCTAAACGGCGTGACCCGAGATCAGGCACGAGGAGGAGGAGGAGGAAGAAAGCAGAGGCGAGGGCTCCGATCGCTTACGTCGACCGCGATCTGCACGGGTCTCGGCCGCTTCTTGGAGGTGCGGCGCGCGGCCGGCGCCGGGCGCGTCGGGCAGCGGCGGACGGCGGCGAAGTCGCGCGCGATCTCCTCCTTGGTGAGCGCGACGGCGAAGCCCCTCTTCCTCGGTTTTGCCTGCGCCTGCTTCGGCGACTTGAGCGCCGCCTGATGCCCCGCTACGTCTGGCCTTGAGGCGGCCTGGCGGAGAGGGCGAAGGTTCCGTGGCCGCTGCGGGCGCGAGGAGCCGACGACGGTGGCCGTGGTGTCCTGAGGGGGCGGCAGCTTCGGCTTGTCCTTGTCCGGCGACGGGGTGTGCGTGTGCTGGGGAGGAGAGGGGGACGGGGATGCGTGCACCGGGCCGCCGTCCTTGGAGCAGCGGAGGCGGCGTTGCACGCCCCAGGTGAAGGAAAAGTCTTGGAGGCCGGCGCCGGCGGACGCCTTTGCGGAGGGAATCTTCAAGGTTGAAGGGGTCGCGGGGTTCGGCGGAGGCGATGATTTCGCCGCGCGACGGTGGCGGTGGTCGGAGGCGGAGGCCACGAGAACCATCGGAGGACAGCAGAGACGGCAGGGGGGAGGAGGGAAGGGAACAGGGGACGGGGAGGGGCCAAGGTTTGAGAGGTTTTCAAAAAAGGAAATAACAGGTCAAAAAAAAAGGAAATAAGGATTTCGCTCCGGCCCGGCGATTCGTGTGATATCTCCCGTGACTCCGCGGTGCCTCCGCTAAACCCGCGCAACAGAAAATCCTCTATACCGTCGCAAAACCGTGAAATCAATAAATTTGTTTGAATCAGGCTCGCGTCCCGCTTTATAAATAAAGTACAATCCCAAGTAGAAAGTTGGACAAAGGTCACACACCGCTGGGGCCACAGCACATCACGGCCCAAGGAAAAAAAGACAAAAGGAAGATACACGGCGGTCCCTCAGGACGACGCGGGCGGCGACGTGTGAGGAGGTCGGCGCCGAGAAGGGGGACGCCACCGACCTCAGATCCTGGAGGGAGGTCTCGAAAGCCGGCCGGTCACGCTGCCGCATCAAGGGGGGCCACTGCTGCAAGAAAGCGAGCAAAGCGAAAATAGAGTCACATGCCCGGGTGGGGAACACACGTTCACTCACCATCTTATTGCGGACATTCCAAAGTGTCCACGACAGAGCCGCAAAGAGGAGCCAAAAGAGATGACGGCCATCGCCCGTCCGGTAGCTGGACCGGGAACTCCCATAGTTCCTGCGCCTGCCACGCCGGACCCAAAGCTTCACGCATAAAGCTCCACAAAAACTGCGCAGCAGAGCAAGAGAATATAATGTGGGCGCACGTCTCCGGGGTCCCACATAGGGGACACCGCCAAGCAGAGGTTATTACGTTGGCTACCGCTCAGAGGCGGTCACGAAGGAGCTGCCAAACAAAGATCCGAATACTAAGAGGAAGGGGGCCTTCCAAAGGGGAGCCGCCCACCGACGCTCAGGGCACTGGAAGAGGGCCCTATAGGCCGAGCCCACTGAGAACTTCCCGGTGGGTAACAGCTGCCAGGAGACCTCGTCATGCGCCTCAGAGAGAGATGCCGGAAGGGACTCCAACAGGTCTTGATATTCCCCCGCCTCCACCTCATTAAAGGTCCGGCGGAAGATCAAGTCCCACTGATCCCCCCGGAAATTCTCAGCCACGAGCGAAGCAGGGGACGTGGCGATGGGCGAACAAGGCGGGGAACCGCACTCCCAGGGGGACAGGGGACAGCCAGGCATCGAGCCAGAAGCGGGAGCCCCTGCCATTGCCTACCACGAAAGTAATGCCCCGGCCAATGTAATGCTTAATGTCCTGGATCGACCTCCAGAACTGCGACCCCTCCCGGCGCTCGCACGCCAAGAGGGGGCGGCCCCGGAGGTATTTGGCCTTGATAGATGTAGCCAGAGACCCCCGTCTTCCCTCAGAATACGCCAGACCTATTTCAACATCAGGGCCACGTTGAAGCGGCGCGAGTCAAGGATACCTATGCCCCCAAACTCTTTGGGGGCGCAAACGTCCACCCACTTCACCATGTGGTATTTTTGGTGGCCATCCCTCGCTGTAACACCCTCAGAATCGGACCTATGCAAGTTTGGGCAAAATTCACTAAACCCGCATAGAAACGATTCAAAGGTGCACCAGCACTTTCGTATGGTGGAAAACGTAATAACATTACACAACAGTCCTCGATGGGACCCACAGAATGAGATATAACAAATGACTCAAAGAGTCAAGAATACGATATATTATACAAAGATCCAAATCACCTTGAAAGCGATAGAGCGTCCACGGACAAGATGCAAATGGGGCTAAGAGCCCCAGAATAACCAATGGCGCCCATAACCCCGCCGCCAAGCCGGAAGGGTAACCTCGCTAACGACGATCTCAAAACCTGCTTAAACAAAAGGTGCCGACAAAGGGCAAAGGAAAAAGAGGGCCAAGATCGAGGCCAAGACACGGCGAGGCTAGACGGCGGTCCTCACATAGGTATGGTGGATCGCGGCGGCAAGATGCACTAAACAACCTATAGAGACTCGATACAACCGGCGTTATCGAGAGGGTAAGAATGACCTATCCGGATCCAACCTGAAACTAACACCAAACAAACCCATCTCGGTGTTTCCTCGAGACCAAACGAGGAAGTCAACCGAGGAACTCACCAGCTTGGCGCTTTATTTAATCGATTATCGCTATGCACTTTACTAGTCGTATAGATAATCGCCCCGATAAAATAAGCAAGGCCCTTTTAGTTAATCATTCTAGAAGTTGTAACAATTACTAATCGACATGATAGCATGAGATAAACCCAAAACCCAGCAGTTGTTGGTACTTTTATTCACCAATCCGTTGAAGTTGCAATACTTACTAGTCAGTACCATGGTCGCAGTTTACACTCCAACAAGCAATTGTGGGCGATTAATTAGTCATTCCATTATAGTGAAGCTGATTACTAGTCATTATAAGTCAAATTTATAGCAAGAAACTTTAGTTATGCTTGTCTATGATCGAGATATCGTGCTCCAAGTCGTCCATATCCGCGACACGGCTTTGAAAGTTTTACCCGGCGGGTGCACCAATAGCAACACACGCTCGATCAACCTCGGAAAACCAAAACAAAACCCAACGAGGCTTTCACGAACAATCACAGGATTCAGAATTATTTCGTGGGGCCACCCTTAAGTAGTTCCAGCGAACGGCTAGCCGACTCGAGACGGCCTCAAGGTTTGGGTGGACGCAGTAAACGATCGGGAACCCGGAAGTGTGGCTGGGCTTGTCGATACAGTAAACGTGTCCCGATCCTAAAGATGCAAAGGTGCGATCTCGCACAATTTAAATACGTAAAAGTAGCATGACATAAGTACAGGATCGTAAATAAAACCTCAAACTAGTTTGTGGCCCCAAGAAATAAGACGGAATCAAGCTCGCTGGGGGTCCCATATACCTCCGGATGTGGATAGCGCGATAAAACAAGGAATGTATCAAGTACTCGGGGTCTTACGGACACAAGTGGGCTCGAAACCAAATATTTTCTATCACCCACCGATGCCTCCGCTTATTTCAATTTTAGTTGTTAAACAGAAATTAAAGTGACGATAAGTAAAACTAGAATCATCTCCAACATCAACATGCGGCAATACATCAAGAATCGTGGCATATGACGACACACATCAAGACTTGAGCAAGCGAAACGGCGCAAGTCCAACTATCTACCAAACAACAGGTAATAGGATGTGTCCAAGGCAATATAGGGCTGCACGGTATAACACAGGTACGGAAACTAAAGCATCGCAACACAGATAGCAATAGATCAACAGGAGGGAATAAATACTATAAAAGTAAGATGGGTAGAAAGGGGGAGATGCTCGCCTGAAAACATTGTCGAAGGTTCAACCGAAGATCGGGGCGAAGCTCACATCAACTCAACGGCCTTATCCACGAAGAAGCAAAACACTAGAAGAAACACCGGATGCACTATTTAATACGACGGCAGAAGATCGGCATGATGCATGTATGATGTATGGCATGGCAAAGGTGCGATGCAATTAGGTTATATTAAGTGGAACCGGGGTCCCGACAATTACTTAGGTGGTTCATGTTATTTAACTACCCCACAATTTATATGTTGTTTTAACATGGCCAAAATATAACACCGGTTCGCTATATCAAACTTAAATGAGGCCAATATAAAGCTAGATTTGCCCGCATATGGGCCCCATATTTAATTATTAGGTGAATCGGCATAAGGCCCCCAAACCACATGATATGCATGCGAGATGAATGATTAAATATGCAACAAGTTATTATGATGTTATAAAATAGGGTTTCGGGAAGGGATTCACACATTAGGGTCTCGACGGTCTTGTGGTTCCGGGGTTCGGGGTCGGTCTCTGGGTCCAGGGGTCGATGGAAACGTTCTCGGACTTAGGGGTATGTCTTGGCGCATCCGGGGTCTACGGGTCATGTTGTCGGTCGTGGCGTTCGGGACGAAGCACTTGGTCTAGCGTCGGGGCGCATCGGGTCCTTCCGGGTCGGTGCCGTTCTTGTCGTTGCGCAGATCTTGTCGGACTCGCGGTCCTCGGGTCGGACTTGGCGTCCGGGGGAAAGTACTTGGCGTTCGCGTCGGTGTCTTCACTGTCCGGGTTCTCGAGCATCACATCCGGGAAAAGGAGAACTTGCCGCGCATGTGGTCTTTGGATCCAGGGTCTCATTCATGGCGTTCCATGGTCGATCTTGTTGATGGTCCAGCAAAAGCCACCGGTCCGTCTTGGTTCCATTGTCGATGGCGATCTTGGCGGAACACTTCGGTGGTGACGATCTTGAGGTTCCGAGATGAAGACTGGCGGTTAATCTTCAATTGCGGTGTCGAGGATGGCCGGTATTTCCACTAGGTTCGGGATGAGGACTTGTTCAACACCGATGGCCTTGTCCGACTTGTCGCGCTTGTCAAACGGAAGAACTTGGCCTTGGTCACCGGGTACAACGCATTTCGCAGAATACCGAGGATACAACACGACCCGAGGACGCCCGCGGGCGCAGACACGGACGGTCACGGCACCCGACGACGGAGCCGAGGAGCGCAGAAGGACGGCGACTCTTGGCGGCGCCACGCCAGGAGAGACGACGGTCGAGGCGGGCGGCCGAGCGAGCAGGGACGAGGCCGACGGCCGCCGAGGGCGCCTGGTTCGGCAATGGCGGTCAACGTGAGGAGGGGAGCGGCGCTGCAGGCTCGAGCGCGGGCTGGAGGCCGGGAGGCCGGGAGACGCTGGTGGCTCGACGGAGCACCGCGCTGGCGAGCAGCGACGACGGCGGCGGACGGCGCTGGGCGCGGATGCGGGCCGGGAGGGCCGCGATGTGAGGGAACGGCGTGAGCCGGGCGGCTCTGTGAGGCGGGTGGAGGCTGGCGCTGGCGAACGCGAGGCGGCCGCCTTGGCGAAGCGCGGCGGCGATTTGGAGACGCGGGCGGCGACGACCTGGCGACGCGGCGGGAGCGGCGGCGTTGCTCAGGCAAGCGCGAGGCGGCGCCTGGGACCGGGAGGAGGGGAGGCAAGGCGAGCGGAGGAGAGGAGGGGAGGCTCGGGCGCGGAAGCGAGCGCGGTGGTTGGAGGAGCACTGGGAGGGGTCGCGGTGGCTGCCGGCGGTGGAGAGGAAGAGGCGGGGCGGGCCGCCGTGGGGTTGCGCGGGCCGGAGGAAGGGACGGAGGCGGAGGCGCCGGAGAAGAGGGTAGCGCGCGGGGAAGGAGAGGCTGGGAGGCGACGCAGTTGGTGGCTCAAGGGGACAAAGTGGTCTGTGGTGCCCGCAAGGTGTGTGCTGTCGTGTAGTGTGTGCGTGAGTGTGTGGACCAGGGGGGGGGTGTGGGCTGTGAGGCAGGGTTGGGGGAGCTGGCCACGTGGCAAGACTTGATTGGGTGGGAGAGGAGGGTGAGGTGTCGGTGTCTGTTGGCTGTGGTGATGTGGCTGGGAGGGATGGGTAGAGTTTAGGTGGAATAGGATTTAGATGGGGCTGGTTGGGGTGGACCGCTTTATATTTTCCGGGTGGTCGTCGGGTCGGGTTGGCCTGCTCGACGCCCTACTAAAATAAATTAAATATTTTATTTATTTCAAACAAAGTTTTTGCAACCCGATATCGGGCAAACCAAAATATTCCGGGGACCCGGTTTTGAGGTTTGAATAAAGAGGGGCGTTTAGAAAAACAACACGGGCTTTGCAAACATAGTTTTGGCAAACAATGCATGATGATGACGATGCGATGCACAAATTCAACGCGATTTTCTAGTAGTGGTTTTGCGGGATGCCACACTCGCCGCCCAAAAGAATCGAGACAACTTCTTGGCGAAGTCGGCATGGACTCCTGCAGGTAGCAGGTACAGCCCCATCTGATACATGGGAAGGCTCGAGAGACAGGAGTTGATCAGTACCGTTTTGCTCCCCTTAGTCGTGAGTCTCGCACGCCAAGGTTCGGCCCGAGTGCGCACTCTCGTGACTAGGGGTGCAAGGTCCCTGATCAACACTCTTGTTTCCCGAATGGGCATCCCCAGATAAGTAATGGGGAACTCCGCCAGCGTGCAGTTGAGGTTATCGGCGATACGCTGCCGATCGACCTCGTCGAAGCCGAGCACCATGACTTCACTCTTGTCGAAGTTGATCTTGAGCCCAGACATCTCCTCGAAGCATAGTAGGAGGAATTTCAGATTCCTAATGTCGGCCTCCGGGCCCTGCACCATGATCATGGTATGATCTGCGTACTGGAGATGGGAAACTCCCCCTCCCGGAATGAGATGCCCTACCACACCAGAAATGTGGCCAGCGATTTTGGCTCTATCCAAAATCTCTGCAAGGGAGTCCACCGTGGCATTGAATAGGAGGGGGGAGATCGGGTCGCCTTGCCTAACCCTACAAGATGGGGAGAAGTAGGGGCCAATCACCCCATTGATGTTGATCGCCGTCCTACCACTCATCACGAACTGCATGATCCAGCAAATCATGCGGTCATCGAAGCCCCTTCTTTCCAGAACTAGCCTCAAGAAAGCCCAGTCCAGACGGTCATAGGCTTTCTGAAAATCCAGTTTAAGAAACACCCCTTTATGATGACGTGATTTGACCTCATGAATAATTTCATGAAGGGCAAGGACATCATCATGAATGAGTCTACCCTTAAGGAAAGCAAACTGGAGAGGATGCGTGAGTCTCTCCAGGACCGGGGCCAAACGAAGAGCACAGACCTTCGCAAAGAGCCGCTGGACCACATTAATAACTGTGATGGGACGGAACTGGCGGATATTAGTGGCCCCAACTACTTTGGAGATCAGAGTTATCACACCAAAGTTCAGACGGGCCATCACCAGGGTCCCAGTGTAGAATTCCTGAAACATCAGCAAGATCACCGGTCTCAACTGCTCCCAGAAGGACTGCAGGAAAATCACCGGCAGACCCTAAACCCTAAACCCTTTTTTGCTTGATTGGGTGTACAAACATACCCTCTCAATTTAAAAATATAAAACATTCTAGAATATCCGTGCACTGATTGCAGCGAACGCTATACGCATCCAGCGTGCAGCATCGGTAAGATTTTTTCGCCGGATGCTGTAAAAATCCAACGGTGAAACGGTTCTTTTGTAGACGCGCTAAAATGCATCCCCAAAACCACTTTTCAGAGAATTACATCTAAAATGGATCAAACAAAACCAAAAAAATAGACTAGAAATATAAATAATTCCATAGTTCAACCCACGTTTGCTACAACCAAATTTAAAACTAAAGATAGACTACACTAATCGGAGAAGTTGAAATCATAGGACTCCGTTGTTGTGGACGACATCGGAGTCGACGTCCACTCAAACTCGGAGGAGGAAGAGTCAACGGCGATGGTCGACGGACCGACACCCTTCTTCTTCTCCTCCTTCCTCCTCGCGGCATTTTCCTCCTTCTCCTTCTTCTTGGCCTCCTTCTTGGCCCTTCTCGCCTCCCGATCTTTCTTCTTTGCCGCCTTCTCGGCGTATAAGGCGACCTTCGCGGCCACGTCCTCCGGGAAGCGTCGCGCCCACTCGAGGCGCAGGCGCTCGTCCCGCTCAGCGACGAGAAGGCATTGCTCGAGCTCGCGGTGGCTCTGCCTCGCCTCCCATGTGACGGCCGGCGGCGGAGGCGCAAGGTCTTTGGCCCACTGGCGTGTCCAGACGTCGGTGAAGTTCATCGCCGAGCGAGGACGCCCGAGGCACCAGGCCACCGCATCGTACGCGTGCGCCACCTCGTGTGTTGTCTTGTACGTGCTCAGGCCGATGTCGCTCGTCGCCGCTCCAAATATCCGCTAGAAAGTCCCGTTTGGACGCGCGCGAGCACACCATGGTATCCGGAGCTCGAGCGGCGGTGAGGAGGCATCACAGCGGAGCGGCACGGCGCGCGGAGGAGCGAAGGCGGAGGCGGACCGACGAACGGGGTGAAGCGATAGGAAATTTTCAGGCGGTTGAGTGTGTGCGCGCCAAGTTTAATAGCGTGCGCCGGAAACGGCGTGCCAGTTTTGGCGCGTAGGATGACGCAGAAGCCCGCGCGTGGTAAAATATTTAACGTAGGTTGTATTTTCACGCGCCTGCTGAAGCTTCGCGCCCGCTCCCGCGCTACATTTCGGCAGACGCAGTTTCCTACACCGCTGGAAATGCTTTTATAAAACTAATGTATCTAGATATCTTTTAGTGTATAGGTTCAATCTGAATCTACACACAAAATTTATCTAGATACACTTGTTTTATAAAACTAAAACATCATATATTTCTAGACGAAAGGAGTAGTTGCAATCCACGCCACCGTCACTGTAATGTCCCGTGTGTGCCCGCATGCCGAGTTCTGTTACAACCAGTCGTGTGACCATTTTGCAAGGCGACGACTTTCATCGAAAAGCAGCAACAATATAACATACACTCGCCAGATTTTTCATGCAAAAATTTCACAAATTTGCAGGTCGAAACCACATAAAATTTTCTTCCGCTGTTATCGAATGTTGAGACAATATGTTCTTCTATATATAGCACTAGAGAAGCTTATACATTATTTGTAAAAAGAAAAAGAAACTCATACATTAAGATTTTGCTTTTATGAATGGCAATAGAACAATTTTGAGCACAAGAGTTAGTGTTTAGAACAATCTTACTAAAAATGGTGAAATCATATTTTGACTTTTTTTAGCTATTGGTTACAAGCTCGGAATTCTAGTAGTAGTTTAATTCCCTATATTGAACTCTACAGTTTTATTTCTTGAAATGGGAACAAGGAGAAAATCCAAGTGAATCTAAAAACATCATAGTTCGAAGGAGATGGGACTGTAAATCCGAACTTCATAACCTTGAGAAGAAACTTGCCTTGCATGATGGCAAGCTTCGTCCTCAGCTTTCCCGTACCTTTTCTCTCTCGGTTTCCTATCTTTTCTCTATAGATGCCAACCTAGAATTTTCATAACTTTCTTGGGTGTCTGCTGGGTGGGAGACTTTTGGTTATATGCTCAGACTTCTGGTCGTAGTTTTAATACTATGTATTGGACTCTAATGTTTCGTTTCTTGAAATGAGAACAAAGAGAAAATCCATGTAAATCTAAAAACATCATAGTTTGAAGGAGATAAGATGGCAAATCTGAAGTGTATAGCTTTGAGGAAAAACTCCCCTTGCTTGATGGTAAGCTTGGTCCTTATCCCACTACTAGAAAATTGCCTATCAATGGCGCATGTTATATACTATTCGTTGTGCACGGCCATGCGCCAATGTCATCACATCACTGATATTATTTATTAGTGGTGCATGTGGGAATGCGCCACAGATAAGTGCGTGGTGTACGGTGCGTCACAGATAAGTTTTTCAAAATTCAAAAAAAAAGACAAGATATAAAAATTTATCTATGGCGCACGGGGGTATGGTGTGCCACAGATAAATATTTCAAAATTCAAAAAAACAGGATATGGGCGCTGTCGGTGTCGTTGTCGCCTCGTCATCATCGATGCACCGGTAGGAGGATGACGAGCTTGATGCGGGGAGGATGGCGCGAACGGCTAGAGAGAGAATAAGTGGTGGAGGAGAAGGATAAGGAGAGGTGAAGGATAAAGGGGAGAGGGAAGAAGGGGAGGAGAAGGAGAAGAAGAGAACAAGGGGATGAGAAGGAGAGGATAAGAAAGGGAGAAAAGGGAGAGAAGGGGAGGAGAAGGAGAGAAGAAGGGGAAAGGAGAAGGGGAGGAGAAGAGGATAAGAAGGGGAGAAAGGGAGGAGAGGGGGCCGCTATTTTTTTTTAAATAATACATTTTTTATTCATTTTCATAAATAATACGCAAAACTGGGAATTTGCAACTCTGTCGGTCCGTCTTCCATTCAACGGACGACAGAGCACTTTCGTTGGTTGAGAAGACGACAGGAGGAGTCGTCCGTTGAGGAGACGATGGCTGTGTGCTTCGGCCGTTGAGGAGACGACGGCACTGTTCGTCTGTTGGAAGGACGAAGGTTGCATTGCTCATGCAAAATTGCACTGATCGGCAGTACTGCCGCTAAAATTGCACTGAATGAGTTCAATATAGAAACTACGAGAAAAGGTTCTTGTCGCACAGAAAGGATTGAAAGAGTTCAATGTTGATGATATATTCAAGTGTATTGACATTTGGTAAAGTGAAACAAATAATCAAAGTATAGATTGATACTTGATGTATGAAATCACAAAGAGTATTTATATCAATCATACTGTGATATGTACAAATCCAGATATGTCCTATGCTCTAAATGTTGTGAGCATATACCAGAATGATTTGTAAGATGATCATTGGACAATAGTAAGGATATTCTTATGATCTTTTGGAAGAACTAAGAGTATAATATTTGTAGAAGTGACAAATAGATGGTTAGTTCATTGTAAAAGTACTACATTGATACTAGCTTTGTCACAAAGTACAAATTAAGTTTATCTCAATCTAAACTAAGAGTGGCACAATATAATGGAATGTGAGTTCCATAATGGATTTGGATGAGTTCCAAAGTTAAGACATTGTGACAGATACTACAACAAAAGGCTAAATATATGATTGCTATTATAGCAGCAAAAGAGGGCATTTGTGTCAAGTAGTTTGTTATCAAACTAGGTGTAGTTCATAGAGGGATAATACTATGAAGATATATTGTGCGACAATATTATCAACATGTTTTAACCCCAAAGAACTAAAGGTCACACCGAAAGACCAAATTTATACAAAGCCATCTCATTAGAGAATGAGTGATGCGTAGAGACGCAAAGACACGCAATTACACACGGACACGGAAGTGTCGATCCGAGATCAGTTGACCACTAGCAATCGTGTACATACAACACCGTAAAGCCATAGGTGTTGAATACACAAAGGTTTGAAACTAGATTATTGACTCTAGTGCAAGTGGGAGACTGTTGGAGATATGCCCAAGAGGCAATAATAAAGTGGTTATTATCATATCTTCACACTTATGATAAATGTTTACATACCATGCTATAATTGTATTAACCGGAAACATTAATACCTGTGTGATTTGTAAACTAAAATAAGAGTCCCTAGTAAAGCCTCTTGTTAAACTAGCTTGTTGGTTAATATATGATCATGGTTTCTTGATCATGAACATAGAGATGTTATTAACAACAGGGTCATATCATTAGGAGAATGATGTGATGGACATACTCCTATAGTTAAGCGTAGCATAAAGATCAAGTCATTTAATATAGTTCATTTGCTATAAGCTTTCTGATACATAGTAACCTAATTCCTTCGACCATGAGATCATGCATATCACCTTTACCGGATGGATGCTTTGATGACATCAAATACCACACCGTAACTGGGTGGCTATAAAGGTGGCATTGAGTGTTCGGAAAGTATTGGTTGAAACACATGGATCAAGAGTGGGATTTGTCCATCCATATGACGGATATATATACTCTGGGCCCTCTCGGTGGAATGTCATCCAATTAGCTTGCAAGCATGTGACTGGCTCACAAGGGATCACATATCACGAAGCAGAAAAGAGTACTTATCGGTAACGAGGTTGAACTAGGTATGCAGAGATACCGACGATCATAACCTCGGATAAGTAAACTATCGTGAGACAAAGGGAAATTGGTATCGTATGTAAGTGGTTCATTCGATCGCAAAGTAATCGTAGAAATATGAGGGAGCCATATGAATTTCCAGATTCCTCTATTGGTTATTGTTCGTAGAAGTGTCTCGATCATGTCCGCATAATTCACGAACTGTAGGGAGACACACTTAAGGATTCGACGTTGTTTGAGTAGTTATGGTATTATGAGAAAGAGGCCGAATGTTGTTTGGAGTCTCAGATGGGATCCGGGATATCACGAGGTGATCCGTAATGGTCCGTAGAATAAGATTCATATAAGGAAAGTCCCGTTTCGGAGTTCGGGAATGATTCTGGTGTTTTCACCGGGAATGTTCTAGAAGGTGCCGGAATGTCCGGCACTCCGGAGGGGAAGGGGTACATGAATGTGTCATTGCATATTGGAATGATTGCATCATGTACTAAGTTTTCTCGCTGTTCCTAATAAAGGATTAAATTGAATCCCAAACTGAAAAGTCAAACGGCCAGTTTGAAAGTCAAACGGCTAAAACAGGAAACTGAGGGAAACAGGAAAGAGGAGGTTGAAACCGACTTGGGGGAGGAGTCCCTCCTCTCCAAGCCGGCGCGCCAACCAAGCCCGAGTTGGGGAGGGACTCCCTCCCCTTGGCCGCACCTCCCACCTATAAAAGGAGGGGCAGGGCCCCCTCCTCTAAACACACAAGTTCCTATCCTCTAATCTAAACCCTAGCCAAAGCCACCGGTTTAGAGCCGTTTTGGTTTAGAGCTTCTAATTGCTCTAGCCTTCGGTTTAGAGCCTTCTAATTGGTGTGTCTAATCCCTAGACCACTAAAGCCTCTCTCATACTCCACCATACTCGCTCCGGCTTAAGGCGAAGCCTCGAGATCTCCCTCTACTTCGGTACCACGCCGTTGTCTGCCGGATCGCGAGAGAGTGCTACAACCTCCTTTTCTTTGGAACAAGGGAGAGGAAGGTCTTCGTCAATCAGGCGTGTGACCGATCTGGGAGCGCTTTAACGTGGCGCCGGAAGGATCGTCTACGCGATCTTGAGATCGGAAAGAGTACGACTACATCACCCACGAGAATCTGCTCTCGTTAACCGCTTTGGAATCTTCGAGGGTAAGTTATTCCATCGACTCGTTGCTACAATCTAGTAGATAGATCTTGGCTTATTTGTTTGTATGCGATAGAAAAATTTTGATTTCCATGCTACGAACCCCTATAGTGGTATCAGAGCCGTGTCTATATGTAGATCTGTTGCACGAGTAGAACACAATGGTCATTGTGGGCGTTGATGCTTTTATTGTCGATTGCTTCTTGTGTACTTTGCATCTTGCGGTATGTTGGGATGAAGCGGCCCGGGCTAACCTTACATGACATCGTTCATGAGACTTGCTCCACGCTTGACATGCAACTTGTATTGCATAAGTGGCTTTGCGGGTGCCTGTTTCTCCTAGCATAGTTAAGATCCAATTTACAACGGGTGATTGACAATACTAGTATCAATGTTGTGGTTCTTGTTCGTAAGTTAGGACGACACTTATTGAAAGCCCCAAACCATGTAAAACATGCAAAGAAAATTAGAGGCGTCTAACTTTGTTTTGCAGGGGTGTACTGTGATGTGATATGGCCATGATTGTGATTATATATGATGTATGCAATGTTCCTTATTGTAAGTCGGCAACCGGCAGGAGCCATATGGTTGTCTTTAATTTCTGTTAAGACCCGCGTGTCTATTCAAAGTAGTTGTAATAGTTGAAGCCGGTGGACGAAAACCATGGAGCAGCGTCATTGACCTTGATGCAATGCCGGTAATGATGAATATCATGTTCGTGCTTGAAGATGGAGATCGGAAGCACAAAGAAGAAAGGCCATATCATATCACATATTATGAATTGCATATGATGTTAATCCTTTATGCATCTTGTATTGCTTAGTAGACGACGGTAGCATTATAAGATGATCCCTCAAGCACACAATTTCAAGTTCTTAAGTGTTCACCCTTAGTTAGCACCGTTGCTAAAGCTTGTTGTTTCGAAGCACCACGTGATGATCGGGTGTGTTAGATTCTGCGAGTGTATACAACGTAAGCAAGCCAGATTTGCTTATGCGGAAGCTAAGGTTGATCTTGACGAGCCTAGCATGTACAGACATGGTCTCGGAACACGGATCACCGAAAGGTAAAGCATGAGTCATATAGTAGATATGATGAACATGTTGATTGTTCGCCATTGAAGTTGCATCAACTCTCGTGATGATCGGTTTTGATGTGGTGGATTTGGTTCGTGTGATCACTAAAACAATGTGAGGGATATTGTTTTGAGTGGGAGTTCACCTAGATTAATTTAATTATTAATTAGAACTCAATTTATCATAAACTAAATCAAAGTGAATTTGCATAGTTGTTGTAGTCATTGGCATCCGTTTACCACCTTGCGCTTAGTTATAATTGAGATGATAGAACTATAGAATTCTGGTTAGTTACTTTCTAACTGGTATCGTATTGTTTTGAAGTGTTAATCTAAAGTTTAAAAGTCCTATTGCAAACTTTCAAGAAGTTCCGTTACTCCATGAAGTTTAATAATTAGTATTAAATCAAGAGTAACAATTCCAAGTGTTAGTATATAAGTATCATGTTTGTCTCCATGATTCTTGATATTCAAAGGATTCTCTTAATATCAAGGTTATCTAGGATCTGAAAGAGTTGTTTCAGAAACCATGATGTGTGGAAGATATTGTGATATCTGAAACGAAGTATTGGTTACAACATGATGGAGTATAATATGGCAAAAGTCATGTTCTCATATTTGATGAGAATTTGCAAAAGGTTGGAGACACTAGTTGTCCTAAACCTCCAAAAGTTTTTGGGAGAGCAACATTATACTCACGATTCACCGTTACAAGCTAAAAGTAGCTTGATCATGGATAATTCCATGATAAGGGTGAATATTTGATGTAGGTAAAATATTTACTACACCAAGAGATTACTAAAGAAAGGAATTTGAAAGAACACCAAACATTTGATGATAGGTGATCTACTTCAAAGTGCAAGTCCAAAGACATTGGTATTTAATTATACACGCTTTGGATTATGTGTCATATGTATGACTCCACTATTGATGTTGATAGATTCTTTCAAACTGAAAAGGAAATACTGAAAGAGAATCTCATAAGTATGTGGCAGAAAAGAAAAAAGACTAGAATTATTCAGCTTAAGTATATAGATGATATACGTGTTATGGCTATATTCTTTGCTTATTAAACAATGTGGTTCCTAAGTATTTGATACTGAATTTGTTGGTATGAATCGTCATACGAAACAACATAATTCATGAACTACAGTGGCCTAAGTAATTAGCAAAAGAATATGTGATGATGTTCATCGAGAACAAATAAAGGGTTATTGTGTTGCTCGTTAAACATCAAAGCTTGCCTTCAAGATTTGTTTTATCAAGTATTATGAGAACAAAAGGGTTGTTCAAATAATTGCCGTAATCCATAAAAGATGGATGATTCACAAATCTCATTGGAGAAATCACATCCATAAAACTAGTGCTAAAAATGTCGAAAGACAAATTGATTGAAAGATCACTTAGAAAGTGACATCGCAGTTTAAATTATATTGGAAAGAAAACATGAAGAAACTCCATATGGATGGAATTTTGGAGTCTATTTGATTTTGATCAAATGACGCTTGTGAAATTTCCTAGAGATAATTAAAACTTCGTTCATAGGCAAAAAGGGAACGGATGACTAGCTTATTGGAACTTGTACATATTGTTGTACGAAATCCATTATGTGTAGTCAAGAGCGATGGATTTCAACTTCATATGATTTCTCCAAAAATTTGAGTGAATATATGAATATTTACTTAATAAGGATGAAGTGTGAAATATTTGAAAAGTTTAAAGATTTTCAAGATGAAGTGCAAAATCATTGTAACAAGAATATAAATAGTTTATGATAAGATCATAAAGGAAGATATTTGAGTTACAAGTTTAGCATAATACCTAAGATTTAAGGAATCGTTTCGTGGATTTGCATTTTCCCGAAACACCATAAGAGTATGGAGCGTTCGAGATATGTAATTAAACCTTATTTGACATGGTAAGATCGAAGGTGTAATTCATAAAACTGCCATTATATTTTATAGATTAAAAGCTTTAGAGATTACCGTTTTTCCACTGAAAAGAGATCCATCATAATCCGTTGAAATGACACCATATAAAGTTATGGTTTGGGATAAAACCCAAGTTGTCCTTTCTTAAACATTGGTATGCTTTGCATAAGAAAGATGTTTGCAACCAAAGTCAGATGAACCTGTCTTTGTATGTTATTTTGAATAACTGTTAAGTATTCCTCCATAAACACCGGAGACAAAAGTGTTTGTCGCTTAGAACGTCAAGTTTCTTTGAGAAGGAATTTTTCGTGAAAATTAAGTGGGAGCGCTAAGACATGTTTCTAATACATTATGTGGAAGACATATTGTTGATTGGAAATAATATATATTTTATTAACACATATTAAGAATTTCATCCCGATGAAAGACTTAGGCAAAACCCAAATATTTGGCATCAATAGACGCTAATATGGTTGTGCCAGAAGTACATAGACGAGATATTGAATGAGTTCAATATAGAAACTACGAGAAAAGGTTCTTGTCGCACAGAAAGGATTGAAAGAGTTCAATGTTGATGATATATTCAAGTGTATTGACATTTGGTAAAGTGAAACAAATAATCAAAGTATAGATTGATACTTGATGTATGAAATCACAAAGAGTATTTATATCAATCATACTGTGATATGTACAAATCCAGATATGTCCTATGCTCTAAATGTTGTGAGCATATACCAGAATGATTTGTAAGATGATCATTGGACAATAGTAAGGATATTCTTATGATCTTTTGGAAGAACTAAGAGTATAATATTTGTAGAAGTGACAAATAGATGGTTAGTTCATTGTAAAAGTACTACATTGATACTAGCTTTGTCACAAAGTACAAATTAAGTTTATCTCAATCTAAACTAAGGGTGGCACAATATAATGGAATGTGAGTTCCATAATGGATTTGGATGAGTTCCAAAGTTAAGACATTGTGATGATACTACAACAAAAGGCTAAATATATGACTGCTATTATAGCAGCAAAGAGGGCATTTGTGTCAAGTAGTTTGTTATCAAACTAGGTGGATTTCACAGAGTAATAATACTATGAAGATATATTGTGCGACAATATTATCAACATGTTTTAACCCCAAAGAACTAAAGGTCACACCGAAAGACCACATTTATACAAAGCCATCTCATTAGAGAATGAGTGATGCGCAGAGACGCAAAGACATGCAAATACACACGGACTGGAAGTGTCGATCCGAGATCAGTTGACCACTAGCAATCGTGTACATACAACACCGTAAAGCCATAGGTGTTGAATACACAAAGGTTTGAAACTAGATTATTGACTCTAGTGCAAGTGGGAGACTGTTGGAGATATGCCCAAGAGGCAATAATAAAGTGGTTGTTATCATATCTTCACACTTATGATAAATGTTTACATACCATGCTATAATTGTATTAAGGAAACATTAATACTTGTGTGATTTGTAAACTAAAATAAGAGTCCCTAGTAAAGCCTCTTGTTAAACTAGCTTGTTGGTTAATATATGATCATGGTTTCACGATCATGAACATAGAGATATTAACAACAGGGTCATATCATTAGGAGAATGATGTGATGGACATACTCCTATAGTTAAGCGTAGCATAAAGATCAAGTCATTTAATATAGTTCATTTGCTATAAGCTTTCTGATACATAGTAACCTAATTCTTTCGACCATGAGATCATGCATATCACCTTTACCGGATGGATGCTTTGATGACATCAAACACCACACCGTAACTGGGTGGCTATAAAGGTGGCATTGAGTGTTCGGAAAGTATTGGTTGAAACACATGGATCAAGAGTGGGATTTGTCCATCCATATGACGGATAGATATACTCTGGGCCCTCTCGGTGGAATGTCATCCAATTAGCTTGCAAGCATGTGACTTGTCTCACAAGGGATCACATATCACGGAACGAGAAAAGAGTACTTATCGGTACGAGGTTGAACTAGGTATGCAGAGATACCGACGATCATAACCTCGGATAAGTAAACTATCGTGAGACAAAGGGAAATTGGTATCGTATGTAAGTGGTTCATTCGATCGCAAAGTAAACGTAGAAATGTGAGGGAGCCATATGAATTTCCATATTCCTCTATTGGTTATTGTTCGGAGAAGTGTCTCGATCATGTCCGCATAATTCACGAACCGTAGGGAGACACACTTAAGGATTCGACGTTGTTTGAGTAGTTATGGTATTATGAGAAAGAGACCGAATGTTGTTCGGAGTCTCGGATGGGATCCGGGATATCACGAGGTGATCCGGAATGGTCCGGAGAATAAGATTCATATAAGGAAAGTCCCATTTCGGAGTTCGGGAATGATTCCGGTGTTTTCATCGGGAATGTTCTAGAAGGTGCCGGAATGTCCGGCACTCCGGAGGGGAAGGGGTATATGAATGTGTCATTGCATATTGGAATGATTGCATCATGTACTAAGTGTTCTCGCTGTTCCTAATAAATGATTAAATTGAATCCCAAACTGAAAAGTCAAACGGCCAGTTTGAAAGTCAAACGACTAAAACAGGAAACTGAGGGAAACAGGAAAGAGGAGGTTGAAACCGACTTGGGGGAGGAGTCCCTCCTCTCCAAGCCGGCGCGCCAACCAAGGCCGAGTTGGGGAGGGACTCCCTACCCTTGGCCGCACCTCCCACCTATAAAAGGAGGGGCAGGGCCCCCTCCTCTAAACACACAAGTTCCTATCCTCTAATCTAAACCCTAGCCAAAGCCTCCGGTTTAGAGCCGTTTTGGTTTAGAGCTTCTAATTGCTCTAGCCTTCGGTTTAGAGCCTTCTAATTGGTGTGTCTAATCCTTAGACCACTAAAGCCTCTCTCATACTCCACCATACTCGCTCCGGCTTAAGGCGAAGCCCTGCGATATCTCCCCTCTACTTCCGGTACCACGTCGTTGTGCTGCCGGAATCGCGAGGAGAGTGCTACAACCTCCATTTTCTGGAACAAGGGAGAGGAAGGTCTTCGTCGAGTACCGAACGTGTGACCGACTGCGGGAGCGCTGCCGGAACGTGGCGCCGGAAGGATCGTCTACGCGATCTTGAGATCGGAAAGAGTACGACTACATCACCCACGAGAATTTGCTCTCGTTAACCGCTTTGGAATCTTCGAGGGTAAGTTATTCCATCGACTCGTTGCTACAATCTAGTAGATAGATCTTGGCTTGTTTGTTTGTATGCGATAGAAAATTTTTGTTTTCCATGCTACGAACCCCTACAATCTCTTCCTCCTCTTACTCTCTCATTTCCTTCCTCTCCTCTTGCTCTCACATTTCCCTCCACTCCTCTCCACTATGACCGACACGTCTCCCTGGCCTGTAGATATGTCCATTGGGCTTTCCTTCATAGCCAGAACTGTTGAGATAGGCGATAAACCAGCCGACTGGGATACGTTGGTATCGAACCATGATGCTCTCGTTATTCTTGGTAAGTCACTTCATCGAAGAGGGTGGAAACTAAAGACCCCAAATCAGGTATGAGCAGAGCTTCTCGGGATCCAGGCAAGGTGGGACAAGCTCACCTTCAAGAGTGAAGCTCGCATGATGGAGCGGGCTAATGCACCTTGGTCCTGGATAGAATATAGCGAAGATGAGGATGATATCTTGATGCCGCCACCCATTGGAAGCAAGGCAAGAGCTGAGTGGGACAAGAGACATGAGAAGAAGAAAGAGCAGGCCAAGAAGAGTCAAGCTGACATGACGGAGCAGGTTGTGGAACATAGGGCCTGGATAGAAGAGAGTGAAGATGAGGATGATATCTTTATGCCGCCACCCGTTGGAAGCAAGGCGAGAGCTGAGTGGGACAAGAGGCAGGAGAAGAAGAAAGCGCAGGCCAAGAAGAGCAAGTGCGAGGGATCGTCCAAGGGAAATGGCGAGGCATCATCGAAGGGAAAGGGAAAGGCATCATGCTAGGGATAGATAAGACTCTTATTTATGTACCGCAAGTTATGTTGAACTATGTTGCAAGTTATGTTGAGTAGTTTGTCAAATAAAATAATGAAATAATAGAATGATGTCTCATACATAGATAGGTAAATGACTGATACATAAGTAGATATCACTAATGTTGACGACGAGGTGGCGGAGGCCTCGGTGTACTCCATCCATATCTGTGGGGTGGCATCACATCACGGCGAGGTGCAGTTGACCCTTCACCTTGATCATGTGTATCCTGTATGGGGATAGGTGGTGGAGTACCTGGCTGATACTGGCTAAACCAGTCTACCTGCTCGTGATGTGTTTGCTTATGACGGTCGTCAGTACTGTCCCATGTAACGGAGTCTCCTGCTAGTGTACAAGAAATTAAGTACTGAACAATGGCATACTGCACCTAACAATAGTAGGAAGGGACACGCTTACCATGAGGATGAGATTGTGGTCGATAAGCGAAGTCCATGTAGGGTATCGGCTGCTGATGCTCCCATTGTTCGAAAGTAATCTGGTTCTGCTGCAATTGGTCGATAGTAAACTGCGATTGCTGCCACGGTCGGTAATCGTGATTGCTGCCACCGAGCCTCCACCTGGTCCGGAGGTGGTGCTCTCGGCGCCTTTGTGAGAGTCGTGGACGAGGCTCGTGGCGGAGTGGTGGAGAAATATGCTCCTCGTGCCATCCTAAGCCTCCAGCATGGTCTGGAGAAGGTGGCTGCTCCATGGATCGACGTGGGGCGCGCTCGTCCACCGAGTGACGCGGTGGGCGCTGCTGCGTGAATCGACGTGGGGCGCGCTCCTCCACCGAGTGACGCGGTGGGCGTTGTGCTTCTCGGTGTTGAACGACGTTTGAGACGCTGGTGCACGTGATGGCCGCATAGATACGCCGCAGCTTCTCCTTGACCCGCCGGGCAAAGGACTGAGCCTGCTGACGGGGCATAAGAGGAACGGTCGAAAGCGATCGTCCGTACTGAGCCACCTCAGTCTGTAGCTCCCACGTCATATCGGCCTGCATTTGTCTCATAGTTAGGTATGCACTACATAGGCACTCATGTTGATTATGCTCTAAATAAAGTACTTACCGCTGACTGTCTGGACTCCAGTGTTGACTGGCTAGGGTATATCTCATCGTCATGTGCGTGTGGAATGGGACGTAGCCGTGTCATCGACATGTACCTCTGTAAGTATCCGTGGAATAGCTCCATATCAAACGGGCCAGCGTGCCACACTTGTGTTGGTGCATTCTGCCACTCGTTGACGTAAATCCCCACCCGTTGGAGCCATTGAGTGGCGGTCTTGCTACTTTTCCGAGAGTACCTATCATTAGAATTTGTTAGACCATCATTAAAGAACATAGATGAAGTATAAGACGCATTCCTTATGTACATATATTTACTTACGCGTGCACCACATCTGGAAGGGGAACATCCGGACGCGGCGGATCTACCATCTGGCAAAGACCGAACTGCCGCATGACCCTCTGTTGAGACATCTCCTCAACTTGACAATCAAAGATGATCTTCGATGTAGTCAGCCAATACTCTCGATCTCTAGTGCACATAATAGATAACCCGCCGGGATATCGTGCGTGTCGTGTCTGCAGGGTGTACGGCTCCCAAATCACGACATCCTCTTTCAGTGTGTCGAACTGCTCGTTGAACGATGGATAGCATCTAACGACTTGCTCTCCCGCGAAACGACACTGCATGACAAAATAGTTATTAGTAACTTTCATACGGTAGTACCAGAAGTGCAATTTATTAAGACATTACACTGACCTTGCGACGGGTCCAGTGAGTGCCAAATGTAGGCAAGTCAATTTGCTCTTCGTCAAACAGCATGTCAGAGTGGTAGACAATTGTTTGATGTTCCTGGTTGCCGACTATTTGGTTGACACTTACTTCTGGACGGCTGATAGGGAACCTCTCCCATGAACACAATTGCAACAACAATGGGCATCCTAGCAAGGCAGAACTGTCCTTGGTTAACTGACAAGCATTGCACATACCTCGGTACGTAGCTGCTAAGACAGCTGAACCCCAACTCCACTGGGTGCATTCTTCCTGGCACGTCGCCTCCGCGATCCCTCTAGCAAAATGGATGTATCGCGCACTAATGGTCGACACGTGGTTCTTAGTGAACATCACCTTCCCGAGCAGCCACATAATGTATGCCTCCAGGCTGCGTGTAATCTGTGGCGCAGTCATCGGAGTGGCCGGGAACCCAAACCTCTGTATCTGCATTGGCAATAGAACAATTTTCAGTACATGATACTTCTCCAACAAAATAGAAGAAATAAATGAAACACACCTGATACTGCTCCGACCATCCAAATTTTGGCCCATGATTGTCATGGCCAAAGGCCTGAGCTCCATCACGGATGTCAAAGAGAAGAACACTCCTGAAAGCTTCTATGCATATAGCAAATGAGAAGAACACTCGATGAAGTACTCTCAAATTAGGTTCATGTGGCAATGTAAAGTGTTGGATGTCCACGTAGGTGCCTGGATTCCTAGCCTGCAGTGTCTGGATCATCCTAACAACACAGTCATACCCGTCTCGAAACGAACCAAACCTTGCCTCTAGTGCCCTTTGCTTAGTCCTCCAAGCCTTCCCGTATGAAATATTTTAGCGGAATCTGACAGAAACTTTGTTAATGATAGCTTTCACCCCCATGGCTTTTCCCTCCACTATCTCTGTGTACAACATTCTAGCCAGGAGGGTTGACGTGAGGTTACGATGGTCCTGATGGACACTTTCAAGTGTGCATGTGTGCATCACAACATCTGTGACCTTCCAGTTTATGTCATACCTAGGGACATGGGCATGCACCCTTGCAGGACATCCAGCTTCCTCGCAAACCAATGTCAAATATTGTTGTGATGACACCTTTGTTTTCAAGACCCGTTGCATGGACATTGACCACTCAACAATTGCTTCCTGCAGATGTCTCTTGCTAGGATATAATGCACCCAGAGAGATGCTGTTCGCGTGATAATGCCACGCCGAATCATGCCCATCGTTCACGATCATTGTCTTTGTGTTGTCATTATTCCATGATGCCGAATAGGTTGGTTGATCTCTTCTTGATCGATCGCCGTAATCATCACCGTATCATTGTTGCCTTCCGAGTCTTCGCTTCCATTTGATGTTGCAACAAACCATCATATATCTCGTCCTCATCGCCTTCGCCATCAATATGTCTTCCCTAATCCTTCACCACCGTCCTCCGACATAACCATCACCCGTGTGTGCATAGCTACCGTGACCTGATTCATATCCGCCACCCTCTTGGCCCTGACTACTCTGGCCATGATCATAACTACCTCCAGCATGACCGGTCTGACTACTCTGGCCATGATCATAACTACCTCCAGCATGACCGGTCTGACTACTATGGTCATGATCATACCCAGCCTCTTTCGCCACAGGTAACACTAAGAGACTGGGGTTAACTTCTCTTTTCTGGCAAGCTTGCACAAATTTGACCCATTTCTGTTGCGCTTCTATTGGCCTTAAATAAAAATTAGGGGTTTGCCTTGACTTAGTCAATAAAGCATGCACACCGACAGTATGGATAGGAGGGAGCCCTAAACGAACACATAACCAATCCTTTAACTGAGTAACGAGCACTGTTTCAGGATTTTGAAGCACTTCATCTATAAATCTAAACTCGCCCAAATCAACTCCGTGCTGGTTTATTCTGACGGAACCAGGACCATAGAAGAACCTAAACACTACATTATTTGACATGATTTTCGACCTAAAAAATACCAAAAATAGTCAAAAACAGGTACATTGACACATAATACTCTACAAATATCTTGCATCTAACAGACCCCATCAAACGCTACCTATGAACATACACACATGACTGCAATAAGCAAGAAATTAGGGTTTACCCTTGAAGCGTGCGAAGTCCTGCCGTGCAGCTGCCTCAGGTCAACGGATCAGCACCTCCACCATGCACCTTCATCAAGTCCCAGCACCAGCCTCCACCATGGCCATTGCTCAACAAGAACACCACCAGACCCCTCCACCAAAACGCCTCAAATCACTACACCAGGCTATCCCATTAGTAGATCGGGACTCTACTAGCTTGCTAATGTGTTAGAGCAGCGAGTTTGGATAGAAATCTAGGCTACAAATCGGTGCAACGGCTGAGAAAATGAGAGCAAGCGAGAGAGGAAGAAGAGCCAGAGAGGAGCTGGGAAGGATCAAGCAGACGCGCGAGCTAGAAGGAGCTAGCAGACGACGGGCACGGGCAGGCGAGCTAATATAGCTGGGGCGCGTCGTCCCTTCAACGGACGAAACGTGCGTCGTCCGTTCAACAGCCGACGCGGCTGACCCCTGCCATCCCGACAGCTCGGTCGTCTTTTGAAGAAAAGAAGATAACTTGGTCGTCTTTCGAACAAAAGACGACATGTTGGTCGTCTCCTCAACCGACGAACGGACGACGGACCGACAGAGTTGCAAATTCCCAGTTTTGCGTATTATTTGTGAAAATGAATAAAAAAATATATTATTTAAAAAAAATTAGCCAAGGGGCCTCTCAAATTTGAAGTCCCATCCACACTTATCTGTGGCGCGCACAATTATTGAGTCTGCCACAGATAAGTGAGCTCTAAATTTTGTCTATATAAAAAATATTATTTTGGACGTAATATTTTTTATTTTTGAATATTGAGATTCTAAAAAACGGTAAACGACTATAGGGAGTGCGGGTTAGCAGAATTTTCGAAAACTTACCTATGGTGCACCCTTGTCTGTTATGGAGGGTGTGCCACTGATAATCCAACTATCAATGGTGCATCATAAAGCCATACATCATGGATAAGTCAGGGGTCATCTATAAGTGACACATATGGATGCCCTAGGCTTATCCGTGGCGCATGCCTCCTGGATGCGCCACTAATAGTTAGGTTATCAGTAGCGCATAGCACAACGATGCGCCACATGTATTTGTCAGTGGCGCATCACCTTCGCCATGCGCCACTAGGTATCAGACCCATGGATAACTCTTTTCCTAGTAGTGCCCTCTTGTACTTTTATCTCTTATTTTCTACCGCTTCTCTAAAAAAATGCTAACCTATAATTTTTATCATTTTTATGAGGAATGGGGGGCTTAATATCCTTTTCCCCTCAGGTGGAAAGTACAAACTACCCTAAGTCATAACCATCATTGTTGCTGGCCTCTTTGCACATACTTGGGTTGGCTAAATTGTTTCAAAAAATCATCAACCCACATCACATGAGGATGGTGTGATAATTTTTTTTTGGTGAGTTAGCGATCAAAACATATGGATAAACAAGTGAAATACATGTCAAGCCATAGTAGGATACGACATTTCAAATTCTGTCACAATGGTCCTTGGGTTAGATGTCAAAAATGTGATCATGTTATTCAAGAAGTACATATAAATTAATTAGAGAGATTTCTTTCTTTAGGATAAAAACTCAATCTTTGCTAAGATCCGCTTTAAAGAATATGTGTCATGAGCACAAAATCATTCCAAATCTATCTTAGATACCCTCTAAATAAAACGGGAAACCCATTTATGCACATATAGTTATGAAAACGGATTTCACTTTCTTCCCTCGTAAGATAACCTCTTCATGGATGAATGAAAAAGAAAATTGAGGAACGGAGGCACGCAAGACAACCAGGCCTTGAGACCTTGGCTGTCCCTTTTGTGTGCAAAATCATCTGATGGAAGAATTGATTCCCTACACTCGACCAACCACAATTAGGAGGTGATTCACGTCCCAGTAGTGAAGTTGAGGTTTCGTATGTCACGTTGTTGCAAGTCATATTTGAATAACAACACTCAACACAATCGATCTACCAAGCATATTGCGTGACTCGGAATTTACAGTATCTACCCAATTTGAGATGGAAAAGTTGCATGGTGTCGATAAACAACCGAAGATGCTTGCATGATGGATGGGTAACGAGATTTTTCCATTAAGTTTGTTTAACTTTACCAAGTTAAGAAAAAAAATGATAACCAAAGGCCTCGTCTTACAAACTTTAGAACACATCCCTCGAGTTACGAGTTCCACCTGATAGCGATTTTTCCTTTGGTTATTCCGGAAACACCTGTCTATACATGTGATATGAGTCTTGAAGATCACGATTAGTTAGGGCTACCACATGTTGCGTGACTCAAGGATTAAAACGTGGTCGATTCCCAATTTGAGATGGAAACCTTCGCGTTGTGTCGACAAACACCGTAAACGTTCCCGTGTTGGATGGATCCATAAAGCGGCTTTTACCGTTAGGTTTATTTAACTTACCTGAGTTAGCCAACAAAAGGGCAACCAACGGCTAGAGAAAACCCACGTCATACAAACTTTAGAATGCACCGTCTCAAACCGTCCGCGTGATAACAACTGTCATTTAGCCATCACTGCCTGGAATCATGTGTCGATACGCATGATGGAAGTATTGAAGAGCACGATTCGTCGAATTTATATCAAGGACACCTATCTATGCCAGGATACATTCTAACAAGTTAACATACTTCTTATATGCGAATATATGTCTTTTTATTTATTTCTTCTTCAAGAGTTACGCGGAGATACGCTCTCATTAATCGGCTTACCTGTCGCATTATTGCGAAATCATATCGACACTTATATTTCTTTCTTAAATAGAACATCGTCATGGGAAAACGGAGATGAAAAACAAGAAAACAAGCAAAAGGAAGGAAGTTGAACCTAAAGAACTTTTTTTTTTTGTGGAGAAACTGAACCTTGAAAACCTTGCTAGCCCTTTGTATCGCGCGCAGCCATCCGATGTGGATCCAACGACGGGGGTGACTCGACGAGCCGTGCAGTCGAGTCGAATTCGACCGAGCCAGGCGCCCGGAGTCCGCGGAGGAAACCGAACTCCCGAAACAAACCCAAAAGAAGGAAGAAAACCCAGAGAGAGCATCCACCCAGCAGCAGCAGCATTTGTCCCTCGTTCTCCCTCGAAATTTCGCCCGCAGCTCCATCGTCGCCGTCTCTCTGCCCCCCGCCCTAATCCAATCGCGCTATATATAGGCGGCGGCATGCAATCGCGAGACTAGAACCCTCCGCGACGCATTTGCTGCTTGCCCCCTTTAATCCCCTTCCCTTTCTCCCTGTCGTCTCGCCGATGGAGTCTTCGCCGGCGGCCGCGGCAATGCAGACGCCGCCTTCGCGATCGAGGGACCCCCGCCTCCTCGTAGGCTTCGACCTCCCCGCCAGCTGGGGGTACCGGAAGCCCATGGCCTTCTGCAAGGACGTCGACGCGTCCCCGGCGGCGGCGGGGGCCGAGGCGCAGCAGCCCAACAGCTCCCGATCCCCGACGAAAGGCGCCGCCGCGGCGGAGGAATCTCCCCGGACGCAGTGCTACCTGCTGAGGGACCGGCGGGCCGGGCGGGACAGCGCGGAGGACGCGCGGGAGCACAAGAAGCTGTGGAACATGGACGGAGGCGCCGCCGCCGCCAGCAAGTGGAGCGGAGGGTTCTCGCTGCAGCTCTCCAAGCAGCAGATCGACGCGGACTTCCTCGCGATCACCGGCCGAAAGCCGCCGCGCCGGCACAAGAGGCGGCCCAAGAGCGTCCAGCGCCAAATCAACGTGCGTAAGCAAGACGCCCACGAAGCAGCGCTAATCCTAAAAATCCTCGATCGCCTCCGCCGATTCCTCTTCCAGTTCCTCGATTATACTGACCAGTTCGTGATTTCCCTCTTCCCTCCTCTCCCGCAGGCGCTCTGCCCCGGCAAGTCGCTTCCGGATGTGAACCGCGATCGGTACAAGGTGAACGAGGTGAGCACTAATAAAAACTCAATCTTTGATCTATTTACCACCTGTTCTTGTTGCTGGTGGAGACGCTGATTGGATTCTGGATTGGTGCAGAAAGGGGGATTCTGATCGAGCTGTTACTCTGCCAAAGTCGAGAGCAGGAGATTGATCTCTGGGAATTTGCGGGTCGAGCATTGGTTCATCGGCGAGGGATGGAAGACAGTTTCAGGGTTGATAGATGAAGGCAGACGGATAGAATTTCAGGGTTGATAGATTGTTATACTTCTGAGATGAGATCATGTATGTCAATCAAACCCTAAATCATGCGTATGTTCAGTGCGGAAGCTGGTTTTCAGGATTTTCTTCTTTATTTATCGGCTGCCCCCTCGCCTGGTCTGAAGCAGTATTTTCTCTTGTTCTGCTCTATGTGTTCTGTTCAGTGAGGAAGCCAGTTTTGCATTAGAATCTTGATGATTTCAGCCCGCGAGAAATGTCGGTACTGTAGACTCTTCATCAACTTCTCATGACATTCAGTAATCATATATGCATTACTACTTCAGATCCTTTTTCTGTAGCTGCACCTTTTTTTTCTGAAGTATTTGCCCTATCTTGATTTGAACTCTGCATTACCCGTACATATACTCTGCTTTTTATTTCATCAGTTCAGTGGTTAGTTTTGATACACACAACCACATATATCTCCAGGACTTGCTCGTCTCAATCTGTCAGAGAGCAAAACACTGCCCCTTAACCCACTTTAGTTTGGTAGTGCTGGTACAGTTATCTCGCAGCAACATACATGTTCTGCTTCCTGTTATCTGAACAGCATTTGGTTAAGCGTCGATGTTGTTCCTCAGAACCAAGAAAAAAAGGTTGCTGCTCACTTCAGACTTGTCAGTCTGTTTGAGCATAGAAATGCAGAATTAGGCAGACCAAAACCAGCTGAAAGGGAACTCTGGTCTAATCTTTCCAAATCCAGCTTAAGGCAGCATCAGCAAACCCAGGTCGGGACTATTTGACCATGCATGTGGCTTCAGGCATTCAAGTTGCACATGGCACCTTTTCTAGTCTAGTTAAAAAAATAAAAAAGACTTCCAAGGAAAGGGGGCAGAGGAAAGTGAGTCCAGACCGCATGAACTCTCGATCAGTATCCTGGTGTACTCGGATGTTTGCTGCCTCGGTACTGATCGCTGAAAGCGACTGTTTAAACTATGAAAACTGCTTATCCTTTTTTTCCAATTCAATTGTTTTTTCCACATTGTTCACCAGATTATGAGTATAGAACTATAATTCCCAGGTTTACAAAAATTAATGATTTCAGAATTTATGTTTCTTGTTTGATTCACATTTTAAACTTTTACTGAAGTGCCACACTCTCGCGCTGATGTAGTTTAATTGGGTTTACCTCGACCAATCCGGAAAATGCCTCCAGGCCTTCAGCCTTCACAAAACTGTCCCTGTTGCAGTGTGTCTCTCCCCATGATCGCCATGACAAGCCAGGCAGTGGCTGGACTTTTATGATGTCTCTATTAACTTTGTGCCAGACTGCCGGTGACTGACAATAGTGTACTTGGCGATCTTGTATGCCCAATGAGGTCAGGCGTCACTGACTCACTGAATGCCGTTTTATGAGGACATGCTTCTTGCCAGCATTTACTCGCCCGATCGCCCGCCGCGGTCGATGCAAATGCAGGCTTCCAGTAGAAAGATCGCGAGCTGTTCTAGTACTATCTGTTCATGAAATTTTCGTACCCCTTGGAGCGGAGAGTTTTTTTTCTCTTCTTATAATTTCCACACGGATTTCTTTCAAAGATTCTTTATCTTCATTCAACTCGTGAAATTAGATTGACCAGCACATTGAGGATCTCGAAATCACATGCCAAGTGTATTTGGTCCGACAAAGTTGATCTTTGGGATTTTCTTTAGATGGAAGGCCCAAAGAGTCCGACTTTATAAATTAATAAAGCCTCAAACGACCAAGTTTACAGATGGCTGAAAATACAGCTTGCACACATACATCAAGCACAAAAAGTAAAAACTTGAAGTGAAACTTGATCATCGAAGCCCTTGTCCAGCCATGCAATCTGCCCGGCCAAGAAAGCACTCCAAACACACACAATCGTCAACCTCCCTGGGTCAAGCCATCTCGCAGTGCGATTCGTTTCCACCTCCGAAGAAAGCACCCCCTTCTCGACCCCAAATCAAAGGGAAGCACGCCTATCAGATGTGGAGCAGCCCTGAGCACGCCTCGACATTGACAAGCATGTTTTCAAGGGGAGGACTCTGAGCGTTGCCGCGTCACCATGTGACCAACCACAAACGTCATCGCTGCCCGCCACACCAACCTCAAATCACGAGATACAAGTTGCCGAGAGAAGATAACAACGAATATGAGGTGACAAAATTGTGCCGGTGCCACTAGGCAGGACCTAGAGCGTGGATCAACCACCGGGTGCTTCTACTGAAGAGGGGAGCATTTCCCCTCTAGTCAGGCTTGAGTGTGTCGACCCATGGACGAGCAGACACCTCAAGGGAGCAGAGCATATAGTCAACCACAACACCACACCTAAGAAAGATCAACCGCTACTAGCTACCTTCATGGAGGGTCCGCGACACCATAGCGTCATCGCCGCGAAATCCCAGGCCTTGGGTTCTCACCCGAGATATATAGGTTAGGGAAAGGGGAATATACCTTCATGTCGCCTTGAAGAAGGAGAACACCGCATGCATCGTCATCGACGTTGTGGTGTTGACAAAAGGTTGCCTCTGGTCTAGAGCCCCGTCTCCGGCCACAAACTTACCACCACCAAAACGAATCCATGGCCAAGGATGTTAGACGAGAAGGGCATGAAGGAGGAGCATTTCTAGATCTTGTACTATATGCCCAACGGGGCAACCTCCACACTACACCCTCGCCACCCACCTAGCCAAGGTGCACGGCCTGCTGCACCGACGATCACTACTCGCCAATAGTCTGATGTCGCCCTCCCCGCGCGAGGCCACCGCTTCAGAATGAGAGCTCTCCACCTCAAAGGATGAAGCAGATAGCCTAATTGCCACCTTCCTCGGCGATCGCGTGAGTTTTCCTGTCGGATTCTTCTAGCGACGGTGAGGTGGTGGAAGGATAGAGGTGGGGGCGGCACTAGGGTTTTGATCCTCTACAAATAATTGCAAAAAATGCATAAAAACACTCACGTCTTCTTTATGATCCTATCTATGTTTTCATGTTAGAAAGACGCATTTGAGCCATCAGATGAAATAACAAATTTTGAAATCCCTCAAAAGGCAAAATTGTTGCATTAAATTTGTTTGACTCGAGCATGGTGCAACCCATATTTTTCTACTACCCCTGATCCATGATAATTGTCGTTGTTTTAGTAAAATTTTATTTACTTTATACTAAATCAGCGCAGTATCAATTGCAGAGGGCGCGTTTGGTAGCCTGCATGAAATTTCTGGCCCGATCGGGCAATGCTGCAGAGGGCAATGCCACACTCATCCGCCCTATCGGCCAACTTGTGCAAGTTGTTTGATTGCAGTTGTGGTCGGTGCACTGGTTGAGAAAATAGAACGATGTTGTTTGGTTTCCTGTACATTAGGCTTTTGACCTATGTCATGCACTTTTCCCTTGTTTGGTTGATATAGAAACCAAGTTATGGTCATCTTGCACTTCCTTATGGTGAGCTTACCATGACCGGATTGACAAGGAGGAAGACCACAAGAAAAACACAAGTTAAAGGGAATGAACAACAAAGAGGCAAGAACAACACAGTCCGAAACAACAAAATCACAAGCCTAGGATCCCCACAAGCATGAACGGCGCAATTCGGAACAAAAGAAGCACAAGTTTGATTCCAGAAGCATGAACACCACAAGCATGAACAACACAAGCAAAAGGGGATCATAGTTGAACATGAAAAAATAAACACCCTTAGCAGAAACAACACAAGTATGAATTAGTCTTAACAAGCATGATCGTCGACAAAAGAGGATCATAGTTTAACATAACACCATGATGTTAACCTAGCACCACATCAAAAGTGGGTGTCATCCTACCACCACCAACAGCAATTTACCGTCAGCGGTACAAGATGGTGCAACTGAACAGTTAACCATCACAAAATTCCTTGATCTTCTTTAGTTTATCCTTGTTAGCGTCATTGGTTTCAACAATTTATAGAGCGCATACTCTAGTTTCCTCTTTTCCTCCTTCAAGATCGTCTGGTCCTCATCTCATTGCTTTTGCTTCTCTTTGATTACATCATCATGGGATTCGTTCTTTAGCATCTCAACCTCATTGCTCAATGCTTCATTGTTGTTATTCATTCGAGACAAGTTCTTTTCCAACGCCTTTTTCTCTGTTTCTTCATGAACTTCTTCACATCAAGCATCAGACTTGAGTACTTTTTGTCAAGCTTGTTCTTTTCATCAGCTAGTTGCTTCGCCAGCTGTGCATTCTCAACATTCTCGTCGATTCTTTCACTTCTTGTATTATCATACATCTCCCATAGCTTCGCAAGTGCATTCTTCGTAGCATCTGACCATTTATTGTCTACCCAAGTCATAAAACCACAGTTTTTGACCTCCCGCGGGTCAGAAATTCGTTGGCATAGACCTAATGCTTGCCAAAAACGTGAATGGCGATACAAGGAGCTAAGAACTTGTGTTATGCACTTGGCAGAGGTAGGATCTGCGGCCTGTGTTGGTTCCTTCAGATGCAACACGTTTGGCAGACTCAAGTTTGTGGACGCGATAGAGCTCAGGACAATCTTTCGCTATGCCGCAGAAACTAGGATCTTCGAAGGAGTCAGGAGCATAGTCCATGTCGATGATGTTCTAGCAGACCAAATCGAGTTCATATGACTGTAAATTGAAGATTCCTAACTCGCTACCGAACTCTAACCTTATGAAAGAATTTGGGGAAAGTGGACTTGCGCCTAGATACGATTGGGAGGAGCTGTCGCCGTCATTCCAGCTCGGCATGGCCGCCGTCCTGCCGTTTTTGTCTTGTCGAGGGCATCGTCGCTGTCGTCGCCGGGAAAGGAGAAGGGGGAAAAGGCGGATCTAGTTTCAGCGGTGAGCGGGTAGGGCGTGTCTCGGCGGGAGGTAAGGGAAAGGATCCTGACCCTTTTCTAGGCCAGCGGGAATCTCCCGCCCGCGTCATCGTCGGCCGAGCTCGTGCAGAGGAGCGCCGATTTTGCATCCAGCGGACGCACGACGAGGGTGGCTCGCAGGGAATGGCCGATTCGAGCGTAGCAGCTGGGCTTGGCTCCGGGCTGCTTTGCGGTTCGCGCTGACGCAGCCTAACGCCTCGTTCCCCCGCGAACTCATTTATCGATCTGCTCGTGTCGTGCCATCGTGTCACCCACCGCGGACGACTCATGTTTCCTCCACCGAGCAGAGCTCCAGTCCGATCAAAACCAGCATGGGTTGGGTTGGGTTGTTTCTTCTTCTTGTTTTCATTGGAACATTCTTTCTCGATCGTTATAAGTAGCTAGCTAGCACGGGGGGTGAGTTAGACGGTCAAAGCAGTATGTGCCTCCTCCGTTCGTTTTGACCATTTCCTGTCTTCGACTCGTCTCGCGTCTCTGTTTAAGAATATATCCTCCTGGATACGACGGACCGACCGCTCGCGCGGGGGCACCGATCGAAGCCATTGCTGATTGCTCCCAGCGGACGGAACGGAACGGAACGACCGGGTCCAGGACCATGCACGGTGCGAGAATCTGCGAGCCCCGACGCGACACGCGCCTCCTCGCGTATGCACCTAATCTAGTAGTAGGAGTACTTCTCTGTACGCACGCACCGTTTCTGCTGCTTTCTTCCCCGTTCTGGTCTTCTTCGACCGACTCTTTTTGAGGGGGCCAAATGCACCGGCGGCGAGCAGAGCAGAGCAGAGCAGCGCAGCGGCGGCGACGCGCCACGTGTTTCTCCGAAACCCAGGTCACCGAACGGACGGTGGTGCCCCCAGGCCCCAGCCCACCCGGTCGAGTCGACGCTAGCTCTCGCCTTTCCACTTTCCACCACCACCGGCAGCGGCTGGCAGGCGGCAGCGTAGAGAATCTGTGTGCGCGGCGGGCGCGAGCAGCCCTGACGCGACCGCGCCACGCAGCACGTACCTTGCACCCACACCCTTTTCCTGCTCTATCTTTCCATAATTAATCCCACCTACGCTACGTTCCGGACAGCGATCTCCCTCGCCCGCTGCGTCAAACGCACGTACGTACGGTCGCCGAGACGACTCATTATTCCTTGGCTTGGCTCCTCTGCGCGCCCGATCAAAGCCGACGGTGGTCGCCGCCGACCGTAGCAGCATCGTGGCCGGAGCCCCCAGGTGCCCGGCGGGAAGACCGCTTCCGACGACAAGGACACACACACGGCGCCTCGTTCGCTGGCCCGTGGGCCCTCCGACAGAAACCCAAGGCGGCGCTGCATGGACGCCAACCTGCGCGGTGGGACCCCGTGCTCTCGCCGTCACGGACGGACGTCGCCAGATCGGCACGCCAGCGTCCTCCTCGGTTCGGTGCTGCTGCTGGATAGCATAATAACGGACTCCCCTCCGTCCACAGTGTCCTTTTCCGTCGGGGCAAGGACCTTTGCCCCCGTGGTGCGCGATCTCCACGTTTTCTCGCGGACAGGTGGGCCGTAACGAGAGTTGGACCCCACGGATCAGAGAGATGGATGTGCGTACGGGAGTGGGACAGCGCGGTCCTGCCGAGGAGAAATGACGAGGCTGTCCTCTGCTTCTCTGCGTCGCGTCTCGGCCGTAACAAAACACGAGGGAGACCCGACCCCTGCTGCCCTGTGGCCTCAAAACCTCCTCCTCCTCCTCCCACGCCTGCTTTCTCCATCCCTCCTCGCAGACCAGCAGGCAGGGGGACGGGCGCGCAAGAAGCTGTCCGTCCGAGCAGCGGGCATGGCGGCGACGGCAGATCCGAGGGCGAAGCCGCCTGTCGCGCCGACCACGCACCATCTCGAGCCCTGGGCGCGCCAGCCTCGGCCCCACCGCGTCCGCGTGCCCGCCCACCACGCCGCGGAGGATTCGCCTTCGGAGGCAGCCCGCGATCGCCGCCGCTCGTCGTCCGACGCTAGCCGCAAGGCCGCCGTCGACCACGAGGGCGGGATCGAGGGGCTCCGCGCCAAGCTCGTGGGCCACCTGCGCGACGCCGCGGACCGCCTCCGCGTGCCCAAGCAAAGCACGCCCCCGCCCCCGCCGACGAAGGAGCCGGAGACCATGGCGCCGCCACCTCTGCAGGAGCAGCAGCAGCAGCAAGCGGACGTGGAGGACAAGCCGTGGAAGCTGCGTGAGCGCACGCGGCGGCGGCCGGCCGCCCTGACGTCTTGGCCGGCGGCGCCGTCGCCGTCGAGGCGGCGCAAGCGTGCCCCCTTCTCGGTGTCCCTCTCTCAGGAGGAGATCGAGGAGGACATCTACTCGCTGACGGGCGGCCGGCCGCGGCGGCGGCCCAGGAAGCGGCCGCGCGCCGTGCAGCGGCAGCTCGATGTAAGGCCGCCAATTCCCCATACCGCCCCTGCCTTAATTTAATTTATTTTCTCCTAACCATTTACTAATGCATTTCGATACTAGTAGATTACTCAATTACCCTTCTATCCGATACGCTTTATGCTCACTGAACTGGTCTAGTATAGTATCCCAACATCAACATGATTGTTGTGTGCAAGAATCGTACTCCTACTGGCTGCCGCGACCCCGAAGGCCCGAACTAACAACAGCCCGTGTGTGTCCTGTATGCAGTCGGCGTTCCCCGGGCTATGGCTGACGGAGATCACCGCCGACGACTACAAGGTGCCGGACCCGGACGAGGAGTAGCTCCCGCCGGCCACCCCGCCTCGTCGATCCCGTACGTCGCGGCCAGCTCAGCTCAGCTCAGCAGTTTGAGAGCCTGGTCCCGTACGGCGGTGGTGGAGCCGGCCGGCCGGCAGGTGCCGCGTACGTACGACGTGGCCGCTCGGGCTCGTCATGTTCCCGGTTTAAGTTAAGTCACAGCATTGAAGACACAGACTCTAGCTCACTTGTCACATGCTGCTCTTTCCTTTTTTTTTTTTTCCTTTTGTATGTACAGTGCTAGCGTGTCTGTATTGTGGTAATAGTACTAGTACTGAAATTTATCCTACAGTAGTACTGTTCTTTATTTGTTTATTAAGATTTTATTACTTGGCCCCGGGAAGAAGAGTAGGATCATATAGTACTCCTACTACTATCTCGTATTCTGGTTTACCTTTCTCGTCAGTCTTCGACTTGGGTGGTGCATGTGGCTGCCGTGGAACTGATCGCTGCCGCCGCGGCAGCACGAGTTTCGTTTTCGTCCCCCTCGGTTTCTCGTGCTCCCAGTCGAGTTCCTGATCCGGTCTTCGTTCCCTTCGCGTTTCCTCGGGGGCTACCCGAATGATACAAGCGGTTGCGTTGGGTGGGGCAGGCTGGACCCTCCGATCCGGTGGGCCCGGGAGGTCGACACGCGACGGCAGACGCACCATGTCGTCTTTCTCGCCCAATCATCAACCTAGTGCTAATTTGTACTACTACTAGTACTAGCCCATGTTAGCGAGAGAGAGAGAGAAAGCGATCGAGCCGAGGGACGCCGAGGATTGATCAAGACATGATACTAGTGGAGTTTGCATGGAGGACGCCTTGTCCGTCAGTCTGCCATGTAAATTCTGCCGAGACATGCAACATAATAATATCCTGTCGTGCATGCATAATTTCTTGGCCAGGTCGGGTCGGGTTAGCCAGTCTGCGAGCATTGAAAAGTCGACCTTCTCTTCCGTCAGTCCGTGCGTATTCATCAGCCCACGATCCTGCCGGCCCCGCTCGTCAGGGTTCCGCCGGCGTAGCAGGTGAGAACTGATGAGAGGAGGAGATACGGCGGTACGGGCCGGCAGATCGGCCTGGTCGTCTCGGGTCTGCCCGGATTAAAAGCTTCGGGCCCCGCCCCGCCCCGCTGGTTAAGATCGAGCGTCGGCGCATTTCAAACCGCACAGCGCCCTGATCGATCCTCCATGCATTTCAAACAGCCAGTACTCTTTGCACCTAGCTAGCTCTAGCTAGCCAGCGGAGGGTGACCGGGATCGAGTGGACACTTGCATGTCGTCGTCACGTACGTGCCGCTGTTACGTAGGGTACGTATACGTAGACAGAGCTCTACGGACGGAACCAGTCGATCGGTATCAGGCGTATCGGGTTGGGTGGTTCGAGTCGATCGTCCCGTGTACGTGTAGCCTAGCAGGTAAAGTGGCCGACGCCGCCGTCGCGCTCGCGGAAGAAGAAGAAATCCACGGCGAGTCTGTCTGGGTGCGTCCAGGTTCCGCCGCGAGAGGCCACGCGAAGTGGAATCCTCTTACCTAGTCTGCTGGTCCATCTTTAGCTGCTCCGTGGCCCGTTTGCTAGGTGTCGTGTGGGCGTCACTGATGATCCAGGACAAACGGTACTAGCATTGTGGCGATGCAGGTTATTAGTATAGGTTCGAAGATTTTGTTCCAAATCTAGGCACTAAAAAATGTCTAGAGCTCTAGATATATTACTTTCAAAAATCTAAAACATCTTATATTTTAAAATAGAGTGAGTACAAGTTAAGTCAGGGCCGATCCTGAGATTTCGGGGCCCGAGGCAAAACTAAAATTTTGGGCCCCTTGTTATAAGATGATGGAAAATAAATATTATAAGTATACTCCAACTATAATATTCATATAGAAATAACAATGTTTATATGATACCTTAATATTTTCTCCAAAAATTTCTAGAAGCAAAGTCCAAAAATTACAATGGAACTTAAACGGGAAAAAGTTTAGAAACATGAGGAAACAATCACGATTACTGCTCAAACACAATTTTAGTCTGGAAGAAAAATCGCAAGAGATAGAAAATTAGAATAAGCAGAAATAATGTTTAGAGACATGAGGAACAAAGTTATAAAAAAATATATCTAATTTAAACATGATAGAAGGTAAAGAAAAATAAAATTGAAAGAAAAGGCGTGAAAGAAATATACCAAAGAAAAAAAGGAAAAATAATGAAAGGGAATGAAACAGAAAGAAAATACATAATGGAACTTATGTAAGAAAAAAAGACATGCTACATACTCTAAATAGACCTAGCCCACTACAGATTTTCTTTAGCGAAACCATGTTAGGATACGCTTGCGTGCCAGCGAGTAGTTTCCTGGGACTCAGGAAGCGAACGGAATCAATGTCTAGGACTGGCCACTAGGAGTCGAGCGTTGCCCACAAGTCTAATAATTTTTTTTATATGTATACTAGCCTTATAATCTTTTAGGCCGCTAATTTTTTTAGACCCAGGGCGGCTGCCCGGCCGGTCCTCTCCGAGGTCTGGCCCTGAGTTAAGATCGTGTGGCGTTGTCCTTAAATTTCTTTTGCCTAATATTTTCTATATTGATGTAATATGGAAGTCCAACACACAGCCTAGAGTGTGTACGTGTATTTGGTAGTTTAGGATGTAATCCGTCTCCTTACACTACTAGAGCTACTTGAGGAGCACCGTAAAGCCTATTCGAGGCGTATATAAGATGCTCTCGAGGACTGTGCCGCTAGTATTTATTTACTCAGGACGCATATCATATACACCGTGTATAACCAGATATGCTCGTTTAGACGAGATATACTCCTCGTATAAATATATACGAGACATATATCGATATGTACCTCGCATATCTAGGATATACACGGCGCATAGCAGATGCGCCTCGAATACGCCTGACCATATGCGTCTCTAATAGCTTTACAAATGCGTCTCGAATAGCATTTTCGAATTTCAAATTTTACATAACTACGGTACAGTCCAGAATACACAGTATATAGGTATTATATAGTCCAGACTCCAGAATATAGTATAAATAGCACATAATTTTTAGAAAGTTGCAATTGGTCAAAACATAGTAGAACCAACACGAATACAAGTACATCACACATCAACTTGAATTAATCTGCGACATACGAGTTCACACATCAACTAGTACATCACACAACAAGTGTGTGCCAAGTTCATATCTCTCGAGGACCGAGTACAAGTTCACAATCACGTTACAACTACGACATAGCTCTAGGTGAACTAGAGCACACAGCCTACCATGAGGAGCAAGGCGATGATCACGACGAAGTTCCTCCACTTCTTCATCCCATGCTTCCTCTATTTTTCTTCCGCCACCTCTCTACTCTTGTAGCCTTTGTAGTTGTGGCCTGAGAAGTTGTTCACTTGCTTCTGGCAGCCTTCCCACTCGTACACACCTGGAACCTTACCAACGTACACGACATAGCACTTCGTCACCATCTCTTGTACACAAGATAGGTGATATTAGATATGTCAGTGAAAAGAAATAGTAGTTTACAAGATAAAAGCATGCATGTATATGGGTGTAGAAAGATGTAAAATAGGACCAACACACTCAGAAAAGCATGCCTCATACTTAGGTTGGGCACGGAAATAACAATGCCGCTGATGGATCTGGTGTGGCAAGTTGAGGATGCACAAATTACAAGTCAGAAAGCGGTATAGTCACACACACTAATGTCTACGCACTTCTATTCTTGTAGACAGTTGTTGGGCCTCCAAGTGCAGAGGTTTGTAGAACATCAGCAAGTTTCCCTTAAGTGGTTTACACAAGGTTTATCGAACTCAGGGAAAAAGTGGTCAAAGGTATCCCTCTCAAGCAACCCTGCAATCAAGATACAAGAAGTCTCTTGTGTCCCCAACACACCCAATGTACTTGTCAGGTGTATAGGTGCACTAGTTCGGCGAAGAGATAGTAAAATACAAGTGGTAACGGTGCCAGAAAAGAGCTTCTGACTTATTATTGACGTGGGAGAGACTAAAGGCAAACTGAAATAAAGATGGAAGCAAGCAAACATGTAACATATCTAGTTGTAAACGGTGTTTTAATGCTTAGAAACAAGGCCTAGGGATCATACTTTCACTAGTGAACGCTCTCAATAAATATATTCTCTTCATGATACTACCCTGAACTACTCTCCGGTTGGACACTCTAATCCATGGTAGGGCTATAACAACACTCCTCAAAGTCCTCCTTCCCCATCTAGATAACCCCACACTATCACCTTGAGCGCTAGATGGTTCCAACAAACACCACAATTTCATAGAGACAACCAACTCAAAATATACTCATGATAAGTATTTATGAACTCTAGCCTAAGTTCCACCATGGCATGCATGTTGTCACTTTCACACACGTGGGGAGAGCAGAGATCTATTGAAGCACTTGAGTATTTATGTAGAATCTAGCCTAAGTGCCACCACGGTGTGCATGTTGTCACTTTCACACACGTGGCGAGAGCCAGCGATCTATTTAAAGCACTTGATTATCAAAGTAGATCTACTTGATTACAAAGCTCATGATCACAATATGATCATGCATAGAGAGAGAGATGAACACATAGCTACTGGTAGAGCCCTTAGCCTCAAGGAAGAACTACTCCCTCATCATCATGGGAATCAGCAACGGCGATGGATATTGTGGTGGAGATCGATGGAGATGGCTCCAGGGGCACTTCCCCGTCCCGGCAGGGTGCCGGAACAGAGACTTTCTGTCCCCCGAATATCCCCTTCGGTGGTGGCGGCACAGCGGAACTTTTCGTGGATTTTGCCCATATTATTTAGGGTTTTGGGGTCGAAGGCTTCTTATAGGCGAAGGAGGGAAGGTCTATGGAGGGCCACGGGGCCACAACCCTGGTGGCGCGACTAGGGTGGGCCCACACCACCCTAGGGTGTGGCCACCCTGGTGTCCTCCTCTGTCTCGTCTTCGATTTTCCGCATCGTTTAGGGGAAAATATGAACTTTGGCTTTTGTCCCGTCCAATTTCGAGAATATTCATTTTTTTAGCTTTCTGAAACCAAAAACAACATAAAACTGGCAACTGGCACTGTGGCATCTTGTCAATAGGTTAGTTCCAGAAAGTGTATAAAAATACCTCAAAGTATAGACAAAACATAGAAAAGTGGATACTAAACAAGCATAGAACATCAAAAATTATAGATACGTTTACGAGGTATCACACACATAGTGCCACAACACGTTTTAATCATCGGCATTTCGAAGAAAGTCAGAAAGAAAATCAATAAGTAGGGTGGAAATAACGAATGAAAAGCAACATATTACCAAGCACAAAAATAGTTCATAACACAATAAACTAGCGTCGCTCACAATCAAGTTCAACGGTTTACGAAACATACTAATCTAGAGGTTGCTAGTCAAGTTAAGATAGGGATAAAGTTTACAACACAAGTTCGAAACTAACAACTAGCTAGGCAAACATCAAGACTTCTTCGGTTGATGAGTCGGCTCGGGGATATTGATGAAGCCATGTTTAGCTCCTTTTGTTAACGTCATGAATGTCCTGCCGTCACCCTACTTTGCTAAGAGTTCATCTATCTCCTTGTTCCAGGGTGGATTGCCGCCATAGAAGAGGCCCCTAGTTTTCATGACTTATTGGTGCAAGATTGACGAGAGATCCTACTCGATATCGAAGGAAGACATCCTGAGGTTGCGATCCTATATACTTGCAAGATCTTCAACCCACCTTTTAAGGTAAGATGGCAACGTGGTGTACTGTTGGTCCTGTATGAATGCCTTCATGTGGTGTAGGGCGTAGAAGGCATCCTTCCCGCTGCCAGACTGCTGCTTGATGCAGGGGAACTACATTGTGTGGCTGAACACGTGCATGCCGTACCTCTTAACTGGCCTACTAGGGGCGGTTCCTCCCGCTACGATGTAGTTGTTGAGAGCATCATCGAGAACTCTCTTGATAGTGGAGTAGTTTTTCCTCGTCGTCGCACTACCCGAGTCGAGATACAAGGCTGGTAAGCCTTGCACATTCAAGTATATGAGCACGCGGCCTTGGTGACCACTTTCTGACTCGGGATGGTAGGGATTGAGAATCGCATCCTTGAGCGAGTTTGTTTCCAGGAAGCATGAGAGGTAGTCGGTCGTCATTAGGACGTCCTCATGTGTTCTCAAGACGGCGTCACACATGAAGTAGGGATCCACTATCGCGATGCCCGGGGTCTTGTTTCTGATTATCTGCATGTTCATATTGAGCGAGAACATTCGGACCAGGGTATCGTGCAGCCGGAATCCTTGGAACATGTCGAAGATGTCGGTATGCTGCAAATAGAAAATATCCCCGTGGGGTACTTAGCCCGGCATATTTGGCACCTTAGCCTTGTAAACCAGGTACGACTGATCACCCTCTCTAATGCGGCTCTCCTCAACAAACAGACAACAATGATGAATAATACGCATATGCAAGCCTGCGACCACGAGCATCGAGTCACTAAGTATCGGTATACCTGCCTCATGCAGCCGCTTCCTGGGAATTTCAGTAGGGCCGTCATGAGCCCGAAAAGGTTTAAGCTTTGGATCCTGGCTCGCAGCCTTAGGGTTTCTTTTGAGACCCTTCTTGCCCTTTAAGACGTCATTGGCCACCGCTATATGCTCATCGTCTGCCCTATGGCGGGTGCTAGGGCTGATCCTAGGAGCTGGTGATGGCGCCTAGTACTTGTCGTGGAACGCTTTGTTGGAAACCCCAAGAGCAAGGTATGAAGCAACACAGCAGCAAGTTTCCCTTAGTAAGAAACCAAGGTTATCGAACCAGTAGGAGGAAGGAAATGTCACACACGTGTTGCAAGCAACGCGGAGACCTGCACAACACAAACTCAAGACTTTGCGCCAACGAATCAGTGAGGTTGTCAATCTCACCGGTTTGCTGTAACAACGGATTAAACATATGGTGTGGAAGGTAATGGTTTGCATCAAGTAAACAGGTAACATTGGAAGATGTATCAATGGTAAAGATTGGACCGAGGTCCATAGTTCACCAGAGGTGCTCTCCTTAGATAAACAACATGGCATGAAGGGTAAACAAATTACAGCGGGGCAATTGATAGGAACTGAGCAAGGCATAACAATGCAATTACTAGCCAGATAGATCCTATGAGGTTGATTGAGCAATACAACAATATTCATAGACCGCCATCCAGCTGAATCTATGACTAGAAGTCCACCTTCAGGTTATCATCCGAACCCCCTCCAGTATTAAGTTGCAAGCAACAGACAACTGTTTTAAGCAAAGTGTGTAAGGTAAACATTACACATGTTCCATGAACAAGAGACCGTTTGTAACATCCCAACATTAGAGCTTAGAAATAAGTTGGACCCAGATGTGTGCATTGCATTCATGCATAGAAAATCCAAATAATTTTCGTGCTTTTGAATAAAACTTGTCAAAGGGATTAAAGCCTCTGTCAACTTGATGGAATTAAAGTAGATCATCAAGTTGATTGTGATAAGATTCAGATTGACCTGTGCTAAAACCTTATTTTGGGTAAAGGAGATTTGATCTGAGAGTAGATCAAGTGTAGTAAAAGTTAAACCCTAGTACATTACTTAATGGTTTATAATTGGGCCTTAAGTAATCATATCCTAGTATTCATTACAATAACTCATGAATACCAAGTAACAAGAATGTAATAACCAACTAATGACCTATTCAATCCTTATCCATTCTACCATGAGAAACATGGTAACACTACACCCTAACTTTTTAGTTAGGAAGGAAACTAAACCAAGACCATTCACCCCATATCTTTCTTTCCATACCAATCCTTACCATCTTTGTGGAATCCTATCTTCATATTTATGGTTCATCAATGTTGAGTAATCAACTATTGATTCACCAATTCTTAACCTATCAACTCTTGTCCATATCAAAGTATTCACTTAAAGCTTATAAAGAAAATAGTAAGAAGAGGTAAGTAGTAGTGCTATATTTGATATCATCTATAGGATGGGAGTGTTGGAAGTAAATAATATCAATAGGATTACTGGTGGAGTTAAATCACTCCTGAATGAACAGAAGAGTTATTTAGATTATATAATTATATGGTGATAAAGTATATCATAGGGATAAACATTGAAGAGAGTTATCAAGAGTAATCCTATTGGACTAAGTAGGTATAGTCCATGAATAACATTCCCTAATCCACTAGAGATATTAAGAAGATAATTATAATACAACTGTAGTGTTGCATTGATGAAGCCTTGACTAGCTCATTAGAAATCTAAACCATAAGGGATCAAAGGATTATAATGAACATGCTTAGATCACCAAGATTGAATGCTTATATCTAGTATAAGTGACATTGGTGGGTAAAACATGATTAAACTCTAATATGATATATTGGAGTCAAGTAAAGCTAAGATTGTATGATTAAAAATAATGTTAGAGCAGCATTGAATTATAGAGTTAGTATTTTCCTCTGGAAAAAGAGTAAACCCTTGAGGTGAAGTAGGATTTAATGTATATCTAATTATAAATACATCTGCTGAAGTAATATTAGTAGGTGGATAATTATGAAAGAATAGGAATGGAGCTAGGAATAGCTACTTGTTGAATTGGGGAATTATCCACAGAAGAGTAGTTGATATAACTAAGTCTGGATAGATGAGGATTATGAAAAGCTTTAGTGGCAAGCTCATGGGATTTGTAAATAGGTTTAGAAGAATGAGAGGTGGATGAAAATATTCTTGTGTAGTAAAGCTCATCATGTTAACCATGATGCTTGATAGGAAGAAGTAATATATCTAGGAAAGGAATTCCTTAATTAGAAGTCCAGAATTATGAATTATGGAGGATAGGAATTCTTGGTAAACACTAAACCTTAAATCTATGATCAAGCTTAATATCCATCTCATCTATTGAAAAAATCATATTATCTCCATAATGTTTTATAGGAATAGTTTATATAGCAAATCACTTAAGCACATCTCTGTCAATTCCAATTATCATAATTATAAGTGCTTAGGAATATCTTTATCAATCCTCCTCATAAGACATTTTATTTAATAACTTTCTATTTTAAAAGGGTGATATCATTAAAGATCACAAACATGAGACAATAGGTTTATCTATTAAATCCTTACTCACATAAATAAAAGAAAATAAGTATATTAAGAACCCTAAACTCCAGGGTAAGCATTTACAAATTCAAACCCTAAATTCTATGTTAATTATCATAGAATATACACATTGCTATTTCCTAAATTTATGAAGAGTAATATTAACCATATTAATTCTTTTGTATCTCATACATCAAATAATGTCATAGGATCATTATGTAAAAATTTCCATCCAAACTATGAACTAACTAGAATTAAGTTTTATAAACAAATAAGGAAATATCAATTAATAAAACCATGGTTTATTCTTAGGAAGATGATTAATAACAAAGTCTTCTACAAAATATTAAAAAAGGGATTCATATAAAGAAAATAAAGAAATATAAAATATTTATCATTAAGATTTACAAAATAAATCTCAATCAATATAAATTGTTGCTGCAAATATTTAGCAAATAAACTTTGTTAGAAAAGTTCAAATTATAGATTAAATACAAATCTAAAAAGCAAAACAGAAAATAGAAAAGAAAAACAAATAAAAAACATTTTCTGGCCATGACCCAATTTCCCTCCTTCTTATCTGTCGCCCACGTGCAACCCACAACGGCCCAACAGCCAGCCCAGCTTGTCCTCTTCTCTGGCTGACATGTGGGACCGAAGAAGGACTGTGGGTTGAGATGAAAGAATCACCGGGGGGTTTTCCGCAAAAGTGACGTCGTCGTCATCCTCACACACACAGGCAGCTCGCTGGAGGAGCCCGCCACCGCCCGATGTCGTCGTCGTCAGCCGTGTGTCGAGATACCCGCCGCCGTCCTAGAGTAGGATAAGAAGTCCACTGTGACAACCTGCCTCATCCCTATCCCCATTTCTTCCTCTTCCTCTCTGTCTCTTCTTAGATGCCGAAACCTAGCTCGCCGGAGACCTTTGTCGTCGTCGCTCTGAAGCTCCCCTTGTCCTATTGAGCTCATCGTTGGACCGTTGTGCCGCGCTGGTTCATCTTGTGGAAGGAATCGGTCATGCACGCCCTTAATCGAGCTCATGGCCTCATCCTTCTGAAGTTCGACCAGCGTCGATTCGCCGTCTTCAGGCCTTCCTCGACCTCACTGAACCTACTACGAGCACCGTGGTGAGTCCCTGATCCTCCCGAGGCTCTCCAAGCTTTCATTCGTTTCCTAGATGTGTGATCCACCACTCATACATGTGCGCTCCATCGCTCGTCGTCGCCGGACTTCCTGTTCCGATGACCTTTGGGGGGCGGCGCTGCCACTATTAGGTTCAGTAGACAACCCTGCATCGAACACCCCTACTTGTGCATCCTAGAACTCATTCATGCGCTGTCTCCGGCGATGTTCCGACGAGGTTCTGGCATGCTGATGTCAGGGTGATGTCACCCTTGACCTGGTCAGCCATTTGACTGGTCCTTGCCTCGGTGGTGTGTGACGCGTCCCAGGGCCCATTTGTGATTGACTCGAAGTAGAAATAAGTCCGGTAACAAATGCATTTACTAACTTGAGAGATGATGTGGCCACTGGCCCACTCGGCTGTGACTAGGGCTAGGTGTGGGTGCGGTGTAAAAAGTTATTTCTTGTTTAAGAAAGAATAAATGATATAACTCCAAATTTAAATATTCCAAAAATAAAATAAAATCATGAAAACTTATTAAATCAATAATTTTTTATTTATAATTTAGAAAAATATGTATAATATATGAAAATGTTCAGAAAAATAAAATCCATAACATTATTCCATTATAATTATTTTTGTTATGTTGGCAATTTAAATAATTATTATTTAATCAACATTTTATAAATATTAATACTTTGAGAATTCATATTTTAATATTGGTAAGTATTAAAAATATAAATAAAAAACTAAAAATCCTAGAAAAATAAGAGCTATAACTTAAAACTATAACCATACATTATTATTTTAGTTAATTAAATATTGATTATTTATTAAGTAGTTATAAAGTAATAAATTTTAGGGTTTAGGGTTTAGGGTTCACAAAGATCATATCTTATTATTTATAAATCACAAAAATAAATGTAATATACCAAACTGTTCACAAAGATAATACCTACATATTAAAAATACAATATTCCACTTTTGAGATAAATAAAAAAATTAAATACTTGAATAACTTGAATTTAATTCTATTTTTTAGTTGTTAATTCATATAAAGGTATATAAAAATTGTTAAAATTCTAAAATTAGTCAATTAAGTCTAATAAATAATATTAGTCTTGAATATTAATAATATGAAGTCATAATGGTTCAAAACATTATAAATACTATTTTATTGAATTATCTTTCAACCATAAGTATAAATTATTTTCCAAAAGGATCCTTATCCAATATAAAATCCCCAAGAATAATTTGTGACTAAATCCAATCTTTTCCATATACTGCAGCCACCAGATTACAAAATTATCACAACACTATGGTGAATCCATATGTAGTTAAGTAATATTATTTCTTTGTTTATAAACTATAACCACTCATCTATAAAAAAGGTAAATGATACTGTTCCATTATAAAATCAAGAAACCATTACACCAAGTAAAATTATAATCATTCTTAAGTAACCTCAAGGAAACATTACATAGTACACAAGGTACAAATATCATAAGCATTACACCTTCAAACCATTTATGTTTTAAAGTTTACTTTAGTCCACAAAACTTTTAGTATAAGACTAAAGACTTTGTTATATATTTTATAGTTAACTTTGGTCTGTTACAATTAAGTTATAAAGCATCTCAAGTCCAAATTATTCAAAAAATAACAAACAATCTTAACCATGTTTGATTAACCACAAAGATTGTTTAGACCTTAATAAAGGAATCTTTTCTTCAAAAGTTATTCGTTTTGCCACTTCAATCAACAAACATTATAATAATATCTCCAACCCTTCACAAATTAAATTCAAGGAATTCTTATTATAATCCACACATGACAATTAATCACAATCACATTGTTTCGAACTTTACTTGTATACTTAGGATTGTAAACACTTAAGTTCCTTATTAAGACCATTACTTGTAAAATAAAATTCAAAGATAAAAAATTATAATGTAAGCAATCTTGAGTAACATTTCACGTTGGTGTGTATCTCATTGTTTTATGATATTATAATTACATGTTGTTTCACACACTCACAAGCCTTAACAAGAAGCACAAGTGTGAAACTTAACTAAAAGTATAACACATTTCAAAGACATCATTTCTAGTATCCAAACCCTAGAACAACGTTATCCCCAGGATCCGTGTTTATAAAATGCATCACATTACTTATGCATAAGAGCATCCTGCTTCTTTAAAACATTAGTCCTTACCGGACCAATGATGCTGATTTCAGATATTGGATCTTATATTGTCTTAAAGATCGCGAGTGCATAATCTTGCAATCACAAAAGGCAAGTTCACATTTGCTCATGTCCTTTGATTATTTTTTGTAAAGTATTTTGCAAATCCAGTGTTGTCATCACCTGCATTTGAAAAAGGTCAGAAAATAATATTTTCATAATAATATGATTATAGGTTATTTACCATGAGGTAATAACCTATTATGAAAGTTCTGGTGGAAAAGGAACATATTATATAGGACCTAACGACCAATGTCGCCAGTGATTCTTGCGCCGTATATTCCGCGTTAACCATGAGATTTGGAATGGGACGGAGAACTCAGTTGTATCCTTTTCCTCTTGTATGGAGGCAAGATGACCTTAACGTGACATTGCGATTCCTTGTGCGGATCCAACATATGGGTGGGCACCCTTACGCCCCACACTTTTGGTGTCTAGATTATCTATGAATGGTCTTTAGGGATATAGTCTATTTAAATGGTACTCGTCCGAACATCACCAGGTCATAGAGTCTTCGGGAACTCATCAGGGTTTTAGCCTGCCCGAAAGGGGGCTTAATGGAGGTGAGCCAGCCCCGAAGGATCATGCAAACATATGAGGTCGCGGAGAAGGCAGTGATTGGCTTGGATCATCTACTGGGCCCCACAACATGGAATTATGGACGGGTAAGCTGCCCGGTTGTGCAACAAAGAGTTGATCTCTCATGGGAAAAGTAACGCACCTCTGCAAAGTGTAAGAAATGTAACTTGTTACTCCTCGTAAAGGAAGGATTTATGAACCGCAGAAAGGAACTCCATGAAAGTTCTGGTAAACCCGTGAAGGCTGACGGACATAGCTTTTCAGAATAAAAGCAACCTTTGAAGAAATGTTTATGAAAACTTGCATTGCCTACGACCTACGGTCTGTGGCTGTTGATATAGTGCATCAAACACTCCTTTTCTAGTGAACTTGCTGAGTATGCTCGTACTCAACGTATCTTCTTAACCCTTGCTAGATTTTGAAGTCATTAAGACGACTCCTACATCAAGCTATCCTCCAGGAATCATCACCAGAAGCTAAAGTTCTTCAATGAAGTCAAGAAAGACAACATATACATCAAATCAAGTGAAGACGAAGTTACTGACTAGATAGGAATATAATCTCTAGTCATAGAACCTATTTCTGTAGCGTATTGCAATAGGAGCAATACCAGACCATTAGTTGAAATACTAGTCTTATTAAGATGCTAGTCTTTGACTTGATTATTTCTGATTCTTCTTTGTAAGAAGATTATTTCTCTCTCTTTATCCTAGAGTGTTCTCTGGATCTTGTGTATAGAGTGAGTTGTAACCTTTAGCCATGTATTGGACCTGCTGTGTTTCTGTTGTACCACTCTGAGGGATGTAATACTAGTGAACGATGTTTCATTGGTGTTATGTCAACGACTATAGTATACTACATCATGCAGTGGTATGCTGGGTCACCACAGTTGTTATCAGAGCATACGCTTTGACCTTAGGTTGGAAACCTAGTAAATGGGTAGAACTTGTAGTACACATATCTGCAATAATAAAGAGTTCTCTAGTGATATGAGGGATATTCACTTGAGAATAATCCTGTCATGTTACTAGTGCGATAATTCTTTAGCAGGATTAAAATTCCGATCATTACCCAAGAGTTTTAACTCTATTTGAGTGATGATAATTTCTTATATATAGTTCCACATGGAACCTCGATATCCACCCCGAAATGTTCAAGTGATGAACATGACGTTGAATGACTACGGAGGGGATTGGACAGATAATCTCTGACAACTTCTATGAAGTTTGGAATGTGAATCGAGACTTTTGGTCAAGATTTACAGTTACTATGATGGGCATGTATTAGCTAAATACCGTGTCATGATCATGTTACCCAAGAAGTTAGGACTTAAGGGAGAAATGCCATCAGGAGAGGCAAGGTGCATGGCATCTGCATATCAGATTGCCATAGCAGCAGCCATAACCATGATCCGAAAACAGAAATCCCAAGCTCTAGAAGGTAGTACTCACACCATTATACCCCATGAAACCTCAAACAAAGAGCATGAGTTTGATCACTCTACTCTAGTCCAAACTGAAACTACTCTAGCTATAGAGTATATGGATCGTTATCGGTCTTTGTTAAACACTTATCATAACACTCACCAAGTTTTATTTCAGGAACTGGATACGGTCATTGAGGATTTTACTAATCCTGATAAAGCAATGGCACGAAGGAAGAAGTTAGATAAACAAGCTAGGCATCCCAAATACATACTTTCAGGAGAAGTGTATGAGGAAACTGAGTTTGATGATCCACACTCGGAAAACTATGCCTACTACCAAACTAAACCCCAGTCACCTGGAAATTTATGGACCAAGTATAACTCCGAACAGCAGGAATGGGCCGGAGTTATCCCAAATAACTCTGAACAAAAGGAATGGGCTGGAGCTATTCCAAGTAATTCTGAGCAAAACCAGTATAAATGGGGAGTAGAATCTCAAGGTAGAACCGTAGGGAATCATATACCTTGTGATACAGGTATCGGAGAAGAGACCAACTATAACCATAGATAGCCTTATGGACCATATGGAGGAAATACCAATCCAATCGACTTAGAAGAGTATTCCGATAGCTACTATACCAATATGTACGAATGGATCCAAGAAAAGGCTAAGGAGCCAACTTACTTTGAGGAAGCGTTGCCGGAAAACCAGCAATATCCTGTAGAAGACTATGCCAACTCTAGTCATTTTTCAATGACTAATCTCAGTCTCGGTACTTATAACCAAGAATACGCACCTCCTGGATGCTCTTACGCTCCAGAAGGCAGTCGTAGGACTTCACGTCATCATGGACGAAACTCCAGGAAGCACTAGAGTAAGATGAAAGTAAGAAAGGAACGACATCCCAAGGTATGAGTGCTTGAATAATGTACATAAAAGGTAATGCATATTTTAGTTTGAAAGGTCTGCCGAAATAAGTGGGGATATACTCACAAGAACAGGATGTTCTGGTAAGATAGTTGTGTAATGTATGTGAGGGGCAAACCGTTGGAGCGTTTAGTGTAATTGTAAATTATTCAAACCTATAGTATAATACATGGTATATGTTTTGTTGTTTTTCGACTTCTGGATTTTCTTGAATCTTCTTGATTGGCTAGATATGTACATGAAGGTTAATTAGGTGTGCAAATGCATGATGTAACACCCAGTTATTACTTGATGTTATAGACCTAGGTAGGAATGGGAATCCGTGTAAGGGAGTGAAGAATTTCGTATACCAAGGAGGTTTAAACCTAGAATAAAACAACAAGAAGTAGTGAAATTAGTTCACCAGAAATGGGCGGTATTTAAACTCGAATAAGTCAAAGTAAATACTAGAAATGTTGGAAATCGTAGGGTAATACATACAACCTAGTATGGGCCATAGTCAGTAACTTGCCGCAGCAGGTATCGATTAAAATAGTTAATCAGATCATTTTAAAAGTTGCATAAAATTTGGCCTACGTTAAGTAAGATATAGAGAAGTATAAAAACTTAAAGCGACCGTCTTTCAAAACGTTTCGCGAAGTCAGCTTACCAAAGCGGAAATATCCAAATAGTAGTAAGACTAATATTGATAAAAGATTTGCTTCGGATATCTATAATTGTGTGGATACACCGTACAATCTTTCATAAGACCCTAACTAGGTAGAGTATAAGCTAGACAAAGCCATACATTCTAGTTATTAAGCCAATGGTTATTATAAGATAGTTTGAAGACTATTAGTAAACCCTAAGGGGGAGAGTAAACGGTAAAAATAAGTACTGTTCTCTGAATTACAAAGTAAAGGTTGGAGGAGAAGTCCTTAAGGTAATAATAAGAGATTATCTAAAGCTCGGTAAAGTAAATATTTGTAGTGGACAAAATAGATTAATCTTAATAAGCTAATTCAAAGGAAACAACTCTTCGGTGAATTATAAGAAATAATAAAGCAAAGAAAATTGGACAGGTGTGGAAGAATACAAGAAAATTATCTAGATATGGAATACTACAATTAATTCCATTTAAAGTTACTATGGAGTTGAAAAAAAATAACGTAACCAACACAAGTCAATTCCTTACTCCAAAACGTGAGAGTTTGCGAACTTCGAGGATGAAGTTTATTTTAAGGGGGAGAGTGTGTAACATCCCAGCATTAGAGCTTAGAAATAAGCTGGACCCAGATGTGTGCATTGCATTCATGCATAGAAAATCTGAATAATTTTCGTGCTTTTGAATAAAACTTGTCAAAGGGATTAAAGCCTCTCTCAACTTGATGGAATTAAAGTAGATCATCAAGTTGATTGTGATAAGATTCAGATTGACCCGTGCTAAAACCTTATTTTGGGTAAAGGAGATTTGATCTGAGAGTAGATCAAGTGTAGTAAAAGTTAAACCCTAATACATTACTTAATGGTTTATAATTGGGCCTTAAGTAATCATATCCTAGTATTCATTACAATAACTCATGAATACCAAGTAATAAGAATGTAATAACCAACTAATGACCTATTCAATCCTTATCCATTCTACCATGAGAAACATGGTAACACTACACCCTAACTTTTTAGTTAGGAAGGAAACTAAACCAAGACCATTCACCCCATATCTTTCTTTCCATATCAATCCTTACCATCTTTGTGGAATCCTATCCTCATATTTATGGTTCATCAATGTTGAGTAATCAACTATTAATTCACCAATTCTTAACCTATCAACTCTTGTCCATATCAAAGTATTCACTTAAAGCTTATAAAGAAAATAGTAAGACGAGGTAAGTAGTAGTGTTATATTTGATATCATCTATAGGATGGGAGTGTTGGAAGTAAATAAGATCAATAGGATTATTGGTGGAGTTAAATCACTCCTGAATGAATATAAGAGTTATTTAGATTATATAATTATATGGTGATAAAGTAGATCATAGGGAGAGAGTTATCAGGAGTAATCCTATTGGACTAAGTAGGTATAGTCCATGAATAACATTCCCTAATTGTAACATCCCAAAAATACCAAACTTAGATCAACAAACACTAATCATCAAGTTTAGGGTTAACAAAAACTTTTCTAAATGAATTCATGAATGCATGTATATGTGTATGCATGGATTTTGAATTTCTTTAAAAACCACCTTGTTTGTGTGATCCATTGCTTGTAAAATGTTTCTGAGGTGAAAAGAACATCATCTAAAACATTCCCCACACTTTTCCTAAAGACAAGAAAATCAAAACAAATATATTAAGTGAATGGTCATTTTGACCAATTTAACTCCCATGCCTACTTTGACTGTCTCAAACTTTCAAAACCTAACAGAAACTTTTCTGGATCTTTGCACCCCTTGAATGTACTCATAACAGAGTATCAAGGCCCACTTTGTAATGATCCAGAAACTTTCAAATGCATAGTTTAAATGACAATTCAAAATTGAATCTTCTTCATATGGGAAGATCCCACTTTTTCAAAACCCACTCAAACAAGCTCAACTTTCAAAACCCAAGCATCTGCAGACTCACCAGCACCAATCTAGCAAACCCACCAAAAATCTTTTCAAAATTCAAAACTTGATTTCATGCGGCCATTTCATCAAACAGGTTGCAGACACAAATCAAACAAAACATCAAACACTATAGTGTGCAGTGATTCTTGCCTAACTTGTTCCCTAGTTAGCTCACACACAACTCAGTAGATCATCTAGAAAGATTAGCCCAACACTAGCACCCCTGTGAGCTTGCCATTGTCATTAATGGTGAACAGCCGAGCACCCCCATGTCACCCCATTGTGGACAGCAGTCTAGAGGAAGAACTAGCTGTGCCAACCTTGTCTGGGAGGCAGCCCACCGTCCACCGCCACTGCCTGTCCCAGCCGCGAGCGTTGCCAAGCCCTGGACCACGCGCACAAGACACGCCCAGACCATGCCGAGCGTGCGCCAGAGCGCCACCCTCGACCAGCGTCCACAGGCCGTCGCCCTCACGCGTGCACACGATCACCACCGACTGTGAGACCGCCAGACATCCCGTTTGCCGCCCGTGCCCATACCACCGCCCGTCAAGACGCCGCCTACCAGCAGAGCACCGCCCGTTCCAGACCAAACCACACCGCCCCATGCCTCACGACCATGTCGTTGAGCATCGCCAGGAGACACAACACCGTCCCCTACCCTTGCCCATACCATTAGCCGCCTGTAACGTCGCCCCCGATGAGCTCCGACGGTCCCCTCGCTCGACTATAAATAGAGGCCACCCCCGCATGATTTCTTCACACCATATCACTCCCCTCTCCCCACTGACCGTGCCACACCATCCTCAGAGCAAGGCGAGCACCACCTCGCCGGAATTTCACTGGAGCATGCCGCTGCCGGAGAAGAAGGGAGCCAGCGATTGGAGCCGCCCCAGGAGAAGCCACCGGTACCAGGAGGTTCGCCATCGTCGACTTCGTCGTTCGCCCGCCTCGTCGACCCTCGCCCGTACCCCGGTGAGCCCCCAGCACCCCTCACGGCCGCTAGGTTTCGTTCTCGCCGGAGTTGTCTCGCGTCGACGATGACCCTCAGCCATTGGATTAGAACTAGATCGAACGATCCACGTTGCCCCATACCGCTTCGCCCAGCCCCGTGTCACTGATGAGTGGGGACACCCACTTAAGCAGCCCGCAGGAGCATCAAGCGCTTAGCGGTACCCGTTAGAAATTCCCGCGCAGCCCAACAATTCAAATTAAATCTTTTCTATTTCTTTTCAAAAACACTTCAGCACCCAACTTCAAAAATCAACCCAGATCGATTCAGTGCACCAAATTGGATGAAACCAATTTTGTTGGAAAGGTCTGTGAATGCTTAATCCAAGCCCGTTGGATTCAAGTCATTTGGATCTGTAGATCACCCATAGCAAAAATAACAAGGCAGAAGCTTTTCTGCATTCAAACATTTTTAAAATTTAAACCATAAAAGATTTTGAGTTGATTCCAACTCTCAAAAATCACATTTAACCATACCTTTCAGAATATATAAAAATATATATAGGTTTACTTGCAGAAATATTGTTCAAGTAATAAAAGAATGCTTCATAAGCATTTCTAGCCACTTTAATTAATTAAAATAAAAGGGTAAAACCTTATTAAATTGTGACACCACTTTAAATCACATTCCCATGGACTACAATATGTGGTGATGACATGTGTCAACATGATCCCATGTTTAGTTTGGAGAATATTATATCTTAAGTAGTTTTTCAATGAGTAGAAATTACTTTTCTAAAAATAAAAAGGATTTAAACCAAGCTTTAACCCTGTAATGTTAGAGATGATGCTAGATCATCTATAGGACCCTTGTGTGTGATGATTGCAAGTAGTTAAGTATTGTTTGGTGATTGTGTACCTCGTATTTATTCATAGACGCTAGTACCGACCAAGGATACGAGTAGGAAGGAGGATACTACGAAGAGGAAGCCGAGGAGAACTTCAACCACTGCTCTGCACAAGGCAAGCTAGTAACTATGCAAGCTAAAACTTGCAAGACACTCTACTTTAGCAAGCCTTACTAATCAAGTTGACCTATGCAAGCTAACACTTGCAAGATACCCTATTGATGCCATAAACCCATACTTGTGAGATGACTACTTTATGCCTTAAGCATATGTGATCATACCCACTTGCTAAACCAATCCTAGTTTTATAGCAAGCTTCTTACTTTATTTCTTTATCAAAGCTTACTTAGAGTCTACCTAAGAGTTTGGTAGATACTAGACAGTTGTGCTGAAGGTTGCATAAAGAGCATAAAATTTGGCCTAAGCTATAAGCCTTGATATCAGCCTAAGATATAAGGTTGGACTTAGTGAAACTCCACTAGTTACCACCCCTCATTAGTACTACCCCCCCACCTGTAGATGCTAGTGCTAAGCTTAAAACTTGATCAACTTTTAGATGGGAATACTTGGTGGAAAAATGGTTATGAAAACCTTGGAATGATGGATCATTCTATTGAAATGTTTTGGACATGTGTTTCCAAACACTTGATGATTACAGTGATAAAATGTTGAGGCATGAGCCTTAGCCCTTTATAAAACTGATGGTTGTGCGGATGCGATACCATTCCAATTTTAGCGTACAACCACAATACCGAATATTGGGTAGGGCTTGACTGAAACTTATATCTTGATGGGGATATGCCTCTTTGGGGTATCCTCGGTGACGCTTCCGATGGCCCAAGGCTGGGAAAGTGGGCCTGCGAGCGGCGAGTGGATCAAAGCCCATCAAGGTACCAGCGATGGAGATTGAAGGCCCAGTGAGTAGATAGGCCCAGTCGGTCAGAGTTAAGCGATTGGCGTAATTGTAACGAATTGGTTGAGATATGTAAACCCTAGGGAGGTGAGCCTATATAAACCTCCCAAGGGGTGAAGGATCGTTCCTCAGACACCCAAGCAACTCGCCGCCTAGTCGCGAAGTTCGCCCATTGTAAACACCTCCATAATACAATCTAGCAGGTAGGTCTTTACCCTCCGGGCGAACCAGGTAAACCTCAGTCTCCGCCCTCATCTCGCACCGCAGATGGCAGCCGCCCCCGCCCGTTCTACTACTCGCTGCCGATTGCATCGCCGTGGTCATTCCTCGGTGGCGCCCACCGTGGGGCCTGGCGGTCGGCGGTGTTCTGGCGAGATCCAATCTGCCCATCAACGAGACGGTCGCCACCGGCCGCATGATAGCGATCGGCGAGATGCTCCAGATCTTGCCGAGCAGCTACGTCCCGGCGGCGCGACCCGTCACGCACAGCGTGATCCTGCCGGTCGGCACGATCAGCCTCTTCGTCGGCTTCACCGACGTCATCACCTCGGAGGACTCGGCTCGCATCCGCGAGTCGCCACCACGCGATCGGCTCTCCGAGAGCCAGATCCGCACGATCCACCGCCTCGCCTCCGAGTACGACTCGGCCCACAGCAACGTGGCCGAGAATTCGGCGGCCGCGGAAGACGCGACCCTCGCCGACGACGCCGACTCGGCGGCCCCGGCGTCACTCGCCGGATCCATCACCGCGGCCTCGTCCGCAGGCTCCATCGCTCAGGTCTCCAACGCGGGAGATTTCGAGGACCCCTCCATCCTCGGGATCTTCGACTCCGACTCCGGGTCGGAGAACTCCGCCGACCTCCACGACGGTGCCAGTCGCCACGCCGCGGCCTACATGGCCACCGGTACCGATCCACCGGAGGACCCTTTCTCCACCCCGATCCCTCCAAACGCCACGGCAACGGAGGTCGAGGAACTCCGCCTAAAGTTGGCGGAAGCGGTACGCAAGCGAGCGGCGCGAAAAATTTCGCCTCGGCAGGTGGCAACACGAGCCACGCTACCACCAGCGGATCAGGTCACGCTGAATCCCACCGTTCAGGCGTGCCACGAACTTTGACGATAAGCGACCGGCGCGCATCGCCAGCGCGATCTGCGAGAACGCGCCAGAGGAAGCAACCGCCCGCCAGGATCGACGGCGATGGGTGCCCGCCACCACCCAACCGCACCTCCGAGGACCAGCGCGGATAGTCGTCTCCTCACGGGAGCGCGGCGAACGGCCTTCCACTGTTCTCCACCCGATGGACAACCTCGTGGCGAGCGAGCCCGGCCGACAAAGATCACGGCGACGGCGGCGGCGCCTTACAAATCGATGCGTCAGGCCCTACTCGCGAAGGCCGTGGAGCAATGAGCGGCGCCGACTCGCGGGCGAGTGTACTCGCGCTCCTCGAGCAGGCGGCCTCGGCGGCCGTCCAGCGGTGGCAAACACCCTCAATTGCCCGCCGCCGAGCTGCAGCTAACGACGACCGAATGCGGCACTCTCCTAAACGATCCCAGGCGGCGACCAACCTCGGCCGCCAATGGAGAGCCAATCGACGCCGCACTCATATCATCGCCAACAGAACTGGCGCTTACGCCAGCGACGACTGCGGCACACCTAACTACTCGCGCGATGGCGAGCCTATGGGTCGCTCGATCGACTAGGGCCCAAGTGCCGGACCAATGATCCGGCGAAAAGTACCCACCCAACTTCAAAGGCGCCAAGGAGATCGAAAAATCGACTCCTCGTGACGACCCAGCTTGATGCACACATACCTCATGGCAATGGGGATCGCGGGTCACACCGACCTACTCGCCCGTTACCTCCCGCGATGATGGAGGGACGTGCGGGCAATGGATCAACACGCTCCCCGTGACGATGCTCGACTCACAGGAGGAAATGCGAGACGCCGTCGAGCACTTCGAGTGCTCCTACACCGCCACCACCATCGAGGACCGGAACGATCGTCCAGGGACCCCGCGAGTCGACCAGCTGGGTCCAACGGTGGCAAGAGCTCTGGTCGGCATCCACCGGACACCGCTATCCATTGCTTCAAGACCTCGTGCGCTCTGAGCCTCTAGTCGCCAAACTCAAGCGACACGCCCGCATCGACAACATCCCCAACCTCCTCGAGATCGCCAAACGATACCGAGGAAGATCCCAATCAAGGCGTCGACGACGAGTCCGGGGACAACGACGCACGGGCGGCAACGGCGGCCGCCGAAGCAGACTACGCTACAGCGGCACTCGCCTCACAGGCAAGCGCCGCAACGATGGGCGAGTCGACTTCGTCGCCAATGCTGGGCATGCACAACGCGACCCCAAGAGCTACCGCCGCGACGGAGGGCAAAGACGCGACGGCGGGAACTACAAGAACAAACCAAGGTTCGATCCCGCGGCCCTCCTTAACCAACCATGTGCGTTTCACAGCAGGGAAGGAAAGCCCGCCACGCACACCACCGCCGACTGCCACACCCTCAGGGAGATCGAGAAGGCACGCAGCCGCGAGGACACCGACAACGACCGCAAAATGGCGGAAAATTCGGCAAAGTGGCGGCTCACCCACACCTTCACGGCTTCAACACGAAGCGCGAAGAAGGTCATCGCCAGCCCGCCGCCGTCAACGCGGTGGCTGTGACAGACGTCCCCGGTTCTGAACTGGTGGGCGACCTATCACTGAGCCGCAAGACCACTCGCCACGCATCGAGTACCGGGGCGAGTCGCCCTGGTGGTCAAGCCCAAGTCGGCGACTCGGCTCCCCAAGACTCGATGGGCGGCGGCAGCTCCATCAACATCCTCTACCTCGACACCTTCAATTGCGGCTCCCGCAATCGATGATCGAGACAACCCACACCACGTTCACGGCGCCGTCCCGGTCGGAAGGCGTACCCGATCGGCAAGGTCACGCTACCCGTCACCTTCGGCACTCCGGCGAACTTCCGCGAGCGGATCGTCTCGAGCTGGTGCCCTTCGGCCCTTACCATTGCGTCACAGGCGCCAGTTCGCCAAATTCATGGCGGCACCCCTCTGGCATAACGCGATGAAGCTCCGGGCGTGCGGCGTCATCACCATCAACGGCGACCGACATGGCCGCCGAATGCGAGGCCAAAGGAGCGAACTTCGACGCCGTGATCGCGGCGGAAGCTAGTCACGCCGATGAGCTCGCCAAATCTGGCGGGTCAACAACGACGACCCCACAATACTCAAGAAGCCCAACTCGGAGGGCACAAACACCTCAACCTTTGAGGCCACGACGCACACCCGTCGAGCTGGTCCCAGCGACCCCAGACGGTGATCGGGACAGGCATGAGCCCAGCATAGGAAGGCGCTCGCATCGAGTTCCTTCGTGAGAATAGGGACATCTTCGCATGGAAACCCTCCGACATGCCCGGTGTCCCTAGGAGCTCGCTGAGCACAAACTAAACGCCGACCCCAAAGTGCGACCAGTCAAGCAGTCGTTACGGCCCTTCAATGAAGAGCGCCGTCGAGCCATTGCCGAAGAAGTGCCGCGCCTGCCCGCTGCCGGCTTCATTCGGCCAATCAAATACTCCAAGTGGCTGGCAAACCCAGTCCTGGTCGAAAGAAAACGGGACACGGAGAATGTGTATCGACTACACAAACCTGAACGGCGCTGCCCAAAGGAGATTCGTCCTCCCGCGGATCGATCAAATCATCGACTCCACCGCGGGCTCGAGTCGTATGTTTCCTCGGCGCCTACTCGGGTATAACCAGATCAAAATGGCTGTCGAGGACGAAGAGAAGACGGCGTTCATCACGCCATTCGAGCCTTCGCTACACCGCCATGACCTTCGGCCTCAAGAACGCCGGGCGACCTACCAGCGGTGCATGCAAGAATGCCTCGCGAGCCAAATTGGCGCAACATCCACGTCTACATCGACGGCGTGGTTGTAAATCCGCCGCCAAGGCGATCTACCGCCGATCTAGCGGAGACCTTCGCCAACCTGCGGAGGTACAAGATAAAGCTCAACCCAGCAAGTGCCTTGATTGTACCGCCGGGCAATTGCTAGGTACGTCGTCTCCAAGCGAGGAATCGAAGCAAACCCAACAAAGATCGACACGATCGCCTCGGCAAACAAACCCGAGTGCTGCGCGGCGTCGAGCTGGCGGGCGTGTAGCGGCTCTCGATCGCTTCATCCCACTGGCGAAAAGCGATGCCACTATACCGCTGATGCCAAGAATCCCACCTTCCGATGGGACAAGGAGACGGCGCTCGCGACCTCAAAAGGTGCTACTCGCCGCACCTCTACTCGCCGCACCCGTCGACAAGAGCCCATGCTGGTTTACGTCGCGGCGTCCGGCGCGTCGTCGGCTGTAATGGTCGTCGAACGACCAGAGGAAGAAAAAGCGCCCAGTCCGGCGGTATACTACATCAGAGGTCTTACGGAGTCGCGCCCGATACCTGATACCAAAAGCTGGTATACGCGGTCTTGAGCTCGGCGCTGCGCATTACTTCGAGAGCATCCCATCACGGTCGTTTCCTCCGCTCCACTACAAGACATCATCCGCAATCGCGGCGACGGGCGGAGTCGCCAAGTGGGCCGTCGAGATCGGCGTCCACAACATTAAGTACGAGCCACGGAGGCGATCAAGTCGCAGCACGGCCGATTTCCTCGCCCGGAGGAGGCCCAGCTGCAGAAGCCGCCGCGTACCTCCACTACGGAGCCACGCCGACGGGTCCAAAAACGCGGACGGCGCAGGAGCGGGGATAGTGCTGACCTCACCAAAAGGTGACAAGCTCCGCTACATCCTCCGCCTCGAATTCACACCCTGCACCAACAACATGGCCGAATACGAGGCCCTACTCCACGGCATGCGAGCCGCAAAGGAAATGAGCGTCAATCGCCTTCGGTGCTACGGGGACTCCGACCTCGTTGCGGGTCAAGTCGCCGGCACCTGCGACGCCGTCTCCCCTACCATGGCGGCATACCGCCAAGAGGTGGACAAGGTGGGTGGCCACTTCACCGGCTACTCGGTCGAGTGGATCGACAGGAGGAAAAACGAGGAGGCCGACGCCCTCTCCCGCATCGGGTCAGCTCGATCCACACCACCCGCCGGCGTGTTCCTAGACACCATCTTCACGCCGTCAGTCTCTCCTCCGAAGGAGATCGACATTGGAGTCCCGCTCCAACCAGAGGCAACCTTGGTCGCACTCGTCACCGAGCCAGACGACTGGACCAAGCCCTACATCGCCTACCTGGAGACAGGCAACCTGCCCGCAGACGAGACAAGCGCTCGAATGATTGTTCGCTGATGCAAGTCCTACACCATCATCGACGGCGAGCTACACAAGCGCAGCGTCACCGGCATGTTCCAACGCTGCGTCCAACCAGCCGAAGGACGCAAAATCTTACACGACATCCACTCGGTATTTGCCACCACGCCGCTCCTCGGTCGCCAAAGCCATGCGACACGGTTTCTCTTGGCCATCGACACGCCGACGCCGCCGATATCGTCCAGATGCGCGGGTGCCAATCGCCAACCAGACGACGTCCCAAGTTCGCGCTCAAAACAATCCCCATCACCGGCCATTCGCCGTGTGGGGCATGGACATGGTAGGCCCCTTCAAGAAGGCCCCCTCTGGTTACACCCACCTGCTGGTCGCCGTCGACAAATTCACTAAGTGGGTAGAAGCCAAGCCAGTCCGGAAATGCGACGGGAAGACCGCCACCAAGTTCTCACGAGCTTATATACCTACGGCTTCCCCAACAGCATCATCACAGACAACGGCACAAACTTCGCCAAGGGAGCAATGGCGAATTTTGCGAGGAGCATCACATCGGCTCGACCTCGCGTCGTGACACCGGAATCCAACGGCCGGTGAACGAGCCAACCAAAGCATCCTCCACGGTGCAAACCGCGCCTCCAAGTACCACTCGGCGCGCCCGGATCTGGGTCGAAGAGCTTCCTCCGTCATCCGGGAATCCGCACCTCGGTCAACAGATCGACGGGATTCACCCCTTCTTCATGGTCTCTGGCGGAAGCCGTCATGCCAACCGACCTCGAACACGACTCGCGGATCGTCCACTACACGGAGGCCGCAAACGAACTGGCCCGCCAAGATGGGCTCGACCAACTCGACGAAGCGCGCGACCTCGCCCGATCGCGCACCGCTATCTATCAGCAAGGACTCCATCGCTACCACAGCCGACGGGTGAAAACCCGCACCTTCCAGGAAGGCGACTTGGTGCTACGCCTCATCCAGGACAAGAAGGGCATGCACAAGCTCTCCCCTCCATGGGAAGGCCCGTTCGCTATCGGTAGCGTGCACAACGACGCCTACTACCTCGGCGTCGCGGGGCGGTGAACTCGACGTCAGCGGCCTGGAATGTAAACCTCCTCCGGAAGTTCTATACCTAGAACCCCACATATGTACTCTCCGGTCGCTATGAATAAAAGCGGTTCTGCAAAATTCGTCTACTCTCCATACCTTGTGCCACTACTTTTCGTAATTAACGTCATGCTAAAATACGAAGTCAACCCTTGGTACAGCGACCGCACGGCTAAGTAGTGCGATGTAAAACCGACTAATTTCAGGTCTTGCATCGTCCACAAAAACGCCAACCCGGAGCCCCATCGAGTCGCCTAGCTCGACTGGTTTCTGAACCAAGACATCTGTCATCGCTTCCCACGACCCTGGTCCTCCGCATCCTCGGCATAGCGACTCGAACGACTAAGTACCACGCTCGGGACTGCATACCGATTCGTCTCGATCGGTCGAAAACGCCAAGTAAGAGGCGTGCCGGGACTCGCCACGCGTGACCCGGGCGAGGCGGCAGCGCCCACAGCGCTCGATCCTCAACCACCCTCGAGTCGCCTTGAACTACCAAGTACCACGCTCGGGGACTCGGCCACCCGGACCCGTTCGCGTACGGGAAAACGGTAAAGTACAGAGCACTCAAGGGAGTCGCCATGCGACTGGCTCTCCGAGCCCGGGCGAGTCGACTAAATTAACAAAATACATGATAACAACAAACATCATATACAAGGTGAACCCCATAAAAGGGCGGACGCGCTCGGGGACTCATCCACAATCAATCCAACATACACAAACAAATAGCAAAATGAACACAACGTTCCATTCAATCGCATGTGCGTTGTCTTACATTACAAGATATGCCTGCTCGGCAGAACTGCTGCTAACACATTCGGGCAAACTAAACTACTTTGCAGGCTTCGAAGAAGAGGCACCAGCGTCCCGGCGCTTACGGATGAACGCGGTGTACGGGTTCGATGGATACGTCGTCAGCTCGCCCGCCATCGCCGAGCGGAAAGGCTGCTCAACCTTGAAGTCGCGATGCGGCGGCTCGGTCGTTTGCGCGATGACCGTTCCTTGTAAGGAGAAGGTCCCCCATCGACCAGACGCGCTCCGAGTACGCGGCGGCACGTTCCTGCAGCTTTAGGACCTCGGACAGATCCACCGCGCCAGTCGATGAAGGATATCCACTCGTCACATCATCGAGATCGAAGTCCTCGGGGAAGTGGGCGAGCCCAAGGCTCAAGGCCGTCGATGCTCAGGCGAAACGCCGACCGCGTCATGAACTCTCGACCAAGGGCGCCTTCTCCAGTACTCCACACCTCAACGAGGTCACTGGGAATGACCTCCGTGGGTGACATCTCTTGGAGGTAGGCGGCGTATGCAGGTCGCCAGTCGCCGAGTCGACGAGCATGCTCACGCACTCCCTCGCGTCAAGAGAGTCCGCTTCTTCTTGGCAGCCGATTACACGACCTGCGAGAAGGAGATAACTATGAGTACAATGGAAATCACAAACAGTACAATCGTAAAGGCAAGGAATACGCACTCACCAAGCAAAGGGCGGGCGAGCCCCGTGATGAAACCTTGAAGCGATGTATGGTCGTTCTGAAGCCCAACAATGATGGCTTCAGACGCCTTTCGATCGTCCTCCGCAGCCACAACGGCAGCCTTCGCTCGCCCGTTCGCCGAACTCGCTTCTTCTTTCGCCTCCTTAAGCTGGCGCTCGAGGTCGGCGATCTTTTGTTCGGCGGTGCCCAATGCAGACCGCACCGCTTCCAGCTCACCAGCAGGGACAAGCCCTTGGCGAGCCACCTCCGCGCAGCCACAACTGAAGTTCCTCGTTCGCTTCACGGAGAGCAGCGGTTCCTTCTCGACGCTGCCGCATAGCCAATCGCTCTGCCGACTCCAGCTGCAGACCCTGTACATCTTCAAAATCAGCACTCGGGGACTGGCGGTTGAAAAAATTCCTAAGCGCCCACTCGCTAAAATTTAGCGAGTGCGCACTCGGGGACTGGCGGTTGAAAAAATTCCTAAGCGCCCACTCGCTAAAATTTAGCGAGTGCGCACTCGGGGACTGGCGGTTGAAAAAATTCCTAAGCGCCCACTCGCTAAAATTTAGCGAGCGCACTTCGGGACTGGACTCGAACGCAAAAGCGAAACTAAAAAGAATCAGGCCGTTGCAAAACACCGACCTGATCCTCGGGGACTGGAGGTACCTGGATGGCCGCGCCAAGCATGTTGTGCAGTTGCGCCGCGTCCACAGACGCAAGCAGCGCCGGTGTATGACCGCGACGTTGGTCAATCTCGGCGCCGGCGATCTCTGGAGCAGGGCTCGCAGTCGCAGCCGCACTCGCCGTGGCTGCCTTGGTCATGAAGCGGGGGAAGGTAGCGATTGACGCGCCCGCTCCAAGGGAGCTCGCCTCCTCCGGCCTCGGCAACGAAATGCCCCCCTTCGTGGATGCGGTTGCTTCCACAATGGCCCATCAGCGGTCGCCGTGTCATCAGAGACGGCGACAATGTCGTCGGCCTTGGCCTTCTTGCTGCCCTCCGTGGCGGCGGCGACTTCGTCCGCCTTCCTCTTACGAGAAGGGTCCTCCTCGCTAGCGGCGGAGGGCACCTTGGCCACCGTCGGGTGGCCCATCTTCTTCACTCCGGTCCTATGTATCGAGACAACTCAGTCAAAACAATTTAAATATTAAGAAAGGAAGATGAAGGCCGAGTGCACTTACTTGGCGGGAATGAAGCGCAGCCAGACGGAGGCCGGCGGTTTCTCGGCTCGGGGCCCGGTCGGCTAAGCCCCGTTCCAAGACGCCAGGGCCCAAGACACGGAGGGCTTCTTTGACGCGTCGAGGTAGCGGTTGGTGCCTCGGACACCTTCGACGGAGGCCCCTCGTGGAGTGGAGCTGCATGGCGGAGCCTCCTTGCGGCGAGACCCACGCTGAGCCTCCTCGCAAGGCGAAACCGCCACGCCGGAGCCTCCTTGCGGCGAAGTCGCCTCGGCCGGAGCTTCTAGCCCGGAGACCGCGCCAGGCGGAGGTAGTGAAGCCAGCGGTGCCTCCATGGATGGCGCGTCCAGCCTTGGCGGTTGCCGGAGCCGCCCCATCGTCGGCGAGCTGGGTATCGAACCACTCGCGGCGTGGCGGTGAGACCATCCTCGGCGTTTCGTCCTCCTCCTCGGGGGCCCTCTTTCTCCTTCTTCTTCTTTGCGGAGTGGCTTGACGGGCGAGGTGGTCTCCGGGAGTTCCTCGTCATCATCATGACGCCGAGGCTCTTGCTCGCCTCGAGCTCGCGTTGACGTTGCCGCGGGTCTTCGGATTAGTGGGCGATCTCTTCTTGGATTCGTCCTCGTCGTCCTCATTGCCCTTGGCGGGGCGATTCGCTTGTCTGGGCGGATGGCCCGAACTCTAAATCATCGGCGGGAGCCACCCTTCCACCACTTGAAATAACTGCGTTAAACATGGAAGAAAGTTAGAATTACCTTGTTGCATATGCTGCATCGCGAATGAGATCGATTATTACCGTTGGGGGACACTTGCGGTGTATGGAGGGAGCCTGCGCATCCGTGTATGCCGCTGGGTGATCCTCTTCAGCCGAGAGGTAGTCCTCCAGCTTCCACTCGGCGAGGCAGGCCTTCGTCGAGTCTTCTCGGCCCGTGTACTGGTACATATAATGCTCGCGTTGGGCGAGTGGAACGAGACGCCGCCCAAGCCAGCAGTTGTACAGGTTCACCGTCTGGAGCCCCTTCTTCTTCAGACCGCGAATGGCCTGGAGCATCTCGTCGACGACCATCCGCTGGTCGTCGGGTAGCTTGGCGACCTGGAGATTGCGCGGCTCGGAGCGGTCGGCCGAGTACCGTGGAATCGCCGCCTCGTCTTCTGGGGTCGCCTCGGTCACGTAAAACCAAGACTTTTCCGATCGCTGTTTGCTTTGGCGGCGGCATCAGGTCGAAGAAGGCTTTGGATTTCAGCTGGAAGGTTAAGCCGCATGGCTAGCATTGTCCGCCGCCTCCTCGCGGTGATCCGTCCATGGAGCAGATCTTGCCACAAGGGAAAGTAGGGCGGCAGCCCAAATAACACTCATGAGCATACAAAGATGGCGAGCTGCTCGATGCTATGGGGACCCCGAGGAGGCTGGATCCGTAGTAAGTAGCGCCGGAAGAATAGAGAAGTGGGAAACCCTAAGCCCCGCTCGAGGTGACTAGCGAAGCAGATGAACTCTCTCGCGCGAGGATTCGGGGTCGTTTCTCCGGCTGCGGGGATTCGCCAGCAGCCGGCCCGCAGGATTCCGGCCTCCTCGAAGGAGGCCAGTTGCGCCCTGGTGCACTTGGATCTGCCCCAAGGTTCAGTGGAGAGGGCCATGGCTGAGGATTTGCTTGGAGGTCGGAGGCTTGCGGGTCGATCAGATCGCGGGATCAGCGGGCGAAGGATGTGCGTACTCGGAGGAAATGGTGGGCGGTTGGTTTCCCGGTAGCCTACCATACCTCTTATATAGCGGGAGCTGCCCGCCAAATTAGGGGACCGTTACCGCGCGATGATTACGCCGAAAGTTACCGTTAAGTTACCTTAACGGCTAGTTTGACCACACCGACGGTCCGCCTCCGCCACTCGGCTCGCTAAAATTACCGCCGAGGCTGCGACGTTGGTTCGATTCACCGAGACGCGACTCGGCTTGCTGGATTATTTCGCCGTGCGAGAGCCCCCGACGATTATTTGGATGCCAACTTGAAGCCGTATACTCCATTGCCGCAGCCATCCGCGCCAAATCAGCGGCCTCGGGGACTACGATGGGATATGCCTCTGGGGTATCCTCGGGGCGTTCCGTGGCCCAAGGCTGGCGAGTGGGCTGCAGAGCGGCGAGTGGATCAAAGCCCATCAAGGTACCAGCATCGAGATTGAAGGCCCAAAGTAGTAGATAGGCCCGGTCGATGCAGTTAAGCGATTGGCGAATTGTAACCGAATTGGTTGAGATATGTAAACCCTAGGGGAGGTGAGCCTATATAAACCTCCCCAAGGGGTGAGAAGGGATACGTTCCCTCAGACACCCAAGCAACTCGCCGCCTAGTCGCCGAGTTCGCCCATTGTAAACACCTCCATAATACAATCTAGCAGGAGTAGGTCTTTACCCTCCGGGGGGCCGAACCTGGGTAAACCCCTGAGTCTCCGCCCTCATCTCGCACCGCAGATGGCAGGCCGCCCTTGCCCTTCGTTCTACTACTCGCTGCCGATTGCAGCATCTGCCGTGGTCATTCCCTCGACATATACCTTAGTATTAGTTACCTCACGGCCAAGGTCTGAGCTGAGGCTACCTTGTGAAGATTGTCCACCTGTGCAGTACCCAAGATGACAGTGGTCATGGTTGGGAGGCCAAACTCACAGGAGAGGTGCTTATACTAGGGAGTGTAATTGAAAGGTTAGGATTGATTATCCGCATACTGAGTATGGTGAATTCAGGATTTGTTCCTGACGGATGTATCGAATGTTGTGGTGAAAGTGTACAATCTCTGCAGAGTGTCAAACTATTCGAATAGCCGCGTCCGCGGTTATGGACAGTTGGAGTGGCCATACTGTTCCCCCGTCAGACTTTTCAAAAGTGACTTGTGAAATGAATTGAGACTTTGACTTGACCACAAGAGAGTTGTGACCTGAATTACAAGATCCCACTTAGGAGTTATAAAATTGTGACTAGCTTTGGAACTTAGTAAAGATAAACCTGGCTTTTTGCAAAACAACCCTAGAGCCTAGTGTCCTATTATCCAAAACCCCCCTTTACTTGTTAGTATTAGTTTGCGAGTACTTAAAGAGTACTCATGGCTTTGTCCCTGGCTATTCCCATGGCCAGACTATGAAGAGGAGTACCTGGAGGATGGACCCTGTGAAGGTTCGACGATAACTAGGATCATCTCCCATCGTCGGCATTGCTGTGACCTCAAGATGGAGCTTCGCCTATGCTACCGTTATTATTACGTATTCCGCTGCTTGATGTTCTATTAAGAACTGGATCATGAGATCCCTATTTGTGTAAGAACTTATGTATCGTTTGTAATGGATGAAGTACTATGGTATCCAATTCTGTTATGTCTCGCAAAAATGGTAATCCTGGGATTGCGATGTATGGCATAACAGGCATCTAGGATTGAAAAATCCGGGTGTTGACACTAATCCACTAGAGATATTAAGAAGATAATTATAATACAATTGTCGTGTTGCATTGATGAAGCCTTGACTAGCTCATTAGAAATCTAAACCATAAGGGATCAAAGGATTATAATGATCATGCTTAGATCACCAAGATTGAATGCTTATATCTAGTATAAGTGACATTGGTGGGTAAAACATGATTAAACTCTAATATGATATATTGGAGTCAAGTAAAGCTAAGATTGTATGATTAAAATAATTTTAGAGCAGCACTGAATTATAGAGTTAGTATTTTCCTCTGGAAAAAGAGTAAACCCTTGAGGTGAAGTAGGATTTAATGTATATATAATTATAAATACATTTGTTGAAGTAATATTAGTAGGTGGATAATTATGAAAGAATAGGAATGGAGCTAGGAATAGCTACTTGTTGAATTGGGGAATTATCCACAGAAGAGTAGTTGATATAACTAAGTCTGGATATAGTAAAGCTCATCATGTTAACCATGATGCTTGATAGGAAGAAGTAATATATCTAGGAAAGGAATTCCTTAATTAGAAGTCCAGAATTATGAATTATGGAGGATAGGAATTCTTGGTAAACACTAAACCTTAAATCTATGATCAAGCTTAATATCCATATCATCTATTGGAAAATCATATTATCTCCATAATGTTTTATAGGAATAGTTTATATAACAAATCACTTAAGCACATCTCTGACGTTTCCAATTATCACAATTATATGTGCTTAGGAATATGTTTATCAATCCTCCTCATAAGACATTTCAGTTAATAACTTTCTATTTTAAAAGGGTGATATCATTAAAGATCACAAACATGAGACAATAGGTTTATCTATTAAATCCTTACTCACATAAATAAAAGAAAATAAGTATATTAAGAACCCTAAACTCCAGGGTAAGCATTTACAAATTCAAACCCTAAATTCTATGTTAATTATCATAGAATATACACATTGCTATTTCCTAAATTTATGAAGAGTAATATTAACCATATTAATTCTTTTGTATCTCATACATCAAATAATATCATAGGATCATTATGTAAAAATTTCCATCCAAACTATGAACTAACTAGAATTAAGTTTTGTAAACAAATAAGGAAATATCAATTAATAAAACCATGGTTTATTCTTAGGAAGATGATTAATAACAAAGTCTTCTACAAAATATTAAAAAAAGGGATTCATATAAAGAAAATAAAGAAATATAAAATATTTATCATTAAGATTTACAAAATAAATCTCAATCAATATAAATTGTTGCTGCAAATATTCAGCAAATAAAATTTGTTAGAAAAGTTCAAATTATAGATTAAATACAAATCTAAAAAGCAAAACAGAAACAGAAAATAAAAACAAATAAAAAACATTTTCTGGCCATGGCGCAACTTCCCTCCTACTTATGTGTCGCCCACATGCAGCCCACAAAGGCCCAACAGCCAACCCAGATTGTCCTCTTCTCTGGCTGACAGGTGGGACCGAAGAAGGACCGCGGGTTGAGGTGAAAGAATCGCCGGGGGGTTTTTCGCGAAAGTGACGTCGTCGTCATCCTAACGCACACATGCAGCTCACTGGAGGAACCCGCCGCCGCCCGAGGCCGTCGTCGCCAGCCGTGCGTCGAGATGCCCGCCGCCGTCCTAGAGGAGGATAAGAAGGCTACCACGACACCCTGCCTCATCCCTATCCCCATTTCTTCCTCTTCCTCTCTGTCTCCTCTCAGATGCCGAAACCTAGCTCGCCGGAGACCTTTGTCGTCGTCGCTCTGAAGCTCCCCTTGCCCTATTGAGCTGATCGTTGGAACCGCCGTGCCGCGCTGGTTCATCTCGTGGAAGGAATAGGTCGCGCACGCCCTTAATCGAGCTCACGTCCTCATCCTTCCGAAGTCCGACCACCATGAATTCACCGTATTCAGGCCTTCCTCGACCTCACTGAACCTACTATGAGCACCCTGGTGAGTCCCTGGTCCTCCCGAGGCTCTCCAAGCTTTCATTCGTTTCCTAGATCAAGCGCTCACCATGTATCTATGCGCTCCGCCGCTCGTCGGCGCCGGACTTCCTGTTCCGATGACCTTTGGGGGCGGCGCTGCCACTATTAGGTTCAGTAGACACCCCTTCATCGAACGCCCCTACTCGCGCATCCCATAACTCATTCATGCGCCGTCTCCGGCGATGTTCCGACGAGGTTCTGGCGTGCTGATGTCAGGGTGACGTCACCCTTGACCTGGTCAGCCATTTGACTGGTCGTTGCCTCGGTGGCGTGTGACGTGGCCCAGGGCCCATCTGTCATTGACTAGGAGTAGAAATAAGGACGGTAACAAATGCATTTACTAACTTGAGAGATGATGTGGCCACTGGCCCACTCGTCTGTGACTAGGGCTAGGTGTGGGTGCGGTGTAAAAAGTTATTTCTTGTTTAAGAAAGAATAAATGATATAAATCCTAATTTAAATATTTCAGAAATAAAATAAAATCATTAAAACTTATTAAATCAATAACTTTTGATTTATAATTTAGAAAAATATGTATAATATATGAAAATGTTCAGAAAAATAAAATCCATAACATTATTCCATTATATTTATTTTTGTTATGTTGGCAATTTAAATAATTATTATTTAATCAACATTTTATAAATATTAATACTTTGAAAATTCATATTTTAATATTGGTAAGTATTAAAAATATAAATAAAAAACTAAAAATCCTAGATATAAGAGCTATAACTTAAAACTATAATCATACTTTATTGTTTTAGTTAATTAAATATTGATTATTTATTAAGTAGTTATAAAGTAATAAATTTTATAAAAATCATATCTTATTATTTATAAATCTCAAAAATAAATGTAATATACAAAAATGTTCAAAAAGAAAATACCTACATATTAAAAATACAATATTCCACTTTTTAGATAAATAAAAAAATTAAATACTTTAATAACTTGAATTTAAATCTGTTTTTTAGTTGTTAATTCATATAAAGGTAAATAAAAATTGTTAAAATTCTAAAATTAGTCAATTAAGTCTAATAAATAGTATTAGTCTTGAATATTAATAATATGAAGTCATAATGGTTCAAAACATTATAAATACCGTTTTATTGAATTATCTTTCAACCATAAGTATAAATTATTTTCCAAAAGGATCCTTATCCAATATAAAATCCCCAAGAATAATTTGTGACTAAATCCAATCTTTTTCATATTCTTAAACCACCAGATTACAAAATTATCACAACACTATGGTGAATCCATAAGTAGTTAAGTAATATTATTTCTTTGTTTATAAACCATAACCACTCATCTATAAAAAGGTAAATGATATTGTTCCATTATAAAATCAAGAAACCATTACACCAAGTAAAAGTATAATCATTCTTAAGTAACCTTTAGGAAACATTACATAGTACACAAGGTACAAATATCATAAGCATTACACTTTCAAACCATCTATGTTTTTAAAAGTTAACTTTAGTCCACAAAACTTTTAGTATAAGACTAAAGACTTTGGCATATGTTTTATAGTTAACTTTGGTCTGTTACAATTAAGTTATAAAGCATCTCAAGTCTAAATTATTCAAACAAGCACAAACAATCTTAACCATGTTTGATTAACCACAAAGATTGTTTAGACCCTAATAAAGGAATCTTTTCTTCAAAAGTTATTCGTTTTGCCACTTCAATCAACAAACATTATAATAATATCTCCAACCCTTCACAAATTAAATTCAAGGAATTCTTATTATAATCCACAGATGACAATTAATCACAATCACATTGTTTCAAAATTTACTTGTATACTTAGGATTGTAAACACTTAAGTTCCTTATTAAGACCATTACTTGTAAAATAAAATTCAAACATAAAAAATTACAATGTAAGAAATCTTGAGTAACATTTCACGTTGGTGTGTATCTCATTGTTTTGAGATATTATAATTACATGTTGTTTCACACACTCAAAAGCCTGAACAAGAAGCACAAGTGTGAAACTTAACTAAAAGTACAACACATTTCAAAGACATCATTTCCAGTATCCAAACCCTAGAACAACTTTATCCCCGGGATCCGCGTTTATAAAATGCATCACATTACATATGCATAAGAGCATCCTGCTTCTTTAAAACATTATTCCTTACCGGACCAATGATGCTGATTTCAGATATTGGATCTTATATTGTCTTAAAGATCGCGAGTGCATAATCTTGCAATCACAAAAGGCAAGTTCAAACTTGCTCATGTCCGTTGATTATTTTCTGTAAAGTATTTTGCAAATCCAGTGTTGTCATCTCCTGTATTTGAAAAAGGTCAGTAAATACTGTTTTCATAATAAGATGATTATAGGTTATTTACCATGAGGTAATAACCTATTATGAATGTTCCGGTGGAAAAGGAACATATTATCTAGGACCTAACGACCAATGTCGCCAGTGATTCTTGCGCCGTATATTATGCATTAACCATGAGATTTGGAATGGGACGGATAAGTCAGTTGTATCCTTTTCGTCTTGTATGGAGGCAAGATGACCGTAACGTGACATTGTGATTCCTTGTGCGGATCCAACATATGGGTGGGCACCCTTACGCCCCACACTTTTGGTGTCTAGATTATCTATGAATGGTGTTTAGGGATATAGTCCATTTAAATGGTACTCGTCCAGACATCACCAGGTCATAGAGTCTTCGGGAACTCATCAGGGTTTTAGCCTGCCCGAAAGGGGGATTAACGGAGGTGAGCCAACCTTGAAGGATCGTGCAGACATATGAGGTCGCGGAGAGGGCAGTGATTGGCTTGGATCATCTACTGGGCCCCACAACATGGAATTGTGGACGGGTAAGCTGCCCGGTTGTGCAACAAGGAGTTGATATCTCATGGGAAAAGTAACGCACCTCTGTAGAGCGTAAGAACTATAACTTGTTACTCCTTGTTCCGGGAAGGAGCTGTGAACACTGTGGGAAAGGAACTCCATGAAAGTTCTGGTAAACCCGTGAAGGCTGACGGACATAGCTTTTCAGAATAAAAGCAACCTTTGAAGAAATGTTTATGAAAACTTGCATTGCCTACGACCTACGGTGTGTGGCTGTAGATATAGTGCATCAAACACTCTTTTTCTAGTGAACTTGCTGAGTACGCTCGTACTCAATGTATCTTCTTAACCCTTGCTAGATTTCGAAGCCATTAAGACGATGTCTACATCAAGCTATGCTCCAGGAATCATCACCAGAAGCTAAAGTTCTTCAATGAGGTCAAGAAAGTCAACATATACATCAACTCAAGTGAAGACGAAGTTACTGACTAGATAGGAATATAATCTCTAGCCATAGAACCTATTTCTATAGCGTATTGCAATAGCAGCAATACCAGACCATTAGTTGAAATTCTAGTCTTATTAAGATGCTAGTCTTTGACTTGATTATTTCTGATTCTTCTTTGTAAGAAGATTATGTCTCCCTCTTTAACCTAGAGTGTTCTCTGGATCTTGTGTATAGAGTGAGTTGTAACCTTTAGCCATGTATTGGACCTGTTGTGTTTCTGTTGTACCACTCTGAGGTATGTAATACTAGTGAACGGTGTTTCATTGGTGTTATGTCAATGACTATAGTATACTACATCATGCAGTGGTATGCTGGGTCATCACACCGTTGTTTTCTCCCTAGTAGCAACAACACATCTACAACCGAAGAGATTTCTGTCACTTCCCTTGGAAACTAGAGGCATCAACCCACTATTGAGCATAAATACCCCCTCTTGGAGTCACTAGCAACTACTTGGCCAATATAACCACTAGCAACAGAGAGCATGCAAGATCACAAACAACATAGACATGATAGAATCATAAAGATAAAACCATTAATCAAACCAACATAATAATCTCAATATCCATCGGATCCCCGCAAACACAACATGCATGATTACAAATAGATTAGATCTTGATCATGAACAGAGATCACAAGATCTATACATGAAAGCACAAAGTAGGAGATACAACCATCTAGCTACTACATGGTCCCATAGTCCAAGGTGGAACTACTCACGCATCATACCAGAGAGAAGGCCTCCGGGATGATCTCCCCTTTGGCAGGGTGCCGGGAAGAACTTCAGATCCCCCTCCCGATCTAGGGACGATGGTGGCAGCGTCTATAGACAGTTTCGTGGATTTCTGATCGGGTACTTAGGGTTTCTGCATCGGGGGCTTCTTATAGGCGAAGGGGCGATACCGGGAGGCGGCCAAGGCCCACCTGCCCCCACGCCTGGGGTGGGTCTGGCCCCCTGGCCGGCCCCTCCGTCTCTCCTCTGGACTTCTTGTTCCCCACGGAAAGTAATTGACTTTGACGTTTGTCCCGTCCAATTCCGAGAATATTTCTTTACTAACTTTTCTGAAACCAAAAACAGCAGAAAACAGGCATCTGGCACTGTTGCAACTTGTTAATAGATTAGTACCAGAAAACATGTAAAAAGCACCTCAAAGTGTAGACAAGTAAAGCAAAGTAGATAAAAAACAAGCATGGGGCATCAAAAATTATAGATACGTTTCCAACATATCAACATCCCCAAGCTTAACTCCTGCTCGTCCTTGAGTAGGTAAGTGATAAACAGAATAATTTTTGAGGTGACATGCACCCTCACAATAAAGATCTAACCATTTGCAAGCATTGAAATCTGGGATCAAAGAACTCTAAACATGTGAATGAAAGATGGAGTTCTAACAATAGTACATAGTAACTATGCATGCAACATGACAAGCTACAAACAAAGATCATGAATAACATGCATTGAAAAACGTTTGTTTGTTTCACATATAGAAACCATAGCATAGTGGCAATCATCTTGTCCCTCGTATAGTAGCAAATAGATGCAGAGGACACCTGCAAAGTTCACAAGGGTGAATAGAAACAAGTTGCACAAGAGCAAGTAATAACACAATATGCATCAATCAATAAGCTTTGGAACATTGCACACAAAATGACAACTATGCTATCTTAATGGTGCCTAAAGGTAGAAGGTGGAGACTCAACAGTGGTGGAAGAAAGAACTTTTTGTAAAGGAAGCAAGGATTACAAGTTTCAAAAAGAGCTTCCAAAAATTATGGTACTTATTAGCTTTCAGCCCTCATTGCCCCTATCATAAGCATCTTGAAGTGGTTAAGGTTAAAGTGGCAAAGCTGAAGTATATGCTTGACGAAGTATAAGTTGGCAATCTCGTGTCCCTTGAATACGAGGGCCACGCCTCATGCATACTTAACTTTGGGTCCAGGTAAGTTCTTGTCACTGCAAGTATTTGCATATCATTGAGAACCGCCAACGGGGTACCCCTTGCACATGGTACAGGAGCTTCCCCATAACCAAAATGACAAGGCAAGCAGACAAGGAGAATATCAGCAATTCTTCTTATGTACCATGGGAATATGGTGCTTTTTTCTCTCTTTCCTATTTTCTCAATGTGTCTCTCTTTTTTTAAGAAGAATGCTTCATAGATGTCACTATGGTGATGCTGCAAGTTTCCACCATGATTAGGCATGGCTTAGGCTAGCGGCCCAGGCGTTTATCTAACATAGGATACAAACTCCATGGACTTACATGTTCCCTCTTTATTTCACACCGGTGACATCCATAAACAAAAGAACATGATATCAACTGAGTATAACAAGGTACAAGTGCAATGTTGAAAACGTTCCCCGTGACAGCATGATTCTGCTAATTCCAACTTATAAGTGCAACCATATACAACAAAGTTGTCACAATGGTTCAAGTTTATTAGGGGCAAAGAATAAAGTGTTCCATCAAGTTCGTGAGGGATTTAATCACTAAGTTTTCACATAACAAAATAGTTTTAAACTGGAAGATAGATGAAAACTAGAATATACTTGGAATGGTGTAACACACCATGCATAGGAGTTTATAGTGGACACTTTGGAATAACTTGGTTTCTTGGGAGTTGGAAGCATGAGTAGAACTTACTCATACAAGTGGAGGCTAGCAAAAGACTGGGAGAAACCAACTAAGAGAGCAATAATGGCCATAATCATACAATGCAACAAAGCAAACTAATCAAAGCAAAGAGTGGTACTACAAGTCAAGGACTAAATGATCATAGAGTCTAATGGTGACTTGTCATAGTCATAACATGGTGTGAGCATGTGCTAAGTCAACCCAAGCAAAACATCAAAGGAGAATACCACAATACTATGCTTTTGCATGCTAAAACAACGCATAATTTATTCAAGGCACACTAAGCAATCCCAATTGTTTGGAACAAGATATGCTACAACAATAATCACTAAGCATAATGCTAAAACAACACCTAGTATGTCATGCTAAAGTCTAAGTCATGGTCAATGCAAGCTCATCTTGCACTTCAAGCAAGAACTTACTACTCCTTTCCAAACACCAAGCAAACTTATTTGCAAAACAACACAGCGAGAACGGGGATCAAAACTAAAAAAAACTAAGCAAAGCAAACGAAAATTAAGACGCTCCAAGAACAACACAATTGTGCATGAAACAATAAAAACGAAGTGTCTAGACAGACCTGAGCTTTTTATTGATGAAGAAGGGGATGCCTTGGGCATCCCCAAGCTTTGACACTTGTACCTCTTGGATATTTATTGGGGTGACACCATGGTGGCATCCCCAAGCTTGAGATTTCATCCATTCTTCATCTCCTTGCACCATTCTCTCTCTACACCTGAAATGTTTCCTTCATACAAAACTTCACACAATCTTCATTAGCAACATTAGCTTATTCAAAAGATTATTAGACCTTTGTAAAATCTTTGGAACAACAAGGATTTTCACTAAAAACACAAGCTACTTTAGTAACTCCTTCAAAAATCTCAATTTACCTGAAGAGAACTCAAAAAGGAATCAATAAGAAGTAAATGTAAATAATGACAGAAATCTATCAAAACAGACCAGCCGGTAGAAACGAATTTTTTCAAACATCTTCTGTTGCTCAAATCAAAAAGTGTTGAACTAACGAAAGTTAGCTAATATACTGGGGGATTTATTCGTAAATTTTGTTCTCAATCCTAGTTACAGATCCTCCTCACGAATTTTTTTGGTGGAGGATAGAAATCTATTTCGGGACAGCAACTCCCCAAATCTTACTTCCCTCTCATTAGAGGTCATTCTTGGCACAAAAAGCAAATACAAAGGATAATGAGAGGTGTACAATTCCTTCATATGTGTGAATGATCCAGCACAAGAAGCATCTAGTAAATCTTTATCATGAAGAGAAAGCCTAGCATTAAAATTATTGATAATAATATTGTTAGGGAGTTCACAAATAAGACATTTAAGCATTAGTAACTTCAATCTCCCCCAAGCTTGAGTTGTACTCTCTCCATCATGAGGCCAAAAGTTATATATCAGATTTCTATCCTTATGAATCTCACTGGGAGGATAGAATTTAGAATAAAAGAGAGAAGCCATTTCCTCCCATTCCATGAATTGTCAATTCTTCAGCAGCTTATACCATTCTTCAGCTCTCCCTTTTAAGGATATAGAGAGTAACTTCTTCTTCACCTGTTCAGTTGTGATACCTGCACACTTAAACAACCCGCATAATTTATGGATAAAAATCAAATGATCACCAGGGTGGATAGTTCCATCCCCAGAATAATAATTATCCATAATATGATCAACAATACATGTGAGTAACTTAAAAGGATCTATCTCAACAGGTGGTGGTTCATCTACTACCCTAACAGTGGTAGTATTTTCCCAAACAGAAAACCAAGTGGGTTATCCATATTGGAAACAAAGTAACAAAGAGAAACAAAAAGTAATACTCACAATAGAAGTTTCCTTTACCAGTTCCACTCTTTAATATCGCTTCACTCCCCGGCAACGGCGCTAGAAAATAGTCTTGGTGACCCACAAGTATAGGGGGTGTATCGCAGTACTTTCGATAAATAGGAGTGTCGATCCCAACGAGGATCAGAAGGTTTTGACTAGTGGTATGGAGCAGGAAATCTCTATAAATACTTAGCAAACGGATTTTTAGGGGTTTTGATAAAGCAACAAAACAAAGTGCAAGTAATAAAGACAACGAACAAACGCAGAAAATGGCCCAATCTTTTCTTACCAAAGGACAAGCCGGTGGAAATACTTATACGGACCAAACGTTCTCGAGGACACATGGGAATTTTTTCAAGTGCTTTCGCTTCAAATAGATGAGTAGTCTTCTTTGGTGTTATAAGTGTTGTGCGGGTGAACCTATGCTAATGTACCGACCTTACTGACTAATACATACTTGTGATTAAACCCCCTGCAATCATTCGCAACTACAGGAAAGTAATTAAGATATAAACCTAACCACAACCTTAATCTCTGAGATCCTACGCTCCCTTGTGCAATGGTGTCCTAACGGGGGTTCAGGTTTCTGTCACTCTGGCAACCACACAATTAGTAGCCAAATACACGATGCATTCCCCTAGGCCCATAAATGGTGAAGTATCATGTAGTCAATGTTCACATGACACCACTAGAAGAATAGCACCACAACCTAAATACTAAACCATTGAATAATATCTAATCACAAATCCACTACTAACAACATGACTTCTCCCATGTCCTCAAGAACTAGACGAACTACTCACAAGACATCATATGGATCAAGATCAAATATAATATGGTGATGGATAACAATCGGAACATAAACAAATAATCCAATGGTTCCACTTACAAGTATCAACTACAATAGTAATTAACACCAGGAAAGTTTCCCCTAAGAACTAATGCAAGATCCAACACGATTGTTATAGCGGGATGGAGTGGTGATGATGGTGCTGGTGGAGATGATGAAGTGGATGATGATGATCCCGATGAAGTCTAGCTTGATGGTGGTGTTGATGGTGACGATCTCCCCTCTCTAGGAAGGAATTTCCCTGATAGAAATCTGTCTGCCGGAGAGCTCTTTTCTCTCTCAGTGTTTTCCGCCCCGTAGAGGCGGCAAAAATCTTGCCGTGTTGCTCCCCTGGTATTAGGGTTCTGAGAGGAAGATATAGGCGATAAGGCAGAGTCGGAGGCTGGCCAGGGCCCCACACCTCCCCAGGCAGGGGACCCATGCAGGAGGGTGTGCCCCTCAGTGGCCCTCGCCTCCCTTATGGCTTCCTTCGTCTTCTGGGAAAATATAATTTTCCAATATTTTTCTAATCTTCGTGAAATTGCATAAAACACCTCTTTTTTTTTTCTCATCATAACAGAATCATCACACAACAAACAAAAGAAAACAAAAAAAACAAAAAAATAAGATACATAGACAGACAAATATCAACCAATATCAATATGATGATAAAAATTGATATGAGAATGGTGATGCAAATTGGGAGGAGGAGTTGGGCCCAGGGGCCCACAGAGCCCCCCCACACACCGGGCCACACCACACCAGCCTGGTGGCACCTCTAGCTCTCTGCCGCCGCCCGCCCTATAGCCCGAAACCTAAAAAAAGGGAGCAACCATAGAAAAGAAAAGAGAAACTGCCTGCAGGCGAAAAAACAGAGAGAAGAGAACTCTCAAAGCGGCAGATTTCTTTCGGGGAAATTCCTTTCCGGAGAGGGGAGATCATCGCATCAACACCGTCATCAAGCTAGACTTCATCGGGATCATCATCATCCACACCACCATATCCACCAGCACCATCATCACCACTCCATCCCGATGTAACAATTGTGTTGAATCTTGCATAGATCTTAGGGGAAACTTTCCCGGTGTTGATTACTATTGTAGTTGATGCTTGTGAGTGGAACCATTGAATTATTGTTTATGTTCAGATTGTTATTCATCATTATATCATCTCTGATCTTGATCTATATGATGTCTCATGAGTAGTTCGTTTAGTTCTTGAGGACATGGGAGAAGTCATGTTGTTAGTAGTGGAATTGTGTTCAGGTATTATTCAATGGTTTAATATTTAAGTTGTGGTGCTATTCTTTTAGTGGTGTCTTATGAACGTCGAATACATTATACTTCACCATTTATGGGCCTAGGGGAATGCATTGTGTATTTGGCTACTAATTGTGGGGTTGCCGGAGTCATAGAAACCCGAACCCCCATTAGGAAACCTTTGCACAAGGGAGTGTAGGATCTCAGAGTTTAAGGCTGTGGTTAGGTTTTTATCTTAATTACTTTCTTGTAGTTGCGGATGCTTGCAAGGGGTTTAGTCACAAGTATGTATTAGTCCAAGTAAGTTTGGTACATTATCACAGGTACACACACAACACTTATCAAATCAAAGAAAATTAATCAACTATATGAAACGAAAGCACTTGACAGTATTCTCATGTGTCCTCGAGAGCGTTTGGTCCTCATAGGTATTACCACCGAATTGTCCTTTGCTAAGAAAGGATTGGGCCACTTGCTGCAATTATTTGTTGTCTTTATTTACCCGCACTTTATTTCTTTGCTTTATTAAAACCCCTAAAAATCCGTTTGCTAAGTATTTATAGAGATTTCCTGCTCCAAACCACTAGTCAACACCTTCTGCTCCTCGTTGGGATCGACACTCCTATTTATCAAAAGTACTACGATACACCCCCTATACTTGTGGGTCATCAAATCCCATGATACAAATAATGTTTCTTAAACTAAAAGAAATTGAGGATGCTGAAAAGATAGATTTTATTCTAGAAACTTTGCTGAAAGAGTTCAATGATGTTGCTAAAGAAGCCAAAAAGGTCTTTGACGTTTTAATATGATAGGCTCATGTGTATATGTTATGGGTACATTAGAAAATTTGGATAAAACCAAACCCAATGGAGAGGAAATTAAAATACCCATACCTGTTAAACTTGTAGGAATGCATGAAGCCCTAGAAAATAATTTTGATTGGATTGTTCCTGAAAACCCATTTGATGAAAGTAGTGAACCCAAGAGAGATGAGAAAGTATCCTCTAAAAATTATTTGTTTGAGATAGCTTTCCTAGTTGAAGAAATTTCTAGTACTGATCTTAATGCTTCTTCATTTGAAAATACTTGATTCTTGCTTCTTGTGACTAACTTAAAGGCGTTAAAGAAAAGTACTTCTTGGGAGATAACCCAATAGTTTTATTGAGTCTTGGAAGTTATTAATTTTGTAATAACCTCTCCTTATCCTTTTTGTTTGATTTTTGTGCCAAGAATAACCTCTAATGAGAGGGAAGTAAGATTTGGGGAGTTGCTGTTCCGAAACAGATTTTTGTGATCCATTGTAAAAATTCTTGAAAAATCACTGTAATTCGGTTTGAGATGTAATTTTCTGAATAAATCCCCCAGGTTGATATATAACTTTCGTTAGTTGAACACTTTTTTATTTGAGCAACAAAAGGTCTTCGAAAAAATCGGTTTCTACATGCTGGTATGTTTTGACAAATTTCTGCCATTATTTGCATTTGCTTCTTATGGATTCCTTTTTGGGTTCTTTTTGGGAAATTAAGCTTTTTTAGGGGATTTTTACAGTATCTTGTGTCTTTAGTGAAAGTTTTGCTGTTTTGAAACTAAACCCCAAAGGTCTATTATCTTTTTGAATGCACTAATGTTGCTAATGAAGATTGTGTGAAGTTTTGTATGAAGGAAAATTTTGAAGTGTAAAGGAAGAATGATGTAATGAGATAAAGAATGGACAAAAGCTCAAGCTTGAGGATGCCACCCCGTGTCACCCCAAGAAATATTTAAGAGGTATAAGCATAAAAGCTTGGGGATTCCCAAGGCATCCCCTTCTTCATCAATAAAAATCTCAGATCTTTCTAGACACTTCATTTTTATTGTTTCATGCATAGTTGTGTTAATCTTGGAGCGTCTTAGTTTTCGTTTTTGGTTTTTGTTTGCTTAGTTTGCTTGAATAAATTAGTTGGACCCCCATTGTCGCTGTGTTGTTTCAAATAAGTTGATTGGTGTTGGAAAGGAGTAGGAAGTTCTTGCTTTAGTAGTACAAGAAGGAGCTTGCTTTGACTGTGACTTAGACTTTATGATGTCATGCTAGATGTTGGTTTGACCTTATGCTTAGTGATTATTATTGTAGCATGACTTGTTACAAACAATTAGTATTGCTTAATGTGCCTTGAAAGAATCATGCGTTTTTTAGCATACAAAAGCATAATATTGTGGTATTCTCCTTTTGAAGCTTTGTTTGGGTTGACTTGGCGCATGCTCACACCATGTTATGACTATGAACCAGTCACCTTAGCCTCGATGATCATTTAGTTTTTGACTTGTGATACCACTTTTTGCTTTGATTAGTAATGTTTTGTCGCTCTGCGTGATTATGGCCATTATTGCTCTCTTAGTTGGTCGCTCCCAGTCTTTTGCTAGCCTCCACTTGTATCAAGTAAGCTCTACTCATGCATCCAACTCCCAAGAAACCAAGTTATTCCAAAGTGTCCACTATAAAATCCCATGCATGGTGTGTTACACCATTCCAAGTATATTCTTTTTTATCTATCTTCCAAATTAAACTTGTTATGTGAAAGTTAGTGATTAAAGCTATTAAAAACTTGATGGCACACTTTATTTTTTCTTGACCCTAATAAAACTTGAACCATTGTGTCATCTATGGTGTATATGCTTGCACTTATATGTTGGGATTATCAGAACCGTGCTATCACGGGGAACACTTTCAACACCTGTAAATATCTACCCAGTTGATATCATGCTCTTTTGTTTATGGATGTCGTCGGTGTGAAATGAAAGGGAAGCTTGTAAGTCCATGGAGTTATGTATATGTGTTAGAGAAACGCCTGGGCCGCTAGCCTAACCATGCCTAATCATGGTGGAAACTTGCAGCATCACGATAGTGATAAATCTATGAAGCATTCTTCTTATAAAAAAAGAGAGATAGAAAAAAGAGATTGAGAAAAAAAGATGAGAAAAGAGGAAAGAGAGAAAAATATAGAGGTCCCAACCTGATAAGGTAGAGATCCCTGTGTTTACAATGCTAGTCCCTGGATCAATAGCTAGCATCCACAGTTTAAGATGTAATATCAAGAAACAAAGGTCATAATACAACTTTATAACCAGGAATAAAATAATTCATTACATCTTTTACTATCTCATTACAATGCAGCAGAAATAACTATGTAGCATGGAGTCCTTCATCTTCAAGGTGCCACATGCAATCATGTTGGTTGTAGAATTGTAATCCTATTCAACACACTTCACTAACATCAAACAAAACCTGCAACATAATAAGTTACAGCCACAAGGGTCAATACATTTGAATTGTATTGGCAAGTGATACTATGGTAGAGTAGTGGTATCTATCATCTATATGCATTTGGCTAAGTGGAGCTTAGTCTTGCTTTGCTCAAAATAGATTTTCCTTGTCCTTTGAAAACACTAAGTTTTTGTTTGTCAAAATCACCCAAGGAACAACCAATAGAATTGGTTAACCTTTAACCCTTGTTCAACCACAACTTTTATCTTAGAAATTGGGATGAGGATATCCTTGATAGCTTCCATGTCTTGATGCTCAAATTGTCCATTGCCAGGGACACGGCTAAGTACTTATATTTTACTCTCTCGAGAGGTGGTGCACTTTCCCCACAAGACTTGACATGCATCGAGACAAGATCTTTCAGAAGCCTTCCCTTAGACCAAAATGGACGCGTTCCAAACCTATCACCCCCTACCACCAACTATCCATCTGGCTAAGTTATTGCAACCTTTATGATCCAGGCAGAGCCCATATTGCCATGTGGTTGCACTTGAAGCTTCTCAACATTTGACATCTCAAATCTCTTTGTTCCTGGGTGGCTTTCCACAAGTTTGATACCAAGTTTTCCCCAGTATACTGGCCTTGTGATACACAAGTTTCCCCCAATATACTAGACTTGTGTAACCACTCAACACAAACCTTTCATTCCATTCCACCCAGGGGATTCATTCACATAGTTGTTTTATTAAACAAAACACAAGTCATAGACTTAGAAATATTTCATAACATGATTATAATCCACCCTTGTTTTCTACTAGCTAAGCTAATCATGATAGTAGTAGGGATCTTAACTTAGGAAAATTCTACTAAGGCATCATCTACTAGGTTTTCCCATGGCATAGCATACTTAGTAAAAATTCCATGCAAGTCCTACTCAAAACATCACTAATGCATAGTGAAAATAATAGGACAAAAGTATGAAGCACCACTTGCCTTTTTAGTAGAGAATATAGGTTCACTCCTTGATCTTGCAATAGTCACACTCTTCAAAGTTCACTACAAGTCAATCAAGGCACAAATTCAAACTAGCATTCAAACAATTCACCACATAAAATAAAGAAAACAAAGCAATGCATGCAAGCATGCAAAAGATTGTTTTATTGGAAAAGTGATTTCTAATAAGGCTATAAACATTTTAAAACACCTATTGGTCATTTATAAGAGTGGCAAGGTCATAAATGAAAACAAGTTAGTGAAAATGGTCATTTAAATCATTTTTGTTTTGCTAGAAATGATTTAAATCAAAGTAATAATTTCTAGTGTTTGCCAAATATATTTTTGAACACAAATGTTAGTGTTTTAAGGTCAAAGTGTTTAAGACTAATCCATTTGCAAAAGGTTTCACCCAAATCCATTTTTAAATCAAAGCAACATTTTTATTTTGCTAGAAATGCCTTTAAACAAAGTAATAATTTTTCTAGGGTTCATCAAATATATTTTTAAATCCATAAATTAGTGTTTGGGGCGAGGGAGTTTAAATCAAACCATTTGCAAAAGGTTTTTCTCAAAAAGCATTTTTAAACCATAGCAAATATTTTTGTTTTACTAGAAATTTCTTTATTCAAGGAATAATTCTTAAGTGTCACAAATTATACTTTTAAATCCAAAGGTTGGTTTTTTTATGGTCAGTAGGTTCAAAACAAAATATTTGCAAAATATTTTACTCAAAAATCATTTCTAGAATAATTTTATACTCTAAATAAGCCTAGAAATGTTTCTGTAAAAACAACCAATTTTCCAGAAGCAAAATGCTAAACTAAGGGCATGGTTTCAAAGGTTTCTTTTTGCTGATTCCAATGATATAAAATTTGCAAATTTTGAACATGTGGATCAAAATTTATGAAATTTTCAAATCTAAACATCTAATAGATCTATTTTCTTTTTTAAACAACGGGCAGGGCCACGTGGCTGTTTCCTATTGGTTCATACCGTTTCGTGTTGATCGTGTAATGCGGGCCGTTAGATCTAACTAGCATCGCACAAACTAGATCAACAGATACCACTTCGCTAGCTGTTCTATCCTAGCCAACAGATCAACATCCAACGGTCCAGAATGCAACGACCATAGATGGGCAGCGCGTCGACGTTTGACAGCGGTGGCGCGCTCTGCTCACGATGGTTCCGGCCATACAGGAAGCAAGAGAGAGGGACAAGAAGCTCACCGGGTTCGTTGTGACGCGGGGAAGCTCGAGGTGGTTGCTGTCGACAATGGGGCACAGGGAGTCTCTGGCGATTCCTCGCCGGAGTTCACGACAGCGTCGGGCTCGTCTGTTCGTTGACGGAAGCGAGGATTTAAGGCACGCTAAGAAAAACGGAGGGCGCAGTTAGATGCGTAAGAGAGTCACGAGCACAGGAGCATCAAAGAGAGGGGAAGGAGAGGTCAGACTTTACCGGGGTAGCTCGTCGAAGAGGTGGCAGACGGTGGTGACGCTCAGTCGTCGACGTGCCGAGGCTGCGGGGCATGCGTGGGAGAGCTGTGGGTGCTGGCGTATGTGTAAGGAGATGGGGAGCAGGCTCGTAGGTGTCAGGGAGCAAGGGGAGACCGGGTGTCGCCGGAATCGGCCGGGAATGGTCGTCGGGTAGTAGCGGTGCGAGGAAGAATCAGAGCAGCCTGGAGGAAGAGAGAGGATAGCGAGCAAGGGGAAAGAGAGAGGGGAGGGAGGCGTTTTATCGTGCGTGGTCGCAGGGAGTAAAGGTTGCGGCATTGACACGAATTCACGCTGGCAATCAACGGTAGGAAACCGCCGGGGAGGGGGGCGTGGTCAGCGGGCGGGTGAGGACGATGCCTGCATGGCAGTGGGGCCAGGCGTTAGCGAGGTAAGGGGGTGCGCGTGGGGTCCAAGCGTCAGTGGCTGAGGGGGTAGGGTTTGCGGTAAGAAAACGTTTCGCGCGGGGGAGAAAGAGAGGGCTGCTGTTGGGCCTCTTAGGCCAAGTCTGGGGTAGGGTTAGTGGGCTTGGTCCTTTTCAGTTTTTTTCTTTCTGGTTTCTTTTTATTTTTTCTGTTTTTGATTTCTGTTTTGGTTTTTATTCAAATGATTTCAACCCTTATTTGAATTCAAACTTTTCCCAACTTTCAGTATGTTTTAATATTGTTTATTAATGTATTCTAAATTCCATTTTATAATCTTTTCTTATATTTCCTTAGGGTTTATTATTTATTTTAAATAGACATTTTGTCTTTATTAAATAGGATTTTAAATATGGTTCTAATCCATATTATTTTATTCAAATGATTCAAACTTTTATTTGAATTCCAATTTTTGTCAAACCATTTCCAGTAGGTTTTATTTATTCATTAGTGTAAATAATATATTTTAATATGATTTAAATTAGGCGTTTGTATTTATTCAAATAAAATCCAATATGGTTTTAAACCCATATAAATTTTATTCAAATAATTCTTCTATTCCTTTTAAGTTAACTAGATAACTTTTTAATCCACTTTGGGAAATTTCCATTTATTATTTTCTCATGATTTAATTAATCATTTACATTAGGTATTTTTCTCCATTAAAATAGAATTGAATTTGGTTAATGCCATATAATTTTTATTTGAATATTCTTTATCCCTTTATTTTATTTGGATTATCTTTATTCCATTTGCTTATGGATTTTAACTCAAGGTTTAAATTGTCTTCCAAGTAAATTTCTTAGGATTTACTATTTAGGCAATTTGTCTTTATTTAAATAAAATTGGATATGGTTCAAGGCCCATATAGTTTTATTTAAATAATATTTTACTCTTATTTATTATTCAATAATTTTTAATTTTATTTGTTTAAGTATTTGGCCAAGATTTAATTTGTCTTTTAAATATTCCTTAATTATTTATTTCTTTCTTTATCTTATAAAACCCGTATCTTTTTATAGATCCAAAATTGGTGATTCCAATTTGTATGATTTTATTTAATATTTTTTATACTTTTAAATACTTTTAGAATTATTTTTCTCAAGATTTTGGTCTGGATTTTAGTTAGGAGCTTTATTAGCTTTGGAAATTTAGTTTCCTTTTATCCTAATAAATTCATAAGTTTTTATCCTTGGTTCCAAGTTAAATGAAACCAATTTCTATGGGTTTATAATATTTTTGTTTATCATTTTGATCATTTATAAATGTTTGTTGCTAAATTTTTATATGGATCAAATCCATAGTCTTAGAGAGATCTTGGAAATGATTTTCTTCCATTAGGGTTTTGGTTTGTTTTTCCAAGTGTTTAAATTTCAAGATACATTAATTGCTGAAAGCATTTCACTTGATTGAAATTTGTTGGATTCCATTTTATTCAAATTTGTTCGAGAAGGGTTTTGGTGTTTCTATTTAGAAGCAAAAAAGTTTCTTTTCACCCTAAATTTCAACCATTATTTATTTTGTTTATTTATTTTTCACATTTCAAAATTTGGAAAATTTTGGGATGTGACAGGCTACCACCCTTAAAAGAAATCTTGTCCCGATATTTGGGAAGGCTAGAGGTTACAAGTTGGCTTCAAGACAACTATGGTACTACCACCCTTAAAAAGGTTTTCAACTAGATTACATCTTGGCTTACTTGGGATCTTGATGTAACTTCTCTGGACAGTTGCTTGCATAATGGCCTAGCTCTTTGCATTTGAAACACATCAATTGGCTAATATCTTTCTTTTCCTTTGGTATCATTGCCTCTTGTTTGTTGCCTTGGTTCTTCTTCTTTTCTGGACAATGTGATGCACAGTGTCCCATCTCTTTGCAATTGTAACATTGCACTTGGCTAATGTCTTAATTGCTGGGTTTGGGGATTTTCATCTTTTTCTTGGTTCTCTCCAAAGCTAGGAGTTATTCTAGTTCATGTTCTTCATATCTCACCTCAAATGTGGGAAATCTTTCTCTCTTCTTGGGGCGGTAACTAGAGATATGACCGTCTTCTCCACATGAGTAGCAACACTTTATGGTCACCTTGGATGTGGCCTTATGGGGCATGGTTCTGACTTTACTTTCATCCTTCTTGGTAGAAGTTGTTCCCTTATGGAGGTTTCCAAACATTTGATGCATTCCATATTGTTTCATTTGTTGAACTATAGGATAGATGGGGCATTGGATAGGGACATGATCATTTCCTTCACATAGGAAACAAGTAACTTGAGATGTGGGGCATTATTTAGTTGGATGTTTCTCTTCACAATTAGGGCATTGGTACACATGCTCTTTATAAGTGTGTTCTTTGTATCCACAAATATTGCAAGCTTGAGTTCCTTCCATAGTATCATCCTTGACATCAATGCTTTCATAATCTCCTTGGGGAAGATTGTCTCTCATGTTGATCATTTGATTGGTTATCCCTTGCAACAATTGGGATTGGATTTCCAAAAAAAATTGCATGGTTGGGTCTAACTCATTGTTGTTGGCTAAAAACTGAGTTGTCATTTGATTCAACTGGGCTTGGGTTGCTAGTAGTTGTTCTCTCATGTGCATCTCTTGGTTGTTGTTGTCACCATTCTTGATGTTGGAGGTTCTTAGAGAAGTCATCTGTTTGGGTTGGATTGGGATTAGAATAGGCAAAAGATTCTATAGAAGAAGTCTAATCACACACATCACAATTCATACAAGCAATGTGCAAGCAATCACAAACAAACATTCCACTCAAACAACAAGATTCAAACATATTTTTAGGCAACAAAATATTTTGCTACACCACATAAGTTGGTGTGATTCAAACTAATCACTAGTATGGTGGTCCAGCTATGGGACTTTCTTGAGATCATTCCATTCTTCTTAGTTGTTTCTTCATGAATGAGATCATGGTTTCCTTGGAAAAATTCTTGCATCTTGGTCACAAAGCTTTAAAGGTGACGATGGTTCTTCCTAAGTTGTATTTCCTTAGTCTTCAAATCTTGAGTAACATTATTGTCTCACTTGTAGTCCTTAGTGATGTCCAAATTGAAGTCCTTGGTGAAACTAAAGTTGAAGTCCTTGGTGAAACTAAAGTTGAAGTCATTGGTGATATTGAAGTCCTTGCTCATGGTGGAGGCTTTGTCCATCAAGTTGAAAAAGGAAGAGATGTAGAATCAAAACCAAAAGGTTGAGGAAAGAGTTTACAAGACTGTTTGTAAATAAGTTTTGGAACAAATACAACTCTTATTTTTCTAAGGGTTTTTTTCCAATCATAGGGTTACAATTCTACAGGCAACACAGTGCTCTGATACCATTTGTAGAGGTCCCAACCAGATAAGGTAGAGATCCTTGTGTTTACAATGCTAGTCCCTGGATCAATAACTAGCATCCACAGTTTAAGATGTAATATCAAGAAACAAAGGTCATAATACAACTTTATAACCAGGAATAAACTAATTCATTACATCTTACATAGCTCATTTGGCTACCTCATTACAATGCAACAGAAATAACTATGTAGCATGGAGTCCTTCACCTTCAAGGTGCCACAGGCAATCATGTTGGTTGTAGACTTGTAATCCTATTCAACACACTTCACTAACATCAAACAAAACCTACAACATAATAAATTATAGCCACAAGGGTCAATACATTTGAATTGTATTGGCAAGTGATACTGTCGTGGGAATGGTCACGGCAGATGCTGCAATCGGCAGCGATTAGTAGAACGAGGGGCAAGGGCGGCCAGCCATCTGCGGTGCGAGATGAGGGCAAAGACACAGGGTTTTACCCAGGTTGGCCCTTGAGGGTAAAGACCTACTCCTGCTAGATTGTATTATGATGGTGGTACAATGGGCGAGCTCGGCGGCTAGGCGACGAGTCGCTTGGGTGTATGATGGAACGTATCTCTACACGCCCTGAAGGGAGGTTTATATAGGCTCACCTCCCCTAGGGTTTACATATCTCAACCGAATCAGTTAAAGCTTCGATACTCATTTAACCTAATCCGACCGGGCCTATCTACTTGCCTGGGCCTTCAGCTTCCAGTCGCTTGGATCCTCGCTGGGCTTCGATCCAGTCGCCGTCTTGCAGGCCCACTCGCTAGTTCTTGGACCAGTCGAAAATGTCCTGCTGGGTATACCACGGTAGGCACATCCCCATCAGTAGTCCCCGAGGCCGTCGTCGATTAGGCGTAGGTGGCTGCTGGAAGTCGGAGTATACGGCTTCAGAGTAGGCATCCAGTCGAATCGTCGGCGGGCTCCTGTATAAAGGAGGAAACCAGTCATCTAGGTCGCAGCTTTGGCGAGTCGAGTCGGCGATACACTGTCATAGTGATTGGGTCGGCGAGCCAAGTGGCTGAAGTTGGACCGTTAAACGTGGTCAAACTAGCCGTTGGGGTAATCCAACGGTAACTTTTGGCGTAATCATCGCGCGGTAACGGTTCCCTGATTTGGCGGGTAACATCCGCTATATAAGGGGAATGGCAGGCGATCGAAGAACCACCTTATCACCATTTCCTCTGACTGCGCGCACTTTCGCCTCCCTTCGCATCGCGACCCAGCCGACCAGAAATCCTCCGACCCCCAACTAATCTCTCCGCCATGGCCCTCTCCACCGAGCCTTGGGGTAGATCTAAGTGCACGAGGGCGCAACTGGCTTCCTTTGAGGAGGCTAGGATCTTGCGAGCCGGCTGCTGGCGCATCCCTGCGGCCGGAGAGGTGACCCCAAACCCGCGAGAGAGGGAATTCATCTACTTCACCAGCCATCTCGAATGGGGGCTAGGGTTCCCCACGTCCCTGTTCTTCCGGCGCTTCTGCGCCTACTACAGGATCCAGCCATCGGATCTGGGTCCTCACAGCATCGAGCAGCTCGCCATCTTCGTGGCGTTCTGCGAGTGCTACTTGGGCTGCCGGCCCTACTTCCCTCTATGGCAAGATCTGTTCCACGGACGGATCAGCTGCCGGCCCAATGCTTGCCGCGGGCGGCCTAACCTTCCAGCTGAAGTCTAAGGCCTCATTTTTCGACTTGATGCTGCCCGCCAAGGCGGCAAGCGACTGGAAGAAGTCATGGTTCTATGTTGCCGAAGCGACCTCGGGGGGAAAGACGGCGATCCCGCGGTATTCCGCCAACCGGTCCGAGCCGCGCCGCCTCCAAGTCGGCAAGCTCCCCAACGACCTGCGGATGGTCGTTGACGAAATGCTCCAGACCATCCGCGGTCTGAAGAAGAAGGGCCTCCAGACGATCAACCTATACAACTGCTGGCTCGGGCGGCGGCTCGTCCCTCTGGATCGACGCGACCATTATATGTACCAGTACACGGGCCGGGAAGACTCGACGAAGGCCTGCCTCGCCGAGTGGAAGCTGGAGGACTACATCCCAGCACTGAAGAAGATCACCCAGGCGGTGTACCTGCACGCACAAGCTGGGGTCGCCCCTTACACCGCAAAGCGTCCGGCCCCAACGGTAATCACCTCGCTTCATTCGCAATCGCAGTTTTTGTAGTCGCGGTAACTCTAATTTCATTTTGCATTCTTTGCAGCTGTTCCAAGTGGTGGAAGGATGGCTCCCTCCTTCGGACGACGAGAATTCGAGTTCGTCCGTCCAGGATATGGGCGAGTCGCCTCCCGCCAAAGGCGATTCCGGGAGCGACGAGATCGATGACGACGATGAGTCCGAGGAGGAGGTCGCCCCGTTGGTTCGCAAGACCCGCGGGCAGCGACAGCGTGAGCTTGAGGCGAGTAAAATCCTCGAGCGTCATGATGACAACGAAGAACTTCCGGAGACCACCTCGCGCCGCCAAGCTACTCCGTCGAAGAAGAAGAAGAAGGAGAAGGAGGCGAAGGCCCCTCCGAAGAGGAAGCCGAAGCCGACGAGGCCGGCCTCGCCACCGCACTCGGCGAGCAATCGACGCCCCAGCCGGCAAGGCGAGGCGCCGCAAAAACCCGTCTTGGACATGGCCACCGTCGAGGTGCCGCTGCCTTCAATGCCTTCGCCATTCGCCCCAGTCTCTGGGCTGGGGGATGCTTCGGCTGCAGTGGCTTCGCCTCACAGGGAGGCTCCTGCCGAAGATATCCCAGAGGCTCCGGCTGCGGCCTTAACGACGAAGAAGCCATCCGTGTCTTGGGCACGCGACGTCCTGGAGATGGGGCTCAGTCGCCAACTGGGCCCTGAACCGGAGAAACCGGCCGGCCTCCGCACGGGGCTACGCTTTATTCCAGTCGCCAAGTGAGTACCCTCACCCTCCTTTGTCTTCCATAACCGCTTGAATTATCTTTGCTTACACGATTGATGTGCAGGACCGGAGTGAAGAGGATGGGCCACCCGACCGTGGCTAAGGTGCCATCCGTCGCCAGCGAAGAGGATCCTTCCCGTAAGAGGAAGGAGGACGAGGTCGTCGTCCCTACAGATGGCAGCAAGAAGGCCAAGGGTGATGACGTCGTCACAATTTCTGACGACACGGCGATCGCGCCGACGGAACCCGTAACAGAGGCGGCCGCACCACCGAAGGAGGGCGCTCCCTCGCCTGGAACGGCCAAGCCGACCTCCTTTGGGGCGGGTGCCTCCATCGCGACTTTCCCGCGCTTCATGGCCAAAGTGGCCACGACAAGTGGAACTTCACCCTCGAGCCGTGCACCTGGGGTCGCCGATGCAGAAGTCGACCAGCGTCGAGGGTACACGCCGGCCCTCCTCGCGTCCGTGGACGTGATACAACTCCATGGCATGCTTGGCGCAGCCATCCAGGTATGTCCAGTCCCCGAGGATCAGGTCGGTGTTTTGCAGCGGTCTGATCCTTTAAGCGCCTTGTTATTATTTTTCGCATCCAGTCCCCAAGTGCACACTCGCTGAATTTCAGCGGGTGGGCACTTCGAATTTCTTGATTGCCAGTCCCCGAGTGCGCACTCGCTGAATTTCAGCGGGTGGGCAATTAGGATTTTTTGATTGCCAGTCCCCGAGTGCGCACTCGCTGAATTTCAGCGGGTGGGCATAGGAGATTCACCGCTAACTGTTTGAACGATGTGCGGTGCATAGCGTGAATCGGTGACCGATTGGCAGCGAAGCACCACGCGGAGAAGGAACTGGCCACCGTCCAGGAAGCGAATAAGGGGCTTCAGGCGGTTGCCGCGAAGGCGGAGGAAGCTCTCCAGGGACTTTTCCCCGCGGGTGAATTGGCGGCGGCGCACTCGGCTCTGAGCTCGGCTGAAAAGCGGATCGCCGATCTCGAGCGCGAGCTGCGAGAGGCGAAGGAGGAAGCGAGCTCGGCTGATGGGCGAGCCAAGGCCGCCATTACGGCCGCCGAAGAGGATCGTAAAGTGTCGGACGCCCTTGTTGCTGGGCTTCAGGACGACCACACTTCGCTTCAATGCTTCATCACGGATCTCGCCCGCCCGTTGATTGGTAAGTGCAGTTGCCTCTGCCAGTATCTTGTACTTTTTTGTGATGTCCAACGTACTCACTGTTGTCTTCTACTCGCAGGTCGCATCATTGATAGCGCGGAGGAGGCGAGCTCGTTCGACGCGCGGCAGTGTGTGGGCATGCTCGTTGACTCGGCGACGTTGTCGGCAACGTGCATCCGAGCCTACCTCCAGGAGATATCACCCACGGAGGTGATTCCCAGCGACCTCGTCGAGGTCTGGAAGTACTTGGAGAAGGCGCCCTCGGTTGTTGAATTCATGACGCGGTCGGCGTTTAGACGCGGAGCATCAACAGCGCTGAGCCTTGGACTTGCTCACTTCCCAGAGGACTTCGACCTCGACGACGTGACGAGCGGCTACCCTTCGTCGACTGGCGCGGTGGAGCTTTCCGAGGTGCTGAAGTTGACAGACCGCGCCGCGGTGTACTCGGAGCGTGTCTGGGCAATGGGCGACCTCCTTCCCTACCAGGAGACGGTCGTCGCGCCCAACGACCCTGAGCCGCCGCACCGGGATTTCAAGGTCGAGCAGCCTTTTCGTGCGGCGATGGCGGGTGAGCTGACGAGTCAAACCCGTCAAACCCGTACACGCCGTTCATTCGCAGTCGCCGGGGCGCTGGCGAGTCATCGTCGAAGCCTGCGGAATAGGGTATTTTGCCCTGAGGCGTTAGTAGCAGGTCTGTCGTATGGGCATATTTAGTAATGTGAGATAATGCGACATGCTTTTGAATGAGACATCGTGTCTGTGTTGGAATTTGTCATGTGTTTTGTGATTGTGGTTTGAACGAGTCCCCGAGCGCGTCCGACCTTTTGTGGGGTTTACCTCGTGTATGATATGTTTGTTGTTTTTGAATGTTTTGTTATTGTTGTCTACTCGCCCGGACTCGAAGAGCCAGTCGCAGGGCGACTCCCTTGAACGCTCTATACTTCACCGTTTTCCCTTGCGCGAACGGGGTCGGGTGGCCGAGTCCCCGAGCGTGGTACTTGGTTGTTCTAGGTGAGACTCGAGGGTGGTTGAGGACTTGGCGCTTGGTTTGGGCGCATCACTCTGCCTGGCCCGTTGGGCCAGTCGTGTGGCGAGTCCTGGGCATGCTCTCTTACTTGGCGTTTTCCCGGGCCGTTTGCGATGAACTGGTCATCAGTCCCCGAGCGTGGTACTTAGCCGTTCGAGTCGCCATGCCGAGGATGCGGAGGATCATGGTCGCTGTAAGAAGCGAAGGCAGTTTTCTTGGCTCGTAAAGCCAGTCGGGCTAGGCGACTCCAGTGGGGCTCCGGGTAGGCATTTTTCATGGACGATGCAAGACCTGAGGTTACTCAGTGCTCTTGCATCGCACTACTTAGCCGTGCCGATCGCTGTACCAAAGGTTGACTTCTGCGGTTAGCTGAACTCTGTTATTACGAGTGCGAGTGGCACAAGACATGGAGAGTAGGCGCAATTTGCGGTAACCGGTTCATTTTATTTCACAGCGACTGGAGAGTACATATGTGGGGTTCTAGGGGTAGAACTTCCATAGGAGGTTTACATTCCATGGTCGCTTGACGTCGAGTTCGCCGTCCCCGCGGACGTCGATGAGGTAGTAGGCGTCGTTGCCAAGTACTCGCCCGATGGCGAATGGTCCCTCCCACGAAGGAGAGAGCTTGTGCATGCCCTTCTTGTCCTGGATGAGGCGCAACACCAGGTCGCCTTCCTGGAAGGTGCGAGTCCTCACCCGCCGGCTGTGGTAGCGTCGGAGTCCCTGCTGGTAGATGGCGGTGCGAGACCGAGCGAGGTCGTGTGCCTCGTCGAGCTGGTCGACTCCGTCTTGGCGGGCGAGTTCGTTTGCAGCCTCCGTGTAGTGGACAACCCGTGGCGAGTCGTGCTCGAGATCGGTGGGCATGACTGCCTCGGCGCCGTACACCATGAAGAAGGGGGTGAATCATGTCGACCTGTTGACCGAGGTGCGGATGCCCCAGATGACGGAGGGTAGCTCCTCGACCCAGCACCCGGCGGTGCGCTCGAGTGGTACTTGGAGTCGCGGATTTAGGCCGTGGAGGATTCTTTGGTTGGCCCGTTCCGCCTGGCCGTTGGACTCCGGGTGGGCGACCGACGCGAGGTCGAGCCGGATGTGGTGCTCTTCGCAGAATTCAGCCATGGCTCCTTTGGCGAAGTTGGTGCCGTTGTCCGAGATGATGCTGTTTGGGAACCCATAGCGATATATGAGCTCGCATAGGAATTTAGTGGCGGTCTTCCCGTCGCATTTCCGAACTGGCTTGGCCTCCACCCACTTTGTGAATTTGTCGACCGCGACGGCGGTGGGTGTAGCGGAGGAGCCTTCTTGAAGGGCCTACCATGTCCATGCCCCACAGCGAATGGCCAGGTGATGGGGATTGTTTTGAGCTGAGCTCGCACGCACGTCGTCTGGTTGGCATACGGCACCCGGCGCCATTTGGACAATGTCTGACATCGGCGTGTGCGGTGGGCTAGTAGAATCCATGTCGCATAGCCTTGGCGACCGAGAGCGGCGCGTGGTGGCGCGATCACGGAGTGGAAATCGTGGAGGATCTTGCGTCCTTCGGCGGGTTGGACGCAGCGTTGGAACACGCCGGTGATGCTGCGCTTGTGGAGCTCGTCGTCGATGATGGTGTAGGACTTGCATCGGCGGGCGACCATCCGAGCGTCCGTCTCGTCAGCCGGCAAGGTGCCGGCCTCCAGGTAGGCGATGTAGGGCTTGGTCCAGTCGTCTGGCTCGGTGACGAGTGCGACCAGGGCTGCCTCCGGCTGTAGCGGGACTCCGATGTCGATCTCCCTCGGGGGAGAGACTGATGGCTTGGTTATTGTGTCGAGGAAGACGCCGGCGGGTGGTGCGAGTCGAGCCGACCCAATGCGAGAGAGGGTGTCGGCCTCCTCGTTCTTCCGCCTGTCGATCCACTCAATGGAGTAGCCTGTGAAGTGTCCGCCAAGCTTGTCCACTGCCTGGCGGTAGGCCGCCATGGTGGGGGAGACAGCGTCGCAGGTGCCAGCGACTTGCCCCGCGACGAGGTCGGAATCTCCGTAGCAGCGTAGACGGTTGACATTCATCTCCTTGGCAGCTCGCATGCCGTGGAGTAAGGCCTCGTACTCGGCCATGTTGTTGGTGCAGGGTGTGAAGTCGAGGCAGAGGACGTAGCGGAGCTTGTCGCCCTTCGGTGAAGTTAGCACGATCCCTGCGCCTGCGCCGTCCGCGTTCTTGGAGCCGTCGAAGTGCAGGATCCAGTAATGGAGGTATGGCAGCTTCTCTGGCTCTTTGGGCCTCTTCGATCGGCGATGAAGTCCGCTAGGCTGCGACTTGATCGCTTCGTGGCTCGTATTTGTTGTCGGCCGATCTCGACGCCCACTTGGCGACCCGCCCGTCGCCTCGCGGTTGTGGATGATGTCCTGCGGTGGTCTTTGAGGCGATCGTGATCGGTGCTCCTGGAAGTAGTGCGGCATCGCTGAGCTCAAGACCGTGTATACCAGCTTTTGTACTGCGGGTATCGCTGGCGACTTCGGTGAGGACCTCGCGATGTAGTACACGGTCATCTTGCCGCTCCTTTCCTTCCTCCGGTCGTTCGACGACCATAACGGCGCTTAACGACGCTCGGAAGCCGCGTAAACCAGCATGGGTTCTTTGTCGGCGGGCGGCGGTAGCGGCGAGTAGCACCTTCTTGAGGTCGCGAAGCGCGTCATCCGCCTCCTTGTCCCACTGGAAGGTGGGGTTCTTGCGCATCAGGTGGTATAGGGGCATCGCCTTTTCGCCCAGGCTGGGGATGAAGCGACTGAGAGCCGCTACTCGGCTGGCCAGTTTCTGGACGTCGCGCAGGCACTCGGTTTTGCCGAGCCGGGCGATCGTGTCGATCTTCGTGGGGTTCGCCTCGATCCCTCGCTTGGAGACGACGTACCCCAGTAGTTGTCCTGCTGGTACACCGAAGGTGCATTTGCCTGGGTTGAGTTTTATCTTGTATTTTCGCAAGTTGGCGAATGTTTCCGCCAGGTCGGCGAGTAGGTCACCCTGGCGAGCGGACTTTACGACCACGTCGTCGATGTAGACGCGGATGTTGCGGCCAATTTGGCTCGCGAGGCATTCTTGCATGCACCGCTGGTAGGTCGCCCCGGCGTTCTTGAGGCCGAAGGTCATGGCGGTGTAGCAGAAGGCTCCGAATAGTGTGATGAACGCCGTCTTCTCCTCGTCCTTGACGGCCATTTTGATCTGGTTGTACCCGGAGTAGGCGTCGAGGAAACATAGCGACTCCGAGCCCGCGGTGGAGTCGATTATCTGGTCGATCCGCGGGAGGACGAACTGCTCCTTTGGGCAGGCGCTGTTCAAGTTTGTGTAGTCGATACACATCCTCCAGGTCCCGTTCTTCTTCTCGACCAGGACTGGGTTTTCCAGCCACTTGTAGTATTTGATTGGCCGAATGAAGCCTGCAGCGAGTAGACGTTGCACCTCCTCGGCGATTGCTCGGCGGCGCTCTTCGTTGAAGGCGGCGGTATCGCTTGATGTGTCGCACTTTGGGGTCGGCGTTTAGCTTGTGCTCAGCGAGCTCCCTAGGGACACCGGGCATGTCAGAGGGCTTCCATGCGAAGATGTCCCTGTTCTCACGGAGGAACTCGATGAGCGCGCCTTCCTATGTTGGGCTCATGCCCGTCCCGATCGTCACCGTCTGGCTGGAGTCGCCTGGGACCAGCTCGACGGCGCGGGTATGCGTCATCGCCTCGAAGGTTGAGGTGTTTGCGCCCTCCGAGTTGGGCTTTTTGAGTATGGTGGGGTCGTCGTTGTTGACCCCGCGCGCGTACTTGGCGAGCTCATCGGCGGGGTTGGTTTCTGCCGATGATAGCGGCGTCGAAGTTCGCTCCTTTGGCCTCGCTTTCGGCGGCCATGTCGGGTCGCCGTTGGTGGTGATGACGCCGCACGGCCCGGATCTTCATCGCGTTATGCAGCGTGGTGGGCGCTGCCATGAACTTGGCGAACGCTGGCGCCCAGACGCGATGGTAGGGCTGTCGAAGAACCCGGCTCGGCGATCCGCTCGGTGCGGAAGTTTGCTGGTGTGCCGAAGGTGACTGGCAGCGGGACTTTGCCGATCGGGTACGCCTTACGACCGGGGACGATGCCATGGAACGTGGTGTGGGTCGTCTCGATCATCGACTACGGGAGCCGCAGCCGCCTGAAGGTGTCCAGGTACAGGATGTTGATGGAGCTGCCGCCATCCATCAATGTCTTGGGGAGCCAGTAGTCGCCGGCCTTGGGCTTGACCACCAGGGTGACTCGTCCTGGGTACTCGATGCGTGGCGAGTGGTCTTGGCGGCTCCAGGTGATGGGCTGCTCCGACCAGTTGAGGAACTGGGGAACGTCCACCTGAGCCACCGCGTTGACGGCGACGGCGCGGGCGATGACCTTCTTCTCGTGCTTCGTGTTGAAGCCTGTGAAGGTATGGAGCGAGCCGACCACTTTTCCGAATTTTCCGCCGTTTGGCGGGTCGTTGTCGGGGTCCTCCCGTGCTCGCCGTGCCTTCTCGATCTCCCTGAGGGTGTGGCAGTCGGCGGTTGTGTGCGTTGCGGGCTTCCCTTCCCTGCTATGAAACGCACAAGGTTGGTTGAGGAGGTGAAGGGTTTCGCGGCATAGTAAATCAAAATTTTCTACGGATGCGAACAGAGGGAAAGCCAAGATCTAATCTAGGAGATGCAATCAACGAGAGAGATTGGATTAGATCTTCATACCCTTGAAGATTCGCCTGTTGAACGTTAAATCGGGCGTGGGTGATGTAGTCGTACTCGCTTCTCCTCCTCGCGATCCGATCCGATCTAGCACCACAAGTGGCGGTGCCTCCGTGAGATGCACGTGCAGCACCTCGGCGTCTCCTCCTTCCTCGGACCAGCAAGTATGGTGGAGATAGATTGGATCTACAACACGGCGTGGTGTATATGGTGGAGAATTCTGCGGCAGGCTTCGCCTACAAGCATCGGGAGGAGAGAGGAAAGCTAGCAAGGTGGCTAGGGTTTGGAGGAGAGGTGTGGGGGTTGGTGCGCCACCCTCTTTATATAGAGGGGGGCGCAGCCCTAGCCCCTCCCCAAAGCCCAAAGGATAAGGAGTGGGGGGCATGGACTCTCCCCTCTTCTAGAAACCCTATCTCTAGTTTAAACGATTTAAACTCTATAGGATCGTCTGGGCCCTATGGGGCCTTGTGCCCCTGGACCAAAGCAGCTAGGACACTCCCTCATAGGCCCATGCCCCCTCCCGGAAGGTGGGGCCACGTTGGTCCCCTTCCGGAAGGTTCTAGAAGCTTCCGGTACAATACCGATTAACCCGGAACAGTTCCGAACTCCAAAAACTGCACTGCCTTATATGAATCTTATTCTACGGACCATTCCGAAACCTCTCGTGATGTCCCAGATCCCATCCGAGACTCCAAACAAAAATTCATAAACCAATTATCCAATCTATCCTAGCGTCGAGATACGTTAAGTGTGTGACCCTGCGGGTTCGAGAATATGCAGACATGATCTTCTATCAATAATCAACAGCGGGGTCTGGACACCCATATTGAATCCCACACATTCATCGATGATCATATCGGATGAACCACGATGCCAGGATTCAATCAATCCCATATATATATTCCCTTCGTCTCGCGATATTTTACTTGCCCGAGATTCGATCGTCGGTACCGTCATACCTAGTTCAATCTCGTTCACAGGAAGTACTTTACTCGTTCCGTAATCCGATATCACTTTGTGATTAACTCCTTAACCACATGCTTGCAAGCGGTGTTGATATCGATTACCGAGTGGGCCCGAAGTATATCTCTCCGACTTGGGAGGGACAAATTCCATCTCGATACATACAACCCATGGATACTTTCCGATCACTTGAGAGACACCTTTATGATCACCCTCTCATAGGATGACGTTTGATGACCTCAAAGCTTTCTTCCGGTACCAGGGAGTTGCATTATCTCATGGTCTAAGGAATACAATATTTGACATAGGAAAAGCTTCGCAAAGATGAACACGATGAAACGATCTAATTGCTTCGCTTAGTTTGGGTCTGTCCATCATATCATTCTCCAATCATATGATCTCATTATCAATTGACAACTCATGTCTATGGTTAGGAAACCTTAACCATCGTTGATCAATGGGCTAGTCCATAGAGGCGTACTAGGGACACGGTGTTGTTCACAAACCACACAAGTATTAAAGTTTCCGCTTAATACAATTCTAGCATGGAATATAAACTTTATCATGAACAAGAATTATAATAATAACATCTTTATTATTGCCTCTAGGGCATAATTCCAACAGTCTCCCACTTGCACTAGAGCCAATAATCTAGTTTACATTTGGCAACAATCTCACACCCATGGCACTGAGGTGCTGATCATGTTTTACACGTGGAAGAGGTTTAGTCAATGGATCTGCGACATTCAGATATGTATGTACTTTGCTAATCTTCAGATCTCCATCTGCAATATAATCTCGGATTATATGAAACTTGCGGTTGATATGCTTGGTCTTTGGATGATATCTTGGTTCCTTAGCAAGTGCTATGGCGCCAGTGTTGTCACACAATATCTCAAGTGGGTCCAATGCACTTGGAACCACGCCAAGCTCAGTGATGAAGTTTCTGATCCAAACTCCTTCACTTGGCTTACGCGGCAGCCATGTATTCCGCTTCCTTTGTAGATCCCGCGATCACGCTTTGCTTGCAGCTTCTCCACTCACAACTCCTCCATTCAAAATATAAACGTATCACATCGAGATTTGGAATCATCCTTGTCGGTGTCAAAACTAGCGTCGACGTAACCTTTTACGACAAGCTGTTCATCACCCCCATAGACTAAGAACATTTCTTTAGTCCTATTCAGGTACTTTAGGATGTTCTTCACGGCTATCCAGTGTTCCACTCCTGGATCACTTTGATATATGCTCGTCAAACTAAGAGCATTGGACACATCCGGTCTAGTACACAGCATGGCATACATGATGAAACCTATGGCCGAGGCATAAGGCACTTTGCTCATAGCTTCCCTATCATTTACCGTAGCTGGACACTGAGCCTTGCTCAATATCTTACCTGACAACATAGGCCTTTGAACCTTTCTCTGCCTTATTCATTACGAACCTGTTCAGAACTTTGTCTAGGTATGTACTCTTGCTTAAAGCTATCAGGCGTCTTTGTCTATCTCTATAGATTTTGATGCCCAATATATAAGCAGCTTCACCTAGGTCTTTCATTGAAAAACACTTGTTCAAATAACTCTTCACATCGTTAAGCATGTTGATGTCATTTCCAATAATCAATATGTCATCCACATATAGTACCAGAAACGTCACCGAGCTCCCATTCACTTTCTTGTAGATACAAGCTTCGTAGCAATTTGGAACAAATCCAAAGCTCTTGATCACTTGATCAAAACGAAGGTTCCAACTCCGAGATGCTTGCTTCAGTCCATAAATGGAACGCTGAAGTTTGCATACTTTACTAGCATCCTTAGGATCGACAAAACCTTCGGGTTGCATCATATACAACTCTTCATCAATGTTCCCATTGAGGAAAGCAGTCTTGACATCCATCTGCCATATTTCATAATCATGAAACGCAGCAATTGCTAATAAAATCCGAATGGACTTAAACATCGCTACGGGAGAGAAAGTCTCATCGTAGTCAACACCTTGAACTTGTCGAAAACCTTTTGCGACAAGCCGTGCTTTATAGACGGTAACATTACCATCCGCGTCCGTTTTCTTCTTGAATATCCATTTGCACTCAACGGCCTTTCGGTCGCTAGGAGGATCCACCAAAGTCCATACTTGGTTTTCGCTCATGGATCCCAATTCGGATTTCATGGCTTCCACCATTTCTCAGAGTCTGGGCTCATCATCGCTTCCTCATAGTTCGCAGGTTCCGTCTTCTACCAACAAGACGGTCAAGACGAGTTGCGTACCACTCGGGAGGGCACGACCTTGTCGACTTCGCGACGTTTAGTAGCGACATCGTCTCAAGCTTCATGATCCTTGTCATTAGCTTCCTCTATTGTTGGTGCGGTGACCTTTGGAACAATTTCAGGTGCGCTACTCTCCAATTCAAGAGAAGGTTCAATAACCTAGTCTAGCTCTACTTTCCTCCCACTCACTTCTTTCGAGAGAAACTCCTTCTCAAGAAAGGAACCGTTCTTCATGACAAACACTTTGCCTTGGTTACGTGATAGAAGGTATACCCAATAGTTTCCTTAGGGTATCCTATGAAGACGCATTTCTCGCTTTGGGTTCGAGCTTATGCGGCATCAACTTCTTGACGTAAGCTTCGCATCCCCAAACTTTAAGAAACGACAACTTAGGTTTAGCACCAAACCACAATTCATACGGTGTCGTCTCAACGGATTTAGATGGAGCCCTATTTAAAGTGAATGCAGCGGTTTCTAATGCATAACCCCAAAATGATAACGGCAAATCAGTAAGAGACATCATTGATCGGACCATATCTAATAGGGTTCGATTCCGTCGTTCAGACACACCATTGCGCTGTGGTGTTCCGGGTGGCGTGAGTTGTGAAACGATTCCACTTGCTTTAAGATGCGTGAGAAAATCATAACTCAAATATTCACCTCCACGATCGGATCGTAGAAACTTAATCTTTCTGTTACGATGGTTCTCCACTTCATTCTGAAATTCCTTGAACTTTTCAAATGTTTCAGATTTATGTTTCATTAAATAGATATACCCATATCTACTTAAGTCATCGGTAAAAGTGAGGAAATAGCGATATCCAACGCGCGTCGAAACACTCATCGGTCCGCATACATCGGTATGTATGATTTCCAACAAGTCCGTTGCTCGCTCCATCATACCGGAGAACGGGGTTTTGATCATCTTGCCCATGAGGCATGGTTCGCATGTGTCAAATGATTCAAAATCAAGAGACTCCAAAAGTCCATCAGAATGGAGTTTCTTCATGCGCTTTACACCAATATGACCTAGACGACAATGCCACAAATAAGTAGTATTATCACTATCTACTTTGCATCTCTTAGCCTCAATGTTATGGATGTGTGTTTCATCCCTTTCGAGATTTAGAAGAAATAAACCATTCACAAGAGGTGCATGACCATAAAAGATGTTACTCATATAAATAGAACAACCATTATTCTCCGATTTAAATGAATAACCGTCTTGCAATAAACACGATCCAGAAATAATGTTCATGCTCAACGCAGGCACATAATAACACTTATTAAGGTTTGAAACTAATCCCGAAGGTAAAACTAAGGAGAGCGTGCCGACGGCCATCACATCAACTCTTGATCCGTTGCCAACGCGCATCGTCACCTCATCCCTCGCAAGCCGCCGTCTATTCCGTAGCTCCTGTTTAGAGTTACAAATATTAGCAACTGAACCGGTATCAAATACACAGGCACTAAAACGAGGGATAGTAAGGAAAACATCAATAACATGTATATCAAATATACCTTTGATGGTGCCAGCCTTCTTGTTCGCTAAGTACTTCGGACAGTTGCGCTTCCAATGACCCTTGTCCTTGCAATAGAAGCACTCAGTGTCGGGCTTAGGACCAGACTTGAGCTTCTTCTCGGCGAGGGGCATTAAACACCGCCCTTCTTGAAGGGTTTCTTTGTTCCCTTACCTTTCTTAAAGGAGGGCTTGTTGACCATCAACACATGATTATCCTTCTTGATGTCCACCTCTGCAGCCTTGACTGCGAAGATCTCGGTGATCGTCGTGGAACCAATCTGATTATGAGTCACTATAAAACTTTTGTAGCTGGGAGGAGTGATTGCAGAACCTGTCAATCTTGAGCTCCTCCGAATCGTGCATTCCAGTTGCTCAAGACGTTGAGTGTAGCCCGACATCTTTATGGCGTGCTCACTAACGGAACTCCCTTCCTCCATCTTGCGTTAAAGAACTTCTCGGAGATCTCATATCTCTCGAGCGGGCCCGAGTCGAAACATGGTTTCGGCTCCTCGAGAATCTCGAAGGGCCGGATACTCTTCAAAACGATTTTGAAGCTCGGTTCCATAGCAAACAACATGGTGCTCTTAATCACACCATAATCATCTTTGCGGTGATAGACAGCTTTCTCATCGATCGGCGCGATTCTTGAGGTCACCTAACGCTTTCCCAAGGACATAGTCCTTTTGTCCGCAAGACAGAATGATTCTTAGATTGCGGAACCAATTGGTGAAGTTAGACCCATTGTTTCTAAGCTTTTCCTTCTCAGCAAAAAGCGTTTAAGTTGAAGTTGGACTTGGCCATGTGATCTACGATTTGCAAGTACAATTTAGACTATGTTCATGATAAATAGTTCAATTTAATCAAATTACTAGATGAACTCCCACTAAATTCAACATCCCTCAAGTTGTTTAGTGAACACGATCCAAATTCACCACACCTAATCCGATCATCACGAGAAGAGATGTGGTTTCAATGGTGGACAACAAAGTGTCGATCATATCACTCATATGACTCATGCTTAACCTTTCGGTTCTTGTGTTTCGAGGCCATGTCTGTACATGCTAGGCTCGTCAAGCTAGACCCAAGTATTTCTGCGTGTGCAAAACTGGCTTGCACCCGTTGTATGTGAGCCTAGAGTCTATAGCACCCGATCATCAAGTGATGCTTGGACACGACGAACTTTCGCAGCGGTGCATACTTGGGGATAACACAGTTTTTATCTTGATCTTTAAGTGAGGAATCATCTTATAATGCTACCGTCGCGATCTAAGCATAATAAGATACATAAAGGGATAAACATCACATGCATATAACTTTATGTGACATGGTATAGCCAATCCTCGCGCAATGATCTCCATCTTGTGCGTTCCGGCATGATCTCCATCACTCCACCATGATTGCCTCCACCACGAATAGCAACTACAACTATTGCTAACTACTTAGCGATAAAGTAAAGCTATTACATGGCGTATAAGAAGTTGACTCGCAGGTCATACACAATTATAAAGACAACCATATGGCTCATGCGGTTGTGTACTCATCGACATGAAAGTCGTGAAACATTACAAAACATGATCATCGCATACAATATACACATCACATCTTGGGCCATACCATATCACGAAAACACTCCTGCAAAAACAAGTTAGACGCCTCTACTTTGTTGTTGCATGTTTTACGTGGCTTATGGGAGTAGATGCTAAACGATTCTTACCTACGGAAAGCCACAACGGTGATATTATGGTTGCCAAACTCGTGTTAATCCCATGACAACTATAGTGAGAAAGCGGCATCCACCGGCCGCATGTGTGGAACAAGCCACACGTCAAGTGCGAGCCGGTCTCGCGAATGACGTCGCGTAAGGTTGGCTGGACCGCTTCAATCTCACTATCCGCGTCATAAGAAGAACACAAACAAGAGGCTTGCAGCGAAAACATCAACGCCCGCAACAACCATGTTGCGTTCTACTTATGAAACACATCTACGCATAGATCTAGCTCGATACCCTGAAGGGTTTCGCGGCATAGTAAATCAAAATTTTCTACGGATGCGAGCAGAGGAAAGCCAAGATCTAATCTAGGAGATGCAATCAACGAGAGAGATTGGATTAGATCTTCATACCCTTGAAGATTCGACGGTGAACGTTCGTCGGAGCGTGGGTGATGTAGTCGTACTCGCTTCTCCTCCTCGCGATCCGATCCGATCTAGCACCACAAGTGGCGGTGCCTCCGTGAGATGCACGTGCAGCACCTCGGCGTATCCTCCTTCCTCGGACCAGCAAGTATGGTGGAGAGATAGATTGGATCTACAACACGGCGTGGTGTATATGGTGGAGAATTTCTGCGGGCTTCGCCTACAAGCGATCGGGAGGAGAGAGGAAAGCTAGCAAGGCGGCTAGGGTTTGGAGGAGAGGTGTGGGGGTTGGTGCGCCCCACCCTCTTTATATAGAGGGCGCAGCTAGCCCCTCCCAAAGCCCAAAGGATAAGGAGTGGGGGCATGGACTCTCCTCTTCTAGAAACCCTATCTCTAGTTTAAACGATTTAAACTCTCTAGGATCGGCTGGGCCCTATGGGGCCTTGTGCTGGGCCCAAAGCGTCAGGACACTCCCTCATAGGCCCATGCCCCTCCCGGAAGGTGGGGCCACGTTGGTCCCCTTCCGGAAGGTTCTAGAAGCTTAGGTACAATACCGATTAACCCGGAACAATTAGAACTCCAAAACTGCTTTGCCTTATATGAATCTTATTCTCGGACCATTGGAACCTCTCGTGATGTCCCGGATCCCATCCGAGACTCGAACAAAAATTCATAAACCAATTATCCAATCTATCCTAGCGTCGAGATCGTTAAGTGTGTGACCCTACGGGTTCGAGAATATGCGACATGATCTTCTATCAATAATCAGCGGAAGTGCAGGCACCCATATTGACTCCCACATTCATCGATGATCATATCGGATGAACCACGATGCCAGGATTCAATCAATCCCATATATATATTCCCTTCGTCTCGCGATATTTTACTTGGCCGAGATTCGATCGATGCCGTCATACCTAGTTCAATCTCGTTCACAACAAGTACTTTACTCGTTCCGTAATCCGATATCACTTTGTGATTAACTCCTTAACCACGTGCTTGCAAGCGGTGTTGATATCGATTACGAGTGGGCCCAGTATATCTCTCCGACTTGGGAGGACAAATTCCATCTCGATACATACAACCCAAGATACTTTCCGATCACCTGAGAGACACCTTTATGATCACCCTCTCATAGGATGACGTTTGATGACCTCAAAGCTTTCTTCCGGTACCAGGGAGTTGCATTATCTCATGGTCTAAGGAATACAATATTTGACATAGGAAAAGCTTCGCAAAGATGAACACGATGAAACGATCTAATTGCTTCGCTTAGTTTGGGTCTGTCCATCATATCATTCTCCAATGATATGATCTCATTATCAATTGACAACTCATGTCTATGGTTAGGAAACCTTAACCATCATTGATCAATGGGCTAGTCCATAGAGGCGTACTAGGGACACGGTGTTGTTCACAAACCACACAAGTATTAAAGTTTCCGCTTAATACAATTCTAGCATGGAATATAAACTTTATCATGAACAAGAATTATAATAATAAAATCTTTATTATTGCCTCTAGGGAATAATTCCAACAGGAGGGCCGAAGGGTCGAACCTTGGTTTGGCCTTGTAGTTGCCGCCGTCGCGGCGTTGTCCTCCGTCGCGGCGGAAGCTCTTGGGCTCGCGTTGTGCGTGCCCGGCGTTGGCGACGAAGTCGACTCGCCCATCGCTGCGGCGCTTGCCGGTGAGGCGAGTGTTGCTGTAGCGTAGGTCGGACCGTCGTCCGCTGTCGTTGCCGCTCGTGCGGCGTTAACCTCCCGACTCGTCGTCGGTTTCCTGGTTCGGATCTTCCTCCGCATATCGTTTGGCGATATCGAGGAGGTCCGGTATGTTGTCGAGTGTGCGGGAGTGTCGCTTGAGCTTAGAGACCAGAGGCTCGGAGCGGCACGAAGTCTTGAAGCAATGGATCGCGGTGTCCGGGTGGATGCCGACCGCGTTATACGAGTTCACCCTTTGTTGGACCCGATTGCGGTCGACTTCATGGGTCCCCGGACGTCGCTCGTGTCCTCGATGGTGGTGGCGGGTGTAGGAGCGGTCGAAGTGCACGGCGGCGTCGCGCATCTCCTCCGAGTCGAGCATCTCACGGAGGAGGTGTTGATCCACTGCCTGCATGTCCCCTCCATCATCAGGGGAGGTAACGGGCGGCTAGCAGGTCGGTGTGGCCTGCGATCCCCATCGCCATGAGGTATGTATCGAGCCAAACAGCGGGGTCGTACGAGGGCTCGTACTTTTCTATCTCCTTCGGCGCCTTGAAGTTTGGCGGGTACTTCTCGCCTCGGATCATTGGTCCGAAGAACTTGGGGCCGAGTCGACTGAGCGACCCCATGGGCTCGTCGTCGCGGAGATTGGTTAGGGTGTGTCGCAGGTCGTCGGGCTGGCGTGCGCGCCAGCTTTGGTTGTTGATGATGTGGGTGCGGGCGTCGATGGGTTGCGCGTTGGCGGTGACGAAGTTGGTCGCTGGCCTGGGGTCGTTGGTGGAGAGTGTCGCGTTCGCGGGTCGGTGTTGGAGCTGCAGTGGCTCCGGTGGCGGGCAGTTGAGGGTATTTGCTGCCATTGGGCGGCCGCTTGAGGCCGCTCTACTTCCCGAAGAACGCGAGTATACTCGACCCTGCGAGTCGGCGCCCGCGTTTTGCTGCTCGACGGCCTTTGCGAGCGCCCGACGTCTTTGGATATGTAGGGCGCCGTCGCCCGTGGCCGTGATGTTGTCGGCTGCTGCTCGGCCTGCCACGAGGTTGTCCATCGGGGTGGAGAACAGTGGGAGGCCATTTGCGTCTCTCTCCCGTGAGGAGACTACTATCCGCGGCTGGTCCCTGGGAGGTGTGCGGTTGGGTGGAGGTGGGGCGCCCATCGCCGTAGATCCTAGCGGGGGCCGGGCGCTTGCTCCTGGTGGCGCGTTCTCGCAGATCGCGCGCTCGGCCACGCGGGCCGGGTCGTTTTCATCATCGAAGTTCAGGGCGCGTCCCTGAACGGTGGGGTTCAGGCGCGACCTGATCCGCTGCTGATGGTAGCGCGATAGTTCCTGCGCCATCACCTGCTCAAGGTGAAATTTTTCGCGCTCGGCTTGCACCTTGCACACCGCCTCCGCCAGTTTCAGGCGGAGTTCCTCGACCTCTGTTGCCGTGGAGTTAGGAGGGATTGGGGTGGAGAAGGGGTCCTCCGGCGGCTCGGTGCCGGTCGCCATGTAGGTCGCGGCGTGGCGACCGGTTCCATCGCGGAGGTCGGTGGAGTTTTCCGACCCGGAGTCGAATTCGAAGATTCCGAGGATGGAGGGGTCCTCGAAGTCTCCCACGTTGGAGATCTGGGTGATGGAGCCTGCGGGTGAAGCCGCGGTGATGGACCCGGCGAGTGACGCCGGGTCGCCGAGTCGGCATCGTCGTTGAGGGCCGCGTCTTCTGCGGCCGCTGAGTTTTCGGCCACGTCGCTGTGGGCCGAGTTGTACTCAGAGGCGAGGCGATGGATCTTGCGGATCTGGCTCTCGGAGAGCCGATCGCGTGGCGGCGTCTCGCGGATGCGAGCCGAATCCTCCGAGACGATGACGTCGGTGAGGCCGACGAAGAGGCTGATCGTGTCGACCGGCAGGATCACGCTGTGCGTGATGGGTCGCGCCGCCGGGACGTAGCTGCTCGGCAAGATTTGGAGCATCTTGCCGATCGCTATCATGCGGCCGGTGGCGACCGTCTCGTTGATGGGCAGATTGGATCTCGCCGCAGAACACCGGCCAGACCGGCCAGGCCCCACGGTGGGCGCCACTGTCGTGGGAATGGTCACGGTAGATGCTGCAATCGGCAGCGAGTAGTAGAACGAGGGGCAAGGGCGGCCAGCCATCTGCGGTGCGAGATGAGGGCAAAGACACAGGGTTTTACCCAGGTTCTCCCCCCGGGAGGGTAAATACCTACTCCTGCTAGATTGTATTATGAAGGTGGTACAATGGGCGAGCTCGGCGGCTAGGCGGCGAGTCGCTTGGGTGTATGATGGAACGTATCTCTACACGCCCTGAAGGGAGGTTTATATAGGCTCACCTCCCCTAGGGTTTACATATCTCAACGAATCGATTAAAGCTTGTACTCGTTTAACCTAATCGACCGGGCCTATCTACTGCTGGGCCTTGACTTCGATCGCTTGGATCCTCGCTGGGCTTCGATCCAGTCGCCGTCTTGCAGGCCCACTCGCTAGTTCTTGGACCAGTCGGAAACGTCCTGCTGGGTATACCCCGGTAGGCACATCCCCATCAGATACTATGGTAGAGTAGTGGTATCTATCATCTATATGCATTTGGCTAAGTGGATCTTAGGCTTGCTTTGCTCAAAATAGATTTTCCTTATCCTTTGAAAACACTAAGCTTTTTTTGTCAAAATCACCCAAGGAACAGCCAATAGAATTGGTTAACCTTTCACCCTTGTTCAACCACAAACTTTTAACTTAGAAATTGGGATGAGGAGATCCTTGATAGCTTCCATGTCTTGATGCTCAAATTGTCCATTGCCAGGGACACGGCTAAGTACTTAGATTTTACTCTCTCGAGAGGTGGTGCACTTTCCCCACAAGATTCGACATGCATCGAGACAAGATCTTTCAGAAGCCTTCCCTTAGACCAAACTGGACGCGTTCCAAACCTATCACCCTCTACCACCAACTATCCATCTGGATAAGTTATTGCAACCTATATGATCCAGGCAGAGCCCATACTGCCATGTGGTTGCACTTGAATCTTCTCAACATTTGACATCTCAAATCTCTTTGTTCCTGGGTGGCTTTCCACAACTTTGATACCAAGTTTTCCCCAGTATACTGGACTTGTGATACACAAGTTTCCCCCAATATACTGGACTTGTGTAACCACCCAACACAAACCTTTCATTCCATTCCACCCAGGGGATTCATTCACATAGTTGTTTTATTAAACAAAACACAAGTCATAAACTTAGAAATATTTCATAACATGATTATAATCCACCCTTGTTTTCTACTAGCTAAGATAAGCATGATAGTAGTAGGGATCTTAACTTAGGAAAATTCTACTAAGGCATCATCTACTAGGATTTCCCATGGCATAGCATACTTAGTAAAAATTCCATGCAAGTCCTACTCAAAACATCACTAATGCATAGTGAAAATAATAGGACAAAAGTATGAAGCACCCCTTGCCTTTTTAGTAGATAATATAGGTTCACTCCTTGATCTTGCAATAGTCACACTCTTCAAAGTTCACTACAAGTCAATCAAGGCACAAATTCAATCTAGCATTCAAACAATTCACCGCATAAAATAAAGAAAACAAAGCAATGCATGCAAGCATGCAAAAGATTGTTTTATTGGAAAAGTGATTTCTAATAAGGTTATAAACATTTTAAAACACCTATTGGTCATTTATAAGAGTGGCAAGGTCATTTGAAAACAAGTTAGTGAAAATGGTCATTTAAATCATTTTTGTTTTGCTAGAAATGATTTAAATCAAAGTAATACTTTCTAGTGTTTGCCAAATATATTTTTGAACACAAATGTCAGTGTTTTAAGGTCAAAGTGTTTAAGACTAATCTATTTGCAAAAGGTTTCACCCAAATCCATTTTTAAATCAAAGCAACATTTTTATTTTGCTAGAAATGCCTTTAAACAAAGTAATAATTTTTCTAGGGTTCATCAAATATATTTTTAAATCCATAACTTAGTGTTTGGGGTCAGGGAGTTTAAATCAAACCATTTGCAAACCATAGAAAATATTTTTGTTTTACTAGAAATGTCTTTATTCAACGAATAATTCCTAAGTGTCACAAAATATACTTTTAAATTCAAAGGTTGGTTTTTTTTATGGTCAGTAGGTTCAAAACAAAACATTTTCAAAAGATTTTACTCAAAAATCATTTCTAGAATAATTTTTATACTCCAAATAAGCCTAGATATGTTTCTGTAAAAACAACCAATTTTCCAGAAGCAAAATTCCAAACTAAGGGCATGGTTGCAAAGTTTTCTTTTTGATGATTCCAATGATACAAAATTTGCAAATTTTGGACGTGTGGATCAAAAGTTATGAAATTTTCAAATCTAAATATCTAATAGATCTATTTTCTGTTTTAAACAACAGGCAGGGCCATGTGGCTGTTTCCTATTGGTTCATACCGTTTCGTTTGTATCATGTAATGTGGGCCGTTAGAACTAACTAGCATCGCACAGACTAGATCAACAGATACCGCTTCGCTAGTTGTTCTATCCTAGCCAACAGATCTACATTCAACGGTCCAGAACGCAACGACCATAGATGGGTGGCGCGGCGACGGTGGACAACAACGGCGTGCTCTGCTCACGGTGGTTCCGGTGATACAGGAAGCAAGAGAGAGGGACAAGAAGCTCACCGGGTTTGTCGTGACACGGGGAAGCTCGAGGTGGTCGCCGTCGACAAAGGGGCACAGAGAGTCTCTGGCGATTCCTCGCCGGAGTTCACGACAGCGTCGGGCTCGTCTGTTCGTCCGCGGAGGCGAGGATTTAAGGCACTCTAAGACAAACGGAGGGCGATGTTAGATGCGTAAGAGACTCACGAGCACATGAGCATCAAACGTAGGGGAAGGGGAGGTCATACTTTACCGGGGTAGCTCGTCGGAGATGGGGCATACGATGGTAACGCTCAGTCGTCGACGTTGCCGAGGCTGCAGGGCACGTGCGGGCGAGCTGTGGGTGCTGGCGGATGCGTAAGGAGATGGGGAGCAGGCTCGTAGGTGCCAGGGAGAAAGGGGAGGTCGGGTGTCACCGAAATCGGCCGGGAATGGTCATCGGGGCAATAGCGGTGCGAGGAAGAATCAGAGCAGCCTGGAGGCAGAGAGAGGATGGCGAACGAGGGGAAAGAGAGAGGGGAGGGAGGCGTTTTATCGTGCATGGTCACACGGAGTAATGGTTGCGGCATTGACGCGAATTCACGCCGGCAATCAACGGCAGGAAACGGTGGGAGGCGTGGTCGTGGTGAGGACGATGCTGCGTGGCGATGGGGCCATCGTCGTGAGTAAGGGTGCACATGGGGTCCAACCATCACTGGCTGAGGGGGTAGGGTTTGCGGTATGAAAACGTTTTGCGCGGGGGAGAAAGAGAGGGCTGCTGTTAGGCCTGTTGGACCAAGTCTAGGGTAGGGTTAGTGGGCTTGGTCCTTTTCAGTTTTTTTCTTTCTAGTTTGTTTTTATTTTTTCTATTTTGATTTCTGTTTTGGTTTTTATTCAAATGATTTCAACCCTTATTTGAATTCAAACTTTTCCCAACTTTCAGTATGTTTTAATACTGTTTATCAATGTATTCTAAATTCCATTTTATAATCTTTTCTTATATTTCCTTAGGGTTTATTATTTATTTTAAATAGACATTTTGTCTTTATTAAATAGGAATTTAAATATGGTTCTAATCCATATTATTTTATTCAAATGATTCAAACTTTTATTTGAATTCCAATTTTTGTCATACCTTTTCCAGCAGGTTTTATTTATTCATTAGTGTAAATAATATATTTTAATATGATTTAAATTGGGCATTTGTCTTTATTCAAATAAAATCCAATATGGTTTTAAACCCATATAAATTTTATTCAAATAATTCTTCTATTCCTTTTAAGTTAATTAGATAACTTTTTAATCCACGTTGGGAAATTTCCATTTATTATTTTCTCATGATTTAATTAATCATTTACATTACGGATTTTTCTCCATTAAAATAGAATTGAATTTGGTTAATGCCATATAATTTTTATTTGAATACTCTTTATCCCTTTATTTTATTTGGATTATCTTTATTCCATTTGCTTATGGATTTTAACTCAAGGTTTAAATTGTCTTCCAAGTAAATTTCTTGGGATTTACTATTTAGGCAATTTGTCTTTATTTAAATAAAATTGGATATGGTTCAAGGCCCATATAGTTTTATTTAAATAATATTTTACTCTTATTTATTATTCAATAATCTTTCATTTTATTTGTTCAGGGCTTTGGCCAAGATTTAATTTGGCTTTTAAATATTCCTTAATTATTTATTTATATCTTTGTCTTATAAAACCCATAACTTTTTATTTGTAGATCCAAAATTGGTGATTCCAATTTGTATGATTTTATTTAATATTTGTTTATCCTTTTAAATCCTTTTAGGATTATTTTGCTCAAGATTTTGGTATGGATTTTAGTTAGGAGCTTTATTAGGTTTGCAAATTTATTTTCCTTTTATCTTAATAAATTCATAAGTTTTTATCCATGGTTCCAAATTAAATGAAACCAATTTCTATGGTTTTATAATATTTTTTTTATCATTTTGATCATTTATAAATGTTTTTTGCTAAATTTTTATATGGATCAAATCCATAGTCTTAGAGATATCTTGGAAATGATTTTCTTCCATTAGGGTTTTAGGGTTTTGGTTTATTTTTCCAAGTGATTAAATTTCAAGATACATTAATTGTTGAAAGCATTTCACTTGATTGAAATTTGTTGGATTCAATTTTATTCAAATTTGTTCAAGAAGGGTTTTGGTGTTTCTATTTAGAAGCAAAAAGTTTCTTTTCAACCATTATTTATTTTGTTTATTTATTTTTCACATTTCAAAATTTGGAAAATTTTGGGATGTGACAAAAAAACACCATTTTCCCACGGTAAATAAGAATATTGATGAGATGCTCATTGCCTGCTTGCCTTGTCATTTGGTTATGGGATAGCTCCTATATCATTGGGCAAGGGGTACCCCATTGGCGGTTCTCTATGATACACATGTACTTACTATGACAAGAACTTATAGGTGAATAAAGTTGAGTAGCATGAGGAGCGGCCCTCATATTCAAGGGACATGAGATTGCCAACTTATACTTTGTCAAGCATATACTCCATAGTTTATTCACTTTAACCTTAATCACTTCAAGATGCTTATGATAGGGGCAATAAAATTTGAAAGCTAACAAGTACCATAATTTTTGGAAGCTCTTTATGAAACTTGAAATCCCTGCTTCCCTTTGAAGGGACTTTCTTCCACTATTATATTGAGTCTCCACCTTCTATCCTTAGACACCAATTAATAGAGCATAGTTGCCATTCTTAGTTCTATGTGCATTGTCCCAAAACTTATTGATTGATTCATATTGTTGATATTGCTTGTTCTTGAACTATTTGTATCTAGTCACCCTTATGAACTTTGAAGGTGTCCTATGCATTTATGCTACTCCATGAGGGACAAGCTGAAGGCCACTATGCTATGTTTTCTATACGTGAAACAAACAAACATCTTTCAATGCATTGTTATTCATGAATCTTTGTTTGTATTCTTTCATGTTGCAGCATAGTTACTTTGTCTTATTGTTAGAACTTCATCTTTCATGCTCATGTTTAGAGTACTTTGATCCCAGCTTTCAATGCTTGCAAATGGTTTGATCTTGATTGAGATGGTGCATGTCACCTACAAAATTATTCCTTTATCACGTACCTACTCGAGGACAGGCAAGAGTTAAGCTTGGGGATGCTTGATACGTCGTAAACATATCTACAATTTCTGATGTTCCATGCTTGTTTAGTATCAAATTTTCTTTGCTTTGTCTACACTTTGAAGTATTTTTATATGTTTTCTGGGACGAACCTATTAACAAGATGCCACAGTGCCAGTTGCTTGTTTTCTGTTGTTTTTGGTTCTAGAAAAGCCAGAAAACGAATATTCTCGGAATTGGACGGGACAAAATCCAAAGTCAATATTTCACCGGGGGGGACACGGAGACAGAAGATGAGACAGAGGAGGTCCTCGAGTGGGCCACACCCCCTGGCCACGCGGTAATGGGCTCAGATCAATGTAGAGCTTTGTTGGGAGACCCCAAAAGGAAGGTATGATGAGCACAGCAGCAAGTCTTCCCTTAGAAAGAAACCAAGGTTATCGAACCAGTAGGAGGAAGGAAACGACTCAAAGGTGTTACTAACAACTTGGAAACCTGCACAACACAAACTCAAGACTTTGCCCCAACGAACAGTGAGGTTGTCAATCTCATCGGTTTGCTGAAAACAAAGGATTAACGGTATGGTATGGAAGGTAATAGTGGTTTGCAGAGATTAAACAGTAAAAGTGGAAGATGTATCAATGGTAAATATTGGACCGAGGTCCATAGGTCACTAGAGGTGTTCTCCTTAAGATAAACAAACACGGCATGCTTGGTAAAAAAATTACAGCAGGGCAATTGTCAGGACTGAGCAAGGCATAACAATGCAATACTAGACATTCATGATCCTATGAGACTCAATTGGGAAATACAACAAGATACATAGGCCGCCATCCAACTGCATCTATGACTAGTAATCCACCTTCAGGTTATCATCCGAACCCCCTCTAGTATTAAGTTGCAAGCAACAGATAACTGCTTTAAGAAAAGTGTGTAAGGTAAACAATCCACTTGTTCCATGAACAAGAGACCGTTGTTTTCTCCCTAGTAGCAACGACACATCTACAACCTTAGAGATTTATGTCACTTCCCTTAGATTAAATAGAGGCATGAACCCACTATCGAGCATAAATATCCCCTCTTGGAGTCACTAGCATCTACTTGGCCAAGATAGCTACTAGAAATAGAGAGCATGCAAGATCTCAAACAACACAAACATGATAGAATCAATAAGACAAAACCATTAATCAATCTGACATAGTAATCTCAATATCCATCGGATCCCTGCAAACACAACATGCATGATTACAAATAGACAGAAATATCTATTTTTAAGATATTGTAACCATACATGAGTACAAATAGACACAAATAAGACAAAACCATCTATTTGTAATCATGCATGTTGTGTTTGCGGGGATGGATATTGAGATTACTATGTCAGATTGATTAATGGTTTTATCTTATTGATTCTATCATGTCTGTGTTGTTTGAGATCTTGAGTAGCTATCTTGGCCAAGTAGATGCTAGTGACTTATTTATGTGATAGAAATATCTAAGACTAGGAGAAAACATGGAACAATTGTATTGTTTACTTTACGCTTAAAGTGCTATCCGTTGCTTGCAACTTAATACTGGAGGGATTCAGATGATAACCTGAAGGTGGATTACTAGTCATAGATGCAGTTGGATGGCGGTCTATGTATATTATTGTAATGCCGAATCGAATCTCATAGGATCATGAATGTCTAGTATTGCATTGTTATGCCTTGCTCAGTCCTGTCAATTGCCTCGTTGTAATTTGTTTACCCAACATGTTATGTTGTTTATCTTAAGGAGAACACCTCTAGTGAACTGTGGATCCCGGTCCAATCTTTATCATTGATACATCTTCCATTGTTAATGTTTACTTTTTGCAAGCCACCATTACCTTCCACACCATACGTTTAATCCTTTGTTTTCAGCAAACCGGTGAGATTGACAACCTCACTGTTCATCGGGGCAACACCTTTGAGTCGTTTCCTTCCTCCTACTAGTTTGATCACCTTGGTTTATTTCTGAGGAAAGACTTGCTGCTGTGCTCATCATACCTTCCTCTTTGGGTTTCCCAACGAAGCTCTAAAGTGATCTGAGCCACATCAGTCACGAAGTGACCGAAGCTATTATTGAGGGAACTAACATCCTTATTCACTCCCTGAAGAGTGTGGTTGATCTCCCCAACATGTTGGTTGAGCTGCAGAAATTCTTGATAGGGGACGCCGTTGAACCCCTGTCGCTGTTGCTGCTGATCGGGCCATGGGTCCTAGGGTCCTTCCTGTTGATGTTGTTGTCCTTCCTAAGCAGGACTGTGCTGCTCCTGCTCCTTCTCATCATGTTGCTCTCCTTCAGCCATGCTCTCCCTCACTTGGTCTTGGGTGGGTATCCAGTTGTTCTTCCCCATAATCGAGAAAGCTTGTGGACAAGGCAGCGGTACCTACTCATCCTTTGAGGCATCAAGATAACCAAACTGGTATGCTCGGAGCCTCTTATCAGCTCGGTAGACATCGAGGAAGCCACAAGCAGTTATATATTTGACATCCATAAGTATGGAGCCGTCAACATGTTGCATAACAGGTATTAGAATTTCATAGGCTTGGACAATGTGGGTTACCAATCCACCAATATGGATGTCACCTTTTCTTTTGTTGCTCTGGTGGCGGAGGTGTCAGAGGAGTAGAGCTATAGGATTGGGACTCTGCGGTGCATTGGGGAAGAGTGTCTTGGTAATCATGGCCATGTCTGCATGGGCCATGGAACCCGTATCTCCTCTTCCAAACATAGTGTTGGCAAGGAACAAGGCAAAGTAGCGGATTGTCGGGTTCTGAATGGTGGACATCTTCTTCTGGTAAAAGTCCCTGCCACCGTTAACAGAAACAATCTCCCAAGTTTCTTCGCTTGAGACGCCATATAAATTTGTAACAGTTGGTTACCCATCACGAGGGAATCCAAAAGCATCACAAAATTGTTGGAAAGAAATTTGATATGGTTGTTGGTTTATGGTGAAGCTCACCATGCACGCATTACCTTTCTCCCTATAGTCATTGCAGAAGGAGGCGAGGAACTCGAAGCTGAGATCAGTGTAGGTGTAGTGGCTTGCGTACACGAGGAGTGATAACCCTACACTTGCACACATGTGGTCGAAATCCGATCTCAACCCTGCAACGGTGATAAAGGCATCATTGGCCCAACATATGGGCATCACCCGCCTTGATGAAACCACAGCGTACTTGTTGTCGAGCTCAGCCCAGAGTCCCGAGCCCTCACCACGTTGGCGCTTGTTCTTGCGGAAAAGGCTAACAATCTTGTTCATCTGGATGTACTAAAAAATTCAAAATAAAACCGTAGGCATATAGTTTCTACATGATATACAGACGATTCTACGTGGAAAAATTAAATCCTAACGTGAGAAATCAAAAGGGAAAATCAAACAAACTTGAGTTCATCCACTAGATCAATGTGAGAGTTTCAACCATGGAATTCTGAAAATAAAGCATGGATAGGGAGAGAAACATATCGATATGTTGATTCCCCAACTCAAGCGAACGAAATCCACAAAGAATCAAGAATTCTAGATGGGTTTTGAGGGGTTTGGAGAGAGAATATGAGAGAAAAAGTGAGGAGGAGGAACCCTAGCCCTGCCAGCGTGTTTAAGTGGCCACACGAACTATACGTCGGGAACTATACGGGCGGGTTAGGTAGTTTCCTTCGTATAGTTGCGGCGGCAGCAAAAATTAGGGTTTCTTCTCGCCAGATCCGAACTATACGTCTGCAACTATACGGGCAGAGAAAAATCTCTATCCGTATAGTTGGTCGTTAAACGTACTATCCCCCTGACATACAATTCGTGAAAAGGGATCGATAACTATACGACCAAAACTATACGGCCAGAAAAATATTCCTGCCGTATAGTGGTCGTTAGATTTTCTAGAACATGCTTTTTGCCCAAATTTTCAAGAGATACACTTTTTAATCTGAACAATATGTTTAGGGTAGTTTTTGTAGATAAAACTCAAACTTAATTTTTACACTTAATCTATGTTCGATATTTTTACTAATTTTTGACAACTGCATTTTTAGGGTGCGCTTACGCAAGGATGTCTGTGAAAAGTTATAGAAATACGATGAACATTTTATTCTTTAACTATTTTATTAATGTGATGGGTTGACTCCCATCAAGAATTTTATTAAGAATGGTCAACTATTTCAACCTTCTCTCTGTTCTCGAATTCTTACCTTGGGTTGCCCCTTATCAAGGGCACTTACCACTTGAACTTGTTTTGCAGGTGGAATATACCTTTCTCCTGTTACTAGCTTCTTTGGAAAATACCGGATGATTTCAGCATCATAAACATTGAAAATTATTTTTCTCTCGGCACAATCAACTGACGCTCCTGCAGTACTGAAAAAAGGTCTTCCAAGTATTATAGATAATTTTTCATCCTCTAGCATTTAAAGAATAATAAAATCAGTGGAAATAACATGCTCATCTATTCTAAGTAGAACAACCTTAATCATACCAATGGGTTGTTTAGTGGATTTGTCAGCCATATGTAAAGTGATAGAAGTAGGGGAATACTCCCCCTATCCTAATCTTTTATAGAGGGAATATGGCATTAACTAACTCCTGCACGTAAATCACACAAGGCATTGTGAATATCAGTTTTGTCAATTGAGCATGAAATAGTTGGCATTCTAGGATCTCCCGACTTAGACAATAACATCCCATTAGAAGGATAACTAGTCACCATGGCACTGGTTTCAGTTATTTATTTCTTTCTATTAAGAATATCATGGAGAAATTTAGTATAGGTAGGAACTTTTATTGCATCCACAAATGGAATTTATAGACAGAGATCACAAAGTGCCTTCTTGAAAGAATCATAGATTACCTGATCAAGTGCTTTCTTTTTGCGACTTGGATATGGAAGTTTTTGCTCACCTTTCTTATTCTTGTCTTTTATCTTTTGTGGGGGATCATGCTCTTTAGTTGTTTTCTTTTGTTGCTGCTTATCGCTCTTATTCTTTTCTAATGCAATGACTCTGTATTCATTACTTATATCTTTTTCTTCTCTTGGATCAAGACTCTCTGCAGCAGAGTCATAGCGGTCATCATGTGCATCATTTTGCTCCTCCAAGGTTTGGTCTTGTGTTTCTTAAGCAGTTTCATCTTGAGGATCCGCCAGTGTGTCATCTTCTTGGCTTGATTTGAGCAAGGCTTTTTACCTTTGATATTTTTTAGCTTCATATTCTGGTGGTCCTAATGGTCATGTAACAACTGCACCTCCCCTTGTAACAACATTAGTAGAAACAGGAATATTTATACCATCTTGAAGAAAAAATTGATAACCGGATGATATTTGTTCACATTGTGTTTCAATCATACTAAGGTACTTCTGAAATAATTTTTTCTTGGCCAATATCATCATAATTTTCTGTGAGTTCTGCCAAAATCTTCTTATGTCTTTGAAATTGCTTATGCAGGTTACTATGAGATTTGGCCTATCGATGTTTTAATTCTTGAATTTTTTTCCTAGTTTCTTCTTCTTTAGTAAAAATTTGTAATAGATCTACATTATTTTCCTTAACAAGTTCAGAAGGTATAACTTTTTATTTCATTGTTTTGCATACTTCAGGCATAAGATCTGGGGTTATACGAACTATTCCTTTTTTCATCTTAGTACCAAAATCAGGATTATAAAGAGAATCATTCTTAGCCCTAGTGGACATAAATTCTAAACAGGCTTTAGCAGTTAAAGTATTAATCGTTCCTCATGCTGATAAATCAAGCAACTCTCTGCATTGAGTATTAAGACCGTGGTAAAACAAGTGTCAAACAGTTGATTCGTAATAGCCATGATTAGAAATACTATTGATCATTCCAAAAAATCTATCCCAAGCTTGTGGGTAGTTTTCTCCCACGTTCTGACTGAAGTTGCCTATATTCTTTCTAATTTTAGTTGCCTTTTTAAAAGGATTAAATTTGTTTATGAATTTGATAATATAGTTTTCCCAGCAATTAATGTGATGACGAGGAGAGAATATAACCAGTTTAGAGCCTTACCTTTAAGATACCAACGGAATAATTTTATATGGGAGAAATCTCTAGGCAAACCTTTTGGTCTAATTGATGTTATCACATCATCAAACTCTCTAAGATGTCTTCCTGGGTCTTCATCTTCCCTTCCACTGAAAGCTTTTTCCTGCAAAATTTTAATAATCTCACCATCAAATTGATATCCTCTAACTTCAGGATTAGGAAATTCTATTGGTTGTTTAAGATAAGTAGGATTTGGAGCACTGTATTCTCTGAGAGTTTTCTCAGGTTTCTTGGTAGTTGTCCTGTGAATGGACATCATTTCCATAAAATTACTTAAGTTTTAAAATTCAATCTTGTTTGATCTCAAAAGTTTTTCAATAATTTCTCCACGCCTTTGAGCGGGCACGTGCTCAAAATAATTTGGTAGATAGGTTCTACCAGAGCGTGTAGACCCTTTGTCTTCTAGGGAGACCATTTGGTAGTAGTAATACCTTAAATGTCAAGAGACAAACACTTAGCACTTAGCTCCCCGGAAACAGCGCCAGAAAATAGCTTGATGTCTACAAGTGCACAGATCGTTTGTAGCTAGTTTCGAAGTTAAGATATTGTTCCCACGGGGAGCCCAAAGGAAAGTGTTTATGAATGAAGTCTCTGTCACACTCAAAGTTGTCACGGGTCTTCGAGTGAATTTAGTGCAACTGTTGAAATAAGAACAAAATTTGAATTAAACTAAATGTATTTAAATAAAACTAAAATATAAACTTTAGAAATAAAAAGCATAAAAGTAAAGAACAATTCGATTGTTTGTTGTTTTCCGCAGATGACAAAGGAGGCGCAGGGAGATATAGTTCATGGTGATAGTGATTGTGCTAAGTGGATGAGTGATAAGTGTAACAATTATATTCTTATAAGTGTGTGTGTGTAGGTGAGCAACCCATAATTAGCCGGAACTCCTCTTGGTATATTTCATCCCAACTTAAATAATCATACTAGTTTGTAACCAAAACCATGGTTAGTCACTAGGCAATTAAGATCCTTTAGGTTGCTTAGCAATTAAGCTCCTTGGATCGGACTAGTGCAATAGTGTGGCATCCCGCAAAACCACTACTAGAAAATCGCGTTGTTTTTGTGCATTGCATCGTCATGACCGCAGGCTCATGTCATCATGCCACATTGCATTTGAGCATCATCATCATCTTGCATTTTCTTGCATAAAACTATTTGCGGAAAAACCTGTTTGTGTTTTCTAAACGCCCCGTCTTTGTTCAAACGCAAAACCCGGTCACCGGATTATTTTGTTTTGTTTGCTATCGGTTTGCAAAAGCCATCTTTGGAATATATAAAACCTTTAATTATTTTTAGTGGGGCAGTCAAACGGGCCGATTCGACCCGAACGACCACCCCCAGAATAAACGGTCCACCACAAACCCTTTTTCTACCAATCCTATTCTACCCACCCAACCAGCCACATCACCCCCACCTATCCCAGGCCGCCACATCACCCCTGGCCATTCCCCCCACCCTATCAAGCAACGCCACCTCACCCCTCCAACTCCCTCTCCCTCCACCCATCTCACCCGCCGGCTCCACCCCACACGGCCACCTCACCCACTCCCTCCCACACGCCACCCCCTGGCCCACCTGGCCTCTTTCTCCCTCTGCCCCGCGCCACCCCACCGACAACCTCCCCTGGCCCCGCGTCCCCCGTCTCCTCCCTTCTCTTCCCCCCAAGCTTCCCACCGCCCGCTCGAGCCTCCCTCTCCTCCTCTTCCCTCGCCTCCCGGGGCCCCCTCTCCCTGAGCCGCGCCCACGCCTCCCGGCCGGCTCCCTCCTCCCGCTCATGAACCCGACCCACAAGACGCCCTCGCCTGGCCAGCCACCGCATCCTCAGCGCCGCCGCCCTCAACCGACGGCCTCCACCTCCGGCCTCCGCCCGGCCTCCTCCCCTCTTCCTCCGGCCTCTGCTCGCCTCGTCGGCCAGGCGCCCCTCCATCTCCGGAGCTTCTCCAGCCGCCACCGTCGCCAGAGGGCCGGGTCCCCGCCTCCTCGCCCGTCTCCTCCAGCGACCGCCGCCCAACCACCTCGCTCCTTCCGCCTCGAAGCGCTCGCCGCTGCTGCGGTGCTCGCCCTCGACCGCCGCGTCCACCGCCCTCCCTCGCCGCTGCGCGGGAGCACCGCCCACCGCCGGACCCGAGCTCCATCCCCAACGCCGGCGCAGCCGTTCCCCGCCGCCAAGGGCTTCAGGGGCCGCGCGCGCGTCCCCTTGCCGCGACCCCATGCTCGCTGTGCTGCCTCGCCAGAGCCCGGCCCGGTCCTCACACCACCGCCCCGACGTCCTCCTCGTCTTGGTGTCTGCTGCACATGCTTCCGCAGCCGCCTCGTGGCCTCCTCGCAGTGTCCTGTGATTCAGTTCTGTTTTTGGCTGCTGCTAATCGTAAGGCTCGTGAAGTTTACATAATCGACACCAAGACCTACCGACATCGAGAACCGAGCCCGACACCAACAATCAAGCCCCGAAGCACCATCGGAGAACCATTCCAAGACCCCCTCGACAAGACCTCCGATCCGACACCTCGACAAGTTCGCCACGAGGAGCCGCACGAACCCGAGGGTCCGTCGACAAGACCGTCTCGTCACAAGATCCCGATGCCCTTTTGTCGCCAAGATCTGCATCGCTACGTGTTTCGACGACCAACGTGTAAGGTCGACTCGATGGCGCCGGTACCCCAAGATCTACCATACGGACGCACCACGGACTCAGAAAAACCCTCGGACGCCAAGATCACCCTCGAGGATCCGAAGGCCCCAACTCCGGAACCCCGAAGACCGACCCCGGTGTTTGGAGACCGAACCCCAAGATCTGCCTCACGGGACCGAACCCCGGTAACCCCGATGCTTTCGACACGGATGCCATGATCTTCGTCACGGACACCGAGACCCCGGACCCGGAGACCACACGTGCGACAAGTACTCCTTCCCAGATGCGATGCTCGAGAACACGGACGGTAAGGACACCAACGCAGAACGCCAAGTTCTACATCCCGGATGCCAAGACCGACACGATGGCGCGAACCCGACAAGAGCTTCGCAACGACAAGAACGACACCGACCCGGGCGAATTCAATGCGCCCCCGACACCAAACCAGGTCCTTCTGCCCGGAGGCGACAAGATCGACTTCCGCTGTCCGAGAACGTTCAGTCGAACCCTGAGACCGAACCCCGAACCCCGGAAACACCAAAACCGTCGAGACCCTAATGTGTGACCCCTTTTCTCGAGCCCTATTTTATAAATGTAATAACAAATTGATGCATATTAAATTGTCATTTCTTGCATGCACTTTGTCATGTGGTTTGGGGGACTTATGCCGATTCACCTCATAATTAAATATGGGGCCCATATGCGGGCAAATCTAGTCTCATATTGGCCTCATTTAAATTTGTGTAGTGAACCGGAGCTACCTTTTGTCTTGATAATACAACATTTAAAATGCGGGGTATCTAAACAACTAGAACCATATATTTAATTGTCGGGACCCCGGTTCCGCTTAATATGGCCTAATTGCATCGCACCTTTGCCATGCCATTAATCATATCATAAGCATGCCGATCTTTTGCCGTAGTATTAAATATTGCATCCGGTGTTTATTCTAGTGTTTTGCTTCTTCGCGGATAAGGCCGTTGAGTTGATGCGAGTGTCGACCCGATCTTCGGTTGAACCTTCGGCAATGTTTTCAGGCGAGCATCCCCCCCTTTTCTACCTATCTTACTTTTATAGTATTTATTCCCTCTTGTTGATCTATTGCTATCTGTGTTGCGATGCTCTAGTTTCCGAACCCGTGATATCCCTTGCAGCCCTAAATGCCTTGGACACATCCTATTATATGTTGTTTGATAGATAGTTGGACTTGCGTGTCGTAGTCGCGTGCTCAAGTGCTGTTGCGTGTCGTCAAGTACCACAGTTGTTGGAGCCTTGCCGCATGTTGATGTTGGAGATGATCATGGCTTTACTTATCGTTCACTTTAATTCCTGTTTAACAACTAAAATTGAAGTAAGTAAGCAGAGGCATCGGTGGGTGATAGATAACATTTGGTTTCCGACCGCCCACTTGTGTCCCGTAGGACCCCGAGTACTTGATACCTGTTCCTTGATTTATCGCGCTATCCACATCCGGGAGGATTATGGGACCCCCCTGAGCCAGACCTTGATTCATTCTTATTTCATGGGGCCACAAACTAGTTTGAGGTTTTATTTACTATCCTGTACCTATGCCATGCTACTGCTTTATTTACGATTGTGCGAGGAGCACTGCTTGTCTTAGGAATTGTGACCCGTTTACGCGGTATCGACAAGCCCAGTTTGGGTTCCCGATCGCTTACCGGCCCCACAAACCTCGGGTCCGTCTCAAGTCAGCTAACCGTTGCGGGTGTACTCAAGGGTGGCCCCCTGAAATATTTTTGAATCCTGTGATTGCTTTGTCGTGAAAGCCTCGTTGGGTTTTGATTTGGTTTTTCCGAGGTTGATCGAGTGTGTGTTGCTATTTGTGCATCCCGGCCGGGTTAAAACTTTCTAAAAGCCGTGTCCGCGGTTATGGACGACTTGGAGCGATATCTCGATCATAGACAACTATAACTAAAGTAGTGCTATAAATTTGACTTTATAATGACTAGTAATCAGCTTCACTATAATGGAATGGCTAAATAATACTGCCCACAATTGCTTGTTTGGTTTGTCGCTTGCGACCATTGTATCTGACTAGTAAGTATTGCAACTTCTACGGAATGGCTAAATAAAAGTACCAACAAGCTCTTTGGGTTTTGGGTTATCTCATGCTAATTGTATTTGACTAGTAAGTGTCGCAACTTCTAGCGGAATGGTTAACTAAAAGTGCCCTTGCTTATTTTATCGGGATGATTATCTATACTTGACTAGTAATTGCTGCAACGATAATGAATAAGTAAAACTTAGTGTGAGTTCCTCGGTTGACTTCCTCGTTTGGTCTCGAGGAGAAATACCAGATGGGTTTGTTTGATGGTAGCATCGGGTTGGTTCGAATAGGTCTTTCTTATCCCTCTCGATAGACGCGGTTGTATCGAGTCTCTATAGGTTGTTTTGTGCATCCGAGCGCCCGCTTGATCCACCATACCTATGTAGGCGAGGACCGCCAATTCTAGCCTCGCCGTGTCTTGGCCTCGATCTTGCTCCTCTTTTCCTTTGCCCTTTCGGCACCCTTTTGTTTAAGCAGGTTTTGCGATCGGCGTCGTTAGCGGGGTTACCCTTCCGGCTTGGCACAGGCAGGGTTATGGGCCATTGGTTATTCTTGAGGCTCTTAGCCCCATTTGCATCTTGTCCGTAGCTGGACGCTGTCGTTCAAGGTGATTTGGATCTTTGTATATTATATTCGTATTCTTGACTCATGGAGTCGTGTTGTATATATATACATGGGTCCCATCGAGGACTGTTGTGTAATGTTATTACTTTGTTTTCCACCCGCACGAAAGTGCCTGGTGGGCACCTTTGAATCGTTTCTATGCGGGTTTGGCGGGTTTCGCTAAAACTTGCATAGATCCGATTCTGAGGGTGTTACAGAGTGGTATTAGAGCCCAGCAGTTGCGATACCCCACAAGTCCAGCCTGTAGGATAACCTAGCTAACGGCCGAAGTAGAGTGTCAAAACTATTTTTGCAAAATCGGTTGGATAGTTCTGATTAGGTCTGATTTTACTCCTTACCCCTCTGCTATTCTTTTCTTACCTCTACGTGTTTTGAATCCGCTCTCATCTCTCTTCGAGTCCAGGATTTCTCGCGGTTGGGTTTTCGTCGTACCTTCAGGGTTTCGCTTCCTCCTTTGATAACGGTGCGTCTACATCCGGTCTTCATGCTATCTGAGTGATCCTTTATCTGTGGTACCATCCTTTGTTCCTTGTTCGTGTCTTCCGGTGTTTTTCGACGCGACGACATCATCTACGCCAGATCCGGTGCAGAGTCTGCATCACCCCTTTGTTTCCGAATCTCGCTTGTCAAGATCTTCAGTCTGATTCCGAGAGTTGGTTGCATAATCCGTCTATTCGGGTGCAGAGTAATGGTTTGGGTGCGCGATGGACTGATCACCATCCGACTACTCTTATCATTCGCTCTTGTACATCGAATTAGTGGATCCAGCAGTTTTACTCCGTCCACGGAAGCTAGAGGTGGCTTTATTTGTTGATACCTCTACCTTCGACCTGTTGTTCCCGGAGTGTTCTCTCGACGATCACGGACAACGACCTCTTGTTAGTGGTGTCGGGAGGATCTACACGAAGCGAGAAGATTCAGATCGCCGCCCTTCTTCCCGGTACCATGAGGCGGGTCTCGAGGGCGAGATCCATTGTTAGTGGTGTCGAATTGTGGCATCCCGCAAAACCACTACTAGAAAATCGCGTTGTTTTTGTGCATTGCATCGTCATGACCGCATGCTCATGTCATCATGCCACATTGCATTTGAGCATCGTCATCATCTTGCATTTGCTTGCATAAAACTATTTGCGGAAAAACCTGTTTGTGTTTTCTAAACGCCCCGTCTTTGTTCAAACGCAAAACCCGGGTCACCGGATTATTTTGTTTTGTTTGCTATCGGTTTGCAAAAGCCATGTTTGGAATATATAAAACCTTTAATTATTTTTAGTGGGGCAGTCGAACGGGCCGATTCGACCCGAACGACCACCCCCAGAATAAACGGTCCACCACAAACCCTTTTTCTACCAATCCTATTCTACCCACCCAACCAGCCACATCACCCCCACCTATCCCAGGCCGCCACATCACCCCTGGCCATTCCCCCCACCCTATCAAGCAACGCCACCTCACCCCTCCAACTCCCTCTCCCTCCACCCATCTCACCCGCCGGCTCCACCCCACACAACCACCTCACCCACTCCCTCCCACACGCCACCACCTGCCACCCCCTGGCCCACCTGGCCTCTTTCTCCCTCTGCCCCGCACCACCCCACCGACAACCTCCCCTGGCCCCGCGTCCCCCGTCTCCTCCCTTCTCTTCCCCCCAAGCTTCCCACCGCCCGCTCGAGCCTCCCTCTCCTCCTCTTCCCTCGCCTCCCGGGGCCCCCTCTCCTGGCCCGCGCGCCCGCCCTCCCTCCGTGGCCGCTCCCTCCTCCCGCATGAACCCGACCCCGCCGCCGCCTGTGCCTCCACCTCCGGCCTCGGCCTCCGCCCGGCCTCCTCCCTCCTCCGCCCTTTGCTCGCCGCCCTCCCTGGAGCTTCTCCAGCCGCCACCGTCGCCAGAGGGCCGGGTCCCCGCCTCCTCACCTCCTCTGCTCCAGGCCGCCGCCGCCTTGCTCCTTCCGCCTCGAAGCGCTCGCCGCTGCTGCGGTGCTCTCCCTCGCCGCCCGCGTCGCGCCTCCCCTCGCGCTGGCTGAGCACCGCCCACCGCCGGACCCGAGCTCCATCCCCAACGTCGGCGCAGCCGTTCCCCGCCGCCAAGGGCTTCAGGGGCCGCGCGCGCGTCCCCTTGCCGCGACCCCATGCTCGCTGTGCTGCCTCGCCAGAGCCCGGCCCGGTCCTCACACCACCGCCCCGGCGTCCTCCTCGTCTTGGTGTCTGCTGCACATGCTTCCGCAGCCGCCTCGTGGCCTCCTCGCAGTGTCCTGTGATTCAGTTCTGTTTTTGGCTGCTGCTAATCGTAAGGCTCGTGAAGTTTACATAATCGACACCAAGACCTACCGACATCGAGAACCGAGCCCGACACCAACAATCAAGCCCCGAAGCACCATCGGAGAACCATTCCAAGACCCCCTCGACAATACCTCCGATCCGACACCTCGACAAGTTCGCCACGAGGAGCCGCACAAACCCGAGGGTCCGTCGACAAGACCGTCTCGTCACAAGAGCCCGATGCCCTTTTGTCGCCAAGATCTGCATCGCTACGTGTTTCGACGACCAACGTGCGAGGTCGACTCGATGGCGCCGGTACCCCAAGATCTACCATACGGACGCACCACGGACTCAGAAAAACCCTCGGACGCCAAGATCGCCCTCGAGGATCCGAAGGCTAACTCCGAACCCAAGACCCGGTGTTTGGAGACCGAACCCCAAGATCTGCCTCACGGGACCGAACCCCGGTAACCCCGATGCTTTCGACACGGATGCCATGATCTTCATCACGGACGCCGAGACCCGAACCCGGAGACCACACGTGCGACAAGTACTCCTTCCCGGATGCGATGCTCGAGAACACGGACGGTAAGGACACCAACGCAGAACGCCAAGTTCTACATCCCGGACGCCAAGACCGACTCGATGGCGTGATCCGACAAGAGCTTCGCAACGACAAGAACGACACCGACCCGGGCGAATTCAATGCGCCCCCGACACCAAACCAGGTCCTTCTGCCCGGAGGCGACAAGATCGACTTCCGTTGTCCGAGAACGTTCCGTCGAACCCTGAGACTGAACCCCGAACCCCGGAAACACCAAGACCATCGAGACCCTAATGTGTGACCCCTTTTCTCGAGCCCTATTTTATAAATGTAATAACAAATTGATGCATATTAAATTGTCATTTCTCGCATGCACTTTGTCATGTGGTTTGGGGGCCTTATGCCGATTCACCTCATAATTAAATATGGGGCCCATATGCGGGCAAATCTAGTCTCATATTGGCCTCATTTCAATTTGTGTAGTGAACCGGAGCTACCTTTTGTCTTGATAATACAACATTTAAAATGCGGGGTATCTAAACAACTAGAACCATATATTTAATTGTCGGGACCCCGGTTCCGCTTAATATGGCCTAATTGCATCGCACCTTTGCCGTGCCATTAATCATATCATAAGCATGCCGATCTTTTGCCGTAGTATTAAATATTGCATCCGGTGTTTATTCTAGTGTTTTGCTTCTTCGCGGATAAGGCCGTTGAGTTGATGCGAGTGTCGACCCGATCTTCGGTTGAACCTTCGGCAATGTTTTCAGGCGAGCATCCCCCCTTTTCTACCTATCTTACTTTTATAGTATTTATTCCCTCCTGTTGATCTATTGCTATATGTGTTGCGATGCTCTAGTTTCCGAACCCGTGATATCCCTTGCAGCCCTAAATGCCTTGGACACATCCTATTACCTGTTGTTTGATAGATAGTTGGACTTGCGTGTCGTAGTCGCGTGCTCAAGTGCTGTTGCGTGTCGTCAAGTACCACAGTTGTTGGAGCCTTGCCGCATGTTGATGTTGGAGATGATCATGGCTTTACTTATCGTTCACTTTAATTCCTGTTTAACAACTAAAATTGAAGTAAGTAAGCAGAGGCATCGGTGGGTGATAGATAACATTTGGTTTCCGACCGCCCACTTGTGTCCCGTAGGACCCCGAGTACTTGATACCTGTTCCTTGATTTATCGCGCTATCCACATCCAGGAGGATTATGGGACCCCCCTGAGCCAGACCTTGATTTATTTTTGACTCATGGAGTCGTGTTGTATATATATATCTGTTCTGTGGGTCCCATCGAGGACTGTTGTGTAATGTTATTACTTCGTTTTCCACCCGCACGAAAGTGCCTGGTGGGCACCTTTGAATCGTTTCTATGCGGGTTTGGCGGGTTTCGCTAAAACTTGCATAGATCCGATTCTGAGGTGTTACAAATAGGCATAGTCGTTCCTCGTACTCCTCGAGTTCAACTACTTTTCCATTGATATCCCCGTGTCACTCGGGGGGTCGCTGGTCTGTTAGCAAACAAGATCTTATCGATGTAGAACAAAGTATCATGTTGTCTGAGCCCTTAATTGGACAACAAGCATTAGGCATCCCACAGATAGTCAAGCACACACAATATAGTAATTAAAATCAATCACAAACTAATGGAAAATATATATAAGCATATCACATCTCACCAATCCCCTACATCTCCCACACCCAAAGGAACTTACTCACACATGAGAGAATAAAGCATCATCAATATAATTAAATAAGAGGAGTTCTTCTCGTATTACTGTGGAGATCTACAATAAGAATAGAAAATCAATCCAACACAATTCAAGATAGGAAGAAACAATCTCAAACCCTAATCTTGCAAGGTGAAGATCTCTCTCTCTCTCTCTCTCTCAATTACAAGTAATGGATATGAGGGTGTTGTGGCTATGAGGTCGAAGAGCGTGGAGCGAGATGAAGAACGTCTTCCCCTTCTTCCGGGATCTCTTCTTTCTCCCTTCTGGATGGAACTGCGGTTGTTGTGTTATGATTTCGTGTCTGACTCCTTCATGAAAGTTGTTCCTTTTGACAGGGCGAAGGCGGCTGCAACTATACGGCCTGATAAAATATTTCCCCTGTATAGTTGGTCGTTAAACCCACTGGTTGTTATCCTTGATTGCTTCTAAAAAGAGACTTGCTTGTTTTCACCTGAATATTGTATTTTTGCTATTGAAACCTTCTATTGATGTTCATAACCTGAAACATACAATGAAAACCAAGTTTTCTTTTCTACCTAAGTATTAGCGTTAGGTAAAGCTAGAAAACCATCAAGAAAAACCATTAAAAATGTATCGAATCTCACAGCTATCATAGAGTTACTTTGCATAATGTTATACCAATATAAATATAATGACATGATCGTATTACTATACTTTGGGAGGATGTTCATCACATCATTCCACCAATTCCGTGACCTCGTTATTAACAACATCCAGTGTCATGATTAGGGAACCTTAATCATCTGTTAATCAACATGATAGTGTAATGAGAGGCATTACTAGGAACCTTTTCTTTGTTAATTAAACACACATGTATTAATGTTTCCGGTTAATACAATTATAGCATGTGAAATAAAAATTTATCATAAACATGGAATAATATAATAACCACTTTAGTATTGCCTCTCGGGCATATTCCTTTCATAACTCAATAAGACAATATACTAGTGGAAAGTATTGGGTTGCATATAGATAAAGAAAAACTTTTCTATCCAGAACTCCCAAGATCTAGCCGAGGTAGAACGCCACGGGGAATACACTAGATGCGCATATGCATATTAACAAAAAAAAGGAACCCCACGAAGGTCTACCAAGTCGTGAAGACTAACAAACATAATGTTTCTAAAACTAAAATTTACCTTTTCGAGAAATTATTTAAAAAACAAGCATTAGCCTAGGATATTTTATACACGACTGTAGATAGAGCATCAAACAACCACCTTTATAGAATTTGCTAAATACACTCGTACTCAGACTATCTTTTTAAAACTAATGCTTATACTTTGAGAACTACAACAACAAGACTACTGAGAGACCTAAATACTAAGGTGAAATCTATTACGAGGGGCCAAATATTTTAGGTGGCATTCTAGGAGTGGGCTATGGTATACTCTATGGAACTGAAGACGGAGAAGCAGAAACATTGATAATATAGAATAAGAATAAACAAGCCAAACACCATAAATAGTATAAATAAAGTTGCTAAGATCAAATTGTATTTATTTTAGTGGTACCATTCATATTCAAAATATCTAGTTTCAATTTATATTCTCTTAGTAATCCTCATTGGACTAAGAGGATTTCAAAACATTTGTACATTTTTGGTTGATGATAATGAACATGTAAAAATTGCGGACCTGTATTGTTTCCATTGTACTACTCTGAGGGTATTTGCGAATAAGGATGCGTATTAGGTCACCGCACGCATCCTTGCGCCCATGACTACATGGTGCTTCCTTGTGCCCGCGACATCATGTGAGGCTACCTCAACACTGGCAAACCCGACCACGACAACCATCATGGCGACCTCTTGCACGGATATCTCAACAAAGGTTGTAGAGCTTAATGCTCTTGGTGACATTGAAATGTACAAAGGTATATCACCTCGCATGAGAACTTCATCAACTTCCTCTATGGTACAAGCATCCACACTGTAACACCGTCTAAGATGTTCTTGCAATGACTGCCGAGGCCCTGATGGCGCCCAGTACTTGTCGTGGAACGCTTCGTTGGAAACCCCAAGAGCAAGGTATGAAGCAGGACAGCAGCAAGTTTCCCTCAGTAAGAAACCGAGGTTATCGAACTAGTTGGAGGAAGGAAACGTCACACAGGTGTTGCAAGCAACGCGGAGACCTGCACAACACAAACTCAAGACTTTGCCCCAACGAATCAGTGAGGTTGTCAAGCTCACCGGTTTGCTGTAACAAAGGATTAAACGTATGGTGTGGAAGATAATGGTTTGCAGCAAGTAAACAGGTAACAGTGGAAGATGTATCAATGGTAAAGATTGGACCGGGGTCCATAGTTCACTAGAGGTGCTCTCCTTAGATAAACAACATGGCATAAAGGGTAAACAAATTACAGCAAGGCAATTGACAGGAACTGAGCAAGGCATAACAATGCAATTACTAGCCAGAAAGATCCTATGAGGTTGATTGGGCAATACAACAATATACATAGACCGCCATCCAGCTGCATCTATGACTATAAGTCCACCTTCAGGTTATCATCTGAACCCCCTCCAGTATTAAGTTGCAAGCAACAGACAACTGCTTTAAGCAAAGTGTGTAAGGTAAACAGTCCACATGTTCCATGAACAAGAGACTGTTGTTTTCTCCCTAATAGCAAAAACACATCTACAACCGAAGAGATTATTGTCACTTCCCTTGGAAACTAGAGGCATGAACCCACTATCGAGCATAAATACCCCCTCTTGGAGTCACTAGCAACTACTTGGCCAAGATAACCACTAGCAACAGAGAGCATGCAAGATCACAAACAACACAGACATGATAGACTCATAAAGATAAAACCATTAATCAAACAAACATAATAATCTCAATATCCATCGGATCCCCGCAAACACAACATGCATGATTACAGATAGATTAGATCTTGATCATGAACGGAGCTCACAAGATCTATACATGAAAGCACAAAGGAGGAGATACAACCATCTAGCTACTACATGGACCCATAGTCCAAGGTGGAACTACTCACGCATCATACCGGAGAGAAGGCCTCCGGGATGATCTCCCCTCCGGCGGGGTGCCGGGAAGAACTTCAGATCCCCCCGATCTAGGGATGATGGTGGCGATGGCTACAGACGGTTTCATGGATTTATGATCGGGTACTCAGGGTTTCTTCATCGGGGTCTTCTTATAGGCAAAGGGGCGAGACCAGGAGGCGGCCAGGGCCACCAAACCCTAGCCAGGCGCGGGCCCACCTGCCCCAGCTCCTGGTGTGGGTCTGCCCCCCTGGCCGTCCCCTCCGGCTCTCCTCTGGACTTCTTGTTCCCCAAGGAAAGTAATCGACTTTGACGTTGGTCCCGTCCAATTCCGAGAATAATTCTTTACTAAATTTTCTGAAAGCAAAAACAGCAGAAAACAGGCATCTGGCACTGTTGCAACTTGTTAATAGATTAGTACCAGAAAACATGTAAAAATCACCTCAAAGTGTGGACAAGTAAATCAAAGTAGATACTAAACAAGCATGGCGCATCAAAAATTATAGATACGTTTCTAACGTATCAACATCCCCAAGCTTACTCCTGCTCGTCCTCGAGTAGGTAAGTGATAAAAAGAATAATTTTTGAGGTGACATGCACCTTCACAATAAAGATCCAACCATTTGCAAACATTTTAAGCTAGGATCAAAGAACTCTGAACATGTGCATGAAAGATGGAGTTCTAACAATAGGACATAGTAACTATGCATGTAACATGGCAAGCTACAAACAAAGATCATGAATAACATGCATTGAAAAATGTTTGTTTGTTTCACATGCAGAAAACATAGCATAGTGGCAATCAGCTTGTCCCTTATAGAGTAGCAATATAATGCATAGGACACCTACAAAGTTCACAAGGGTGACTAGAAACAAGTAGCACAAGAACAAGTAATATCATAATATGCATCAATTAATAAGCTTTGGAACACTGCACACAGAATGACAACTATGCTCTCTTAATGGTGCCTAAAGGTAGAAGGTGGACACTCAATAATGGTGGAAGAAAGTCCTTTTTTGTAAAGGAAGCAGTGATTATAAGTTTCAAAAAGAGCTTCCAAAAATTATGGTACTTGTTAGCTTTCATCCCTTATTTCCCTATCATAAGCATCTTGAAGTGGTTAAGGTTAAAGTGGCAAAGCTGGAGTATATGCTTGACGAAGTATAAGTTGGCAATCTCATGCCCCTTGAATACGAGGGCCACACCTCATGCATACTCAAATTTGGGTCCAGGTAAGTTCTTGTCACTGCAAGTATTTTCATATCATTGAGAACCGCCAACGGGGTACCCCTTGCACATGGTACAGGAGCTTTCCCATAACCAAAATAACAAGGCAAGCAGACAATGAGCATCTCAGCAATTCTTCTTATGTACCATGGGAATATGGTGTTTTTTCTGTGTTTCCTCTTTTCTCAATGTGTCTCTTTTTTATAAGAAGAATGCTTCATAGATGTCACTATGGTGATGCTGCAAGTTTCCACCATGATTAGGCATGGCTTAGGCTAGCGGCCCAGGCGTTTCTCCAACACAGGATACAAACTCCATGGACTTACAAGTTCCCTCTTTATTTCACACCGGTGACATCCATAGACAAAATAACATGATATCAACTGAGTACAACAAGGTACAAGTGCAATGTTGAAAACATCCCCGTGATAGCACGGTTCTGCTAATTCCAACTTATAAGTGCAAGCATATACAATAAAGTTGTCACAATGCTTCAAGTTTATTAGGGGCAAAGAATGAAGTGTTCCATCAAGTTCGTGAGGGATTTAATCACTAAGTTTTCACATAAAAAAATAGTTTTTAATTGGAAGATAGATGAAAACAAGAATATACTTTGGAATGGTGTAACACACCATGCATAGGAGTTTATAGTGGACACTTTGGAATAACTTGGTTTCTTGGGAGTTGGAAGCATGAGTAGATCTTACTCATACAAGTGGAGTCTAGCAAAAGACTGGGAGCAACCAACTAAGAGAGCAATAATGACCATAATCATGCAATGCAACAAAGCAAACTAATCAGAGCAAAGAGTGGTACTACAAGTCAAGGACTAAATGATCATAGAGTATAATGGTGACTTGTCATAGTCATAACATGGTGTGATCATGTCCCAATTCAACCCAAGCAACACATCAAAGGAGAATACCACAATACTATGCTTTTGCATGCTAAAACAACACATAATTCTTCAAGGCACACTAAGCAATCCCAATTATTTGGAACAATACATGCTACAACAATAATCACTAAGCATAATGCTAAAACAACACCTAGCATGTCATGCTAAATTCTAAGTCATAGTCAATGCAAGCTCCTCTTGCACTTCCAGCAAGAACTTACTACTCCTTTCCAAACACCAAGCAAACTTATTTGCAAAACAACACAGCGAGAACGGAGGTCCAAACTACTCAAGAAAACTAAACAAACTAAGCAAAGCAAACTAAAACTAAGACGCTCCAAGAACAACACAACTGTGCATGAAACAATAAAAACGAAGTGTCTAGGCAGACCTGAGCTTTTTATTGATGAAGAAGGGGATGCCTTGGGCATCCCCAAGCTTTGACGCTTGTACCTCTTGAATATTTCTTGGGGTGACACCATGGTGGCATCCCTAAGCTTGAGATTTTGTCCATTCTTCATCTCATTGCATCATTCTCTCTCTACACATGAAATTTTTCCTTCATACAAAACTTCACACAATCTTCATTCGCAACATTAGCTTATCCAAAAGAAATTAGACCTCTGGCAAAGCTTTGGAACAGCAAGGCTTTTCACTAAAAACACAAGATAATATAGTAACCCCTTTAAAAAGCTCAATTTACCTGAAGAGAACTCAAAAAAGAATCAATAAGAAGCAAATGCAAATAATGGCAGAAATCTGTCAAAACAGACCAGCAGGTAGAAACGAATTTTTTCGAACGTCTTCTGTTGCTCTAATCAAAAAGTGTTGAACTAACGAAACTTAGATAACAAACTGGGGGATTTACTCGTAAATTTTTAGCCCAATCCGAGTTATAGAGCCTCCTTACGATATTTTTTGGTGGAGGACAGAAATCTGTTTCGCGACAGCAACTCCCCAAATCTTACTTCCCTCTCATTAGAGGTCATTCTTGGCACAAAAAGCAAACAAAAAGGATAAGGAGAGGTCATTACAGAAGTAATAACTTCCAAGACTCAAGGAAACTCTTGGGTTATCTCCCAAAAAGTACTTTTCTTTAACGTCTTTAAGTTAGGCGCAAGAAGCAAGAAGAATCAAGTATTTTCAAATGAGGAAGCATTAACATCAAATCTTGCTTTCAAAGGAGGAGCAAAAAGCAACCTCTCTCTCCTCTTAGGGAAGTGTTCAATACCTTTCTTGAATGGAAAATGATATTTAATGGTGCCTTCTTTCATATCAATGATGGCATCATCTGTTCTAAGAAAAGGTCTTCCCAAAGTAATAGGAAAAGAAGCATTGTATTCAGCATCCAAAACATAGAAATCAACAGGGACATAAGCATTGTTATACATAATGAGAACATCATTAATACTCCCCATGAGTTTCTTCTTAACATTATCATTGAGTGGGACATCCAAATAACAATCTTCTAATGGTGGCAAATCAAGCATTTCATAAATCTTCCTAGGCATAATAGAGACACTAGAACAAAGATCACATGAAGCTTTGAGATCAAAGTCATTCACTTGCATATTAATAATGGGTTCCAAACTATCTTCTACTTTTCTAGGAATAGAAGCTTTGTGTTTTAGCTTCTCTTCCTTAATCTTAACAAGAGCATCTGTAATGTGTTTGGTGAAAGCAACATGCATATCACTAGCATCAGGACTTCTAGCAAACTTTTGTAGGAACATAATCACTTCAGAAATATCGCAACCATCAATATCAAAGTCAAACTTAGCGTCACTAGTGGTAGGCATAGTAGGAGGAGGAATAGGGGATACTTGTGGTTTAGTGGTGATGGTGCACACACTATTGTTTCTATCAATTTCAGCTTCCCTTTCCCACTTAGCATGAAGTTGAGCTAACAGCCTAACATTCTCATCAATAGTAACTTGTATGGCATGAGCAGTAGCAAAGGTATCTTCCATAGTTTCACGTTTAGGATCCATTTTATTAACCAGGGAAGTTTGAGTTTCAGACAAAGAGGATATATTTTTCTCAACAGTTAAAAGCTTTTCCTCTATAGTCTTATTGAAAGTGGTTTGTTTACTAATAAAGTCCTTGAGCATAACTTCAAGTTCAGAGGGGGCACTCCTAGCATTATTGTAAGAACTTCCATAGGAGTTTCCATTATTAGGAGGATAAGGCCTATAATTGTTATTGCTAGCAAAATTATTCCTATAGGCATTGTTGTTGAAATTGTTGTTTCTAATGAAGTTCACATCAACTTGCTCTTCTTGAGCAACCAAAGAGGCTAAGGGAACACTATAAGGATCTAGAGGAGCTTTCCCATTAACAAGCATAGCCATAATAACATCAATATTTTCACTCAAAGAGGAAGTTTACTCAATAGAATTTACCTTCTTACCATGTGGAGCTCTCTCAACGTGCCATTCAGAGTAGTTAACCATCATATTATCAAGGAGCCTTGTTGTAGCACCCAAAGTGAGGCCCATGAAGGTACCTCCAGCGGCAGAATCCAGTAGGTTTATTGAGGAGAAGTTCAAACCTGCAAAAAAAGTTGGGATAATCATCCAAGCAGTGAGTCCATGACTAGGTCATGACTCCTTGATGGCGCCAGAAAACTTGGTGCTTGATGTGGAGTCTTGTTGGGAACCCCAAGAGAAAGGTGTGAAGAGTACAACAGCAAGTCTTCCCTCAGTTGAGACCGAGGTTATTGAACCAGTAGGAGGAAGGAAACGTCACACAGGTGTTGCAAGCAACGCGGAGACCTGCACAACACAAACTCAAGACTTTGCCCCAACAAACCAGTGAGGTTGTCAAGCTCACCGGTTTGTTGTAACAAAGGATTAAATGTATGGTGTGGAAGGTAATGGTTTGCAGCAAGTAAATAGGTAACAGTGGAAGATGTATCAATGGTAAAGATTGGACCGGGGTACATAGTTCACTAGAGGTGCTCTCCTTAGATAAACAACATGGCCTAAAGGGTAAACAAATTATAGTGGGGCAATTGACAGGAACTGAGCAAGGCATAACAATGCAATTACTAGCCAGAAAGATTCTATGAGGTTGATTGGGCAATACAAAAATATTCATAGACCGTCATCCAACTGCATCTATGACTAGAATTCCACCTTCAGGTTATCATCCAAACCCCCTCCGGTATTAAGTTGCAAGCAACAGACAACTGCTTTAAGCAAAGTGTGTAATGTAAATAGTCCACATGTTCCATGAACAAGAGACCGTTGTTTTCTCCCTAGTGGCAATAGGACATCTACAATCGAACAGATTTTTGTCACTTCCCTTGGAAACTAGAGGCATGAACCCACTATCGAGCATAAATACCCCCTCTTGGAGTCACTAGCAACTACTTGGCCAAGGTAACCACTAGCAACGGAGAGCATGCAAGATCACAAACAACACATACATGATAGAATCATAAAGATAAAAACCATTAATCAAACCAACATAATAATCTCAATATCCGTCGGATCCCTGCAAATACAACATGCATGATTACAAGTAGATTAGATCTTGATCATGAACGGAGCTCACAAGATCTATACATGAAAGCACAAAGGAGGAGATACAACCATCTAGCTACTACATGGACCCATAGTCCAAGGTGGAACCACTCACGAATCATACTGGAGAGAAGGCCTCCGGGATGATCTCCCCTCTGGCAGGGTGCCGGGAAGAACTTCAGATCCCGCCCGATCTACGGACGATGGTGGCGGCGGCTACATACGGTTTCGTGGATTTCTGATCGGGTACTCAGGGTTTCTGCATCGGGGGCTTCTTATAGGCGAAGGGGCGAGACCGGGAGGCGGCCAGGGCCACCAAACCCTAGCCAGGCGCGGGCCCACCTGCCCCCGCGCCTGGGGTGGGTCTGGCCCCCCTGGCCGGCCCCTCCGGCTCTCCTCTGGACTTCTTGTTCCCCATGGAAAGTAATTGACTTTGACGTTTGTCCCGTCCAATTCCGAGAATATTTCTTTACTAACTTTTCTGAAACCAAAAACTTCTAGAAAATAGGCATCTCGCACTGGTGCAACTTGTTAATAGGTTGGTACCAGAAAATATGTAAAAATCATCTCAAAGTGTGGACAAGTAATGCAAAGTAGATACTAAACAAGCATGGAGCATCAAAAATTATAGATATGTTTCCAACGTATTAGCATCCCCAAGCTTAACTCCTGCTCATCCTCGAGTAGGTAAGTGATAAACAGAATAATTGTTTAGGTGACATGCACCCTCACAATAAAGATCCAACCATTGCAAGCATTGAAAGCTGGGATCAAAGAACTCTAAACATATGCATGAAAGATGGAGTTCTAACAATAGGACACAGTAACTATGCATGCAACATGACAAGCTACAAACAAAGATCATGAATAACATGCATTGAAAAATGTTTGTTTGTTTCACATGCAGAAAACATAGCATAGTGGCAATCAGCTTGTCCCTCATAGAGTAGCAATATAATGCATAGGACAACTACAAAGTTCACAAGGGTGACTAGAAACAAGTAGCACAAGAGCAAGTAATAACACAATATGCATCAATCGATAAGCTTTGGAACACTACACACAGAATGACAACTATGCTCTCTTAATGGTGCCTAAAGGTAGAAGGTGGAGACTCAATAATGGTGGAAGAAAGGCCTTTTTGTAAAGGAAGCAGGGATTACAAGTTTCAAAAAGTGCTTCCAAATATTATGGTACTTATTAGCTTTCAGCCCTCAATGCCCCTATCATAAGCATCTTGAAGTGGTTATGGTTAAAGTGGAAAAGCTAGAGTATATGCTTGAAGAAGTATAAGTTGGAAATCTCATGCCCCTTGAATACGAGGGCCACACCTCATGCATACTCAACTTTGGGTCCAGGTAAGTTCTTGTCACTGCAAGTATTTGCATATCATTGAGAACCGCCAACGAGGTACCCCTTGCACATGGTACAGGAGCTTTCCCATAACCAAAATGACAAGGCAAGCAGACAATGAGCATCTCAGCAATTCTTCTTATGTACCATGGTAATATGGTGATTTTTCTCTCTTTCCTCTTTTCTCAATGTGTCTCTTTTTTTAAGAAGAATGCTTCATAGATGTCACTATGGTGATGCTGCAAGTTTCCACCATGATTAGGCATGGCATAGGCTAGCGGCTCAGGCGTTTCTCTAACACAGGATACAAACTCCATGGACTTACAAGTTCCCTCTTTATTTCACACCGGTGACATCCATAGACAAAAGAATATGATATCAACTGAGTACAACAAGGTACAAGTGCAATGTTGAAAACGTTCCCCGTGACAACACGGTTCTGCTAATTCCAACTTATAAGTGCAAGCATATACAACAAAGTTGTCACAATGGTTCAATTTTATTAGGGGCAAAGAATAAAGTGTGCCATAAAGTTCGTGAGGGCTTTAATCACTAAGTTTTCACATAACAAAATAGTTTTAAATTAGAAGATAGATGAAAACAAGAATATACTTGGAATGGTGTAACACACCATGCATAGGAGTTTATAGTGGACACTTGGTAATAACTTGGATTCTTGGGAGTTAGAGGCATGAGTAGAACTTACTCATACAAGTGGAGGCTAGCAAAAGACTGGGAGCAACCAACTAAGAGAGCAATAATGGCCAAAATTATGCAATGCAACAAAGCAAACTAACCAAAGCAAAGAGTGGTACTACAAGTCAAGGACTAAATGATCATAGAGGATAATGCTGACTTGTCATAGTCATAACATGGTGTGAGCATGTGCCAAGTAAACCCAAGCAAAGCATCAAAGGAGAATACCACAATACTATGCTTTTGCATGCTAAAATAACACATAATTTTTTCAAGGCACACTAAGCAATTCCAATTGTTTGGAACAAGACATGCTACAGCAATAATCACTAAACATAATTCCAAAACAACACCTAGCATGTCATGCTAGAGTCTAAGTCACAGTCAATGCAAGCTCCTCTTGCACTTCAAGCAAGAACTTACTACTCCTTTCCAAACACCAAGCAAACTTACTTGCAAAACAACACAGCGATAACGGGGGTCCAAACTACTAAAGCAAACTAAACAAACTAATCAAAGCAAACGAAAACTAAGACTCTCCAAGAATAACACAATTGTGCATGAAACAATAACAACGAAGTGTCTAGACAGACCTGAGCTTTTTATTGATAAAGAAGGGGATGCCTAAGGCATCCCCAAGCTTTGACGCTTGTATCTCTTGGATATTTATTGGGGTGACACCATGGTGGCATCCCCAAGCTTGAGATTTTGTCCATTCTTCATCTCATTGCATCATTCTCTCTCTACACCTAAAATTTTTCCTTCAGACAAAACTTCACACAATCTTCATTAGCAACATTAGCTTATTCAAAAGATATTAGACCACTGACAAAGCTTTGGAACATCAAGGCTTTTCACTAAAAACACAAGTTACTGTAGTAACTCCTTCAAAGAAACTCAATTTACCTGAAGAGAGCTCAAAAAGGAATCAATAAGAAGCAAATGCAAATAATGGCAGAAATCTGTCAAAACGGACCAATAGGTAGAAACGAATTTTTTCAAACATCTTATGTTGCTCAAATCAAAAAGTGTTGAACTAACGAAAGTTATCCAACATACTGAGGGATTTATTCGTAAATTTTGAGATCAATCCGAGTTACAGAGCCTCCTAACGAATTTTTTTGGTGGAGGACAGAAATCTGTTTCGGGACAGCAACTCCCCAAATCTTACTTTCCTCTCATTAGAGGTCATTCTTGACACAAAAAGCAAACAAAAAGGATAAGGAGAGGTTATTACAGAAGTAATAACTTCCAAGACTCAAGGAAACTCGTAGGTTATCTCCCAACAAGTACTTTTCTTTAACGCCTTTAAGTTAGGCACAAGAAGCAAGAAGAATCTAGTATTTTCAAATGAAGAAGCATTAACATCAAACCTTGCTTTCAAAGGAGGAGCAAAAAACAAATTCTCTCTTCTCATAGGGAAGTTTTCAATACCTTTATTGAATGTAAAATGATATTTAATGGTCCCTTCATTCATATCAATGATGGCACCAACTGTTCTAAGAAAAGGTCTTCCCAAAGTGATAGGACAAGAAGCATTGTATTCAACATCCAAAACATAGAAATCAACAGGGACATAAGCATATTTAACCATAATGATAACAACATTAATACTCCCCATGAGTCTTCTTTGCATTATCATTGAGTGGGACATCCAAATAACAATCTTCTAGTGGTGGCAAATCAAGCATTTCATAAATCTTCCTAGGCGTAATAGAGACACTAGAACCAAGATCACATGAAGCTTTGAGATCAAAGTCATTCACTTGCATATTAATAATGGGTTCCCAACTATATTCTAATTTCCTAGGAATAGAAGCTTTGTGTTTTAGCTTCTCTTCCTTAATCTTAACAAGAGCATCTGTAATGTGTTTGGTAAAGGCAACATGCATATCACTAGCATCAGGACTTCTAGCAAGCTTTTGCAAGAACATAATCACTTCAGAAATATTGCAACCATCAATATCAAACTCAAACTTAGCATCACTAGTGGTAGGCATAGTAGGAGGAGGAATGGGGGCTACTTGTGGTTTAGTGGTGATAGTGCACACACTATTGTTTCTATCAATTTTAGCTTCCCTTTCCCACCTAGCATGAAGTTGAGATAACAGCCTAACATTTTCATCAATAGTAACTTGTATGGCATGAGCAGTAGCAAAGGTGTTTTCCATAGTTTCATGTTTAGCAGACATTTTATTAACCAAGGAAGTTTGAGCTTCAGACAAAGAGGACATATTTTTCTCAACGGTTAAAAGCTTTTCCTCTATAGTCTTATTGTAAGTGGTTTGTTTATTAATAAAGTCCTTGAGCATGACATCAAGTTCAGAGGGGGCACTTCTAGCATTATTGTAAGAGCTTCCATAGGAGTTGCTATTATTAGGAGGATATGGCCTATAATTTTTGTTGCTACCAAAATTATTCCTATAGGAATTATTGTTGAAATTGTTGTTTCTAATGAAGTTCACATCAACTTGCTCTTCTTGAGCAACTAAAGAGGCTAAGGGAACACTATTAGGATCTAGAGGAGCTTTCCCATTAACAAGCATAGCCATAATAACATTAGTATTTTCACTCAAAGAGGAAGTTTCCTCAACATAATTTACCTTCTTACCATGTGGAGCTCTCTCAACATGCCATTCAGAGTAGTTGGCCATCATATTATCAAGGAGCCTTGTTGCAGCACCCAAGGTGAGGCCCATGAAGGTACCTCCAGCCACAGAATCCAATAGGTTTCTTGAGGAGAAGTCCAAGCCTGCATAAAAAGTCTGGATAATCATCCAAGCAGTGAGTCCATGAGTAGGGCAATTTTAAACCAAAGATTTCATTCTTTCCCAAGCAGGAGCAACATGTTCACTATCAAGCTGTTTAAATTTCATAATGTCACTTCTCATAGCAATAATCTTAGCAGGAGGATAGTACTTTCCGATAAAAGCATCTTTGCACTTAGTCCAAGAATCAATACTATTTTTAGGCAAAGATAGCAACCATTCTTTAGCTTTTCCCCTCAAGGAGAAAGGAAAAAGCCTGAGCTTAATAATATCTCCATCTACATCCTTATACTTTTGCATCTCACAAAGTTAACCAAAGCTATTAAGATGGGAAGCAGGATCATCAGAACCAGCACCAGAAAATTGCTCTCTGTAACACCCTCAGAATCGGACCTATGCAAGTTTGGGCAAAATTCACCAAACCCGCATAGAAACGATTCAAAGGTGCCCACCAGGCACTTTCGTGCGGGTGGAAAACGAAGTAATAACTTTACACAACAGTCCTCGATGGGACCCACGAGATATATATAACTTGACTCAAGGAGTCAAGAATGCAGTATAATATACAAAGATCCAAATCACCTTGAGAATGGTTGAGCGTCCGACTACGGACAAGATGCAAATGGGGCTAAGAGCCACGAAGAATAACCAATGGCGCCCATAACCTGCCCAGGCCAAGGAAGGGTAACCCCGCTAACGGCGTCGATCTCAAAACCTGCTTAACAAAAGGTGCCGACAAAGGGCAAAGCGAAAACAAAGAAGGAGGCCAAGATCGAGGCCAAGACAGCGAGGCTAGAATTGGCGGTCCTCGCCACACGGTGGTGGATCAGCGGCAGCAAGCACTAAACAACCTATAGAGACTCGATACAACTGGCGGTTATCGAGAGGTGAGAATGACCTATCCGGATCCAACTTTGAAGCTATCACCAACCAAACCCATCTGGCGTCTCCTCGAGACCAAACGAGGAAGTCAACCTCGAACTCACACGGTTAGCAGTTTACTTATTCGATTATAGTTGCGGCACTTTACTAGGCAGGTTTAAATAATCGTCTTGATAAAGTAAACAGTGGGCACTTTTAATTAATCATTCCGTTTTAGTTGCAACAATTACTAATCAGATGCAGATAACATGAGATAAACCCGAAACCCAGCAGTTGTTGGTACTTTTAGTCAGCCAATTCGTTGTAGTTGCAATACTTACTAGTCAGATACAATTGTCGCAAGCGACAACCAACAAGCAATTGTGGGCAGTATTAATTAGCCATTCCATTGTAGTGAAGCCGATTACTAGTCATTATAAGTCAAATTTATAGCAGTAAACTTTAGTTATGCTTGTCTATGATCGAAACTGTGCTCCAAGTCGTCCATATCCGCGGACACGGCTTTGAAAGTTTTAACCCGCCGGGTGCACCAATAGCAACACACGCTCGATCAACCTCGGAAAAACCAAATCAAAACCCAACGAGGCTTTCACGGTGAACAATCACAGATTCAGAATATTTGGGGGCCACCCTTAAGTAGAATCCGAACGGAGTAAGCAAGCTCGAGGCGGCCTCAAGGTCTGCGTCAATGGTCAGGAGCTGGGAACCCCAAACGGGCTTGTCGACACCGCGTAATCACTCCGCTTCCTAAACGATGCAGTGCTATCCGTCGACAATCGTAAATAAAGCGGTAAAGCATGGCATAAGTGGGATAGTAATAAAACCTCAAACTAGTTTGTGGCCCCAAGAAATAAGATGAATCAAGCTCGCTCAGGGGGTCCCATATACCTCCGGATGTGGATAGCGCAAAAACAAGGAACAGGTATCAAGTACTCGGGGTCTTACGGGACACAAGTGGGCGTTCGGAAACCAAATATTATCTATCACCCACCGATGCCTCTGCTTATTCAATTTTAGTTGTTAAACAGAAATTAAAGTGAACAATAAGTAAAACTAGAATCATCTCCAACATCAACATGCGGCAATACATCAGCAACTGTGGCATATGACGACACGCAACAGCACTTGAGCAAGCGACTACGACGCGCAAGTCCAACTATCTACCAAACAACAGGTAATCGGGTGTGTCCAAGGCAATATAAGGCTGCAGGGGATATCACGGATACGGAAACTAGAGCATCGCAACACAGATAGCAATAGAACAACAGGAGGGAATAAAGTCTATAAAAGTAAGATAGGTAGAAAGGGGGAGATGCTCGCCTGAAAACATTGTCGAAGGGTTCATCCGAAGATCGGGGCGAAGCTCACATCAACTCAACGGCCTTATCCGCGAAGAAGCAAAAACACTAGAAGAAACACCGGATGCAATATTTAATACAACGGCAGAAGATCGGCATGATGCATGCATGATGCGAGGCATGGCAAGGTGCGATGCGATTAGGTCAAGATTAAGCGGAACCGGGGTCCCGACAATTATCAGATGGTTCGCTTGTTTAACTACCCCGCAATTTAAATGTTGTTATAACAAGGCAAGATATAATACCGTTCGCTACACAAGTTTAAATGAGGCCAATATAAGGCTAGATTTGCCCGCATATGGCCCCATATTTAATTATTAGGTGAATCGCAAAAGGCCCCAAACCAATGATATGCATGCGATGACAAATAAATATGCAACAATTGTTATTATGTTGTAAAAATAGGGTTCGAGGAAAAGGGTCACACATTAGAGGGGCTCGACGATCTTGTTAGGGTCCCGGTTCGGTCGGTCTGTGTCGGTGGTTGACGGACTTGGGGTTCCGGTAGGTCTCGGTCCGTGGTTCGGCGGAAGCGTTTCGAGATAACGGGTAGATCTTGTTGTCCCGTCGGTGACCTTGGCATCCGGAAGGTGACTTGGTTTGGCGTCGGGCGGTTGCTGCTTTCGGTCGGTGTCGTTCTTGTCGCCAGATCTTGCCGGGCCCCACGGGTCGATCTTGCTGCCCGGATGGAGAACTTGTCGTCCGGGAGTACTTGCCCGACTCTCGGACGAACCTTGGCGTCCGAGTAGAAGATCATGTCGGTCCGCGCGTAGATCTTGGGGGTTCGGGTTCCACGGGTTCGCTTGACAAACGGAATCCGTGGAACGGTTCTTGGCGAACTTGGCGGTTATTCGGATCCGGGCGCGGGGTTCGATGTTTCCGCCCGGAACGGTCTTGTGGTCCGAGTAGACGAACTTGACGCGGGCTTCAGCAGATCTTGAGCCTCGATTTTACGTGGTTCATACGTGGTTACCATGACACATACACGCGCACACACACACGAGCACACGACACGAGCACACACATACACGAGCACACGCCAGGCACACACATACACGGGCACACGCATACCGGCACACGCGTACACGAGCACACGCCAGACACGGGCAGGGCGGCCACGGGCGTGGAGGGCCGGGCCCGCGGCGTGGAGGTCCTCTGGCTCAGGTCGGCGGGGCAGACGCGGTGCGAGCGCGAGGCGCGCGGAGGCGGCTCGCCGCTGGCGAGGATGTAGGTGGCGAGGCGGCGCGGGCGCCGCCGGGCGACGCGGCGATCGGATGCGGTGCTCGGCGAAGCGGGCGCGGGCCGAGCTTGGGTCGACGGAGGCGGCCGGGCGAGGTGGACCGGGCGGCATCTGGCGGGCGCGCGACGCCGCTTGAAGGGGCGGCACAAGACGGGCGACTTCATGGGGCGGAGAGAGCTTGACCCGGCGGGCTTGGGCGGAGGGCGATTTCGGCGGCGACGGCATGATGCGAGGAGGGCTGGGAGGTGGTGCGGAGGCGGCGGTGGCAGCCGGTGGAGGAAGGTGGCGAGGAGGGAGTGGGCGGTGGAGCAGCGGCCGGTGCTCATGGCTGGCGGCCGAGAGGCGGCGAGGAAGCGGGCCTGGCGGTTCTTGGGCGAGGCTTCTCTGCGGGGAAGGAGATGAGCGGGGGAAGGGGCTTCCGTGTGAGGAAGAAGGGGGGAGGGGACAGCGCGCACGCGGGAAGTGGGTCCCGCGTGGGGCCGGGCAGGTGTGGGGAGGTGGTTGAGTGGGGTGACCGCGTGGGGCCAGGGGCAGGGAGGGCCACGGGTCAGCGAGGTGGAAGGGCTGGGGCGGTTCTGGTCGTGTGCGTGTAGTGCGTGAGGGTGCTGGCAGGGAGGTGGGTTGAGAGGTGGAGGGGTGAGAGAGAGAGATGCTGCCACGTGTCAGGGAGTGATTGGGGGTGGGGGGTGGCTCAGCTGAGGTGGCGTGATGCTATTGGCTAGGGTGAGGTGGAGGGGTGGATTGGGTAGACTAGTGGGTGAGTTTAGGATTTAGGGACGGCAGGTTTGGACCGATTGTATAATCTGGGGCGGTCGTTCGGGTCGCTTTGGCCCGTTCGACTGCCCCTACTTAGACAAATTAAATATTTTATTTAATTCAAACAAAGTTTTTGCAAACCGATTTCGGCAAACCAAAATATTCCGGGGTCCCGGTTTTGATGTTTGAAAATAAAGAGGGGCGTTTAGAAAACAACACGGGCTTTGCAAACATAGTTTTGGCAAACAATGCATGATGATGACGATGCAATGCACAAAATCAACGCGATTTTCTAGTAGTGGTTTTGCGGGATGCCACACCGACACCACTAACAATGGATCTCGCCCTCGAGATCCGCCTCATGGTACCGGAAGGAAGGTCGGCGATCTGCGTCTTCTCGCTTCGTGTAGATCTTCGCGACACCACTAACAAGAGGTCGTTGTTCCCGGTCGTCGAGAGAGCACTCCGGATAAACAACGGTCGAAGTGGAGGGTAAGGCCACCTCTACTTCAGCGGAAGGAGTAAATTGCATCGATCCACCATTCAATGTACATAAGCGAATGATAAGAGTAGTGGTATGGTCGCGACTCCATCCCGCACTCAAAGCATTTCCGCATACCTAATAGAGACTATGCAACCAACTCTCGATTCGATCAAGATCTCGACAAGCGAGGTTCGGATCAAAGGAGTGATGCAGACTCTGCATCGGATCTGGCATAGAGGATGTCGTCGCGTCGGAAACACCGGGAGGCACAAACAAGGAACAAAGAATGGTGACACCGTAGACGGATTCCTCGGATAGCATGAAGACCGGATGTAGCAACACCGTTATCAAAGGAGGAAGCGAAACCCTGAAGGTACGACGGAAACCCAACCACGAGAATTCCTGGACTCGAAGCAAGAGAAGAGAGCGGATTCAAAACGCGTCGAGATAAGAGGGGAATAGCAGAGGGTAAGGAATAAAAATCAGACCTAATCAGAACTATCCAACCGATTTTCAAAAATAGTTTTGACACTCTACTTGCCGTTAGCTAGGTTATCCTACATTTGGACTTGTGGGGTATCGCAAGCTGAGCTCGATACCACTCAGTAACACCTCGAAATCGGACCTATGCAAGTTTGGGCAAAATTCACCAAACCCGCATAGAAGCGATTCAAAGGTGCTCACCAGCACTTTCGTGCGGGTGGAAAGCACGGTAATAACTTTACACAACCCCTCGATGGGACCCACGTAGAGATATATACATGACTCAAGGAGTCAAGAATGCGGTATAATATACAAAGATCCAAATCACCTTGAGAATGGTTGAGCGTCCGACTACGGACAAGATGCAAATGGGGCTAAGAGCCACGAAGAATAACCAATGGCGTCCATAACCTGCCTGTGCCAAGCCGGAAGGGTAACCCGCTAACGGCGTCGATCTCAAAACCTGCTTAACAAAAGGGTGCCGACAAAGGGCAAAGCGAAAACAAAGAAGGAGTCGTCGATCTTGAGGCGATTGCAGCGAGGCTAGAATTGGCGGTCCTCGCCTACAGGTATGGTGGATCAAGGCGGCGGCAAAGAAGCACTAAACAACCTATAGAGACTCGATACAACTGGCGGTTATCAGAGAGGGGTGAGAATGACCTATCCGGATCCAACCTGAAGCTATCACCAACCAAACCCATCCTGGCGTCTCCCCCTCGAGACCAAACGAGGAAGTCAACCTCGGAACTCACACAGTTGGCAGTTTTACTTATTCAGTTATAGTTGCGGCACTTTACTAGGCAGGTTTAAATAATCGTCCTGATAAAGTAAACAGTGGGCACTTTTAATTAATCATTCCGTTATAGTTGCAACAATTACTAATCAGATGCAGATAACATGAGATAAACCCGAAACCCAGCAGTTGTTGGTACTTTTATTCAGCCATTCCGTTGTAGTTGCAATACTTACTAGTCAGATACAATTGTCGCGAGCGACAACCAACAAGCAATTGTGGGCAGTATTAATTAGCCATTCCATTATAGTGAAGCTGATTACTAGTCATTATAAGTCAAATTTATAACAGTAAACTTTAGTTATGCTTGTCTATGATCGAGAAACTGTGCTCCAAGTCGTCCATATCCGCGGACACGGCTTTCAGAAAGTTTTAACCCGGCCGGGGTGCACCAATAGCAACACACGCTCGATCAACCTCGGAAAAACCAAATCAAAACCCAACGAGGCTTTCACGACTGAACAATCACAGGATTCAGAAATATTTCAGGGGGCCACCCCTTAAGTAGAATCCGCAACGGAGTAAGCAAGCTCCGAGGCGGCCTCAAGGTCTGCGTCAATGGCTGTGAGCGACTGGGAACCCCAAACGGGGCTTGTCGACACCGCGTAATCACTCCGCTTCCTAAACAGTACAGTGTGCTATCTGTCGCACAATCGTAAATAAAGCAGTAAAGCATGGCATAAGTACAGGATAGTAATAAAACCTCAAACTAGTTTGTGGCCCCAAGAAATAAGACTGAATCAAGCTCTGGCTCAGGGGGGTCCCATATACCTCCCGGATGTGGATAGCGCGCAAAAACAAGGAACAGGTATCAAGTACTCGGGGTCTTACGGGACACAAGTGGGCGTTCGGAAACCAAATATTATCTATCACCCACCGATGCCTCTGCTTATTCAATTTTAGTTGTTAAACAGAAATTAAAGTGAACAATAAGTAAAACTAGAATCATCTCCAACATCAACATGCGGCAATACATCAGCAACTGTGGCATATGACGACACGCAACAGCACTTGAGCAAGCGACTACGACGCGCAAGTCCAACTATCTACCAAACAACAGGTAATCGGGTGTGTCCAAGGCAATATAAGGCTGCAGGGGATATCACGGATACGGAAACTAGAGCATCGCAACACAGATAGCAATAGAACAACAGGAGGGAATAAAGTCTATAAAAGTAAGATAGGTAGAAAGGGGGAGATGCTCGCCTGAAAACATTGTCGAAGGGTTCATCCGAAGATCGGGGCGAAGCTCACATCAACTCAACGGCCTTATCCGCGAAGAAGCAAAAACACTAGAAGAAACACCGGATGCAATATTTAATACAACGGCAGAAGATCGGCATGATGCATGCATGATGCGAGGCATGGCAAGGTGCGATGCGATTAGGTCAAGATTAAGCGGAACCGGGGTCCCGACAATTATCAGATGGTTCCAGTTGTTTAACTACCCCGCAATTTAAATGTTGTTATAACAAGGCAAGATATAATACCGGTTCGCTACACAAGTTTAAATGAGGCCAATATAAGGCTAGATTTGCCCGCATATGGCCCCATATTTAATTATTAGGTGAATCGGCAAAAGGCCCCCAAACCAATGATATGCATGCGAGATGACAAATAAATATGCAACAATTGTTATTATGTTGTAAAAATAGGGTTCGAGGAAAAAGGGGTCACACATTAGAGGGGGGCTCGACGATCTTGTTAGGGTCCCGGGGTTCGGGGTCGGTCTCAGGGTCCAGGGTTCGACGGACTTGGGGTTCCGGGGTAGGTCTCGGGGTCCAGGGTTCGGCGGAAGCGTGCTCAGATAACGGGGTAGATCTTGTTGTCCTGTGTCGGTGACCTTGGCATCCGGGAAGCAGGACTTGGTTTTAGCCGGGGCAACGGTTGCTTTCGGGTCGGTGTCGTTCTTGTCGTCGGCCAGATCTTGCCGGGCCCCACGGGGTCGATCTTGCCGTTCCGGGATGGAGAACTTGTCGTCCGGGGGAGTACTTGGCGTTCCGGACTCTCGACGAACCTTGGCGTCCGAGTAGAAGATCATGTCGGTCCGCTGCGTAGATCTTGGGGGGGTTCGGGTTCCACGGGTTCGGCTTGACAAACGGAATCCGTGAACGGGTCTTGGCGAACTTGGCGGTTATTCGGATCCGGGCGTCGGGGTTCGATGTTTCCGCTCCGGGAACGGTCTTGTGGTCCGAGTAGACGAACTTGACGCCGGGCTTCAGCAGATCTTCGGAGCCTCGGGATTTTCTGTGGTTCATACGTGGTTACCATGACACATACACGCGCACACACATACACGAGCACACGCATACACGAGCACACACATACACGAGCACACGCGTACACGGGCACACACATACACGGGCACACGCGTACACGGGCACACACATACACGAGCACACGCGTACACGGGCACACAGGGCCACGGTGGCAGCCAGGCGTGGAGGGGCCGGGCCGGGCCCGCGGCGTGGAGGTCCTCTGGCTCAGGTCGGCGGGGCAGACGCGGTGCGAGCGCGAGGCGCTGGAGAGGCTCGGCCCGCTGGCGAGATGTAGGTGGCGGAAGCGGCGGCTTGGCCACGGCGACGCGGCGATCGGTGCTCGCAGCGAAGGGCTTGGCCGAGCTTGGTCGACGGAGGCGGCCGGGGCGAGGTGGACCGGCGGCATCTGGCGCGGCGGCGTCGCCTTGAAGCGGCGCTTCAAGACGGGCGACGCGGGCGGAGAGCTTGACGGCCGGCGGCTGGCGGAGGGCGATGCTCGGGCGGCGACGGCGCATGCTTGAGGCGGGCGGCTCGGGAGGTGGTGAGGCGGCGGCCGAGCAGTGGCGGAGGAAGGAGCGAAGCGAGGAGGAGCCGGGCGGCCGATGGTGGTGGTAGGTGGCGAGGAGGTGGAACAGCGAGCCGGGCGGTGGTGCATGGCGTCGGCGGTGGCGAGAGGCGGCGAGGGAAGCGGGCCTGGCGGTTCGGGCGAGGCTTCTGCGGGGAAGGAGATGAGCGGGGAGGGCTTCCGTGTGAGGAAGAAGGGGAGGGGACAAGACGCTGGAAGTGGGTCCCGTGGGGCGGGCAGGTGGGGAGGTGGTTGAGTGGGGTGACGCGTGGGGCCGAGGGGGAGGGCCACGGGTCAGCGAGGTGGAAGGGCTGGGGCGGTTCTGGTCGTGTGCGTGTAGTGCGTGAGGGTGCTGGCAGGGAGGTGGGTTGAGAGGTGGAGGGGTGAGAGAGAGAGATGCTGCCACGTGTCAGGGAGTGATTGGGGTTGGGGGGTGGCTCAGCTGAGGTGGCGTGATGCTATTGGCTAGGGTGAGGTGGAGGGGTGGATTGGGTAGACTAGTGGGTGAGTTTAGGATTTAGGGGCGGCAGGTTTGGACCGATTGTATAATCTGGGGCGGTCGTTCGGGTCGCTTTGGCCCGTTCGACTGCCCCTACTTAGACAAATTAAATATTTTATTTAATTCAAACAAAGTTTTTGCAAACCGATTTCGGCAAACCAAAATATTCCGGGGTCCCGGTTTTGATGTTTGAAAAATAAAGAGGGGCGTTTAGAAAACAACACGGGCTTTGCAAACATAGTTTTGGCAAACAATGCATGATGATGACGATGCAATGCACAAAATCAACGCGATTTTCTAGTAGTGGTTTTGCGGGATGCCACACTCTCTCATCACAAGATTCAACAAAGCAGGCTTAATTTCATAAAAGGTAGCATCAGGAGCAGGTGGAGCAATAGGAGTGCTTAGGAAATCATTGTTGTTGGTGCTAGTGAAGTCACACAACTTGGTGTGCTCACAGAGTTCATTTTGGCAAAGGTGGGCAAGCCAAAAATGGCAGCAGTAGCTAGAGCAGGAACTAAATTTTTTGTGTTTTTGAATAAGGCAAGCAAACCAAACTAGACTAGTTTTTTTTGGTTTTTTGGAAAGAGGCAAACAAAACCAAGCAAAAGAAACAAAGCAAACTAAAAACAAAGTAAAGAGAAAGGAAGTGAAGGAGACCCCTAGTGAAGACGTCCTTAGCCTCCCCGGCAACGGCGCCAGAAAACTTGTTGATGACTCCTCGATGGCGCCAGAAAACTTGGTGCTTGATGTGGAGTCTTGTTGGGAACCCCAAGAGCAAGGTGTGAAGAGTACAGCAGCAAGTCTTCGCTTAGTTGAGACCGAGGTTATCGAACCAGTAGGAGGAAGGAAACGTCACACAGGTGTTGCAAGCAACACGGAGACCTGCACAACACAAACTCAAGACTTTGCCCCAACGAATCAGTGAGGTTGTCAAGCTCACCGGTTTGCTGTAACAAAGGATTAAACGTATGGTGTGGAAGGTAATGGTTTGTAGCAAGTAAACAGGTAACAGTGGAAAATGTATCAATGGTAAAGATTGGACCGGGGTCCATAGTTTACTAGAGGTGCTCTCCTTAGATAAACAACATGGCATGAAGGGTAAACAAATTACAGCGGGGCAATTGACAGGAACTGAGTAAGGCATAACAATGCAATTACTAGCCAGAAAGATCCTATGAGGTTGATTGGGAAATTCAACAATATTCATAGACCGTCATCCAACTTCATCTATGACTAGAATTCCACCTTCAGGTTATCATCCGAAACCCCTCCAGTATTAAGTTGCAAGCAACAGACAACTGCTTTAAGCAAAGTGTGTAAGGTAAACAGTCCACATGTTCCATGAACAAGAGACCGTTGTTTTCTCCCTAGTGGCAGACATCTACAACCGAAGAGATTATTGTCACTTCCCTTGGAAACTAGAGGCATGAACCCACTATCGAGCATAAATACCCCCTCTTGGAGTCACTAGCAACTACTTGGCCAAGGTAACCACTAGCAACGGAGAGCATGCAAGATCACAAACAACACATACATGATAGAATCATAAAGATAAAAACCATTAATCAAACCAACATAATAATCTCAATATCCGTCGGATCCCTGCAAATACAACATGCATGATTACAAATAGATTAGATCTTGATCATGAACGGAGCTCACAAGATCTATACATGAAAGCACAAAGGAGGAGATACAACCATCTAGCTACTACATGGACCCATAGTCCAAGGTGGAACTACTCACGAATCATACCGGAGAGAAGGCCTCCGGGATGATCTCCCCTCTGGCAGGGTGCCGGGAAGAACTTCAGATCCCGCCCGATCTAGCGACGATGGTGGCGGCGGCTACATACGGTTTCGTGGATTTCTGATCGGGTACTCAGGGTTTCTGCATCGGGGGCTTCTTATAGGTGAAGGGGTGAGACCGGGAGGCGGCCAGGGCCACCAAACCCTAGCCAGGCACGGGCCCACCTGCCCTCGCGCTAGGGGTGGGTCTGGCCCCCCTGGACGGCCCCTCCGGCTCTCCTCTGGATTTCTTGTTCCCCATGGAAAGTAATTGACTTTGACATTTGTCCCATCCAATTCCAAGAATATTTCTTTACTAACTTTTCTGAAACCAAAAACAGCAGAAAACAGGCATCTGGCACTGTTGCAACTTGTTAATAGGTTAGTACCAGAAAAAATGTAATAAGCACCTAAAGTGTGGACAAGTAAAGCAAAGTAGATACTAAACAAGCATGGAGCATAAAAAATTATAGATACGTTTCCAACGTATCAGTAGGGCAATTTTAAACCAAAGATTTCATTCTTTCCCAAGCAGGAGCAACATGTTCACTATCAAGATGTTTAAATTTCATAATGTCACTTATCATAGCAATAATCTTAGCAGGAGGATAGTACTTTCCAATAAAAGCATCTTTGCACTTTAGTCCAAGAATCAATACTATTTTTAGGCAAAGATAGCAACCATTCTTTAGCTTTTCCCCTCAAGGAGAAAGGAAAAAGCCTAAGCTTAATAATATCTCCATCTACATCCTTATACTTCTGCATCTCACAAAGTTCAATAAAGCTATTAAGATGGGCAGCAGGATCATCAGAACCAGCACCAAAAAATTGCTCTCTCATCATAAGCTTCAACAAAGTAGGCTTAATTTCATAAAAGGTAGCATCAAAAGCAGGTGGAGCAATAGGAGTGCTTAGGAAATCATTGTTGTTGGTTCTAGTGAAGTCACACAACTTGATGTTCTTAGCAGAGTTTATTTTGGCAAAGGTGGGCAAGCCATAAACAACAGCAGTATCTAGATCACGAACTATTTTTTTTTTGTTTTTGAATAAAGAAAGCAAACCAAACTAGACTAATGTTTTTTGTTTTTTTTGGAAAGAGGCAAACAAAACCAAGCAAAAGAAACAAAGCAAACTAAAAACAAAGTAAAGAGAAAGGAAGTGAAGGACTTCCCTTGTGAAGACGTCCTTAGCCTCCCCGGCAACGACGCCAAAAAATAGCTTGATAGCGCCCAATACTTGTCGTGGAACGCTTCGTTGGAAACCCCAAGAGAAAGGTATGAAGCACCACAGCAGCAAGTTTCCCTCAGTAAGAAACCGAGGTTATCGAACCAGTAGGAGGAAGGAAACGTCACACAGGTGTTGCAAGCAACGCGGAGACCTGCACAACACAAACTCAAGACTTGGCCCCAACGAATCAGTGAGGTTGTCAAGCTCACCGGTTTGCTGCAACAAAGGATTAAACGTATGGTGTGGAAGATAATGGTTTGCAGCAAGTAAACATGTAACAGTAGAAGATGTATCAATGGTAAAGATTGGACCGGGGTCCATAGTTCACTAGAGGTGCTCTCCTTAGATAAACAACATGACATGAAGGTAAACAATTATAGCGAGACAATTGACATGAACTAAGCAAGGCATAACAATGCAATTACTAGCCAGAAAGATCCTATGAGGTTGATTGGGCAATACAACAATATACATAGACCGCCATCCAGCTGCATCTATGACTAGAAGTCCACCTTCAGGTTATCATCCGAACCCCCTCCAGTATTAAGTTGCAAGCAACAGACAACTGCTTTAAGCAAAGTGTGTAAGGTAAACAGTCCACATGTTCCATGAACAAGAGACCGTTGTTTTCTCCCTAGTAGCAACATCACATCTACAACCGAAGAGATTATTGTCACTTCCCTTGGAAACTAGAGGCATGAACCCATTATCAAGCATAAATACCCCCACTTGGAGTCACTAGCAACTACTTGGCCAAGATAACCACTAGCAACGGAGAGCATGCAAGATCACAAACAACACAGACATGATAGAATCATAAAGATAAAACCATTAATCAAACCAACATAATAATCTCAATATCCATCGGATCCCCGTAAATACAACATGCATGATTACAAATAGATTAGATCTTGATCATGAACTGAGCTCACAAGATCTATACATGGAAGAACAAAGGAGGAGATACAACCATCTAGCTACTACATGGACCCATAGTCCAAGGTGGAACTACTCACACATCATACCGGAGGGAAGGCCTCCGGGATGATCTCCCCTCCGGCAGGGTGTCGGGAAGAACTTCAGATCCCCTCCCCCCTCGATCTAGGGACGATGGTGGCGGCGGCTTCTTATAGGCGAAGGGGCGAGACCGGCAGGCGGCCAGGGCCACCAAACCCTAGCCAGGCACGGGCCCACCTGCCCCCGCGCCTGGGGTGGGTCTGCCCCCTGGCCGGCCCCTCCGGCTCTCGTCTAGACTTCTTGTTCCCCACGGAAAGTAATTAACTTTGACGTTTGTCCCGTCCAATTCCGATTATATGTCTTTACTAACTTTTCTGGAACCAAAAACAGCAGAAAACATGCATCTGGTACTGTTGCAACTTGTTAATAGGTTAATATCAGAAAACATGTAAAAAGCACCTCAAAGTATGGACAAGTAAAACAAAGTAGATACTAAACAATCATGGAGAATAAAAAATTATAGATACGTTTCCAACGTATCAGACCCACTGGTTTATACTTCGGTTTATCGCTAGTATGACTACGCACAACACTCCTGTTGTTTACGATGCCACCATTACAACTGCGTGGATATGTTAGATATACATTTGATTCACATGTATTTGGTAGTTTAGGATTTATAATCCATTTTCTACCTTATATCTTGGAAAGCCTTCTTATATTCCAATTTTTACTCCTATATATACTCGTCCATGAGGGTCAATAGATCATCGATCGCATTACGGCAATCCTTATACTACTATACAAAACCCTAAACCCCACATTCTCCATGTCACCCGCTGTAGTCTTCGTCTTAAATTGGACAACCACATTTGCTCAAGTCTCATACCCTCTTGTCATCACCCGTCGTGTCATTTAGTGTCAGATCTAGTCGTCCCACCAGATGCACATGACACCTCTTACTCCCCTCCGATCCGAATTAATTGACATGAATTTAGGCAAAATGTTGCCTAAATCTGTGTAGGTACAGAGAACGAGTTGCAAATAATTCAGATTTGAGGGAGCAATTTTTATTTCCTTGCAATATATCATTTTTCATCACATGTGCACCCTACAAAAATGTTTCTTTAGCCTTTGAGGCATCCTTGTTTCAAATGCTCTAGCTCCGCCGCTGATGTCATTGCTAGACCGAACGACACTTAGTTTGCAACCACTCTGAAAATGAGTTTTACTGTTGTAACAAAACTCGACACGAGCGGACGCCGGACATACCAACATTGGCGTCCAGATGTGAGATCGGGTAGTCGAACCTAGGTTTATACAAGTCAAAGTAACGCCGGGCATATCCAATCGAGTTTACGGTTCGCTATAAGGCTACACACGAGGATCCCGACACGCATTAGGTTTAGTCGCGGAAGATTTCTCAATTTATCAATTGTGGCAAGGTAAACTTGGAAACTGGATTACATGTAGCGATGATTTTCACAAGGTTCCAACCTCATGTGTGGACATGTTGAGATATGTTTCGGTTGACGTTGCCAATGTACAACTGGAGTCGTTCGATCTTGGCATGTCCGGCGATGGAGACTAGGCCGAGGGTGATGAAGAAGCGGGCGAGGTTCAGGAGGATGGTGTCAACGGTGATGGCGAGAAGGTGTTCAAGTGTAATGAACTCGAACATCAAACTTGTATAGGGCATAGGATGCAGTGTCACTTGAAGCGGTGACGAACAATGACCAAAACCGGCAAAAGGTACTGTATCCACCGAACCATCCACGCGCACAACGAGGTCACTTCAAGGACGCTGAGATATGATCAAAGCTCGTTGTAGCCGTTGGAGTGTCTCCTGAAAATCGATTAATTTACATGTCGTGCTACTGGCTCGCGCCTAACAAATTTTATTCCAAAACCACGGTCAGTTTCTATTTACTCGTTCCGTTCTAAAATATAAGATGTTTTAGTTTTGTAAAGTGAATGTATTTATACCCTTTTAGTGTTTATGTTCACTCCAAACTTACACTAAAAAACATCTAGATAGTTTTGTTTCATAAAGTTTAAAACATCTTATAATTTAGACTGGAGAAGTACGGGATATGTTCTTCACCTGAGCCTGCGCGACACCATAATTGCGTTTATCAATAGCATGTATACCTGATTTTATGGGAAGTGACGCTCGCGCGAGGAAGCCAGGCACCATTGAGTCACGGAAGATATCACACGAATCGCCGAGGCGGAGTGTAATCTTATTTTTCCTTTTTGAAAACCTCCCAAACCTTCGCCCCTCCCCTTCCCCTGTTCCCTTCCCTCCTCCCCCTGGCCCCTGCCGCCTCTGCTGCCCTCCGATGGCTCTCGTGGCCTCCGCCTCCGACCACCGCCACCGTCGCGCGGCGAAATCCTTGCCCCCGGCGAACCCCGCTACCCCTTCAACGTTGAAGGTTCCCGCGGCGAAGGCGTCCGCCGGCCCCGGCCTCCAAGACTTCTCCTTCACCTGGGGCGCGCACCGTCGCCTCCGCTGCTCCAAGGACGGCGCCCCGGTGCACGCGTCCCCGTCCCCCACTCCTCCCCAGCACCCGCACACCCCCTCTCCGGACAAGGACAAGCCGAAGCCGCCCGCGCAGGACCCCCCGGCCGAGTGCTCGTCACGCCCGCAGCGGCCCCGGAACCTCCGCCCGCGCGCAGGTACGGTGGCGCTCCAGTCGCCGCCGCCAGCGAAGGCGCAGCCGAGGAAGAGGGGCTTCGCCGTCGCGCTCACCGAGGAGGAGATCGCGAACGACTTCGCGGCCATCCGCCCCTGCGCGAAGCGCGCCGTGCCGGCCGCGCGCCGCTCCTCCAAGAAGCGGAGGAAAACGGCCGTGCAGAAGGCGATCGATGTAAGCAATCGGAACCTTCCGCCTCCGCTTTCTTCCTCAATCTGGGCTCTCGGTGTTTGATTCTCGTTTGGTTGGTTGGTTGGTTTCGAATTGCAGAAGATGTTCCCGGGACTCATGCTCTTGGATGTGGACCTGGACAACTACAAGATCGAAGAGGTAGAAGCGGCGTTCGGTTCAATTCGTGTGCTGATCCCCCCAAAAATTTCTTCTTTCTCTTCATGTGCGTTCACATCTTGCAGAGAGGCAAGAGGAGGTGATCGATCGTTGCCATGATGGAGCTCTTCAGATGTTCCCAATCTCTTTCTTCTTGTGTTGGCTGACATGCACGTCCCTTGACTGTCTTGGTTCTTCAGGGTTAGAGGATAGTAGTAGCAAATTGCCTAGTCAGGTTCCCTGTGTGGTTTCTGTAATATATTTTCTTTTTCAAGGAACTTCATGAATGATAGGGGTGTTTGTGCTGTAGGGTGCCAAGAAGCAGTCATATAGGGAGTGATCATATTCTTAGGTGATAATTAAGAAGTCATGTAACATTGTTTTAATCATGAAATAGTTCGGTGGACCAGTATATCAGTTTTTTCAGATTTTGCTCCAAAAGTTCTTGAAGTATGACCTAGGATTGTGATTATGAAGTGTTCCTTTTGGATATCCTGGGTTTGTTAAAATTTGAATGAATCTATATGCTAAATAGTATATCTAGATGCATCAAAATTTTGACAAATCTGCAACATCTATTTTTGAGACGGAAGGAATATATTTCTTGATGGTTGCTTTTTGGGACTTATTGGTACTGATGGAAGATTTATAATTAGCTGGATTGCATGATGGCGCTTCATTGCATGACGCATGTTGGGTGAAAAAGCTGCTTTATTTTGCTGGAGCAGGAGATATATATTTCGAATTGGATATGGCTAATGGAAGAGAAATTAATGGGTACTTTTTGTTACAGAACAGTGACCAATTAAATCATGATATCGTCTTAAAAAAACCGATTATTTTCCTCGTAAAGAAGCCATGGTTTCAAAAAAAATTATCCATAAGTGGAAACCAGGTAAGTATTTAAGGAAGTTACATCAGACAAAGTTCGCATCTTGTTGTTGTCAACTATGTCTAATGTGTTTAAAATGTTTCATTTATTAGTCATTCATCCATTTCCATTGTGCTCTTCACTTTTCCTGTTCATGTTTTCTCGCAATTTTTTCTATCTGTATGAAAATCGTTGAAATGTCACTCTTGATTTCAGAATGCTTATAAATAGCTTTTGCTTTATAAGAAATTGTGTATAAAAGGAACAGCGCCTTGTTAAAATGCTGTTCCCTGGTCTGCATTTTTGCTCTACAGAGGAAGCTGCCATGTTCAGCGTCCATCGCGTTGTTTAACAGTGTTCATTTGTTAATTTGAACTGCCTGTCGTTCTGTTACCTGGGTGGAACGCAAGTTGAGTCTATATTTATGTGCAGGGGAATAGAACCACTCTTACTATGCTGCTGTCTATGCGTGCACCTTTTAGCAATTTGATATCTTCTTAATCAGTTAATTCAACATTCGGATGATCGCTAATGCTGATCAGTCGTCAGTAAGTTTTTTCAAGACGGTGGGTTGATTTTACAATAATCTGGTTTCGATAAGTAGAATTCTGGTATTCTAACAGTTTAGCTGATCCTGGTAATGTTCGTCTGGCTGTTACCTCGGATCCGTGGTGAAGCTCGACATAATTGGCCTTGAGACCTGATTGATGCTTGATAGATAATTCTTCATACTGCACACGATTTTCTCATTGTGTTGTGATTTCTATGGATACTCGCCAATTATTGCTACTCTGCTGTACCTGTGCTTCAGGATTCAGACCCCTGTTGTTCATTGGATTTTCAGTTGACAGCTACAGGTGGACTGGTAGTCTTGTACTGTGTCTCTGTTCAAGATTTTGGTCTTCCTCGGCTGATATAGTTGTCTTCATGGACGACAGGTTGGTTTTGGTTGCTGTCGTCAAGTTCCCGTGGATCCGTTGACATCAATGAAAACGTGGTGTTCTTATAATAGTAAAAAAACCTAATCTCGAGTATTTGCAAGCAAGTTCATCTCACTGTTATCACGTCTCCTAATTTCAGCACAACATGTTGAGTTTGTGATAATACTCGCTCCTCTTTTACCAGAACAAAGATGTTCAGTACTCTCTCCGTCCAGAAATAGATTTGAATGTATCTAGCCATATTTTAGTGTATAGTTACATTTGAATCTACACAAACCTAGGTTAGTTATTTGTGGATGGAGGGAGTAGTATAAATTTTGTCTAGAGTCAAACGTTGTAACCAAAGTTTTATAGGCGTTCTTGTTCTTTCCACAAATAGAGGTTGTATGGATCTAAGTTTCATGTTTCTCTTCTCTAGTGTACTAGAAAAATTGGGAGAACAACCTTCGTGCAAAACTGAAACTACTGAACTGCGCCGCAAACTTCAAAGACGGGGCGTGCAGAGCAGCCGGCGGCCAACGTCGAAGGACACGAAGGCGTCGACGCAGGCGTATTGGACCTGCTCCGGCGACAGGCGTGGCGCGGCCCACCTGCTCATTGTCACCCTCTTGGGCTTCTCCACGAGCGCCCCCATCACCTCGCGCGCCAGGGTCTTGAGCCCCGCCTGACGTAGCTCCGGCCGGCCGAGCACGGCCGCGGCGACCTGTGGCAGGTCCACCACGTGGGCCACCTCGAGGTTGCAGTCCTCTCGCAGCCGCTTTACGTCGCCGGCGACCCCGACGGCGGCGAAGCAGAACGCGGGGTCGGCGAGGAAGGCCGCGAGCTCGGCGGGGATGTACTGGGCGTGGTAGACCTGGTAGACGAGGCAGCGGTCGGCGACGCAGAGCTGGAGGACGGCGATCTGGTGCCGGGGCTTCCCGTTATGGAAGTCGAAGCTCTGGCGCCACTCCGTGTCGAGGCCGACGACGAGGCAATGGCGGGGGCGGTCCACGTCGTCCACCTCCGGGTCCGCGCAGCCATGCTGCTCTTGTCCCTTGTTGCACTCGTGGACGTCCTCGCGGAAGCGCTGCTCGACCTCCCGGAGAAAGCGCGCGACGTCGTGGGCGGACGACGTGACGGTGGTCCGGATCGTGGTGCCGTCGTCCATGACGACGGCGACGTCCGCGTCTTCCGTGGTGCAACGGAGAGGCGACGGCGCCGGAAGAGGAGGTCGTCGGCGCGGCGCGTGGTAGGTGATCGCCATGTATTTTGGAAGAGGGCCTGGATGGATCACGGCGGCTCTGGGTGTTATAATTTCCTCGTCGCTCGGTTTCTTTTCTTGGCGCGGCCGGCCGCCGGCAGAAGATCGCGGCCTACGTAACGTAATGTAGTGTGTTCCGAACTTCCTCCGTTAATCGCGTCGATCGGGTTTGCACGCCGGGTGTGCGGGGTTGAACTACACTAGCTCTAAGCTACGCTGTATCTACTCGGATGCCGAGTAGGTTTCAGACTATTTACAAGAAAAAAAAAGTTTCAGGCTCTCGGCTCCCATCCAGTTTTGTTTTGATATCCGTTCAAAATTAAGTTACTCAGTTTATAACATATAAAAATTATGTACTTCCTCCGTTCACTAATATAAAATCTTCTATCATGTATTAAAAAATACATGTATCTAGACATGTTTTATTATTTAGGTTCATCTACCATCTAATTTATTACTTTAAAATATTTAGAATGTCTTACATTAGTGAGCGGAGGGAGTACTTATTATGCAGACCAAAAGTATTTTTAGGATTTTTTATACTCCCATATATTTAAGTTGAAACTTTGCATGTACTCCTTCCAATACATCACATTCTAGGTTTAGTCAAAGTCAATTTTTGTAAACTTTAACAATATATCTAGAAAAAATATCAATATTAATAATTTTAAATATATAAAAATCGCTATAAAGAATGTTTTCGTAGTATATGCATTTAGAATTAGGGATATTAATATATTCTTTATATCCTTGGTTAAACTTTGCAAAGTTTGATTTTTACTGAACTCAGATTGCAAGGTAAACAGAGAGAGTATATACCCGCACACATCAATTCTTGGAAAACATTTAGGATCCCTTTAATGAATACAAATACAAATATGGTCTTAGATTTTGAAGCAAATGTGGATATGAAAATTGATATATGCACATCCAAAAAATTAAGTTAACCACTTTTGTCAATTCTAGCCCTTCATGCCAATTGCCCAAACCACAAAAAAACCTCCTAAAAAGTGGTTAAATGTATTCTTAGGTGCTCGAGTATGGAAATTACAATGCATTGTAGCCCGTAGAAGCATATTTATGTATATTTGAATTGATACTATGAAATGAGCTCATGTTTTCATGTCATGTGGTTACAAATTTCTTCACGTATCCGTTCTGAGTTGAGTAAACATCAGCATGTATACATATTTTGAGCCTTTTATTTCGCATTCATATTTGATAATATTCGTTTTTAAATATCCATATTTATTTTAAAAATATGAAAATAAATGTGGGAATGACACCCGTATTGAGTCCATTTCCACCCTAATTATACCCTCCTCTATTATTATTATTATTATTTATTTTTATTACTGAGTATAAAATAAATAACAATTTTTCTCCATAAGAAAATAGATAGTTTCTTCCTAAGAAAAAGGTAATTCAGAGTACTCAATATGGTATGTTGATACATGTATTGACGTCAAGTTGATATATTATGCTGATACTATTTTGGTATCATAAGCGTGGCCATGTTCTTCAAAATATTTGGTAAAACTTTATAAGATTTAATTTAACTTAAGATAAAGATAGAAGTACACGTATTTATGGATCGACGGAGTAGATAGAAACTCACAAGGTCTAGGGTTAAAGTTCGACGTGGCGGTTCAGGACGTCCGAATCCAACAACAAATCTCTTTTTCTGTAGTTATTAAATTAAATAAAATCCTGCGAGAAAGTAATTAAAAAAAGAAGTCTCCGCCCGCGCATAACCCGCCGCTCCTCCTCCTCGCGCCGAAGAACTCGCCGGAAGAAGATCCATCCGCAGTCCTGGACTCCGATTCCTCCGGTTCGTTGGTATGGCATCGATCCCTGCCTGTCCGTTTTCTTTCTTGATCTGGTTTTCTCTCTTCCTTGCTCCGTGTTACTCCATCTGCTCGGTCGATAATAAAGATCCCCGCCGCCGGACTAACCTGGACCTGGAGTGAAAGGTCGATTTCTTCGCGGACGCCATCGATTTGCACTAAAAGGTTGGTAAGGAAGCCCTCGCCTTGCTGGGATTATTACCTCTCCAGTTATTTTTTTTTCGTGAACAGTAATCACAGTGAGGGAACAAATCGTGTCCGGTCAGATTGGCCTTATTCAAGACTGATCTATTCTGGGTTGACCCCGTGAACCGATAGTACTACTACAAATCTGTATAATAGTCACTGTGGGCAACAAGATCCCCACCTTAATTTTGTACTAATTGATAAGTTCCTCCAATGTATTATGTGTACCTATTAGTAGTACAAAACTGCAGCATGTTAATTACTCCTACTGATCTATTAGGAGTAGAAATCTTAGTAGGGGTAGATCAGCATGCTATTTTTTTTAGTAGTCTGTAATCTAGTATCTAGTAGTAGTAGTAGTAAAGAATTGAAAGTGAAACTAAAATTGATTTTAAATATGCTCCCGCTGATCTCATGAATCGAGCTTTGCTATACTCACATTGTTGAACTATTTGTTATTAATTTCGTTGCAGACCGTGCCTCTCCTAAGTTACCTGATCGGTTGGGAGCAGCAGATATTGGGGTGACAGCCATGATGTGTACTAGCGATAAGAACAATGCCATGCCGTGCAGCAAGCGTCGGAAGGCTGTCGTGCTCGGCCACAGGTCGTTGGTTGTGGAGGACGTCATGATGGAGGTGCTGCTGCGGCTTCCCCTAAAATCCATCGTCCGCTTCCGGGCTGTCTGCCGCTCCTGGGCCGCACTCCTCTCCTCCGAGGAGTTCCACAGACTCCACCGGGAGATCACCAGGGAGGCGAAGGTGCCGCTGAAGCTGCTGCACTTTTCCCCTACCGCAACGTTCAGCGCCATGGTGGCGTACTCGTGCTCGCTGGCGCAAGGCCCCAGAGACGACGAGCTGCTGTTCAAACTTGACTACGCCCATGGCAAGTGGCTACAAGTGCTGACGCCTGCATCGTGCCATGGCCTCACCCTTCTGTATGATGATCTTGCCAAGGCGTACTACATCTGTAATGTGGCCACACGGGCAGTCACACGTCTGCCACATTCTGCCCCGGTGGCGTTGCACATGGTCAGTACCGGACTGGGATTTGATGCCCGCACAAGGGAGTACAAGGCGGTGAGGTTGATCAATGGTGGGATGTACTCATCCCGTCAACAGGATACGATCAGGTGTGAGGTGTACACGCCTGGAGGTAGCCATGGGGATCGCTGGAGGCCGGCTGCTGGAGAAATGCCCTTTGGGTTGCGGAGATTTGCAGTCTCTGCAGTGTGGAACGCAGTCGGGCAGAGGTTAGCTCCCGTGTTTGTGAACGGGTTCCTGCACTGGTTGATCGAGCCTCATCTTCTCTTCAAACGGCCAAGAGGAGCCATCATATACTTTTCGGTCATGGAGGAGACATTCAGATGTGTCCGATCACCTCCCTTCCCGTCATCAGATTTTGGGCAAAATCCTCCATCAGCACCACCAGAATTCCACCTGCCGCTTGCTCCCCAGAAACCACCAGCAGGGCACCTAGTGGAGATGGATAATCAACTGTGTCTAGTCCGAGACCTTCGGGATGACCCTCATGGTAGCACTCTGGAGATTTGGAGACTGCTGGAATATAGCTCTGGTGATTGGTCGCTCGATCACCGAATCGATTTATCAGGGCACGTCATGGGGAAAGAATTACGCGAGCCACAGACCGTGAGAGTTATTGGTTCTATTGACAATGGAAGGTCAGGGAAGAAGATAATCATCACTACTTGCAAGCATAAGGTTCATGAAAAGTTTGAAAAAAAGGTTCACACCTACGACCTCACTTCTCAGGATCTGGAGACCATTCTTTCTGTCACTGAGACAAGCACATCGATGTACGGTATCTATGATGATAAACCACTCCCTTCAAGAGTTGGTTTATTTGAAGACTGCCTTGCTCCAATGCATAAAACAGATGAAGAGATAACCTTGTCGTCTGCCCTGTCTAAGGCAGTAAAAGAGATCCTACTCCGCCTCCCAGTTAAATCAGTGGTACAGTCCAAATTGATCTGCAAGCAGTGGCTCGGGTTGATCAAGAGCACAAGCTTTGTGCAGTCATACTTTGAGCATAAGAACATAGGTAGAAGGCCAAAGCTCATGCTTGTGGGTAAGGGCATTGGGCAATCAGCCTTCCGTTTTGCTCCCTTGGATACATGGCTTAGTGAAGCTCCTAGTGATTGTGCGTTGCTTGACACAAAGGTAGTTTGCTCCAAGCCTTGCCACGGGATGAACCTGGTGAGCACTGCTACAAATGACTATCTCTACAACCCAGGCACAGGTTTCCACAGGGTCTACGGTAACCAGGGACTGCAGATGCACCTACAGTTGGGAAGCCAGAGAGTATATGAGGCAGAACAACATGCATTTGCAGTCGGCAGCAAGAATGTCGGCCTGACTTTTGACCCTTTGTCTCGTGAACATGTTATTGTGGAAATCGTCTATCACCAGAAGAACTTCCATTCTCGTGGATATAGGTCGGTGTGCGAGCTGCGGTGGTGTAATTCCGTGGAACTTTCCCATGAATACTTGGTGCCGCTGCCGCCTCTGCCCGTGAACGACATGCCACCCGCCTATCTCAGAGGGGTACTGTACTGGATGAGTGACCCAAGGCTGGGTCGGATCCGCGAGCGAGCCATCATCTCTTTCGATATCTCTACGAGACTGTTCGATACCATCCCTTGCCCTTCGTGCATCGCGGTATGGAGTAGCGCGAGCCCATGTCGTGCATTTGTTGTAGAGCTCCAGGGAGCATTATGCGCTGTTCTTGCAGATCCAGTGGCAAACAGTTTAGACGTATGGATGCTAAAACGTGGGCATGGAATATGGGGCAGAGCGTGTACAGTTCGTTTGGAAGCGTCGCCTGACTATTCTCTCGTGACAAATGTGGTGGTGCCAATGGCTATTGATCCGGAAGACGGGAAGATCCTGTTGAACACTGGGAGGAAAGTAGGTGCCTATGATCCGGTCAAGCAAACAATCCATAACCTGTATTCGCTTGATGAGGTACCGCTTGTCGCAAGTGAGCGACACCTTGGAGTTTGTCAGGAATCCCACTTTCCTGCATCATCGTCATCAGGGGATAATTCAACAGTCTTCACAGACCAACCAGTTAGAATGGACAGCGAGATTATGCCGCTTGTTCCTATGTTATATGAGGAGAGCTTGGCCAGTTATCCCCGTGTGGCGGTGGCAAGATCATTGTCATTCTGCTGATACATTGTCAAGTGGTAGTATTTCCATCGTCATATAGACTGGTATACTAAGTCGTCGAACGACAACACTTTTTTTGGGTGATATAATAGTGTGATCTTTTTACTCCTAGTATTTATTTTCCCAGTACAATGTTATCGCTATTTGTTTCACGGTATAATGGTGTGTTTCTAATAATTATACATTACACCTGTCGTTATGGCAAACTCTGCAGTGCAATGCCACTGGCATTAGAGCTGAAATTCGTAAATTAGAAGGGATCATTACTGCAGTATTAATATGTAAACATTGCAGTATATTTTCCTTGTCTTGTTGAACCCTTTTTTTGTCAGGTCACTGTTGCAGATGGTCCTCAGTAGAAATTTGCACTCAAAAGAGAGCGCTCGTACGGAGTCATGGACTCGTGTGAAGCACTACTGCTATTATGCATCAGAATGGTGACTTCCTTCAGGAGGATTATTTGTGTACCTGTGTCAGATTAATCAGGTATATTCCTTGAGGATTTACCGCCGCCTCAAAACTGTTGACTCAGGGCTTCATCGCCGTACCGTAAATAAGATGCTGTCACATAACTCAGGGCTTCATCGCCGTACCCGTAACCTGCCAAAATCGAGACGACTGATCGAGCATAGTTCTAGCTATTAGTACTACTAGTAGTATATACTATGTTTAACAGCCGGTTTTCCAGTGCAGGCCCACGAAGCAAGGTCTTAAAGAGATCCGAGAGGAACCAAGGTACTAGTAGAGAGTTTCGCCTAGTTTCTCGCTTCTCTCTCTCAGCTAGCGACCCGGCATTCGCAGCTGCTTATATTACACCTGCCGCTGCCTTCTCTGCCTTCCTGCGATCACAAGCCCCAAAGATCAAAAGGCGTCAAAACTACATACCCGCCAGAAGATCAGACACCTGCAAACTCACCCATGGTTATAATTAACACGGGACAAAGCAATGTCATCATTTACCTCAGTGCTTCTCTGACCTCTTCATTCTTAGGGGCGAGCTGCAGCGCCTCCCGGAAAGCTTCAGCGGCGCCTTTGTAGTCCTGCATACGTCAAAGAGAATATCAGTACCATGAGAGAGAGACAGAGAGGTATGTTCAAGTGGACAGAATGAGTTCCACTGAAAGCATCGGATCAACCTCGGTCGCCGCCCGCTCGGTCCCAGCAAGCGCCATCGCTGCCTCCCGTCCCCGTCCCTGGAGCTCGTTCCCGACCCCCGGGCCATCCCCGTCCCTGGAGCTCGTTCCCGACCCCCGGGCCACTCTCTGGCCTAGCTCCCGGGCAATGGCGCCACCACCAGGGCCCTCTCCTCCCTCCGTTCGTCGGCTTCCCCAGCGAGCCATCGTCGACTGCCCCCTCCACCCCGCCCACGAGCACGCCGACTGCGGCCGCCTCACTTGAGTCGCCATCGCCATCCTCGCCTCCGCGCCTGCCCCACCGCGGCCTCGGACGCCGCGCCTCGCCTCCGATGTTCCGCTCCCGCCCTCGACCGCTATTATTGCCGCGGGCTCACGCGCGCCCTGGCCCTATTTTTGCGATGCCTCCTCGACCTCCAAACCTGTCTCTGCTCGAGCTCGCTGATTGGTTGAGTCCCGTGTAGCGCTTCTGCTATTTCCATATAGTGCTGCTGCCTGGTAACCAAACCATCTGCTCGTATGTTTAGGTTAATGTGGGATCTTGTACGCCCACATCGACTTCTTACGATCTCCTGTACCGATCAGACCAACCTCGACAAACAATTGGCGATGGTCCGCGAAGTTTAACACCGACAAAAGGCGGATAACAAGATCCAAGATCGTCGTCATGGAATGCCAAGGCCTTCTTCCCGGAATCACCATGACCGTTGACATGGAACCATCTACCAAGATCCCCGAAGACCGATCCCGGCGCCCGAACCCGAACCCCTCGAAACCCAAGATCGTCGAGCCCCCTCCCCCCTCCCCCACCCCCCAAACGTGTGATCCCTTTTTTCCGAGCCTTATTTGATAAATGTAATATCAACTTGTTGCATATAAAATTGTATATGCTTGCATACATATTAGTGTGGTTTGGGGACATTATGCTGATTCACATCTTAATTAAATATGAACACCATATACGGGCGAATCTAGTCTTATATTGATCTCATTTAAATTGGTGTATCGAACCGATTATAATTTTTGCTTTGTTAATATAACATTTAAATTGTGGGGTATCTAAATAACTTGAATCACTTAAATAATTGTTGGAACCCCGGTTCCGCTTAATATGTCCTAATTGCATCGCACCTTTGACATGTCATACATCATACATCATGCCCGATCTTCTGTCGTAGTATTAAATATTGCATCCGGTGTTTCTGCTAGTGCTTTGTTTCTTTACGGATTAGGCCGATGAGTTGATGCGAGTGTCGACCCGATCTTCGGATGAACCTTCAGCAATGTTTTCAGGCGAGCATTCTCCCCCTTTCTACCTATCTTACTTTTATATTATTTAGTGTTGCGATGCTCTAGTTTTCGTACCCGTGATATCCCTTGCAGCCTTATATCCTTGGACACATCCTGTTACCCGTTGCTTGGTAGATAGCTGGACTTGCGTGTCGTAGTCGCTTGCTTAAGTGCTGTTGCGCGTCGTCAAGTACCACAGTTGTTGAAAGCCTGCCATATGCTTTATGTTGGAGATGATCATGGCATTTACCGTTTAATAACTAAAATTGAAGTAGGTAAATAATGCAGAGGCGGAGTGGGCAATAGATATTATTTGGTTTTTAACCGTTCATGTGTCCCGTAGGACCCTGAGTACTTGATACCCGTTCTTTGAATATTCGCATTATCCGCATGTGGGACCATGAATCCCCCTAGCATCCCCCTAGCCAGAGCTTGAGTCATATATTATTTCTTAGAGCTACAAATTAGTTTGGGGCTTTATTACTATCATGTACTTATGTCATGCTTTACTGCTTTATTTACGATTGTGCGTGGAGCGTCTGTACTGTTTAGGAATTGTGATATGTTTATGCGGTATCGACAAGCCTAGTCACATTTTCGGGTTTCCAGTCATTTACAGCCATTGACACAAACCTCTGAGTCCATCTCGGAGCCGGCCAACTTCGTCGCGGGTAGCTTAGCAGGGTTACCCTTTCAGCTTGGCCTGGGCAGGGTTATGGACGCCATTGGTTATTCTTCAGGCCTCTTAGCTCAATTTGCATCTTGTCCGTACTCGGACGTTGTATCGTTTTAAAGGTGATTTGGATCTTTGTATTGTATATATGTATTCTTGACTCTTTGAGTCATTGTTGTATATATCTGTTCTATGGGTTCTATCGTGGACTATTGTGTAATTATATTACTTTGTTTTCCACCCGCACAAAAGTGCCTGGTGGGCACCTTTGAATCGTTTCTATGCGGGTTTGGCGGGAATTGCTAAAACTTGCATAGGGCCGATTCTGAAGGTGTTACACTCTCTCAGCTGGTGTTGTTGTCGCAGGTATTGTCAAATCAAGTGTAATAAGGCGATAGACCAATGAAAATGTCAAATATTGTCTCTTCCGAACCAACCTGAGAGCAAGATCACCCAGACCGTCACTCTCAACAAATATTCCATCTCATTTTATCTCTAATTTCAGGGGTACCATATCCATTAGTTGATCTCCGAACTCCGGGATCGGCACCAACATTTCTTAGATCAAAGTTTTCAGAAACATTTGCCTACAATATTGAAAATGAAAATAAAGTGTGAGCAATCTCACATTCTCACTGCTGCTGCATATATACTACTAATTAGTCCCCTGGTACTAGTTAACAGAAAAATAGATATCAAAACAAAAAACAAAAATTGAAATTAAAGGGGGGGAGGGAATTCACCTCTTGGCGTGGCCTCTTGTTCCCTGCCCGTGCCTCTTCTTCAGCCACCCGTGATGCTTCTTCTTCCTCTCTCCAGGACGCCTCCTCCTTAGCGTCCATCACAGCTCAGAGTTGGGCAGGGGCAGGGCGGAGCTTCCTGCTCAGAGATGCTACCGTTCAGTCGGGGGCAGGTGCGTGGGGGCGGGGGCGGGGCTACGCCGTGTGGGGCGCCGAGGACGAGCGGTGGCGGCAGGAGAGGAGCAGCTCGCGGCAGTCGGGGACTGCACGGGGCGTCGGGGCGGGGGCGGAGACGAGCGACTAGCGGCGGTGGGGAATTAGGGATTGGATGCAGTGTGCAGCGGACGGGAATACGAGTATATGACGGTTTGCCAAAAAAAATATTGGGCACAGGGCAAAATTTTCTTCTCTCGTGTACCGATTCGATGGTCGCTAGGCCTGATTTTTTCCCTCGCTAATCTGAGCCGGGTCGACCGACCCGCCTTGACCCCCTACTGGCTCCGCCGATGACTGGAGCCGGACAAAACTTGTCGTAGTAGAGTTTGACCTGAAAACACACCGACAAACACGAAAACGGACAGAATTCTAGGAGATCCGCCGGACAAACGACTACACGTGCTCTCCGTTAACGCTAGGTGCGCCACCAGAGCGAGGATAAAACGGGAAGAACTTTATTCTGAATTCAGAACGTAGCCGTCTCCTCAACATCCTGAAGAAGACACTAAAAAACAGGCAAACCAAAGAATGGAAAACCTCCTGCCGGCGAGAGGCCGTGGTCCGCCACACACCAAGGCCCTAGGGCCACCGGAGGCGGAGCGGACCGACGATGTCGCCAGCGAAGGGTGCGGAACTCTAGATAAAAAGAATACATCTTTGTCTGCATCTAGGTTTTTTTTAGAATTTCCAAAAATTTAAAACGCTGTTTTTGAATTCTCCAAAAATAAATAGGCTGCATGTAGCTAGCTCGGTTTCCATTTTGTCTACGCTCTAGTACTTTACAGCTGCAGTATGCATACGAACTCTATTGGTTGCTAGAGTGAGAAAATATGTGAATATGCATATGTGTAGTGTAGAGGAGGGTAGCTTCAAATAATACTCTCTTCATTCTAAAATATAAGATGTTTTGGTCTTGTGTGAAGCAAATGTATAATTTTAGTTCAAGTTCATAGTAAACCTAAACACTAAAAGAGTCTAGATATATTCACTTTATAAAGCTACGGAGGAAGTACTACTTTGTTTTTTGAAATTACCGTCTCACGGAAGGAAACGTCTGGGTGCACGTATCCTCATGATCCACGTCCCTGCTACGTAGACTGGTAGTCGATGCGTTGAGGAGTGTTAGAACTAGAAAAGTTGACAGCGAGAGACAAGAATGAAATCTATGTTCTTTATTGATGATTGACAAAGCTTTTATACAATCGGTAATATGTCGGTTCTCTGAAAGACGGCATCGATTAGGCAGTTTCTAGATCGATGGCTATCGGTGTTTCTCCGGAAGGAACCGTCGGGGAGCGGGACGTCGGTTCCAGGTAGGAACCGCACCCTCCCAGTTAAGCGGGGATTTTATCCCCTATTTTCCTGGGATATTTTAACACTCCCCCTAATCACCGCTTGACTGTATAGCAACTCATCATCACGATTAAATCTCCTCCAAAAACCCTGTGGGAAAAATGTGAGGAGTATGATAGGATATGCTGTTAAAACTCCTTCAAAAATCCTGTAGAAAAATAAGGAGAAAATAGCACAGCATATAATGATTATTGCCTCTGTTAACTCAATATGAAATAAATCCATAGAATCTAGAGGTCAATAAATATGTCGTTTATACCATCTTAAAAACCCCGATGGGGAAAACAGATAGTATGACATATGATCTTATGTTGATATTACCTCATTAAAAACCTTAATGAGAACCTGTAAAGTAAACTCATTTAAGGGAAAAGAGTGTAATATGATGCTTCGAACAGGAATAGTTCAGGAAGATACTCCCCCTAATTCTTGCAAATCTCGAAGAAGTCGCATACCGATTCCATGAATATATTTCTGGAATGTTGAAGTTGGTAGAGACTTCGTGAATAGGTCAGCGAGATTATCACATGACTTTACTTGCAAGATGTTTATTTCCCCGCTCTTTTGGAGCTCACGAGGATAAAACAATTTAGGGGCAATATGCTTAGTGATATTGCTCTTGATGTATCCTGTTTGCATCTGTGCAACACAAGCCGCATTATCCTCATAGATAATGGTAGGTGATTCGATAGAACCAATTCCACATGACTGTTGTATGTGGTTTATCATTCTGCGAAGCCACACACATTCGCGTGATGCCTCATATAATGCAATTATTTCAGAATGATTGGTAGAAGTGGCAACCAGAGTCTGTTTTGAAGACTTCCATGATATAGCAGTTCCACCATGTAGGAACACAAAGCCGGTCTGCGATCTGGCATTATGGGGATCAGATAAGTAGCCAGCATCAGTGTATCCGATCATATTGGAGTCCAGATTTCTCTGAAACTGAAAGTATAGGCCAAGATCCTTTGTGCCTTGGAGATATCGAAAGACATTCTTGACTCCCGACCAATGGCGTTTGGTAGGAGCTGCGCTGTGTCTAGCAAATAGTTTTACTGCAAATGCGAGGTCAGGTCTCGTACAATTTGCAAGATACATGAGCGCTCCAATGACACTGAGATATGGAACCTCGGATCCCAACATCTCTTCTCCATCATCCCTTGGCCTGAACGGATCTTTCCCTACGTCTAGAGAACGAACCACCATGGGAGTTTTAGATGGATAGGATTTGTCCATATTGAATTTCTCCAATATTTTCTGGATATAGGCAGCTTGGTGTACCATTTCCTGAGGGAAGGTGCTCGAGTTGGAGACCCAAGCAAAATTTGGTTTGACCCAAATCCTTCATCTCAAATTCTGTCTTTAGATGATTGCGTGCTTCATCAATATCTTGTGCGTTACCAATGATGTTGAGATCATCGACATACACTGAAATGATGCAAAATCCTGAAGAGGACTTCTTGATCAAGACAAATGGACAGTCATCATTGTTGGAGTAACCCTTCTGAAGAAGGAACTCACTAAGTCGGTTGTACCACATCCGTCCCGACTGTTTCAAGCCGTATAAAGACTTGTTCAGTTTTACACAGTACATGTTGCGTTTAGCGCTTGCATTCGGGACAGAGACTCCATCAGGAACCTTCATGTATATGTCCGAATCTAGTGACCCGTAAAGATATGCGGTCACGACATCCATCAACTGCATAGATAGACGATTTTGTACTGCCAAAGATATAAGATATCGGAATGTGATACCACTCATTACTGGAGAATATGTCTCATTGAAATCAATGCCGGGTCTCTGCGTGAAACCCTGTGCTACGAGCCTCGCTTTATATCTCACCACCTCATTGTTCTCATTCCGTTTCCGGAGGAAAACCCATTTGAATCCCACAGGGAAAACATTGGGAGGTGTTGGTATTGCTTCTGTGAATACCTTCCTTTTATTGAGCGAAGCAAGTTCTGCTTGTATTGCTTCCTTCCATTTAGGCCAGTCGGAGCGTTTCTCACACTCAACAATAGTCCTTGGATCATGATCATTGAGAAGGGTATCAGCAATTGTAGCAGAAAAATAAGTGTCGACAATCGTAGACTTACGGTTGAATGATTCTCCAGAATCGATATAGTTGGTGGATATCTCATGCACCCTTGATGACTCTTCGTGATTTCCCAATACGCGTGAGTCTAGGTGTTCCGATGTCCCAGCCAGTGTGTGCAAGCTGGAGCTGGGTTGTGGAGGTTGCCCTTCCACTGGGTGTATACTACCCATAAGGTGTTCGTCAACGTTGAGCTGACTTGCATTTACCAATTTGGAGGATTTTCTCCTCTCTCTCCTTTGTTGCTTGCGAGAAGCAGGTTCCGGGTCAGTGGCCGTACTACTCCCCCTCTTTTTAGGATCAGGGAGTTGAGTGGTTTTTGTTGGTACCTCCACTCTTTCGGGCGCATTTCTGGCCGGTTTCCAGGATTTAGTAACACCTTTTAGATCAGTAAATGAATCTGGCAGATTATTTGCAAGATGTTGCAATTTGATAATTTTCCGAACTTGGAGTTCGGTCTCTTGGGTACGTGGATCAGAGGTTGAAATGGCGATAGCATTCCAATCAATTTCCGGGCATTCTTTCTGGTACTTGAAATCTCCCCCTAATGCCGGAAAATGTTCCTCATCAAATATGCAATCAGCGTGACGGGCTGTGAATAGATCCCCAGTAAGGGGTTCCAGGTACTTAATAATCGACGGCGATTTGTACCCCACATAGATCCCTAGTTTTCTGTGTGGGCCCATGGATGTCCGCTGTGGTGGTGAGATCGGGATGTATGCAGCACATCCGAACTTACGCAGATGGGAAATGCTGGGAGGATTTCCACGTACCAATTGCAGAGGGGAAGTACTGTGATATGCAGTAGGTCGCAATTGGATTAGGTCAGCAGCGTGTAAAACCGCGTGACCCCAACACGAAGTTGGCAAGCTGCAATTCATTAACAAAGGTCTTGCAATGAGTTTGATCCTCTTTATTAGGGACTCAGCCAAACCATTTTGAGTGTGGACATATGGAACAGAGTGCTGAACTTCAATCCCCAAGGCCATGCAATAGTCATTGAAGGCGCGTGAAGAGAATTCTGCAGCATTGTCCATGCGAATTGATTTAATTCGACTTTCTGGATAATGGGCCTGTAACTTAATTACTTCCCTCATTATCTTGGCAAATGCATGATTTCGTGTGGAAAGAAGACACACATGTGACCATCGTGTAGATGCATCAATCAAAACCATGAAATACCTAAATGGTCCAGATAATGGTTGGATAGGACCACAAATATCACCTTGAATTCGCTCAAGGAGCTGAAGTGGTTCAACTTGTATTTTGAGGTGCGAAGGCCTCAAAATTAGCTTCCGTGTGGCACATGATGTATACACAAAGTCTGATGACTGAGGGAATTTGGACTCATGCAAATTGTGACCAATGGAATTGCTAGTAATCTTCCTCATCATCCCGATACCGGGATGGCCTAGGCGATCATGCCAAGTTTGAAATGCATCAACATTCTGGAAGATTACCTTGTAAGCAACATGTTCTATGGGCTTGATGTACGTATAGTACAGTCCGGACGACAGAGAAGGAATTTTTTCAAGTACTTGCTTGCCATATCCGTTATCTTTTGTGAAGAGCAGATACTCTTCTTTGTTGTCTTCGTGGGTTTCAATATGAAAACCATTCTTACGGATATCTCGATAACTGATTAAGGTACGTGACGAATCGGGATACAACAAGGCATCCTCAATTGTTACTTGTGTACCGTTTGAGAGGGTAAATATGGCACATCCAGTGCCAACAATTACCGTATCGCGTCCAGCGATAGTCAAAATATCTCCATTCATCTTTTTCAGAGTCTGAAAATATTTCAACTCCCTCAGTATGGAGTTTGTGGTAGCACTGTCCACAAGGCATAATTCCTCTTCCATCGGATTGTCCCCGTAGAGAGCTCTTTTCTCTAATTCCGGTGATCGCCGGAATCCTCGCCGGAGCAGTGCTGATAACGTGTTAGAACTAGAAAAGTTGACAGCGAGAGACAAGAATGAAATCTATGTTCTTTATTGATGATTGACAAAGCTTTTATACAATCGGTAATATGTCGGTTCTCTGAAAGACGGCATCGATTAGGCAGTTTCTAGATCGATGGCTATCGGTGTTTCTCCGGAAGGAACCGTCGGGGAGCGGGACGTCGGTTCCAGGTAGGAACCGCACCCTCCCAGTTAAGCGGGGATTTTATCCCCTATTTTCCTGGGATATTCTAACAAGGAGAAGGAGTTCAATACAATCGAAACTATCTCGTTCCGTAGGCAAGGCAAAACTCTAGAGTGGCCTGGATGGATCCGGCGGCCGTGTCCTCAGCTCTTTCCTCCGTGCGGCTCGCCACGCGGGATGGCCTCCTCCTCGTGCGGCTGTATCTGCATGACCACGACATCAAACCCAACACCTTCTGCTTGGCGCCCGTGTGCAACCCCGTCGTTGGCTTGGCCGTGTGCAGCCCGCTCACCGGCACGTGGGACGCGCTGCCCGAGCTAAACTGCCGTGACATCGTGCCGAGCATTGCCTGTGACGGCGGCAGTCCGGCCTACAAAGTGCTAATGATCGGTAAGGACAAGGACAAGGCACATTATTACAATCTCCACACTTTTCTATCCGGCGAGGCGAGCTGGAGGGCGCCTGCAATGTGCTTCGACATGATGGATGGAGCGCCAGGTCTGGTCGATCAATGGAGCACACTACAAAAGCCGTCGTATGTGGAGGCTATGCACATGCATTGGCTGTTTGTCAGCAACTCAAACCATGCACTTCCACATCCTCAACGTCAACGTCGAGACGGGACACGTGTCTCCCTGACGAAACTCATTAGTCCGACAAAAGATGAATTCATCCTAGTACCTGTTTATGATATAGATCCGGATGACTTCATGGATGATGGCCAAGATCCGTTCGACTTCAGGTATCTTGACAATTATGCCGCTGCACTGTGGAATTCCCGGCCCATACTATGTGACATCTTGGCAAAAGTGAATAATTCTATATATTCAAGTGCTGACCTTTCAGATCAGACATAATATAAAGTGATGTGATCATCTCCATATTCTGCAAGGTTTTTTGTTCCGCACCCGCACATGGGTAAAATTTTTGTCCCATACCCACACCCGTCGAGGGTAAAAAAAAACCACGGATAATACCCACCCATCAGTCCAATCAACTTAGCAAGTCATTGTAATAACACACCATATAAAAATGATAGCATATATTTTCATTCATTCACAATTTTAGCAAGCAATATAATATATATTAATAATGAAAATACATTGCCAAACGCATGATATTGTGAAGAAAACAAGTTACGTTCAAACATAAGGTGCATAGGAAGTATATAGTTCAAACTTTAAAATCTTAAAAGAATTGCAAAACAGTCACACGGGATACCACAAGTAGCCACATAACAATATTCGTCAACTCTAGAAGTTCAGTATTTTTTTAGAAAAATACTATAATACTAATGCCCCACGTGTCATCTACTAAGTTGTCGAGTAGGTGGGTATACGGGTGCGGGTTTTTCATTACCATACCCGCACCCGCAATACCCAATGGGTAGAGATTTTTGTCTAATTACTTACCCGTGGGTATAACTTTACTACCATACCCTTACCCTAATGGGTAAAAACCCGCTGGGTAAGCGGGTAGCGGGTACCCATTGCCATCCGTACAGCCGTCGGTGTAGAATTGTCCTCAGCATATAGCTATTTTTTATTTTACCTCATTAAACTTTGAAAAATCATAACTAAATTATTCTAATTCGGAAAAATACAAATAATATATCAAAATGCAGAAAATAAGATCTATCTATCTACACTCAAATATTATACATTTGTAAATTAAAATTAAGTGAAACATAAAAAAATTATATATAGTTTAAAACGAGCATAAAAAATTCAAAAACGATCGAAACAATACGAAACCTTCGCGTGGTGTTATATTATGTGACATAGTTAAAAGGAAAAATATAAAACTTGGTATATTGATTATGTCTCAAAAATCCTTCACAAAATGACCTATCTAATTCGAGGTTTATTGACTTTCGGGTCAAATGACCAATGTTATAGCTAGAATCAAGACATAGTTTGTGCTAATGTCCCCATATTGTGCATACATATGCATCATGGGATGGCGAACAATGTTGCAGGAGGAAGTTTTCTTTTTTGTTGCACCAAAAAGCCATTTTCCATTTTTCGAGCACAAAAAACGGACGGTTTTGTGAAGCAATCACCAAATGGCTAATTAAAAATAGTACCACCACATTTTACAAAAATACTAGATCACATTATATGGACAATGTCCCAATAGGGGGATCTGAAACCTTTCCGTCCACCTTTGGTGAAAAAGACAAATTCCTGCCGAATCGGTAGGAGGTGGGTCAAATATGAACTACAGGTACATGATTCGATGCCCATGTTTTTTTACAAAAATCATTTTTAGGTTCATAATATGCTATTTTATCAAAGATCCAATGCAATTTTAGCGAGGCTCGGCCCCGAGCTAAGAATCTTCATGCCCGTCGTTCGACAAAGTTTGACGATAGTTTAAAACGGGCATAAAAAATTCAAAAATGATCAAAACAATGTGAAACCTTCGCGTGGTGTTATATTATGTGACATAGTTAGAAGTAAAAATATCAAACTTGGTATATTGATTATGTCTCAAAAAACCTTCACAAAATGACCTATCTCATTCTATGTTTTTTGGATTTCGTGTCAAATGACCAATGTTATAGCTAGAATCAAGGCATAGTTTGTGATAATGTCCCCATATTATACATATATGTGCATAATGGGATGACGAACAATGTTGCAGGAGGAAGTTTTCCTTTTGTCGCACCAAAAAGTCATTTTCCATTTTCCGAGCACACAAAAAACAGACGGTTTTGTGAAGCAACCACCAAATAGCTAATTCAAAATACTACCACCATATTTACAAAAATACTTGACCACCTTATATGGACAATGTCCTAACAGGGGGATTTGAAACCTTTCCGTCTACCTCTGGTGAAAAAGACAAATTTCTACCGAATCGGTAGAAAGTGGGTCAGATATGAACTACAGGTACATGATCTGATGCCCATGTTTTTTTTTTAAATCATTTTTAGGTTCATAATATGCTATTTTATCAAAGATCCAATGCAAGTTTAGCGAGGCTCGGCCCCGAGCTAAGAATTTTCATGCCCGTCGTTCGACAATGTTTGACGATAGTTTAAAACGGGCATAAAAAAATTCAAAAACGATCGAAACAATGCGAAACATTTGCGTGGTGTCATATTATGTGACATAGTTAGAAGGAAAATATCAAACTTGGTATATTGATTATGTCTCAAAAAAACCTTCACAAAATGACATAGTTAGAATCCTTTTAGTTTTTTGTATAATTAACAAAATATTTTTTATATTTTAATTATATAAAATAATAAATAAAGTTTGTAAAAAAGATTCAAACAATTCTGAGCACTTTTCGTATTTAAATTTTTCTATTTCAATTCGTATTCAAAAGTTATGAAGGTTTTAATAGTGTCAGGGACTTCTGCGCAATTTTCTGTCAAAACTGGAGGACCTACGCGTAAAACGGCAGACGGCACACAGTCTCGCACTGCCACGTCAGCCTGACGGGTGGGCCAGCCTTGTCAGTTTCCGTGTCAATTCGCGATCAGGACGAGTTTAGTGCGATTTGAGAAAACAGACGCCAAATATGGTAGATTTTTGCTGCGAAAACGTAAACTGGTAAATTTCCGAAATTTTGCCTAGAAACTGGTAGTTCTATGCTATTAACTCTACCATTTCCCTATTCTACAAGCGTTTTGTTCATCACAGAGGATTTACTGACGGCGGATCATGGGCTGCGAATAGTGTAATCCTTTTAGTTTGAGCGTACCTACATATGGTCAGGCCGTCACGATATATTGCAATGGTCAGAGGTGTATGTTGCAGATAATAAGTCAAATCGTACGGCCACCGCGTATAGTACTATAGTCACTGTTACTAAGCAGAGAGGAGAGATGAGAGGCTCGCATCAAGAACCAGTTAGTGCTTGGTATTCTTGGACGTACAATTCTAAGCTTTATGGATATACATCTAACTTTGCAGTGGATAAAAAGTACAGTACGAGTCGTACGGACAACCCGTTCAAGAATAGCTTAGATTTTTTAAATTTTGAATAAATCTATATACTAAATAGTGTCTAGATTTATCTAAATTTTAATAAATTTAAGATATCTATTTTGAAACGGAGGGAGTACCACCGACCAGAAACATTTATATACTCCTTTCCGTTGAGCGTAAACGAAAGAGTGGCCTGACTATACTTAGAAGCAACATGTACACACTTTGGTTGGGAACCGGCTCCTCTATAAAAGAGCTACGGCAGCAGGGTAGTGTAAAATGCTGAAGTGAAGTCAGGCTTCAATAGGAGAGACTGTTTATCACTTATATCACTTAATACTAGTTGAATGTCCATGCGTTACTACGATACGAAATTTCACGTATATAAATACATCAACAAGATATTCTAAAAAAAATCGTACGATCTGTTTAAAGTATATTTTAACAACGGATATAATTGACATTGTTTGTTTATTAAATAAGCACTTGACTATTTTTTTATCAACCAATCTCAATGAATCTACATACTAAAAGAAGTCTAGATACATTTGCTTTGAAAAGCTAAAACATCTTATATTTTAAAACGGATGGAGTAATATATACTCCTCGATACTCCTTAGATATTGCCATACAATGTTAGAGATATTGTCTTCTGCTTCATTTTCATGATAGCAAATGTACTAAAATCTTCTTCCAATGTTAGAGATGTTGTCTTCTGTTTCATTTTCATGATACTTGAGAAAATGTACTAAAATCTTCTTCCGCAACTCGTTACCATTCTTCACGACAATACTTTCATTAGCATGTATGTTTCATATGTAAAAATATAAAAAGTGCAACGTAAAATACCACCCTGCATATTGGATGAACCAATTCTTTGTCATTCCATGAGATCATAATGTATAAAACAAAATAACCACACGCATTCACGTGGTTGGATGCCTCATCATTATGTTAAACAGTAAATTAGTAATTTATTTGTGTTTTTGTTTAGAGATTCACCCGTCTGGAATTTTTGGAATACCAACTGGTGATCCACGTGGCCAGATAAATATATGAGCGTCCCATTCAGATTGTACTAATGCTAGTGCAACGCTTAGGTAGATAATTGCAAGTCGTGAGATCGAAGCAGTTTACTCTCCAAAGATAGCAACATAGGAAGAGAATCCAAAACATATACAAAAGAGACATACTTATCCATGGAGAACAAGTTAAAGTACCCCATGGAAGCATAAGGGAGCAAAACCTTCAAAGGGATAACCATTAGAAACACATATAACATGACACCGTTGGACAAGTTAGTTATCTTTAACAATTTGCATGAAAAGATTTTGTAGTCTATTCCAGGCCAATTATTGAACAATTTTGCCAGAAACTGAATATTTGGCATTACTCGTCACTTGTGACCTCATGTGAATTGACCATCGGTCGTCTGAGAATTTTTTCCGTTTAGAAATATAGTGATAACAATGAAAATAGTAGATTGTACTAACTTACACAAAAACACAGATCCATATAGTGCGTATCGGTCTCTTTGAGATTTTCTACTGCTCTATTTTTTCTCGCAATCTATCAATACAATACAAGCAAAAAAAAATCATGTATAAAAACAGTCACAAGATATTCTAAGAATGCGTAAGATCCTACCGTGCTATTAGCATATCAGTTTGTATCAATGCCATGTGAATCTCTTCAACGAAGTGGTTTTTCATTATGCACCAAAACTAAGTGTAGCACCTTAGAGCATCTCCAAGAGCATTGCTATATTTTGCCCCAATTGCTATTTAACAATTGAGCCCAAAAAAACTGCTCCAACAGCCTTTCTATAAGTGGTCCCCCACTGAAATTTTTTAGCAAGCTTCCTATAAGTTGTGGCCAACTTTGTATATTTGCCAATCCAATGCCAAATTGCTAAATTTTTTAGCAACCCTCTAAAGTGGTCCCCTGCCTCCCATTTGTTCCATTGACATGTGGGACCAACCTTTTTGGCAATTTGAAGTGTACTAGTACACGTGTAGTGTACGTGCCTGATGTAGTGTATGCGTGCATGTGTAAGTGTGTGCTGCGTGCGTGCGTGTGTATACATGGCCGTGTACACGCGTGTTGTGTGTGCCATGTATGTGCGTACGTGTGTATACGTGTGTCCGTATACGTGTGTGGTGTTTATATGGCCTAGTATGTGCAGCAATGTACATGTATGTGCAACCGTGTATTTGTGCAGTCATGTACTTATACATGTGTATGCGATGTGTTTTAGTCTGTGTACAATGCTATAACTATATACATGTATCTATATAAAAGAGAGACCCATTGACAGATGGGTCCTACAATTTTGGCAATTGCTATTATAGGAAGGCTGGGAAAGCATATTTGTGTTTGGATTGCTAAACCTCCTCTCTCCTCTTCCTATACCCGATTTTTAGCAATCCAATATACAAATGCTCTTGGAGATGCTCTTAGGGGCGAGCTGCAGCGCCTCCCGGAACGCTTCAGCGGCGCCTTTGTAGTCCTGCATACGTCAAAGAGAATATCAGTACCATGAGAGAGAGACAGAGAGGTATGTTCAAGTGGACAGAATGAGTTCCACTGAAAGCATCGGATCAAACACGAGCAGCTGTTACCTTCATGAAACTCAGGGCTGCGCCTTCACGATACCAGGCCTTGGACCAACGGGGCCGTACAGTTCTGCACTTGCGCGCGGCTTCCAGAGCTTGATCCCCATTCCTCAAGCGGTGGAAGGAGATGCTCTACAGAGATAAGACAGTTTTTGGAGGTTTGTGAAACTACACTGCTCACTACCTCAGATTCACAATTTTACCAATTTTAAATAGCCCAGTAGAATATTTCACACCGTTTTTGCTATCTTATAAAAAATGGTCCAAACAGTTCAATTTTCATATTTCATCAAGTACAAATACAAACTGGCTATAAAGAACAAGAACTAGATACAAAATAGTGCTATATTTTGATAAGATAGCATCATACCATTAAAAATTGAATCCATCCTGGGAAGACAGAAATTGTTGAGGAAGATGACCTCGACGGTCCTTGTAGGAATGAAAATGTAGCATACTATTCTTGTCATCAATTTTTGCAAATATCTCTTTCTCAACATAGAATCATCAAATCATTGAGCCAATCATCCTCTATCTTGTTTCGAAGATCTGTCTTTATAATATTTATGGCTGAGAAAACTCTCTGTAGCACCCCAGATAAAACCACTACTAGAAAATCGCTTGATGTTTTTAGTTTGTGCATCATCATGACATTAGCATGCATCTGTTTGCCTAAAACTATTTTCTAAAAGCCTATTTTGTTTCTAGATGTCCCCCTCTTTGTTCAAATCAAAAAACACCAGATCTGTCCGGATCTTTTATTTGTCTAAAATCCTTTTACAAATGTTTTTTGAAATAAAGAAAAAATAATAAATAATAACTCTATTTTTGTTCCGAGGGAGGCCGCCACCGGCCAGACCCAAAAGGCCCAGCTGGCAGCAGCCTACCACTCCGGCTAATCCTGACCCTAGATCTAATCTATCTAAACTCTAGCCCCACCTAAACCCTAACCCTAAATCTCCCCACCTAGCCTCACCCAGCCGCCGCCACCCCTGTGCAAACCCACCACCACCCTCACCTTGGCGCACACACCCAGCCTGGTACAACACACACACAGCACGCACGCATCACATGCACACGCTCTCCCGTGGACCCCACCCTGCTAATCCTGTCGCCCCTCTCACGCGACCCCGTCCTTCCACCTCGCGACGCAACCTCCCCTGCCCGCGTCTCTTCCTCACCATCCCTGTCGCCGCCAGGAGCGAGGCCTCCGCCCGCTTCTCCTCTCCCGTCGTCGCCCTCCTTCCTGGAACCTCGGTCGCCGCCCGCTCGATCCCAGCAAGCGCCATCGCTGCCTCCCGTCCCCGTCCCTGGAGCTCGTTCCCGACCCCCGGGCCACTCTCTGGCCTAGCTCCCGGGCAATGGCGCCACCACCAGGGCCCTCTCCTCCCTCCGTTCGTCGGCTTCCCCAGCGAGCCATCGTCGACCGCCCCCTCCACCCCGCCCACGAGCACGCCGACTGTGGCCGCCTCACTCGAGTCGCCATCGCCATCCCTGCCCTCCTGCGCCCCTGGCTTCCCCACCGCGGCCCTCAGTGACGCCGCGCCCTCTGCCCTCTCCGATGTCTGCTCCTGCCGTCCTCGACCGCTATTCGCTGCCGCGGGCTCACGCGCGCCCTGGCCCTATTTTTGCGATGCCTCCTCGACCTCCAAACCTGTCTCTGCTCGAGCTCGCTGATTGGTTGAGTCCCGTGTAGCGCTGCTGCTATTTCCATATAGTGCTGCTGCCTGGTAACCAAACCATCTGCTCGTATGTTTAAGTTAATGTGGGATCTTGTACGCCCACATCGACTTCTTACGATCTCCTGTACCGATAAGACTGACCTCGACAAACAATTGGTGATGGTCCGCGAAGTTTAACACCGACAAAAGGCGGATAACAAGATCCAAGATCGTCGTCATGGAATGCCAAGGCCTTCTTCCCGGAATCACCATGACCGTTGACATGGAACCATCTACCAAGATCCCCGAAGACCGATCCCGGCGCCCAAACCCGAACCCCTCGAAACCCAAGATCGTCGAGCGAATCTAGTCTTATATTGGTCTCATTTAAATTGGTGTATCGAACCGATTATAATTTTTGCTTTGTTAATACAATATTTAAATTGTGGGGTATCTAAATAACTTGAACCACTTAAATAATTGTTGGAACCCCGGTTTCGCTTAATATGTCCTAATTGCATCGCACCTTTGACATGTCATACATCATACATCATGCCCGATCTTCTGCCGTAGTATTAAATATTGCATCACCTGTTTCTGCTAGTGCTTTGTTTCTTCACGGATTAGGCCGATGAGTTGATGCGAGTGTCGACCCGATCTTCGGATGAACCTTTAGCAATGTTTTCAGGCGAGCATTCTCCCCCTTTCTACCTATCTTACTTTTATAGTATTTAGTGTTGCGATGCTCTAGTTTTCGTACCCGTGATATCCCTTGCAGCCTTATATCCTTGGACACATCCTATTACCCGTTGCTTGGTAGATAGCTGGACTTGCGTGTCGTAGTCGCTTGCTTAAGTGCTGTTGTGCGTCGTCAAGTACCATAGTTGTTGAAAGCCTGCCATATGCTTTATGTTGGAGATGATCATGGCTTTAATTACCGTTTAATAACTAAAATTGAAGTAGGTAAATAATGCAGAGGCAGAGTGGGCAATAGATGTTATTTGGTTTTTAACCGTTCACTTGTGTCCCGTAGGACCCTGAGTACTTGATACCCGTTCTTTGAATATTCGCATTATCCGCATGTGGGACCATGAATCCCCCTAGCATCCCCCTAGCCAGAGCTGTTGAGAAATAGAGCAATTTACCAAGCGAATTATCCATAATAAACGCTAGATAAAACATGACTAGAATAATAGGTAATATACTAATTATGCTAAATAGCGAATACAAAATAAGGCATATAGCCAAACAAACTGCAAGGCATAAAACTCTGGATAGAATCAGAACAAGATTGAGACAGAAGATGTACCGCAGCGTGGCAGTAGAACCGACGTTGGAACCGTCATTGGCCATGTCGTCGAGGAAGAGGGTGCTGATGTCGGGGAAGAAGTCCTCGTCGGGGAATACGTCGCTATCTGTGAGGGAGTCCGTGACGAAGCCAGTAGTCGCGCTGATAGCGCTCCCCAAAAACCTTATCGCCCTTCTCCCGTACAGGACTCGAAGCAGCGGGGTCTCGGAGGCCTACTGTCCCGGCTCGCGGTGTGTAACAGCGCAACTGAGAGGAGGCGCAGAGGAGAAGACAGACGGTGCGGCTCGCGGTGTGTAACAGCGCAACTGAGAGGAGGCGCAGAGGAGAAGACAGACGGTGCAGAAGATGAAACGAATGGACGGAAGATGCATTTAACTCGACGTACGTTTCACCTTCGTATATCTGTTCATATACCATTCATGCGTGGCAAAATAAAGCTCGGCTCGGCGAGATTCCCGCAACCCACGGCGCGCGCGCGCGTCGTGACGAGGCGAGGCGAGGCGAGGCGAGGCGAGACGAGCGAGGAGGAGGAGGAGCGCGCGTGTGGAACTCTCTCCTTCTCCTTCTCATCCTTTTACCAAGTGGTAGAAGAGCTCACCTTATAAGCTGGTCCAACTTCCACTCAACTAGCAATGTGGGACTAAACATTTGTCCCACCTCTTGTCTTGCATGAATGGGCCACATGGGCCTCTAGGATTTTCAGGAATTATTTAAATAGAAAATGGGCTAGACTTTTTGGGCCAAAATTCCAACAATCCCCACAGATCCCGAGGCACATGTAATCTGCCTTTGGTTCCAAAACACTGTTTATACCGGTACTATAGTGGAGACTAAGTTGAACTTCCACCTAGAATTCTATGCTACACTAGGTTGCGACTTGCGATGGACTATGCCTTGAACTGCAAGTTTGCTGCAATCTAGCTTCACACGAAGTCTTGACCGATCTTGGGCTACGTGGGACTTCCCGGGTGGAGCTTATACGTCATACTCCATGACCTTTCATGAGTTTATTAGAGAGCACCCTACTCTCATAGACTGCGACGTTATAACAGTCAGACTCATATAGGTGTGTTCTTCAAAAGATGTTCTGCAGGACAACATCTTTGCTTAGGATAAGCCACTTAGAACACATTAAGATAATAAATCAACCTGCCATGCAGAATAGGAAAGTATTGCATCTTTATGGAGTGGTGTTTATTAAAGTAGGGATACTTTCCCCTCAGCTAACCAACAGCTTGTTTCCCAATTCTAATTCACGGGATCTCCGATCACATAGAGTGGTTTACCACTATGGAAAGCTCAAATTGTGGGTCTCATACCCATCTCCTTTGATGCATTTTCTATCACGTTGCGTGATAGACCCTTTGTGAAGGGATCTGCGATCACATAGAGTGGTTTACCACTATGGAAAGCTCAAATTGTGGGTCTCATACCCATCTCCTTTGATGCATTTTCTATCACGTTGCGTGATAGACCCTTTGTGAAGGGATCTGCCAAGTTTTTAGATGTTTGGATATAATCCAATGCAATAACTCCGGAGTTTCTCATTTTCCTGACAGATTTCAGTCTCCTCTTCACATGTCTTGAGGACTTCATATTATCCTTAGAACTATTCACCTTAATAATCACAGTTTGATTATCACAGTTCATTGGAATTGCGGGTATAGGTTTTTCAACCACAGGTAAGTCCATCAAGAGTTCACGAAGCCACTCTGCTTCAACAGTGGCCGTGTCTAGTGCTGTGAGTTCTGCTTCCATAGTTGACCTCGTTAAGATGGTCTTCTTGCAAGACTTCCAAGAAACAGCGCCACCACCAAGTATGAAAACATATCCACTCGTGGCCTTTATCTCGTCGGCATCAGATATCCAATTTGAATCACTATAACCCTCTAGTACCCTTGGATACCCGGTATAGTGTATGCCATAGCTCGCAGTGCCTTTTAGATATCGCATAACTCTTTCAAGAGCATGCCAGTGATCATCTCCTGGATTTGAGACAAATCGACTGAGTTTGCTTACAGCAAAGGCAATGTCAGGTCTCGTGGCACTAGCTAAATACATAAGCGAGCCAATAATTTGAGAGTATCTTAGTTGGTCTCTAGCATTTCCTCGATTCTTTTGAAGCAACACACTAGGATCATACGGTGTAGGAGAAAAATTGACGTCGCTATACCCGAAACGACTCAAGATCTTTTCCACATAGTGGGACTGAAGCAATGTAATCCCACCATCATCATCTCTCAATAGCTTGATGTTCAGGATGACACCAGCTACTCCCAGATCCTTCATCTCAAAGGAACGAGATAAGAAATCTTTTACCTCCTTAATTGCATTAAGGTTGGTTCCGAAAATCAGTATGTCATCAACATACAAACAAAGGATGACTCCCTCACCCCCACCATTGGCGATAGTATACGCACTTGTCGACCGTTTACAACAAACTGCAGCGGTTAAGGTTTTATCAAATTTTTCGTGCCACTGCTTAGGTGCTTGTTTAAGACCATACAAAGACTTCAGTAGCTTGCACACTTTTCTTTCTTGACCATTTACTACAAAACCATCTGGTTGATCCATATAAATTTCCTCATCCAACTCTCCATTTAGGAAAGCTGTCTTAACGTCCATTTGGTGAACGAGAAGACCGTGTGAGGCAGCCAGAGAAAGTAGTACTCGAATGGTGGTCAACCTTGCTACAGGTGAGTAAGTGTCAAAGAAGTATTCACCTTCCTTTTGGGTATAACCCTTGGCCACAAGCCTTGCCTTGTACTTCTCAATAGTACCATCAGGTCTTAGTTTCTTCTTGAACACCCATTTACATCCTACAGGTTTGCACCCATAAGGACGATCATGGATCTCCCATGTTTCATTAGCTAAGATGGAATTCATCTCACTATGAATGACTTCCTTCAAAGAGTCACATCGGGAGATGCATAAGCTTCTGAAATGGTAGAGGGAGTGTCATCCACAAGGTACACAATGAAATCATCACCAAAAGACTTTGCAGTCATTTGTCTCTTGCTCCTTTTAGGAATTTCATTATCATCCTCCTTAGGACTTTCAGAGTGTTCAATCGGAATGGTAGGTTCAGAGAATATAGCAAATTCCTGATTAGATGAACTAGGTATCTCCGGATTTGATGAGTTAGGTTTATCCTTCATTGGAAAGATATCCTCAAAGAAAGTCGCATCAGTCGACTCCATGATTGTACCGACATGAATGTCAGGTACTTCAGATTTCACTATCAATAATCTATAACCAATGCTATGAAAAGCATAGCCCAGAAAAACACAATCAATGGTTTTTGGTCCAAGCTTGCGCTTCTTGGGGATTGGTACATTAACCTTTGCCAAATGTGGCATCCCGCAAAACCACTACTAGAAAATCGCGTTGAATTTGTGCATTGCATCTTCATCATCATGCATTGTTTGCATAAAACTATTTTCGCAAAGCCGTTTTGTTTTCTAAACGCCCCACCTTTGTTCTAATGCAAACCCGGGTCGCCGGATTATTTTGTTTTGGCCGCGAGCGGTTTGCAAACGGTCCAATTAAACAAATAAAAATTTGTTTTATTTTTAGCGGGGGCAGTCGAACGGGCCGTTTCGACCCGAACGACCACCCCCACGTTTTACAAACGGTCCAACCTGCCGCCCCATCTAAATCCTACATCCACCTAATATTCTACCCACCCCTACCTGGCCACCTCACTCCCTCACCACCCAGCCGCCCCCTACCCTCTCTCTCTCTTGGGCCCCGCCTGCCCGCCTCCCTCAAACCCAGCGTGCCTGCACCCCGTCCGCGTGGACCCCACCCTGGCCCCACCGGTCCCTCACCTGTCCCGCACCGCGCAGCCCTTCTCCCACCCTGGCTTCCTCCCTCGCCAGTTCCCGACGCGCTCACCACCCTCCGTCCACCCGACCCCCCCCCCCGTCGGTGTCCCTCCCTCTCCCCGTCGCCGCCGGGCGCCCGCCATGACGCCGCCAGCGACCCGCCGCCAGCGCCTCGCCTGCGCCACCTCGGGCTTCTCCCCAACCTCCGCGCACCGCCAAGCCCCTCGCCGCCAGGCAGCAAGGCCAGCCTGCCTCCTCGGCCTTGCCCGCCCAGCGACACGAGCGCCCGGAGCCACCGCGACGCCCTCCGCACACTGCGCCACCCGCCTCCGCATCCTCCGAGCGCGCCCGCCGCCAACGCCGAGCCGGGCTCCTCCCCGCCTCAGAGCTCCGGCCTCGCCGGCCTCCTCCGCCAGACGCCGCCGCCCAACCACCCGCCAAGACCGCCGCCCATGAAGCTCCCTCGCCGGCCGCCTCCGCTGCCGCGCGCCGCCGCTCGCCTCCGGAAGCTCCGCCATCCGCGGCCGGCAAGGTGGCGCAGACGCCCGCCGCAGAGCCGAGCCGCGCCGGACCTCCGTCGCTCATCCTCGGCCCGCCCTGCGAGCTCCGCCCTTGCGCGTCCTGGACCGCGTCCACCGCCGTTCGCCAAGCCGCCGCCCCGACGCCGCTAGCCTCGCCGTACCACCCCCTCACCTCGCAGCAGCTACACGAAACCCTGCCTCCGAGCACCGCTGTCCGTCTCGCTGTTGTGCTGCGACCGTGGCCTCTGTAAATCCGCTTGTTGGCCTCGTTCTTTGTTTTTGTGTGGTGGACCTTGGCCATGTGTGACGGCCACTTGTGGCAAGGGCGTTTGTTACAGATGATAGGAGCTGTCGGAAGTTTGTCAAGTTCTATCAGTGACCCAGATACTCCCGATGTACTGAGGCACTGATTCAAGTATGCCATCGATGGTTGAGGCGAGAACCCCAAGATCGACACCGACAAGAACTCCTCAAGCCGTAAACCAAGCTCTGCATCGTTACGGGCTTCGTCGACCTATGCGTGTGGTGGAACCCGATGACGCCGGAACCACAAGATCTACATCACGGACGCATCACGGACGCGGAGAGACCCTCGGACGCCAAGTACTGCCTCGGACGCCAACACCCGAACCGAAAGGAACGCAAAGTCCCACCCGACCCGCGGACCCGACAAGGTCTCCACGAATGCGACAAGATCCGCATGCAACAAGAACGACAGCAACCAGGGCGAGTCCGACACCCCGGCATCGAGCCCGAGTTCGCTTCGATAACCAAGGTGGGACCCGGCAAGACCTTCGCGATGCCGAGAACGACACCGACCCGAGTTCTGCTTCCCGGACATCGAGGTCCCGAAGACTGACGCCCGGCGACCGAATCCGAGAACCCCGACACGGACACACCAAGCTCTTCATCGAGGAAACCAAGGCCGTCGACGTGGAACCATAGAACGCCGAGTGCTTCACCCGGACACCGAGAACTTCCCCCTGAACGCCTGGACCGTCGACATTCCCCCAAGTCCCGCACCCGGATGCGCCAAGACCTACCCCCGATCTCCGAGAACGACCCCGGAGCCCGAGAACGTTCCGTCGAACCCCGAGACCGGACCCTGGACCCTGTCGGACCCCGAACCCCGGAACCCCCAAGATCGTCGAGACCCCTAAATGTGTGACCCCTTTTCCTCGGACCCTATTTTTATAACATAATAACAACTTGATTACATATTGAATTGTCATTCTCTCATGCATATCATCGGTTTGGGGGCCTTATGTCGATTCACCTAATAATTAAATATGGGGCTCATATGCGGGCAAATCTAGTCTCATATCGGCCTCATTTAAACTTGTGTAGCGAACCGGTGATACTTTCTGCCTTGTTAAACAACATTTAAATTGCGGGGTAGCTAAACAACATAAATCACCTAATTAATTGTCGGGACCCCGGTTCCGCTTAATCTTGACCTAATTGCATCGCACCTTGCTATGCCATACATCATACATGCATCATGCCGATCTTCTGCCGTTGTATTAAATATTGTATCCGGTGTTTCTTCTAGTGTTTTGCTTCTTCGCGGATAAGGCCGTTGAGTTGATGTGAGCTTCGCCCCGATCTTCGGGGAAGACCTTCGACAATGTTTTCAGGCGAGCATCTCCCTCTTTCTACCTATCTTACTTTGATAGTCTTTATTCCCTCCTGTTGATCTATTGCTATCTGTGTTGCGATGCTTTAGTTTCCGTACCTGTGATATTCCGTGCAGCCATATATTGCCTTGGACACATCCTATTACCGTTGTTTGGTAGCTAGTTGGACTTGCGCGTCGTAGTCGCTTGCTCAAGTGCTGTTGCGTGTCGTCAAATGCCACAGTTGTTGATGTATTGCCGCAAGTTGATGTTGGAGATGGTTCTAGTTTTACTTATGGTTCACTTTAATTTCTGTTTAACAACTAAAATTGAAATAAGCAGAGGCATCGGTGGGTGATAGATAATATTTGGTTTCCGAACGCCCACTTGTGTCCCGTAAGACCCAGTACTTGATACTGTTCCTTGATTTTGCGCGCTATCCACATCCGGGAGGTATATGGGACCCCGAGCGAGCTTGATTCATTCTTATTTCTTGGGGCCACAAACTAGTTTGAGGTTTTATTTACGATCTGTACTTATGCCATGTTTTCGCTTTATTTACGATTGTGCGAGTCGCACTGCATCTTTTGGATCGGGACACGATTCCGCGGTGTCGACAAGCCCGTTTGGGGTTCCCGATCGTTCCTGGCCGTCCACCCAAACCTTGAGGCCGTCTCGAGCTTGCTTACTCTGCGGATTCTACTTAAGGGTGGCCCCAAATATTTCTGAATCTGTGATTGTTCATCGTGAAAGCCTCGTTGGGTTTTGATTTGGTTTTTCGAGGTTGATCGGCGTGTGTTGCTATTGGTGCACCCGGCCGGGTAAAACTTTCTCAAAGCCGTGTCGCGGATATGGACGACTTGGAGCATGATCTCGATCATAGACAAGCATAACTAAAGTTTACTGCTATAAATTTGACTTATAATGACTAGTAATCAGCTTCACTATAATGGAATGGCTAATAAATACTGGCCACAATTGCTTGTTTGGTTGTCGCTTGCGACAATTGTATCTGACTAGTAAATCTTGCAACTACAACGGAATGGCGGAATAAAAGTACCAACAACTGCTGGGTTTTGGGATTAAATCCTGCTATCTGTATTTGATTAGTAATTACCGCAACTATAACGGAATGGTCAACTAAAAGTGTCCACTGCTTACTTTATCAGGACGATTATTTAAACCTGACTAGTAATTGCTGCAACAATAACTGAATAAATAAAACTGCCAACTGTGTGAGTTCCTCGGTTGACTTCCTCGTTTGGTCTCGAGGGGGAAACGCCAGGATGGGTTTGTTTGGTGATAGCTTCAGGTTGGATCCGGATAGGTCATTCTCACCCCCTCTGATTAACACCAGTTGTATCGAGTCTCTATAGGTTGTTTAGTGCATGCTGCCGCTGCCGCTTCAGTCCACCATACCTATGTAGCGAGGACCGCGAATTAGCCTCGCTGCATCGGCCTTAATCTTGACGCTCCTCTTTTTCCTTTGCCCTTTGTCGGCACCCCTTTTGTTTAAGCAGGTTGTTGAGATGCGACGTCGTTAGCAGGGTTACCCTTCCGTCTTGGCCTGGGCAGGGTTATGGACGCCATTGGTTATTCTTCAGGGCTCTTAGCCCCATTTGCATCTTGTCCGTAGCTGGACGCTCTATCGTTTTCAAGGTGATTTGGCTCTTTGTATAATATATCTGTATTCTTGACTCCTCGAGTCACTGTTATATATATCTGCTCTGTGGGTCCCATCGAGGACTGTTGTGTAATGTTATTACTTCGTTTTCCACCCGCACGAAAGTGCCTGGTGGGCACCTTTGAATCGTTTCTATGCGGGTTTGGCGAATTTTGCTCAAACTTGCATAGGTCCGATTCTGAGGGTGTTACAGAGTGGTATCAGAGCTCAGCAGTTGCGATACCCCACAAGTCCAGCCTGTAGGATAACCTAGCTAACGGCCGAAGTAGAAGTGTTAAAACTATTTTGAAAATCGGTTGGACAGTTCTGATTAGGTCTGATTTTACTCCTTACCCCTCTGCTATTCTCCTCTTACCTCGACGTGTTTTGAATCTGCTCTCTTCTCTCTCTTCGAGTCCAGGATTTCTCGTGGTTGGGTTTCCGTCGTACCTTCAGGGTGTCGCTTTCTTCCTTTTGTAACGGAGGTGCTACGATCATCAATCTGCAACTTGTCCGTTGTACCTTCATCCGATCTTTTGTTCTTGAGCTCTTTATCCATCTGTGTTCCTTGCCGGATATCAGTGTCGTTGAAAAACATATGAGAAGGACGAGCTTTGGTGAAGTTGGAGTCGACCTTGAGCACGTGTTGTTCATGCCAATGGAACCATCGCGAAACCTAATCATTGTGTCTTTCATACGATTTCTGCTGGCAACATTCCCTTGTTTCCGAACCTCGCTTGTCGAGATCTTCAGTCTAATTCCGAGAGTTGGATGCTTAATCCGCGTATTCGTGTGCAGAGTAATGATTTGAGTGCGGGATGGAGTAGCTACCCTACCACTGCTCTTATCATTCGCTCTTGTACGTCGGATCAGTGGATCCAGCAGTTTTACTCCGTCCCTGGAAGTTAGAGGTGGCCTTACCTTCAACTTCGTCCTTTGTTTCCCCGGAGTGTTCTTCCGACGATCAAGAACAACGACCCTTTGTTGGTGGTGTCGCCGTTTTCAATATGAAGAAGGAACCCTCGTTAGTGGTGTCGCGAGGATCTACACGAAGCGCGAAGGATCAGACGGCCGACCTTCCTTCCGGTACCATGAGGCGGATCTCGAGGGCGAGATCCATTGTTAGTGGTGTCGAATTGTGGCATCCCGCAAAACCACTACTAGAAAATCGCGTTGAATTTGTGCATTGCATCTTCATCATCATGCATTGTTTGCATAAAACTATTTTCGCAAAGCCGTTTTGTTTTCTAAACGCCCCACCTTTGTTCTAATGCAAACCCGGGTCGCCGGATTATTTTGTTTTGGCCGCGAGCGGTTTGCAAACGGTCCAATTAAACAAATAAAAATTTGTTTTATTTTTAGCGGGGGCAGTCGAACGGGCCGTTTCTTCCCGAACGACCACCCCCACGTTTTACAAACGGTCCAACCTGCCGCCCCATCTAAATCCTACATCCACCTAATATTCTACCCACCCCTACCTGGCCACCTCACTCCCTCACCACCCAGCCGCCCCCTACCCTCTCTCTCTGCCGCTGGGGCCCCCCGCGCCCCTGGCCCGCCTCCCAGTCAACCCACGCGCGCGTGCCTGCACCCCGTCCGCGTGGACCCCACCCTGGCCCCACCGGTCCCTCACCTGTCCCGCACCGCGCAGCCCTTCTCCCACCCTGGCTTCCTCCCTCGCCAGCCTTCCGACGCCCACCACCCTCCGCCCACCACCCTCGTCGGTGTCCCTCCCTCTCCCCGTCGCTCGCCGGGCGCTCATGACGCGACGCCCGACCCCCGCCTCGCCCGCCCCGCGCCACCTCGGCCTCTCCCAACCTCATGCGCCAAGCCCCTCGCCGCCAGGCCAAGGCAGCGCCAGCGTCCTCCTCGGCCTTGCCCGCCCCGCGACACGGCGCCGGAGCCACTGTGACGCCCCTCCGACACTGCGCCACCGCCTCCCGCATCCTCCGAGTTGCCGCCCGCCCGCCAACGCCGAGCCGGGCTCCTCCCGCCCGAGCCGCCTCGGCCTCCTCTCCCGCCAGACGCCGCCGCCCTAACCACCCCGCCAAGCACGCCGCTGAAGCTCCTCCCAGCGCCGCCTGCTGCCGCGCGCGGCCAGCCTGCTGCTGCTTCCGCGAGCTCGCCATCCGCGCCGGCAAGCTGCTGGTCAAGACGTCCGCCTTGAGCCGAGCCGCCCGGACCTCCGTCGCTCATCCTCGGCCCGCCTGCGAAGCTCCGCCCTGCGCTGCCCCTGACCGCGTCCACCGCCAAGCCGCCGCCCCGACGCCGCTAGCCTCGCCGTACCACCCCCTCACCTCGCAGCAGCTACACGAAACCCGCCTCAGCACCCGTCTGTCCGTCATTGTCTTGCGACCGTGGCCTCTGTAAATCCGCTTGTTGGCCTCGTTCTTTGTTTTTGTGTGGTGGACCTTGGCCATGTGTGACGGCCACTTGTGGCAAGGGCGTTTGTTACAGATGATAGGAGCTGTCGGAAGTTTGTCAAGTTCTGTAACACCCTCAGAATCGGACCTATGCAAATTTGGGCAAAATTCACCAAACTCGCATAGAAACGATTCAAAGGTGCCCACCAGGCACTTTCGTGCGGGTGGAAAACGAAGTAATAACATTACACAACAGTCCTCGATGGGACCCATGTAAGATATATATAACAGCGACTCAAAGAGTCAAGAATACAGATGTAATATATACAAAGATCCAAATCACCTTGAAAACGACAGAGCGTCCGACTACGGACAAGATGCAAATGGGGCTAAGAGCCCTGAAGAATAACCAATGGCGTCCATAACCCTGCCCAGGCCAAGCCGGAAGGGTAACCCTGCTAACGACGTCGATCTCAAAACCTGCTTAACAAAAGGGGTGCCGACAAAGGGCAAAGGAAAAAGAAGGAGCGTCAGTACTGAGGCCAGTACACGGCGAGGCTAGAATTCGGCGGTCCTCGCCTACATAGGTATGGTGGACTGAGCGGCAGCGGCAGCATGCACTAAACAACCTATAGAGACTCGATACAGCGGACGGTTATCAGAGGGGGATGAGAATGACCTATCCGGGTCCAACCTGAAGCTAGCACCAAACAAACCCATCCTGGTGTTTCCCCCTCGAGACCAAACGAGGAAGTCAACCGAGGAACTCACTCAGTTGGCAGTTTTACTTATCCAGTGATAGTTGTGGCACTTTACTAGTCAGATTTAGGTAATCGTCCTGTTAAAGTAAGCAGTGGGCACTTTTAGTTGACCATTCCGTTATAGTTGCAACAATTACTAATCAGATACAGATAGCATGAGATAAACCCAAAACCCAGCAGTTGTTGGTACTTTTATTCAGCCATTTTGTTGTAGTTGCCATACTTACTAGTCAGGTACAATGGTATGGCGACACACAAAACAAGCAATTGTGGGCAGTATTATTTAATCATTCCATTATAGTTGAGCTGATTACTAGTCATTATAAGTCAAATTTATAGCAAATAAACTTTAGTTATGCTTGTCTATGATCGAGATACTGTGCTCCAAGTCGTCCATATCCGCGGACACGGCTTTCAGAAAGTTTTACCCGGCCGGGGTGCACCAATAGCAACACACGCTCGATCAACCTCGGAAAAACCAAATCAAAACCCAACGAGGCTTTCACGACTGAACAATCACAGGATTCAGAAATATTTCAGGGGGCCACCCCTTAAGTAGAATCCGCAACGAAGCTAGCTGACTCCGAGACGGCCTCAAGGTTTGGGTGGACGGCGGTAAACGACTGGGAACCCGAAAGTGTGGCTGGGCTTGTCGATACCGCGTAAACGTGTCCCGAGCCTAAACAGTACAGTGTGCTCCTCGCACAATCGTAAATAAAGCAGTAGCATGGCATAAGTACAGGATCGTAAATAAAACCTCAAACTAGTTTGTGGCCCCAAGAAATAAGACTGAATCAAGCTCTGGCTCAGGGGGGTCCCATATACCTCCCGGATGTGGATAGCGCGCAAAAATCAAGGAACAGGTATCAAGTACTCGGGGTCTTACGGGACACAAGTGGGCGTTCGGAAACCAAATATTATCTATCACCCACCGATGCCTCTGCTTATTTCAATTTTAGTTGTTAAACAGAAAGTAAAGTGAACAATAAGTAAAACTAGGATCATCTCCAACATCAACATGCGGCAATACATCAGCAACTGTGGCATATGACGACACGCAACAGCACTTGAGCAAGCGACTACGACGCGCAAGTCCAACTATCTACCAAACAACAGGTAATAGGGTGTGTCCGAGGCAATATAGGGCTGCAGGGAATATCACAGGTACGGAAACTAAAGCATCGCAACACAGATAGCAATAGATCAACAGGAGGGAAGTAAATACTATAAAAGTAAGATAGGTAGAAAGGGGGAGATGCTCGCCTGAAAACATTGTCGAAGGTTTTCCCCGAAGATCGGGGCGAAGCTCACATCAACTCAACGGCCTTATCCGCGAAGAAGCAAAACACTAGAAGAAACACCGGATGCAATATTTAATTCACGGCAGAAGATCGGCATGATGCATGCATGATGTATGGCATGGCAAGGTGCGATGCAATTAGGTCATATTAAGCGGAACCGGGGTCCCGACAATTGATTATATGGTTCAAGTTATTTAGTTACCCCGCAAATTAAATGTTGTTTCAACAAGGCAAGATAAGATACCGGTTCGCTACACAAGTTTAAATGAGGCCAATATAAGGCTAGATTTGCCCGCATATGGGCCCCATATTTAATTATTAGGTGATTCAGCATAAGGCCCCCAAACCAATGATATGCGTGCCAGATGAATGACAATTAAATATGCAACAATTATATATCATTTAATGAAAATAAGGTCTCGGGTTCGGGTTCACACATTAGGGTTCGGCGATCTTGAGGTTCCGGGGTTCGGGGTCGGTCTCAGGGTTCGACGGGGCGTTCTCGGGCTCCGGGGTCGTTCTCGGACTCTGGGGTTAGGGTCTCGGATCGGGGTAGATCTTGCCGGTGTGAGGGTCTTGTCGGGTCCGCGCTTCGGATTCCGTGCGGCGTTCTTGACGCTCCGTGTCGAAGTCCTTGAGGTTTTCTCCTTATGCACCGGTGGCGAACTCGGAACGGCGTCAGGGTCCTCGGGGGAGTACTAGTCGCACTCGGTCGGAGTCCTTGAATCCAGGAAGGGGAACTTGATACGACGCCGGGTTCGGGATCGGCCTTCGGGTCTTCAGCTTCCGTGAGGAAGATCTTGGTTCATCGGGGCTGTGCCGAAGGTCTTGTATTCTCGTGGCGTCGATCTTGAGGGTCCATGCCGGTACACTCGGCGCCTTCAGGTTCTAAGATCGGTCCTCAAGTCCGAGATCTTCGAGCACCTTCGGGTACGGGGATGGATGGCGTCGAAGGGATCTAGCCCGAGGTCCTGAAAAGTGAGCGATGCTCTGGGGTACTGCTTTATTGCAGCAACACACAGGTACCGACCACACAGGTACCGACAGGGACACGCACAGACGCCATCGTGCGTCACCTGGCCGCCGATGCGGAAGCTCGATGGCGGGGCGCACAGACGGTGGGGGAGGCGGCCGGCGGAGGCGGTGTGGAGCCGACGGGGAGCCTGGGGGAAGGCGCCGGCACGGAGGACCTGCCGCGCGGCTCGGGCCGGTCGAGGCGGTCGCAGCGGAGGGGAGACGGGGTCGGCGCCGAGGAGAAGACCGCGCGGGGTCGTCGTCGTGGCGAGGGCGGGCGGAGGCGAGCTTCGTGAGAGCTGGCGGGCGGCGAGGCGAGGGCGGCGGGAGCCGGAGGCGGGACTGCGACGGAGGGTCTGGGAGCTCGCGGGAGAGCTTGGGGGCGGACGCGGCAAGGCGGAGGGCCTGAGCGGAGCGCCAGGCGCGTGGCGGCGCTAGGGCGGCGGAGGAGACGGCCAAGGCTCGGCGACGGGAGGGTCCGCGACGGGCGGGTGAGGGAGGCGGTGAGGGGGGGAACGGGCGGGCGAGGCGGCGCGGGCTCGGAAGTGAGAGGAGGAGAGCAGCTAGGGCGTCGGAGAGGGTTGCGGGGCGGCGCTCGAGCAGGGGTGGAGGCGGGAGGAAGAGAAGCTGGGAGGGAAGGAGAGGAAACGAGGGGAGGGCTGGAGGAGGAAGACGGACACGGGGGAGGGAGAGGGCTGCGCGGGAGGGTCTGGACGCTGGGGGGCCTTGAGAGGTCCAGGCGGGGCCAGCGTCGGTGGCTGCGTTTGCCAGTGGGAATGTGCGCGCGTGGGCCAGGGAGGTGGGATCCGGTGGGGAGGTTGCCTGCGTGGTTGGTGTGTGTGGGCGGGTGGGGGAGTGGGGTGAGAGGGAGAGGAGAGAGAGGGAGGGCTGGGATGATGTGGCACTGATTGATTGGGTGAGGGAGAGGGAGGTGGTGTGGCGTGATAGGTAGGAGTGATGTGGAGGTGGGGTGGTTAGGAAGCTGGGTAGACTTAGGATTAAAGGGTGGGTCTGGTTGGACCGTTAGAAAAATCTGGGGCGGTCGTTCGGGTCGGGTTGGCCCGTTCGACTGCCCCTACTAAAATAAATAAATACTTTATTTGATTTAAACGGGCCGTCTCGCAAACCGATAGGCCAAAACAAAATATTCCGGGACCCGGTTTTGGCGTTGAATAAAAGACGGGCGTTTATAAAACAAAACGGGCTTTATGAAACAGTTTGGCAAACAATGCATGATGATGACGATGCAATGCACAAATTCAACGCGATTTTCTAGTAGTGGTTTTGCGGGATGCCACAATTCGACACCACTAACAATGGATCTCGCCCTCGAGATCCGCCTCATGGTACCGGAAGGAAGGCCGGCGGTCTGCGTCTTCTCGCTTCGTGTAGATCCTCGCGACACCACTAACGAGGGTTCCTTCTTCATCTGGGAATCGGCAACACCACCAACAAGGGTCGTTGTCTCTGATCGTCGAGGGAACACTCCGGGGAAACAAAGGACGAAGTTGAAGGTAAGGTCACCTCTAACTTCCATGGACGGAGTAAAATCGCTGGATCCGCTGGTTCGACGTACAAGAGCGAATGATAAGAGTAGTCGGATGGTGATCAGTCCATCGCGCACCCAAACCATTACTCTGCACACGAATAGGCGGATTATGCAACCAACTCTCGGATTCAGACTGAAGATCTCGACAAGCGAGTTTCGGAACAAAGGAGTGATGTGGACTCTGCATCCGATCTGGCGTAGATGATGTCGTCGCGTCGGAAAAACACCGGAAAGCACAAACAAGGAACAAAGAATGATACCGCAGTAGACGGATTCCTCGGATAGCATGGAGACCAGATGTAGCAACACCGTTATCGAAGAAGGAAGCGAAACCCTAAAGGTACGACGGAAACCCAACCACGAGAATTCCTGGACTCGAAGATCGAGACGAGAGCGGATTCAAAACACGTAGGGGTAAGAGGGGAACAGCAGAGGGGTAAGGAATAAAATCAGACCTAACCAGAACTATCCAACCGGTTTTACAAAAATAGTTTGACACTCTACTTCGGCCGTTAGCTAGGTTATCCTACAGGCTGGACTTGTGGGGTATCGCAACTGCTGTGCTCTGATACCACTCTGTAACACCCTCAGAATCGGACTTATGCAAATTTGGGCAAAATTCACCAAACTCGCATAGAAACGATTCAAAGGTGCCCACCAGGCACTTTCGTGCGGGTGGAAAACGAAGTAATAACATTACACAACAGTCCTCGATGGGACCCACGTAATGATATATATAACGACTCAAAGAGTCAAGAATACAGATGTAATATATACAAAGATCCAAATCACCTTGAAAAGCGAGCGTCCGACTACGGACAAGATGCAAATGGGGCTAAGAGCCACGAAGAATAACCAATGGCGTCCATAACCCCGCCCAGCGCGGAAGGGTAACCACGCTAACGACGTCGATCTCAAAACCTGCTTAACAAAAGGGTGCCGACAAAGGGCAAAGGAAAAAGAAGCGTCGATCGAGGCCAAGACAGCGAGGCTAGAATTCGGCGGTCCTCGCCTACATAGGTATTGTGGACTTAGCGGCAGCGGCAGCATGCACTAAACAACCTATAGAGACTCGATACAGCGGACGGTTATCAGAGGGGGATGAGAATGACCTATCCGGGTCCAACCTGAAGCTAGCACCAAACAAACCCATCCTGGTGTTTCCCCCTCGAGACCAAACGAGGAAGTCAACCGAGGAACTCACACAGTTGGCAGTTTTACTCATCCAGTGATAGTTGTGGCACTTTACTAGTCAGATTTAGGTAATCGTCCTGTTAAAGTAAGCAGTGGGCACTTTTAGTTGACCATTCCGTTATAGTTGCAACAATTACTAATCAGATACAGATAGCATGAGATAAACCCAAAACCCAGCAGTTGTTGGTACTTTTATTCATCCATTTTGTTGTAGTTGCCATACTTACTAGTCAGGTACAATGGTCGCAAGCGACACACAAAACAAGCAATTGTGGGCAGTATTATTTAATCATTCCATTATAGTTGAGCTGATTACTAGTCATTATAAGTCAAATTTATAGCAAATAAACTTTAGTTATGCTTGTCTATGATCGAGATACTGTGCTCCAAGTCGTCCATATCCGCGGACACGGCTTTCAGAAAGTTTTACCCGGTCGGGGTGCACCAATAGCAACACACGCTCGATCAACCTCGGAAAAACCAAATCAAAACCCAACGAGGCTTTCACGACTGAACAATCACAGGATTCAGAAATATTTCAGGGGGCCACCCTTAAGTAGAATCCATAACGAAGCTGACTCAGACGGCCTCAAGGTTTGGGTGGGCGTAAACGATGGGAACCGAAAGTGTGGTGGGCTTGTCGATACCGCGTAACGTGTCCCGAGCCTAAAGATGCAGTGTGCCTCGCACAATCGTAAATAAAGTAGCATGGCATAAGTACAGGATCGTAAATAAAACCTCAAACTAGTTTGTGGCCCCAAGAAATAAGATGAATCAAGCTCGGCTCGGGGGTCCCATATACCTCCGGATGTGGATAGCGCATAAAAATCAAGGAACAGGTATCAAGTACTCGGGGTCTTACGGACACAAGTGGGCTCGAAACCAAATATTATCTATCACCCACCGATGCCTCCGCTTATTTCAATTTTAGTTGTTAAATGTAAAGTAAAGTGAACAATAAGTAAAACTAGGATCATCTCCAACATCAACATGCGCAATACATCAAAGAATCGTGGCATATGGCGACACGCAACAGCACTTGAGCAAGCGATCACGACGCGCAAGTCCAACTATCTACCAAACAACAGGTAATAGGGTGTCCGAGGCAATATAGGGCTGGGGGAATATCACAGTACGATAACTAAAGCATCGCAACACAGATAGCAATAGATCAACAGGAGGGAAGTAAATACTATAAAAGTAAGATAGGTAGAAAGGGGGAGATGCTCTTCTGAAAACATTGTCGAAGGTTTTCCCCGAAGATCGGGGCGAAGCTCACATCAACTCAACGGCCTTATCCGCGAAGAAGCAAAACACTAGAAGAAACACCGGATGCAATATTTAATTCACGGCAGAAGATCGGCATGATGCATGCATGATGTATGGCATGGCAAGGTGCGATGCAATTAGGTCATATTAAGCGGAACCGGGGTCCCGACAATTGATTATATGGTTCAAGTTATTTAGTTACCCCGCAAATTAAATGTTGTTTCAACAAGGCAAGATAAGATACCGGTTCGCTACACAAGTTTAAATGAGGCCAATATAAGGCTAGATTTGCCCGCATATGGGCCCCATATTTAATTATTAGGTGATTCAGCATAAGGCCCCCAAACCAATGATATGCATGCCAGATGAATGACAATTAAATATGCAACAATTATATATCATTTAATGAAAATAAGGTCTCGGGTTCGGGTTCACACATTAGGGTTCGGCGATCTTGAGGTTCCGGGGTTCGGGGTCGGTCTCAGGGTTCGACGGGGCGTTCTCGGGCTCCGGGGTCGTTCTCGGACTCTGGGGTTAGGGTCTCGGATCGGGGTAGATCTTGCCGGTGAGAGGGTCTTGTCGGGTCCGCGCTTCGGATTCCGTGCGGCGTTCTTGACGCTCCGTGTCGAAGTCCTTGAGGTTTTCTCCTTATGCACCGGTGGCGAACTCGGAACGGCCGGGGTCCCTGGGAGTACTAGTCGCTTTTCGGTCGAGTCCTTGAATCCAGGAAGGGGAACTTGATACGACGCCGAGTTCGGGATCGGCCTTCGGGTCTTCAGCTTCCGTGAGGAAGATCTTGGTTCATCGGGGCTGTGCCGAAGGTCTTGTATTCCCGTGGCGTCGATCTTGAGGGTCCATGCCGGTACACTCGGCGCCTTCAGGTTCTAAGATCGGTCCTCAAGTCCGAGATCTTCGAGCACCTTCGGGTACGGGGATGGATGGCGTCGAAGGGATCTAGCCCGAGGTCCTGAAAAGTGAGCGATGCTCTGGGGTACTGCTTTATTGCAGCAACACACAGGTACCGACCACACAGGTACCGACAGGGACACGCACAGACGCCATCGTGCGTCACCTAGCCGCCGATGCGGAAGATCGATGGCGGGGCGCGCAGACGGTGGGGGAGGCGGCCGGCGGAGGCGGTGTGGAGCCGACGGGGAGCCTGGGGGAAGGCGCCGGCGCGGAGGACCTGGCGGCGCGCCGGGCCGGTCGAGGCGGTCGCTGGAGGGGAGACGGCGGGTCGGCGCCGAAGGAGAAGACCGGCGGCGGGGTCGTCCGGTGGCGAGGGGCGGGCAGGCGAGCTCGTGAGAGCGGCGGGCTGGCGAGGCGGGCGCGGGAGCCGAGGCGGGACTGCGGACGGAGGGTCTGGGAGCTCACGAGAGCTTATGGGGCGGACGCGGCCGCGACGGAGGCGGGCGGAGCGGAGCAGGCGTGGCGGCGCTAGGGCGGCGGAGGAGACGGCACAGGCTCGGCCGACGGGAGGGTCCGGGCACGGCGGTGAGGGAGCGACGGTGAGGGAGGGGCGGGCGAGGCTGGCGCTGGCCGTCTGCGGCGAGTGAGAGGAGCAGGGCGAGCAGCTAGGCGGCGTCGGGGGAGTGGGTTGCGGGGGCGGCGCTCGAGCAGGGGGTGGAGGCGGCGGGAGGAAGAGAAGCTCTGGGGAGGGGAAGGAGAGGAAAACGAGGCAGAGGGCTGGAGGAGGAAGACGGACACGGGGAGGAGGGCTGCAGGCGGGAGGGTCTGGACGTGGGGCGCTGAGAGGTCCAGCGGCGGGTGCCAGCGTCTTTGCAGGCAGGTGTGGCGCGTGGGCCAGGGAGGTGGGATCCGGTGGGGAGGTTGCCTGCGTGGTTGGTGTGTGTGGGCTGGTGGGGGAGTGGGGTGAGAGGGAGAGGAGAGAGAGAGGGGGAGGGCTGGGATGATGTGGCACTGATTGATTGGGTGAGGGAGAGGGGAAGCTGAGGTGGCAACGCGTGATAGGTAGGAGTGATGTGGAGGCTGGGGGTGGTTAGGAAGCTGGGTAGACTTAGGATTAAAGGGTGGGTCTGGTTGGACCGTTAGAAAAATCTGGGGCGGTCGTTCGGGTCGGGTTGGCCCGTTCGACTGCCCCTACTAAAATAAATAAATACTTTATTTGATTTAAACGGGCCGTCTGCAAACCGATAGCGGCCAAAACAAAATATTCCGGGGACCCGGTTTTTGGCGTTTGAATAAAAGACGGGGCGTTTTATAAAACAAAACGGGCTTTGCGAAAACAGTTTGGCAAACAATGCATGATGATGACGATGCAATGCACAAATTCAACGCGATTTTCTAGTAGTGGTTTTGCGGGATGCCACAAGTTCTATCAGTGACCCAGATACTCCCGATGTACTGAGGCACTGATTCAAGTATGCCATCGATGGTTGAGGCGAGAACCCCAAGATCGACACCGACAAGAACTCCTCAAGCCGTAAACCAAGCTCTGCATCGTTACGGGCTTCGTCGACCTATGCGTGTGGTGGAACCCGATGATGCCGGAACCACAAGATCTACATCACGGACGCATCACGGACGCGGAGAGACCCTCGGACGCCAAGTACTGCCTCGGACGCCAACACCCGAACCGAAAGGAACGCCAAGTCCCACCCGACCCGCGGACCCGACAAGGTCTCCACGAATGCGACAAGATCCGCATGCAACAAGAACGACAGCAACCAGGGCGAGTCCGACACCCCGGCATCGAGCCCGAGTTCGCCCCCCCGATAACCAAGGTGGGACCCGGCAAGACCTTCGCGATGCCGAGAACGACACCGACCCGAGTTCTGCTTCCCGGACATCGAGGTCCCGAAGACTGACGCCCGGCGACCGAATCCGAGAACCCCGACACGGACACACCAAGCTCTTCATCGAGGAAACCAAGGCCGTCGACGTGGAACCATAGAACGCCGAGTGCTTCACCCGGACACCGAGAACTTCCCCCTGAACGCCTGGACCGTCGACATTCCCCCAAGTCCCGCACCCGGATGCGCCAAGACCTACCCCCGATCTCCGAGAACGACCCCGGAGCCCGAGAACGTTCCGTCGAACCGAGACGGACCGGACCTGTCGGACCCCGAACCCCGGAACCCCCAAGATCGTCGAGACCCCTAAATGTGTGACCCCTTTTCCTCGGACCCTATTTTTATAACATAATAACAACTTGATTACATATTGAATTGTCATTCTCTCATGCATATCATCGGTTTGGGGGCCTTATGTCGATTCACCTAATAATTAAATATGGGGATCATATGAGGGCAAATCTAGTCTTATATCGGCCTCATTTAAACCTGTGTAGCGAACCGGTGATACTTTCTGCCTTGTTAAACAACATTTAAATTGCGGGGTAGCTAAACAACATAAATCACCTAATTAATTGTCGGGACCCGGTTCCGCTTAATCTTGACCTAATTGCATCGCACCTTGCCATGCCATACATCATACATGCATCATGCCGATCTTCCGTTGTATTAAATATTGTATCCGTGTTTCTTCTAGTGTTTTGCTTCTTGGCGGATAAGGCCGTTGAGTTGATGTGAGCTTCGCCCGATCTTCGGGAAGACCTTCGACAATGTTTTCGAGCATCTCCTCTTTCTACCTATCTTACTTTGATAGTCTTTATTCCTCCTCTGTTGATCTATTGCTATCTGTGTTGCGATGCTTTAGTTTCCGTACCTGTGATATTCCGTGCAGCCATATATTGCCTTGGACACATCCTATTACCGTTGTTTGGTAGCTAGTTGGACTTGCGCGTCGTAGTCGTTTGCTCAAGTGCTGTTGCGTGTCGTCAAATGCCACAGTTGTTGATGTATTGCCGCAAGTTGATGTTGGAGATGGTTCTAGTTTTACTTATGGTTCACTTTAATTTCTGTTTAACAACTAAAATTGAAATAAGCAGAGGCATCGGTGGGTGATAGATAATATTTGGTTTCCGAACGCCCACTTGTGTCCCGTAAGACCCCGAGTACTTGATACCTGTTCCTTGATTTTTGCGCGCTATCCACATCCGGGAGGTATATGGGACCCCCCTGAGCCAGAGCTTGATTCATTCTTATTTCTTGGGGCCACAAACTAGTTTGAGGTTTTATTTACGATCCTGTACTTATGCCATGTTTTACCGCTTTATTTATTTACGTGCAGTCGCACTTTGCATCGCTTTTGGATCGGGACACGATTCCGCCGGTGTCGACAAGCCCGTTGGGGTTCCCGATCGTTCACAGCCGTCCACCCAAACCTTGAGGCCGTCTCGAGCTTGCTTATCCGCTATGGATTCTACTTAAGGGTGGCCCCAAATATTTCTGAATCTGTGATTGTTCGGTGAAAGCCTCGTTGGGTTTTGATTTGGTTTTCGAGGTTGATCGAGCGTGTGTTGCTATTGGTGCACCCGGCCGGTAAAACTTTCTCAAAGCCGTGTCGCGGATATGGACGACTTGGAGCACGATCTCGATCATAGACAAGCATAACTAAAGTTTACTGCTATAAATTTGACTTATAATGACTAGTAATCAGCTTCACTATAATGGAATGGCTAATAAATACTGCCCACAATTGCTTGTTTGGTTGTCGCTTGCGACAATTGTATCTGACTAGTAAATCTTGCAACTACAACGGAATGGCTGAATAAAAGTACCAACAACTGCTGGGTTTTGGGATTAAATCCTGCTATCTGTATTTGATTAGTAATTACCGCAACTATAACGGAATGGTCAACTAAAAGTGTCCACTGCTTACTTTATCAGGACGATTATTTAAACCTGACTAGTAATTGCTGCAACAATAACTGAATAAATAAAACTGCCAACTGTGTGAGTTCCTCGGTTGACTTCCTCGTTTGGTCTCGAGGGGGAAACGCCAGGATGGGTTTGTTTGGTGATAGCTTCAGGTTGGATCCGGATAGGTCATTCTCACCCCCTCTGATTAACACCAGTTGTATCGAGTCTCTATAGGTTGTTTAGTGCATGCTGCCGCTGCCGCTTCAGTCCACCATACCTATGTAGGCGAGGACCGCCGAATTCTAGCCTCGCCGTGTACTGGCCTCAAGATCTTGACGCCTCTTTTCCTTTGCCCTTTATCGGCACCCTTTTGTTTAAGCAGTTGTTGAGATGCGTCGTTAGCAGGGTTACCCTTCCGGCTTGGCCTGGGCAGGGTTATGGACGCCATTGGTTATTCTTCAGGGCTCTTAGCCCCATTTGCATCTTGTCCGTAGCTGGACGCTCTATCGTTTTCAAGGTGATTTGGCTCTTTGTATAATATATCTGTATTCTTGACTCCTCGAGTCACTGTTATATATATCTGCTCTGTGGGTCCCATCGAGGACTGTTGTGTAATGTTATTACTTCGTTTTCCACCCGCACGAAAGTGCCTGGTGGGCACCTTTGAATCGTTTCTATGCGGGTTTGGCGAATTTTGCTCAAACTTGCATAGGTCCGATTCTGAGGGTGTTACACCAAACAACCCCAAGTACGTAAGTAAGAGAGTTTTAATCTTTTCTTCTCCCATTCTTCGAATGGAGTAATTTCTTTGTTCTTTGTGGGAACTTGGTTTAGGACATGACATGCGGTCAATAATGCCTCCCCCCACCATTCCTTAGAAAGACCCGATGTGTCTAACATGGCGTTAACCAAATCTGTTAGAGTACGGTTCTTTCTTTCGGCTACTCCATTTGACTGGGGTGAGTAGGGAGGCGTCCTCTCATGAATTATACCATGTTCGCACAAAGAAATCAAACTCGTTGGAAAAATACTCTCCACCACGATCAGACCTAAGCCTCTTAATCTTTCGATCAAGTTGATTTTCTGCCTCAGCTTTATAGATTTTGAAGAAACTCAAAGCCTCATCTTTTGATTTCAGAAGATACACATGACAATATCTCGTAGAATCATCGATCAAAGTCATGAAATATTTCTTTCCACCTTTTGTCAACACACCATTCATCTCACAGAGATCAGAATGTATGAGCTCTAGTGGTGTTAAATTTCTCACTGCAATGTATGTGACTTGCGAGGTTGTTTAGCTTGCACGCAGACTTGGCACTTAGATCCCTTAGCTTGAGAAATCAGGGATTAAATTCATTTTGGCTAGCCGCGTCATACAACCAAAATTAATATGACAAAGACGAGAGTGCCAGACATTTGATTCAAAATTTGTGTAAATATGATTAACAACTTTATTACAAATGTCTGATAGAGATAAGCGGAACAAGCCTCCGCATTCATAGCCTTTACCAATAAAAGTTCCATACTTCGAAATTACAAACTTATTGGACTCGAATACAATCTTGTAGCCATCTCGACACAGAAGAGATCCGCTAACAAGATTTTTATTTATTGAGGGAACATGATGCACGTTCTTCAGGCGCACAGTCTTTCCCGAAGTGAACTTCAGATCGACCGTACCAACACCATGAGCGAAGCATGCGAGCTGCCCCATCGGCATGGTTTGAGTCCCTCGACTGATATGAAGAAAACATGGAAATATCGTAAGACATGTACATTAGCGCCCGTGTCAATCCACCAATCGGAGAATGACATAATGAAAGAACGAGGTAATATACCATACCCAACATCTTTCATCTCAACGTCGCCCATGACAACATTAGCGCCTTGCTGCTCTTCATCTTGGCGCTTGTCAAAACGGTTGGGACAAGCGAGCCCAATGATTAGGATCACCGACACATGACAAGAACCTTTCCTCTTATCGGTCTTCTTCTTGAAGCTGGTGGACTGTGAGGCCTTGTTCTTTCCATCGAACTTTCCTTTGTCATCAAACTTGCCTTTGTTCTTGAACTTGTAAGGTGGAAGTTCCTTTCTGCACTGAGTTGGCATTAGAACCTCCCTCGGTACCTCGAGCACGTGTGTCTTTTGCTCTTGCCTTCTCTTCCACATCAAGAGTCCCAATGAGATCCGTCACGGAGAACTCTTGTCTCTTGTGCTTCAGAGAAGTAGCAAAATTCCTCCATGACTAGGGAAGTTTGGCAATGATGCCTCCGACAACAAACTTGTCCGGTAACACACAAGTGAAGTGCTCAAGCTCCCTGGCAAGTGACTGTATCTCATGAGCCTGCTCAACAATGGAACGGTCATCAACCATCTTATAGTCATAGAATTGTTCCATGACATACGGTTCCTCGCCAAGATCGAGACTCAAATTTTCTCTCGGCGCATCCCACATATCTTTGCCATTGCTAAATGATGATATGAATCGACAATATTGTCGCCAATGATGCTGATCAAGGCAGCCTTGAAAGTAGTATCAAGTTTTTGAACCTCTTCCCGAGCGGGATTAAGTTCCCCTCAGTGCGCCATAGATGGCGTTATAGCAGCTCATGGTGCAAACGAGCCTGCTCTCGCACGCCACCGTTTGTAATTCAAACCTTCAAACACAGGTGGCTTTATAGAAGCAACAAAGCCACTTGGGGCAAATTGCCTGAAATAAGGTTTTTGGATTGTTGAGAAATAGAGCAATTTACCAAGCGAATTATCCATAATAAACGCTAGATAAAACATGACTAGAATAATAGGTAATATACTGTGGCATCCCGCAAAACCATTACTAGAAAATCGCGTTGAATTTGTGCATTGCATCGTCATCATCATGCATTGTTTGCATAAAACTATTTGCAGATAAACTTGTTTTGTTTTCTAAAACGCCCGACTTGTTTTCAAAATGCAAACCCCGGGCCTCCGGATTATTTTTGTTTGTCTACTATCGGTTTGCAAACGGTGTTATTAAAACAAATAAAATTTATTTTATTTTTAGTGGGGGCAGTCGAACGGGCCGACCCGACCCGAACGACCACCCCCAGATTAAATCGGTCCAACCTGCTGGTACACCTAAATCCTAAAGCTACCCATTCTAACCTACCCACCCTGCCTGCCACCTCAACCGGACCAACCCCTGAACGCCACCTCACCCCTCCCCAAACCTCCACCACTCACACTCTGCCAACTCAACACAGGCCACACACCCCACCCCACACACACCACACGCAGCACCTGCCCACCACACAACATCCCCTGGGCCACGCACGCACTCCCACGCCCGCACGCTCCCGCCCCGCCCACGCACCCTGCCACTGCCCCACACCGCCCCGCCTCCTCCCTCGCCTCTCTCCCCCCGAGCCCTCCGTTTCACCGCGCCGCCGCTCCAACCTTCTTCTCCTTCCCGCCCTCACCCCACCACCTCCGGCGCCTCTCCGCCCGCCATGTTCTCCTTCCCACGCCTGCCGCCGCCCGCCTCCGCCACCGCACCGCCGCCCGCCCTCAAGCCCGTCCATGGCAGCTCCCTCCTCTCCGACAACCACCGCTGACGCTTTACGCCTGCCGCTGGCGACCACCACTCGCCGTTCCACAGCGCCTCAAGGCCTCCGAAAGCCAGCGCCCCACCTCCCTCCTTCGCCGCCGCTGTTCTCCTCAGCAGGCTGGCCTTCAGCTGGCTGGCCTCAAGGCCGCACCTCCACCGCCCGGACCTAAGCCCACGCCGAGCTGCCGCCAACGCCAACCGGCCTGGCGGCCCGCCGCATCCGCCGCCGCCAGCGCCCGTGCTCCCCGCCTCCTCCACCGGGCTCTCTCTCCGGCGCCGCTCCCTCCGACCGCCGCCGGCGTGCCCCGTTGGTCGCGCTCGCCCCCGCCTCCGCGAGCACCGCGCCAACCTCGTGCCCGAGCACCTCCATGCGTCCGCGTCCCCGTTCCTATGTGTGCAGATGCTAGTAGTACCGTATTCCTGCGTGTGGTTCCTATTGGTGATACCCGATCGGCACCGACGAGACCGGTGCTAACCACCAGATCCCGAAGCCATCCTATCGTCCAGACCTCTGGTACCTGTAGGGCTACACAAGATTTCGGCACCAAAGCCGGGAACTCCGACAAGGACGCCATGATCTTCGGCAAGGATCCGACAAGGTCGTCTACACGGACGTAAAGTTCTCCACCGTGAAGACCGATCCCGAACCGCACGCCAGGATCTCCTTCTCGGACGCCCCACGGACTCGGAGGAACCCTCGGACGCCAAGATCGCCACGGAACGGCAAGCTCTCCAACCCGATTGCGCCAAGTGTTTATTCCCGGACCCGAAGACCACCGACAAGACCTCCGTCCTGGACTCCAAGATCTGCCTCCCGGACATCGAGCGCCAAGATCGCCTCTTGGTTTCCGAAGCGGTTCCCGGACCCAAAGGCGTCGAGACCCCCGACCCGAAGACGCCGGGCGCGCTAAGTTCTTCGACCCGAGACCCCGGGGCGACTAGTACTTCATCCCGAACGCCACGGCCGTCGACCTGAGCCGAAGACGGTAGATGCGACAAGTTCCCGGACGCCATGACCTCCTTCGAGGATCCGATGGTCGAGACCCTGAAGATCGATCTGGAGCGCCAAGACCTTCGCAACGACGAGAACGGCACCGACCCGGGAGAATCCGATGCGACCGACACCGACCCAAGTCCTTCGCCCCGGAACGACAAGACCCTAACCCCCGGAGTCCGAGAACGATCCCGCCGAGGCCGTCGAACCCTGAACCCTGGACCCCGACCCCGAACCCCGTCGAATCCTAACCAAGATCGTCGAGCCCTAATGTGTGACCCTTTTCCTCGATACCCTATTTTTATAAATCATAACAACTTGTTGCAATTGAATTGTCATACTCGCATGCATATCTGTGGTTTGGGGGCCTTATGCCAATTCACCTAATAATTAAATATGGGGCCCATATGCGGGCAAACCTAGTCTCATTTTGGCCTCATTTAAATCTTGTGTAGCGAACCGGTGCTATCTTTTGCCATGATAAAACAACATTTAATTTGCGGGGGCTCTAAATAACTTGAACCATACCTTAATTGCCGGGACCCCGTTCCGCTTAATATGACCTAATTGCATCGCACCTTGCCATGTCATACATCATACATGCATCATGCCGATCTTCTGCCGTTGTATTAAATATTGCATCCGGTGTCTATTCTAGTGTTTTGCGTCTTCGCGGATAAGGCCGTTGAGTTGATGTGAGCTTCGCCCCGATCTTCGGATGAACCCTTCGACATGTTTTCAGGCGAGCATCTCCCTCTTTCTACCTATCTTACCTTTTATAGTATTTATTCCCTCCTGTTGATCTATTGCTATCTGTGTTGCGATGCTCTAATTTCCGTACCCGTGATATTCCCTGCAGCCTTATATTGCCTTGGACACATCCTATTACCTGTTGTTTTGGTAGATAGTTGGACTTGCGCGTCGTAGTCGCTTGCTCAAGTGCTGTTGCGTGTCGTCAAAAGCCACAGTTGTTGGAGCCTTGCCGCATGTTGATGTTGGAGATGATCTTAGCTTTACTTATCGTTCACTTTAATTCCTGTTTAACAACTAAAATTGAAATAAGCAGAGGCATCGGTGGGTGATAGATAATATTTGGTTTCCGAACGCCCACTTGTGTCCCGTAAGACCCCGAGTACTTGATACCTGTTCCTTGATTTATCGCGCTATCCACATCCGGGAGGTATATGGGACCCCCCTGAGCCAGAGCTTGATTCAGTCTTATTTCTTGGGGCCACAAACTAGTTTGAGGTTTTATTTACTATCCTGTACTTATGCCATGCTACTTATGTATTTACGATTGTGCGAGGAGCACACTGTACTGTTTAGGATCGGGACACCTTTACGCGGTATCGACAAGCCCAGCCACACTTTCGGGTTCCCAGTCGTTTACCACCGTCCACCCAAACCTTGAGGCCGTCTCGGAGTCATCTAGCTTCGTTGCGGGATCTACTTAAGGGGTGGCCCCCTGAAATATTTCTGAATCCTGTGATTGTTCAGTCGTGAAAGCCTCGTTGGGTTTTGATTTGGTTTTTCCGAGGTTGATCGAGCGTGTGTTGCTATTGGTGCACCCCGGCCGGGTAAAACTTTCTGAAAGCCGTGTCCGCGGATATGGACGACTTGGAGCACAGTATCTCGATCATAGACAAGCATAACTAAAGTTTATTGCTATAAATTTGACTTTATAATGACTAGTAATCAGCTTCACTATAATGGAATGGCTAATTAATACTGCCCACAATTGCTTGCTTGGTTTGTCGCTTGCGTCAATGGTACCTGACTAGTAAATATTGCAACTACAACGGAATGGCTGAATAAAAGTACCAACAACTGCTGGGTTTTGGGGTTATCTCATGCTAAATGTATCTGACTAGTAAGTGTTTCCACTATAACAGAATGGTTAACTAAAAGTGCCCACTGCTTACTTTATCAGGATGATTATCTAAACCTGACTAGTAAAGTGCCGCAACTATAACTGAATAAGTAAAACTGCCAACGGTGTGAGTTCCTCGGTTGACTTCCTCGTTTGGTCTCGAGGGGGAAATACCAGGATGGGTTTGTTTGATGGTAGAATCAGGCTGGTTCCGAATAGGTCTTTCTTATCCCTCTCGGATAACCGCTAGTTGTATCGAGTCTCTATAGGTTGTTTAGTGCATGCTGCCGCTTCCGCTTCAGTCCACCATACCTTTGTAGGAGAGGACCGCCGAATTCTAGCCTCGCCGTGTACTGGCCTCGATCGACGCCTCCTCTTTTTCCTTTGCCCTTTGTCGGCACCCCTTTTGTTTAAGCAGGTTTTGAGATCGACGCCGTTAGCAGGGTTACCCTTCCGGCTTGGCCTGGGCAGGGTTATGGACGCCATTGGTTATTCTTCAGGGCTCTTAGCCCCATTTTCTTCTTGTCCGTAGTCGGACGCTCTACCGTTCTCAAGGTGATTTGGATATTGTATATTATCTCTGTATTCTTGACTCACGGAGTCGCTGTTATCTGTTCTGTGGGTCCCATCGAGGACTGTTGTGTAATGTTATTACTTCGTTTTCCACCCGCACGAAAGTGCCTGGTGGGCACCTTTGAATCGTTCCTATGCGGGTTTGGCGGATTTTGCTCAAACTTGCATAGGTCCGATTCTGAGGGTGTTACATATACTAATCATGCTAAATAGCGAATACAAAATAAGGCATATAGCCAAACAAACTGCAAGGCATAAAACTCTGGATAGAATCAGAACAAGATTGAGACAGAAGATGTACACGGAAGTAGCAGAAGTAGAACCGCCGACGTTGGAACCGTCATTGGCCATGTCGTCGAGGAAGAGGGTGCTGATGTCGGGGAAGAAGTCCTCGTCGGGTAATACGTCGCTATCTGTGAGGGAGTCCGTGACGAAGCCAGTAGTCGCGCTGATAGCGCTCCCCAAAACCTTATCGCCCTTCTCCCGTACAGGACTCGAAGCAGCGGGGTCTCGGAGGCCTACTGTCCCGGCTCGCGGTGCACGCCGCAAGACGGGATGGGGAAGATGAAAAGCGCGGCTCTGGAACTCGAGGCAAGGGATGTAACAGCAATGGCCCGAGAGGCGCGACCTCTCTCTCTTATAGGCGCAGAGGAGAAGGCAGACGGTGCAGAAGATGAAACGAATGGACGTCGTATTAAACGTCCATTCAAAGCAAACATTTCACCTTCGTATTAAACATCCATTCAAAGCAAACGTTTCACCTTCGTATATCTGTTCATATATCATTCATGCGTGGCAAAATAAAGCTCGGCTCGGCGAGATTCCCGCAACCCGCGGCGCGCGCGCTCGTCGTGACGTGACGAGGCGAGGCGAGCGAGGAGGAGGAGGAGCGCGCGTGTGGAACTCTCTCCTTCTCCTTCTCATCCTTTTACCAAGTGGTAGAAGAGCTCACCTTATAAGCTGGTCCAACTTCCACTCAACTAGCAATGTGGGACTAAACATTTGTCCCACCTCTTGTCTTGCATGAATGGGCCACATGGGCCTCTAGGATTTTCAGGAATTATTTAAATAGAAAATGGGCTAGACTTTTTGGGCCAAAATTCCAACAAGAGCTTGAGTCATATATTATTTCTTAGAGCTACAAATTAGTTTGGGGCTTTATTACTATCATGTACTTATGTCATGCTTTACTGCTTTATTTACGATTGTGCGTGGAGTGTCTGTACTGTTTAGGAATTGTGATATGTTTATGCGGTATCGACAAGCCCAGTCATATTTTCGGGTTTTCAGTCGTTTACAGCCGTTGACACAAACCTCTGGGTCCATCTCGGAGCCGGCCAACTTCGTCGCGGGTAGCTTAGCAGGGTTACCCTTTCAGCTTGGCCTGGGCAGGGTTATGGACGCCATTGGTTATTCTTCAGGCCTCTTAGCTCAATTTGCATCTTGTCCGTACTCGGACGTTGTATCGTTTTAAAGGTGATTTGGATCTTTGTATTGTATATATGTATTCTTGACTCTTTGAGTCATTGTTGTATATATCTGTTCTAAGGGTTCTATTGTGGACTATTGTGTAATTATATTACTTTGTTTTCCACCCGCACAAAAGTGTCTGGTGGGCACCTTTGAATCGTTTCTACGCGGGTTTGGCGGGAATCGCTAAAACTTGCATAGGGCCGATTATGAAGGTGTTACACTCTCTCAGCTGGTGTTGTTGTCGCAGGTATTGTCAAATCAAGTGTAATAAGGCGATAGACCAATGAAAATGTCAAATATTGTCTCTTCCGAACCAACCTGAGAGCAAGCTCACCCAGACCGTCACTCTCGACAAATATTCCATCTCATTTTATCTCTAATTTCAGGGGTACCATATCCATTAGTTGATCTCCGAACTCCGGGATCGGCACCAACATTTCTTAGATCAAAGTTTTCAGAAACATTTGCCTACAATATTGAAAATGAAAATAAAGTGTGAGCAATCTCACATTCTCACTGCTGCTGCATATATACTACTAATTAGTCCCCTGGTACTAGTTAACAGAAAAATAGATATCAAAACAAAAAACAAAAATTGAAATTAAAGGGGGAGGAGGGAATTCACCTCTTGGCGTGGCCTCTTGTTCCCTGCCTGTGCCTCTTCTTCAGCCACCTGTGATGCTTCTTCTTCCTCTCTCCAGGATGCCTCCTCCTTAGCGTCCATCACAGCTCAGAGTTGGGCAGGGGCAGGGCGGAGCTTCTTGCTGTAACACTCTCAGAATCGTCCCTATGAAAGTTTCAGCGCTTCCCGCCAAACCCGCATAGAAACGATTCAAAGGTGCCCACCAGGCACTTGCGTGCGGGTGGAAAACGAAGTAATATCATTACACAATAGTCCTCGATGGAATCCACAAAACATACATATACAACAGCGACTCAATGAGTCAAGAATACAGATTTACAGTACAAAGATCCAAAACACCTTTAAAACGATATAGCGTCCGAGTACGGACAATATGCAAATTGAGCTAAGAGCCCTGAAGAATAACCAATAGCGTCCATAACCCTGCCCAGGCCAAACCGGAAGGGTAACCATGCTAACGACGTCGATCTCAAAACCTGCTTAAACAAAAGGGATGCCGACAAAGGGCAAAGGAAAAAGAGAGAGCGGTCAAGATCGAGGCCAAGACAGCGAGGCTAGAATTCGGCGGTCCTCGCCTACATAGGTATGGTGGACTGAAGCGGCAGCGCGGCATGCACTAAACAACCTATAGAGACTCGATAAAACTATCAGCTATCAGAGAGGGATAAGAAAGACCTATCCGAAACCAACCTGATACTACCACCAAACATACCCATCCTGGTGTTTCCCCCTCGAGACCAAACGAGGAAGTCAACCGAGTAACTCACACCGTTGGCAGTTTTATTCATTCCATTATAGTTGCGGCAATTACTAGTCAAATAAAGATGGCATGAGTCATCCTGATATAATAAGCAGTGGGCAGTTTTAGTTAAACATTCTGTTGTAGTTGCAAAACTTACTAGTCAGATACAATTAGCATGAGATATCCCAAACCCAGCAGTTGTTGGTACTTTTATTTAGCCATTCCGTGGCAGTGGATCTGATTACTAGTCATATCGGATATCACTCAAATTATAACAGTAAACTTTAGTTATGGTTGTCTATGATCAAGCACTGTGCTCCAAGTCGTCCATAACCGCGGACACGGCTTCTCGAAAAGATTTAACCCTGCAGGGGTGCACCAAAGTTTCCACACGCACCTACACCCTTGTTGTCGGATCAGGTAGGTACAAGATCACAAAACATACACCCAACGGTATGTCGACGGGTTTGCACGACGCTTCCTGACCCAAAGCAAGCAGGGCCACCCCACTAAGCTACCCATAGCAGTCGGACGGTCTCCGAGACGGACTCGGGGTTTGCGTCTGGTCGTAACGATCGGGAACCCGAAAATGTGACTGGGCTTGTCGATACCGCGAAAACACTCCGCTTCCCTAAACAGTACAGGTGCAGTACCTCACACAATTTAAATTAAGCAGTAAAGCATGGCATAAGTACATGATAGTAATAAAGCCCCAAACTAATTGTGGTCCCCAGTACAGTACTTGGAATCAGGTACTAAATCGATGGGGGTGCCCATACACCCCACCTGTGGTTAGCGCGCTCGATCTCGGAACAGGTGTCAAGAACTCGGGGTCCCACGGACACCAAAGGTGGCGTTAAAACCAAATATTGTCTATTACCCACCGGTGCCTCTGCATTTACCTACTTCAATTTTAGTTATTAAACAATAATTAAAGCCATGATCATCTCCAACATTAAACATGCGGCAATACTTCAACAACTGTGGTACTGGACGACACGCAACAGCACTTGAGCAAGCGACTACGACGCGCAAGTCCAACTATCTACCAAACAACCGGTAATAGGATGTGCCAAGGCAACATAAGGCTGCAAGGGATATCACGGGCACGAAAACTAGAGCATCGCAACACAGATAGCAACAGATCAACAAGAGGGAATAAATACTATAAAAGCAAAATAGGTAGAAGGGGAAGAGATGCTCGCCTGAAAACATTGTCGAAGGTTCAACCGAAGATCGGGTCGACACTCGCATCAACTCAACGACCTTATCCGCGAAGAACCAAAACACTAGAAGAAACATCGGATACACTATTTAATATTACGGCAAAAGATCGGGCATGATGCATGTATGATGAATGACATGGCAAAGATGCGATGCAATTAGATCATATTAAGTGGAACCGGGCTCCCGACATTTAATTAAACGGTTCAAGTTATTTAGAACCCCCGCAAATCGAAACATGGCATCGGTTCGCTACACAAATTTAAATGGAGTCATTATTAGACTAGATTCGCCCGCATATAGACTCCATGTTTAATTATGAGGTGAATCGGCATAATGCCCCCAAACCACAGACAAGTATGCATGCATGAACAATTTAATATGCATCAGTTGATAATGTCATATTATAAAAATAATGGGGTCTCGGATAGGGAATCACTTTAGGGTTCGGCGAACTTGGGCTCCGAGGGGTTCGGGGTCGGGTCTCAGGGTTCGACGGGACAATGGCTCGACGAGATCGGTCTCGGACAACGGAAGTCGATCTTGTCGCATCCGAGAAGAAGGACTTGGTTGGCGTCGGGGGCACATCGGATCCGCCCTGGTCGGTGCCGATCTTGTCGTCACGAAGATCTTGTCAGGTCCTCGTATCGGGTCGGTCTTAGCGTTCGGGAAGAAGAACTTGGCGTGCGACGTCGTCGGCATCGGTGCGGGAAGGAGGTATTGCCGTTCCGTATCGGTGACCTTGGCATCCGGGTTCTCGGCGATCTCGGCGTCCGGGAAGGAGTACTTGTCGCACCGGGGTCTCGGTGTCCTTGGATCTGATTGAAGATCTTGGCGTCCGACTTTAATTATCAAGGGTGTACTTGGTTCCGGTACCGGTGCGGCCTTCAGGTGGCACGAGTTAGGGTCGATCTTGGTGAGCCACATTAACAGGTCACATACACATATTTATCTTTGCATCCTTAATGTACACACGCGCCACTAGCACCACCGTGCTAGAAGCACAACACCAGGAAGGGGAAACACAGAGACGTGGACGCGAGGTGGCTGCCGAATAACCCCAATGCAGAGGGTGTGGAGGGTTACCACGATGCTTCCACGACACGAGAAGGAGGTCATCACAGGCGGTGGGGAGGCGGTGACTCGGAGCCGAAGGGCACGGCGCCGGTGGCGCGTCGGCCGGGAAGAGGGGTGCTGTCGCTGAGGCGAGCGAGGAGATCACCAGGGCGCCGGGCGATGCAGGGGATGCGCTGGAGAGGAGGGCCTCGACGGCGGTGGCGCATGCGGCCAGCAGACGCGAGGAGGAGGGCCGCAGCGGAGGCCATGGCGGCCGGGGAGGAGTAAGGAGGGGGCGCCGACGGTCAGGAGGTCGAGGAGAAGGCGGTGGGGCCGGCGTCGCGGGCGGCCAGAGGCGTGGCGACGAGCTCGGGGTTGGGGACGGGCGCTGCAGAGGCAGGCGGGCTCTAGCGGCTCTAGCGGCGGGCAGCGGGCTCGCGAAGAGGCGGGCTCCAGGAGGCGTCGAGGGCCCGACGAGGTGGAGGAGAACCCGGCAGCGTCTGCTCAGGACAAGAGCGGAGGCGACCGGGAGAGAGAGGCAGCGAGGCGGCAGCGGCAGTTAGCGAGTAGGTAGAGGGCAGCGGTCGGGGGTTGGAGGCTTGGGACGAAGCGGCGTGGGGAAAGACGAGGCGGGGGTGGGAGCGTCGGTGGCTGCGTGAGGTCTGGGTGGGGCCAGGCTCGCGAGTGGTGAGCGCTGCGGGGTCTCGTGGGCCAAGGGCGAGCGAGGAAGGTTGACCGGGTCGGGGTTGCTGGGTAGCGTGCGTGCGTTGGGTGGCTGCGTGCGTTGCGGCAGGTGGGGAGAGGGAGGGAGTTGGGGGTGAGGTGGCGTCATGGGAGAGGATGGAGTTGGGGAAGTGGTGAGGTGGCGTGACGGGGTTGGCCGGGGTGATGTGGAGGGGGCTGGGTAGGATTAGGTGTAGGTCAGGTTAGGGTTTTTAGGCAGGTTTAGCTAGGGTTTTCTTTGGGCCGGGTGGTAGGCGGTTTGGCCAGTTGGGCCTCTGGTCTGACCGGCTGGACTGCCTCCCTGGACAAAATACATTTTTATTTAAATTTTATTTTAAAAGATATTTGCAAATAGTTTTTAGACAAACTAGAGATCTAAAAAAGACCGGGGTTTAATTTGAAATAAAGACGGGGGATATTTAGAAAACAAAGGTAGGCTTTTAGAAACTAGTTTTAGACAAACATATGCATGATGATGACGATGCTCAAATGCAATGTGGCATGATGACATGAGCATGGGGTCATGATGATGCAATGCACAAAAACAACGCGATTTTCTAGTAGTGGTTTTTATGGGCGCCACACCGCCGAGATGCTACTGCTCACCGGGGCAGGTGCGTGGCGGGCGGGCGGGGCTGCGTGGTGGGCGCCGGACGAGCGGTGGCGGCAGGATAGGAGCAGCTCGCGGCATCGGGACTGCAGGCGTCGGCGAGGCGGGCGGAGCGACTAGCGGCGGTGGGGAATTAGGGATTGGATGCAGTGCGCAGCGGACGGGAATACGAGTATATGACGGTTTGCCAAAAAAAATATTGGGCATGGGCAAAATTTTCTTCTCGTGTACCGATTCGATGGTCGCTAGGCCTGATTTTTCCTAATCCGGAGACGGGTCGACCGACCCGCCTTGATTCTCATGGCTCCGCCGATGAGCCGGACAAAACTTGTCATAGTAGAGTTTGACCGAAAACACGGACAAACACGAAAATGCATGTAATTCTAGGAGATCCGGACAAACGACTACGTGCTCTCCGTTAACGCTAGGTGCGCCACCAGGCGAGGATAAACGGAAGAACTTTATTGAATTGAACGTAGCCGTCTCCTCAACATCCTGAAGAAGACACTAAAAAACAGGCAAACCAAAGAATGGAAAACCTCCTGCCGGCGAGAGGCCGTGGTCCGCCACACACCAAGGCCCTAGGGTCACCGGAGGCGGAGAGGACCGACGATGTCGCCAGCGAAGGGTGCGGAACTCTAGATGGAAAAAAGAATACATCTTTGTCTGCATCTAGGTTTTTTTTAGAATTTCCAAAAATTTAAAACGCTGTTTTTGAATTCTCCAAAAATAAATAGGCTGCATGTAGCTAGCTCGGTTTCCATTTTGTCTACGCTCTAGTACTTTACAGCTGCAGTATGCATACGAACTCTATTGGTTGCTAGAGTGAGAAAATATGTGAATATGCATATGTGTAGTGTAGAGGAGGGTAGCTTCAAATAATACTCTCTTCATTCTAAAATATAAGATGTTTTGGTCTTGTGTGAAGCAAATGTATAATTTTAGTTCAAGTTCATAGTAAACCTAAACACTAAAAAAGTCTAGATATATTCACTTTATAAAGCTAAAACATTTTACCATCTCCCGGAAGGAAATCGTCTGGGTGCACGTATCCCTCATGATCCACGTCGCTGCTACGTAGACTGGTAGTCGATGCGTTGAGGAGAAGGAGTTCAATACAATCGAAACTATCTCGTTCCGTAGGCAAGGCAAAGCTCTAGAGTGGCCGGCCTGGATGGATCCGGCGGCCGTGTCCTCAGCTCTTTCCTCCGTGCGGCTCGCCACGCGGGACGGCCTCCTCCTCGTGCGGCTGTATCTGCATGACCACGACATCAAACCCAACACCTTCTGCTTGGCGCCCGTGTGCAACCCCGTCGTTGGCTTGGCCGTGTGCAGCCCGCTCACCGGCACGTGGGACGCGCTGCCCGAGCTAAACTGCCAAACCAGATTCAACGATTCCGACATGTACGGCCGTGACATCGTACCGAGCATTGCCTGTGTTTTTTTTTTTTGAACGGGAAAGCCCCGAAGGGCCTAGAATCTGCATTAAAAAGGCGGTGGGTGTCTGACTGAAGGGCCTCAAAAATAAAGAAAATACAAAGAGACTTAACTTTTACAACAAACACCCTAAGAAAAATCACGAAAACGCGATCAGGTCCATCGTCGCCGCCGATCTTTGACCACCAGCCGCGGCCACCAGCTCCTCCATCGGGGACGGAACCACTTGATGGAGAGGCGGCGTCGTTCGCCACGCCGGGATCGGAGAGGACCCTCCGACCAGGAGGAAGTGAAGCTGAGATCACCACCAGCGCAGCAGGCCATGCTCATGGCCAAGGATAGCACCGGTCGAACGAGACGGGCGCTTGGGAGCCGCTGCGAAGGAGCAGATTCCACGAGTAACCCTCGCCGGGCTGGCGTTGCAAGACCACCCACCTTCTCTTCCTCGCCTCCTCGGCCGCCAAGAGAAGGAGCAGGCCGCGACAACACCACGAAACCAATGACACAAAACGCTAGTCGCACCGAGGAAAGCACATGGACTGGGTCTCCTCGCCTCCACGGCCGGCCGAGAGCCTCATCCACGCTCGACCACACCTCTTTGCTCCTCCCCGCTTCCACGGCCGGCAGAGAAGCTCGGAAGCACAAAGACACCTCGGCGCAGACCAACCGCAGCCAAAGCTTATTAACGGAGACGGTGACCTCCTCTCACTTCCCTGCTCCAACCGGAGGAGACAAAGCAAGAAAAGAGATCCTACTCCCCAGATCTGGGCAAGATCCAGAGACCAGCTCCAATCTACCGCAAACAACAGAAAAACTAAGCCTAAATCCTACTCCGGCGCCTTCCCTTTGCCATCTCCGGCCGGCCACGCCGCCGGAGAGGCCTCGGGGTCGGCCCGGCCGCAAGCACTCGACTCTCAAAGCAGGATCTCAGGGAGAGAGAGGGGAAGGGAGGGCCGAGCATTGCCTGTGACGCGGCAGTCCGGCATACAAAGTGCTAATGATAGGCATGGACAAGGACAAGGCACATTATTACAATCTCCACGCTTTTCTATCCGGCGAGGCGAGCTGGAGGGCGCCTGCAATGTGCTTCGACATGATGGAGCGCCAGGTCTGGTCGATCAATGGAGCACACTACAAAAGCCGTCGTATGTGGAGGCTATGCACATGCATTGGCTGTTTGTCAGCAACTCAAACCACTTCCACATCCTCAACGTCAACGTCGAGACGGGACACGTGTCTCCCTGACGAAACTCATTAGTCCGACAAAAGATGAATTCATCCTACCTGTTTATGATATAGATCCGGATGACTTCATGGATGATGGCCAAGATCCGGTCGACTTTAGGTATCTTGACAAATATGCCGCTGCACTGAGGAATTCCCGGCCCATACTATGTGACATCTTGGCAAAAGTGAATAATTCTATATATTCAAGTGCTGACCTTTCAGATCAGACATAATATAAAGTGATGTGATCATCTCCATATTCTGCAAGGTTTTTGTTCATCACAAAAGAGTTACTGAGGATAGATCAGGAACAGCGAATAGTATATAGTTCTATTTGTTTTTAGATTGAGAGTGCACGCATATAGTTTGCCTTTTGTCTTAGAGAGGAGTGCTCAGGCCGTCGGGACATATTGCCTGGGCCATGGCGCAACGCTCAGAGGTGTGTTTTGCTCAAGGCATGTACAGTAGATGAGGCGGTATATCTGTCTATAGCACCTCTCCATGTCATCTTTAGACAGTGTTAAACACTACAGGAATAGGATGCTACGTACGCCGACGGCCAAACGTCGGGGCCGTTGGCGTAGCCATCGTTCAAGCCAGTCTCGCTAAGCAGTCGTCTACGGATGGCACCCACGGCTGTTGGGTGCGGGCAGAGCTTAACCAAACCCGCACCCGCAATCTTATATCTTTCCCGCAACCCGCACCCGCACCCGTACATGGGTAAATTTTTTGTCCCATACCCACACCCGTCGAGGGTAAAAAAAAACCGCGGATAATACCCACTCATCAGTCCAATCAACTTAATAAGTCATTGTAATAACACACCATATAAAAATGATAGCATATATTTTCATTCATTCACAATTTTAGCAAGCAATATAATATATATTAAATAATGAAAATACATTGCCAAACGCATGATATTGTGAAGAAAACAAGTTACGTTCAAACATAAGGTGCATAGGAAGTATATAGTTCAAACTTCAAAATCTTAAAAGAATTGCAAAACAGTCACACGGGATACCACAAGTAGCCACATAGCAATATTCGTCAACTCTAGAAGTACAGTATTTTTTTAGAAAAATACTATAATACTAATGCCCCACGTGTCATCTACTAAGTTGTCGGGTAGGTGGGTATACGGGTGCGGGTTTTCCATTACCATACCCGCACCCGCAATACCCAATGGGTAGAGATTTTTGTCTAATTACTTACCCGTGGGTATAACTTTACTACCATACCCTTACCCTAATGGGTAAAAACTCACTGGGTAAGCGGGTAGCGGGTACCCATTGCCATCCGTACAGCCGTCGGTGTAGAATTGTCCTCAGCATATAGCTATTTTTTATTTTACCTCATTAAACTTTGAAAAATCATTACTAAATTATTCTAATTCGGGAAAATACAAATAATATATCAAAATGCAGAAAAATAAGATCTATCTATCTACACTCAAATATTATACATTTGTAAATTAAAATTAAGTGAAACATAAAAAATTATATATAGTTTAAAACGAGCATAAAAAATTCAAAAACGATCGAAACAATACGAAACCTTCGCGTGGTGTTATATTATGTGACATAGTTAAAAGGAAAAATATAAAACTTGGTATATTGATTATGTCTCAAAAAACCTTCACAAAATTACCTATCTAATTCGAGGTTTCTTGACTTTCGGGTCAAATGACCAATGTTATATCTAGAATCAAGACATAGTTTGTGCTAATGTCCCCATATTGTGCATACATATGCATCATGGGATGGCGAACAATGTTGCAGGAGGAAGTTTTGTGAAGCACCAAAAAGCCATTTTCCATTTTTCGAGCACAAAAAACGGACGGTTTTGTGAAGCAATCACCAAATGGCTAATTCAAAATAGTACCACCACATTTTACAAAAATACTAGATCACATTATATGGACAATGTCCCAACAGGGGGATCTGAAACCTTTCCGTCCACCTTTGGTGAAAAAGACAAATTCCTGCCGAATCGGTAGGAGGTGGGTCAAATATGAACTACAGGTACATGATTCGATGCCCATGTTTTTTTTACAAAAATCATTTTTAGGTTCATAATATGCTATTTTATCAAAGATCCAATGCAATTTTAGCGAGGCTCGGCCCCGAGCTAAGAATCTTCATGCCCGTCGTTCGACAAAGTTTGACGATAGTTTAAAACGGGCATAAAAAATTCAAAAATGATCAAAACAATGTGAAACCTTCGCGTGGTGTTATATTATGTGACATAGTTAGAAGTAAAAATATCAAACTTGGTATATTGATTATGTCTCAAAAAACCTTCACAAAATGACCTATCTCATTCTAGGTTTCTTGGATTTCGGGTCAAATGACCAATGTTATAGCTAGAATCAATGCATAGTTTGTGATAATGTCCCCATATTATACATATATGTGCATAATGGGATGACGAAAAATGTTGCAGGAGGAAGTTTTCCCTTTTGTCGCACCAAAAGGCATTTTCCATTTTCCGAGCACACAAAAAACAGACGGTTTTGTGAAGCAACCACCAAATAGCTAATTCAAAATACTACCACCACATTTACAAAAATACTTGACCACCTTATATGGACAATGTCCTAACAGGGGGATTTGAAACCTTTCCGTCTACCTCTGGTGAAAAAGACAAATTTCTACCGAATCGGTAGAAAGTGGGTCAGATATGAACTACAGGTACATTATCTGATGCCCATGTTTTTTAAAAAAAATCATTTTTAGGTTCATAATATGCTATTTTATCAAAGATCCAATGCAAGTTTAGCGAGGCTCGGCCCCGAGCTAACAATTTTCATGCCCGTCGTTCGATAATGTTTGACGATAGTTTAAAACGGGCATAAAAAATTCAAAAACGATCGAAAAAATGCGAAACCTTCTCGTGGTGTCATATTATGTGACATAGTTAGAAGGAAAATATCAAACTTGGTATATTGATTATGTCTCAAAAAAACCTTCACAAAATGACCTATCTCATTCGAGGTTTCTTAGCTTTCGGGTCAAATGACCAATGTTATAGATAGAATCAAGACATAGTTTGTGATAATGTGACCATATTGTGCATACATGTGCATCATGAGATGCCGAACAATGTTCCAGGAGGAAGTTTTCCTTTTTGTTGCACCAAAAAGCCATTTTTTATTTTCTGAGCACAAAAAACGGACGGTTTTGTGAAGCAACCATCAAATGGCGAATTCAAAATGCTACCACCACATTTTAGAAAAATACTAGACCACCTTATATGGACAATGTCCCAATAGGGGGATCCGAAATATTTTCCTTTTCATTGCACACAAAAGACATTTTTCATTTTCTGAGCGCAAAAAGAGGACCTTCTGAAGCAACCACCAAATAGCTAATTCAAAAACGGAGGGTTTGTGATTAGTTGATATGGATATCATATTTGGATTCCTCCCATTTTTCTGATTAATTTAGACATATTATTTGTCAAATTCCGATTTACGGATTTAAAGATATTAACTATTCCATATTAAATATAAAAATACAAAAAAGTAAAATTATTATATTTTTATTTGAATTCAATAATATTTTTACTTATTCATTAATGTTTACATAAATAATTATTTGTAATTTCAAAAAATAAAACATGTGACATGATGATATAAGAGTTAATATGATTGATATCATAGTATTGACAACAATGTATGAATTACTTTGCGGAAACAGATTCTGAAGGAACGAGAAAGTTAAGCGTGCGCTGGAGCTGAAGTAGTATTAGGATGGGTGACTGGTTGGGAAGTTTAACCAAGACTGCAATTTAATTAAATATTAAGTGTAATTAGTGTTACAAATGTTCAAAGTTAGAGATTAACGAGTCAAACAATTCAAAGATTCAAAAATTGAGAAATTTTTTTTTAAAAAAATGTTTTTGCAACATGTCGACAAGCTATGCCGACGGCACGCCGAGGGCATTTTGATACGCCGACGGCCTCTATGTGCTTCGCCGAGGGAGACCTTTGCCGAGGAGGCTACTGTAACACCCTCAGAATCGGACCTATGCAAGTTTGAGCAAAATTCGCCAAACCCGCATAGAAACGATTCAAAGGTGCCCACCAGGCACTTTCGTGCGGGTGGAAAACGAAGTAATAACATTACACAACAGTCCTCGATGGGACCCACAGGCAGATATATATATGACTCAAGGAGTCAAGAATACAGATATAATATACAAAGATCCAAATCACCTTGAAAACGATAGAGCGTCCGACTACGGACAAAATGCAAATGGGGCTAAGAGCCCTGAAGAATAACCAATGGCGTCCATAACCCTGCCCAGGCCAAGACGGAAGGGTAACCCTGCTAACGACGTCGATCTCAAACCTGCTTAAACAAAAGGGGTGCCGACAAAGGGCAAAGAGAAAAGAGGAGTCGATCGAGGCCAAGCACGGCGAGGCTAGAATTCGGCGGTCCTCGCCTACATAGGTATGGTGGACTGAGCGGCAGCGGCAACATGCACTGAACAACATATAGAGACTCGATACAACTGGCGGTTAGCAGAGAGAGATAAGAATGAACTATCCGGATCCAACCTGAAACTAACACCAAACAAACCCATCCTGGTGTTTCCCCCTCGAGACCAAACGAGGAAGTCAACCGAGGAACTCACACAGTTGGCAGTTTTACTTATTCGGTTATTGTTGCGGCACTTTACTAGTCAGGTTTAAATGATCATCCTGAGAAAGTAAGCAGTGGGCCCTTTTAATTATCCATTCCGTTGTAGTTGCAGCAATTACTAATCAGATATGGATATCATGAGATAAACCCAAAACCCAGCAGTTGTTGGTACTTTTATTCGGCCATTTCGTTGTAGTTGCAAGATTTACTAGTCAGGTACAATGGTCGCAAGCGACAACCAAACAAGCAATTGTGGGCAGTATTAATTAGCCATTCCATTATAGTGAAGCTGATTACTAGTCATTATAAGTCAAATTTAGAGCAGTAAACTTTAGTTATGCTTGTCTATGATCGAGATACTGTGCTCCAAGTCGTCCATATCCGCGGACACGGCTTTCAGAAAGTTTTACCCGGCCGGGGTGCACCAATAGCAACACACGCTCGATCAACCTCGGAAAAACCAAATCAAAACCCAACGAGGCTTTCACGACTGAACAATCACAGGATTCAGAAATATTTCAGGGGGCCACCCCATTGAGTAGATCCCGCAACGGAGTAAGCAAGCTCCGAGACGGACTCAAGGTTTGCGTCAATGGCTGTAAGCGACTGGGAACCCGAAAGTGTGGCTGGGCTTGTCGATACCGCGTAATCACTCCGCATTCCTAAACAGTACAGTGTGCTCCTCGCACAAATTAAATACAGAAAGTAGCATGGCATAAGTACAGGATCGTAAATAAAACCTCAAACTAGTTTGTGGCCCCAAGAAATAAGAATGAATCAAGCTCTGGCTCAGGGGGGTCCCATATACCTCCCGGATGTGGATAGCGCGATAAAATCAAGGAACAGGTATCAAGTACTCGGGGTCTTACGGGACACAAGTGGGCGTTCGGAAACCAAATATTATCTATCACCCACCGATGCCTCTGCTTATTTCAATTTTAGTTGTTAAACAGAAAGTAAAGTGACGATAAGTAAAACTAGAATCATCTCCAACATCAACATGCGGCAATACATCAAGAATCGTGGCATATGACGACACACATCAGCACTTGAGCAAGCAACTACGACGCGCAAGTCCAACTATCTACCAAACAACAGGTAATAGGGTGTGTCCAAGGCAATATACGGCTGCAGGGGATATCAAAGGGTACGAAAACTAGAGCATCGCAACACAGATAGCAATAGATCAACAGGAGGGAAATAAAGACTATAAAAGTAAGATAGGTAGAAAGGGGGAGATGCTCGCCTGAAAACATTGTCGAAAGGTTTCCCCGAAGATCGGGGCGAAGCTCACATCAACTCAACGACCTTATCCGCGAAGAAACAAAACACTAGAAGAAACACCGGATGCAATATTTAATACACGGCAGAAGATCGGCATGATGCATGCATGATGGATGGCATGGCAAAGGTGCGATGCAATTAGGTCATATTAAGCGGAACCTGGGTCCCGACAATTAATTGGATGGTGCATGTTATTTAGATACCCCGCAATTTTAAATGTTGTTTTAACATGGCAAAAGATAACACCGGTTCGCTACACAAATTTAAATGAGGCCAATATGGGACTAGATTTGCCCGCATATGGGCCCCATATTTAATTATTAGGTGAATCGGCAAAAGGCCCCCAAACCACAGATATGCATGCGAGATGACAATTAAACATGCAACAAGTTGTTATTATATTATAAAATTAGGGTTCTCGGATAAGAGGTTCACACATTGAGGGGGCTCGACGATCTTGGGGTTCCGGGGTTCGGGGTTGGTCTCGGGGTCCAGGGTTCGACGGAAACGGTCTTGGCGGAAGCATTCCCGGGTTTTCTGGGGGTAGGTCTTGGCGCATCCGGGTGCGGGACTTGTGTCGGTGTCGGGCGCGTCGGATACTCCTGGGTCGGGGTTGTTCTTGTCGCATGCAGATCTTGCCGGGTTCCACGGGGTCGAGCTTGCCGTTGCGAGGGTCTCGTCGGGTCCCACGGGGCCGGTCTTGGCTTCGGGGTGAAGTGCTTGACGTTCTCGTGGCGATCTTTGCGTCCTCCCGGTTCGGGTATTGGCGGGGTCGGCCTTCGGGGTCTCGGTGTCCTCGGTCCGATTGTAGATCCCGACGTCCTCGAGGGGGTGTACTTGTCGCACAGTTGTCTTCAGGTCCGTGAAGGTGATCTTGGCGTCCGGAAATAAGTACTTGACGCGCCGGGGTCGCGGTGCCTTAGGGTACCGATTGTAGTTCTTGGCGTCCGAGGAGAAGGTCGTGTCGTTCCGAGACGGTGACCTTGGCGTCCGGGGGTTCCTCTGAATCCGCGGCGCGTCCGTGTGGTAGGTCTTGGGGTACCGGTGTCATCGGGCTCCATGAGGAGATCTTGTGGGGCCGTGATGGAGGCCTTGGAATTCTCGGACGGGGATTCGGATGTCGGCGACGGTTTGGGTCTAGGTTCCTGGGGCGGTCCCCTTGAGCTTGGTCGGCCCGATCTGCTTGTGCGCGGGCGACGTACGGCCACAAGGAAGGCAGGGGCCTGGCGATAGAGGAGAGGCGGCCCGCGGTGGCGCGAACGGCGAGGAGGGGCCGCAGACGAGCGGCTGCGCGGAGGCAGGGCCCGCGCAACGAGACCCCTGGGCGGAAGGCGGTTGCAGAGGGGAGGGTGCAGAGGACGGCCACAGCAGGGGCGGGCAATCGGCGGCGAGGCGACGCCGGCGAGCGCGAGGAGCTTCGCGGGCGGGCGCGGGACGGCGGGCGAGAGAGGTTCGAGGCGCGGCGCGACGCCGGGCGCGGTCGGGCCGAGGCGGCGGATGCGGGCTGCGGCGGGGTGGAGCGGCAGGCTGGCGGAGGTCGGGCGGGGAGGCACCGCGACGGAGCGGATGGGCGGAGCGAGAGGCGGGCGAGGGCAGCGGAGGGCAGCCTTCGGGCGTGGCGGGCGGAGCGTCTGCGAGGGACCGTGTGTCGGGGTGGCGTGAGGGGAACGCGGAGGAGCACGGCGGAGAGCTGAGGAGGAAGGGAGGTCGCGGCCTGGGTGGTTGCGTCTTGGCGGTGAGAAGATGAACAAGGACGGGGTAGGTGGGGCGTGGGGCCGGTGGGGTCAGCGGGTCGGTGGCTGGGCGGGTGTGAGCGCTTGTGTGAACGCGGGTGGGGTGACTGTGGCCGTTGCGTGCGTGAGTGTGTGTGTGTTTGGCGGGTGGGGCAGGGAAGGTGAGAGAGAGAGAGGGGGGTGAGGGGTGAGGGGTGACGTGGCGTGTTCTGGTTGGGTGAGGGATATGGAGAGGATGAGGTGGCGGCAGGCTAGTGGAGGGGGTGAGGTGGCCAGGTAGGGGTGGATAGAATATTAGGTAGAAGTAGGATTTAGATGGGGCGGTGTAGTTGGACCGATTGTGTTATACGGGGGTGGTCGTTCGGGTCGGGTTGGCCCGTTCGACTGCCCCCACTAAAAATAAATATGATTTTTAATTGTTTTAAACGGCCGTGTGCAAACCAATAACAGCCAAAACAAAATATTCCGGGGACCCGGTTTTGATGTTTGAATAAAGAGGGGGCGTTTTAGAAAACAAACGGCTTTGCGAAAAATAGTTTTATGCGAACAATGCAAGATGATGACGATGCGATGCATAAATTCAACGCGATTTTCTAGTAGTGGTTTTGCGGGATGCCACAGCTACGCTGAGGGCAGCCGTCGACGTACCATACGCCGAGGGCATTTTGGCCTACGCCGACGGCTTCGCGTCCTATAGTGAAAAAACATGTTATGCAACACGCTATCTTTTTTATTTTCAAACAAGGAAAAAGATTTGCTATTTTCATTAATAGAGAAGAAGTTTTTAAGACAAATGCGTAGAACAATCCCTAGGACTTTTTGTGGAGATCCTACTCTCCCAAAATAATATTACTCAAAGAAGAAGCCCCCGCCGAAGACCAAGCTCGCGCTTCGTCTTTGATCTTATTGACTACTAAGAAAGGAGGGGAGTAGACGTGTCGGAAAAGTCTAGTGTTGCGCTCCTTCCAAATCTTCCAAAAAAAACAAGCATTAGCAAAGAGTCATTTCTTTTCCCTTTTGGAGCGCTACCTTTGTCCACCAAACTTATATGCATGGCTTATTTGACCACTGGAAAAATACATCTTTGTCTACATCTAGTTTTTTTTAGAATTTATGAAATTTTAAAATGCATTTTTTGAATTCTTCAAAATAAATAGGCTGCATGTAGCTCGGTTTAATTTCCATCTTGTCTACGCTCTAGTACTTTACAGCTGCAGTATGTATACGGAATCTATTGGTTGCTAGAGTGAGAAAATATGTGAATATGCATATGTGTAGAGGAGGGTTGCTTAAAATAGGAACTCTTTGTTTTGGGGTAGTCGATCTCCCGTAAGGAAACGTCTGGGTGCACGTACGTACGTATCCTCATGATCACAAACGTGTCCATGGCGTCGACCGGTCACAAACTCTCGCTAGGTTTTTGGGTAGTCGATCCGTCGAGGAGAAGGAAAGAATAGATAGCTATATACTAAAAGAAGTCCTCGCGATGACTCCGACAACGACTACTGGAGCTATATAGGAAGCTCCTCGCGATGACTCCGACAACGACTACTGGAGCTCGCCTTTGCCTCCGCGTGCGTGCGTCATCACGGCCTCCGACTATGCCAACAACTCCGATGAGGAGCACCTCACGATGGAAATCCTCATCCGTTAGTCGGAGCTGGAGCGGGAGGCGGAGGAGGAGATCGAGCTCACCGACGTGTGCCAGACAGTGAAGCTCGTCGAGGCTCGGGTGGCGGGGGAGCTCGCCGCTTCGTCGATGAGGCGGCTCGCGACATGTTCGTCCACTCGGAGGCCGCCAAGAAGCGGGCGTCTCGGCGGTGGACGAACCACGAGGAGTCGCCGCCGCCGAAGCTCCGCGAATACGCGAATACCCGCGGTAAACTTGTAGATTTCCGAAATTTTGGCTAGAAACTGGTAGTTCTGTGCTATTAACTCTATCATTTCCCTATTCTACAAGCGTTTTGTTCATCACAGAGGATTTACTGACGGCGGATCATGGGCTGCGAATAGTGTAATCCTTTTAGTTTGAGCGTACCTACATATGGTCAGTCCGTCACGATATATTGCAACGGTCAGAGGTGTATGTTGCAGATAATAAGTCAAATCGTACGGCCACCGCGTATAGTACTATAGTCACTGTTACTAAGCAGAGAGGAGAGATGAGAGGCTCGCATCAAGAACCAGTTAGTGCTTGGTATTCTTGGACGTACAATTCTAAGCTTTATGGATATACATCTAACTTTGCAGTGCATAAAAAGTACAGTACAAGTCGTACGGACAACCCGTCCAAGAATAGCTTAGATTTTTTAATTTTGAATAAATATATATACTAAATAGTGTTTAGATTTATCTAAATTTTGATAAATTTAAGATATCTATTTTGGAACGGGAGGGAGTACCACCGACCAGCAACATTTATATACTCCTTTCCGTTGAGCGTAAACGAAAGAGTGGCCTGACTATACTTAGAAGCAACATGTACACACTTTGGTTGGGAACCGGCTCCTCTATAAAAGAGCTACGGCAGCAGGGTAGTGTAAAATGCTGAAGTGAAGTCAGGCTTCAGTAGGAGAGACTGTTTATCACTTATCACTTAATATACGTAACTACTGTTGATAATTACTATAGTATAAATTTCCTAACTTACTTTTTTGTATCATAATTTTTTTTTGTATCATAATTTTTGTTGCAAGCAATGATTGTGCATGTATACCATAGATTTATACTGTACAAATTAATTTATTATAGTAGACCAAATTTGTGTGTCTTTGAAGAAGGAAGGTTAGAGAACTGTAGCTTCTCTAAATTGAGCCAGTTCCCTCCTCTAACTTACTGAAGGAAAGTCGGAGAGCTAAGGTAGCAGGATAGTGTAAATTGCTGAAGGGAAGTCAGGGTTCAGCAGAGATTGTTTATCACCTAATGTACGCAATTACTGTATCATAATTTTTGTTGCAAATAATGACTGTGTATGTATACCATAGATCTATGGTGTACAAATTAATGTGAATTATATTAGACTAAAATTGTATGTTTTTGTAGATGGAAAGTTAGAGGACTGTAGCTTCTCTAACTTTGTTTGAGAGCAACTCTAACGATGCGTATAAACCGCCCAAACTGTAAAATTTCGGTGATTTTACAAGTCCATGCAAATCTTGCCGCTCCAGCGAGGCCTGTATACGCGGCCCGACCTGGAAAACATTTACTGCGGCTCGTTTAGCACTGGTTGCGGACGGTACATATAGGGCACCGCTCCGCGAGTGAGGGTTCAAATCCGCACTCCTCCGCCATCCCAACCCTAGCACCGCCGCCGCCAACTCACCGCTCCGATGAGCAATTCCCGATGATGTCGAGCCGCAGTAGCAGCTTCTGGCTTGGGGGCGTCGATCGGGTGGCGGGGGAGCTTGCCGCTTCGTCGATGAGGCGGCTCGCGACACGTTCGTCCACTCGGAGGCCGCCAAGAAGCGGGCGTCTCGGCGGTGGACCAACCACGAGGAGTCGCCGCCGCCGAAGCTCCGCGCATACGCGCCCCCGGAAATCATCTCCGGGCGTGCTTGTGCGGCGGATGAGGGCTCGTCCCACGGTGGGAGCTCCTCACACGGACCCTCCGTCCCTGTCACGGTGGAAGCTCCTCGCGATGACTCCGACAACGACTACTGGAGCTCGCCTTTGCCTCCGCGTGCGTACGTCATCACGGCCTCCGACTATGCCAACAACTCCGACGAGGAGCACCTCACGATGGAAATCCTCATCCGTTAGTCGGAGCTGGAGCGGGAGGCGGAGGAGGAGATCGAGCTCGCCGACGTGTGCCAGACAGTGAAGCTCGTCGAGGCTCGGGAGCGGGAGGAGGAGCGCCTGGTGAGGGAGCGCGTTGCCGCGCCGATCATCAAAATGGAGCTCTCGGACCTGATCGACCTGACAGACTGAGGTCGACGCCGCCGCAACCTGCAGCTCCGACGATGATTAGGTCTAGGTTGTGACGGTGTCCACCACTAGTAGTTTTTCCTATGTAAAATTTAGTTTTTGTGAAGCTACACTATTTGTAATTAGAACTAATTCGCGCCAAAACCTTCTCTAATTGATAAACTATGCCGCGATATCTTCAAATTCGAATATGCAATTCGTGTTCTGCACCGCGAGAAATGCGACATGTTTTCCATTTTCAGGAGCCTGTACCTAGGTTTTACAGTTTGCGAGTTTTACAGTCATTGTTAGAGTTGCTCTAAAGAAAAAGTCAGAGAGCAACAGCAGCAGCCGGGCAGTGTAAAATTTTGGGCTTGGCTAGGGTTCTATTGTGCCTCTCCAATCCACATCAATAGCGTCTATCTCTACCACCACAAGCACTATCTTTTTCCCATGGATCGACCACCTCGAATATAGCGAGGAGAAAACGGAAAGGGTAGATTAGCTGGTTCGAGTAGAATACAGAATGGAGTAACTCCCAGCTATCGTGTCGTAAGCAAGGTAAACTCTAGCTAGCTTGCTATGCACGCATGGATCCAAACGTGCCCTATCCTACCTTGTTACGATATGGCAAAATCTGTCCCAGCTATCGTCTCGTAACTCGTAAGCAAGGCAAACTCTAGCTAGCTAGCTAGCTAGCTTGCTATGCTTTTTTTGAACGAGAAGGGACCGGAAGGTCCCAGAGCTGGCATTAATAAATCAAAATTGATACAATACTGCGGAAAGGACCTGAAAGAAAACAAATAACAACCATGTCCTTCCAATTTACACAAGGGACCCTAGAAAGATTCTTCAAAAGCCATCGAGTCCTTGTACAAACTCCGACCTCGCCGGCGATGCTATTGCCACCATCGCCAGCCGCGTCCTCGCCATTGACAGGCAAGGAAGAAGGGCCTCCCGCCGGAGGTTGAAGATGGGGGCGACGGAAACTGGCCAGCGAATCCATAGAAGCCGGCAAAACACCCGAGCCACCCGAGCTGCAAACTGGAGGGGGGTCGATGGATTCTTCAGAGCTCCAGCAGCAGCGGAGGTCGTCGCAGCAGCAGAAGAAAACGAGGTCGCCAATGCCAACTCGCGCGAGGCGGAGCCACCATCCAAGACTATCAGCCGCAGTGTGAAACCACCCCTCTTCCTCGCCTCCTTGGCCGGCCAAGAGGGAGAAGGACATACCAGAGCCAACAGATGGATGACGGCGACGCGGGGATTTATTTGGAAGGAGGCAGACAGCCAGAGGAAAATTCGCCGCCCTCCACCTCGGACGCCCAGCGAAATCCTCCACCAATCTCTGCTCGACGCCGCGCCGCCACGCCGAAGCAGAAGACCTCCAATCCCCTCTGCAACCCGCATCACTCCCTCCTCCCTCACCCCTCCCCTCGCCACCACGGCCGGCCGGAACGGGGGAGAAGAGAAGAAGAAGGATGCATAGCAGAGAGGAAAGACACACCATGGCACTTATTGCGGAGATCCCGGTCATGGCCAAGCTCGCCGTCTCCTCCAACCATCGGAGCAAGACAACGCCACAGGCAACCTCCCGGATGCGCCGGTCCCGGCCAAGAAGCACCGACGCCCTACTCCAAACTACCGGCATATAGCCACTACACCTACCTAAACTACTGCCGCCGACGCCGCCCCTCCGCCATCTCTCACCGGCGTTGCCGGCAAGAGAGGCTTCGGTTTGGCTCGGGGCCCTTCTAGTGCTTTCTAGGAACTGTAGCAGGGAGAGGTGGGGGGATGAGGGATCAGATCAGGCTATGTCCGCTAGCTTGCTATGCTATGCTACCCTTACGGCCTTACGTGTATATATATGTTCGTGTAGGAGACAACGGAGCTAGCAAGATCCATCGATCCAGATGGCAGCGGAGTCGACGACGATTCTACCAGACGATGTCGTCGGCGAGATCCTCTTGCGCCTCGACGACGTAGCCACGCTCTTCCATTGCGTCGCCACCTGCAAGGCCTGTGTAACTACCTCGGTGAATTACGCTCCTAGTTACAAGCCTAGACGAGCGGAAATGGTTAAAATAGTACGGTAGGGCACAAATGCCACTCACAGGTAGACCTTTCGGCTGTCCTAACCATTTCCAAACATCGGGACAAGAACGGACGGCGTAATCGGCAGACGAAGGGATCAACTACATACACAAATGAGTATGTATGCAAGCCACCATACAACAGTCCTCAGAGTCATTCCATCTAAAAGAAATAGAAATATTGCAACGCCATACGGCAAGATCCAAATGTCCTAGATAGATATAATAGTTTAGGATATCTCCTCATACATCAAACATCAGAGTATCAGGCGAAAGCGGCAAACAAGATCCGAGTACGGATAAGAAGCAAATCGGCATAAGATGCCCCATAATAAACACATCCCGCCCACAGATCTCACGGATCCCCGTTTCCGGAATCTCTACACCGAATGATCGTTGCCCACATCGTCCGTCTCCTCCACCCAGTATCCATCTTGTGAGTGTATCTGTTCATCTGAATCAAATAATTTATCATGTGAGACCCTAGGGGGTACTCAGCAAGTCTTTATGCCTCTAAAGGGGACACAACCTAGGGTGACGCAATTGCAGCAAAAGATAATACATATCAATTCTATAGATACTCGCTAACCATCCGCCTAACCATAGATAGACGGATGTCCGTCAATTAATAACAACAGTTATAACAGTAATATTAGCAGATCCATCCTCCTCGCTTACCAACGAGGAAGCGGACGAACAACCCCCCATCCGTTGGCAGTTTTATTATCCATTCCATGAGTGTTGCACTATTTACTAGTCAGGTACTTAGTCAAATTAAAAGCGGTACTTTAGTTATACTTGTCTATGATCGAGAAATTGTGCTCCAAGTCGTCCATAACCGCGGACACGGCTTTCAGAAAGATTTACCCTGCAGGGGTGCACAAATAGCAACACACACTCGATCAACCTCGGAAAAACCAAATCAAAACCCAACGAGGCATTCACGACAAAGCGATCACAGGATTCAGAAATATTTCAGGGGGCCACCCCATTAAGCTACCCGCAACGAAGTTAGCCGACTCCGAGACGGACTCAAGGTTTGCGTCAGTGGTACGCACTGGGAACCCGAAAACGAGACTGGGCTTGTCGATACCGCGAAAACACTCTGCTTCCAAAACAGTACAGGTGCTCCTCGCACAAACTTAAATAAAGCAGTAAAGCATGGCATAAGTACAGAATAGTAATAAAGCCCCAAACTACTTTGTGGCCCCAAGAAATAAGAATGAATCAAGCTCTGGCTCAGGGGGGTCCCATAAGCCTCCCGGATGTGGATAGCGCGAATATTCAAGGAACAGGAATCAAGTACTCGGGTCCCACGGACACAAGTGAGCATGAAAAACCAAATAGCAGATATTGCTCACCGGTGCCACTTTCATTAGTTATCCCATTACTACTCAGGTTAAGTTGTATAGGTACCTCGTTATCCATCAGACACTCACATACCCTACACATGCTATTCTACGACCCGCATGGCTCAAACAACTCCTGTAGTAATGGCTCATGGGATGGAGGAACAAGCTTCGGTGGGGTTTAAAAGTAAAGGCTATGCAAGATTGCCAGGATTCAGTTTAATGCGATCGCGACTCAAGGATGCAAGAATAAGATAGAGGCAATGGGTACTATATGTATGCAAGCATGTGGTAGTGCTTGCCTGGCAGCTCAGCTGAAGCGAGAGAAGGATCTGGGTAGTGCTCCTGGGTTTCTTGGTATGTCCCCTGTTCAGCGTCTATTCAAAGAAGAACCAAACAAACAAGGGCCAACATAAATAAAGTGCACAAGCATAAGAATAAAATGCGACAAGCAAACAATCATGCCATGATGAATGATGCACAATTTGCATGGCATTAAAGTAGCACGGCATGGGTGAGGTGTAGAATACAAGAAATAAACATTTTATTGAGTTTTGATCACATTTTATTCTCGAATAAGTTGCTGTATACTTTATATTTACATGATGCATGCTGCAATTCAGAACATGGAATGCATAAACAGAAAGGTCTCGTCGAGCTGATTGATTTAGATATATTATTTGTTAAATTTGGAGTTATAAAACAAAAGTTAGTAATTAATTAAGGGAAAAGGGCATTTTATTGTAATTTTAATCAACTCGAAAATTAAAGTATTCAAAATATATTTTGGAGGGCATATTTGAATTCCTCATATTTTTCTGATTCCAAAACATATGTTACATGTTTAATTTGAATTTAGATTTTAAAAGATATATTAAAACAGATTTGAAATTTGAATTTAAATTAATTTTGAAAAGGTTTAAATTTAAACAGGAAGACGGAAAATCTTTTGCTACTCACCCAGGTCTAGCCACAGCCACAGACGAGTGGGGCCGCGGCAGCCCAGGGCCACACGCGGGCGAAGAAACTCCAGAGCGCAGGGGTTTTCTTGCAAAAAGACACCGAGGCTGACAGGTGGGCTCTGGGGACGGCGGGTTCGGGCGGGAAAAAGGGCAGGGGCTCCAGCGCAAAAAGGCCAGCGGCTCCAGCGCAAAAAGGCCAGCGGCTGCTGCTGACTCTGATGGACGCGGTGCTGCCGGCGGCGAAAGACTGCCGTCTTCCGGCGACGATGGCGGCAACGTCGCTGGACCAAACGTCGCCCAAAAACGAAGAGATGCGGAATCTACAACTTTCGTTCAGAGAGCATCATCGGAGGAGGGCTACGGGCACGGCAGCGGAGAAAGGAGGGGACGAACAGCTGCGGCTGCTTTGTCGGCGAGCGCTGGCAGCGGTGGCGGCGCACGGAGGCCGCTCGATGGAACGAACTAGAGGTGCAGGGCATGAAGAGGAAGGAGAGGATGTCAGGGTCGTTCGGGTGCTCACCAGGAGGTGGTTGGTGCAGTCGGATCAGGCTGGGACGCGGTGGATCGACGGCGATGCAGACGCTCCCGCGGCTAGGGTTTTGTCGGGGCGTCTCGGTCCTGGCGAGCCTGGGGTCCTTCTCCTCCTCGCTGGAGCGTTCGAGGTGAAGTAGGGGAGCCGCGTGGTCTTCCTCGACACCCGTGATCGCCACGCCACCGGCTGGTAAGAGAAGGGGAGGTGGAGGCCGACGGTGGCCGGCGATGGGGTAGATGGTGGCGGTGGAGAAGAGAGGGCAGAGGGCAAGGCCCTGGGGTAGATCTGGGAGGCAGAGGAGAGCCGTGTGGAAGGGGCAAAAGGAGGGAGGAAGGAGGAGCAGCCGTGGCAGGGGTAGATGAGGGTGGCCTCGGTGCCACCTTTTTCCCCTCGAGCACGTGCTCTACAGACGGCAGGCAGAGAGGAGGGGTAGATGGAGGCCGGTGGGGTCGAGGCGAGGTCAAGGAGGCCAGGCTCGGTGTGGGGCCTTGTGGCAGAGAGAGAAGGAGAGAGGGAGGGTGGCATGGAGCTAGAGTTGGAGGAGTAGGCTCGGGTTAGGGCTGGTGCTAGGGTTGGGGTAGAAGGGTAGCTCGGCCAGGGGGTAGGGTGGCTAGGTGGGGCCTGCATGGCAGCTAGGGAGAGAGAGCAGGAGAGGGAGGGGAAGGAGATGGCTCGGCATGGAGGGGTAGGTCATGGGGTAGGGTTTGGAGAGAGGGTTTAGGAGAGAGGATAGAGAGAGAGAGAGATTTGGTATGCATGATCAAGAGAGAGAAAAGATGGGCATGGGGATGGTCTTGCATGGCACTACACAAAAGAGGTGGATGAGGTTGGATGGCACAAGGCAATAAACAAAGCAAGGTAGAAAAGATTGAGAGAAAGAGAGAGATGAGAAGATGATCCACTCAAAAACAAATAAAACCGAAGGAGGACAAAAGATGGTGATGGTTGCATGGCCCATGCAAGATAATAAATGCCATGTATTATCCTTGTGAAAACAAAATAATAAACATGGCATTATTCCTATGCATTACCCAAAATGTGGAGTATAGCCCAAGCAAAAGAAATTAAAAGGATGCCCCATGTGAAGTAGATGGAGATGACCATATTTGAATAGAAATGGGACTTGCTAGTGTGTATGTGCCACTAGGTATTTAGTAAGCCCAAAAATATCCCAACATGATAATAACCCCAAAACAACCCATATGGAAGCTAGGAAAGGGTCCCACTCACAAGGCATGCAAGGTGGCCATGTGGCTCTCATAAACCAATAATGTGGAAACAATATGGTGCATGTATGAGAGCATGTGGAGATAGAATTGGATCCATCCCAACCCACATGAGCTAGAGGTAAAACCAAATAAGTTGCAATGCTCATATATGGTGGAATGGTGGAATGATGGGGTGATGACAAGAAAGGTGGTGGAGTTAATAAAAGATATGCCCCCAACTCAACTTGGGCATTTAAACAATATATCAAAAACCAAATACAATAACAAGAGGCAAATACAATTTACAATGCATATGAGAGAAGAACCAACACAAAAAGGGTTTTATATGATGCTCAAATGCAAGGTGGCATGATGACATGAGCATGATATAATTATGATGCAACAATTATGTATAGGAAGTAGCAGTTATATAGACTAGGCTAGTAGCATTGCAATTGTTAGACAATTGGGATGCTACAACTCTCCCCCACTAAACAAGAATCTCGCCCCGAGATTCCTAGGAAAAAGAAAACAACAAAAGGAGAGGCGGGTGTCCGAACGAAGGTGACCCTCATGTTCCCAAGTTGATGAACAACGGAATGGTGCGACCACTACGCCTTGCAAAACTTGCTAGACTTGTTGCGAGTCTTGCGTTTTGCTTGAGAAACAACGGGTTAGAAGAGTTGAAGGATTGTCGTGAGACAAGAAGGATAGGATGGGCATAGCTCCGGTTTTCCCAAGAATCATGATAAAAGAATATAACCACTTGTGAAAGAAAAGGAGAAGATGATGTATCATGGATAAAGAAAGACACACCGTTAAGATTAAAGATTTATTGATACGAGAGAGGATGAATCTTTATCTCTCCGGAAGAAAAAGAGTTAGATTGGAGAGGTTTGAACCACTATGACAATAGCATCGTATCTTCTCTCGGATTTGAGAAAAGAAGTTCGGAAACAATATTGCCTTCAAACAATATAGTCCCTTGATATCAACAGAAAGATTTAGTTAGACATCGTCGGATTAAATTCTTGTTGCGCCGGTAAGAACCAAGGATCACGTAATTTAGGTGCGCAGATATAACTTCCAGAGATGGATGTGAAGCCAGATCATGGTGGAATCCCGAGAAGCAAAGAATATGGAGGATTTAGAGTTTATTGTAGAGATACTTATTGCTTACTTTAGCCTTGAGGCTAACGCAATAGATCTGCGGCTGATGGCATCAACCATAATTGGCTTTACCACAGAAAAAGAATTGATGAAACAAAGAGAGAGATAGTTTCCTTTAATCTTGTTTGGGGATATCGAGCATCGATAGAAAGACGAGGATAGAAAAAGGTTTGCGTTTGTTTCCACCAGATAATTGAGGATTTTGCTCCGTGTAGAAAGGGTGAGATCACCAACAAGAGATTATTGATTACTTTCTTCGAAAGAGCACTCCGGAAAAACAAGGACGGAAGTAAAAGTATCGAGGGATAAAGGCCACTTCTAACTTTCGTGGAATGAGTGGAATCACATAAATTAACCAATTCAATGTACAAGAGCGAATGATAAGAGTAGTGGTATGGTAGCTACTCCATCCCGCACTCAAAGCATTACTCCGCACATGAATAAGAAAATCATGCAACCCAACTACCGAAACAGACTGAAGGTGTTGGCAAAAACTCATAGAACTCCGTTAGAAAACAAGGATAGATGCAAACGATACGCCAGATTCATAGATAGATAAAGATGATGATGTTGTCGTCATGTCGGAAGTACCAAGACACCGAAAAGATATAAAGGAAGATCACGGAGACAACTGCAAAATTTCACAGATATAGAAAAAGATAGCACCACTTGAACAGAAGGAATACAAGATCTGGAAGGTCTTCATGGCCTCCGGTGGATTGAGCATAGACGATAGAGGGTTTCAAGAGATTATACGAGATTGAGGTGAAAGAACTCCATGTTCTTCTTGAAATGATTGAGAGAGATTTAGCAGCCTTGAGGAAATCTTCAGCGGAGCGACGATGATAACTTGCCAACAAGGAACAACTCCGGATTGGTTGAAGATGGAGGATGGAATTAACAATGGACTTTCTGATTCCAGAATTGAAGTAATGTATTTAGCAGAAGGACGTGGTCGAGATATGTGACTTCAAAAAGTCAGAATTCTCACTTTGAGACTTTGCACACAGGCAGTGCTCACGAAGCTCGAGAGAAAGAGACACAGATGATCTTCCATGTCCTTCCATAGATATCGAATAGGCAAGCATATTATCAACATATACCACCATGGATTAACAAGATATTCCCAGAATACCAAGTTCAAGAGGCGGGAGAACGAACAAATGCTCGAAACACTTTCTGAGCTCAATGCTCTTTGAAAGATCAACGTTACGGGTAAGGATTCCTGTTGAAGAAGATGCTACTTGTGTGAGAATAGGTTAACTGGTCCTTCGGAAGAAAAAGAGATGTCACCTGGTTCACATTGTCGATCGGATCACCGGTTACAAAGATAAAGCGATCTTGGATAAGAACCGATGATAGCTCATACCTTAAGCAAAGCTATCAGAGACGAAAAGATGCAATTCCCTCGTATCCAGGAGAATTGTGCAGATATGGGGTTCAAAAGGATGTGCAGCATGATGGACAGATGATAGACCGCCGTAGTTCTTGGAGAAACTCTGGATTGCCAAAGATGCTTGAATATGCATAGATATGATCGCGGTGTACTCAAAATCACAGGAGATAACCGTCACCATTTGGAGGATAGTGGTGATTGCATTTTCCATATTCCACTCAAGATAAGTGTCATATAGCTATGCCGAGAACCAAATTACAATCACCAGCATCGGATCGACACATGTTATGTAATTAGCCCAAGAGAATTGGAGATGAAATGAAACTCCAGGATTAAGCGCCGGTGACAAAAGAATGAGTTAGCATGGACATGCTAATAAAAGGGAGATAGATAATGTTTCACACACGACTAAAAAGGAGTGTGGAAGCACAGATGTATGAAAGAAAAAAATTCCATATTTTTCGGCATTAAAATACCAATAGATGCGCAAAATCGCTTATCAGGTAGAGATTAGCAACAGATGCTTACACAGAATGTCGAGTTGCTAGAAGGAAGGACACCCTTAAGAAGATGGCACCGGTTAACAAGGAGTCAGATAGATCGCGCCGGTTTTCAAAAGCCTGCCAGTATGGAATGTACCAACAGTTGATAACCAAAGGCAGATTGTGATAACAAATTGGATGCAACAGATAGACAAGGAATTACACACACACACACACTCAACCTATGGTACTACGGAAACCCAGAACACGTGAATCCTAGTTTGAATTTAAGAAGAGGATAGAAAACATTACACTTCCTTACCAGAAAAGGGTGGGTGGTTAAGAAGAAAAATGGAAGCAGTCCTACTCTCGCGTTTTGTTTTTCCCTAGTATACATAGCTACCAAAAATATTTTCTAGACTGACAACGACCATTTGGCTGAGACCCTGAAGGGCGGGATGGCTCTGATACCAATTGTAACTACCTCGATGAATTACGCTCCTAGTTACAAGCCTGGATGAGCGGAAATGGTTAAAATAGTACGGTGGGGCCCAAATGCCACTCACAGGTAGACCTTTCGACCGTCCTAACCATTTCCAAACATCGGGACAAGAACGGGCGGCGTAATCGGCAGGCGAAGGGATCAACTACATACACAAATGAGTATGTATGCAAGCCACCATACAACAGTCCTCAGATCCATTCCATCTAAAAGAAATAGAAATATTGCAACGCCATACGGCAAGATCCAAATGTCCTAGATAGATATAATAGTTTAGGATATCTCCTCATACATCAAACATCAGAGTATCAGGCGGAAGTGGCAAACAAGATCCGAGTACGGATAAGAAGCAAATCGGCATAAGATGCCCCATAATAAACACATCCCGCCCACAGATCTCACGGATCCCCGTTCCCGGAATCTCTACACCGAATGATCGTTGCCCACATCGTCCGTCTCCTCCACCCAGTATCCATCTTGTGAGTGTACCTGTTCATCTGAATCAAATAATTTATCGTGTGAGACCCTAGGGGTACTCAGCAAGTCTTTATGCCTCTAAAGGGGACACAACCTGGGGTGACGCAATTGCAGCAAAAGATAATACCTGTCAATTCTATAGATACTCGCTAACCATCCGCCTAACCATAGATAGACAGATGTCCGTGAATTAATAACAACAGTTATAACAGTAATATTAGCAGATCCATCCTCCTCCTCGCTTACCAACGAGTAAGCGGACGAACAACCCCCCATCCGTTGGCAGTTTTATTATCCATTCCATGAGTGTTGCACTATTTACTAGTCAGGTACTTAGTCAAATTAAAAGCGGTACTTTAGTTATACTTGTCTATGATCGAGAAATTGTGCTCCAAGTCGTCCATAACCACGGACACGGCTTTCAGAAAGATTTACCCTGCAGGGGTGCACAAATAGCAACACACACTCGATCAACCTCGGAAAAACCAAATCAAAACCCAACGAGGCATTCACGACAAAGCGATCACAGGATTCAGAAATATTTCAGGCCACCCCATTAAGCTACCCATAGAAGTTAGCCGACTCGAGACGGACTCAAGGTTTGCGTCGGTGGCTGTAACATCGGGAACCGAAAACGAGACTGGCTTGTCGATATCATGGAAAACACTGCTTCAAAAAGACAGTGCTCCTCGCACAAACTTAAATAAAGCAGTAAAGCATGGCATAAGTACAGAATAGTAATAAAGCCCCAAACTACTTTGTGGCCCCAAGAAATAAGAATGAATCAAGCTCTGGCTCAGGGGGGTCCCATAAGCCTCCCGGATGTGGATAGCGCGAATATTCAAGGAACAGGAATCAAGTACTCGGGGTCCTACGGGACACAAGTGAGCATGAAAAACCAAATAGCAGATATTGCTCACCGGTGCCACTTTCATTAGTTATCCCATTACTACTCAGGTTAAGTTGTATAGGTACCTCGTTATCCATCAGACACTCACATACCCTACACATGCTGTTCTACGACCCGCATGGCTCAAACAACTCCTGTAGTAATGGCTCATGGGATGGAGGAACAAGCTTCGGTGGGGTTTAAAAGTAAAGGCTATGCAGTACTTGGGATTCAGTTTAATGCGATCGCGACTCAATGATGCAAGAATAAGATAGAGGCAATAGGTACTATATGTATGCAAGCATGTGGTAGTGCTTGCCTGGCAGCTCAGTTGAAGCGAGAGAAGGATCTGGGTAGTGCTCCTGGGTTTCTTGGTATGTCCCCTGTTCAGCGTCTATTCAAAGAAGAACCAAACAAACAAGGGCCAACATAAATAAAGTGCACAAGCATAAGAATAAAATGCGACAAGCAAACAATCATGCCATGATGAATGATGCACAATTTGCATGGCATTAAAGTAGCACGGCATGGGTGAGGTGTAGAATACAAGAAATAAACATTTTATTGAGTTTTGATCACATTTTATTCTCGAATAAGTTGCTGTATACTTTATATTTACATGATGCATGCTGCAATTCAGAACATGGAATGCATAAACAGAAAGGTCTCGTCGAGCTGATCGATTTAGATATATTATTTGTTAAATTTGGAGTTATAAAACAAAAGTTATTAATTAATTAAGGGAAAAGGGCATTTTATTGTAATTTTAATCAACTTGAAAATTAAAGTATTCAAAATATATTTTGGAGGGCATATTTGAATTCCTCATATTTTTCTGATTCCAAAACATATGTTACATGTTTAATTTGAATTTAGATTTTAAAAGATATATTAAAACAGATTTGAAATTTGAATTTAAATTAATTTTGAAAAGGTTTAAATTTAAACAGGAAGACGGAAAATCTTTTGCTACTCACCCAGGTCTAGCCACAGCCACAGACGAGTGGGGCCTGGCAGCACGCTGCAGCGAAGAAACTCAGGCTGAGGTTTTCTTGCAAAAAGACACCGAGGCTGACAGGTGGGCTCTGGGGACGGCGGGTTCAGGCGGGAAAAAGGCGAGGCTCCAGCAAAAGGCCAGCGGGCCGGCCGACTCGACGGACGCAAGTCTTGCCGGCGAAGATGCCGTCTTCCGGCGACGATGGCGACGACAGTCTGATTTAAACGTCGTCCCCAAAAACGAAAAACGAAGAGGGTTGGAATCTACAACTTTCGCTCGAGAGAGCATCATCGAGGAGGGCTACTGGCAGAGCACATGTGGAGAAAGGAGGGGAGACGAAGCAGCTGCGGCTTTCTTTGTCGGCGAGCGCTGACAGCGGTGGCGGCGCACGGAGGCCGCTCAACGGAACGAACTAGAGGTGCAGGGCATGAAGAGGAAGGAGAGGATGTCAGGGTCGTTCGGGTGCTCACCAGGAGGTGGTTGGTGCGGTCGGATCGGGCTGGGACGCGGTGGATCGACGGTGATGCAGACGCTCCCGCGGCTAGGGTTTCGTCGGGGCGTCTCGGTCCTGGCGAGCCTGGGGTCCTTCTCCTCCTCGCTGGCGCGTTCGAGGTGAAGTAGGGGAGCCGCGTGGTCTTCCTCGACACCCGTGATCGCCACGCCACCGGCTGGTAAGAGAAGGGGAGGTGGAGGCCGACGGTGGCCGGCGATGGGGTAGATGGTGGCGGTGGAGAAGAGAGGGCAGAGGGCAAGGCCCTGGGGTAGATCTGGGAGGCAGAGGAGAGCCGTGTGGAAGGGGAAAAAGGAGGGAGTAAGGAGGAGCAGCCGTGGCAGGGGTAGATGAGGGTGGCCTCGGTGCCACCTTTTTTCCCTCGAGCACGTGCTCGGCTGGACGGCAGGGCAGAGGGAGGGGTAGATGGAGGCTGCCAGGTGGGGTCGAGGCGAGGTCAAGGAGGCCAGGCTCGGTGTGGGGCCTTGTGGCAGAGAGAGAAGAAGAGAGGGAGGGTGGCATGGAGCTAGAGTTGGAGGAGTAGGCTCGGGTTAGGGCTGGTGCTAGGGTTGGGGTAGAAGGGTAGCTCGACCAGGGGGTAGGGTGGCTAGGTGGGGCCTGCATGGCAGCTAGGGAGAGAGAGAAGGAGAGGGAGGGGAAGGAGATGGCTCGGCATGGAGGGGTAGGTCATGGGGTAGGGTTTGGAGAGAGGATAGAGAGAGAGAGAGCTTTGGTATGCATGATCAAGAGAGAGAAAAGATGGGCATGGGGATGGTCTTGCATGGCACTACACAAAAGAGGTGGATGAGGTTGGATGGCACAAGGCAAGAAACAAAGCAAGGTAGAAAAGATTGAGAGAAAGAGAGAGATGAGAAGATGATCCACTCAAAAACAAATAAAACCGAAGGAGGAGAAAAGATGGTGATGGTTGCATGGCCCATGCAAGATAATAAATGCCATGTATTATCCTTGTGAAAACAAAATAATAAACATGGCATTATTCCTATGCATTATCCAAAATGTGGAGTATAGCCAAGCAAAACAAATTAAAAGGATGCCCCATGTGAAGTAGATGGAGATGACCATGTTTGAATAGAAATGGGACTTGCTAGTGTGTATGTGCCACTAGGTATTTAGTAAGCCCAAAAATATCCCAACATGATAATAACCCCAAAACAACCCATATGGAAGCTAGGAAAAGGGTCCCACTCACAAGGCATGCAAATGTGGCCATGTGGCTCTCATAAACCAATAATGTGGAAACAATATGGTGCATGTATGAGAGCATGTGAAGATAGAATTGGATCCATCCCAACCCACATGAGCTAGAGGTAAAACCAAATAAGTTGCAATGCTCATATATGGTGGAATGGTGGAATGATGGGGTGATGACAAGAAAGGTGGTGGAGTTAATAAAAGATATGCCCCCAACTCAACTTGGGCATTTAAACAATATATCAAGAACCAAATACAATAACAAGAGGCAAATACAATTTACAATGCATATGAGAGAAGAACCAACACAAAAAGGGTTTTATATGATGCTCAAATGCAAGGTGGCATGATGACATGAGCATGATATAATTATGATGCAACAATTATGTATAGGAAGTAGCAGTTATATAGACTAGGCTAGTAGCATTTCAATTGTTAGACAATTGGGATGCTACAGCCTGGCGCCGCCTCGTAGTCAAGCCCTGCTTCCTCCACCGGCGCAAGTGGCCGCCCTCCCTCGTCGGCTACTTCACCAGCCGATACCTCGACACAGAGACGAGCCCCGAGTCCTGGCAGCTCGCCTTCGTTCCATGGCCTGGTAATTCGACGCTCGGCACTCGTCCTCGTGCACTCAGCTCCTTCATCCATGCCAATGCTGTTGCTTCGGCGACCTGCGACCGTGCGGTGCCGCTCGCCACGCGCGGTGGCCTACTTCTCGTGCGCCTGTATCTGCGTGAAGACTACACCACACCGAAAACTTTCCTCTTGCTACCTGTGTGCAACCCCATCGTGGGCTTGGCCGTGTGCAACCCGCTCGCCGGCACCTGGGACGTCCTCCCCGAGCTAAACTGCCAAAGCAAATTTCGCAACTCGCACGAATGTGGCTATGCACACTGGCTGTTTGTCAGCACGTCGGACTGCTTCCACGTCCTCAGTGTTGACACCGAGACACGACACGTCTCCTTGACGAAACTTCTTAGTCCGACAAAAGAGAGACTCGTACTAGGTGAATTCGCCGCCGATGAGGATGGCACTGCAGTAGCAAATTTTATGAGGGCAACACGTGAACTCTTGGGTGCAAACCGTCTTACCACCACAACAATCTTGGGTACAATCTTGTCTATGTACGTGTACCGTGCTCGTCGCCTAGAAATCTGGGCTCCACAACAAGAAGACGGGCACAATAATTGTGGAACCGGTGATGCAGAGTGGTGCCGCACTAGGGTGTTTGATAACAAACTGACCGAGCAAATCCAACAGCTTAAACGTCCGTCATGCATTTGGTCACGAGAGAGGAGTGGCACAATGCTCATCACGGAGAACTGCAGATCCGGGAGCACATACATTGCTCATCTTGACTCAGCTGGGACAATATTAGAAGCGTTTGGTGACCAAACCAGCAGCGGGATTATGCCTATGGAGATAGATTGGCCAACCTTCTTCATGTCGCGCCTTGGTGGCTCTCAGTACTATGTACATGCTTGTTTATTCTCTCTTATAAGTAGGATAAACTAGCACTAGTGCAGAGCCCCCCCTTTAACTCCGGTTGGGAGGGCCCTCTAACAGCGGTTCCCCAACCGCTGTTGAGGGTTCGGTGTTAGAGGGGGGGCCCTTTAACACCGGTTCGTAACCGGTGTTAAAGGGTGGCGCACGTGGGGCTGCCGCAGGCCTCAGCCCCCCCCCTTTAACACTGGTTCGTATCTGGAACCGGTGTTAAAGGTTCTTCTGCCGCGGCAGAGATTTAGGCCGTTTTCCTGCCGCGGCAGAACTCTGCCGCGGCAGGAAAACGGCCTAAATCTCTGCCATGCGTGCCTCTGCCCGTTCAGGCGATTTCGGGAGGGGAGCGAGGGAAATCGATCGAGCGGTATACTTATAAATCGTCATCGGTACATACGAGTACATGAATAATTAAGCAACTATTATTATACACAAACATCGTATCGGCACATACATCGTCATCGGTACATACATCGTCATCGCTCATTTTGGTGGATATCTAAAGAGATCTCCGCCAGCGTGACGACCTCATCAAGTATGAACCCCGCCAATTCCTCTTGAATGGCTCGTGCGTTCAAATGGTAGGAGTTGGTCCGCATCCGCTCGATCTGAATATATATGAAGAATGGGCCGTCAATATATATATAAGAATAAAACTCAACACAATTGATGGTAATAAAATAATGTTGTGGACTTTGTTTACTTACTCTAAGTTGTTCTAGTGCGGCTTGGCACATCGCACATATCGTGTTGCGAATGAATTCAAAACATAGTACCCACATAAGTTATTGCGTGTCCCGATGCGCGTGACTTTACGAGAATAGAGAGTTCAATCAAAATAATAATCAATAAAGCATGATATAATGGAATTGGAAGCTAGCTAGTATTACTTACATTTTGGTCTACAAATTTTAGTTCTTTCCGACCATTCACCCACGGCCGCCGTGAACATTTTCCAAACCCCGTCCGACAAAGAAAATGGATAAAGGAGTAATTAATTACTTATTGTCACGAAAGTTGCCGATCTAGTGCGATAATATGATTGAAATTACCTCGAGCATCTCTCTAAAGTCTGCCCATAGCTCTTTTTCTTTTAAACGTGAGTCCATGACAACGACTTTTCGAGTCGGGTTGAATGACTAGCGAATAATGTGGAACCTACGCGCATAACTCATCATCAGTTACACTTAACATCGAGTAAGCGAACAGAATGTGTACAAGAGAGAGGGTATGACTCACGAGAAGTTGTAAGGCAATAGTATTTCCCTTTTGGTTTGTTGTCTCAATAAAGACTTTAGCAAGTAATCTTCTGCTTGCCGGGTTTGTCTCTTACCACTTCTTCATGAACTCTATTTGGGTCAACGAACCCAATGTCAAAAGGGCCTCCTTTCATGCATTCCATAACCTTTTCCTGCATAATAGTATATACATATATGGTGAGCATATATATATATACATGCAATTAATGAAGTGAATGAGATGAGATAAAAATTACAGAAATAGTACTTACACACAATAAAGGCTGATGGCAGATTTGTCGAGTTCCTTCTGATTGAATAGAAAATGCAAGTCTTGAATGTTGAAGTCGATCGCGTCGTCTCCGCACAAGAAAATCTGATCTCTTATATGCACCGTGATCCATTCTTCTTTTCTCGTCTTGCAGAAATGAAGGTACCACTTGTGCAATTTTCGCATCTTTGTTGGTAGATTCTTGAGCTCCTCTTTCTTGACTAGATTCTTCCCATACTTCCATGGCTGTATGGGGTTGACATCGCATTTGGGCAAGTTGTCTCCCATGACGTCCAAGTATGCAATATAAGTCATCCCCATCTCATTGGCCTTTCTTTGTAGCTCTGCCTCGTAATCATCTACGGGAGGAGCGTCCCGTTTGTCAAACATTTGGAGCGGGGCGCATGATTGGTTTTCCTGCTCTCCGAGCATGGGAACTGTTTTCTGGGGTGCCTCACGACTGCTAACTTCAGTCTCCCTACGGCGCCTTGCATCCGCCTTCAAAATCTGGCGCTCGTAGTCCGGCACAAGTGGGGTTTCAGGTTTCAAAAGATTTTTGTAAAACTTCTCCACCACCGCCGGATCTATTTTCTCCTTTGGCTCGGCCCGTCTAGGTGCAAAGAATTTCTTGACCTGTTCTCCCGAGATCCTATTGGTCTCCTCGTCGCGATTCCACGGTAAAACCGGCAATGGCTTGGCGGAAGGCTACGGACGTAGTTTTTGAACTCTTTGGCGACGGTTTCTGCTGGATTTCTTTGTGGCGTGCTCGATGCTCCTCGTGGCAGTGCTCTTCCGCTTCTGTTGAGAGATGGCTGAAGCACCGGAGATGGTGACGGGCGGAGATGGCTGCCTTGCAGAGATGGCTGAAGGGCGAGAGATGGCTGCCGCAGAGAGATGGCCGACGGGCGGAGATGGCTGCCGCCAGAGATGGTTGTGGGCGGAGATGGCTGCCTTGAGAGATAGCGGCTCAGTCAGCAGCTGCGGAGACGGCGGGGGTGCCAGTGACCTCCAATTTGGAAGCACAATGTGTTCCTTCTTCCAAAGAATGGTTGTTTTCACTGCAAATTTGAGTTGAGTTTCCCCTTCACCTGTATCATGGTCAAGCTGTGCTTCCTCATATTCCTTCACAACCTCATCCACCCCGACAATAGCATAGCCATCTAGAATCGGTCGACAGTGGTAAGTTCCACCAGCTACAGGAGGTAAGGCATAGCCGACAACCACCTTAATGGATAAGCCCATTAATCTCACATGCAGCTCAGCGTGTTCGCTCTCCGTGATCTCATCAACGGGGTATCGAGGACCCGTCATTTCAAGCGTGGGCTGCACGTTCTCCGTGGAAGCCACACTGCTTTTCCGCGCAGAGTCTGGGCCGTGGGCAGCTTCCAATGCAGGCTCTTCGTGCCGCTGAGATGGGCCGGTAGCTTGAGGGCTCCGTTGTGCATTCACTTGCGTCTGCAGTGCCGCAAGTGCATGTTCTATCTGTGTCATCTGCTCTGTACGCTCTTTTTCTTTTCTGCCGCGCCATCTGTAAGAGTCGCTCCAGTCGGCAAACCCATCCTTCCATGTCATACCCCATCGGCCTGCCATCAACACGGACTGCTTCGATCGTGAACTTTGCACGATCTTTCAACCGCTGGCTCGCGCCTCACTTGCTCTTTTTCGTAGAAGAAGATGGTTGCTGGCTGGTCGATCCAGAGGGCTAAAAGAAGAAAGAAGCGTTAATTAATACATGTAGAAGAAGATTGTTGGTGGAAGTCAGCTGAGGCTTAATCAATGCATATACCTCGCCGGACTTTGTAACCATTAAATTGCGTTCACCGGAGTCTTTATCTTCTCCATGACTAGTACTTGAGCTGTCGTCGTCATGTCCCTCCAAGTTCAGATATTGTGAGGTGTCCTCATCAATAATGTTCTCCATTATTTCTTCTTCTTCAAGGTTTCTACTAAGTGGATCCATAGTTTCTAAAACAATAATATTATCTAGAATAAGAGTGTAAACATTCAAGTGGACTTGGATTCATACACAAATATACATATTATTCATACCAAAATACACAAATAAATACACAAATGAGTCAGAGGTCCAATTTGTATACAAGTTTTAATCTATGCATGTAGTACAATTTATCGAGCAAACAAGTTTTAATCAGGATGAGTCAGCAATCACACACGTGGCAGACACGTGGCGCTCACCGGTGGGGTGACGTTGGTCTCGTCGGACGGATGCGGCGGTCTCGTCGGGCGGCGGTGCTAGCGGCGGGCTCGTCGGGCGGCGGGCGGCGTCGGCGTTGAGGCGTGGCCTACGAGCTCCGAAGCGGCGGCGGCGAGACGCTCCTGCACGGGGAAGAGAGCGAGATGGTCAGGGCTCCTCGAAATAGGCTTGCGCCCCACTATATTAATATAGCAATCACAAGATACAACGACAATGTTGGAGCAACAGAAAAGGGGAAGGTGAAATAAGATATGGGTCCCAAATTGTCTAAAGGGGTCCCACAATACTTTACATATTTGATAAAAGTCCCTGGTATTTTTGAAAAAACCAAAACAGAATTTGAAATGAAAATATAAATAGAAAATACAAAAGAGAAATAAAAAAACAGAATTGTCTAAAGGCAGGCCCAGCTTCCCCTTCCCTCTGCCTATCCACTCCTCCCCCTCCCCAGAGACCTCTCTCTCTTCTCCCTCATGACCAACCCCTAGCCACCCAGGTTCCGTCGATCGCCGCCGTACCGCACCTTCCCGTGCTCGTCCCGAAAGGCATCGAAACCGTGCTCCCCTCTGCCTCGTCAAAGGAATCAGCGTGGAGCGCCTGCAATCGGCCGTCCCGATCCGTTCTTCCTCGTCACCGACGCCGTTCGCCATCGCCATTACCTCCGTTCCCAAGCTCCCCCGTCCTTGTCGATGTCACTCACGCGTCAAGGGTGAGCTCACGGTCCTCTAGGACCTCTCCAATCCTCCCATCTCTCTCTGGTTCGAGCTCGCGCCGAGAGCCTCCCATTGCCGCCGTCGGCCGTCGTGCACACGGACGGAGCCCCACCGTGTTCTTGGATCCATGAGGTAGACCTTAGCATCTCGGCGTGGTTCCTGGGGTTTGTCCGGGTGGATGTTGATCTTGTCGTCCCGAAGATCTTGGCGGTTTATAGGTACGCGGACGCGACACCGATTGCGAGTATCTTGAGAATCTTGGACAGTTCCCGGCACCAAGTGGAAGTACACATGTCGGAGATCTTTGTAGAGTTACAAGTCGAGCATACAAGACAGAAGGGGCACATGCTAGCGTGTTATGTACTCCAACATGTAGCAGCAGAAGAACCAACAGAGTGCATGTTGTCGATGGAGACCATGGCAACCTGATACTTGGATAGCAAAACGACGGGCGGCCTGCCCATGCCGTCTTTGCCACGAAGGACGCACATCGTCTTGGAGGTGAGGCGGAGCAGCAGCGGGCGGGAAGAGGCGGCGCACGGGTATGACGACGCAGCGGGCAGGCGCTGCAGCGGAGGTCGAGGCCGTGCGAGGCAGCGGTGGCGGCAGCGGCCGGTGAGCTCGAATGGCGGCGGCGTCGGAGGAAGGGGTAGATCGGCGGGGTTCACGGCGGAGGTCGCGACGGCAGCGGAGGACTGGCATGGCGAGCTCGAGGCGATGGCGAGGGAGACGCTGCCTTCGCCGGGAGGCGGAGCTTGGGCCGCGGTCGTGTGGAGACATAGAGGGAGGGGAAGGATGCGGGGAAGAGAGGGTCGGGGGCAGCGGACCTCGAGCTCCGAAGCGGCGGCGAGACGGCGGGTCGGGGGCGGCGACGGAGGACCTCGATCGATCTAGCTCAGTGGGGGGAAGAAAGGAAGGGGAAGGGGAAGGTGAAATAAATACACACCCCCCCTTTAACACCGGTTCGTGGCTGGAACCGGTGTTAAAGAAGCGTTCGCGTCATTTATTACCCCTTTAACACCGGGTTCTGGTTTGGAACCGGTGTTAAAGGGGTGGTGCACGTTGAACGAATAAATGCCTTTTTAACACCGGTTCCTGTCTGGAACCGGTGTTAAAGGGGGGCATTTATTACATGCATTAAAGGGGCTTTTTTAATTCAAAAAAATGATATGAATTTAGAAAATTCATATCTTTTTCATTTCAACTCAGAAAAATATGAATAATATATCATAATTTTCAGAAAAATAATATCTATCCATTCATGTAAATCATTTTATATTTAATTTACATGAAATTTTTTAAAATAATTAAAACACTTATTTCATGCATTAAAGGGGCTTTTTTAATTCAAAAAATATGATATGAATTTAGAAAATTCATATCTTTTTCATTTCAACTCAGAAAAATATGAATAATATATCATAATTTTCAGAAAAATAATATCTATCCATTCATGTAAATCATTTTATATTTACTTTACATGAAATTTTTTAAAATAATTAAAACACTTATTTCATGCATTAAAGGGGCTTTTTTAATTCAAAAAATATGATATAAATTTAGAAAATTCATATATTTTTCATTTCAACTCAGAAAAATATGAATAATATATGCCTTGATTCTAGCCATAACATTGGTCATTTGACCCGAATGAGATAGGTCATTTTGAGACAGTTACATAAAGCCGAATCGAACTCAAAATTAAGATACATAAAAGAACTGAAAATTAAGATACATGGATTAAGTAACAATCGGCGAACCGAAAATTAAGATACATAAAAGAACGAAAATTAAGATACATGGCCGATTAAGTAACAATCGTAGAACTTGTTTGAATGTTGGAGTGATTCACCATGCTCGCCTACACCTGTAATACTCGCCATAAATGCGTACCGCCGCCATTGTCATCGCCGCTGCCGTCGTCAGTAATTGAACCTCCGGAGTACGCGTGGGCTGGACTTGAGGGTAGCGCGTGGGCTGGACTTGAGGGTAGCAGACGGGGTTTAGAGTCGTGGCGGTGTCATAGGCCATGACGCTCGGAGAGTCCGACCGCCACCATAGCCGACGGCGGCCTCGTTAAAGTTAGGAGGAGGTGGTCCGTCCTCCTCGTGCTCGGCGGCGCCTCTCATGCCGATCCACGAAGGCTTCCCAAGTAGGGAAATAGTCGGGATGCCATCGGGATTCCTCCGCTCCGTCGTGAGCTCGGTAGTAGTGGTTCGTGATGGCCATCTGGCGCGCCACACCTAGAGGTACAGGAGGAACCAGCACGCCTCCGCCTTCGGCATCCGGGGACGGACATGATGGCCCGGGCGAGGTGGTCGAGGCGCAAAGCGCCTCCGCCTCCCAGGGGTTAGTGCTACGGTGGAAGCCATGGGAAAGAGTGATGAGGTTGCAGATATGAGTCTAGAGATGTGCAATGACAATGGAGGCCAACCCCTACATATATATATAGTGAACTAGCGGGAAGAACGGAGGGAAGAACTTCAGGGAAGAAAAATGGCGGGGAAAAAATGGCGGGAAGAATGGCGGGAAGAAAAATGGCGGGAAGAAAAATGGCGGGAAAAAATGGCGGATGAACCTTTAGTCCGGTTGAGACACCAACGGGACTAAAGATGAACTTTAGTCCCGGTTGGAGACACCAACCGGACAAAACACGGTCATCGCACTAATAATAGGGGTGAGTGCATGTCGACATTATGTCGTGCGTGTACCTTGTCCGGATGGTGTCACCAACCGACTAAAGATGAACCTTTAGTCCCGGTTGGAGACACCAACCGGACTAATAATAGGGTGAGTGTCGACATTATTTTGTAAGTGTCAACACTATGTCGAGCTTGTACTATAAATAGGCATCCTTGTGAGTCCGATCCTCCGGCCGGTTTGAGGCGGGGACACCACTACGGCCGATTTGAGATCTGCGGAGCCCAGTCCTCCGGCATCTCCGAGAAACTGGTCATAGAGGCACTCCCTAATATGTGAAATTAGTTAGCTCCCTGGTGTATTGATCTAGTTAGAGAAGTTACAAAGCTGCAAGATGGTTTTCGAGAGCAGGGACACCACTACGGCCAGTTCAGGAGATGCTTGAGCCTAGTCCTCGGCATCTCCAAGAAACTGGTCATAGAGGCACTCCCTAATATGTGAGCAGCGTTTGGAGATCGATCTTAATGGTAAGTACGAATCGGGACAACTTCTTCTCATAGTCCCGGTCCATCCACAAAACATGACTAACACTCAAGACATGTATTAATATTAAAAACATGAACTGAGTTACATAATATGAGCATGAACTTCTTGGCATATGCCCTTCCTTATGATCGCTTGACGTAACCATGGAGCATCTTCTTTACTTAACGGAATGCTTGGGTCGGGTTTTCACCGTGAAGGGAATTTCATCAAACTTATTATAATCTTCCGACATGTACATCTTGTCCTCGATTCCCACGATGTTTCTTTTCCCTGAAAGAACTATGTGACGCTTTGGCTCATCATATGATGTATTCGTTTGCATATTTTTTCTTTTTTTGGTCGGAGGTCATGTCCTTCACATAGAAAACGAGCCACATCATTGGCTAGGACGAATGGTTCGTCTAAGTTCTTCATAAGATTGTTGAGATCCACCGTTGTCATTCCACTTCTTGTCTACCTCAACCCCTCCTCCTGTTAGCTTGACCCATTTGCATCGAAACAAGGGGACCTTAAAATTAGGTCCATAGTCAAGTTCCCATATCTCCTCTATGAACCCATAATACGTGGTCTTTTGCCCATTGTCTTCGCTGCATCAAGCGGACACCACTATTTTGGTTGGTGCTCTTTTATCTTGGCCTATCGTGTAAAATGTATTCCCATTTATCTCGTACCCTTGGAAAGTACATACGATCAAGACGGTGTCCCGCCAACAAGTATAGCTGATCCCCAACAGTGGTGTTATTCGTGAGAAGTCTTTGCAGCCGACCAAAACTCGCCATGTGTTCACTTATAATCCATTCATCGACGCCGGTGTTTGAGGCGTATTAAATTCTTGTGTTCATTGATATACGGGGCAACCAAGATAGATCTTTGTAAAACCGTGTAGTGTGCTTGATTGAGAGAATGCACGTCCCTACATATCATTGCTTTACATACTAGGGTGCCTTTTCCACGCAGTCTCCCCTCATGTCGTGATTCTGGAACACCAATCGCCTTAAGGTCAGGAATAAAATCAACACAGAACTCAATGACCTCCTCTGTTACATAGCCCTTAGAGATGCTTCCTTCTGGCCTAGCACGGTTATGAACATATTTCTTTAAGACTCCCATGTACCTCTCAAAGGGGAACATATTGTGTAGAAATACATGACCGAGAATGGCAATCTCTTCTACTAGGTGAACCAGGAGATGCATCATAATATTGAAAAAGGATGGTGGGAACACCAACTCAAAGCTGACAAGACATTGGGCCACATCTGTTTGTAACCCTGGTAGGCTTTCTGGATCGATTACCTTCTGAGATATTGCATTGAGGAATGCACATAGCTTCACAATGGGTACTCGAACATTTTCGTAGAAGCCCCTCAATGCAATCGGAAGCAATTGTGTCATAATCACGTGATCATGAGACTTCAGGTTTTGGAATTTTTTCTACATATTTATTATTCCTTTATATTCGACAAGAAGCCGACGGGACCTTGATACTTTCGAGACATTCAAAAAGATTTCCTTCTCTGCTTTGGTAAGAGCGTGGCAGGAGTTAAGTGGCATCGTTTACCCTTCTCGTTCTCGGGATGCATAGGCTCTTGAGGGCCTTGACGTTGTTGGTCTGTCGTGCTTCCGGTGTATCTTTTGTCTTCCCATACACTCCTACAAAGCCTAGCAGGTTCACGCAAACATTCTTCGTCACGCATCACGTCGATTGAAGAGCGGACCTCTAAGACTTTCCAATAGGGTAGGTCCCAAAATATAGATTGCTTCTTCCACATGGGCGTGTCCGGCATCGTCATTGAACAGATAGACTAGGTCAGACCTTTTCCAAAGATTACTTCTAGGTCCTTGACCATACCAAATACCTCCTCACCGACGGAGGACAGGCTTCCTCGGGGTTCGCCAGACGCTTGAAATGCTTGCCTTTATTTCTTCTTGGATGCGAGTTCGGAAGAAATCGGCGATACCCTAGGTACACAACCTTCTTACATTTATCCAAATATACACTTTCGGTATCATCTAAACAAGGTGTGCATGCATTGTATCCCTTGTTTGTGCCTACGAAATGTTACTAAGAGCAGGCCAATCATTGATGGTTACGAAAAGCAATGCTCGTAGGTCAAATGGCTCCCCTTTGTGCTCATCCCACATACGTACACCTGGTTTGGCCCACAGCTGTAAAATTTCTTCAACTAATGGCCTTAGGTACACATCAATGTCGTTGCCGGGTTGCCTCGGGCCTTGGATGAGCACTGGCATCATAATGAACTTCCTCTTCATACACAACCAAGGAGGAAGGTTATAGATACATAGGGTCACAGGCCAGGTGCTGTGACTGCAGCTCTGCTCACCAAAAGGATTCATGCCGTCTGTACTTAGACCAAACCTTAAGTTCCTTGCGTCACGTGCGAAGTCCGGGTACTCTCGCTCGACTTTTCTCCACTGTGACCCATCAGCAGGGTGTCTCAACATCGCGTCTTTCTTACGGTCTTCCATGTGCCATCGCAACAACTTGGCATGCTCTTTATTTCTGAAGAGACGTTTTAACCGTGGTATTATAGGAGCATACCACATAACCTTGGCGGGAACCTTCTTCCTAGGGGCCTCGCCTCAACATCGCCAGATCGCCTCGTCGATCTTATACCGCAGCGGTGCATACCGGGCATGCATCCAAATTCTCGTACTTCTCACATGGTAGAGGATGCGATCATTAATGGCATGTATCTTACGCACGTCTAATCCTAGAGGGCAGACAACCTTCTTTGCTTGGTATGTTGTCAGGCAACTCATTATTTCTTGGAAGAAGACTCTTCATTTTTACCAACAACTTTGAAAATGCGCTGTCAGTCACACCATTCTCTGCCTTCCATTGCAGCAAATCCAGTGTGGCACCTAGCTTTTTGTGGCCATCTTCGCAAGTTGGATACAACAATGTTTTGTGATCCTTTAACATCTGCTCCAGCTTCTCCTTCTCCTTTTCATTTTCACATTCTTCCTTTGCATCAGTAATGGCCCGACCAAGATCGTCATCAGCTGGCCCATCTGCTCCCTCTTGATCTTCATTATCTACCTCCGTTGCATTATCATCATATTCAGGATACATATTATGATAGTTTTCATCATCCTCTTCTTCTTCGTTGTCTTCCATCACAACCCCTTTTTCTCCGTGCTTGGTCCAACAATTATAGCTGGGCATGAAACCAGATCGAGCGGTGGGCGTGAATGGTTCTGGTATTTGAGTAGTCTTTCTTGTTCTGACAGTGAACACACGGACAACACATAAAACCATTGTGACCATGGTTTGCATTAGCCACAACGATGAAATTTTGGAGGCCCGTAATGTACTCGGAAGTGCGGCGGTCACCGTACATCCATTGCCGATTCATCTGCATTAATATGTAGTATATATCAAAAAATAATAGGGAGATGACCATTTATATATATAGTACATCAATGACACATGAAACTATAGTTGCCGACCTCGATCGAGACGGAAAGAGCAACAAGAAAGCTTATTTTGAGCTCTCGGGCATTTCACCGAACACCTCTAGTGCATATGAAAAAAACACAAACTAGCACTCTTCACACCCTCTTGCTAGGCTCCAAAATGTGAAAGAATGGAAGAGTGGGGTGTGTGTGGGCTGGGGTGGTGTCTTATATAGCCCCCCCCCCCCCTTTAACACCGGTTCGTGCCACGAACCGGTGTTAAAGGGGGGGGTGCGCGGGCCACTGGTGCAGGGACCTTTAACACCGGTTCGTGGCACGAACCGGTGTTAAAGGGGGGGCTCCTTTAATGCCGCAGAGGCCACGCTGGTACGGCCCCCCCTTTAACACCGGTTCGTAGAAGAACCGGTGTTAAAGCCCATTTTCGGGATCAACAAAAGCCCTCGTTTCCACTAGTGTAGATGCACATGATTTATAGAATTGGACTTTTTTTAGTTCAAGAACTTATTATGAGTAAAGTGCTAATATATTGTTCTATAGACATGGAGACATGTGCATCATCGTGCATAAACGTAAGCTGTTTAGATGAATGAATGAGTTATGGATGCAATTGGTTGAGCAATTCTTAACACGATGGTTTTCATGTGGATTAACTGGACCAACATATACTTCCTGATGATGGAAATTATTCTGTCCGATTACTTGTTGGTTCAAGTGCTAACCTTTCAGACAGATTATAAGTGACATCACAGAGGAGTTACTAGCGACAGATTATGGCTGGCTAATAGTATATTCCTACTGTTTTTAGGTTGACAGTGCATGTAGATTACGCATGCAGATAGCATGCCCTCCTGTGGAGAGATGAGTTGCCAGGACATATTGCTCAGGCCACCGGCGTAACGGTGAGAGCCCAGAGGTGTATATTGGTCAGGACCTCGTCTCCAAATCCCATACGTCCACACGTTTCAGCAGAGATATCGGCCACTGGCTTATTGTAGAGTCTTTTCTTTTTTGAGATAGGCTTATTTGTAGAGTCGGTACTACTAATAAGCAGAGATATCGGCATCAACAAGTACTTAAGTTCTTGATAATTTTTGGAGCAACAACTCTACACCTTATAAATATATACACTCCTGCAGTACGTAGTAGAAGCTAAACGATACTAGTAAGCAAAGAAGGACCCGCGTCGCTCCTTCCCCAGGGACGACCCGGGAGGCGACACCGCCCACCACCGGCGACCCACCCTCCCTCCTCCTCCCTCCTGCCGTCGCCGGTGGCCTCCACCGGTCAAAGCCTGGGTGGAGCCGGCGGCGGCGGGTCCTTCTCCGTGGCTGCGCTCGGGAGTGGGGGAGCTCGCGGCGGCGGCGCTCATGGCGGACGGGTGGTCGCGCGCTTCGGGCGGCGGGCGGCCGCTCTGCAGACTGGGACTCGGCGGCGGCGGCGGCGGAGGCGGCGGCGGGTCTGCGGCTGGGTTCTGTCGGGCCTGATCTAGGCCCTGGATGGGCCTGGGCGGGCTGTGGCCGTGGCGTCCCTCTCGGCGTCCGCGCGGGAGGCCGAGCCGGCGGGCTCGGGGCGGCGCCCTCGACCTCGGGCGGCAGGCAGGGGTGGCTGAGTTGTTTCTCCGGCGTCGGCGGCATCCGGTCTGCCGGAGATATGGATGCCGGGGCGGCGGCCCCGGGGACGCGACGGCTTTCGGGTGGTCAGCGGCCGGAGGTTTTGCCTCGACGTTTCGGTGGCGTGGAGGACGGCGGGCTGGGGGTGCCTCGGCTTAGTGGTATCGTCGCGGTCGCGCCCTACCTCGTCGGTGCTTTGGCGGCTTGGCGGCTGTGGTGGGTCTATGCCGGAGCGGAGGCTCCGGATCGTGATGGTGGTGATGCTCTTCCCTGGCCGCGGGGGCGGCGGGGTTGGGCTCCGTGGGCGTGGACGGCGTCTCTTTCGCCGGTGATCTTGCTCGTCGAGCGGCATGGACTGTCTAGTTGATAGTCCCTTGGAGGTGGTGGTCGAGGTCTCCGGACGAAACTCTAGCCCGACGCGATCGGTGCCGGCAATGGCGGCGCTTGTGAGCGTCGTTCATCCCTCTTGAGGGCGTTGTCGTGGAGCCTCGACGCCCCTCCGTCGTTCATTCCGGGGTGAAAACCCAAATCTGGCTTGCCGGATTGGATGACGGCGGCGTCTTCTAGACGTCGTTACCCCCTTGGAGGCGTCATCTTTCGGAGTGGGCGGAGCCTTTGCTTGGGGTGTTTGTGTTGCTGGACCAGGCTTTTCGTTGCGCTCGCTGTTGCCGTTGTGTTCGTGTCGTTCGGCGGTGCTCCAGACCTAGTCGACCTAGGTAGTGCGGCCTCGTGTGGTTTTCTGCCAGTTTTTCCTTAAAACTGTGCCGTTTGGGGTCTTTTTTTTTGGTCCGGTTCCCCTTTTAACCGGACCCATGTGTTTATACGTCTGTTTGGGGTTTTGGCCGGTTTCCCTTCCAAACCGGTCAATTCTCTTCTTCTAATAGAAAAGGCAGTGCTCCTGCTGGTTGCTCCAAAAAAAACGCCACTAGTAGAAAAAGGGCATATAGTCCCGGTTTGTAAGGGCCTTTAGTCCCGATTTTGCACCCGGGACTACGAAATCGGGACTAAAGGCCCCTATATCTATTCCCGGTTTGTTACAACCTGGGACTAGAGATCACCGCATGGGACACCGTATGGCTATTTTTATAGCGGGGGACGAAGGACCTTTAGTCCTGGGTCGTAATACGGCCCTGGACTAAAGATCCTTTTTCAAATGTTTTTTTTTGAATTTTTTTTGAACTTTTGAATTGTTTGACTTGTAATCCTCTCACTTGAAACATTTTTAGTACTAAGTATATCTAATCTTATGTCAAATTACACTTACGATAAATTTTTCAATCGGTCACCCCATCCTAGCACTACTTCACCCTCAGCACGCTTAACTTCTCTGTTTTATCAGAATGTCCTCGCATGAAGCCCGTTTGTACCTTATTGTCAACACTACCATATCTATCCTATTAGCCCATATCAATATGCCATACATCTTTATTTTTTAAAATTATAAACAACTATTTTAGTAAACAACAATAAATAAGTAATAATAATATTTTAATCCAATGAAAGTAAAAAACCAAATAAAATAATAGTTTATTCTTTTTTTTGCCATTTATTCATTTAATATGGCATAAATAATATCTTTAAATCTGTAAATCGAAATTCGACAAATAATATAACCATAATTATCAGAAAAATGTGAGGAATCCAAATATGGAAAAAATAAAGTTGCAAAAAAATTAATTTTTTAAATAACTTTAATTTTCTTTTCGAATTTTAAAATCTAAAATAACCCAAAACGGCCTAAGGCTGTTGAAATCGAACTCACAATTTTTTTCCACACATTTTGATAGGTTGTACAATTTTTTTCGATATCGTACGCAAAAATTATAGCCAATTTAAGTTTTCCTGCCGATGCCCGCACCCCTTCCGGGCCGTTGCCCGTGCCCGAATCCCTTTGTCCCGGACCGTATCACGCCCCAAAACTAAAGGTCCAAAACAATCCGGGACTAGAGTTTTCTCGGGCTCCTAGCCACCAAAAAAGATACAAACCGGGACTAATGCTCATACTAGTCCCGGTCCATAACAAATCGGGACCAATGTTAAACTCTAGATCGAATCGAAGACTTTTTTCTACTAGCGCGCACAACTACGTTGACGTCAATATATACCTCCATACCTCCCACCAGCAACCTTGATAGATTACTAGTACTGGACTACGGTTGTCGCCTTGCAGCAGCCAGGAACACGCCAGCGCATCGAGCTGACTCCACTCTCAACTGCGAATCTGCGATTAGTGTTAATATACATATGTGATTAGTTTATATATAATGGAACCTCGAATGGATAATATGTTGTTGACTTGTTCCATCGAATTTGTTTATTTATACTAGTTGAATGTTCGTGCGTTGCTATGGATATAAGCATGTATCATTGTCTTATTGCATGAATGCATCCGGCTTTCTGGACAACTTCTTTTTAATCCCATATTGCAAGAAGTGGAAACAAGTGGTGTGGCGAGGGGGCTGCTCATGAGCGTCTCCCACATTGTCCAGACGCATAAGTGGGCTCATGGATTCCATATACATCCTTATTTCCTACCTTTCCATGTCCGCTTGTCATGTGTCCCTCTTCAAAGAAAGCGTTCAAATAAATATTAAATAATAAATATTTTAACATATTTCAATTTTAACTGTCCAAATAAAACACGTGGTGTGCTGAATTTTATTTTTCATGAAATTACAGCAGTATGTAGGACCACTAAATTTAGCATTTTAGTTGACACCAAGAATATTAAACCATGTTTATATATGCTTGATTGCTTGTGAGCGAGAACATTGTAAAAGGGAAACTGGTGGAAAATTGAATCCATGAGCCCAGTTCATTTTATATGTTCTTTCTATACATTATTAGTTATACATTTGTTCTATGATTATAAATATAAGACGATAAAGTGTACCAGGGAGAAAAAAGAGAACGATCTTATAAAAGCAGCTGCGTAAATTAATTTTAAACAAATTTGTATCATGTCAACAGTGGATCAGGCAACACCGTATTCTTGCAATCCTTCTGGATAAAAAAAGTTTTAGACGCAGTCTAGATACAGATAAGTACCCTGCTGACACGGGAACACAATGTTGAATAAAAAAGAGCAAATGAAGGAATAAACCGGTTAACTGGATAACAAAATTAATAGGGGACAGTCAAGCATGGAGCACCAAGAATCAAGTAAGGAACCCAGATACATGTGAGAACACACACTGTTGGGGAGGCAGCTCCAAAACCGAGAGAACAGGGATGTTGTGCACTCACACGAGGGATTTTCTACCAGGATTTGAAAAACGCCGACATTTGGTGCTGCTGGACGTGAACACCAGGCTAGTAAGCGCACCACCTGTCTTGTGGGCGGGCGCCTCATCCCAGGCGTGTCAATTCTTGCTTCCTTGTTGCCAGGAGAGTCATCTCTGTATTGCGGCGACGGTTCAGATACAAGCGCATTCGTGATAGGCTGCGTACCACGACCTTCTCCACCAGCATGCCTTCGGAGGCGCTCGTCGTGTCTGTGTCACCATGGATAATGTGACGCTCGTCAATTCAGAACAAATGCAAAAAAAATGAAGTAGAACAAATGCAAGTTTTTAGTTGTGCGGGTGCCTATAGATACGGGAGTGATTAGTGGAGATTAATTAGGCAGGATTACAGGAGATTGTTCTTGCAACAAGATGTGTTACATGTGGTGCACAACATACAATGTTGAACCAATATAAAATGTTGGATTGAAGCGGTTTAAAATTAGGAAATAATACATATACCTCGGGAGGATCGCTCGCTACGATCTCCCGCCTCATTCTGCGCATGTCATTACATCTTCCTCCCTCCATCTCGTTCTCTTCTTTTCCACACGGAGCAACGCCACTTTTGTCTTCCCGCACGACGCCGCATCTCATCCGGCGCAACCACCACCGGACCCCGCAGCCCCTGGCTATCGTTGGCTTCCCCAGCACCCGCAACCTTCCTATTTCCCTACCCCGCGGCGCAGGATCTCCTTAGTCGGATCCTCCAGCCCTGAGTACCGCTGCGTTGGTGGCGGTGTTGCCCATGCACGGTGGTTGCGCCACCTGTGGCATCCCGCAAAACCACTACTAGAAAATCGCGTTGAATTTGTGCATTGCATCGTCATCATCATGTGTTGTTTGTCAAAAACTAATTGCGAAAACCCGTTTTGAATTTCCAAACGCCCCATCTTATTCAAACGCCGAAAACCGGGTCCCCGGAATATTTTGTTTTGGCCGCTATTGGTTTACACACGGCCCGTTTAGAATAAATAAAAATTTAATTTATTTTAGTAGGGGCAGTCGAACGGGCCAACCCGACCCGAACGACCGCCCCAGAAAATTAATCGGTCCATCCATCCTGCCCCTCTAAATACTAAACCCACCAACTAACCTACCCAAACCAACCCTCCACATCACTCCTACCTATCACGCGCTGCCACCTCATCCCTCTCCCTATCCCTCAACCACTCACACCACGCCACGTCACCCTCACCCCTCTTTCTCTCCTCTCTCTCTCCCTCTAACCCAACCCACTCCCCAGCTGCCCCACACGCACACAAACACAACACACACGCATGCACAAACCCCTCTCAGCCTGGGCCCTGCCCTCCCCAGATCCCACCTCCCCCTGCCTACCCCACGCGGGCCCCACCCCAGGCACGCCCCACGCAACCGGCTCGACCCCGTCTTCCTCCTCTGTCGCGCGGGGCAGCCTTCCTCCCTCCTGCACGCATCCTTCCCCCCCGTCCTCCGCGCGCCTTCCGAGACTCGCCCGGCAGCCCTCCTCCTCTGCTCCCATGTCGCTCCCTCGCTGCACCTCCAGCGCTCGCCGGCGCCTGCTCCTTCCGCCGCGGCCTGCCTATCCGCAGCCGGCGCCGCCCTCCGCCTCCTCCGCTCGCGCATCTCCTTGCGGCCGCGCCTCCGCCCTCGCGCCTCGCAGGCAACCCTGCCCTCGCGCCTTGGCCTCCGGCTAGACCCGCCTCGCTGCAGCGTCGCCCGCCTCCGGCCACCTCCGCCCGTGGCGCCCTTCTCCGGCTGCGCCAGCGCGGCCCTGACGCCTCCTCCGCGCGAGCTCCCCGGCGACCCTCTCCTCTCCTCCGCTCCGGCTCGCCGCCGCGTCCAGCGACCTCGCCGCCGCGTCCAGCGACCGCATCGGCCGTCCCCGCCGCCTAGGTCTGACCCCGCCTCCGCGCGACCTCGACCTCGCGCCGGACGCCGCCAACCTCTCCGCCAAACTCTCCGTGCGGCCCGCCGCCAAGCTCGCCGTCGCCATGCGCCTCGCCTCGCCTTCCGCCTCGCTCGGCGCCGCCCGTCTCGGGTCCCTCGCCCGCTCGCCGCACTGCCGTCTGGCGGTCGCCCAGCTTCGTCTCCGCCATCCCCTGGCCCTGGTCGGCCCTAGTGCCCGACCGCGGAAGCCGCCTGGCCGCTGCGTTTACACCCCATTTCCGCGCTTTGCCCCGGCCATATCGCCAGTCTGCACCGGCCTATCCGCTCCCGTGGACGCCCTGATGCCATGGTGTCGTGTCAAGAGAAGATGCAGCCAGCCCGTGTCGCAAGTCTCTGACGGACCCGGCGCTTCCTCATCCGGAGACCCGAAGACGCCTATACCTCCGTCTTGGACCGCCATGACCTTCGCGGACCCTCGAAATCCGAAGATCTGAATCCCTCAGCATGCCAAGATCGCCGATGCGAAAACGCCAAGCCGTCTACCCTCGGACGCCAAGACCCGAACCGGGAGGACGCAAGATCGCCACGAGAATGCCAAGTGCTTCTTCCCTCGCCGAGACCGCCTCGATGGCGCGGGCCCGACAAGATCCTCGTAACGGCAAGATCGACCGTGGGACCCAACTAGATCTGCGCGACGACAAGAACGGCACCGACCCGAAAGATCCGATGAACCCCGACACCGACCCAAGCTCTGCTCCCGGACACCGAGACCCCGACGCAACAAGTGCTTCGTCCCGAACGCCATGACCGACAGCATGCCCCGAGAACCCGGATGCGCCAAGACCTACCCCTAAGTCCGAGAACGTTCCATCGACCCCTGGACCCTGAGACCGACCCCGAACCCCGGAACCCTAACAAGATCGCCGAACCCTAAATGTGTGACCCCTTTTCCTCGAACCCTATTTTATAAACATAATATAACCTTGTCGCATATTGAATTGCCATTCATCTCGCATGCATATCCGTGGTTTGGGGGCCTTATGCCGATTCACCTAATAATTAAATATGGGGCCCATATGCGGGCAAATCTAGTCTCATATCGGCCTCATTTAAATCTTGTGTAGCGAACCGGTGCTATCTTTTGTCATGTTAAAACAACATTTAAATTGCGGGGCTTCTAACACAACTCGAACCATCTAATTAATTGTCGGGACCCCGGTTCCGTTTAATATGACCTAATTGCATCGCACCTTTGCCATGCCATCCATCATACATGCATCATGCCGATCTTCTGCCGTGTATTAAATATTGCATCCGGTGTTCTTCTAGTGTTTTGCTTCTTCGCGGATAAGGCCGTTGAGTTGATGTGAGCTTCGCCCCGATCTCCGGTCGAACCCTTCGACAATGTTTTCAGGCGAGCATCTCCCCCTTTCTACCTATCTTACTTTATAGTATTTTATTTCCCTCCTGTTGATCTATTGCTATCCGTATTGCGATGCTCTAGTTTTCGTACCCGCGATATCCCTTGCAGCCGTATATTGCCTTGGACACATCCTATTACCTGTTGTTTGGTAGATAGTTGGACTTGCGCGTCATAGTTGCTTGCCCAAGTGTTGATGTGTGTCGTCATATGCCACAGTTGTTGATGTATTGCCGCATGATGATGTTGGAGATGATGCTAGTTTTACTTATCGCACCCTTTAATTTCTGTTTAACAACTAAAATTGAAATAAGCAGAGGCATCGGTGGGTGATAGATAATATTTGGTTTCCGAACGCCCACTTGTGTCCCGTAAGACCCCGAGTACTTGATACCTGTTCCTTGATTTATCGCGCTATCCACATCCGGGAGGTATATGGGACCCCCCTGAGCCAGAGCTTGATTCATTCTTATTTCTTGGGGCCACAAACTAGTTTGAGGTTTTATTTACGATCCTGTACTTATGCCATGCTACTGCTTTATTTACGATTGTGCGAAGAGCATCTTGTTAGGTAAGCGTAATGTTTCGCGGTATCGGCGATCCCGATTGGGGACCTCTTGCCGTTCTGACCATTGTCGCAAACCTTGGGTCCGTCTCGGAGCTTGCTTACTCCGTTGCGGGTATACTTCAAGGGGTGGCCCCCTGAAATATTTCTGAATCCTGTGATTGTTCAGTCGTGAAAGCCTCGTTGGGTTTTGATTTGGTTTTTCCGAGGTTGATCGAGCGTGTGTTGCTATTGGTGCACCCCGGCCGGGTTAAAACTTTCTGAAAGCCGTGTCCGCGGATATGGACGACTTGGAGCACAGTATCTCGATCATAGACAAGCATAACTAAAGTTTACTGTTATAAATTTGACTTATAATGACTAGTAATCAGCTTCACTATAACGGAATGGCTAATAATACTGCCCACAATTGCTTGTTTGGTTGTCGCTTGCGACAAATTGTATCTGACTAGTAAGTATTGCAACTACAACAAAATGGCTGAATAAAAGTACCAACAACTGCTGGGTTTTGGGTTTATCTCATGCTATCTGTACCTGATTAGTAATTGTTGCAACTATAACGGAAATGGTGAATTAAAAGTGCCCACTGCTTATTTTATCAGGACGATTATCTAAACCTGACTAGTAAAGTGCCGCAACTATAACTGAATAAGTAAAACTGCCAACGGTGTGAGTTCCTCGGTTGACTTCCTCGTTTGGTCTCGAGGGGGAAACGCCAGGATGGGTTTGTTTGATGATAGTATCAGGTTGGATCCGAATAGGTCTCTCTCACCCTCTCGATTGGCCGGTTGTATCGAGTCTCTATAGGTTGTTTAGTGCATCTTTGCGCCGCTTGATCCACCATACCTATGTGGCGAGGACCGAATTCTAGCCTCGCCGTGTCTTGGCCTCGATCGACGCTCCTTCTTTGTTTTCTTTGCCCTTTGTGGCACCCTTTTGTTAAGCAGGTTTTGAGATCGACGCCGTTAGCAGGGTTACCCTTCCGGCTTGGCCTGGGCAGGGTTATGGACGCCATTGGTTATTCTTCAGGGCTCTTAGCCCCATTTGCATCTTGTCCGTAGTCGGACGCTCGATCATTTTCAAGGTGATTTGGATCTTTGTATATTATATCTGTATTCTTGACTCTTTGAGTCGCTGTTATATATATCTGTCCTTTGGGTCCCATCGAGGACTGTTGTGTGATGTTATTACTTCGTTTTCCACCCGCACGAAAGTGCCTGGTGGGCACCTTTGAATCGTTTCTATGCGGGTTTGGTGAATTTTGCCCAAATTTGCATAGGTCCGATTCTGAGGGTGTTACAGAGTGGTATCAGAGCTCAGCAGTTGCGATACCCCACAAGTCCAGCCTGTAGGATAACCTAGCTAACGGCCGAAGTAGAGAGTCAAAACTATTTTGGAAAAATCGGTTGGATAGTTCTGACTAGGTCTGATTTTACTCCTTACCCCTCTGCTATTCTCCTCTTACCTCGACGTGTTTTGAATCCGCTCTCTTCTCTCTCTTCAAGTCCAGGATTTCTCGTGGTTGGGTATCCGTCGTACCTTTAGGGTTTCGCTTCTTCCTTTTGTAACGGAGGTGCTACGAACATCAATCTGCAACTTGTCTGTTGTATCTTCCTCCGATCTTTGTTCTGGAGCTCTTTATCCATATGTGTTCCTTGTTGGATATCAGTGACGTTGAAAAACATCTGAGAAGGACGAGCTTTGGTGAAGTTGGAGTCGACCCTGAGCATGTGTTGTTCATGCCAATGGAACCATCGCGGAACCTAATCGGTGTGTCTTTCATACGATTTCTGCTGGCATCATATCTTTGTTCCGGATACCGCCTATGAAGATCTTCAGTCTAATTCCGAGAGTTGGTTGCTTAATCCGCCTATTCGTGTGCAGAGTAATGGTTTGAGTGTGGGATGGAGTAGCTACCCTACCACTGCTCTTATCATTCGCTCTCGTACGTCGAATCAGTGGATCCAGCAATTTTACTCCGTCCACGGAAGTTAGGGGTGGCTTCATTGCGATACCTCTACCTTCGACCTTTTGTTCCCGGAGTGTTCTCTCGACGATCAGGAGCAACGAACCTTTGTTGGCGGTGTCGCCGTTTCCAAGATGAAGAAGGAACCCCCGTTAGTGGTGTCGCGAGGATCTACACGAAGTGAGAAGACGCAGATCGCCGACCTTCCTTCCGGTACCATGAGGCGGATCTCGAGGGCGAGATCCATTGTTAGTGGTGTCGAATTGTGGCATCCCGCAAAACCACTACTAGAAAATCGCGTTGAATTTGTGCATTGCATCGTCATCATCATGTGTTGTTTGTCAAAAACTAATTGCGAAAACCCGTTTTGAATTTCCAAACGCCCCATCTTATTCAAACGCCGAAAACCGGGTCCCCGGAATATTTTGTTTTGGCCGCTATTGGTTTACACACGGCCCGTTTAGAATAAATAAAAATTTAATTTATTTTAGTAGGCGGTCGAGCAGCCAACCCGACCCGAACGACCGCCCCAGAAAATTAATCGGTCCATCCATCCTGCCCCTCTAAATACTAAACCGACCAACTAACCTACCCAAACCAACCCTCCACATCACTCCTACCTATCACGCGCTGCCACCTCACCCCTCTCCCTATCCCTCAACCACTCACACCACGCCACGTCACCCTCACCCCTCTTTCTCTCCTCTCTCTCTCCCTCTAACCCAACCCACTCCCCAGCTGCCCCACACGCACACAAACACAACACACACGCATGCACAAACCCCTCTCACTGGCCCCGCCTCCCAGATCCCACCTCCCCTGCCTACCCCACGGGCCCCACCCTGCACGCCCACGAACCGCTCGACCCGTCTTCCTCCTCTGTCATGGGCAGCCTTCTCCTCCTCACGCATCCTTCCCCCGTCCTCAAGGCGCTCGCTGCCCGCGAGCTTCGCCAGCCCAGCCTCCTCTCGCTGCCGTCATGATCGCCGCCTCCTCGCTGCACAAGGCGCCTTGGCTGCCTTCCGGCTGCTCGCTTATCTGCAGCGCCGCCCGCCTCCTCCGCAAGATCTCCTGCAGTTGGCCGCGCCTCGCCCTCGCCTCCGCAGCAACCCCCGCCCAAGGCCTGGCCTGCTAGACCTCGCCCAGCTGCTTGCCTCACGCCTCCTCGGCCACCTCCGCCCGTGGCGCTTTCTCGGCTGCGCTGCGGCCCGACGCCTCCTCGGCGAGCTCCCGACGACCCTCTCATCTCTCCGCTCCGGCGAGCCGCGCGCCGCCCGCGTCCGGCGACCGCCGCTGCCGTCCCGCCGCTTAGGTCCGACCCGCCTCGCGCGCGACCTCCGACCTCGCCGACGCCGCCAACCTCTCCGCAAACTCTCCGTGCGGCCCGCCGCTTAAGCTCGCCGTCGCCATGCGCCTCGCCCGCCTTCCGCCTGCCGCTGCCGCCGCCGGTCTCGCGGCGCGCCTGCCGCCGCCCTGACGTCTGGCGGTCGCCCAGCTTCGTCTCCGCCATCCCCTGGCCCTGGTCGGCCCTAGTGCCCGACCGCAGGCCGCCCGTGAAGCCCCGCCGCCGCGTTACCTCGCCACTCGCCGCGCTTTGCCCTGGGCCATATCGCCAGTCTGCACCGGCCTATCCGCTCCCGTGGACGCCCTGGTGCCATGGTGTCGTGTCAAGAGAAGATGCAGCCAGCCCGTGTCGCAAGTCTCTGACGGACCCGGCGCTTCCTCATCCGGAGACCCGAAGACGCCTATACCTCCGTCTGGGATCGCCATGACCTTCGCGGACCATCGAAATCCGAAGATCTGAATCCCTCAGCATGCCAAGATCGCCGATGCGAAAACGCCAAGCCCGTCTACCCTCGGACGCCAAGACCCGAACCGGGAGGACGCAAGATCGCCACGAGAATGCCAAGTGCTTCTTCCCTCGCCAAGACCGCCTCGATGGCGCGGGCCGACAAGATCCTCGTAACGGCAAGATCGACCGTGGGACCCAACTAGATCTGCGCGACGACAAGAACGGCACCGACCCGGAAGATCCGATGAACCCCGACACCGAACCAAGCTCGCTCCGGACACCGAGACCCCGACGCAACAAGTGCTTCGTCCCGAACGCCATGACCGACAGCATGCCCCGAGAACCCGGATGCGCCAAGACCTACCCCTAAGTCCGAGAACGTTCCATCGACCCCTGGACCCTGAGACCGACCCCGAACCCCGGAACCCTAACAAGATCGCCGAACCCTAAATGTGTGACCCCTTTTCCTCGAACCCTATTTTATAAACATAATATAACCTTGTCGCATATTGAATTGCCATTCATCTCGCATGCATATCCGTGGTTTGGGGGCCTTATGCCGATTCACCTAATAATTAAATATGGGGCCCATATGCGGGCAAATCTAGTCTCATATCGGCCTCATTTAAATCTTGTGTAGCGAACCGGTGCTATCTTTTGTCATGTTAAAACAACATTTAAATTGCGGGCTTCTAACACAACTCGAACCATCTAATTAATTGTCGGGACCCGGTTCCTTTAATATGACCTAATTGCATCGCACTTTGCCATGCCATCCATCATACATGCATCATGCCGATCTTACGCCGTGTATTAAATATTGCATCCGGTGTTCTTCTAGTGTTTTGCTTCTTCATGGATAAGGCCGTTGAGTTGATGTGAGCTTCGCCCGATCTCGGTCGAACCTTCGACAATGTTTTCAAAGCGAGCATCTCCCCTTTCTACCTATCTTACTTTATAGTATTTTATTTCCCTCTTGATCTATTGCTATCCATTATTGCGATGCTCTAGTTTTCGTACCGCGATATCCCTTGCAGCCGTATATTGCCTTGGACACATCCTATTACCTGTTTGGTAGATAGTTGGACTTATGCGTCATAGTTGCTTGCCCAAGTGTTGATGTGTGTCGTCATATGCCAGCTTGTTGATGTATTGCCGCATGATGATGTTGGAGATGATGCTAGTTTTACTTATCGCACCCTTTAATTTCTGTTTAACAACTAAAATTGAAATAAGGAGGCATCGGTGGTGATAGATAATATTTGGTTTCAACGCCCACTTGTGTCCCGTAAGACCCCGAGTACTTGATACTGTTCCTTGATTTATCGCTATCCACATCCGGAGGTATATGGGACCCCCGAGCGAGCTTGATTCATCTTATTTCTTGGGGCCACAAACTAGTTTGAGGTTTTATTTACGATCCTGTACTTATGCCATGCTACTCTTTTATTTACGATTGTGCGAAGAGCACACTGCATCGCTTAGGTAAGCGTAATGTTTTCGGTATCGGCGGTCCCGATTGGGGACCTGTTGTCGTTCTGACCATTGTCGCAAACCTTGGGTCCGTCTCGAGCTTGCTTACTCCGCTATGGTATACTTCAAGGGTGGCCCCTGAAATATTTCAATCCTGTGATTGTTCATCGTGAAAGCCTCGTTGGGTTTTGATTTGGTTTTTCCGAGGTTGATCGGCGTGTGTTGCTATTGGTGCACCCGGGGTTAAAACTTTCTCAAAGCCGTGTCCATGGATATGGACGACTTGGAGCACGATTCTCGATCATAGACAAGCATAACTAAAGTTTACTGTTATAAATTTGACTTATAATGACTAGTAATCAGCTTCACTATAACGGAATGGCTAATAATACTGCTCACAATTGCTTGTTTGGTTGTCGCTTGCGACAAATTGTATCTGACTAGTAAGTATTGCAACTACAACAAAATGGCTGAATAAAAGTACCAACAACTGCTGGGTTTTGGGTTTATCTCATGCTATCTGTACCTGATTAGTAATTGTTGCAACTATAACGGAATGGTGAATTAAAAGTGCCCACTGCTTATTTTATCAGGACGATTATCTAAACCTGACTAGTAAAGTGCCGCAACTATAACTGAATAAGTAAAACTGCCAACGGTGTGAGTTCCTCGGTTGACTTCCTCGTTTGGTCTCGAGGGGGAAACGCCAGGATGGGTTTGTTTGATGATAGTATCAGGTTGGATCCGAATAGGTCTCTCTCACCCCTCTCTGATTGACGCCAGTTGTATCGAGTCTCTATAGGTTGTTTAGTGCATGCTGCCGCTGCCGCTTCAGTCCACCATACCTATGTAGGCGAGGACCGCCGAATTCTAGCCTCGCCGTGTACTGGCCTCAGTACTGACGCTCCTTCTTTGTTTTCTGCTTTGCCCTTTGTCGGCACCCCTTTTGTTAAGCAGGTTTTGAGATCGACGCCGTTAGCAGGGTTACCCTTCCTTTTGTGCTTGGTCAGGGTTATGGACGCCATTGGTTATTCTTCAGGGCTCTTAGCCCCATTTGCATCTTGTCCGTAGTCGGACGCTCGATCATTTTCAAGGTGATTTGGATCTTTGTATATTATATCTGTATTCTTGACTCTTGGAGTCGCTGTTATATATATCTGTCCTTTGGGTCCCATCGAGGACTGTTGTGTGATGTTATTACTTCGTTTTCCACCCGCACGAAAGTGCCTGGTGGGCACCTTTGAATCGTTTCTATGCGGGTTTGGTGAATTTTGCCCAAATTTGCATAGGTCCGATTCTGAGGGTGTTACACCACCCGCGCCGGTAGTGTGGCACGCTCTCCTGTGAGAGAATGGCGACCCTGCTCACAGCGGCACCAGCGTTGCTCCCCACGGAAGTCGGTTGTACTATCCACGGCGTCCAGAGTTATACCCTATGGCAACCGTCGTTGCTTTGCTACCTACGGAGGTTGGCGTTGCTCCCTGCGGCGACCACCATTGCTACATGCGGAGGCTGGCATTGCTCCCTGCGGCGTCTCGCCTTGCTACATGTGGCGGCTGGGTTGCTACCTACAGCTATAGGTTTTTATACCTACGGAGTCCAGAGTCTTACAGTTTCGCTACATTAGCATAATTTTTTTTGCTACAAAGTATCCGGCGGGTATCCAGCGAGTCTCCAATGAAATAGGTTTTTCTACATTAATATAATTCTTTTGCTACGGTATCTCCAACGAAGCCTCCGATGAGGGGTAGTCTTTTTTTTCTGTTCTTGTGTGAACCGTGTTTTCCTATAGTGTAGAAAAAGTGGGATATTATATAAAGCAAAAGTGAAATATTATGTAGCAAAACCGGGACATAGTATAGCAAAAAATGAGATTTGAGACTTTTTAGAGGACACGTGTCAGTAGGAGGCCCCGGAAATGACTAGTACACCCTTTAACTATAGAGATATTGGTGCACTTTGGAGGTAGAAAAATGAAAGATATTTGGTAAGTAGTATTCCATTATATTATCTGATTGGATAGCCTGCCTTTTTAGAGAAAAACTTGTATGATTTTCTATTACTCCATGGTGATATCAAATTGATAGCATGCCTTTTTAGCACTCGTCGAGAATGAAATTTCAGAGCTCCAATCATGATTTTCTGTTACCTCCGTTGAGATTATTAGGAAAGAAATATTAGTCATTCAATGTTCGTTTGGCAAGTGATTGGCGCTATTATGTCTTCGCATGTAATTCCGTTTACTGTGAGTTTCCTTGTGGACCTTTGATTTTGAGTTTCCTTGTGTCCAGGTGTAGGAGGGGACGTTTGAGATTCGATGGTTAAGATTGCTCCAATGTTTAATGTCTGCTATTTGATAGTTTAGATTGCTTCAATGTTTGATGTGACCTACGATCACCAACTCCCATTTAGTAGTAAAGATTCTTAACGAGTGTCTCTTTTCCCGCGTCTTCTCTTTTTCTTCCGAGAGTCAATTGTGTTCTCAAATGGATAGCTAAAGCGGTGGATTTTGTAATAATCAAGCGTCTTCAACCGTTGTCCACCTAAACAGTAGAAGTGCGGCTTCCAGATTCGAGGATTACAGCCCTCACAATTATGCAATTTTCAATAATTTGTTGCTCCCTAGCTCAACTTCACTGTCCTGCTCCTCCCGTCGCCACAACATTACATCGTTCATAGCCCCCGCCCTTCCCTTGGGCCTTTGTTTGTCGTCATCCTCATCCACGCCGTTGTCCCCTCCCAACCCTCTCTCATGGTTATTGTGTCCTGCCCTTCGTTGCTCAGCCGGCTGGAAGCGAAAACCGTGAGCCAGCCATTAGCTACATGCCTATAACGGATCCGACACGAAGATGGATCCTGCAAAGGTTCATAGCACGGGGATGGATCATACAATGTTGGAGAGCACAAACGAGGACGACACAGGGGAAGAGGACATGGGGAGTAGAGATTATTACAGCTGTAGAGTCTGATGGATGTATCATCCTTCCTAAAGGGCAAAAACTGCAATTCCTTTTATGCCTTTCTCAATCAGCGTGTACCGAGTAATCGCAAGAATATATGTTGATAATTGCAGGATGTATGCTACTTTTGAATTTTTAATGAATATTTGGCACATGGGTTGAACTGAAACCATGTCCGACGGTAAAATTACGTTGAACTAAAACCATGTCCGACTGTAAAATTACGTTGAACTAAAACCATGTCTGACGGTAAAATTATAGTTACACTGGTTTGATTATCTATTGACAATAAACGCAACAATTTTAATAGATATATATACCACTTTTATCGGCAGAGAGGAAAAAATGGTCTGAATATAGGTACGCAGAGGCAACACACGCTTTGGTTGCAGCGGTGGCTTGCTAGTAGACTATGCAGTATGGTACGTGTCGCCTTGGCAGCCAGGAACACTGATGGAAACGGGGCTATAGGTCCCGGTTCAGATGGAGTTTAGTCCGCTGCTTAACCGGACGAAATCGTGATTTCATTTAATTGCCCCACCAACCGGGACTAAAGGGTGCACACGTGGCAGAGGGCGAGGGGGTGGAGCATTAGTCCCGGTTCGTGACAGGAACCGGGACTAATAACCTTCTGCCGCGACAGATATTTGGCCCATTTCTCTGCCGCGCCAGAGAATTTATTTTGGCACATTTTGTTGCCGCGGCAGCATTTTCGCCACTTTTTGTGCCGCGGCAGAGAATTCATTTAGGTTGTTTTATTGTTTATTTAGTGATTTGTACTAATCAATGAAGGAACCTTATATTACATCATGATGACAATATTATATTCAATACACGGATCGAGTTCATGCACTATATACAAAAGTTGCTGTTCGATGCTACCGGCCAATTTCTTCAAAGTTGCTATTTTACAATTCCTATTGTCTATACAAAGCCGAGTAGTATTCCTCTTTTGGGTCTAGGACTTCTGCATCCAAGAATCCCGACAATTCCTCCTGAATTGCTCGTACGCGATCCTTTGGCAGAAGACCGTCCCGTAGACGTTCGATCTGATTTAAAAAAGAAGTCAGCCTATATGAATGAAACTAAACACAATTTGATTGTAATTAAAAACTATAGAAATTATTTACGTACGTGGAGTTGCTCTAAATTTCTGCCCTTCTCATCGCACGTCTGCCGGATGAACTCGCAAACATAGTATCCACATAGATTGTTACTTGGTCCCTGCGTCAGGCACTTTACGATAACAGAGTTCAATCAAAATAATAATCAAGCATGATAATAACTGTATCAAAACTAGAATCAAAGAGATTGCGCGGATATAGCTAGTGGTGCTTACATCTAGTGCTTCAAATGTAAGCTCCTCTTTTCAAACACCCCTAGCCTCGTTGGTGAACCGTTTCCAAGCGTTGCCCGGCGTAGAAAACGAATAAAATAAGTTATTAAGTACTTGATATCATAAAATTCACGAACGTTGCCGATATAGTGTCGTAATGATTAGAATTACCGCTGGAGAAGTATCTGCATGTCCTTCCACGTCTCAAAGGGGTTTATGTTTCGAGTCCATGACTAGTACACACCCTTTGTCAAGTTGAATGATTAACAGAATATAGTGGAAGCTGCAAATGCATAACTAATAAATTATATACTTAACATCGAGTAAGCGAAATAGAAAGTGTATACAAGACAATAACACTCACTCGAAGTTGTAAGGAAATAGTATTTCCCTTTTGGTTTCTTGAAACCTTAACGCATGTACTATATTATCCTCCGTATTCTGGGGGCTTATTTTGAGATTAGCTTCATGAACTCAATATGGGTCAATGAAGCCAATGTCATAGGTTTGTCCTCTGCTGCATTCGAGAATCTTCATTCTGCATATTACAGTATGATTTTATACATGCAATAAACAAAATAATATAGCTGGAGACTAAATTAATTACAGAATTAGTACTTACAGACAATAGGCACTGATGATCGATTTGTCCAAGGTGTCTTGATTGAATAATTGAAATAGTTCATCAAATTCAATGGATATCATGTCATCTTTATCTTTCCCATGATGCTTTTTTGTAACCCTCAGCACTATCCAGTTATCCCCGGCCCTTGTGGCATGCATGTACCAGTTATGCAATCTTCGCATTTTTGTTGGAAGATTGTTTACCTCCTCAGGTTTGACGAGAGGTTTGCCGTACTTGTATTTGTATGCTACTTCACTCACGGGGAAGAAATCTAATCGGATAAGTCTGGCAATACTCATACCTTGAGCAGCGGCAGCTTCTCCAGATTGTAACTACCTCTGGATCATACTGCTTTGCCCCATATTTGCTCGACCACATTGGTTTGGGAAATCACCTTGAGAGGGCGCAAGTCTGTTTTGCTTGTTCTCCGAGCCGGGCAACATATTTCTCGCCATCAAGATTCTCTTGAGGCTTTTTGTGCCGCATGTGACTTGAGAATAGAACGCATAGTCGATGACAGCTTTGGCTCGGGTTGATGAAGATTCTTTAGCATTTTCAACACTTTGGCGTTTTCTTCTTTGGTCTTTGGGAACACTGGCTCTTCGGCCGCCTTAGCGAAAACGCTGTCGTTTCCGCATCAACGATCGCCGCAGTCTCCTCTTCAGTACAGTCATAAGCTCTCTTGGGAGGAACCTTTGGTACTTTTGGAAGAGGCTCTTGTTTACATTTCGGCGATCGCTTACCACGAGGCACAGTAGCGGTACGCTTACGGTTTTGACCCTTAGGCGCCGGCGATGGCTGCGCCGGAGATTGGTGAGGCGACGGAGCCGGGTGAGGCGACGAAGACGGCTGCCGCGGCGGCGACGACCTCGCTGGAGACGGGTGAGGCAGCGGCGAAGATGGCCTTGGCGTGTGATTTCGAAGCACGATACATTCCTTCGGCCATAGAATGGTGACGTTTTTTGCGTCTCCTAGCACAGTCATATCCCCTTCACCTGCAGGGTAGTGAAGATCCAAAACTTCAAAGGTGGGCATGGTTTCATCCACGCCGACAACAGCGTAGCTCTCTGGAACCGGACGACAATGGTAAGTTGGTGTGGGTCCAATTGGTAAGGCATAGCCGACCGCCACCTTCATTGATATGTTCAAAACTTTGACATGTAGCTCGCAGTGTGTCATCTCTGTGATATCATCCACTAGGTAGCCAACAGGATCCATCGTCGGTGCATCATCGTCATCGCCATTGTCATCACCTGGGACCTCGGTGGAAGCCACACTGCTTTTTGGATTATTCGATAGGTCGGTAGCATCGAATGCAGTGTGCTGCTGAGATGGGCCGGTAGTACTTTGCTCTTTAAATGCGTTAATTTCATCTTGTTGTTGCTTTAATCGTTCTTCAATTAAACGCATTCGCTCTTTCTGACTATCTGCTTCAACTTCCGCCCTGTCCTTTCTCCTCTGACGGCTTCTATCAGGATATTTCTTCCTCTCTTGAAACCAGTCCTCCATGGTTGGGAGCCTCTTGTGCCTCGTGTTCGTCCATCATTTTCCTTATTTCCAAGGGCGAGTGTGAGCTCATCATTCTCTATCGGAATGAAGTCCCCATCTTTAACAGCCTTTATCGCTTTTCGATCCTCTCGATTGGCAAGGGGTCTTCTTTATGTCGTATGTTATATATACACCTCCCTTCCGAGTCCAACGTGCCCCCATGCCCGTAAAACCAATTCCTTGCACGTTCTACCCAATCGTCTGTCTCTGGGGTGATCTTTTTATCACGCAGTTCATTCTCAAGTTTCTCCCACTTAGGAATGCCAGCCCTGTAGCCACCTTGCCCCATAGTATGGTGATACTTCTTGTTAGCAGCATTCAGCCTATTCGTTGCAGATATTTTCTTAGCTTTTTCTGATGTCTTGTATTCCACAAACTCAGCCCAGAATGGTTTTATCTTCTCAAACTGAATATTCTTGAAATCGGGAGTCTTCTCTTTCACGACATAGTCAAGGTGCAATCTTTTCTTCCAGTTGGTAAAACACTGGGCCATCTTCTTCAAATCCCACTCCCTGACCTTAGCCTCCATGGCTCTCCCATGTTGTAAGGCGTCCTCAACTGGATCCTCTGCATTTGGATCCAGCTCTATCTTCGGTAGTTTGAAATTAACCATGAGCCTCTTCCACAGTAAATCTTTGGCGTGGTTAGGGACAAATAAACATGTTCCCTCTTCATCCGCATTAGCAGGCCTATTCCAATTTCTAATGGTGATCGGGAGTAAGTCCCTAACGATTACTCCGCATTGTGCCACAAATTTGTTTGCGACAACTTAGGGAGCCGTCGGCTTGCCGTCTTCAGCGACATCTTCGATCCTGAACCTCTCATGGTCTTGCAACTTTTTGGTTGGGCCTCGTCTGCTCTTTTCAGTAGATTCCTTCGATCCGGAGGGCTAAAAGAAGAAAGATCGTCGTTACTATTTCTATATAGATAGCAGATGATTAATTAATGAATTAATTATATTACATGCACCTCGCCGGAGCGGTCGTCTTCTCGATTAAACAAGGCATCGCCTTCTCCCTCGCGGAAGGCAACACCTTCAACCTCAAACAAGTTGTCTATTTCGGTAAAAGGAGGATCACCCTCACCGGAGTTGTTCAGAAACGTTGATACGTCTAAATTATCTTCCCCACAGATCACACCTTGGATCAACTCTTCCTTTTCTTCGTCTCTGACGTGTGGGTCCATATTTTCTGCATAGGTGGAAAAACGAATAATTCAAAGCGGCTAAAGGAGAAAGTTAAGTACGGTGTTGAGAGATATAAACCCTAATTCAGAGAAACCCTAATATATACATACACAATAATAAAAATGAAGAGAAACCCTAAACCCTAAACCTAGCTACAAAAAGGAAACCATGTAGTAGATAGGTAACTCTAGCTAAAATCAACTAAAATCAATATTCCGGAGTTCCGAGGGGTGTAAAACCTAGTTCGGAGAAACCTCGGATGCATATGAGAGGGGAACATGAGTATAAGGCTACAAAAGGGAAACTATCCAGCAGATAGGTAACACTAGATACTAACAAAATACCATATTGGAATCGATTTAAGAGGGTTCGGAATGCCCTGGCGAAGGCACATCGTCGAACCCATATGCACCTAAGGGGTATTAATGATTCCTTATCTAAGATAGGGCTTTTAAGTTGCTTGACAATGTGAATCGGGTCTGGGGCTACCCACATCTGATATCATCTCATCACGTTCTCCTGTCATACTAGATTCTCTGCATCTGATACATCATCTGGATGGACCAGAACTGACAGCTATGCATGGCTAAGCAGACACAGATACAAGCTCTAGCAGTGTACACAAGCCAAACCTAGTTATGCTAGGAGCAATGGATTAGGTAATATAAGCTCAAGGGAGTATGCAATAGATAGGATACTCTATCTATCGATAAAGACCACAGTAGAATCGTATGCATCATGGCAAGAATTGAAATGCTTTCGAAATCATAGGATTATATCATGGTGGGGCTATGCTTGCCTTTTCCTATTGATATAAGATAAATAGATCTTCGGAAGCCTTGTACTTGACTTGATTATAGTTGGTCAAGTATTGTTCGTCGATCTTCTATGGTCTTGATCTCGGTCTTCGATCTCGATCTCGATATCGTATTCTACCGAGAAGAACCAAATCACCGGAAAGAAAGGGAAACAATCAACACATGGCATCGATGCAATGCTCAAGCAATGATGATGATATGAAAAGTTAATGTGCATTGGAATGTAACCCTAAAGCATGCTCGACAAGTTAATCGGGGTTCCGAGGGGCGCAAACCCTAACTCAAGGAACTCCGGAATCACCTATTAAGGTTACTAGGGTATTCTAATTAAACTTGTCATTTAAGTTGTTGAACAATGCATGATTATAGCATAGATAGATAGTTCTCATTTTTCTGAACATTTTGGTATATTATTTGTATTTTTCTGAATTACAGATTAAAAGTTATTGAATTTTCAAGTTTTATTCAAATTCTGAAATTATTAAATCAAATGTTTAAACCTTTTGCACCATAGTAACAACTAGCCATAGTGGCTGAGAGGGGGGCCCGGAGCCACCTCAGCAGCCAGGCTGGAATCAGCGCATCCAGGCGGACTCAAAATTGGCGGCGCCGCCCTCTGTTGGTTGCCGGAGCAGGTGGTACAACGACGGCCGACGGCGGCGAACGGGATCTAACGGCGCAGGCATGAACTACAGCGAGAGGGGAAGGAAGGAGGCATCCAGAAGGTTCGCTTGCTCACCATGAGCGCGTGAGGTTGGTCGAAGAGAGCGCGGGAGGTCGAGGTTGCGCGGATCGACGCCGGCGAGCACGGTCGGGGTCGAGGAAGACGGAGTCGTGGGCGACGATCGCGTGCAGACGACACGAGGCGCTGGTCAAGTGATGGAACGTATGGGTTTCGGGCGCAGCTCGGCGTCGAAGCGGCGGCAGGCTCGGGCGAAGCGGTTGCGTAAGGCGTCGGTGAAGCAGAGAATGGAGAAGGGAAAGGGAAGAAGAAGAGGCGCGCTATAAAGGAAGGACCTTTAGTCCCGGTTGGTGGCTCCAACCGGGACTAAAGGGGCATACGTCCCGGTTGGAGCCACCAACCGGGACATATACTCCAATATTTTCAGCAGACCAAGAGTTGGCGCGCAGGGGGTCTTTAGTCCCGGTTGGTGGCTCCAGCCGGGAGATATTCCCCTGTTTTCAAAATATTTTAGGTATTTTCTCTCTGTTCCCGCCTTATTTTTTATTTTGGGGTTTAAATTTGTATTGTTCTTTCAATGATAATTAATTTGGAATTTAGAAAAACTTTAAACATAAAAAGTGTTTGGATTTGAATAAATAATTCAAAACCATTTTCTGTTTTAAAAAATAATTAATGTAACCATTTAAAATATGAACCATTTACAATTAAAAATGAATTAACTTATATTTTTTTAATATCAATTTGGAATTTAGAAAAACTTTAAACATAAGAAGTGTATGGATTTGAATAAATAATCCAAAACCATTTTCTATTTTTAAAAAATAATTAATGTAACCTTTTAAAATGAATTAACTTATATTTTTGAATATTAATTTGGAATTTATAAAAACTTTAAACATAAAAAGTGTTTGGATTTGAATAAATAATTCAAAACCATTTTCTATTTTAAAAAATAATTAATGTAACCATTTAAAATATGAACCATTTACAATTAAAAATGAATTAACTTATATTTTTTTAATATCAATTTGGAATTTAGAAAAACTTTAAACATAAGAAGTGTATGGATTTGAATAAATAATCCAAAACCATTTTCTATTTTCAAAAAATAATTAATGTAACCTTTTAAAATGAATTAACTTATATTTTTGAATATTAATTTGGAATTTAGAAAAACTTTAAACATAAAAAGTGTTTGGATTTGAATAAATAATTCAAAACCATTTTCTGTTTTAAAAAATAATTAATGTAACCATTTAAAATATGAACCATTTACAATTAAAAATGAATTAACTTATATTTTTTTAATATCAATTTGAAATTTAGAAAAAACCACATATTGCGAGTCTAAAAATGATTTTTTCAAAAAATCACGGGCGATAGATCATGTACCAGTAGTACAAACCGGACCCACTTCCTGCCGATTCGGCAGACATTTGTCCTTTTTATCCGGGATGGACGAAAAGGTTTGAGATGTACCGGTTGGGATATAGTCCATGTAAGGTGGTCTAGTATTTTAGGAAAATAGGACGGTAGCATTATGAAACGGCATTTTGGTGGTTACTTCACAAAACGACCCGTTTTTGCGCTCGGAAAATGGAAATGGGATTTTCCGTGCGATAAAAAGGAAAACTTCCTCCTGCAACATTGTTCTATATACCAATGTCCACACACATGCATAATATGGGCACAACATCACAAACTATATCGTGATTCAGCACATAACATCGGTCATTTGGACCGAAAGCCATGAAACCTCGAACATGATAGGTCATTTTGTGAAGGTTTTTTCGAAACATGATCAATGTACCAAGTCTGGTATTTTTCCTTTCAACTATGTAAAAAAATATGACACCACGCGAAGGATTTTTATTTTTCGGATTTTTTTTGAATTTATTATGCCCGTTTTGAATTATCTGAATTTCTAACTATGGTCGAACCGGTGTGCATGAAGATGGGGACGAGCATCGTTAGAACTTGCATTGGATCTCTAAAAAAACCACATATTGCGAGTCTAAAAATGATTTTTTCAAAAAATCACGGGCGATAGATCATGTACATGTAGTACAAACCGGACCCACTTCCTACCGATTCGGCAGACATTTGTCCTTTTTACCCGGGATGGACGAAAAGGTTTGAGATGTACCGGTTGGGATATAGTCCATGTAAGGTGGTCTAGTATTTTAGGAAAATTGGACGGTAGCATTCTGAAACGGTATTTTGGTGGTTACTTCACAAAACGACCCGTTTTTTGCGCTCGGAAAGTGGAAAAGGGCTTTTCCGTGCGACAAAAAGGAAAACTTCCTCCTGCAACATTGTTCTCCATACCAAGTTCCACACACATGCATAATATGGGCACAACATCACAAACTATGCCGTGATTCAGCACATAACATCGGTCATTTGGACCGAAAGCCATGAAACCTCGAACATGATAGGTCATTTTGTGAAGGTTTTTTCGAAACATGATCAATATACCAAGTCTGGTATTTTTCCTTTCAACTATGTACAAAATATGACACCACGCGAAGGATTTTCATTGTTCGGATTTTTTTTGAATTTATTATGCCCGTTTTGGTCGAACCGGTGTGCATGAATATAGGGGACGAGCATCGTTAGAACTTGCATTGGATCTCTGAAGAAACCACATATTGTGAGTCTAAAAATGATTTTTTCAAAAAATCACGGGCGATAGATCATGTACCTGTAGTATAAACCGGACCCACTTCCTGCCGATTCGGTAGACATTTGTCCTTTTTACCCGGGATGGACGAAAAGGTTTGAGATGTACCGGTTGGGAGATAGTCCATGTAAGGTGGTCTAGTATTTTAGGAAAATTGGACGGTAGCATTCTGAAACGGCATTTTGGTGGTTACTTCACAAACGACGCTTTTTTGCTTCGGAAAATGGAAAAGGGCTTTTCCGTATGCGACAAAAGGAAAACTTCCTCCTGCAACATTGTTCTCCATACCAATTTCCACACACATGCATAATATGGGCACAACATCACAAACTATGCCGTGATTCAGCACATAACATCGGTCATTTGGACCGAAAGCCATGAAACCTCGAACATGATAGGTCATTTTGTGAAGTTTTTTCGAAACATGATCAATATACCAAGTCCGTATTTTTCCTTTCAACTATGTAACAAAATATGACACCACGAAGGATTTTCATTGTTCGGATTTTTTGAATTTATTATGTCTGTTTTGAATTATCTGAATTTCTAACTATGGTCGAACCGGTGTGCATGAAGATAGGGACGAGCATCGTTAGAACTTGCATTGGATCTCTGAAGAAACCACATATTGCGAGTCTAAAATGATTTTTCAAAAATCACGGGCGATAGATCATGTACTGTAGTACAAACCGACCCACTTCCTACCGATTCGAGACATTTGTCCTTTTACCCGGATGGACGAAAAGGTTTGAGATGTACGGTTGGGAGATAGTCCATGTAAGCTGGTCTAGTATTTTAGGAAAATGGGACGGTAGCATTCGAAACGGCATTTTGGTGGTTACTTCACAAAGCGACCCGCTTTTTGCGCTCGGAAAATGGAAAAGGGCTTTTCCGTATACAAAAGGAAAACTTCCTCCTACAACATTGTTCTCCATACCAATTTCCACACACATGCATAATATGGGCACAACATCACAAACTATGCCGTGATTCAAGACATAACATCGGTCATTTGGACCGAAAGCCATGAAACCTCGAACATGATAGGTCATTTTGTGAAGGTTTCTTGAAACATGATCAATATACCAAGTCCGTATTTTTCCTTTCAACTATGTAACAAAATATGACACCATAAGGATTTTCATTGTTCGGATTTTTTTGAATTTATTATGCCCGTTTTGAATTATCTGAATTTCTAACTATGGTCGAACCGGTGTGCATGAAGATAGGGGACGAGCATCGTTAGAACTTGCATTGGATCTCTGAAGAAACCACATATTGCGAGTCTAAAAATTATTCAGCACAACATCACAAACTATGCCGTGATTCAGCACATAACTTCCTGCCGATTTGGCAGACATTTAGTCTCGGATGTAGTCTCAAACCGGGACAAAATATTTTCCGCCATTTCCCACCACTTCCCGCCAAGTTTTCCCGCCCTTTCCTTTCTACTAGAGCTTTTAGTCCCGGATGTAGTCACTAACCGGGACTAAAGATATTTCTCGCCATTTCCCAAAGCTTCACGCCAAGTTTTCCCGCCCTTTCCCTCTATATTTAGGGTGATCGTGCCATGGCTATCCACACATCCACACCTTCCTCTCTTAGAACAATGGACAACGCCATCGGGCCATTCGACCTCGTGGAGACCGAGGCGCCGGCGCCCAACTACCCTTGTCCGCCGGGCTACCGCCGGATGCCGATCTTGGCCTGGAGGGGTTCCTGTCCCTCCTGTCCCTCAAGGTTCCGCATGCCAGGCGGCCATCACAAACCACTTCTACCACGAGCTCACGCCGGAGCAGCGGATGGATCCCCAGTGGGATCCCGACAACTAAGACACCTGGAATGTCTTCTTCGCTAATAGGCGGGAAAGGGAGCTCGCCAGGTACGAGGGTGATGGCCCGCCACCGGTGAACCACAACGAAGCCGGCCGTCGTATGTGGTGGGCGAACCGTACTATCATCAGAGTGATGCGCTACATCTCCGGGGGAGACCATCCTCGCCTACGGTGCCCACGAGTCCATCTGCCACAGGCCCCACAATCGTCCCGGCAAGCATCGCCTTCCAGAGACCCTCTCCCGCCCGCCGTGAATCCGAGGCTGGAATGGCCCCTGGTATATGCCATGGATGGGATGAGGATCCCCGGAGTGGCAAGTGACGATGATGATGATGATGACGATTTGATGAAGACCACAAGTCGCATACTATAGGACTAGGCATGATTATGACTAAAGGGGCGCTTTAGTCCCGAGTGTTAGCTAGTCCCTTTGTCGGTTTTAATATTAATAAATGTCTTGAGTGTTACCTAATAAATAGAGGGAAATGCCTATATAAAGAGAGGGTTCATCTTTAGTCCCGGTTGGAGAAACCAACCACGACTGAAGGGATTGCGGCAGAGTGGGCCATACAACACTAATAATAGGGGTGAGTGTCGACATTATGTCGTGCGGCTTGTACCTTGTCCCGGATGGTGTCACCAACCGGGAGTAAAGATTAACCTTTAGTCCCGGTTGGAGACACCAACCGGGACTAAAGATGAGTCGGCACTAATAATAGGGGTGAGTGTCGACATTATGTCGTGAGTGTGGACATTATGCCGAGCTACTTGTACTATAAATAGGCATCCTTGTGAGTCCAGTCCTCCAGCCAGTTTGAGGCATCTCCAAGATGGTTTTAGAGAGCAGAGACACCACTACGGCCAGTTTCAGGGAGATGCCGACGGAGCCCAGTCCTCCGGCATCTCCGAGAAACTGGTCATAGAGGCACTCCCTAATATGTGAAATTAGTTAGCTCCGAGGCGTATTGATCTAGTTAGTGAAGTTACAAGCTGCAAGATGGTTTTCGAGAGCAGAGACACCACTGCGGTCAGTTTCAGGGAGATGCCGACGGAGCCCAGTCCTCCGGCATCTCTGGGAAAATGGTCATAGAGGCACTCCCTAATATGTGAAATTAGTTAGCTCCGAGGCGTATTGATCTAGTTAGAGAAGTTACAAGCTGCAAGATGGTTTTCAAGAGCGGACACCGACGATTTCGAGGAGATGCCACGGATCGATCCTCCGGCATCTCCAAGAAACTGGTCATAGAGGCACTCCCGGTCCAGCCACAAAACGGGACTAACACTCAAGACATTTATTAATATTAAAAACTGAGACTACAAAACCGGGACTAAAGGCCACAAACCGCGAAAGATATCCTTCAGTCAAGCCACAAACCGCGAAAGACATGAACTAGAGTTACATAATATGAGCATGAACTTCTTGGCATATGTCATTCCTTATGAACGCTTCAGACGTAACCATGGAGCATCTTATTTACTTAACGGAATGCTTGGGTCAGTTTTCACTGTGAAGGGCAGAATTTCATCAAACTTATTATAATCTTCTGACATGTCTGTCTTGTCCTTGATTCCCACGATGTTTCTTTTCCCTGAAAGAACCATGTGACGCTTTGGCTCATCATATGATGTATTCGTTTGCATATTTTTTCTTTTTTTCGGTCTGGAGGACATGTCCTTCACATAGAAAACCTGAGACACATCATTGGCTAGGACGAATGGTTCATATCTATAACCAAGATTGTTGAGATCCACTGTTATCATTCCGTACAACTGGTCTATCTTTACCCCTTCCCCATTCAGGTTGACCCATTTGCAGCGAAACAAAGGAACCTTAAAAGAGACTCCATAGTCTAGTTCCCATATCTCCTCTATGTAACCATAATATGTGTCCTTTTGTCCATTCTCGTCTATTGCATCAAAGCGGACACCACTATTTTGGTTGGTGCTCTTTTTATCTTGGGCGATCCTGTAGAATGTATTCCCATTTATTTCGTACCCTTGGAAATTCAATACAGTAGAAGATGGTGACGCGGCCAACAAGTATAGCTGATCTCCAACAGTGGTGTCATTCAAGATATGTGTCCGCATCCAACCACCGAAAGACTTCATGTGTTCATCTCAGAATCCATGATTCAGCTTCCCGGTTTTTGAGCGCATAATATTCTTGTGTTCCTCGATATACGGAGCTGCCAAGGTGGAATTATGTAGAACTGTAGTGTGCTTTAGTGAAAGAATCCTCGTCCCTACATATCATTGCTTTCTTTCCCAGTGCCTTTTCCACTTAGTCTTCCCTCATGCCGCGAGTCGAAACACCAATCGGCTTAAGGTCGAATAAAGTCAACACAAAACTCAATGACCTCCTCTGCTTCCATATCCCTTGGAGATGCTTCCTTCCGGTCTAGCACGGTTATGAACATATTTCTTTAAGACTCCCATGAACCTCTCAAAGGGGAACATATTGTGCAGCAATACGGACCGAGAATGGCAATCTCTTCCACTAGATGAACCAGAGATGCGTCATAATATTGAAGAAGGATGGTGGGAACACCAATTCAAAACTAATAAGACATTGTACCACATCCTTCAGAACCTTGGTAATATCTAGATTGATTACCTTTTGAGATATTGCATTGAGGAATGAACATGACTTCACAATGGGTACTCGAACATTTTCGGTAGAAGCCCCTCAATGCAATCGGAAGCAATCGCGTCATAATCACGTGATGATCATGAGACTTCAGGTTTTGGAACTTTTTCTCCGCCATATTTATTATCCCTTTATATTAGATGAGAAGCCCGACGGCACCTTGATACTTGAAAGGACTTCAAAAATATTTCCTTCTCGCTTTGGTAAGAGCATATCCGCACGACTTAAGTGACGCCTTTATCCATCTTGTTATGTGTATGAATGTTCTTTGGGTCTTTCATAATTTGTTGGTCCTCCTGCTTCGTGTATCTTTTGTCTTCCCATACACGCCTAGGAATCCTAGCAGAGTTCACGTCACGCATCACGTAGATTGAAGAGCGGACATGCAGGACTTTCCAATATGGCAGCTCCCAAAATATAGATTTCTTCTTCCACATGGGTGCGTGTCTCAGCGACGCTGCTCGAATCGATTGACCGCCGGGACCCTTTCCAAAGATTACTTCTATGTCCTTGACCATACCAAATACATCATCACCAGTAGGGAGTTCAGACTTCTTCCGGTGATCTGCCTCACCTTTGAAATGCTTGCCTTTCTTTCTTACGGGATGATTGGTCGGAAGAAATCACCGATTCGCCAGGTACACAACCTTCTTGCATTTATGCAAATATGTACCTTCGGTCTTATCTAAAAAGTGGGTGCATGGCTTATATCCCTTGTTTGTATGTCCTGAAAGGTTACTAAGAGCAGGCCAATCATTGATGGTTACGAATAACAACCCTCGTAGATCAAATGGATCCTGTTTGTTCTCATCCCATGCACGTACACCTGGTTTGCCCCACAACTGTAAGAGTTTTTCAACTAATGGCCTAAGGTACACATCAATGTCGTTGCCCGGTTGCTTCGGGCCTTGGATGAGCACTGGCATCATAATGAACTTACGCTTCATGCACAACCAAGGAGGCAAGTTGTAGATACATAGAGTCACGGGCCAGGTGTGGATCGCAACTCTGCTCCCCAAAAGGATTCATGCCATCCGCATTTAGACCAAACCATAAGTTCCTTGCGTCACCGCAAATTCTGGGAAGTCTCTCTCGATTTTTCTCCAGTGACCCATCGCCAGGTGTCTCAACTTCCCGTCTTTCTTACGGTCTTCTTTGTGCCATCGCAACAACCTGGCATGCTCTTTGTTTCTGAACATGCGTTTCAACCTTGCTATTATAGGAGCATACCACATAACCTTAGCAGGAACCCTCTTTCGGAGGGGCTCTCCCTCAACATCACCAGGGTCATCTCGTCTGATCTTATACCGCAACGCATTGCATACCGGGCATTTATCTAAATTCTCATAATCCTTACCGCGGTAGAGGATGCAGTCATTAATGCATGCATGTATCTTTTGCACATATAATCCCAGAGGACAGAGAGTCTTCTTTGCTTCGTAGGTACTCTCGGGAAGTTCGTTATGTTTTGGAAACTTCGGCTTCATTATTTTCAACATCTTTTCAAATGAGGAGTCAGTTAGATCACACTCTGCCTTTCATCGCAACAATTCCAGTGTGGTACCGAGCTTTGTGCTGCCATCTTCATAATTTGGGTACAACAATTTCTTGTGATCTTCTAACATGCCCTCTAACTTCAACTTCTCATTTTCTGTTTCACGGTCTCGCTTTGCATCAGAAATGACCCTACCAAGTTCATCAGCCGGCTCATCTGATGCCCGTTCTTCACCTCCTTACTCTCCATTGTCTTCCTTTGCAGTATCACTGTATTCAGGAAACATATGATGATAGTTGTTATCATCATCTTCTTCTTCACCATCTTCCATCATAACCCCTCTTTCCCCGTGCTTGGTCCAGCGATTATAGTTGGGCATGAAACCTTTCATAATCGTGGGCGAAATGATTTTCGAGGAAGAGTACTCCTTGTTTTTCCGACATTGAACACATGGACAACGTATAAATCCATTCTCTTTGTTTGTCGTAGCCACATCGATAAATTTATCCACGCCTTTGATATACCCGCCACGCCGGTCACCGACATCCATTCCCGACGCTCATCTGCATCATATAAGTAAGTTTATCAAAAAACAGGACATCATAAATAGTGAAATAACCAATTCACACCGACACATGAATTGTATCAATGACCTAGAAAAGATAAGATTGCTAACCTCGATCGAGGGAAATGAAGGGGAGAAAACTCAAGTGCGTCTCGGACACCTTCTATATTTTTGTTTTATGAGAAATTCAACGGGATTATTCACTCAAACATTTCAGCAAACACCTTCAATGCATGCATGAGAAAAAACTAGCACACCCCCTCACACCTTCCACCATTCGAAAAAACAGAGTGGAGGCAGAGGGGCTGGGCGCATTTATAGAGGGCAGGGTCTTTGGTCGGTTGAGCCAACCGGGACTAAAGTGCGTACACGCCACGTGGCTGGCTAAACCTTTAGTCCCGTTGGTGGCTCCAACCGGACGATTCCCTACCAACCGGGATGCATGCCTCGCCCCGTGCCGCCTCCAACCGACAGCGTTAAGATTAGTCCCGGTTGGTGGCGCAACCGGGACAAATGCTCTGAGGGGTCGCGAACGGATATCCCTTTTTCCACTAGTGGAACACACCAGCGCATAGAGCTGATGGCTGCCTCCACTCTCAACTTTGGTGTTAATATATTGTGATTAGTACAGTATATAGTATGACCGCATCAGCATAACATATTGTTGAATTGTTTCATCGAATTTCTTATTCTTCTTCTTAACAAGTGTCTCTTTCCCGTGTTTTCTATTTTGTTGGACTATATAGCATAAAAAGCCACTTTTCTTCTTAAATTTCAAAAAACAATCACCTTTCATTCAGCAAAAAACCACAGCTCCACTGCAATTTTTTTGCAATGTGCGCTAACCCCACGTTCCAGCCGAATTGACGTCGGATCTGACTAGTGTTCTAGCCGAATCCACGGAGACCGGCCATGCATCCTTCAACTCCGTCTAGAGATCGTGCGCGTCATAGCTCTAGTCTCTAGCCATAAACCATAGATTCATATAGTCTCTCCCGGTATTCTTATAAACCCGTCGAGATTTCATCTTGTAAACACTTGTACGATCTTCCGACCACCATGAATAAAGTCTGAGGAAAATTCATTACATTCATCGTTGTCTCTCTGATCCAAACCTACTTATCCAGGCCATTTGCCGAACAAATAAACTCACTTTCAAACTTCAAAAGTAAGACTACCGTGGGATCATGAAAACAATCCAAATACTCACCGCTAACAGATTTGTTATCTGTTTGTTACACCCCCTAAGCTACAAAGCTATGCATTGTTCAGCAGAACTAAATTGGAAATTCATACCAACTCGGTTGTTACATCTCCTATTGGAGATGCTCTTAGTATTATGATGGTTATGGGTTTAACGATGCCCTTTGTCTCAGGCTCAGTTCCGTGTTAAATAGCCAACATGGGCAGAGAGAGATAAACATCGAGAAGGTTACAAACATGGAGAGGAAGAGAGGGAACGATCTAATCCTTATACACCGGATTAGATCGGTACAAATCTGAACAACTACGATCCCTATCTAAACAGATCACTAATACCCCTCTTCAATCACAACCTTGTCCAAGATTGAGATTGTGCTTGAACTCCTCAAGTTGTTGTGTGGGCAAGGCCTTCGTGAAGCCATCCGCCACCTGATCTTATGAGGGAATAAACCTGATCTCAAGTTGTTTGTTTGCAACATGTTCTCTTAAAAAATGGAAGTCTATTTCAATGTGCTTTGTTCTAGCATGAAATATAGGATTAGCAGAAAGATAGGTAGCTCCCATATTATCACACCATAGGCCTGAAGGTTGTTCTCTATGTATTCCAAGTTCTTCCGATAAGGATTCTATCCATATAATTTTGGCAGTGGCATTTGCCAAGGCCTTATACTCTGCATCTATACTTGATCTTGAAACCGTTGCCTGTTTTCGAGCACTCCAAGAAATAAGGTTAGAGACAAAATAAACAGCAAAACCACATGTAGCCCTTCGATCATGTACACATCCTGCCCAATCAACATCTGAGAAGGCACTAACCAAGGTGGAAGAGGATTTTCTCTTGATATACATTAGTATCCTCTTGACTGATGTCCAATAAACTATAGTTGGAGCATGTAAAAACTGGCATACCTTATTTATAGAGTAAGCAATTCCTAGCCTTGCGAGATTCAAGTACTGGATTGCACCTACAATGCTTTTGTAGTTTGTGCTATCCTCTTGCCCAAGTACATATCCTTCAACAACTGACAATTTTTTTGAGGTTGACAATGGCATATGCGCCATTTTTGCATCCTTCATTCCAACTCTGGCTAACAAATCCAAAGCATATTTCTCTTGGGTTAGTACAATATTATCATTAGATATTTTAATCTCAATGCCCAAGAAGAAGTGTAAATCTCCTAGATCTTTCAATGCAAAAGCTTCACTTAGATCTTGAAGGAGTGCAGTTATTGCTTTATTGGAGGAGCTTGTGACAATGATGTCATCAACATAAACTAGCACAAAAATGGTGATACTTCACTTGTTGTAAATAAACAATGATGTATCAACTTTGGATGGGAGAAATCCAAATTCTTAGAGTTTTGCACTTAGCTTGGCAAACCATGCTCTTGGTGATTGCTTGAGCCCATATAGAGACTTGTCCAATTTGCACACATGATATGGTGCATCAGGATCCTTATAGCCAGGTGGTTGCTTCATATATACTTCCTCTTCCAGAACACCATGGAGAAACGTGTTCTTCAAATCTAACTGACGCAGGCTCCATCCCTTTGAAACTGAAATGGCTAGAGCAAATCTGATAGTAGTAGCTTTAACAACAGGACTAAAATGTGTCATTATAATCTATACCATATCTTTTTTAAACCCTTTTCCTACTAATCTAGCCTTGTATCTATCAATAGTGCCATCAGCCTTTCTTTTAATTTTATAGACCCGTTTGCAATCTATGAGATTAATGCCTTGCTTATGTGGAACTAAGTGCCAGGTTTTGTTTTCTACCAAGGCTCTATATTCATCATCCATAGTATTCTTCCAATTTTTATTTTTTTAATGCTACATGCAAATTAGCTGGTTATTTGGATGAAATAGAGAGCCCATAGCGTACTATACCATCACGGTAAATTTAGGAACCCGTTTACCATTAGTAGACTGAGTTGCTGTCGCAGGGTTAGGTGCAGATCCATCCTCTGCAGAAGATCCGCCCCCGTGCAGCGAACCTGGGTGATGAGGCGGTGCAGAAGATCCGCGTCCAGATCTGTCCGCCTGGTCCCACCTTGCGTCGCGTCATACGACCGACCTACCGCGGGCGGGAGCGCGCATCATTGGCCCATCTGGCATGGCGGGATGGGCGTCTGGTCTCCTGGTCGGATGCCCGCGTGCGGGAGCAGCAGCAGATGGCCCCGGCCTCGTGGAGGGACCAAGCGACGTTCTAGGGAGGGAGTTGGTTGCCCCTTCAATCGTGAAAGGGCCGGGCAATGCGGTGCGCTGCTATTGGCTGGGGGACACCTAGTCCGGGCAAGTGCCAGCGCGACAGGACGGCGACGCAGAATTCGATCCCGAGGTGGATTCTTCAGAGATCTCGGGTGAATCTGCTTTGGTTCCATCGTTTTGTACCGAAGCTTCCTAACTGTTGTTCTCAGTGATTTCTTCATTATTTTGCACCAGATTTTCTCCTTTCACCTACGGCTGCACCTGTGAAGCATTACGAGGAACAAAAATGGAAGGAACATTAGATGTTAAATCAGTGCATTGTTGTTCCCTAGAATTTGATGGATTTTGGAGATTTTTAGGCAGCAGAAGGATTTCATGACAAAGTAGCGCTCCAGCTTTTGGATGTAACTTAGAAAACAGGAACACAGATTCGTCGAAGACTACATCTCATGAGATGTAGACTCGGCCAGAGGCAACATCAAGACACTTGACTCCTTTATGCATGTCAGTATAGACAAGAAACACACATTGTTTTGAACGAAAAGCAAGTTTGCGTTTGTTATATGGCCTAAGGTTGGGCCAGCAAGCACATCCAAACAGACGAAGAGATTAGAAATCTGGTGATTCCTTGAAGAGACGTGTCAAGGGATTTCATTGTTGATTACCGAAGAGGGTAGCAAGTTTATGAGATATGTGGCAGTCAAGAATGCTTCACCCCAAAATTTTAGGTGCATGGATGCATTTGCAAGAAGTGCTAATCCAACTTCTACAATGTGCCGGTGCTCGCGTTTAGCTGACCCATTCTGTTGGTGGGCGTGGGGGTAAGACACATGGTGGGATATTCCCAATTTTGTGAAGAAATGATGAAGTTTTTCATATTCACCTCCCCAATCGGTTTGTGTGGCAATAATTTTACACTAGTGGATCTAGAATAAGAAAGTTGATGACCTTTTGCTCTTTGACATGAATCACAAACTCACTCACTCCTAGACTCATTGAAACAAGGAAGCTTAAAACCTCTAAGAACTCGTTGAACAATCTTAAATGAAGGATGACCTAAACGATCATGCCACTTGGTAGCTGAAGGCTTTGTGGGGCTAATGAATTGTTTATTCATGGTTGACGATGATGACACCAACGACAATAGGTAGAGGCCTTTCATACATCTACCTCTAAGAAGTACCTTCTTCGTGTCTAGTATGTCGTAAACGTATCTATACTTTTTGATGTTCCATGATTGTTTTATATCATTTGTCTTATGCTTTGTCTACACTTTGAGGTATTTTTATACACTTTCTGTAACTAACCTATTGACAAGATTCTACAGTGCCAGTTGCCTGTTTTCTGCTGTTGTTTGTGTCAGAAAAGCTAAAAATGAATATTCTCGGAATTGGACGGGACAAAAGCCAATCTGCATATTTTCCCGGAGCAATACAGAAACGCGAAGCAGAGACGGAGGGGGACACCAGGGTGGGCACACCCTAGGGTGGCGCGAGTACCCCCTAGTAGCGCCACCACCAGGTGTGCCCCCCTGGATGCCTCCTCGCCTCGCCTCTTCGCCTATAAGAAGCCTCTGATACCAAAACCCTAAAACAATTGGCATACATCCACGAAAACCTCCGCAGCGTCGTCGCCACCGAAGGGGAGATTCGGGGGGCCAGAAGTCTCTGTTCCGGCACCCTGCCAGGACAGGAAAGTGCCCCAGAGCCATCTCCATCAATCTCCACCACCATATCCATCGTCGTTGCTGATTCCCATGATAAGGAGGGAGTAGTTCTTCCTCGAGGCTAAGGGCTCTATCGGTAGCTATGTGTTCATCTCTCTCTCTATGCATGATCTTATTGTGATCATGAGCTTTGTAATCAAGTATATCTACTCTGCTACTCAAGTGCTTTAATAGATCTCCGGCTATCCCCACGTGTGTGAAAGTGACAGCGTGCACACCGTGTGGCACTTAGGCTAAAGATTATAGAAATACTTGTCATGAGTTATATTTGGAGTTGGATGTCTCTATGAAATTGTGGTGTTTGAAGGAACCATCTAGCGCTCAAGGTGACAGTGTGGGGTTATCAAGATGGGGATTGCAAACTTAAAGGAGTGCTTTTGTAGCCCTACCGTGGATTAGAGTTGTCCAACCGGAAAGTAGTTCAGAGTAGTATCATGAATAGAAGAAATTTATATAAGAGTGTCCACTAGTGAAAGTATGATCCTAGGCCTCGTTTCTAAGCATTGAAACACCGTTTACAACTAGTGCTGCTACATGTTTGCTTGCTTCCATCTTTATTTCAGATTACCTTTAGTCTCTTCCACGCCATCAAAGTATTTTCGGGCACCGTTGTCTTATAATCATCCATACTACTTGTATTTTACTATCTCTTCGCCGAACTAGTGCACCTATACACCTGACAAGTGTATTGGGGTGTGTTGGGGACACAAAAGACTTCTTGTATCTTGATTGCAGGGTTGCTTCAGAGGGATACCTTTGACCACTTCCTCCCTGAGATCGATAAACCTTGGGTAATCCACTTAAGGGAAACTTGCTTCTGTTCTACAAACCTCTACACTTGGAGGCCCAACACCGTCTACAAGAATAAAAGCGCGTGTAGACATCAGTGCCCTGCTCCTTCACATAAAAATGCCAAGGGTGAAACTCCACAAGCACATTATTGTCTCGAGTGAGACGATGAATAAAGACAAGATTTTTTGATGTTGATGGAACATGAAGAACATTATGGAGATGGAGTTTTTGACGGGGAATTAACAAATGCATAACCAACATGACTAATGTTCATACATGTTCCATTGGTCGCGTGGATCTTCTCTTGGCCATTGTACTTCTCCTTCATGGTGAGCTTGTTGAGCTTACCGACGATCTGGTCGGTGGCGCCACTGTCGTTGTACCAGTCGGTATCGACACCGTAGGAAGCAACATTAGCGCCCTTTTCTTCCTTCTACTCCTCGTCATCGGAGTACCGGTGCCAGCACTTCCATGCGGGGTGACCTGGTTTACCGCAGCTCTGGCAGGCGACGACTTCCTTGCCCTTGACGTTGTCGTTGTTGCCACCACGGCGACCATTGCCATCGTTGTTGCCGCCCTGCTATGGGCGTGCTCCTACACGACCATATCTACGACCACCTCCTTTGTTGCCGCGAGGCGCACCATGCCCGCCACGACGTCCGCCGCAGCCACGTGTTGCATTGTTGATGGAGCCTTCGCCGTGGACTCCGAGGAGCATCTCCATCCTGTTGCCGTACGCCGTCACTGAGCATACATATCGCTAATGGAGAGCTTGGTGGTGTGGTTTTCCCCGATCGCTGCAAAGAGAGGGTTGTAGGGATCATCAAGATTGACGAGGAGGTACTCAACCTGTTCGTCCTCTTTGACCTTCGGACCAGCAGATGCGAGCTCGTCACAGATCGCCTTGATCACTACAAAGTACTGCGGCGTGGTCTTGCCTTCTTTCTTGGTGTTGGCGAGGCGAGTGCGGAGGTTGGTGATGCAGGTGCGGGACTGTGCCGCGAACATCGTCGTCACTGCCGCCCAAACTCCGGCGGTGGTCTTCATGCCGATGCATGAGATCATGATGTCCCCCGCAATGGAGTTGTGGAGGTAGGCGAGGACCTGCTGGTCCGTGGCCATCCACGATTCGTAGTCGGGGTTGGACACCTCCGTGATGTCCTTCCCTTCGACAGTGACCGTCTTGGGAGGCGCCTTGCAGGTTCCATCTAGGAACCCCACGAGGCGTGCGACTCGTACTGCAGGGAGCACCTGTGTCTCCCATAGCAGATAGTTCTTGCGGGTAAGTTTCTCCGTGGTTCCCTAGCTTAGGAGAGAGCCGGTCATGGCGGCGGCGACGCTGGATGAAGCCATAGATGTGTTTAGGTGGAAGAGAGGCTCTGATACCATATGATAGTTATGGGTTTAACGATGCCCTTTGTCCCGGGTTCGGTTCCATGTTAAATAGCCAATGTGGGCAGAGAGATAAACATCGAGGAGGTTACAAACTTGGAGAGGAAGAGAGGGAACGATCTAATCCTTACACACCGGATTAGGTCGGTACAAATCTGAACAACTACAATCCCAATCTAAACAGACCGCTAACAAGTATATCAACTTGGATATAGACGGTTCCAAAAAAAAAGACACACACACACACACATATATATATATATATATATATATATATATATATATATATATATATATAAACCCTATTTGACACCCAGGGTGCAGAATAGTTATTTTGCACCCCACATAACTTTATGTTGTCACGTTTAGAAATTTATGTTTTGTATACAAATAATTATGTTCATATTCATCCACAACGCAAAAAAATTGACATAAAAAAATAATTTATGAGTAATTATAGTGTAAAATCACTAAAAATACACATTTTATATCGTATTTTTATACGGTATGTAAACAAAAAAATTATGACATGTCTATATTTTCTTATGTTCTTCTCAACTCTCGAGGTAAGACAAAATTTACGCAATGTAAAAATAATATGCAGTTCTAAAGATAGAGGGTGGGTGTAGAATAACTATTCTACACCACAGGTCAAATAAGCTACCTATATATATATATATATATATATATATATATATATATATATATATATATATATATATATATATATATATATATATATATATATATATATATATATATATATATATATGCGAAGAGAGACAATTGCTTAGAGAATTTGAAGTGAATGGTTGGTGGTATGATACAACAATCGATGCGCAGTTGTAACAAATCGTTGGGTCTCATTAGTGTCCAGCCAGGATAGATGCTAGGCCGGGTGAGATGGATACGAAAACATGAACCATGCATGTTGGGAAGCCCTGCTAGGATGCCCATCGGGTTCGTGACACGGGACCAGGACTGCGGTACGCACGCCAACAGCTTGAGACAAGATTATTACGAACTAAAACGTCGACGCGCGCGCGCAGGCTTCCTTCGAGAGCCCGCGGGAAGAGGGAGGCCGGAGGGAAAGGCAAAGAGAAGCAGGAGACCGGCCGGGCTGGGTTTTGGTTTGGTTTTCCTAGCTGGCAACAGCAAGAACGCCAGGCACCAACTCACGCGCCCCCCTAATCAGCAATCACACCCTAAGCATGGCCACCCAATCATCCCACACAATCAACCCATGCCAAGTGGACACCACGGGTGCATCGCCGGCCACCTCATCATCATCATCTTCATTCTATTCTACGAGCAGTGACGAAAATTCAGAAACGATGTGGAGCAGTTGCAGATAAGCTCAACTTTTGGGAGGTTCTAGACTCTTCCCCTGTGTGGTATATTTCAAAATTTGAATGGAGTGGAGTGGATTAGTAAGTACATGACGACGACCACATATACTTACAGATACAGTGGTGGTGGTGGTGCGGTTAGGGAGCTGACCAACTGATAGTACAATACAGTCCAAGAAAGAAGAAAAGAATTCGTCACTTTTGAGTAAGTAGTAGTAATAACTTACACGCAGGCGCCCGGCTGGCATCCCTTCTCTCTCTCTCTCTCTCTCTTTACATACACTAGCTAGGGGTGGTATCTCTGTGTTCTCGATCTCTGCGTCCGGTGGTCCCACCGAGCAGCCTCGGCCTCGGAGGGCGGCCTCCCAAAACCCCTCCCCGCTCCGTCCAAAAGCCCCCCGCCCTTTTCTTTGCCCAGAAAAGCAGCCGCTGTGGCTCACACCACCATGTCGCAGCACTGCATCCGTGGCAACCGCATCAGCATCGGCGGCGGCGTACTCGGCTCCTCCACCCTCGCGTTGGTGCTTGCGTTGGAGAAGGAGGCGTCATCGCCGAGCGGTGTCTGGTCGGCGAGGAAGTCCCGGATGGCGGCGAGGCCGGGGCCACGGACGTCGCGCTCCCAGGAGGCGGCCTCGGCGGCGGGGCCGGCGCCGGCGAGGCGCGCGCGGACGGTGGCGGAGGCGTCGAGTTGGCGCACGGGCCAGCCCCAGCCGTCCGCCATGCGCCGGATCTTGGACGCCTGCGCGGCGGCCAGGACCCGTGTGTTGGCCTTGATCTCGTCGACGGCCTCGCGCAGGCTGCTCCGCCCGGCGAAATACTCGCCCATCTCCGGCACGCCGATGGCCTTGCCGAGCCCCGCGGCGTGCTTGGCGCGCTCCGACGCCGTCGTGCCCGCGAAGTACTCCCCCAGCTCCTCCACCATGCCGCCGCCCACCATGTCGTCCACGCGCCGGTCCAGGTACTCTGCCAGGAGCGCTTCCTCGACGTGCACCCAGAGGATGCAGCACGGGAACCGGAGCGCCGGGCGGTACGAGGACGCGGAGAAGGGGTCGTCGGGGGGCAGGTCGGAGGCGAGGAGCGCGTGGACGAGGGAGTTGGACCCGCCTGCGACGACGGGGACCCTGCCGCGTGCGGCCACCGCGGCGGCCGTGGCGGCGGCGAGGGAGCGGTACGAAGAGGGCGACAGCGCGCCGGCGTCCGGGCGGAGGGCGCCGAGCAGGTGGTGCGGGACGCCGCGGCGGTCGGCGAGCGGCACCTTGTTGGTGGTGACGTCGAGGCCGGCGTAGAGCTGGATCTTGTCGGCGTTCACCACCTCCCCGCCCACCGCCCGCGCAGCGTCGATGGACAGCTTCGTCTTCCCGGTGCCCGTCGCGCCCACGATCACCACCAGCCCCGATCCGGCGCTCGAAGAAGAGGCGGAAGAAGAACAGGATGAAGAAGAAGAAGAAGAAAACCCCATTGCCGTCGGCCTGGGGCGGTTGTCGTCCCGGATCCGCAATGGCCGGCGCGCCGGACCGGCCATCTGGAAGGAGGAGGAGGAGGAGGAGGAGGCGCGCGCGAGGAGTGTGGCGGTAATCGTTTTGGCGAGGATGGAGGTCATGTAGGCTGCTAAACTAATGCGGCCCCCCAAAAGGACGTGGGGATCCCTGATTAGGCGGCGATGACCGCGTTTTGTCTCTTGCTAATCTCCCTCCCCTCCCCTCCCTCTCTCTCAGAGTCTTATACGGCCGGGGACCCAGAGGCAGCCAGACAGACCGCCTTCCTAAACTCCAGCTGGAATCTCTGGAGTTTGCGCGCACCCGGCGTTTGATTTTTTTTGATTCTGCCGCCTAATCCTATTTTCGGGGGGGAGGGTGATTTGGCGGGTATGGTTTTGGTGCGTTCCCGGTAGTATGCGCGCGCGGGCGGGCGGGCGACCTCGCTCTGGCCAGCCGCGCGCGCGCGTATATATACTCCTACTTGGGGAGGGAAGGGAACATCGCAATGATTGGGACAGGAATAGTCCAAAAATAAGGAGGCTTGGCCCTGCCGTGACATCAATGAACATGACAGTACGGACGCACGCATTGGGGATCAATCTTAAACAAACACTGCTGGTTTTGTTTTGTTTTTGGTAGGAGGGAGGGGCCAACACTCACTCATGATTGCGTCCGGGCCATGCGTGCGAGGCAGCTTCTGTGCTCGTGACCAAGATGTAGCGCTACTAGTACTACTATATGGAGACAGGGGAGCAGGAGAGTATGGTTAAACTAAGCTGCCCCGTGGACGCTCGAGAAGAGAGAACATTCCAAGGCGTGCGGTGGCCGATGTCGCCCTGTCCCGGCGGCCGGAGCAGTTTGTTTTGTTTAACCTGCCTGATCTGCTCCCGGTGCGGGGCTGTCCCTGCCCTGCCCGCCGGCCCCGGCGTGCGCGTGCGTGCTGGATTCGGCGAACCAACGCCGCGACCGTGCGAGGCCATGGCCAGGCCAAGGTAGCAGCGCTGCCGATTCGGACAAGTTGGGAACCGGCCGGCACCCATGGGTGGGTGGGTGTCCTGTCGGGCAGTGCCGTGCCATGCGCCTCGGCTAGGGTCCCGAGGAAATTTTGCTCGGTTCCCCGGATCCCAAGTTGCCAAGCTTTTCCCCAGCCGGTCCACGCTAGTACTCCCGCGCCTACGTGCACCGTCATTCGCCTCTCGTTACACTATTTCCCGCCGTTATTTTCCGCGCGCGAGAACGTGATGCGAGTGCGACCGTACGTACGAGCCGGTCATACATACCGTTCTGGCCTCGACACTTGACTAGTAGTACTAAGGCCCAGTTCTTTTGAAACCTGAAGCCCTCACCATTTACGGGTTCCGGTCTAAAAATTTACGCCCAAAATAGTTAAGCTAAACAAATTTGGGCGCCAAATTTTCGAATCCCTGCAGGAAGTGAAAGAGGCTTCTGGAAAAGCCGCTAATATTCCTCCCACCGGCGGAGGAGGATATATATTGACTATCGACTCTACCGGCGCACGGATCGTGCGAGCCGGTCATAGATACCGCAAGGTGAGAGCGAGACAAGTAGGGAAATTCAACCACGACCCTCCCCGTCTGCCATAGGATCGGCATATAAGTCGGGACACCTTGCCTGCATTTTTCTCTTCCACTATTTCCATCTCTCAACCCGCCAGACATCTTTTACTTGTACTACTACTATAAGTCCTAGGAATACACCTCGTTTTTGAAATAGGTTTTCGTCATACTTTATAAATAAAGTAACAACAGCCGAACCGATACGATGACGAGGACAACCTCTAACAAAGCAGATAAAAAAAACAAGAAAAACACACGAAAAACCAAAATTTGCCACCAAAGACATTGAAACTAGACCGCGTAGGTTCGGGGCTAAACAACAACACCCCAAGAGGGTAACGACACACTGCCTCGCCGTCGTCGAGACCGTGAGGTCAAGGGTTTTCACCCGGACCCGTAAAACGGAGAGGATAGATGCAACGGAGCCCCTAAGCAGTTATGACACCGTAGGAATCGCCGTCGTTGGCGCTGAAGCGCCAAGCTTTCGCCTGGAAAAAAAATCCTCACACCGCTTCCGAGAGCTCAACCGTCTGCTATCTCCGAGTTAGGTCTCTGAAACGTGATCTGGGAGCTGCCAGAGCCGAAGCAACGCTAACACTAGGATCCCCCACCGCCCACTTCACGGCAACCCTATGACCAAAGAGAGAGACCACCACCGTCGCCACATCGCTCGTCGTAGAGCTGCCCGCACACTCCACCTTCCGAGACCGCTGCCCCGGCATCCACGGACTCGAGCCCATAACTTGACCAACACACTGCAAAGCTAGCAGAAGGTGGGAATACCAATCCCTCCATCTAGAAATTCTTTAAGTTTTTCTTTGATCAACAATTTGTATAGTACCTAACATGCACATTACGATACAAAAACAAGATCATGCTAGAAATTCTCAAAGCATTAAAAAAATCCAACCATTAATTTGGTGAGTCCTTGTATCACATAGTTTTTTTTTTGCGAATGACCTTGTATCACAGAGTTATGTCAATTTATATAGTGAAAGTATGTAGGAGTATATACTTCCATTCCATCTAAAAAAAAGTAAGTCCTAGTTTGGCAGCAAAGTATTTTTGAAGTATTTAGAGAATACTTTGGTTTTTAAAAATACTGAAGTATTGAATACTTCAAGGTGTTTGGATCAAACAAATATTGTGGTATTAAAACTGAAGTATCCTCCAAAATTGTGTTTTTTTAAAGTATTTGAAAAGGAGGTCTGACCCTCTTTTTTCCGAAACTAAGAATGAAGAAAAACTGTAGTATTTCTTAGCGAGGCGTTGAAATACTTTGGTTTTAGAATACTTTAGTTTTAGAAAAACTCTGCTGCCAAACTAGGCATAAGACTAGTCCTCCATTCTACAAATACAAGACTCGGATGTTTCTTCAAATTGTACAAGTCTTGGAAATACTAACCCAAATCATCTATCTAGAAATATAATACTCACACGTTTCTTCAGTTCATCTTTGGTCAAGAATTTGTCTCACGCGTGTAATTTTGGTCAAGAATGCTAGGTGCACACCGGAAACACACTCCATTTTGTACTATCTGATACTCCACACATTAATCATACTATTAACCGCTTGTATAAAAGTTAAATCTCGAACATGTACTACGTGTGTGCTATTAATTCCTAGACGCCCACACTCGGCTGGCTCTTGACTTAGGCTTCCTCATGAACAGTGATATCTTTCATACCGAATAGTGTGTCAGGGATGTTCACAGCTACCGTTTCTCTCCTTGGCGAATCATGATGTCCCACGATTCATCCTCTAGGCAAATTTGCTTCGATTTTCACATGGTGGGAGGGAACCATGGGTCAGGCCGACACGGAACTTGAGGCTAGGTGCATGACTCAGCAAATCATCTACTAATGCGGAATGCATGGAAGTCAAGTGCGGACCTTGCTCACCAATATGAAAAAGCTTATTGGTACAGTAGTACGAAGAAAGGATGCGAGCAATTTCGTTTGAACAATTTCGTTTGAGTTTGAAGATACGAGCAGATCTTGGCCGTTATTACGTTTTCAGTTTCGTTTGAGTTTGAAGAAAAGGGTACTCCCAAACAAAGGTGAAACAAAATTAGACGGAGCACAAAAAAGTTGCGCGATCGATCGCCCAGTAGTTACGCACTGCGCCGGCCGTGGTCCTCCTCCTATCCTTCTCTGACGCTCGCTGAGCCACGGCGGAGCCGAAGAAAGCAAGTCTCGTGGTGGAATTTGGATTTCTCCGATGAGAGGCCCCCCAAAACGACGCTACTCCTAGTAGTAGTACTCCAATCGTCTGCGCCACTGTGTTTCCCATCCATGCCCCTCAATTCACCTCGCATGTGGTATACGTAGCTAGCTAGCTAGCCCGCCAGATCTGAGAAGCTACTCTAGCTGCTGCCACCGGTACGACGTGGCCAGTCTTCTTTGTTCTCACTAGCAATACTAGTACTAGTACTACTGGCTGGCCTCGTGATCTTGGCCGTGTCAGCTTTCTGCACTTTCATGAGACTCTGAAAAAGAGAGCAGAGCTACCGGAACAGGGTGTTTCGAAAGACTGGTGCAGGCACGCGGATGGTCCCGGTAATTTCCGAATCCGAGGTCCCGCTGCGCCACCGCAAGAGCCGGGCGTGCTCACCCCTCACGCCGTCTCCCACACAAGTCCACAATCCACAAAGACTCACAAAGTCCATATATGCAATGTATACTTCGAAATTTCTAATTTTTATCAGATTTTTTATAGCCCACATTGCAAAGAATTTCGCGTTGCAGTTTTGCATGCTCGTGGGATTTTTTTTGCATAGACCCTTAACGTAGAGGCACGGCGCGCCATATCATGAACCTGGGTGGCCATATTCTGGAGACGATCGGCACCTTCCTCCATGATGCCCTGGCCTCTCTCATTTTGCAGACCTGTCCAATATCGCAAAAAGGCACGCATATAACAGATCAGACCCAGAGGGGAAGATGAGAGTTTTCCTTCAAAACAAGCACGAGGATTTCTAGACTTTCATAGCGCCCAGCAAAGAGCAGCAATGCAAACTATGTGGAAATTAAATTCAAAGGGAAGAAATTTCACTATCCACCAAAAGTATGGGATAAACACATGATGGTCTAGATCGTGCACCTATAACACAAGCAACAGAACTCCACATATACACAGCAGCAGGACAAGTAATAACATTGGCTAGGTCGGAAATTATTTCGAGATGTTTTTGAAATTTCGAAAATGTTGTTAATTGTTATAGAAAAATGCAAGGAGCACCGGAGCTTGGGAGTAAACGAGCAAGTTTTTCTAGAGACAAAAATATGGTTAGCCGAAACTAGTACAGAGCCTCGGATCGAATTTATTATCGCAGGTTTACATAAGGTTTTCAGGCAAAGCTTTTGTCTAACGCACGACAAGTCGGATCGGAGGGACTAGTACTGTGTTGCTGAGATTTCAAATGCAGGAGAAGAAATATATGTACGCTGCTTCACGGTGGCCACAGAAAAACACCTCAGATCGCATACGCATGCAAGTAGGAGGAACAACGATCCAGAGATGCGCGAGGACTTAATTGTGCCCTGTTGACCTCTCGTTCGTACTTACAAGACACACAAGTCAATTGTAATTGCACTCAACTTGCGAAAAGGTCACGCGTAGAATATTTGACAAAATGAAATGCGAGACGAGACGTGGATAATAATTTGATACCTTGAGCCTGCACTTATAGCCCATCATTCTGCACTTGATCATGTCGTCATCCGATCGGCATATATATCCGCTAGCGATTTGGCGACGTAAAAGCACAGAAACTTGGCCGGAAACCAAATTGTTGAGGACTATCTAGCTAGCACGGTATCGAGATCTGGAGGGCGGGATAGAGTGAAAATGAGAGTAGAGGCATATACTCCCTCCTCCGTCCAGGAATAACCGACTCAAGTTTATCACTCGAATGTGCCAAGTCCGTTATTTTTAGACGAAGGGAGTACATATACTCCCTAAGTTTAGAAATATAAGATATTTTTTGCTTTGTAAAATAAATGTATCTAGATGTGTTTTAGTGTATGGGTTACGTCTAGATATATTCGACTCACGAAGTTAAACGTCTTATTTTTTTTAACGAAGGGTGTGCATGCAATGTGCAATCGAATAACTCGAAATCCAGGGTCAAACAAGGCCTTGCAACTTGGAGCCGATCTAGTGCAGAATTAGATAGGGTACAGAATCGAAAGCGTTCACCTACGTTGTCGAACAAACAAAAGCTCGGTCATTGGTCCCGAAGAAATAATGCAAGGACTTTTTTTTTATTTAAACCGGCAGGACCTCCATATATCGTGATTTGTGCGGGGATTAAATTGTTTGCCAAACAGATTCTAAAAAATCCTTGTGAAAATGGGTGATATACAGAAAGGGATGCATGGGAGATATGGTGCGATCGTGGAGATGTGGTGATCGGTGGTCGTCAGTGTTGACAGAATACGGTGCACGCGGTATACATGCCAAAAAAAAGAAGAACAGTACACAGATTCCGATTTTATACGACCCAATTTGATGTGTTCGGTCACTTCAATTTGGGCTGGAACCGAAACCGGGCTGGCTGCCACTGCGAGGATCGTCGATCCTTCGCGAGCATTTCACCGAGATCGTCGATCGATTGTCAATTTGGGTTGTCCTCCTCAGCGAGACGGTGTTTGTTGACTCTGCTAGTACTGTACATACGTATCGACATGTATAGCGCATCGCCACTCTCCAGGAATCATATCCTGCTTTCATGATCCGCGACTCGATTCACCGGCTCAAGTTTACCACTCACTGCGAAATTCACACGGAGACGTACATGTCCGGCCGGGATGAATATGTCCTACGAGCTAGCGCGCGCAGCATCTTCTGCCATCCCACTTGGTGAAAGCTCTCTTAGGCGTGTTTGGTAACCTGCAGTTTTTCCGGACAGACCTCGTTGGGCAGAGATATGCCTCTTTGGTTGCCAGCAGCCCCTCCGTGTTGTGGCCCGCGTGCATCTTAAAGCATGCCGGAGCTAGACCCAGGGACAACGCTTGAATCGGCCGTTTTTATGGGGGCTGGCACATACCAGCGAAAAAGAACCGAAGCATTGCACTAGTGGGAGAACGGTGCGGAGAAGCCGTGTCGCTTCTCCCCCACTGCCATAAATCCACTCATCGTCCGCCCTTCTCGCTCACTCTCATCTGTGCGCTGCGGTGACTCTCCCCCCGCCCCACACTCGACGGTGCCGTTCTCGGAGGCGGCGGTGAAGGGCTTAGACGGAGGATACTCTGGCGGTGAAGGGCTTAGAGGAAGGAGACTCCGGCGTCGAGGTTGTCGCTCAGCATCGGAGGCGAGAAACAACGGCGAATCACGAACCATGGCGGTAAGCTTTTCCCCCTATTTCCCCGAGGCATCTAGACGATAGATCTGCTCCTAGAAGGTCAAGTTTAGGGTTCTAGATGGCATGCATTATAGATCTTCCTGAATATCCCCTGCTCAAGTTTTTTCTGATTTTGTAGCATTACCAGGACTAGTTCGTGCTATTTGTGGTGCATTTACTCGGTAGTATTGAACCAGGATCTGACAACCGTGCCTGGATGACCATTTGCCGATGATTACAATGGCTAAGGACATTTTTAGGACGAGGTGATTGAATCAGGATGAGTGTTCAAGGTTTATGCATTTATCCAGGTTCACTCACCCTGTCCCTAAAACTCATGTTCGTCCGTTGCCACATGCAGTAGTACTGATAACTACAAGTCGGACCCTATATGAGGCAATGTTTCCACCTTTACAAACTGCCAATGATTAGGATAGTTCCACATGCAGCAACTTTCTATGGATGGTACCTACTACCTTTTTCCCAAAGAGGAAATTTGTATAGAGACATGTTAGATTGTTTAGATCTTTATGTCCCTGCTATGTGTGCTACGTCGATGATTACATTTTTCACACACTGTAACTTCAGGGATGACTGATCGATCCTTGTTGTGTGTACAAACCTTGTATTTGTGCATATAATTTGGTTCGCTCACGCCATCCCTGAAATTGAAATGCAGTTCCCACATTTTGTATGATCAAAACTGGCAAATATGAGGCACCAGATTTCTGACTCACTATTTTGCATTGTGTTCATTGCTTCGGATTGTGTTCATTGCTTTGCATTGTCTTCATTGCATCGAATTATGTTCATTGATTTGCATTGTGTTGACTGCTTTGGATTGTGTTCATTGCAGGCTATCAACATCGGTGGCCGGGGAAAGCAGCCTGCCGATGGCTCGAACAAGATGGCCAAGAAAGCAGGGGATGCCTCCCAACGTTGACAACTGGGAAGAGGCAGTGAGCCCTACCCATTTCTGCAAGGTGTTGGTAGCACCTGGACTGGGATTGCTTCCTATCCCAGACGCATTTAGGCCATACTTGTACAGTTTCCCTAAAACGGTTACAGTAAAGCTGACGACTGGATGCCAATGGGACATCACCATCTCTGATGTCAACGGTAAAGCTTGCTTCGGTCAAGGTTGGGTAGCTTTTGCAGTAGCTCATGACCTGAAGATCGGTTACCTGCTGACCTTCAAGAAGATCTACCCAAATGTTTATAATGTGGTCATCTTCCACTATAGTCAAGCCAAGCCGGGGTTATCAAGAGGTGACATGAGCACCCTGAAGCTTTCAGGAAGATCGTGGAGCAGCGGTGACTTCTATCTATAGGGTGTGGCCGATGAACAAAGTTGTTCTTATTTTTGTGTGTATTTGGGGGCCCCTTGAAAAACGGGGGCCTGTTCCATCGATCACTTCGAACCTCCTTGTCAACGGGTCTGCCAAACATGCACATTTATATTTTTGTCGATGCAAAAAAAAAAAAAGACATACATGCTACCAACAAAGCCCGAGGCCTATATGAGGCTGACGGTGCCAGCCATAGTTCCGTCGGACTAGACCAGAAAATAGATCCAGTCTACTAAACACACCCCTAGTCAATGGCATCGACTACTCACAAAAGAAAAACAAAAAAAATTCCAAGGCATATATAGACGCAAACAGTTGCTGATGGATCGATCGACTCGAGAGAAAACAATAACCCATGTGCTGTGCATATCTTAATTCTCATGCAGTAGATAGAAGCCATTCTGTCCAGTTAGCTAGTGTCGGTGTCAAGCACGCGTGCGTCGCACGCTTGATCCACAGGGTTGAGATAAGTAAAACTATTTTGTCGTAGTGGTCGCTAGTACTAGCCGATGTGAGAGATGCGCGCGTGCGGCAGTTGAACCCATTCTGTCTGTCTGTCTGTCTGTCTGTCCGATCCGGTTAAATATGTTTTGTCAGCACCGTCATGTCCTCGAATTAGCAATGCTCAGGTGACAAGTGTTCTGGGATATACGTGCGTCGAGGCAAGCTGCCGAAGCATGCATATTGTCGGAGTAGAATATAGATGTCGTGACTACTTGTGACCACCATGCCGTGCCTAAGTTATCTATCTCGAAAAGGAGCATCAAGTGTCGAGCGTACACTGGCCGTAACCGTCTGCTAACAAACAAAGAGGCTTGAGGTAAGCAAGGGGCGTGGGCCATTTAGTTGATGGGACTGACTAAGGCGCAGCTAGCTGTGAATTAGACTAAATCTCAGCTAGCTGACGTCACTCACGTGCGCGACATAAGTAGTTTATTTCTCCTCTGTCCCATACATACGGAGAGCTGTAGGCCCACACCCGGCTGGCCGGTATCTATGCTAGCGGTAGTGTTGAGCCCAGCTCGTACAACTCGTCCGTTTATAATCTGCCCACAACAGAATGATACGTTCGTTTAACTAGGACTTGTTTACTGCTTTGCTAGTTTTTATACATAGCGTGTTTTACTTTCGAGTGCTTCTAAGCTATACTATTCATGCACGCCTCCCCATGTCTGTTTAAAAATGTAGTTATTTTGATGGAGAAAAAAATGCTTTTAAACTAAATATACTCATGAACTTGATAAAATATTCATAGAGTCCAAAAATTATTCGCTAGGTTCAAAATTTTATTCACATGGTTTAGAAATTTGTTCATATAGTTCAAAAAATTGGTTGCGAGGTACAAAATATTTCGGGGTTATAAAATGCTCACGAGATTTATAAAATGTTTGTATAGTTCATAATATTTGTTCACAAGGTTCATAAATAGTTCATGAGGTTTAAAAATATTCTTACAGTTCAAACAATTTGTTCATATAGTTAAAAAAATTGCTGATAAGGTTCAGTAGAATGTTCACTTGACAAAAAATATTCACATGGTGCAAAATAATTGTTCACGGGTTAGAAGAAAATCCAGACATTGCACAATAAAAAGTATCCATATATTTTTTTAAACGTAAAAGTTAGAAAACAAAGGAGAATATGAACGGACAAAGAACATGGAAAAATAGGAAAAACAAAAGAAAAGGAAAATAAAAATAAAAATTAACAAAAAAGAAAATACGTAAAAGAAAAGAAAAAATATTAAGTAATGAAACTAGAAAAGAAAAGAACAAATAGAAACAAAATAGACACAAAAAACACAACAGCAAAACTAAATAAAGCTAAAAAATGCCTAGGTAGACCGACTCACCCGTGGTTCACTTCAGGTGTTTGTTGGTAACCGACACATTAAGCTTCAAACAGGGTTCACCGATTACCTTTATGTTGTGTTGACGTCTTTTTGTTGGGCTCTTTTCATTTTCTTTTTATAGTATATGAAGGGACCGGAAAACACTCCCCAAGAAAAGACAGTCGCAAGTCTAGTTTCAACTCATAGTAAGAATGGGCCCACAAAATAATAAAATGATGTTTCAATACATAATAAGAAGGATCGTGAAACAAGAAAATAACAGTTCAATCCTCAGTTGCAACCTAGTAGCGGCCCCATTAAAATCTAGTTGCAGCTCATAGTAAGAAAAGACAGCGAAACAATCCTTAGTTGCAACTACAATTGCGTCTCTCGTTAAAAGTAAGTTACAAGTGAGGTTGCAACTCATAGTAAAAAGTGACCACGAAACAATCTTTAATTGCAACCCTAGTTGCAACTCCTCGAGAAAAACTAGTTGCAAATCCAGTTGTAACTCATACTAAGAAGAAACCACGAAACAATTCTCAGTTGTAAACCCTAGTTACAACTCTCGTTTAAAGCCAGTTGCAAGTCCAGTTGCAACTCATAGTAAGAAGTTCCATGTAACAATCTTTAGTTGCAACTACTATTGCAACTCCCTAGAGAAAAGTCAGTTTTACAAGTCTAGTTGCAACTCATAGTAAGAAAAGACAGCGAAACAATCCTTAGTTGCAACTACAGTTGCGTCTTTCGTTAAAACTAAGTTGCAAGTCCAGTTGCAACTCACAGTAAAAAGTGATCAAGAAACAATCTTTAATTATAACCCTAGTTGCAAATCCTCGAGAAAAACTAGTTGCAAGTCCAGTTGCAACTTATACTAAAAAGGAACCACGAAACAATTCTCAGTTGTAAACCCTAGTTGCAACTCCCGTTTAAAGTCAGTTGCAAGTCCAGTTGCAACTCATAGTAATAAGTTTCACGTAACAATCCTCAGTTGCAATCACTATTGCAACTCCCAAGACAAAAGTCAGTTTTGCAAGTCTAGTTGCAACTCATAATAAGAAGGGATCATAAAATAATCCTCGGTGGCAAACTCGGTTGTGGCTACCAATAAAAGCCAATTACAGGTCTAGTTGCAAATCATACTACCTCAGTCCCAAGATTTAAGGCCTATATTTTTTCAAAAATCAAACTACCTACCTAAAGTTTGACCAAGTTTTTAGAGAAAATATTAATATTTACAATATGTAATCCATATCGTTCCATACATCATGAAATATATTTTCACATGACATCTATATAATATAATAGTTCTTGATAGTTTTTTCTAAATGTTTGGTCAAACTTTTTGTGGCTTGACTTTTAGCCTTAAACCTTGGGACGGAGGGAGTAGTAAAGAAGAGACCGCGAAACAATCCTCAATTGCAACCCCAATTGCAACTATCAGAGAAAGCCAGTTGCAAGTCCAACTGCAACTCATAGTAAGAAGAGACCATGAATCAAGAAGTCGACATTTGAATCCTTAGTTGCAACCCGAGTTTCGGCTCTCGATAAAATACAATTGCAAGTCTAGTAGCAACTAATAGTAAGAAGGGACCACAAAAACAATCCTTGGTGCAATCTTAGTGTTGCAACTCCCTGAGAAAACGAGTTACAAGTCCACTTACAACTCATATTAAGAAGGGACCACAAAACAATAAAAAATATATTTTAGTCCTTGGTTGTAACCCTCGTTGCGAATCTCTCTAAAAGTCAGTTGCAGGTCCAGTTGAACTCATAATAAGAAGAGACCATGAAACAATCCTCAGTTGCAACTTCCCCAAAAAAGCAAGTTGCAAGTTTAGTTGCAACTCATAGTAAGAAGGGACCACGAAACACTTCTCAAGAAAAAAGCTAGTTGCAAGTCTATATACAACTCATAATTAAAAGGAATTACAAAACAATCCTCAGTTGCAACTCCTCGAGAAAAGCCAGTTGTAACTCGTAATAAGAAAGGGACCATGAAAAAAATGACATTTCAATACTCATAGTAAGAAAGAACCACGAAACAGAAAAATGACATTTCAATACTCATAATATGAAGGGACATCGATATAAAAAAATAACATGTCAATCCTCAGTTGGAATCCTAGTTGCAACTCATGTTAAAAGTCAATTATAAGTCTAGTTGCAACACATAATTTGAAGTGGCCATTGTCCTTCCTTTTTTATCCGTTGGCCTTTTTCGGTTCATGCACTTTTATATGCGTGCTTTCTACAACTGTAATGTATGGACTTGTACGGCTATAAATGTTACGTCGACCACTATTGTATAAAGACCATTTTTATAACCTAGGAAAAATTAATGTGAATATTTTCTCGATTGCAACTATGGTGTAAACTTCAAAAATCTTAGTACCATCCCGACTACAACTAGAAAATTACACCCCACTTGAGGAAGCTAGAGCCTTGAAGTATACGACACAAATATAACTGGTATTAGTGTAGGACAATATAACCTGCCGACAAGAACTCCCATGTAACCCCTGGACTGGTACTCTTTATAAGCCAGAATGCGGGAGCCGTTAGAGCATGATACAATACAAAATTCATGTAATATTGGCTTATTGCCGTTATAGTGTTTTATAGCAGGAGTAGGATCTCGTCACTATCGTGACATCTGAATCTAGGTAACATGTATTATAACATGGCTTGGATGCTCGCTGCCTTCCCGTCTCTAAACTCTTTACGTGGACCCTCATGACGTACTCATCGGCAATATCATAACAACAACGACCCACATAAATTTAAAAAGAAACAAAATCTAAATGTGTACACAAAAACCACGAAAAAGAACGCACAAACGAAGCTGACAAGGATAAAATTCTACTCAGGTCACTACTCACTACTATCCCAAAGGCCAAATCCCTTCAAGTGATTAGAAAACAATAAAAATCATGAATAAAAAATATTAGATGTGTTACATGATAAATCTGTATACTCCCTTCGTCCGAAAATCAGTGACTTGGGTTTATCTAGATTAGCATGTTTCTAGATAATAAACCGTGTCTAAATACATATTAATTTAGACAAATCCAAGTCACTTACTTCAAGACGAAGGACTACGAAATAGTTAACACATAAATTAAAAATGTAGAATAAGAAGATTGGGACACTAAACTAAGAAAAAACAAAACAATAAAAAATACAAAAATAAAATAGACAAAAATCCAAGAGTTCTGGACTCCCCTTCGCCAGCAAAACCATTGCCAACAAAAACACAAGACAGAAAGTCTTATTTACGGACGAAGACGAACAACAACAACAGCAAATGAAAGAAAAAAAACCCAAATAATGCATGCACGGGTACCTAGAGAAAGGACTGAACAGAGAAGAGAAGGCTCATTTACATCTGGGCGCACCGTTCCAAAGTCTAGGGAAGCTAGGAGAAAAGAACGGATCACAACACGAATATTAACGTTTTAGATCAGACGGTCATAGAGTTGACTGCGCCGTAAGTTAATTCTCAGCTAGCTGTGAATTAGCAATTCCCTTAGTTGATTGGTACTACTATAATTAGCAGAAAGATAAGTTATCCTATATCCCTGGTTTTCTGATGGTATCATCACGTCACTAGTAAGTACCAGTAGTACTGATCTCCTCTATTAGTAGTAGGAGTAGTTGTTTACGAGCGATGTACTACTATATAAAATTGCACGGCCAAGACTCCGGCCGATGATGATGATTGGTCACTCGACTAATTATATGGGCTATATATCAACGTATGCTGAACTGTCCAGTTTGCTATTGCAAGAGGAGATAGATAGTATCAGTTTAAGACCACCATTGACTCTGCAAAGAAGCAGGAGAAAACGCTCGGAAAGAGAGGCCTGCATTATAAAATGCTACTGTAGCAAAGAAAGTCGATGTAACAGGTCAACTGTTATCCAGAAGAGAAGAGGTCTTATTAGAATATAGTACAGTACTACTCACAGTTTGAGCTTGAGAGTGGAGGCAGCCGTCAGCTCGATCGATGATGCGTTGGCATGTTCCTGGCTCCCAGAACATAATGCGGACAACAGCAAAAGCGGGCAGGAGGAGCATGCCGGCCGGTGCTAGCTGCAACGAGCCAACCACAGCATGCAATGCCGTCTCTCGTTGCTGTGTTGCTTCTTCTACTTGGACCCTTGTGTTTCCATGTCATTGATTTTGTGATCCATAACTCACCGTCTTATCAGCTCCCCTTGTCGTCTATCAAGCACTGGATAATGCAGCATGCCTGAGGCTCTCTGGTGCTTGTTTACCTGCAGCAACTCTGGCACGATAGACGTGGACTTGAACTTTTGGAACATGAGTACGCGGAACCCGACTTTGCCTATCGTACCATCAAGTTACGTACATGGTTATCTAGGTCTTAATAAGTAAGTTACATAAATTTACTGTTTATTCGGAACCTTGTCATTACTGTTCATTGGGAAGTTTGTCATTTTTTGCATAAGGTACATAGTTTCGAGAGTTACGGTACACCAAAAATCGCACGCATACATACACACGGTGCAAACTGCAAACATCTACTATATTCTGATTTTTTCAAAAATAGGCGGGATCAACAGTACCCCTACCCATCATGTATTTTCGCCATTCTACCCAACGTGCAACGACAGATTTGCATGTTTGAGGCGGGATGAAGAAGACACCCAGCGTGCTGCAGATGGTACCGGGGAACGACTAATTGCATCGAACGGCTGACACCGCATATCAAAGTTATGGAGGAAGAAATTTCATCATGTTCTACAGTGTGCGCATGAGCTTAACTGAACGACCATTCCTCCTCCAATCTTTTTGATCTACTAAATTATTATCCTGCTCTGTACTACATTCGTTGGCAGCAGGGAAGAGCTTATACAGTGATTCCACCTCGAGGCTATACACTCCCACCGTCCACAAATAAATGTGGGAGTACAAAACAATAATAACCAGAAAAAAAAAAAGAAAAAACTACGTATTCAGTATCGTTCATTTCTGGCCATCCTAGAGCTGACACTTGAAAGGCACATCCCAACTACAGTATCATTTTGCCATGACAGATCCAAGGGGGTACAGACCGGCATCACGGCCAAGAGAAGTTTGACACACAATCATCAACGTCCATCGGCGGTCCTCTTGGTTCCTGAACAACAGGTCAACCTATGAACACTGCATCCAGATCAGAGATGCTACCTTGAAAGATGCAATTTGTGTGAGGCTTTAGGAGAGATGTGTAATGATCTTGTAGGAAGAAGAACAGATATGCTTTACCAAGAATGCCTGATGGACTGCAGTATAACCCTGCAGAGATGAACGCCACTCTAGAAGTTCGTATCAAAAACTGCATAACTAGCCGTCAATCCTGCCACCTTCGTCTTCATCATAATCTCCAAACTCATCATCGTCGCTAGATTCATCGAAATCGTCTCGGTCCTGGGCCCATTAGACAAGTGAGTGGGTTTCATGGTGGTTTTCAAACAGGAATGGGTCACATTTAATAGGATGGATACCTCATCATAGCTTGCAGACATTGCTGCATTGCCCTCATTTTCTGAATCTGATCCTTCCTCGTCCTCTTCATCGTAGTCTTCCATACCCTATTTTTATTTCACATCACATCAAAATTATTAATCAATGGATGAGATGCATTATGAACTCCGATAGGATACATAGTGCTAGTGTGAGTACAGTTATTTGCCTCCCTGGTTCTAGTATTATGGATTCTATGTTGCGTCAAAACTATTTCTAAAACACAAGTGAATATGAACGTAGGTTAAAGCCAGTTTGGAAGCCTGCCGGGCTGCCTATCTGCTACTTAAACCTGGCAATGGTTGGAGAACCGGACCATACCTAAACTGAAACCACGTGATATTTTCTAGCAAACCGAACCAAACTAACCCACTATAATGTGTATTGGCAACCAGCCCAAACTAAACCGTCTGCAATTCCTAACTAAACCGAACTAAACTGACGTCCGGAACTGTGGTTTTAGCCCATGTGTTGAGATCAGTTCCCTGCCAAGCTTTTAAAAATTCCTGGACGTCGTCGGCAAGAACAAATCACAGCCCCAGTGGGCACTGCACCATCTCAGTCGCACCTTCCTGGCATGCAATTACTCGAATCTATGGAGAGGCACAGGCGCACAGATTCCTCCTAACGCGTGAACGAGAAGCTATTGAGGGGCGTAGCCGAGTCGCCGCGGGCCGCGGAGGGATGACACGACGGCCGAGTCGCTGCCGGCCACCGGCCGGGGAGGGACCGGGGACGGCGCGGCGGCCACTTCTTCTCCTCTGTTGCAGCCCCCTCCTTCATCGCTGCTGGCCGCCTCACCCCTGGGCTGCAGCTACTCATGCAAGGATACGGCGGCGGCAGCCATGGTGGGGTGTGGGAGCAGACGCACATGGGAATTACTAGTACGGAGTATTATTATTTTTCTTTGGCTCTGTCGCATACTTATCCTCGACTCCTCGCTCGAACGCTGAACACGACGAACCTCAGTTCCAGAACCAGTTCTAAACCATAGTTCTTAACCATTAGAGACCAAACTGTTTTGGCCCAAACCAAACCATACCCAACTTTTCTTTTCATAAACCCAAACTAAACCAAACTAAGATTAGGCGTGACCCAAAACAACCCAAACCAATCAAGCCCATATGAAGAAACCAAACCATTAAGCCCGGTTAATTTAGAACCATTTCCAGATTTACTGCTACTGCCTTGCTACCAAAGTGACAAATAATAATGATGTGTCTTTTCATAACTAAATTGACAAATTAATTATTATAAGGAAATTAAAGGACAGCAAGCCAGTTATCTGCAGAGGGTTTATGGCCTAACATAATAATATCGTCCTAATGGACATAGAAATTACTTTGTTGTATAACAAAATTGCATACCAAATCACGCTTCATCTGCTTCATATTTCTTTCCAGTTGATCTATATGCTGGCTGAGGGCCTGCACAACAAGTCATGAGTTCAAAGGAAATCATAAGGAAGCTAACTCTTTTATGAAAATCCAATATAGAGAAACTCCACTTTTCTTGCGGTGAAATTACCTCATGGCGTTGCATTGCCACTGCACGTTTCAATGCCTTGGCCTTTGTTAAGAGATTTCTAGGCCTTATGTTAATAGGCCTCCGATAGTTCTTTCCACGGTAAAAAATAAGTGCGTGACCCTTGGGCACTCTTTCGATTGCAACTAGTATACCACCACTCTCATACTCTAGAAGTCGCGCTGTCTCCTTGACAAAGGCCAAGGTCTTCTGCTTTGTTATCAATTTGACAACTTCCCTGTGCTTCCAGTGCAAGTGCATATTTTCAATGACACCATCAAAGACACCACGGATTCCTAACACAAATAAGGAGAATATAAATGAATTACCCAATATAAGTGCTTAACCATGTTCCAGGGTGATCGTTCAATAAACTTACCAACAGGCAAATATGCTTTCATTTTCAAACCAATTCTACGGAAAACAGACCTTTCCTCGTCTGTAATCATTTCTCGGTCATCGGATGGGTTCGCGAGGATCATAGAAGCTTCAATCTTTTGTAATAACTTTCCTGCTCTATGTATTTTTGCCTGGGCCTATATATTTGAAGAAGAAATAAACTAAGAAAACAAGATTATGTCATACTTGCATACCTAGAAAGGGAAAGTGAACTCAACCTCATAGTTACAAGAGCAATAAGAAAAACCAGTCAATACAATGATATGCAAACTTGAAATGAGATATTCCAATTTGATTGGAAGCTCATTTTTCCTTCTGAAGCTACAGTTATCAAAGAATGACATATATAAATTGCTTACAATGGAAAACTTGTGTTCGAGTCTTCTGAAAAGCTTTTCCTTTTCTGATCTTAAAGACGCTTCTTTCATTTTTTCTTGTTCCTTGGAAGTTACATCTCTTCCCCAACGGGCTTGTGCCTCCTGAAATTCAGCAAGAGTTCCCACAAGAGCATGCCCATCAAAACCGTCCTCCGGAGACTGTACAACCGAAATGGATCTTCTCTGCTCCTCTATACTCTGGATATCTTTTGTCAACTCCTCTCTTTCAGCCAAGGCAGCAGCAACAGATGTCGGGAGGAAGTCTTTTCCACGGTATATTACAATGTAATATTTATTTCGAAGAAGAAGGGTACCCCCTGTTAGATTCTGGATGCACAAAATTGGGAAGACATTAGCAAATGCATGAGAGCTTGTACAAGTTAAAACATTGGTAGAGGAATGGAAATGATTTTTGGGAACATGATATTGAACTGACTGAAAACATTAATATGGGGATATAATGCTACAGTGTGCAAGATCTCAATGGTGCTCTTACTGAAGCATGATGCTTTATGAGAGCCCTTCATTAGTAAGTAGACTTTATTTGTACAGGATCCAGGAAGCAAGCTCTATTATGTGTAGCACAATTTTTCTATTAATATTCTATGATGCGGTAACTTCTGGGCATGGGTTAACCTTTTCTGCATATGCTTACTTGGGCTGAATTTGGTGGTCATTTTAGGAACTCTTGGTATTTCTTTGGATAGTAAAAAATCAAGTTCATAAGATTGGTAACACAAGATTGAATTCACTGAATGCATTGGGCAGTCTTTTAGTTGCATTTACTCATGCCTTAAACAGTATTTAGATTAGATGATGTTCAGGTTCAGTTCAGCTTAGATACTAAGGTCAAAATATAGCTTAAGAAGAGACTTTCAAGGTCCCTTGATATCACTTTTACGAAGTAGTAGTGCCCATCAGCAAGAGCTTGTAGAAGTTAAAACGATTCTAGCGCAACAGAAATGATTTTCTAGAACATGCTATTGAACTCAATGCAACTTTAACAGGGGAATATAAAGCTAAAGGGTGCAAGTTCTCAACTGTGCTCTTACTAAAGCATGATGCTCTGCTAGAGGACTTCATTAGAAACAACACAATTTTGCTACTAATGGTTTATGATGTGGTAGGTGCTGGGCATGGGGTTAATATTTTCTAAATGATTACTTAAGAAGTATTCTGGTGGTCATTTTACGAACTCTTGGTACTCATAAAAAAATCTATTGTTACTGCTTTGGATAGTAATAACAATCAATTTCATAAGATTGGTAAGACAAGATCAAACTCACTGAAACTTGTCTTGGAGCCCATTAACAGTCTTTAGATGATATTCAGTTGGGATTCAGCTTAGCTACTAAGGAAGAATACAGTTTAACAAGAGCCAGAACTTTCAAAGTCGCTTGATACCACTTTTAGGAACTAGTCATGCCTGTCAATCAAAGGGAGCAATAACAGCAACATGGTATTCAAACCTTTATTTCTTCTGACATTAGCTTATTATTTGTATTCTGGATTCCACGTTTGACAGCTATTTTCACCACCAAACTCTTCTCCCAAAGCTTAACAATAGCCGCGGCCAGGCCTTGATGATTCCGGTTTCTCCCTTCAATGAAGGTTAGGAAGCTATAAGCAGGTATTTAATGCCAACAGTAAAAGTTACGATAAGGAAATGATATCCACGCTATCAAAAGCAATACCTAGAGCAAAATGACAAGGGAGGTTCCTCGCTAACTTTCGCAAATTGGTCAGCTCTGCGTTGGTAAGGGATGTACGCATTCCAGTCGGAAGAAGTCTAAATGGCGCTTTATAACCTGGAATCGTTTGAGGCAGCAAGTCGGCATCAACAGGCAAAATTCCTGTACCCCACCAATCCACGAAACGAGGGCCTAGCTCATCAAGCATTTGATTGAACTCCAGCTCTTCTTCCGTCATGTCATCTGTATTGTGAATATCCAATCTAGATATATTATCATGTTGAACAGTTGAATCTTTTGCATGATTCTCATTCTCAGCAGTGGTGGAGCCATCAGGGATGAACAATGTAGTATCTTCCACCTTCCTTGGCGATGAGGTACCATCCAAAGTTTGAGATTTCAGAGGCCTCGTGTAATTGCTCCCTCTGTATACAACCATAACACTCCCAGCCCTCCATATGATCAATCCTCCTGTACGCCGCTGATCATCGAAGATAGATAAAAACAATGTAAGGAATCATCTCCCCTGTGACGATCAATAGCTCCATACTGAACATCAAATTTACCAGAACAAACAGAAGAGCCCAAGTTCAATTGCAGCAACCAACAGCTAAACTGAACACTGACAATGCCACATTGTTTGATAGCAGGGGCAGTACCTCGACAAGCTCATGGGCGGTCTTCATGTCGTTGGCGAGGTCCTCGTGGAACTTGAGCCGGACGAGCTCGGACTTCCTCCAGGCGTCGTGGATCTTCTCGGTGATGGCCTGTGTGACCCCAGCCTTGGGCACGGTGATACGGTCCCGGAGGGTCATGCCCATGCCACGAAGGCGCCGCAGCTCGGCGTCGTCCATGGTGAGCTCTGCCAGCGATGGCGCCTTGACCCTCTTCCTCTTGACCCCGTCCCCGTCCTCCCCTCTCCCGCCGTCGCTCTCCTGGTCCCGCTCCCACGGGAGGACGGTCTCGTCGAGGCCGGAGGCGGCGAACTGGCGGTCGGGGCGCGCCCAGCTGCGGTCGAGCAGGTCGCCGAGCCGCTCCCTTCCGTCGAGGGGTGGCGCGGCGGAAGCGGAGGGCTCGTCGTCGTCGGTACCGAGGCCGAGGTTGCGGAGGCGGTGGACGATACGGTCGATGGAGGTGGTGGGCGCGTGGCCGGCGGAGGGGGCGGGCGGGGGCGCGGAGGGGACCGCGGGGGCCCACTTCTGCATCCATGGCGCTCCGCCGCGGCTGGGGGCGGGAGGGGCGCGGTTGCCGCCGGAGGAGGAGGCGGCGGCGGCGGTGGAGGAGGCGGGGCGGGAGGAGGAGAGGAGGCGGAGCGGGAGGAGGTGGAGGTGGGGGCGGGAGGCGAGACGGAAGGAGTGGTGGAGGGGGAGCTCGGAGAGCGCCATGGAGGCGGTGGTTGGTTGAATCGATGTGGGGGTTTAGCGCGGTGGCGCCATGGATGGGGCTGAGAGGTTTTGTTTGGGCCTGCTTTGGTGGCGGATAAGGTAGTTGGAGGAGAAAGGGAAGAAGGGTGGGATATTTCTTAGCGGGTTTGGGCTTAAACGGGTTTGACCAAGATGTATGCGTCTTTGTGATGTGACCATCTCTTTTTTTTTTATTCAAAAGAATCTGAAAATGTACTTTGGGTTTAAATTTATTTAAATTGAAAAATATTATATGAATATTGGTTGATTTCTCAGATTACAAACGTTATGAATTCTGTATACGGATCCTTGTACACCAAATTGCAAAGGGAGCTTTTACCGAGTTCAGTTTACACTCTTATCACAAAGGTTTTTTCAGTCCATATTCTCATTGGAAAATTTCACATGGTTTTCGCTCTAACTTCAGTTGGTATTTGCCTATATTCCCTTCAGAAAAACAGCAACTGGACATATGAATATACAATGAGCTATAGCTAACAGAAAATTCACGCATATATACACTTGACAAAAAAAAAGTCTATACACTTTGACAAAAGTCTATACACTTTCATTCTACTATGTATCAAGCCACATGGCATACAACAGAAAAATAAACCACTACATTCAACAGAACGGACGAAAAAAAACATAACTTCTAGACGCACACTCTCACTCAGGCTCCCTCAGTCTTCCACATCACGCAAGGGCCCTTCGTATGGCGATCAAGCGGCCGTGCCTTGCTCATCACCCGCCCCATCATCGCCATCGCCTTGATGCTCGGGAAGTGGCCTCCAACTCTGAGTTCTCCGGTTGCTGCGACGTCAGGCTTTGCTGCTGCTCTCACTTTTTGGTCCGGATCTCCATGTGAAGCAGGAGCACCACCATCCAGGCACCATCTTCCTAGCCAGCAGTGGACGCTCCTTGCTGCGACATGGTCGGCGATGTCAGCGTCCGACATTCTACTTGCTCCTCCATCAGGACAGCAGTCTCCGGTTTTAGGTCTTTTAGGACATGAGACACGAGGATCTGCGACGTCGTGACGCAGGCGCTTGAGCCACCTGTAGCTGGGATCCGTACGCGTGGGGGATTGAGTTGCGCCTTTCGGGACTTGAATTATTGTACTGCTTGGATGAAATGGCTGGGGGTCCAAGTCCATGATTTCCGTACCAGGCATGCAGAAATCTGCTTTGCAGGAAATATCCTGATTGGCATCATGTAATCTGCTTCCTTCATTGTTTCCTGGTGATCCTTTGATGGACAGATTTGCCAGCTGCTCATTTGCCTCTTCTGCACAGCCGTTGTCCTGCGGTGCATTTGTTCATAGAGCAAAGGCCAATGCAAGGTTAAGTTTCCCAATATGAATTAACGGGTACAGGCCCAAAAATAATTATATACAGCTCTAAAGAATTTGCCATATCGAATAGCATGAGCAGCATGTAACCAGCATACAGGGTGCAAGATTGCGCGCAAGCAGAAATATATAATATACAACATGAATACATGATCAAAGCTGGTGAGAAAAATTTCATGCAAGAAAGTAAAATTATGAATTTACTTTTAATACAGACTTCCAATCAAGAACAGTTCATCATGATTTACTTTTATGCCCGAGACAGGACGTTAGAGTGATATATTCCCACATTTTATGACTAGTACTTGACATTTTTTACTTCTAGAAATCTTGTTTGAAGTTGACCATTACTTTCTACAGCTCTATATTAATATGTAGTACTACAATTATATTCATTACAAAAATAATTCATACTATAAACCTATTTGACATGAATTTTATGTAGAAAATCTATGTGATTATGAATTTATGGGAAGTCAAACTAACTTAAATTTTGACAGCAACAGCACGGATTCTAGGATATCAAGTAAAAAAAGAATACAGGTAGTACCTTTTGTGCCATCAATGAAGTGTTGCCTGCAGAATACCAGAACAAAAATGTCAATGATACTTCATACTTTTCCGTTACTAACAAGACAAGAACACACGCTATGACACAAACAATGACAAGCAAGTTTTTGCTATCATTATGTTCTAAAGGATGCTCTTAGATAATATATTATCTTGGAGACTATCTCTTACCTGCTGTGGATTTTGACATATATTGTGCCTCACTGTGCAACTTTTCAGTTTTAGGTGACGATTGATTTTGAGCTCCAAACAAATGACTGTCCACATTTGGGCCATACAAGTAAACTCCAAAATCACTAGGTTTTCCCGAATACAATGAATCTTTAGAGTATGGGCTTTGTAAGTTGGAAGGTGTTGTCAGCATCTCAAATAAACATGGACTTTTGTCTTTACTAGAATCTGTAAATTTCTCCAGTGGTTGTCTCTCATGGAGTCCAGCCTGTGTTCTTGACTTCTGATTCTGAGAGGCACCTACAACACTTTGGCCCTTGTCATTGTTTTCTGAAAGATTGAACATCTTTTCACTACATTTCCAGAGTGGCTCCTGATTTGGGTTTGCAAAATAGTGATATGTATCCTGCTCATCTATTAGACAATCTGACAATGAGTTATTGTCAAATTTTAATTTCTTCCCTGCAGGATAAGAAGTGAGACAGGCAGGGTCTTCGCGGAGACGTATGATGCCTCCTGCAGGTTTGTAATGATCCATGATCCTGCCTGTTCTTCGATGAGACTGCAGCTCATATTCCTGATGCAATAATTCCATCAACTTGGATGGAGCCACGTTTAGCATCGGAGTTTGTTGTGGCACGAAAAGATCACTGAACACAGTACCAGCTGCAGCCTTTCGTTTTGGGTTGAGTATACTGTCGACTTTTTGATTGATTGACAACATAGGTAACTGGTTCCAATGTGAATCAAGGATCTCGTCTGAGTTCACAAGTTTCTGAAAATCAAATGGTAGATCTGGAAGCCTGTGAACAGAAAGTGTTTCTGATACTACCGTCTTAGCATAGAAATTCTCATCTCTCTGCATCTGCACCACAGAACTTTGCAAAGACCCATCTCGCCGTTCAATTCTCTTCTGTTCAGATTCTTGCCAACAATCATGCGCCACACCCCACATGTTAGAGTTTGACTGCTGCACGTTCTTCATGGAAATTCCTTCATATTTTCCTCCCAAAATTAGCCTTTCAGCCACACTAGATTTCTTAAGCTCAAATCGTGAAGTCCCGTAATCTTTTGTACACATGCTATTGTTGGCATCCTCCAGAGGACTACAGCTCTTGCCATATGGACTGCCGCTTGCTCTGCTCCAGTGTGCTAACCACATAGACTTCGGCTGGCAAGACGACTCTCCACGATTTCCTTTGCCCAAAACAACCTGAAAGTCTTCTTTCTCACTGAGTCTATTCCTGCCACAGTCTGACATGATTGATTTACTAGGTATAAACTCAAGTAGCCTTTCCTCACAAGTTTACAGTACTAGTTGCAAAAGTCTGTGAAATAAAATATAAACATGAGTTTACACACTGAATCCTAAGTAAGTCCTGAAAAAAGAATGATATACACAACAGTAACAAATAAACATAAAGAAGGAATCGAAGTACAATTGATATTATATTAGTTTCCATGTCTGAAAAATACGATTTCAGAAACATTCTGACCAGAGAAAGTGCGACTGGAAGAGCAACAGTTTGGTTGAGTACACTGTACACATAAATAACCCTTCTAATCCTAAACGGGAAAGATATCTGAAAAGCGGAAATTAATTTCTCCTGCAAGTGAGCATGATTTAAAGGAATCTATATTTTTTTCCTAATGCTTTACTAAAACATAAAACCTCTTAGAAAAAAGAGAAATATACTAGAAATTGTTGCAAAAGAAGAAAAACATCTAACACTCAATTTGGTGAACCCTAACCAGGACTAAATCCATGGTCCTCAGCTATTACATGACAAAACTCAAACGATAAGTTGTTCAAGAATTCGGCCGATTAACTGGCCAGTTAATCGCTACTCGGAGGGTCACTGAGTAGCCGATTAACACCGATGAACTGGAAAATCGGCCGATTAACTGGAAAATCAGGCGATTAATCATTACTCAGCGGCCGACCGAGCAGCTACCAGTTACCGAATTCCTGAACAATAGAAAGGCTCCCAAAATACTATAGCAAATCATGCTACGGTATGCTTAAAGCCATGATCAGTTAAGAAGAGCAACTCCCCCAGAACCCTATACTACAATCTCAGAAGGGTGATCTAAGCTGGCAAAAGTATTATTATCTTACCAAGTCCCAGATGAAGCCCCTATATCAGAACATCCTGGGGCAAGAGGAGCTCCACAGGTCACAGCACAACAAGAAGGCATCCAAAGAATGTTCCTTCTGATGTGAAGTTGGAATAATTTCTCTGGTACTAACCTGCTAGATATGATGGACGTGTATTACTACCCTTCCTTGCCAAAAGTCCAAAAGGCGCATGGTTCAGAAAAAGGTTCCAAAAGACCAAGAAGGGAAAGTTTGTCCCGACACTAAACTGATAATTTGTCCCGAGTGTTCATGTGCAGAGAACAATAATATGAGAGGGTGGTGTAGCAGGATATTTCAAGGGCAATTTATAACATGGCGGCCGGTTGTAAAATGTACGTACATTATGGGTTTAGTTCAAAATCTTGGATTCTAGAAAAGCTATGGTCTTCAGAAATCATCTCACGCCCCCTCTGTAACAAACTAGTAACAATTAGGAATTCCATTCCCCTGACACCGCAATGTGTGGGAGTTTTCGACACTGGGTACACCCTTTTTAACAATTGGTAATGTGGTTGATGATCTAACCTTATGGGGTAACCGGTGCAAAGACACGGTTTAAGAAAAAAAAAAGTACTGTGTTGAACTTGAAAATTCAGAGATGAAGGATCGCAGTTGGGTTGGCTGTGGCAACTTCAGCAACGGTGGCTTTACTTCCTAGTGATCTACAGTGCATCAATGTGATCAAGACATGCCATTTATATTATCTGTGCAAGACAAATGGCAGCAGAACAGCTGAAATCGGCGCCACAGATAAAGCAGATCTAGCAGGCACACCACTCAGCTGCGATCTAACAGGAGAGGCTGCAGAAATCTCTACGAAATTTACCTTACCTGACCAAGCAGAGCAGACAGCCTGTGCTGCGCGGCGCACCTTGACTTCTACGAGGACCCAATCTGCGGGACGGCGGCGGGGTGGGCGAGGATGCCACGCCGGTCGACCTCGCCGGCGCTACCCTGCCAGCCAGTAGCAGTGCAGCACCCCGGCGCCCCACCCAAGTTCACTTCTCCTCCTGGCTCCCAGTCCGTGTACAGTGGAATTCGCCTCGCAGATAGCACGGCCAGTTGTCCAAACGAAGGGGACTGGGAGAAGAATGGAGGGTGGCCGGGGACTGGGACTGGGAGGGATCGGACACGGGACACCTAGATACCAGGAGTCGTCGTCGGGAAGCGAGAGGAGGGAGACGTCGGATGGCGACCAGCGTACGGCCGAGAGAGAGGCAGAGGCCACCTGGCGAGCGGTAGTCAACACGTACAGCGCACTCGTGTAGCGGTCCTAGCGGATCGGATGAGCACATGGAGAGGGATTCCGTGCCACGCCAGCACGACGGGTGGCCATTGTGCTTTTCTTTTTGGACAGAAAACAAGGTTTTATTGATTGATCAAATAACACGGTGTTCCCTACCTACAATTCCAAAGTCATGACGTGAAAGTTCGGTGCCAAGTGGCGTGTTCCTAAAATTATATTTTGAGAAGGCTATGATAGGTTGGATTGGGTCTTCCTCTTCAGGTTTTGGAGGGAAGAGGGTTCGATTTGGATCATGCAACTCTGTCACGGGTGTCGAGTGGTAGCATAACCATCAATATTAATAGGAAAGTGGGTCGCTATTTTAGTTCTTCTTGTGAGGTGAGTTTTAGGGATTTGATTTCCTCCTTCCTCTTTAAACTCTCGGTTGCCACCCTAGCGGCTATCTTAGAGAAAGTTAAGATAACTAGCCACATTTCTAGTGTGGTAGGGCATATTATCCTTGGAGGGAGAGTGGCCTATTAAGTTCTTAGGGTTTTGACACCGTCGTCCGTCCGATCAAACTCACCAACGGAGAAGATATCCCTGTCATCTCACGTCGCTCTGTTGGGTCTCTTTTATACCTCGTGCTCCCGACCAAACAAGCTCACCCAACATATAGTGCTATTCTGCAAATAGATTTCAGAGACTTCTCGGACGGAGCTTGAGGCCGGCGTGCCTGGGCAGCTGCCCGGGCTCGGATCCGTACGGCAGGCTTCAAAACATCATGTAATTAGGCATGAAATACCGATTAGCTAGCTGCTTTGCCCGGCCTAGCACAATCATGGTCTATATTTTTCTTGTTTAGTCCAAGTTTAGCCCACAATAAACTGGCCCAGCGAGGAAGCGACGTACTGGCGGCTAAGCAAGGCAAAAACGCAATCTATGTACTGTTCATCTATTCATCTCCGCGAGGACCGCGACTCCGCGTCTGGTGGCTGTTACAAGGAAGCGACGCTGACGCCGCAACGCGCGTACAGGCTGCTGGCAAAGACGTCGATCGACTGACGTCGGCGGCGCGGCGGCGCCGCCTGTTCGCTTACTCGCCGTTAGCGTCGCAGCAGCAGATCGACGGTTCTAAACTTCTGATCCTCTAAGGTTTAATCAAATCTACAAATTGAGGAAAAAAGGTTAGTTCTTTTACTAGATCAGTTTGACGCTTCCCTTAGTCTCCTACCTGGCTACCTCGAATCTTAGCAGAGAAAATCACTTTTAGTTTTTTTGTTGTTGAATCATTGTTATCAGATCTTTAATTTAATAAAATGCGGAGGTTTTTGATTCCTCAACCACAATGCCATGGGAATCCTGCAGAGGCAAGCCCAAACGTCGGGTCGGGGAATGATGCGCACTAGAGCAAAACACCTCCGACAATCTTGTCAGTGCAAAAGCTTTTAATTCGGATGAAATTGTGTGTGATCCAGCTCTCAGAAAACAAATTTCTTCTTATGCTCCGGATGTTCAGGATGAAGTGAGGAGGACATACATATTGAAAGGACCTACCCAACCAATAGTGAAATTTCCGCGTACAGATAAAAGAGCATTTTCTCAATCTTGGTTTCAAAAGTACAATTGGATTGAATATAGTGTGTCGAAAGATGCTGCTTTTTGCTTCTATTGTTTCCTCTTTAGGAATCCAGAAAGAGCTGGACACTTTGGTTATGAAGTCTTCACAAAAACTGGTTTTAGAGATTGAAAGCATGCATATAAAGCTTTACCCGGACATATTGGTGATGTGGGTAGTGTTCACAACAATTGAGTGCTCCATTACGATGCTTTTAAAAATCAAAACCAAAGTGTAGCCACTAAATTGGCTAGAGTGACAGATGAATCAAAAGAACTATATAAAATCCGCTTGACATCTTCTCTAGAGTGTTGTAGATATCTCATGGCACAAGGTTTGTCTTTTCATGGTCATAATAAATCATCTACTTCTTTGAACAAAGAAAACTTTCTTGAGATGATTGATTTGTTGAAAGATGGCAATGCGCAAATAAGAGATGCCGGTTGGGATAGTCTTTTTGAAGAGGTCCAACAGTTCTGTGGTTCCAAAGGTATTCCGGTGCCAAATATGGATGAGGAAACACCGGTTCGGGGTCGGTCGAGGCTAGAGGGAAGGACCATCACCAATCTTCATTATTATCAGGCTGAAATATTCTATGTGGTTATTGACAAAATATGTGTTGAGATGGATCATCGCTTTGGTGACTCAAATCAAGAGTTGCTTGCTTGCTTCTCATGTCTTGATCCCAGTAATTCTTTCTCCAAGTTCAATATAGACAAGCTTTGTCGCATCGCTGAAATTTATGGTGAGGATTTCTCTAATGTCGACCGTACAATATTAAGGGATCAACTTGAGACTTATGTTCTTCACTTGAGAAATCATGCTTCATTTTCTACTTGCAATGATCTTGAAAGTCTGGCTGCAAAAATGGTTGAAACAGAGAAACACTTGGTATTTCCATTGATTTACAAGCTCATTGAGTTGGCTTTGTTATTGCCGGTGTCAACGACATCTGTTGAGAGAGCTTTCTCGGCAATGAAGATTATTAAGTCTAAGCTGCGAAACAAGATAAATGATGATTGGTTCAATCACTTGATCATATGCTACACCGAGCAGGAGATATTTAAATCACTTGATGATGGGGTTATTATTTGACGATTCCGAGCCTTCAAGACTCGTAAAGGGATTTTGCCGAGGCATCATTATAATTCAAGGTATGTGACATTCATTCTAATGTACGGAAGTCTTTATAATACTAGGAATTACTAGTTCTTACTCATTTTTTTTGCATCCAGGTTTCATTTTGGGTGTTCGAACAAGCATTTGGATATCTAGAATTTTATTTGCGACTCATATTGTCTAGTTAGCTATTGTTTATCATATTTAATTTCAGTTTGTGTGCCTCTAAATTATCGATAATGTATGCGTATAAGTTTAGTACTTATATTTTGACTACATATGTTAAAGTATTGCCTTGCCGTTTTTTCCTTTTTGTTGCTTAACTTACGGTTTGTCTAGGCTTCTTTTTTTTTCTGGCTCCGCCACTTCTCGTTAATCAGGCCAATAGCCCAATACAATGGAGGCTATGATACATATATATTGGCAAACCCGGTCCAATATTGTTGCTCTCTCTCCTGTATATTTTTGCCTGTCATGGTCGCCTCCTCTCCCCTCACCGCGACGCCTCGTGTCCATGTTTGCTCGCCCTTGCTGCGACCTGCTACCTCTCTAGCAGAGTCACCCTCCTCATCGCCTCGCCGTCGTCCATCCTCCCTTGTCAACCGACCTTTCCAAACAAAAGGCACGGCATGGATTCAGACCAGCAACGAAGAGCTTTCTCCAGGGTCGGATCTATGTTTTTCAGGGCCCTAGGCAAAATCGACGGCATAGGACCTTAAGGCTAATGTACATATAGTAAGAAAAATTATAATATATGTATCTACTAGTACTTTCAAATTAAAAGTTAACATCCAACCAAACATTTTAGTCTTAAAGTATAGTAAGTAATATTTGTTGCTAGTTTGATTACCTCAAATAAAAAATAATTCCAATGATAATAAGTCAGGAGTGAGGATCAGGGCCTGCCGCTGGTGAATTGGTGATCCCCGATAGACAATAGATGACCTGCGAATCTGTGATCATCGATCCAGTTAGTGAGGCAGGGCCCTAGAGATCGAGGCGTGGAGTCCGGCCAATTTCCGAAGAGTCGAGGAGAAGAGAAGAGAAGGGAGATCACAAGTTCGCGACGCGTTGTAACCCATGGGGTAACTCATAAGCCTGATGCGTCGTGTCATAGTGAGTCTTTTTGATTTTCTACTCGCGTGAAGCGTTGTGTCTGATTTCCAGGGCCCTGCGCGTTTCTCGTGTTGTGGGCAGCATATATACCCCTTCGTCCGCAAATAAGTGTACGTCTAGCTTTTCGCTTTTCGCCAAGTCAAAGTTTATTAAATTTGACCAACTTTATAGATAAATATAGCAACATATATTACATCAAATTAATATATTATGAAACTAAATTTAAAAACATATCTATTGGTAACAATTTAGAGTCATAAATATCACTACCTTTTTTATAAAAATTAGTCAAACGTTATTAAGTTTGACTTAGAATCATCTAGAATTACACTTATTTGCGAACAGAGGGAGTATGTAAGTATAAATTTTTGGACCCACTCCGGCCGTGGGCCCCTGGCCAATGCCAGGGTCGCGATCCCTCAGCGCCGCCATTTGGTAAGATTATGTTCAATTTAGGTCATCTTTGTGAATTACGGATACACATAATATACTGACAAAACATAATGGGTGACTAATGCTCTTTGTGCTTCTCTCGTTTGTAGGAATATGTATACGGCACCTTGGCGGGTCCTCGCAGCAGGGTCGGGTGGAGGCGGGAGCTCACAGGGTTCCCTCCCTAGCGGGCCAGCACAGGGAGGCGGAGCTCCGTCAGGAGCTGCTGCAGCATCCCCGTGGCCGCGAGCCGACGGACAGAGCAGCACCGGGCGATTGGCGCCGGGACAGGGAAGGCCCACCCCCCCGTTCTCCCTCCCCCCTCCCCCCGCGTGATGGCACCGGACACCTCAGACCCGGCCAAGAACAAAAATAAGAAGGGCCAGAAGAAGAAGAAGAAGACCGCCCCTGCGTCGGGACCGTCGGGCTCGACCTCTGCCCCCCTCCCCCCTCGTCGCGCCCGGCAGCAGTTGGAGTACCTCGCGCACTCGATTGCCGGGGGATTATACTACATTGATATTGGGGGTGGCGATGACGGTCCCCGCGAACCTGGCCATCGCCGCGGTGGTCGAGGGGCAGCAGCTACCGGACATGGTGGTGGTCTCGGCAGCGCTGATCCAGGATGAGCTGACAAAGATGATGCCAGGCCATACCTAGGTGGTCAGGGAGATCTCCCCCTCGCAGTTTGCGATGACTTTCCCGTCTGCCGAGATCCTCCAGATCACTGCCTGCAGCTCCACGCTCACCCTTCTGATCAACCAGGTCCAGATCTCCATCGAGCCTTCGACTGCACACCCCGCGACGACTTCGACCTTGTCCTCGGTTTGGGTGCAGATCATCAGCTTCCCTGAGGACGCGTCGGTTCGGACCCGGCCCACCGTCGAGCTGGTCTCCCAGTCCTTCGGAAAGTTGGAGGAGGTTGACGAGTCGTCGTTCGCGGGGATGGGACCGATCCGCCTGCGGGTCATGTGCCCCGACCCTGCTCTCCTCCCCGACCCCTGCCTCCCTTCTACTTCGGCCGAGAGGGGAGGATCCTGGTTCTGGAGCTCGAGGAGGCACACTATGGCTCCATGTCCCCTCCCCACCCCGCCCACCTCCCTCCGCTGAGGATGGGGCATCGTCGGGGTCGGAGTCCTCTGACGAGGAGGATGCTGGAGATGAGACCAGATCGCCGCCTGCATCTCCACCCGCTCCTCCCCATGAGGGGTCGCCTCGCCGCGGCCCGCCTACCCACCAGACGTCCTCGACTACTGCCCCTCAGCCACTGCCTGACCTTCGGATCTCTCAGTACGGATCCAACTTTCGCCAG